>CM035156.1:67972501-69287875 GCA_020205615.1 Panax quinquefolius | reverse complement strand
ATATTCATTAAATCATCAATGGTCATGACTATGCTGTATAATCCCTGGTTATAATCATACCAAAAACTGTCCATCAATGCATTATAGGTCACAGAGGATTTTTACCACATCATTTATAACATTACAGGTTGTGATTATACCAAATGATCCCTAGACATAATCATACTAAGTCCATCTATGCACGTAAGCCAAAGATGACTTTCATCACAATATAAGCATGAGGATGATGACAATGATATAAGAATTCAATAAAATAAGTTCAAGAATTAGTTTATCCAGGAACCAATAACGTCCAAATTGTCAACATGATACTGCTTTATGGGGTAAAACTCAAGAACGCTCAGAAGAATATTTCCATGAAAAGGTACTAGATGAAGCGCAAATATCAAGGATATTCCACTAATTTCATGGAGTATAAAAGCCAAAACTTTAACCAACTGATTATAACAAAGAATGGAATAACAAAAGAAATCACCAGGCATGCGATAGACCGCACAGACAGGTTATTCTAACAGAATAATAAATAACGGAACCAAGTCAGGCGTAATCCGCACCGATAAGATATTCCAACATAATAATAAATAATGGAACCAGGTCATACGTAAACGCACAGACATGATATTTCGACAGAATAATAAAGAATGGAATAATAACCGAATTCACCATGCATGCGATAGACTGCACAGACAGGTTATTCCAACAGAATAATAAATAATGGAACCAGGTTATATGTAAACGCATAGATAGGATATTCTGACAGAATAATAAAGAACAGAATAACAGAAGAATTTCACCATGTATGCGGTACTTTGCATATACATGTTATTTCAACAGAATAAAAAGGAATGGAATATGTGACGCCCCCAAAATAGGTATACATCACCTAATCTGAGTCGCCAAATACATGGTACAGAATACAAATACAAACATAATTATACAACCATCGTGTAATATACTACAATAAATATGCTGTGAGTTTTAATACAAATATTTTCATCTAGACAATATCCACACTCAACTGAGTCCTCATTACATTTATTATCACACTATTTAATAGAATAGTGAGGACTAATAATGCTATTATCCGACCGTCACTCCGCTCCCCGACTAGTCCTCACCACGTTCTCATTTCACAGAGAACAATGAAAGTAAAAGGGTGAGCTCAACTAGCCCAAGAAGAAATATTATGACTAAGATAATGCGTAATAAATTATCATTAGTCTTCAACAATGTTAAACCGATAAAATACAATGTACATCAAGTCTAATCTGCAATGAATAAGCAATCCATTAAAAGAGTCAAGTAGAGAATAAAATCTACTATCTTTTATGATTTAAAAGGTTTTTCATCACTTTTATCACTAGGACTCAACTTAATAAATAATCCACATCATCCCTGCACTACGGCCAAGGATATTCATTAGTATCACAACCACAAATTATCCATGCACTACGGCCAAGGATATTCGTGTATTCACCCATGGTCCTGATCATGCCAACAACTGTCCATCAATGCACTACAGGCCAATGAGGACTTTTATCACATCATTTGTAACATTACGGTCATGATTACACCAAATAATCCCTGGTCATAATCATACCAAGTCCATCTATGCACTACAAAGCTGCCATGTATGACTTTCAAAAAAATATAAACATGAGGATGATGACAATGATATAAGAATTCAATAAAACAAGTTCAAGAATTAAGTTATTCAGGAACTAATAACGTCCAAATTGTCAACATGATACTTCTTTGTAGAGTAAAATTCATGAATGCTCAGAAGAATATTTCTATGAAAAGATACTGGATGAAGCGCAAATATCAAGGATATTCCACTAATTTCATGGAGTATAGAAGTTAAAACTTTAACCAACTGAGTATAATAAAGAATGGAATAACAAAAGAAATCACCATGCATGCGGTACTTCGCATAGACAGGTTATTCCAACAGAATAAATAATAACGAAACCAGGTCAGGCGTAATACACACCGACTGGATATTCCAACAGAATAATAAATATTGGAATAACAACATAAATCACCATGCATGCGGTATCGATTAAATCGAGGGTTGAGATAATGCCTTCTTGAACCTTCTTCTTCACATTCATCAGAATTGGGTGTGTGGCTTGCACGGCTTTAACTTTATCGATTAAAGTCTATTCTACTCATATATTCGTTATCTTCATGTGGGTCCCTAGAGTCTTTAACTCTATCTTCATCATTTGTAAGTTATATGAAATGGGTTTTTATGTTAACAACATCATACTCGTAACAGCATATGATCTTCTACTCAACGTGTCAGCTACCACGTTCGCTCTTCCACGATGATATTGAATGGTACGATCGTAATCTTCAACAGCTCGAGCCAATGTCCTTGGCGCATGATACGTTTGTTTTGATTGAAGAATATTTAAGGGTTTTAGAAATGGGTTTTGTACTGGGGTCAATACAAAATTCGATTTCACGCTCTAGGGTAGGCTAAGAAGTCTTCAAGAATACGTTAGAAAATCTATTAACAATAGAAATATCATTCAAAACTATGACTCTCATCCATGACTTGGATAGTATGTCACATTGATATCTATCAACTTGCCATCATCATTCACGACGTCGCCTACAGAAAGTCTGACTTCGGTGCATTCCACACAAGGAAGTCAACAACGAAAGGATCGGGGCTCTTTACTTATGGCTTGATATGAAAATGATTGATTTTAGTGGTTTGGTTGTTTGAATTCGCATAACAGGTTGGTTAGGAATATGAAAGCTAACAACCTTGTGAAAAGCATAATGAGTAGTTAACCAATCTATTTCTAAAATCACATCAAAGGCAAGTATTTTCAAAGAGATAAGATCGACAGGTAACGTGAAAGTGTTGATTTAAATCAAACAAGATTTATAAATAGTGGAGGTAACGAAAGTTTCTCCCAACAGAGTTTCAACAGATAAATCAAAGTCTAGTTTCTCCGGAGTTAAATTTAAACATTGAGCGCAAGTAAGAGAAATAAAAGAGTGGGAAGAACTGGTATCTAATAAGGTATAAACTTCACAAGAGTTTATCATCAACTTATCCGTAATAACTTCGTTCGGGTTCCTCGACAAACGCTCTCACTTAAACTACCGGATTTGAGTTTGCTATTGGGTACATTCCACCCTTAAGTGCTTCTTCACATTTCTGGTCCATGATTTGAATCATTATTCTCCGATCCATATCGAATTGGGGTTGACCGCTATGTATAGGGTAATTCCAAATTCGATGTTGGATTCTCCCAACTGTTGTCCAAAAACCAAAATCCATTTCATCTATTTTGGCCTTATTAGATCCGAAGTCTTTTTCTATAATACCTACGCGTCGTGCGGCTTTTACCCATGCATCATCTATTCTCCTTCGTTCAGTTGTTTCTTCTTTCATCAGAACTTTGATCATAGAATTCTTAGATTCTAGCTCTAATATCTTATACTCTTCCAAAGAGTGCTTCTGTTCAAGCATCGCACATCGGGTAACACAATTTTTAATTGTTACATCTCTTTGCTCCACGACCGCATGTCGTTCTTCAGCCTGCTCTTCTAACTCATGAATACGATTTTGTAATTCTAAATTTTGATCATAAAATTCTTCTAATAAATTATCCTCAGGTTCCTCTTCTTCCTCTTCTTCCTCACTCTCAGCTGCTACCTCTGCAACTAGCTCGGGTGCAACTATTAGCTCTTCACTCACCACGTAGATATCTCTAATTTCTTCTTCGTCTGACACCACATTAACCTGATTAGTGATTAAAGGTGTCTCAACAGTCTCATTCACTCCATTGTGAACATTTTCAGCTGCAATTTTCAAACACTGCCACAAAACAAGGGTTAATTAACATGTCACATATTATCAATATACTTTAACAGACCAATTAAATACCAAATAAACTTAGGTAGGTCATATTAGCGAAGGAATTCCCCGTCTCTCCCCTCCTGGTTATTGTCTCATATCTCAGCCAGGGATTATATCCCTAAGCTTTGATACCAACTGTGATGCCCTCAAAATAGGTATACATCACCTATTATGAGTCGCCAAATACATGGTACAGAATACAAATACAAACTTAATTGTACAACCGTCGTGTAATATACTACAATACATATGCTGTGAGTTTTAATATAAATATTATCATCTAGACAATATCCACACTCAATTGAGTCCTCATTACATTTATTATCACACTATTTAACAAAATAGTGAGAACTACTAATGCTATTATCTGGACCGTCACTCCGTTCCCCGACTAGTCCCTACTACGTTCTCACTTCCTGAAGAGAACAATGAAATTAAAGGGTGAGCTCAACTAGCCCAGTAAGAAATATTATGACTAAGATAATACAGAATAAATTATCATTAGTCTTCAACAATGTTAAACTGATAAAATACAATAGACATCAAGTTTAACTGCAGCGGAATAAGCAATCCATTAAAAGAGTCAAGTAGAGAATAAAATCTACTATCTTTTATGATTTAAAAGGTTTTTCATCACTTTTATCGCTGGAACTCAACTTAATAAATAATCCACATCATCCCTGTGCTACGGCCAAGGATATTCGTGTATTCACCAATGGTCATGATCATGCCAACAACTGTCCATCAATGCACTACAGGCCAATGAGGACTTTTATCACATCATTTGTAACATTACGGTCATGATTACAATCAATAATCCCAGTCATAATCATATCAAGTCCATCTATGCACTCTGCATTCACAAATGACTTTCAAAAAATAAAACATGAGGATGATGACAATGATATAATAATTCAATAAAACAAGTTCAAGAATTAATTTATTCAAGAACTAATAATGTCCAAATTGTCAACATGATACTTCTTTGTAAAGTAAAATTTAAGAATGCTCAGAAGAATATTTCCATGAAAAGATACTGGATGAAGCGCAAATATCAAGGATATTCCACTAATTTCATGGAGTATAGAAGTTAAAACTTTAACCAACTTAGTATAATAAAGAATGGAATAACAAAAGAAATCACCATGCATGCGGTACTTCGCATAGACAGGTTATTCCAATAGAATAATAAATAACGGAACTAGGTCAGGCGTAAAACGCATCGACAGGATATTCCAACAAAATAATAAAGAATGGAATAACAACAGAAATCACCATGCATGCGATGATTTTGCATGTATGTGGTTATTCCAACAGAATAATAAATAACGGAACCAAGTCCCATGAAAAGCATGCATGACGGGATATTCCAATGTAATAATAAAAAGGGAATAACAACAAAAATCACCATGTATGCGGTACTTGGCATGATGAGTTATTCAATGAGAATAATAAATAACGGAACCGTGTCCAGAAGCGTAAAAGCATGCAGACATGATATTTTAACGAGAATAATAAAGAGGCGGAACCCGATTCCCAAGTAAAAACGCATGAGCATGACAGGATATTCCAACAAAATAATAAAGAATGGAATAACAGAAGTTCTTTTCATGAATATGAAAAAAATAATACCCCTTACCTTAGAAAGAAACTGGATACTGGAGTAGAGAGGTAGCAAACTTCTCTTCTTCTTTCCCTCTATAATTTCTCTCTATAATAATGGCTCTAAAGCTTTAGTGAATTGGTGAGAAATGAAGGAAGAATGAGCTTCTATTTATAGAAAAATATAGTTTCGATAATTGCATTTTTGGTGCTCGAAAAATTATAGTACAATACCTCCAACTTTTCTTTCATTTTTAATTTAGTCCTGCAAGTATTATCAATCTTGCACCAACTCCCCTAATAGTAAATAATGTGAATCAATAGTTCAATCATGTGAATCAATAGTTATAATCATGTGAAAATACGAAATATAGTATAGTACCTCCATCTATACCTCCCTTTTTAACTTAGTCATGCAAGTATTATCAATCTTGCACCAACTCCCCTAATAGTAAGTGAATGTGACTCAATAGTACACACATGTGAACAAATAGTTATATAAGTATGTGAATTAGTAGCAATTAATTGCTCATTTATCCGATAACTTACCCAATTTATCAATATAACCCCCAGACATCAATTATCATCAGAATAAATGTCGATTTCAACTAACACCAATAATCCCAACACAATGAAACTATCAAATTCATCTTTAATCAACATGAACTTATTCATTATTAATATCATAACTCACAATATTTAACAATCAGGTCATTCCCAGGAAAGAGGGGGCTTTCCAATAAGGATTTCTCCCTATTGACGCGCAATTAGGTGACCAAACCTCTCCTCGACAGAACTTTTAGACATTGTAAATATTGCAATTTAATAATATGAATAACTTTGTCGTCTCAATTATTGATTTAATAATATATAAAATATTATGCAGATGATACTGTGACAATAATCGAATCAATAATATGAGAGATATGATGCAAACAATTCTTCGTAGCAATAATTGAGTATAACCGAGTGACTTATCACATAAGCATCAATAACCAATAATGTGTAGCTACTTATGCAACCACAGCCAGATTCTTACTTTTAACACCGGTGTTTCAACAGATTAACGATAAAACTTCCGTCATTATTTTCATAAAATATTTTTTGTCGTTTTCTCAATCCGATGAATAATTACATTGTAGGGGTCCACTAATGATTGTGCCGTCAGTCGTTTAATATTCCATGTTAAAACGAATATTCCCTAATTAATAGAATATTATATAACAACTTGCGTACTTTGCAAAATTTATAAATATTACCCACAACTATAACATTATATCAAATCCACACCATAATATTAAAAAAAAAAAATTCGAGAAATTTATATCTTTATTCATAAACTTTGGGGTCTCACAGAATAACAGAAGAATTTTACCAAGTATAGGGTAGTCCCCGTATACAGGTTATTCCAACAAAATAATAAAGAATGGAATAACAGAAGTTCTCTTCATGAATACGAAAGAAATAATACCCCTTACCTTATAAAGAAGAACTGGATATAGGAGTAGTGAAGTAGCAGAATACTTTTCTTCTTACTCTCTATAGTTTCTCTCTCTAGAGTTTCAGTGAATTCATAAGAAATAATGAAGGAATGAACTTCTATTTATAGGAGAATGGATTAAATAGTAACTAATTCATGAACGGTCCAGATTGATATAATAAAATATTCTAATAAAACAAAATCTTTTTAAATAAAATATAATATATTCTATTTATAATCTAATAAAATGAATAATTTTATAAAAGTATTATGTTTTATATAAAAAGATTTTACTAAGCAAAACACTATGCATAATAAAATATAATATATTCTAACTATTGTCTAATAAAACAAATAACTTTATAAAAGTATTCTATTTTATATAAAAAGTTTTTCTGCTTTTATTACATCAATAATACTAATAAAACAAAATTTATATATAATATATATATATATATATATATATATATAAACTTCCGTGACTTCATAAAAAGACACCTCAATATATTTAACAAACATTTATCATCATTATTATAATTCACAATATTAATCGACCAGGTCATTCCCAGGAAAGGGGGGCTTTCCAATAAGGATTTCTCCCTATTGACGCGCAATTAAGTTACCAAACCTCTCCTTGGCATAACTTCTAGACATCATTAATATTGCAAATAATAATATTAATAACTCTGTCATCTCAATTATTGATTTAATAATATATAAAATATCGACAATAATTGAATCAAATAACATGAGATACTATGCAACAATTATAGAAGCAATAATTAAACAAAACTGAGTGATTTCTCACGTAAGCATCAATAATCAATACAGTGTGCTACTATGCAACAACACGTATTACTGTACTTTTTCTACCAAGTAGTTCAACAGTTTTTACGGTAAAACTTCCGCCATTATTTTCATAAAAATATTTGTGTCGTTCTCTCAATCTGAAAATAATTTCGTTGTGGGGTCCACCAATGATTGTGTCGTCGTACGAATATTCCCTATTAAAATGAATATTCCCCGACCAATCGAATATTATATAACAACTTGCATACTTTGCAAAATTTATAAATATTACCCACAACTATAACATTATATCAAATCCACACTATTATATAAAAAAATATTTTGAGAAATTTAAATCTTTATTTATAAAATTTGGGTTCTCACAATCTCCCCTCCTTATGAAGTTTCTCCCTCGAAATTTACTTACGTACCTGGTATGCCGAAGAGGTGAGGATACATTGACTTCATTTCAGATTCTAACTCTTGAGGTATAACCCTTGAGTGTTGAATATGATCCTTCTTATCCAAGATTTTAACACGTATCTCCTCATACGTTAAATCTTCTGGTATATCATCTAGTTCTAATTTAATAATGTGGTTCGGATCGTCCACATAATTACGTAACATCGATATGTGAAAAACGTTATGAACACGCGACATACTTGGCAGTAAAATGAGTCTATAGGTCACAGTTCCTACTCAATCGAGGATTTTAAATGGGCCAATTAAATCGAGGGTTGATATTTCCTCTCTTCATCGATTATTGCTTCTAGAATAATGCCCTCTTGAACCTTCTTCTTTACATTCATCAGCTCTGAGTATGCAGCTTGAGCGGCTTTAACTTTATCGATTAAAGTCGATTCTAATCGTATATTTGTTATCTTCACGTAGGTCCCTGGAGTCTTTAACTTTATCTTCATCATTTATAAGTTATACGAAATGGTTTTTGAGTTAACAACATCGCACTCGTAAACGCATACGATCTTCTACTCAACGCATCAGCTACCACGTTCTCTCTTCCACAATGATATTGAATGTATGATCATAATCTTCAATAGCTCGAGCCAATGTCTTTGGCGCATTATACGTTCGTTTTGGTTGAAGAAATATTTAAGGGTTGAAGAAATAGGTTTTGTACTGGGGTCAATACAAAATTCAATTTCACGCTCTGTGGTAGGCCAAGAAGTCTTCAAGAATACGTCAAGAAATTTATTAACGATAGAAATATCATTTAAAACTGTGACCCTCGTCCAAGACTTGGATATCACGTCACATTGATACCTATCAATTTGCCACCGTTATTCACGACGTCCCCTATGGAAAGTCTGGCTTAGGTGCATTCCACACAAGGAAGTCACCAAGGAAAGCTCGGGGCTCTTTACTTATGGCTTGATATGACAATTATTGACTTTTGTGGTTTGGTTGCTTGAATTCGTATAACAGTTTGGTTAGGAATATAAAAGCTAACAACCTTACGAAATAATCAATTTTAGCACGATGAGTAGTTAACCAGTCGATTTCTAAAATCACGTCAAAGGCAAGTATTCTCAAAGAGATAAGATCGACGAGTAACGTGAAAGTGTCGATTTGAATTAAACAAGATTTATAAAAGTGGAGGTAAAGAATGTTTCTACTAATGAAGTTTCAATAGATAAATCAAAGTCTAATTTCTCAAGAGCCAAGATCAAACGTTGAACACAACTAGGTGAAATACAAGAGTGGGTAGAACCAGTATCGAATAAAGTATAGACTTTGTAAGAGTTTATGATTAACTTACCCGTGACAACTTCGTTCGGTTTCCTCGACAAACACTCTCACTTAAACTACCGGCTTTGACTTGTCTGGGACATCCTTTGGCATCACCATCCCAGCTGGACTTGACTTCACTACACGACAAAATTGAGCTAGGTGACCTTCTCTTCCGCAATTGAAACACGCTTTGGATAACTGCATACAGTTTGGATGGATGTGTCCCTCCTGTCAGCATTTGAAACATACGACCGGTGGTCGTTCTTCTTCCTTTGAAATGGGTGCTGATGTTGTTGTCTTTCCATCATTATTGAACCTTCTCTTCTTGAAATTTCCACTTCTATTATCTTGGCTATGATTACCACCGAAGTGGTTACCATTTTTGGCATGATAATTTCCCCCACGATGGTTATCCTTGTTCCGATGGCCGTTGCCACCGGTACAATTATTATCGTGTTGTTAGTTGTTACCTTTTGGTTGTGCTGACTCATTATCGCGCTCCAATAACTGAGCCTTATTCACAACATCTGAATATAAACAAAGTTTGTGAGAAATGAGGTATTGATGTATATCGGGTTTCAAACCTCGCAGAAACATTCGCGTCATTCCGCAAACTGGGATAATTATCGCGCTCCTCATTATCGATAAAATGGGATGCAAACCGGGATAATTCCGCAAACTTAGCTCGTACTACGACACGGTCATATTGTTTTGCTCCAGCTTGATAAATTCCACCTCCTTCATATGACAAATACTTTCATGAAAGTACTTGTCGTTGAACAATTCTTTAAATTTCTCCCAAGACATCTTAAGTGCGTCAGGCTGGGTACGTTTTACAGATTCCCACCAATGATTTGCTTCTTCACGCAACATAAAGGTGGCAAATGGAACCTTTTGCTCCTCTGAGCATCCAAAGATATCAAATATCATGGTGATCTGCTTTGACCACGTCTCCACCTTAAGTGGTTCTGGCTTTCCCAAAAACTCCGGTGGTCCCAGCTCCTTGAACAGCTTAGCGGTGACCGACCGTGGGTTGCCATTATTTCAACCTATATTTTGAACAGGAGTCTCTCTTACCTGTTGTTGCATGAATTGCATAAAGCCTCTGAACATTCCATCGTTCATCATTTGATGAGTGTTGTTGTTTGCCTAAGGATTGTCACCTTCCTGATGCACATTATCTTGATTATTGATATGTGGAGACCCAACGGTCTCCTGTGCTCCATTGTTATTCTCAACATTCTCGGATGTCATTTTCAAATACTGCCACAAAACAAGGGTTAATTAACATATCACATATTATCCCTATACTCTGACCGACTAATTAAATACCAAATAAACTTAGGTAGGTCATACTAGCGAAGGAATTCCCCGTCTCTCCCCTCCTAGTTCTTGTCTCACATCTCAGCCAGGGATCATATCCCTAAGCTTTGATACCAACTGTGACGCCCCCAAAATAGGTATACATCACCCATCTTGAGTCGCCAAATACATGGTACAAAATACAAATAAAAACTTAATTATACAATTGTCGTATAAAATACTACAAAGCATAACTGAGAGTTTAAACAGGAATATTGCCTTCTAGACAATATCCACTCTCAAATAAAGTCCTCATTACATTTATTATCACACTATTTTACAGAATAGTGAGGACTACTAATACACCATCTCGAACCATCACTCCGTTCCCCGACTAGTCCCGGCTACGTTCTCATTTCCTGAAGAGAACAGTGAAAGAAAGGGTGAGCTCAACTAGCCCAGTAAGAAATATTATGACTAAGATAATGCAGATTAAATTATCATTAGTCTTCAACAATGTTAAACTAATAAAATACAATAAACATCAAGTTCAACTGCAGCGGAACAAGCAATCCATTAGAAGAGTCGAATAGAGAATAAAATCTACTATCTTCTAGAATTTAAAATGTTTTCATCATTTTTTATCGCTGAGACTCAGCTTAATAAATAAACCACATCATCTAATCATCCCTGTACCACGGCCTAGGATATTCATTAAATACTCAATGGTCATGACTATACCGTATAATCCATGGTCATAATCATACCAAAAATTATCCATCAATGTATTATAGGCCACTGAGGATTTTTACCACATCATTTATAACATTATAGGTCATGATTATACCGAATGATCCCTGGACATAATCATACTAAGTCCATCTATGCACGTAAGCCAAAGATGACTTTCATCACAATATAAGCATGAGGATGATGACAATGATATAAGAATTCAATAAAAACAAGTTCAAGAATTAGTTTATCCAGGAACCAATAACGTCCAAATTGTCAACATGATACTGCTTTGTGAGGTAAAACTCAGAAGAATATTTCCATGAAAAGATACTGGATGAAGGTCAAATATCAAGGATATTCCACTAATTTCATGGAGTATAAAAGCCAAAACTTTAACCAACTAATTATAACAAAGAATGGAATAACAAAAGAAATCACCAGGCATGCGATAGAGCCAAAGATGCAAGTTATTCCAATGTAATAATAAATAAAGGAACTGTGTCAAAGCGTAATCAAGCACCGGCGTGATATTCCAACAAAATAATAAATGATGGAACCAGGTCATGCGTAAACGCACAGACATGATATTTCGACAGAATAATAAAGAACGGAATAACAACAGAATTCACCCTACATGCGATAGACCGCACAGACAGGTTATTCCAACAAAATAATAAATAATGGAACCAGGTCATGCGTAAACGCAGACACAGGATATTCCGACAGAATAATAAAGAATGGAATAACAGAAGAATTTCATCATGTATGCGGTACTTTGCATATACAGGTTATTCCAACAGAATTATAAGGAATGGAATAACATAAGAATTTCACCAAGTATAGGGTAGTCCGCGTATACAGGTTATTCCAACAAAATAATAAAGAATGGAATAATAGAAGTTCTCTTCATGAATATGAAAGAAATAATACCCCTTACCTTATAAAGAAGAACTGGATATAGGAGTAGTGAAGTAGCAGAATACTTTTCTTCTTACTCTCTATAGTTTCTCTCTCTAGAGTTTCAGTGAATTCGTAAGAAATAATGAAGGAATGAACTTCTATTTATAGGAGAATTGATTTAATAGTAACTAATTTATGAACGGTCTAGATTGATTCACTTTTAAAGAACTGAATATAATATATTCTATTTATAATCTAATAAAACGAATAACTTTATAAAAGTGTTATGTTTTATATAAAAAAGATTTTACTATGCAAAACACTATGCATAATAGAATATAATATATTCTAATTATTGTCGAATAAAACAAATAACTTTATAAAAGTATTATGTTTTATATAAAAAAGCTTTCCTTTTTTAGTACATTAATAATACTAATAAAACAAAATTTATATATAATATATATATATAAACTTTCGTGACTTCATAAAAAAACACCTCAATATAATTAACAAACATTTATAATCATTATTATAATTCACAATATTAATCGACCGTGTCGTTCCCGAGAAAAGAGAGAAGGCTTTCCAATAAGAATTTCTCCTATCATGCGCCATGATTAGGTGACCAAACCTCTCTTTTGGCGTAACTTCTAGACATCGTTAATATTGCAAATAACAATATTAATAACTCATTCATCCGAATTATTGATTTAATAATATATAAAATATCGACAATAATTGAATCAAATAACGTGAGATACTATGCAATAATTACTGAAGAAATAATTGAACAAAACTGAGTGACTTCTCACGTAAGCATCAGTAATCAATATCGTGTGCTACTATGCAACCACGTATATTATTGTACTTTTTCTACCGAGTAGTTCAACAGTTTTAATGGTAAAACTTCAGCCGTTATTTTCATAAAAATATTTTTGTCATTTTCTCAATCTGACAATAATTCCGTTGTGGGGTCCACCAATGATTGTGCCATCGTACGAATATTCCCTGTTAAAACGAATATTTCCCGACCAATCGAATATTATATAACAACTTTTATACTTTGAAAAATTTATAAATATTACCCACAACTATAACATTATATCAAATCCACACCATAATATAAAAAAATATTTCAAGAAATTTAAATCTTTATTTATAAAATTTGGGGTCTCACAGCGTTCAGAACTCATTATGGTCATTACGAGTTTCTGGTGATGCCATTTGGGTTGACTAATGCGTCAGCCGCATTTATGGACAAGTTCGTATGGTGTTCAAACAGTATTTGGACAAGTTCGTCGTGGTGTTCATTGATGATATTCTAGTCTATTCAAAGACACCAGAAGATCATGCTGAACATTTAAGGATAGTGTTGGAAACACTAAGGAAGGAAAGGTTGTATGCGAAATTCACAAAGTGTGAATTTTGGCTTGAACGAGTGCAGTTTCTAGGACATGTTATTGATAAAGATAGCATTTCCGTGGATCCAGCAAAAGTAGAAGCAGTTAATGAGTGGGAGCAACCAAAAATGCCAACCGAGGTTTGGAGTTTTCTGGGATTAGCGGGATACTATAGAAGGTTCATTCCGGACTTTTCTAAAATAGCTACTCCATTAACAAATCTGATAAGAAAGTCGGTGAAGTGTGTGTGGACTAAAAAATGTGAGAATAGTTTTCAGGAGTTGAAGAAGAGGTTAAGTGAGGCACTTGTATTGTCCTTACCAGACGATATAGGGAACTTTGTAGTATATAGCGATGTTTCTCATAAAGGATTGGGTTGTATACTCATGCAGCATGGCAAAGTCATTGCGTATGCGTCACGTCAATTAAAGGATTATGAGAAGGCCTATCCTACTCATGATCTGGAATTGGCAGTTGTAGTTTTTGCCTTGAAGATATGGAGGCATTATCAATATGGTTAGAAGTGTGAGATATACACGGACCACAAAAGTCTGAAATATATCTTCACACAGAAGGAGTTGAACATGAGACATATAAGGTGGTTAGAGTTCATAAAAGATTATGACTGTGATATTTTATATCATTCGATGAAAGTAAATGTAGTAGCCGATGCGCTAAGTAGGAAGGGTAGAGAGAAATTGTCAATGTTAACAACTCAGAATGAGTTGATAACAGCGATGGCAAGAATGGAATTAGAAGTTAAGTTACCGGAGGAAGCGGTGGAAATGTTATTTTCCATGGAAACCCAACCGACCATAGTGGAACGGGTTAGGGGAGTACAAATGAGCAACGAGGAATGCGAGCAAATGAGGAAGAGAATAGAAGATGAAGAAAAGACTAAGTATAACCTCGATAAGGAGGGATTACTTCGTTTTGAAGGAAGAATTTGGGTTCCAAATGATTCTGAATTAAAGGAGGAAATAATGATGGAGGCTCATAGTTTGAGGTACTTGATACATCCCAGTAGTACAAAGATGTATCAAGACCTTCGTCAGAACTTTTGGTGGCCGAACATGAAAAAGGAGATAGCAGAATATGTTAGTAGGTGCTTAACTTGTCAAAAAGATAAGGCTGAACACCAACGACTTAGTGGGTTGTTGCAACCGTTAGAAATTCCAGAGTGAAAATAGGAGCACATCATAATGTATTTTGTGGTGGGACTTCCAACAACAAGGAAAGGATATGATGCTATTTGGGTGATAGTAGATCGATTGACAAAATTGGCTCATTTTTTACCAATAGTAGTTAGGTATAACCTAGAACAATTAGCTAAGCTGTATGTCAAGGAAATTATTTCCAGACATGGATTACCTATTTCGATTGTGTCAGATCATGATCCATAATTCACATCGAACTTTTGGAGGAGTTTGCAAGAGCAAATGGGAACGCATTTAAAATTGAGTACGGCGTATCATCCTCAGACGGATGGTCAGAGTGAAGGAACAATTCAAACGCTTGAAGATATGTTAATATCTTACGTTATGCATTTCAAGGGAGTTGGGACGACTATCTACCGTTGGTGGAATTTTTGTACAACAATAGTTTTCATGCTAGTATAGGCATGTCGCCTTATGAAGCATTGTTTGGAAAGAAGTGCCGAACTCCATTGTGTTGGGATGAGGCGGGTGAACATCGGATGTTGGGACCTGAGATGGTACAGCAAACGGTGGACATGGTGAAGATAATACGTGCTCGATTAGTTGCGGCCCAAGATAGGCAGAAGAAGTATGCGGATCCTAACAGAGAAAAGAGAGAATTCGATGTAGGATCTTTTGTCTTTCTAAAAGTATCGCCTTGGAAAAGAAAGATACGTTTTGGAAAGAAAGGGAAATTAAGTCCAAGGTTTGTAGGACCTTTTGAGATTTTAAGAAGGGTAGGAGTGGTAGCTTATGAGGTAGCCTTACCTCCAAAAATGGAACGCATTCATAATGTGTTTCATGTGTCAGTGTTGCGTCCTTATAAACCGGACTATAAACACGTAATAGAGTATGAATCTATCCAGATAGAGAAAGATTTATCATGTGAGGAACTTCCAATTCAAATTATTGATAGGAAGGAACAAGTTTAA
This sequence comes from Panax quinquefolius, assembly GCA_020205615.1. NCBI lineage: Eukaryota > Viridiplantae > Streptophyta > Magnoliopsida > Apiales > Araliaceae > Panax > Panax quinquefolius. Next base: position 69,271,904 of record CM035156.1, on the reverse strand, counting down.
AGAAATAAAGTCATACCTTCAGTAAAGGTGTTATGGAGAAACCACAATGCTGAAGAAGCAACGTGGGAACTCAAGAGTAAAATGAAGGAAAATTTTCCTCATTTGTTTATGTAATTATAAGCTAGATTACGGGGACGTAATCATTATAAGGGGAGAGAAATGTAACGCATTTGAGAAAATCGATTTTATGATAATTAAATTTTTATTTGATTATGTGAATTAAATGAATTTAATTGATTTATTTTGTGAGTGAGCTATGTGAAGGTTGTTTTATGACCTAGAATGTGCTTATATGGTTAGTAATCTGGCTACATGCTAGAATTAATTGTTTAAAATTTCCAAGATGAAAATAAATTTTTTCTGAGAAGTTCCCGTAAAAACACTATTCACCCATTTCTGCTCGGGAAATTATTTTGAAATTTCGAGAAACGCGTAATGATAAAATAATAAGATGAGATGAAATATTTAATAATATTTCATTTATGGCAAACGAAGTTTTCACCTATGGACTTAAAACCCAAGGGTTGAGTGAAATGATTCCCGAGAAGGAAATGAGATGCGTAGAAGGAATTTAGATAATGATAAAACGTGTTATACTAGTATGATACTATTTAGTATATATGTATAATATGATGAGTTAATACGAAGTACAATACTATTATCGTACGAGTATTATACGGAAAGAATACGTGAATTATACGTGTAGAATACGATTGGTATTATGAAATTAAGTTAAGACTTAAAGTGAATTCATTTGATTTGGATTATGTCAAGTCTAAACAATTAAATATGTAAGCCCAAGGAATTAATTGGTTAAGCCCAAGCTAAAGCCCAATATTAGATTGATTAAAGCCCAATCCAAGAAAACCGAACCGTAGATCGAATCGGTGGGTCACCAAATGGGTAAAACCCATGGGGCAACCCATGGGGATGACCCATGGGCAAGGTGGGCCGGTCACTTGGGGTGCAAGGAAAGAAATCTACTTGGTCACCAAGTATTTTACTTGGTGACAAAGTGAGGAATAGTAAGGAGGTGGAGAATAATGCCTATTTTTCCCTCCATTTCATTTGTCTATAAATAGAAAGCTAGAGTTGGTCATTTGAGGGTTTTTCAAGTTGCCATCATACATTTGGTGAGAGAAAAAGAGCTAGACTCAAGAAAATAATCTACTTTGAAGTTTTGCTTTAGAGTTTTTCAAGAACACCAAAGAAATTCTTAAGGTACTACTCCTTAATACTAGTTCCATCTCTTTTGATTTCTTTAAGAATGAAGAATCATAAATGGGTGGTGTATGTCTATTATGGTGGAATAAGGATGACTTGTTATAGATACAATCTTTATAAGTCATGAAATCATAGAAATCATAAGAGTTGATATAGGTTTAAATCATGAATAATATTGATTGTTGAGGTTAATTGTTGATAAATAATTAAACTCCATCAATACTTAAATATTTGCATCTTGCTTAGTTAGGATGTAGATATGAAGTCCATGGAGTATTCCATGTGATTTGGCTAAGAGAACATTAGTAACGAAGTTATGGCGAATTTCACGGAAATAGACGTTAAATGTCAAAAACGTAGAAATTTCAGATTGATTGTCAAAAGTTGTCGTGAGACTTGAAAACGTTGTTTTTTAATGTCAACACGTGAGATAGGGTATTTAAGAGTCGTGGACTCAAGAATCATCGGATTTTGACTTCAAACGAAGAAAATGAGCATTGAACGCTCATTAACGTTTACGAACGCTTAAAAATGAACTTAATAGTGAATTTTGAATTAACGGATTCAAAAGTGTAGAATTCTTATATGAACGATTAGAGTATGTCATTTATGACGTGTAGGCTTTTGAACGGACCAAATCAGACTTATAACGAAGAAGTTATAAATCCGAGAAACTCACCAAAAATTTTAGCTAGTGAAATTTTCTAGTCTTTGAGGTCCTGCACCGCAGTACCGGTATAGTGTCGCTGTTTCATCGGAAAGTGGCACTCGCAAAGACCACTGGTATAAAGGAATCTCGTGCTTGCAGTGTGAGACCGGGACTTGGTACTATAAACCGCGCCGCAGCCAGCCAGCCTTTATATCAGGAAAGTCACTTGCCACATACCGAAAGGCGAGTATTTGTTAGATAATTTAGGTTTGAACTTCAATTGTTCGAGATACTATATGAGTTAAGTTTACACACTTAATAAGTGTATTAGAACTATTCCTATGTTACATATACTAAGGTATATGGTATTGAAACTTAGGAATTGAAAGTATGTTATTAACTTATGAACGATGAACATAAAATGTTATCAATGAACCATAGTCGGTGAACAACATTGGTACTTTATCAATGATGATAGAGCCCGGTTAAACGACATAAGTTGGTTAATAAGCCGGGACGAAGGTTAATAAGTCGAATTGACTTTATTAACGAAATAAAGTTAACAATGACATATAAGATAAAGAAGTTGGTAGAAACAATGTGAGTAATTGTTTGATAGCTAATTACATTGTGCTATATGAATATATCATGTAGATTCTGTAAAGGCTGTGGTCAGTCGATTAAGTTATTTGAAGACGCTGAAAGGCAAGTTTTCTTAACGCTTGTCTAACTTTCAAGTTGGTCAAGTTTTATGTGATTCATTGTACTGAATTGCATGACGAGTTTTAAAGAAAGGGTCAATGACAGTTTTAACTTGGCTAGACTACTCGTAAGATATAGATTGATTTATATTCATATCTTTCTATATAGAAATGTTAACGCTATCCTATGCCAAGTAATTGGTACAGATTTGAAGGTAAGGTTTATCTATGAACAAACAAAAGTATTTTTCATCGATTAGTTGATGGGCACGCGAGTTTGCCAAAACTTAAACGTAAATACGTTTAACGAATGAGTGTTGATCAACATAGAGTACTATAGACTGATCACCTTGAAGTGATCGTACGTAATGCGGATGTACAGCCTTAGTGCTGTGATATCCTTTTGAAGTATAAAAACAGAAAGTTATTGTTCATGGTCTATCGACCAATTCCGAATTCCTAATCTACTCTATACTTTGGGAATTGATGTTATGAATTGATAAAGTATTACTGTTTCATAATAAGTTTAACTGCAGCAGAATAAGCAATCCATTAAAAGAGTCAAGTAGAGAATAAAATCTACTATCTTTTATGATTTAAAAGGTTTTTCATCACTTTTATCGCTGGGACTCAACTTAATAAATAATCCACATCATCCCTGCACTACGGCCAATGATATTCATTAGTATCACAACTACAAATTATCCATGCACTACGGGCCAAGGATATTCATGTATTCATCAATGGTCATGATCATGCTAACAACTGTCCACTAATGCACTACGGGCCAATGAGGACTTTTACCACATCATTTGTAACATTATGGTCATGATTATACCGATTAATCCCTGGTCATAATCATACCAAGTCCATCTATGCACTACAGGCCACAGATGACTTTCAACATAATATAAACATGAGGATGATGACAATGATATAAGAATTCAATAAAACAAGTTCAATAATTAATTTATCCAGGAACTAATAACGTCTAAATTGTCAACATGATACTTCTTTGTAGAGAAAAATTCAAGAATGTTCAGAACAATATTTCCATGAAAAGATACTAGATGAAACACAAATATCAAGGATATTCAACTAATTTCATGGAGTATAGAAGTCAAAACTTTAACTAACTGAGAATAATAAAGAATGGAATAACAAAAGAAATCACCATGCATGCGATAGACCGCACAGACAGGTTATTCCAACAAAATAATAAATAACGCAACTAGGTCAGGCGAAATTCGCACCAACAGGATATTCCAATAGAATAATAAAGAATGGAATAACAACAAAAATCACCATGCATGCGATATAGACCGCATGCATGTGTTATTCCAATGTAATAATAATTAATGGAACTGTGTCAGCGTGTACGCACCGAAAAGGATATTCCAATGAATAATAAATAATCTGAACTCAAAATCACGCGTAAACGCATTGCATGTGATGTTCCAATAGAATAATAAAGAATGGAATAACGTAAGAATTTCACCATGTATGTGGTACTTGAATGAGACAAAGTTATTCCAACATAATGATAAAGAATGGAATAATGTAAGAATTTCACCAAGTATAGGATAGCTCACAGATCACAAAGTTATTCCAATGTAATAATAAAGAATGGAATAATGAAGTTCTCTTCATGAATACAAAAGAAATAATACCCCTTACCTTATAAAGAAGAGTACTCCGATGGTAGGGCGGGGATATACTTGAATAAAACTTGCACTACGCTCAAAGCTTCTTAAAACTCTAAAGAAATATGCTAAAGATTATAGAAGAAGAATTCTCTGAATTTCTGGTGTGTTATAAATTCTAACTAAGCATCTTATTTATAGGAGAATGGAAGGGGCACTGTTAGAAATTTATCATAGACGCAACATAAAAATTTCGCGGGCTGCCTTACTAATAATCACGGATGCTTGAAAACTTAATTCAATCAACAAAAATACAAAAATAACATATATATATATATATATATATAAACACATATTATATACATATATATATAATATTAATTCCCTTTTAGAAAAAGCAATCTCCCATTCCCCCCATTTCTCACTCGTGCCTGCAAATTCCATCCAAGACATCTTTCTTCCACACGTGGCCCCCACATTTGGCCCCACATGTGGGCCCCGCCTGTATTATATTAAATAATTTTCTACCGATTATTTTGAAAAAATAGATAAATGGGGGTTCATATAATAACATCAAATACTTCATAAAAATCCTCTCAATATTTTTAACAACATTTATCATCATTATTATAATTCACAATATTAATCGACCAGGTCGTTCCCATGAAAGAGGGGGCTTTCCAATAAGGATTTCTCGCTATTGGCGCGCAATTAGGTGACCAAACCTCTCCTTGACAGAACTTATAGACATCGTTAATATTGCAAATAATAATATTAATAACTTTGTCGACTCAATTATTGATTTAATAATATATAAAATATCAATAATAATTGAATCAATTAACGTGAGATATTATACAACAATTACTGAAACAATAATTAATCAAAACTGAGTGATTTCTAACGTAAGCATCAATAATCAATACCGTGTGCTACTATGCAACCACACGTATTCCTGTACTTTTAATACCGTGTGTTTCAACAGTTAACGATAAAACTTCCGCCGTTATTTTCATAAAATATTTTTGTCGTTTTTTCAATCCGATAATAATTCCGTTGTGGGGTCCACCAATGATTGTGCCGTCATACAAATATTCCCTGTTAAAACGAATATTCCCCGACCAATTGAATATTATATAACAACTTGCGTACTTTGCAAAATTTATAACTATTACCCATAACTATAACATTATATCAAATTCATTCCATAATATTCAAAAAATGGTAATTATAGAAAATTCATCTTTATTCATAGAAGTTGGGGTCTTATAAATGAGGACTTTTACCACATCATTTGTAACATTACAGTCATGATTATACCGATTAATCCCTGGTCATAATCATACCAAGTCCATCTATGCACTACAGGCCACAGATGACTTTCAAAAAAAAATATAAACATGAGGATGATGACAATGATATAAGAGTTTAATAAAACAAGTTCAAGAATTAATTTATCCAGGAACTAATAACGTTCAAATTTTCAACATGATACTTCTTCGTAGAGTAAAATTCAAGAATGCTCAGAAGAATATTTACATGAAAAGATACTGGATGAAGCGTAAATTTCAAGGATATTCCACTAATTTCATGGAGTATAGAAGTCAAAACTTTAACCAACTTAGTATAATAAAGAATGGAATAACAAAAGAAATCATCAGGCATTCGATGAGATCAGATAAATGCAGTTATTCCAATGTAATAATAAATAATCGGAATTCAGTCACGCGTAAGAACGCATGCATGTGATATTCCAACAGAATAATAAATAATGGAACCAGGTCATGCATAAATGCACAGACAGGATATTTCAACAGAATAGTAAAGAATGAAATAACAACAGAATTCACCATGCATGCGATATACCGCACAAACAGGTTATTCCAATAGAATAATAAATAATGGAACCAGGTCATGCGTAAACGCACAGACAGGTTATTCCAACATAATGATAAAGAATGGAATAATAGAAGAATTTCACCATGTATGCGGTACTTCGCATAGCTAGGTTATTCCAACATAATGATAAAGAATGGAATAACAGAAATATTTCACCATGTATGTGGTACTTCGCATAGACAGGTTATTCCAACATAATGATAAAGAATGGAATAACAGAAGAATTTCACCAAGTATAGGGTAGCCTGCGTATATAGGTTATTCCAACAGAATAATAAAGAATGGAATAACAGAAGTTGTGAGACCCTAAATTTTATGAATAAAGATTTAAATTTCTTGAATTTTTTTTTTTGAATATTATGGACTAAATTTGATATAGTAATATAGTTGTGGGTAATATTTAGAAATTTTGAAAAGTATGCAACTTTTTATATAATATTCGATTGGTCGGGGAATATTTTTTTTGTCGGGAAATATCTGTACGACGGTACAATCATTGGTGGACCCCACAACGGAATTATTGTCGGATTGAGAAAATGACAAAAATATTTTTATGAAAATAATGGCGGAAGTTTTATTGTTAAAACTGTTGAACTACTCGGTAGTAAAAGTACAATAATACGCGTGGTTGCATAGTAGCACACGGTATTTATTATTAATGCTTACGTGAGAAGTCACTCAGTTTTGTTCAATTATTGTTGCAGTAATTGTTGCATAGTATTTCACGTTATTTGATTCAATTATTGTCGATATTTTATATATTATTAAATCAATAATTGAGATGACAGAGTTATTAATATTATTAGTTGCATTATTAACGATGTCTGGAAGTTCTGTCAATGAGAGTTTTGGTCACCTAATTGCGCGCCAATAGGGAGGACCCCTCTTTCCTAGGAACGACCTGGTCGATTAATAGTGTGAATTATAATAATGATGATGAAGTTTTGTTTTATTAGTATTATTAATGTAATAAAACAAAAACATTTTTTATATAAAACAGAATACTTTTATAAAGTTATTCATTTTATTAGACTATAAATAGAATATATTATATTCTATTATGCATAGTATTTTGTATAGTAAAATCTTTTATATAAAAAATGTAATACTTTTATAAAGTTATTCATTTTATTAGACTATAAATAGAATATATTATATTTTATTATGCATAGTGTTTGTATAGTGCCTGCATAGTGTTTATATAGTAAATTTTTTATATAAAACAGAATACTATTATAAAGTTATTCGTTTTATTAGATTATAAAAAGAATATATTATATTTTATTTAAAATATTTTGTTTTATTAGAATATTTTATAGTAAACCAATCTGGACCGTCCATTTAAAAGTAAATCAATCTGGACCGTTCAGGAATTAGTTACTATTCAATCCATTCTCCTATAAATAGAAGTTCATTCCTTCATTATTTCTTACGAAATCACTGAAACTCTAGAGAGAGAAACTGTAGAGAGAATTCTTCTTCTATAATCTTGAGCGTATTTTCTTTAGAGTTTAAGAAAGTTTTAAGCGTAGTGCAAGTTTCTTCAAGTATATCTCCGCCCTACCCGTCGGAGTAGTCTTCTTTATAAGGTAAGGGATATTATTTGTTGTACTCGTAAGGGGTATTATTTCTTCAGATTCATGAAGAGAACTTCATTATTCCATTCTTTATTATTCTATTGAATAACTCAGATCTGCTGGGCTACCCTATACTTGGTGAAATTCTTCATTATTCCATTCTTTATCATTATGTTGAATAACTCAGATATGCTAAGTCCGCATACATAGTGAAATACTTCATTATTCCATTCTTTATTATTCTATTGAATAACTCAGATATCATGAGCTACCCTATACTTGGTGAAATTCTTCTGTTATTCCATTCTTTATCATTATGTTGGAATAACCTGTCTATGTGAAGTACCTCATACATGGTGAAATTCTTCTTTTATTCCATTCTTTATCATTATGTTGGAATAACCTATCTATGCAAAGTACCGCATACATGGTGAAATTCTTCTATTATTCCATTCTTTAGTATTCTATTGGAACATCATGTCTGTGCGTTTACGCATGACTTGGTTCCATTATTTATTATTCTGTTGGAATAACCTGTCTGTGCGGTCTATCACATGCATGATGAATTCTATTGTTATTTCATTCTTTATTATTCTCATTGGAATATCCCGTGCAAGCGTTCCACGCACGACCGTTCCCATTATTTATTATTCTCATTGAATATCATCGTATGCGTGCGTTCGCATGACCGGTTCTCATTATTTATTATTCGCTGAATAACCTATCATGCGGTATGGTCTATCGCATGCATGGTGATTTCTTTTGTTATTTCATTCTTTATTATACTAAGGTGGTTAAAGTTTTGACTTCTATACTCCATAAAATTAGTGGAATATCCTTGATATTTGCGCTTCATCCAGTATCTTTTCATGGAAATATTCTTCTGAGCATTCTTGAATTTTACTCTATAAAGAAGTATCATGTTGACAATTTGGACGTTATTAGTTCCTAGATAAATTAATTCTTGAACTTGTTTTATTGAATTCTTATATCATTGTCATCATCCTCATGTTTATATTATGTTGAAAGTCATCTCAGGGCCGATGAGTGCATAGATGGACTTGGTATGATTATGACCAGGGATTAATCGGTATAATCATGACCGTAATGTTACAAATGATGTGGTAAAAGTCCTCATTGGCCCGTAGTGCATTGATGGATAGCTGTTGGCATGATCATGACCATTAATGAATACACGAATATCCTTAGCCCGTGGTGCATGGATAATTTATGGTCATGATTCTAATAAATATCCTTGGCCGTAGTGCAAGGATGATGTGGATTATTTATTAAGCTGAGTCTCAGTGATAAAAGTGATGAAAAACCTTTTTAAATCATAAAAGATAGTAGATTTTATTCTCATTTCTTGACTCTTTTAATGGATTGCTTATTCATTGCAGCTTAAACTTGATGTCTATTGTATTTTATCAGTTTAACATTATTGAAGACTAATGATAATTTATTCTGCATTATCTTAGTCATAATATTTTGTACTAGGCTAGTTGAGCTCACCCTTTTACTTTCATTGTTCTCTTTAGGAAATGAGAACGTAGTAGGGACTAGTCGGGGAACGGAGTGACGGTCCAGATAATAGCATTAGTAGTCCTCACTATTCTGTTAAAAAGTGTGATAATAAATGTAATGAGGAATCAATTTAGTGTGGATATTGTCTAGATGATAATATTTGTATTAAAACTCACAGAACATGTTTTGACGTATTTTACATGACTGTTGTATAATTAAGTTATATTTGAATTTTGTAGCATATATTTGGCGACTCAAGATGGGTGATGTATACCTATTTTGGGGTCATCACACAAGTTCTCTTCATGAATATGAAAGAAATAACACCCCTTACGAGTACAACAAATAATATCCCTTACGAGTACAACAAATAATATCCCTTACCTTATAAAGAAGAGTACTCCGACGGGTAGGGCGGGGATATACTTGAGAAACTTGCACTACGCTCAAAACTTTCTTAAACTCTAAAGAAAATACGCTCAAGATTATAGAAGAAGAATTCTCTCTACAGTTTCTCTCTCTAAAGTTTCAGTGAATTCGTAAGAAATAATTAAGGAATGAGCTTCTATTTATAGGAGAATGGACTGAATAGTAACTAATTCTGAACGGTCCGTATTGATTTACTTTTAAACCAAGGTCAAGATTGGTTTACTATAAAATATTCTAATAAAACAAAATCTTTTAAATAAAATATAATATATTCTATTTATAATCTAATAAAACGAATAACTTTATAAAAGTATTCATTTTTTATATATAAAAAGATTTTACTATGCAAACACTATACAGTGCACTATGCAAACATCGCATGCATAATAAAATATAATTTATTATATTTATAATCTTATAAAACGAATAACTTTATAAAAGTATTTTATTTTATATAAAAGATTTTACTATGCAAAACACACTATGCATAATAGAATATAATATATTCTATTTATAGTCTAATAAAACGAATAACTTTATAAAAGTATTCTCATTTTATAAAAAGATTTTTCGTTTCTACTACATTAATAATACTAATAAAATAAAACTTCATCATCATTATTATAATCCACACTATTAATCGACCAGGTCGTTCCCAAGAAAGATGGGGTTTTCCAATAAGGATTCCTCGCAATTAGGTGACCAAACCTCTCCTTGGCAGAACTTCTAGACATCGTTAATATTGCAAATAATAATATTAATAACTCTATCATCTCAATTATTGATTTAATAATATATAAAATATCGACAATAATTGAATCAAATAACGTGAGATACTATGCAATAATTACTGCAGCAATAATTAAACAAAACTGAGTGACTTCTCACGTAAGCATCAATAATCAATATCGTGTGCTACTATGCAACCACGCATATTACTGTACTTTTACTACCGAGTAGTTCAACAGTTTTAACGGTAAAACTTTCATCGTTATTTTCATAAAAATATTTTTGTTGTTTTCTGTTAAATCTTCTGCTATCTCGTCCGGTTCTAACTCAATAATGTGGTTCAGGTCGTCCACATATTTATGTAACATCGATACGTAAAAAAATGTTATGAACACGCGAATTACTTGGCGGTAAAACAATTCTATAAGCCATAGTTCCTACTCGATCAAGGATTTCAAATGGGCCAATAAAATCGAGGGTTGAGATTTCTTCTCTTCATCGACTCTTGCTTCTAGAATAACGCCCTCTTGAACCTTTTTCTTCACATTCATCAGCTTCGGGTGTGTAGCTTGAGCGACTTTGAACTTTATCGATAAAAGTCGATTCTACTCGTATATTTGTTATCTTCAGGTGGGTCCCTAGAGTCTTTAACTTTATCTCCATCATTTGTAAGTTATATGAAATGGGTCTTTGTGTTAACAACATCACACTCGTAAACGCATACGATCTTCTACTCAACGCATCAGCTACCATGTTCGCTTTTCCCACGATGATATTGAATGGTACGGTCGTAATCTTCAACAGCTCGAGCCAATGTCTTTGGCATATGATACGTTCATTTTGGTTGAAGAAATATTTAAGGGTTTTAGAAATGGGTTTTGTACTAGGGTCAATACAAAATTTGATTTCACGCTCTAGGGTTAGGCTAAGAAGTCTTCAAGTATAGGTCAGGAAATTTATTAACAATAGAAATATCATTCAAAACTGTGACTCTCATCCAAGACTTGGATAGCACGTCACATTGATACCTATCAACTTGTCATTGTCATTCACAACGTCCCCTATGGATATTCTGGCATCGGTGCATTCCACACAAGGAAGTCACCAGCGAAAGGCTCGAGGCTCTTTACTTATGACTTGATATGACAATGATTGACTTTAGTGGTTTGGTTGATTGAATTCGTATAACATGTGACACCCCCAAAATAGGTATACATCACCTATTCTGAGTCGCCAAATATATGGTACATAATACAAATACAATCTTTAATATACAACAAGAAAGCTGAGAGTTTTAATACAAATATTGTCTTCTAGACAATATCCACTCTCAGAATAAGTCCTCATTACATTTATTGTCACACTATTTAACAGAATAATGAGGACTACTAACACTATCATCTGGGCTATCACTCCATTCCTCGACTAGTCCCGGCTACGTTCTCATTTCTTGAAGAGAACAGTGAAAGAAAGGGTGAGCTCAACTAGCCCAGTAAGAAATATTATGACTAAGATAATGCAGAATAAATTATCATTAGTCTTCAATAATGTTAAACTGATAAAATACAATAGACATCAAGCATAACTGTAATGGAACATGCAATCTATTAAAAGAGTCAAGTAGAGAATAAAATCTACTATCTTTTATAATTTAAAAGGTTTTTATCACTTTTATCGCTGGGACTCAGCTTAATAAATAATCCACATTATCTCTGCACTACGGCCAAGGATATTCATTAGTATCACAACCACAAATTATCCATGCACTACGGGCCAAAGAAATTTGTGTATTCATCAATGGTCATGATCATGCCAACAACTGTCCATCAATGTACTACGGGCCAATGAGGACTTTTACCACATCATTTGTAACATTACGGTCATGATTACACCGAATAATCCCTGGTCATAATCATAACAAGTCCATCTATGCACTACAGGCCACAGATGACTTTCAAAAAAAATATAAACATGAGGATGATGACAATGATATAAGAGTTCAATAAAACAAGTTCAAGAATTAATTTATTCAGGAACTAATAACATCCAAATTGTCAACATGATACTTCTTTGTAGAGTAAAATTTAAGAATGCTCAGAAGAATATTTTCATGAAAAGATACTGGATGAAGCGCAAATATCAAAGATATTCCACTAATTTCATGGAGTATAGAAGTCAAAACTTTAACCAACTGAGTATAATAAAGAATGAAATAACAAAAGAAATCACCATGCATGCGGTACTTGCGATAGACAAAGTTATTCAACGAAATAATAAATAATCGAAAAACAGTCAAAGCGTAATACGACCGGCGGGATATTTCAATGTAATAATAAAGAATAGAATAACAACATAAATCACCATGCATGCGGTACTTGCATGACGGAGTTATTCCAATGAATAATAAATAAGCGGAATCGGTCCCAACGTAAAATGTATGCAGACGAGGATATTCTAACGAGAATAATAAAAAGACGGAACTAGGTCCGGCGTAAAACGCATGCATGTACGAGGATATTCCAATGTAATAATAAAGATGAACCATGTCCCATGTGAAAATGCACCGTAGATAGGATGTTCCAATGAATAATAAAGAATGGAATAACAACGAAATTTCACCATGTATGCGGTATTTAGCATAGACAAAGTTATTCCAAAGAGAATAATAAATAATGGAATAATGAAGAAATTTCACCAAGTATAGGGTAGATCACAGATACAAAGTTATTCCAACGAATAATAAAGAATGGAATAACGTAAGTTCTCTTCATGAATATGAAAAAATAATACCCTTACCTTATAAAGAAGAGTACTCGACGGTAGAAGCGGAGATATACTTGAAGAAACTTGCACTACGCTCAAAGCTTTCTTAAACGCTAAAGAAATATGCTCAAGATTATAGAAGAATAATTCTCTCTAGTTTCTCTCTCTAGAGTTTCAAATTGAATTAAGTAAGAAATAATGAAGGAATGAGCTTCTATTTATAGAAGAATGGATGAATAAGTAACCAATCCATGAACGGTCCAGTTGATTTACTTTAAGCAGACGATCAGTTTGGTTTTACAATAAAATATAATATATTCTATTTATAATCTAATAAAACGAATAACTTTTAAAAAGATTTTACTATGCAAATACTATGCGGTACTATGCAAAACACTATGCATAATAAAATATAATATAATCTAATTATTGTCTAATAAAAATGTATAACTTTATAAAAGTATTACATTTTTATATAAAAAAGATTTTACTATTAGCCTAATAAAATGAATAACTTTATAAAATTATTTTGTTTTATATAAAAAAATTTCTATTTTATTACATTAATAATACTAATAAAACAATATATATATATATATATATATATTGTATATATATAACAATCAACAATAATTTAATCAAATAATGTGAGATACTATGCGTTAACTCATCATAGCAATAATTGAACAAAAGCGAGTGACTTCTCACATAAGCATCAATAATCAATACAAAGCAGTGTACTACTTATGCGACCATAGCGTACATCATACTTTTACTACTGAGTAGTTCAACAGTATTAATGGTAAAACCTCGGCCGTTATTTTCATAAAAATATTTTTGTCGCTTTCTCAATCTGACAATAATTTTGTTGTGGGGTGCACCAATGATTGTGCCGTCGTACGAATATTCCCCGACACAAAGAATATTCCCCGACCAATCGAATATAATATAACAACTTGCATACTTTGCAAAATTTATAAATATTACCCACAACTATAACATTATATTAAATCCACACCATAATATACAAAAAAAAAATCGAGAAATTTAAATCTTTATTCATAAAATTTGGGATTTTACAATCTCCCCTCCTTATGAAATTTTGCCCTCGAAATTTACGTACGTACCTGGTATGCCGAACAGATGAGGACACTTCGTCCGATTCTAACTCTTGAAGTATAACCTTTGAGTGTTGAATACATTCCAGGATTTTAACAGGTACATCTTCATACGTTAAATTATCCGTTATCTCGTCCGGTTCTAAATCAATAATGTGGTTCGGGTCATCCACATATTTACGTAACATCGATATATGAAAAATGTTATGAACATGCGACATACTTAGCGGTAAAATGAGTCTATAAGCCACAATTCCTACTCGATCGAGGATTTTAAATCGGCCAATTAAATCGAGGGTTGTGATTTCCTCTCTTCGTCGATTCTTGCTTCTAGAATAATACCCTCTTGAACCTTTTTCTTCACATTCATCAGCTCTGAGTATGTAGCTTGAGCGGCTTTAACTTTGTCGATTAAAGTCGATTCTAATCGTATATTCGTTATCTTCACGTGGGTTCGTATATTCGCACTCGTAAACACATATGATCTTCTACTCAACGTGTCAGCTACCTCGTTCGTTTTTCCACGATGGTATTGAATGGTACGATCGTAATCTTCAACAGCTCGAGTCAACGTCTTTGGCGCATGTTACATTCATTTTAGTTGAAGAAATATTTAAGGGTTTTAGAAATGGGGTTTTGTACTGGGGTCAGTACAAAATTTTATTTTACGCTCTGGGGTAGGCCAAGAAGTCTTCAGAAATACGTCAAGAAATTTATTAACGATAGAAATATCATTCAAAACTGTGACCCTCATCCAAGACTTGGATAGCACGTCACATTGATACCTATCAACTTGCCACCGTTATTTACAACGTCCCCTACGAAAAGTCTGGCTTTGGTGCATTCCACACAAGGGAGTCAACAACGAAAGGACCGGGGCTCTTTACTTATGGCTTGTTATGATAATGAATGACTTTAGTGGTTTGGTTGCTTGAATTCTCATATCAGGTTGGTTAGAAATATGAAAGCTAACAACATTACTAAAAGCATGATGAGTAGTTAACCAATCGATTCCTAAAATCACATCAAAGGCAAGTATTTTCAAAGAGATAAGATCGTCAGGTAACATAAAAGTGTTGATTTGAATCAAACAAGATTTATAAATAGTGGAGGTAACGAAGGTTTCTCCCAACTGAGTTTCAACAGATAAATCAAAGTCTAACTTCTCTGGAGTTAAATTCAAACATTGAACACAACTAAGTGAAATGAAAGAATGAGTAGAACCGGTATCTAACACGGTATAGACTTCACAAGAGTTTATGATTAACTTACCAGTGATAATTTTATTCAGGTTCCTAGTCACGAAAAAAAATGCTCTCTCTTAAACTACCGGCTTTGGCTTGTCTGGGACATCCTTTGGTGCCTCCATCCTAGCTGAGCTTGTCTTCGATGAACGACAAAATCGGGCTAGGTGACCTTCTCTTCCACAATTATAACATGCTTTGGACGGCATCGCACAGTTTGGACTGATGTGTCCCTCCCCTCCGCATTTGAAGCATATGATAGGTGGTCGTTCTCTTTCCTTAACAACAGGTGCTGATGCTGACGTCTTTCCATCATTGTTGAATCTCCTCTTCTTGAAATGTCCATTCTTATTACTTTGGCCATGATTACCACCGAAGTGGTTACCATTCTTGGCATGATAATTTCCCCCAGGATGGTTATCATTGTTCCGATGACCGCCAGCTACTCTGGCATAATTATTATCGTGTTGTTGGTCATTACCTTTTGGTTGTGCTGACTCATTATCGCGCTCCAATAACTGAGCCCTATTCATAACAGCTAAATATAAACAAAGTTTATGAGAAATGAGGTATTGACGTATATCAGGTTTCAAACCTCTTAGAAACATTCGCTTCATTCGCTCCTCATTATCGACCAAATGGGATGCAAACCGAGATAACTCCACAAACTTAGCCTCGTACTGTGATACGGTCATATTATTTTGCTCCATTGCTTATCTCAACATTTTCAGATGCTATTTTCAAACACTGTCACAAAACAAGGGTTAATTGACATATCACATATTATTCCTATACTCTGACCGACCAATTAAATACCAAATAAACTTAGGTAGGTCATACTAGTGAAGGAATTCCCTGTCTCTCCCCTCCTAGTTCTTGTCTCATATCTTAGCCAGGAATCATATTCCTAAGCTTTGATACCAACTGTGATGCCCCCAAAATAGGTATACATCACCTATTCTGAGTCGCCAAATACATGGTACAGAATACAAATACAATCTTTAATATACAACAAGAAAGCTGTGAGTTTTAATACAAATATTATCTTCTAGACAATATCCACTCTCAGAATAAGTCCTCATTACATTTATTGTCACACTATTTAACAGAATAGTGAGGACTACTAATACTATCTTCGGACCGCTCCTCCATTCCCACTAGTCCCTACTCGTTCTCATTTCACGAAGAGATGTGATGAATGAATTGTTTGAATTGTGATTACGGGGATGAGAATCCTTGTAAGGAGGGAATGATGTAACATTCCGAAATTTTATTGTTATATTAAATATTTATTGAAATATTTTAAGTATTTAATGGATGTGTTTATTGTTAAATAAATAATTGTTCAAATTTGATTCAATTTGGTTAACTATTTGTTAAATAAATAATTAACGAAATTAATTATTTTATGCTAATTTAATTTAATTATTAAGTTAGAGAGTTTGAATAATTGAATTATTATTCTTTTATTTGAATTTGTAATTAAAAGATGTGTTAGTTGATTAAATAAAATTATAATTATATAGAAAATTATAATTTTGTGGTATTGGTGTATGTGATGTAGTGATTTAATAAATGGTTATAAAGTGTGACAAATAACCTTTTATAAAGTAGTTATTAAAATAACTTAAAGGAGTTTTAATTCAGTTTTGCCAAATAAGGCCTAATGCCTATTAAGTCTTTAATCTAATTGTGCTTTACCAAACAAGATGTAAGGGTTAATGGGTTATTTTTAGTTAGTTAAAATCAAATCTATTATAACTGATATCAGTTATATTAATATTTATGTTATATAATTAGTACATATTATATTATATACATTATTTTGTTAGTACGCTAGTTAGTGTTAGGAAGAAAAAACTCAGAGGAAGAAGAAGACGAGAAGAAGAAGAAAAGTGAGAGAGAAAAGAAGAATGGAAGAAAGGCTAGAGAATTGGAAAAAGGAATTGGAGAAATGCTTGATAATCAAAAGGATAATTATCATCTTCTACAAGCAAGGTATTCTTCTACCCTTTTTAAGTTTTAAAAGTTTTAGTTTTCTCTTCTCCTATTTCTCTGTAAAATTCGTGTGATAGGATAAATTATTGATTGTATGTGTATTTATATGATCAACTAGTGATTGTAAAACTATTTTTATAGGTTATATATGCTTATATTCAATGAATTGATGTTATGAATGTGGTTTGTGAAAAAAAATATTTTACAGAGAGTTTATGTGAATGAATATGGGTTAATTTAAAGGTGGAATTGAGGGCTAATTAGTTGTGTAGTTGATAAATTGGCTATTTAAATTGATAGAGTATGTATAAATATTGATAAAGATGCTTTGAATTAACTGTTTTGGTTGAAAAACAAAATTATAGTGTTGATTTTCATTAAAAACATCAAAAGGTGAGTTTTTATCAAAAACAGTGAAATTGGATGTTTTAAATTTGTTGTTTATGTTGTTGTATGGGTAGAATCATGTTAGGAGTTCTTGAATTATGTTTACATGAAGTCTTTGTATGAATTAAATGTGAATTAGACTGTTAGAAATGAGCTTGTAGGCCAAAATTGGCTTTTCTTATCTTTATTCTTGGGTTTGTCGATTGAAACTCGCATTTGGTGTCGCGCGAGCTGCCTAGCGATTCATTTTAGCGTCATGATGCTAGCACCATGCCACAAATATTTGGCGCCACGTCAGCAGTGATGACCTTGTAGCTTTATTCTCACGCCGTTGATCTTTTTACACATACAAAGATACACTGTGGCACCGCAATATGAAAGTTAGCGAAAATAGTCTCGTCGATGTACTTTTTGTACTCAAAATTTTAAGGAATTGTTATGTGATGATAGTAGGACTGTAAAATGTTGATTTTAGTATTTTTATACTATGAATAAGTATGTTATTAACGATTAACTTGTGTATAATTTGATTATGTGATTAAAAATCCAATTTTTACATGATGAACGTACTTAGTTATATTCGTAAGGTGGTAATGACTAATTATGTCATGATGACATATGTTTATAGGATATTGTGGTTTGAATTGTTCAATTTAGCCCACGAGCAAGGCAAGTTTTCTAATCCTTTATCTTGTTGAACTAATTATGGTTTCCAATTCGATTACCTTATAAATAATGCAAGTTCTCTAATCTATTTTATTGTTGAATCAATTATTGTTTCCAATATAATAATGCAAGGTTTCTAAACTTTGTTTTTGATATTGAACAAGTTATTCTTGTATTTAACTTGTTGTTTAGCATGCCCGAATATATTTGAATAGTTTATCGTTCATATTGCCATGTATGCTTAGTATTCAATTCTAAATAACCTTGGCTTAATATTGTTCAAGCAAGGTGTGTTATAGTTTTTCAAGTTGTATGCTATTAGATTATTCCTAAAGCATGATTTTAATTTACCATGACTATTCAATTACGAGTATTCTATAATATGATGTTATTAGTATTAATTCAACTAGTCCTCTAGTTGATGATCATTGAACTTCAAATTACCCTTGAAAGCATATCCAAACCAAACTCTCTTTGGTGCGGACTTGTACTCTAAATACTGAGATGAACAACCCTATTATTAGGGGATAACTTACCCGTAGCGTTAAATATTTGTGCACAATACATGGTACGAAGGGGTCGATCCCCTAAGTGCGAGGAGTCCTTATAGTCTTATGATTTAATAAAGTTGGAGTTGAAAGATTACTCATAATTTGTGGACAAAGTTCATGGTCTTATGACCCTCGGTTATGTTTATTCCATATTTTGGATTTCAGTTCCTGATTATCATTGTTAGAGTACTATCTAGTTTTGATGAGCCTACTCATTGGCAGTTATTATTGTTATTCTTCTATTGATTCATTATTTTATCCAGTGAGCAATTGTTGTGCTCACTCTTGCATATTTATAAACTTCTTACAGCTACAGTGGAGAAGTTAAATGAACCTTCAACTAGCAAAGAAAAGGGAAAATTGTACAAGTGATGCTGATTTGTACTTTTATTTATTGTGGTGATCTTAAACTTCTTAATAATGATGTTATGTAATAATTTTAATTCTGCATTTGAATGATTGTATTTAAAGGTTAGACAACCTGGGAGATTTTATTATGTAATCCTTTAATGGGAAAGGTTTTATTTATCCAGTTTTATTGTGATTGGGTAGTTAGATATGAATATTTGATTAAGTGAACACCAAATCATGTGGGAATGAAGTACCTGGGTTTGGGGGTGTCACAAGTTGGTATCAAAGTCTTAGGTTATGAACCTTAGGTGGGGGGAAAGCCTTAGGAAGTAACCTTCGAAAAGATAGTGATGATAAACTCTTATCGAGTTTTAAGGAAGAAGTAATAAAATACTTATGTGCTTATGTGTTTACAACTTATGTGCTCGTGAGCGTCAAGTAGTAATGATTAGTAATTAAAACTTAAACTTTGGTAGACAGGATGTCTAATATAGGAGGATTCAGTCAAGATAGGGAGGAGGAGTCTCGAGATATTCAGGTAGTTTAGGAACAATTACTGCCACGGGAAATAGTTCCGTTGGTCACAGTAGTTGTGCAGGAGAGGGTACATGATGAGGATGATGAGATAGAGACAGACGATGAGGAAGATCCCATGGAGTTGCCACAGACTGATGAAGAGGACGAAGAGGAAAGGATTTCACTTAACTCGATAGCTGGTCATATGTACGATGAGGTGCATGACTGCAATGTGGAACTTCAAGATACAGTCGAGGAGTTAAAAGAGATAGTAGCTGAACAAAAGATCTCAATGGCACAGAAGGACGATGAGATCCAGGATCGAGAAGAAAGACTGAACAATGTTGAAGAGAAGCTGGTTCACACTGAAGAAGAGAACAACCAAATGAGAGCAGAGATTTCAGAGTTGAAGAGCAAGTTGAGAGAAGAGTCTGCAAAAAGGGCAAGAGACGAAGACGCGTACGAGGGAGCTGATCAACGGGCTAAAATAGCAGAGGGAGACGCACAAGAAAAGTGAATGAAGATGCATGAAATGGATAACGTATTCAACATCGCGATCAATCAAGCTCAGGATCGGGTCATGGGTTACCCAATTCAGTTTGAGACGCTACCCTCGTACATACTAGATCGTCGAACCATGTTCCGAATTATAGAAGAAGAGCATCATAAGGCTTTGCAGTATCTTAATAAGACATCGTAGGAAGTGTAGTTGATTTATGATTTATGTTATGATAAGTATTATGTAAATCCCAAGTGTTATGCAACTTATGAGATATGATGATGATGTCCTGAAACTTTAGTAGTTCAGGAAAATAATGTTAGTAGCAGTGATGCTATTGTTATGATGTTTTTCAAAGAATTAAGTATGAATAAAAGTTATTATCTTCTTTTATCCAAAGTGTTATGTGTTATGTGGTGATTAATTTTGGGGGCAAGTTAATTAGAAGTTACTTGAAAGAGTTGAGTAATAATCTAATGAGTGTATTTTTTTAACAGAAAATGCCTCCAAGATGTCAACCACCCCGTCGAGAACCATTTGAAGGAACCAACAACGATAATCTTTGAAGCTAACCCGCTCAACAACCGGTGACGTTATCGACATTCTTGTGGTCGATGTGAATCAATCGTAAAATCAACCTCAGAACCAAGGTGCTACGTTTAAGGACTTCAAGGCGGTTGGACCACCAGAATTCCGTGGATCCATGAATCCAGTTGAAGCACAGACCTGGATCATGGAAATTGAGAAGGTTTTTGATGTGGCAAGGGTAGAGGATAACCAGAAGACTGCTTTTACAACATTCATGTTGAAAGTAGAGGCTAGTTATTGGTGGCAGGCCAATAAAACTCGGGAGGACCAGGAATTATGACTTGGGAGAGGTTTAAGGAGATTTTCTTCGAGACCTATTTCCCACAGAGTTCGAAAAGCCAGTTAGAAGTACAGTTTTTAGAACTGAAGCAGGGAACGATGACGGTGTAGGAGTATGCCGCGAAATTCAACGAGTTGGCGAGGTTTGCGCCATACCAAGTCAGCACAGATGAACGCAAGGCGAAGAGGTTTGAACAGGGACTAAAGCCCTAGTTGTTTAGTAGGGTTTCCTTGTTCCAGTTGAAGACTTTTGCAGCCGTAATGGAAAAGGCCATTCTCGTTGAAGGTGGAGGTGAGGCGGTAACCAAGTTCAATCAGGAACAGAAAAAGAAAAAGAATGAAGTGGATGTGAAGAATGGAGGTGGTGGTAGTGGAAATGGTAATAATAACCTGAAAAGAAAGTGGAATGGAAATGTTGGTGCTGGGAATCAATAAGGTAGCTAGCAGAATAAGAAGTTTGAAGCATGTGCTACATGCGAGAAGTTTCACAAGGGTGTATGCTTGATGGGGAAGCGTGTATGCTTTAACTGTGGCCAGGAGGGTCACATTGCCCCAAATTGCAATCAACCCAAGAAGAATGTTTGCTACACTTGCGGGTCCAAGGATCACTTTGCTCGTGAGTGCCCCAAGAAGAAAGCTGGAGAAGCAATGGGAAATAAGGGAGGTAGCAGTGGAGGTACATGGTCCATTACTGGACCGACGGCATCAACCAAACCCACGGCCAGAACCTTCAACATGACTGTGCAAGATGCTGTGCAATCAAAGGATGTGGTGTCAGGTATTATACCTATCAATGATATTGATGCTTATGTATTATTTGATTCGGGTGCTACTTGCTCATTTATATCTGATGAATTTGCTATAAAACTAGGATTGCCTAGTGAAGAGTTGAATTTCCCTCTAAACATAGAAATCGCGAATAAGGAAGTAATTCCTGTTAGGTTCGTATATAAGAACTGTAGGGTGAACATTAAGTGAAATATTTTGATGGTAGATTTAATTTCGATTAGGCTTGGAGAGTTTGATGTTATTTTGGGAATGGATTGGTTGTTCAATTGTGGAGCAATAATTGACTGCCAAAAGAAATGTCTAAACCTTATGACTCCGTCAAAGGTAGTTTTTAATGGTAGCAAATCGCCTAGACAAATGAGATGTCTGACGATTATGCAGGCCAAGAAGTTGTTGAGTCAAGGCTGTGTGGGTTATTTATCTTACATAGTTGATACTCAGAAAAAGGGTGCGAAACTAGAAGAAATACCAGTAGTTAGGGAATTTGTGGACGTATTTTGGAGGATTTTCTAGGACTTTCGCCTGACAGAGAAATTGAGTTCGTGATCGACTTAGTGCCAGAAACCGCACCGATATCAAAAGCCCAGTACAGAATGGCTCCGGTAGAGATGAAGGAACTTATGGTACAACTCCAGGAGCTGTTGGACAAGAAATACATTCAGCTGAGTGTGTCACCATGGGGAGCACCGGTGTTATTTGTAAAGAAGAAGGATGGGTCAATGCGTCTTTGCATTGATTATAGGGAGTTAAACAAAGTCACTATTAAGAATAAGTATCCATTGCCGAGAATAGATGACTTGTTTGATCAATTAAAGGGTGCTAGATATTTCTCAAAAATTAATTTGAGAAGTGGGTATCACCAATTGAATGTAAGGAAGGAGGATGTGCCAAAGATGGCATTCCGAACTCGATATGGACATTACAAGTTTTTGGTGATGTCTTTTGGTTTGACAAACGCCCCTGCAGCGTTCATGGATTTGATGAATAGGTTGTTTAAACCATTTTTAGACCAGTTTGTGGTGGTGTTTATTGACGATATTCTGGTGTACTCTAGAACTCAAGAAGAACACGTGGAACACTTACGTCTAACGCTGGAGACGCTAAGAAAGGAGAAGTTGTACGCAAAATTCTCTAAATGTGAATTCTGGTTAGAACGTGTACAATTTCTTGGGCACGTAATTGACAAGGATGGAATCTCAGTGGATCCATCAAAGGTCGAAGCTGTGATAAATTGGGAACAACCAAGAACTCCATCAGAAGTAAGAAGTTTCTTGGGATTGGCAGGGTATTACAGATGGTTTATCCAGGATTTCTCCAAGATTGCCACTCCGTTGACAAATTTGATGAGGAAATCTGTAAAACTTGTTTGGACGAAGAAATGTGAAGGAAGTTTCCAGGAATTGAAAAATAAGCTAAGTATGGCACTTGTGTTGTCATTACCAGATAGTACGGGAAATTTTGTGGAGTACAGTGATGCTTCACACAAGGGATTAGGATGTGTCCTTATGCAGAACGGAAAAGTTATCGCGTATGCATCAAGGCAATTGAAAGACTACGAAAAATTGTATCCGACTCATGATTTAGAGTTAGCGGTGGTTGTGTTTGCTTTAAAAATATGGAGACACTACCAATATGGAGAAAAATATGAGATCTACACAGACCATAAAAGTCTAAAGTACATTTTCACTCAGAAGGACCTGAACATGCGTCAAAGGAGATGGATGGAATTGATAAAGGATTACGATTGTGAGATCTTTTATCATCCAGGCAAGGCAAATGTGGTTGCAGATGCCTTGAGTAGGAAAGGCAGAGAAAAGTTGATGTTGTTAACTGATAAGGAGGAGCTTATTACAGCAATGTCAAGAATAGAGTTGGAAATCAAATTTCCAAAAGAATCCGATGGAAAATTATACCAGATGGAAGCCAGCCTAACTTTGGTGGACAAAGTGAAGAACGCTCAACTGCAAGATGAGGAATGCAGAAAAATAAGAGAAAGTGTGGTCGAGGGAAAAGAAGTAAAATACAAGGTTGATACTTATGGAATGCTGAGATTCGAGGGACGAATCTGGGTTCCAGCAGTACCAGATATTAAAGAGGACATTTTGACAGAAGCTCATAACTCGAGATATTCGATTCATCCGGGAAGTACGAAGATGTATCAAGATTTGAGACAACATTTTTGGTGGCCAAACATGAAAAGAGACGTTGCAGAATGCGTTGCAAAGTGCTTAACATGTCAGAGAGTCAAGGTCGAGCATCAAAGACCGAGCGGGTTACTTCAACCGTTGGAGATATCGGAATGGAAATGGGAACATATCACAATGGATTTTGTGGTAGGTCTCCCAACGACTTAGAAAGGATACGATGCAATTTGGGTGATAGTGGACAGATTGACAAAATCTGCACACTTTTTGCCAATAAAGATTAGATTCAATCTTGATCAGCTGGCAAGGTTATATGTTAAAGAGATCGTTGTAAGACATGGAGTTCCAGTGTCAGATAGAGATTTGAGGTTCACATAAAACTTCTGGAAGAGATTACAAGAATGTATGGGAACACAGTTGCGAATGAGTACGGCATATCATCCGCAAACAGATGGCCAAAGTGAACTAACGATTCAGACATTGGAAGATATACTAAGAGCATGCGTCATAGATTTCAAAGGAAGCTGGGATGAACAATTACCTTTGGTGGAATTTGCTTACAATAATGCATTCTGGCAAGCATCGGCATCATGCTTACACGAAGCATTATACTGACGTAAAGTGCGAGAACTCCACATGGCCGGGATGAAGTCGGTGAACGTCAAATGTTAGGACCATAACTGGTACAAAAAACTGCTGAGGTTGTCAAACTCATCGTAACAAGATTGATAAATTTGCTCAAGATGCATAAAAGAAATATCTTTGATCAACACGCATAAGATCGTGCATTCGATGTAAGAAATTACGTTTTCCTATAAGTTTCACCTTGGAAGGGAAAAATTCGATTTGGTAAAAAGGGGAAACTAAGCCCGAGGTTTATTAGACCCTTCGAAGTGCTGCGAAAGGTTGGGGAGGTGGCTTTCGAGGTAGCTCTACTGTGACGCCCCCAAAATTAGGTATACGACACCCATCTTGGGTCGCCACTTATATGGTACATAAATTCAAATACAAACTTAATTATACATCTGTCGTGTAACATACGACAATACATAAACTGAGAGTTCTAATAGGAATATTGTCATTTAGACAATATCCATACTCAAGGAGTCCTCATTACATTTATTGTCACACTATTTAACGGAATAGTGAGGACTACTAATGCTATCTTCGACCATCACTCTTTTCCCAGACTAAGTCCCAAATATATTCTCATTTCTGAATAGAATGGTGAAAAGAAAGGGTGAGCTCAACTAGCCCCCAAGAAGAAATATTATAACTAAGATAATGCAAAATAAATTATCAATAGTCTTCAACAATGTTAAACCGATAAAATAAAATAGACAACCAGCTTTAATCTGCGGTGAATATCAATCCATTAAAAGAGTCAAGTAGAAAATAAAGTCTACTATCTTTTAGGTTTTAAAAGGTTTTCATCTATTTTATCACTAAGACTCGGTTTAATGAATAAACCATAATATCTAATCATCCATGTATACTACACGCCAAGGATTTTCATCAAATTATTAATGGTCATGACTATACCGAATCACCCCCGGTCATAATCATACCAAAAACTATCCATCAACGCATTACAAAGCCATCGAGGACTTTTATCACATCATTTATAACAAGCCATGATTATACCGAATGATCCCTGATCATAATCATACTAAGTTCATCTATGCACGTAAGCTAAAGATAACATAATATAACATGAGGATGATGACAATGACATAATAATTCAATAAAACAAGTTCACGAATTAATTTATTCAGGAACTAATAACGTCCAAATTGTCAACATGATACTGCTTTGTAGAGTAAAATTCAAGAATGCTCAGAAAAATATTTTCATGAAAAATACTGGATGAAGCGCAAATATCAAGGATATTATAGAAGTCAAAATTTTAACCAACTGAGTATAATAGCGAATGAAATAACAAAAGAAATCACCATGCATGCGGTATTGCGATAGACAAAGTTATTCCAATGAATAATAAAGATTTTAACCAGTCCTGTAAAACACACATGACATGTGATATACCAATAGAATAATAAAGATGTATTAATAAAGATTTTAAACCAGTCCTGTAAAACACACGCATGTGATATTCCAATAGAATAATAAAGATGTAATAATAAAGATCAACCAAGTCCCGTAAAAGCACGCATGCAGGATGTTCCAACTAATAATAAAATAATAGAAGAATGTCACCAAGTATAGGGATTCACAGTATCACGAGTTATTCCAATGTAATAAATAAGAATGGAATAATATAAGGATTTCACCAAGTATAGGGGTATTCCGCATATACGAGTCATGTATAGGGTATGCCACTTTTACAAAGTTATTCCAATGTAATAATAAAGAATGGAATAATGAAGTTCTCTTCATGAATAAGAAAGAATAACACCCCTTACGGGTACAACAAATAATATCCCTTACCTTAGAAGAACTGAATATTGGAAAAGTGAAGTAGCAAAATACTTTTCTTCTTTCTCTTTATAATTTCTCTCTCTAGAGTTTCAGTGAATTCGTAAGAAATAATGAAGGAATGAGCTTTCTATTTATAGAAAAACTGAGGGTGGCTCTTGGTCTTAACGATGGGTCAAAATGACTCTTGGTAATATTGAATAGACAACTACTATTTGCGAAGGGGTAATTAACCCTTTGAACACCGAAGAGGCAGTTAACTCTTGGTAATATTGAAGGGACAACTACTATTTGCGAAGGGGTAATTACTATTGACGAAGGTAATTACTATTGACGAAGGTAAATACTATTGACGAAGGTAATTACTATTCACAAAGGTAATTACTATTCACAAAGGTAATTACTATTGACGAAGGTAAATACAATTGACGAAGGTAATTACTATTCACAAAGGTAATTATTATTCACTAAGGTAATTACTATTGACGAAGGGACTCTTAGATGATGACATATAGGCCCCCCCATAAAATAATCAAACTTACCACAAACGCCTCATAATGTACTCTTTATATATACATCAAGGATTAAATAAATATTACCACAAATCATTTTATTTTTAATCAACACATAATTAATCTTTCAACAATTATTAATCATTTATAACTTGTCGTCTCAATTAATAATTTAATACTATAACATATTATACTGAGATGATCTTTGTGACAATAATTGAATCAATAATATAAGAGATATGATGCAAAGAATTATCAGTAGCAATAATTGAGCATAGGTGAGTGACTTCTCATGTAAGCATCAATAATCAATATCGTGTGCTACTATAAAACTACGTGTATTCTCGTACTTTTTACTAACCGGGTAGTTCAACAGCTTTAATTGTAAACACCTCTCCGCCGTTATTTTTATAGAAAAATAATTTTGTCGCTTTTCTAACTACGACAATACTTCCGTTAATAGGGTCCACTAATGATTGAGTACGTCGTCAATATTCCCCCCAAAAAAAGAATATTCCACGACCAAACGAATATTTTATAACAACTTGCTTACTTTGCAAAATGTATAAATATTACCCACAACTATAACATTATATCAAATTTATTCCATAATATTCAAAAATAATATTTATAAAAAAAATTCATCTTTATTTATAAAAGCTGGGGTCTTACATCTACCTCCAGAATTGCAAAACATTCATAATGTTTTTCACGTTTCGGTGTTACGACCATATAAACCTGATTACAAGCACGTGATTGAGTACGAACCATTGCACTTTGAGAAAGACTTGTCCTATGAAGAGGTTCCTATCCAGATAGTCGACAGGAAAGAACAAGTGCTCAGAAATAAAGTGATACCTTCTGTGAAGGTAATTTGGAGGAATCACAATGTCGAAGAGGCTACGTGGGAACTCGAAGCTAAAATGATGAAGAATTACCCAGAGTTATTTGTTTAATCTGTGTCTTCGATTCTGGGGACAGAATCTTTGTAAGTAGGGGAGAATGTGACGAATGAATTGTTTGAATTGTGATTCTAGGGACAGAATCCTTGTAAGGAGGGAATGATGTAACATTCCAGAATTTTTATTGTTATATTAAATATTTATTGAAATATTTAAGTATTTAATGGATGTGTTTATTGTTAAATAAATAATTGTTCAAATTTGATTCAATTTGGTTAACTATTTGTTAAATAAATAATTAAGGAAATTAATTATTTTATGTTAATTTAATTTAATTATTAAGTTAGAGAGTTTGATTAATTGAATTATTATTCTTTTATTTGAATTTGTAATTAAAAGATGTGTTAGTTGATTAAATAAAATTATAATTATATAAAAAATTATAATTTGTGGTATTGGTGTAGGTGATGTAGTGATTTAATAAATGGTTATAAAGTGTGACAAATAACCTTTTATAAAGTAGTTATTAAAATAACTTAAAGGAGTTTTAATTCAGTTTTGCCAAATAAGGCCTAATGCCTATTAAGTCTTTAATCTAATTGTGCTTTACCAAACAAGGTGTAAGGGTTAATGGGTTATTTTTAGTTAGTTAACCAAACAAGCCTTATGGCTTTTGATTTTCAAATCTATTATAACTGATATCAGTTATATTAATATTTATGTTATGTAATTAGTACATATTATATTATATATGTTATTTTGTTAGTACGCTTAGTTAGTGTTAGGAAGAAAAAACTGAGGAAGAAGAAGAAGAAGAAGAAGAAAAAAAGTGAGAGAAAAGAAGAATGGAAGAAAGGCTAGAGAATTGGAAAAAGGAATTGGAGAAACGCTTGATAATCAAAAGGATAACTATCATCTTCTACAAGCAAGGTATTCTTCTACCCTTTTTAAGTTTTAAAAGATTTAGTTTTCTCTTCTCCTATTTCTCTGTAAAATTCTTGTGATAGGATAAATTGTTGATTGTATGTGTATTTATATGATCAACTAATGATTGTAAAACTATTTTTATAGGTTATATATGCTTATAGTCAATTAATTGATGTTATGAATGTGGTTTGTGGAGAAAAATATTTTACAGAGAGTTTATGTGAATAAATATGGGTTAATTTAAAGGTGGAATTGAGGGCTAATTAGTTGTGTAGTTGATAAATTGGCTATTTAAATTGATAGAGTATGTATAAATATTGATAAAGATGCTTTGAATTAACTGTTTTGGTTGAAAAACAAAATTATAGTGTTGATTTTCATTAAAAACATCAAAAAGTGAGTTTTTATCAAATACAGTGAAATTGGATGTTTTAAATTTGTTCTTTATGTTGTTGTATGGGTAGAATCATGTTAGGAGTTCTTGAATTATGTTTAAATGAAGTTTTTATATGAATTACATGTGAATTAGACTGTTAGAAACAAGCTTGTAGGCCAAAATTGGCTTTTTCTTATCTTTATTCAAGTCATGTCAATTGAAATCGCATTTAGATGGCCTACTACCAACAGCTTCATTTTTCGCGCCATAGCACCGGCGCCACGTCGCAGCATGGCCTTGTAGCTTTATTCTCGTCTTGCAAAGACCGTACCACAATATTATACACTATGGTATGCATATTGAAAGTTAAAGGAATGGTCTCGACGAAAGGTACTTTTTGTACTCGAAATTTTAAGGAATTGTTATGTGATGATAGTAGAACTGTAAAATGTTGATTTTAGTATTTTTATACTATGAATAAGTATGTTATTAACGATTAACTTGTGTATAATTTGATTATGTGATTAAAAATCCAATTTTTACATGATGAACGTACTTAGTTATGTTCGTAAGGTGGTAATGACTAATTATGTCATGATGACATGTTTATAGGATATTGTGGTTTGAATTGTTCGGTTTAGCCCACGAGCAAGGCAAGTTTTCTAATCCTTTATCTTGTTGAACTAATTATGGTTTCCAATTCGATTACCTTATAAATAATGCAAGTTCTAATCTATTTTATTGTTGAATCAATTATTGTTTCCAATATAATAATACAAGGTTTCTAAACTATGTTTTTGATATTGAACAAGTTATTCTTGTATTTAACTTGTTGTTTAGCATGCCCGAATATATTTGAATTGTTTATCGTTCATATTGCCATGCATGCTTAGTATTCAATTCTAAATAACCTTGGCTTAATATTGCTCAAGCAAGGTGTGTTATAGTTATTCAAGTTGTATGCTATTAGATTATTCCTAAAGTATGATTTTAATTTTTCATGACTATTCAATTACGAGTATTCTATAATATGATGTTATTAGTATTAATTCAACTAGTCCTCTAGTTGATGATCATTGAACTTCAAATTACCCTTGAAAGCATATCCAAACCAAACTCTCTTTGGTGCGGACTTGTACTCTAAATACTGAGATGAACAACCCTATTATTAGGGGATAACTTACGCGTAGCGTTAAATGTTTAATGCACAATACATGGTATGAAGGGTCGATCCCCTAAGTACGAGGAGTCCTTATAGTCTTATATTTCATTAAAGTTGGAGTTGAAAGATTACTCATAATCGTGGACATAGTTCATGGTCTTATGACCCTCGGTTATGTTTATTCCATATTTTGGATTTCAGTTCCTGATTATCATTGTTAGAGTACTATCTAGTTTTGATGAGCCTACTCATTGGCAGTTATTATTGTTATTCTTCTGTTGATTCACTATTTTATCCAGTGAGCAATTGTTGTGCTCACTCTTGCGTATTTATAAACTCATTGCAGCTAAAGTGGAGAAGGTAAATGAACCTTCAACTAGCAAAGAAAAGGGAAAATTGTACAAGTGATGTTGATTTGTACTTTTATTTATTGTGATGATCTTAGACTTCTTAATAATGATGTTATGTAATAATTTTAATTCCGCATTTGAATGATTGTATTTAAAGGTTAGACAACCTGGGAGATTTTATTATGTAATCCTTTAATGGGAAAGGTTTTATTTATCCAGTTTTATTGTGATTGGGTAGTTAGATATAAATATTTGATTAAGTAGACACCAAATCCTGTGGGAAAGGGTGAGCTCAACTAGCCCGGTAAGAAATATTATGACTAAGATAATGCAGAATAAATTATCATTAGTCTTCAACAATGTTAAACTGATAAAATACAATAGACATCAAGTTTAACTGCAGCGGAACATGCAATCTATTAAAAGAGTCAAGTAGAGAATAAAATCTACTATCTTTTATGATTTAAATGGTTTTTCATCACTTTTATCGCTGGGACTCAGCTTAATAAATAATCCACATCATCCATGCACTACGACCAATGATATTCATTAGTATCACAACCAC
Source organism: Panax quinquefolius (assembly GCA_020205615.1). NCBI lineage: Eukaryota > Viridiplantae > Streptophyta > Magnoliopsida > Apiales > Araliaceae > Panax > Panax quinquefolius. The sequence continues at coordinate 69,240,409 of CM035156.1, read as the reverse complement.
AATTTATCCATGCACTACGGGCCAAGGATATTTGTGTATTCATAAATGGTCATGATCATGCCAATAACTGTCCATCAATGCACTACGGGCCAATGAGGACTTTTACCACATCATTTGTAACATTACGGTCATGATTACACCGAATAATCTCTGGTCATAATCATACCAAGCCCATTTATGCACTACAGACCATAGATGACTTTTAAAAAAATATATAAACATGAGGATGATGACAATGATATAAGAGTTTAATAAAACAAGTTCAAGAATTAATTTATTCAGGAACTAATAACATCCAAATTGTCAACATGATACTTCTTTGTAGAGTAAATTTTAAGAATGCTCAGAAGAAAATTTCCATGAAAAGATACTGGATGAAGCGCAAATATCAAGGATATTTCACTAATTTCATGGAGTATAGAAGTCAAAACTTTAACCAACTGAGTATAATAAACAATAAAATAACAAAAGAAATCACCATGCATGCGGTACTTTGCATAGACAGGTTATTCCAATAGAATAATAAATAACGGAACCGGTCGAGCGTAATACGACCTACGGGATATTCAACGAGTAATAATAAAGAATGGAATAACAATGTAAATCACCATGCATGCAAAGATTGCTTAGCGTAGACGTGTTATTCCAATGTAATAATAAATAAGCGGAATCGAGTCCAAACAGAAAATGCACGCATGAGATATTCCAATGAATAATAAAGATGAAAACCGGTCCGCGTAAAACGCATGCATGCGATGGATATTCCAACAAAATAATAAAGACGAAACCAGGTCCCAAGCGTAAAATGCATGCACGGATGTTCCAATGTAATAATAAAGATTGGAATAACAATAGAATTTTACCATGTATGCGGTACTTCGCATAGACAGGTTATTCCAGTAGAATAATAAATAATGGAATAACAGAAGAATTTCACCTAGTATAGGGTAGACCACGTATACAGGTTATTCCAACAGAATATTAAAGAATGGAATAACAGAAGTTCTCTTCATGAATATAAAAAAAAAACCCTTACCTTATAAAGAAGAGTACTCCGACGGTAGGGCGGGGATATACTTGAAGAAACTTGCACTACGCTCAAAGCTTTCTTAAACGCTAAAGAAATATGCTCAAGATTATAGAAGAATAATTCTCTCTACAGTTTCTCTCTCTAGAGTTTCAGTGAATTCGTAAGAAATAATGAAGGAATGAGCTTCTATTTATAGAAGAATGGACTGAATAGTAACCAATCCATGAACGGTCCAGATTGATTTACTATAAATGAACGGTCCAGATTGGTTTACAATAAAATATAATATATTCTATTTATAATCTAATCAAACGAATAACTTTTAAAAAGATTTTACTATGCAAACACTATGTTGGCACTATGCAAACACTATGCATATTAAAATATAATATAAACTAATTATTGTCAAATAAAATAGATAACTTTATAAAAGTATTACATTTTATATAAAAAAAATTACTATTAGCCTAATAAAACGAATAACTTTATAAAAGTATTCTATTTTATATAAAAAGTTTTTTGTTTTATTACATTAATAATACTAATAAAAAAACTTATATAATATATATGTATATATAACAATCAATAATAATTGAATCAAATAACGTGAGATACTATCACGTGACTCTCGTAGCAATAATTGAACAAAACGAGTGACTTCTCACATAAGCATCAATAATCAATACCTGCAGTATTATTCTTATGCGACCACGCCAGACATTCTTTATACTTTTACTCTCGAGTAGTTCAACAAGATAACGATAAAAAACTTCATTTGTTATTTTCATAAAAATATTTTTGTCGTTTTCTCAATCCAACAATAATTTTGTTGTGGGGTCTACCCATGATTGTGTAGTCGTACGAATATTCCCCGACACAAAGAATATTCCCCGACCAATCGAATATAATATAACAACTTGCATACTTTGCAAAATTTATAAATATTACCCACAACTATAACATTACATTAAATCCACACCATAATATTCAAAACAAAAATCGAGAAATTTAAATCTTTATTCGCAAAATTTGGGATTTTACATAACTGGTTGGTTAGGAATATGAAAGCTAACAACCTTACAAAAAGCTTGATGAGTAGTTAACCAATCGATTCCTAAAATCACATCAAAGGCAAGTATTTTCAAAGAGATAAGATCGATAGGTAACGCGAAAGTGTTGATTTGAATCAAATAAGATTTATAAACAGTGGAGGTAACGAAGGTTTCTCCTAACCGAGTTTCAACCGATAAGTCAAAGTCTAATTTCTCCGGTGTCAAATTTAAACGTTGAGTGCAAGCAAGAGAGATAAAAGAATGGGTAGAATCGGTATCTAATAAGGTATAGACTTCGCAAATATTTATAATTAACTAACCCGTGCTAACTTCGTTTGGGTTACTCGCTTTTTGAGGAGTCACAAAAAATGCTCTCCCTTGCACTACCGGCTTTGACTTTTCTGGGACGGCCTTTGGTGCCTCCATCCTAGCTGAACTTGTTTTCGGTGAATGACAAAATCAGGCTAGGTGACCTTCTCTTCCACAATTATAACATGCTTTGACTGATCGCTGCGAGCTTTGGTGATGTGTCCCTCCCCTCCGCATTTGAAGCATATGATAGGTCGTCATTCTCCTTCCTTAACAATGGGTGTTGGTGTTAACGTCTTTCCATCATTGTTGAATCTCCTCTTCTTGAAATGTCCATTCTTATTGTTTTGGCCATGATTACCACTGAAGTGGTCACCATTTCTGGCATGCTGATTCCCTCCACGCTTATTGTCACCGCTTGATGATCGCTATATCACTTTGGTATTATCATTTTGTGTCACTGCTCTCTTTTTTGTTGGGTTGACTCATTATCGCGCTCCAATAACTGAGCCATATTAACAACATCTGAATACAAACACCGTTTATGAGAGATAAGATATTGACGTATCTCGGGTTTCAAACCTCTTAGAAATATTTGCGTCATTCTCTCCTCATTATCAACCAAATGGGACGCAAACCGGGACAACTCGGCGAACTTGGCTTCGTACTGCGACACGGTCATGGTATTTTGCTCCAGCTTGATGAACTCTACCTCTTTCATGTGACGAATACTTTCGGGAAAGTACTTGTCGTTGAACAGTTCTTGGAACTTCTCCCAAGTCATCTTCATCTCATGGCGGAAGTTGAGTACGCTTTTACTGATTCCCACCAAGAATCACCTCTTGCTACAACATGGAGGTGGGAAAGGGATCCTTTTGCTCCTCAGAGCAACCCAAGACATCAAATATATTGCAGATTTATGGTTTTGGCTCTCCAAAAAACTCCGGTGGTCCCAGTTCCTTGAACTGCTTAGCGGTGATAGTCTGAGAGTTGTCAGTGTTTCCACCTGCATTTTGGACAGGTGCCGCTCTTGCCCGATGTTGTATGAATTGCATAAAGCTTCTGAACATTCCATCGTTCATCATCTGGTTAGTGTTGTTGTTTGCCTGAGGATTGTCGCCTTCCTGATGCACATTATCCTGATTATTGATCTTTGGAGACTCAACGGTCTCCTGTGCTCCATTGATGTTCTCAACATTCTCGGATGTCATTTTCAAATACTGCCACAAAACAAGGGTTAATTAACATATCACATATTATCCCTATATTCTGACCGACCAATTAAATACCAAATAAACTTAAGGTAGGTCATACTAGCGAAGGAATTCCTCGTCTCTCCCCTCCTAGTTCTTGTCTCACATCTCAGCAAGGGGTCATATCCCTAAGCTTTGATACCAACTGTGATCTCCCCAAAATAGGTATACATCACCCATCTTCAGTCGCCAAATACATGGTACAAAATTTAAATACAACTTAATTATACAACAGTCGTGTAAAATACGACAAAACATGTGTTGTGAGTTTTAATACAAATATTGTCATCTAGACAATATCCACACTCAATTGAGTCCTCATTACATTTATTATAACACTATTTAATAGAATAGTGAGGACTACTAATGCTATTATCTGGACCGTCACTCCGTTCCCCGACTAGTCCCTGCTACGTTCTCATTTCCTAAAGAAAATAATGAAAGTAAAAGGGTGAGCTCAACTAGCCTAGTAAGAAATATTATGACTAAGATAATGCAGAATAAATTATCATTAGTCTTCAACTATGTTAAACTGATAAAATACAATAGACATCAAGTTTAACTACAGCGGAATAACAATCCATTAAAAGAGTCAAGTAGAGAATAAAATCTACAATCTTTTATGATTTAAAAAGATTTTTAATCACTTTTATCGCTGAGACTTAGCTTAATAAATAATCCACATCATCCTTGCACTACGGCCAAGGATATTCATTAGTATCACGACCCCAAATTATCCATGCACTACGGGCCAAGGATATTCATGTATTCATCAATGGTCATGTTCATGCCAACAGCTATCCATCAATGCACTACGAGCCAATGAGGACTTTTCCCACATCATTTGTAACATTACGGTCATGATTATACCGATTAATCCCTGGTCATAATCATACCAAGTCCATATATGCACTACAAACCACAGATGACTTTCAACATAATATAAACATGAGGATGGTGACAATGATATAAGAATTCAATAAAACAAGTTCAAGAATTAATTTATCCAGGAACTAATAACGTCCAAATTGTCAACATGATACTTCTTTGTAGAGTAAAATTCAAGAATGCTCAAAAGAATATTTCCATGAAAAGATACTGGATGAAGCGCAAATATCAAGGATATTCAACTAATTTCATGGAGTATAGAAGTCAAAACTTAACCAACTAAGTATAATAAAGAATGGATTAACAAAAGAAATCACCAGGCATTCGATAGACTGCACAGACAGGTTTTTTCGACAGAATAATAAATAACGGAACCAGGTCATGCGTAAATGCACAGACAGGATATTACAACAGAATAATAAAGATTGAAATAACAACAAAATTCACCATGCATGCGATAGACCACACAGAAAGGTTATTCCAACAGGATAATAAATAATGTAACCAGGTCATGCGTAAACGCATAGACAGGATGTTCCAACAGAATAATAAAGAATGGAATAACAGAAGAATTTCACCATGTATGCGGTGATTAAGATGTAGGCGAGTTATTCCAACATAATGATAAAAATTGGAATAATGTAAGAATTTCACCAAGTATAGGGTAGCTCACAGATACTGAGTTATTCCAACAGAATAATAAAGAATGGAATAACAGAAGTTGTGAGACTCTAAATTTTATGAATAAAGATTTAAATTTTTCAAAAAAAAAAATTGAATATTATGGAGTAAATTTGATATAGTGTTATAGTTGTGGGTAATATTTAGAAATTTTGAAAAGTATTCAAGTTGTTATATAATATTCGATTGGCCGGGGAATATTCTTTTTTACGGGGAATATCCGTACGACGGTACAATTATTGGTGGACCCCACAACGGAATTATTGTCGGATTGAAAAAACAACAAAAATATTTTTATGAAAATAACGGCGAAAGTTTTACCGTTAAAACTGTTGAACTACTTTCGGCGATAAAAGTACAATGTCTGGCGTGGTTTGCGTAGTAAAGCACATGGTATTGATTATTGATGCTTACGTGAGAAGTCACTCAGTTTTGTTCAATTATTTCTGCAGTAATTGTTACATAGTATCTCACATTATTTGATTTAATTATTGTCGATATTTTATATATTATTAAATCAATAATTGAGATGACAAAGTTATTAATATTATTATTTGCAATATTAACGATGTCTAGAAGTTCTACCAAGGAGAGGTTTGGTCACCTAATTGCGCGCTAATAGAGAGGAATCCTTATTGGAAAGCCCCCTTTTTCCTGGGAACGACCTGGTCGATTAATAGTATGAATTATAATAATGATGATGAAGTTTTGTTTTATTAGTATTACTAATGTAATAAAACAGAAAAGTTTTTTATATAAAATAGAATACTTTTATAAAGTTATTCATTTTATTAGACTATAAATAGAATATATTATATTCTATTATGCATAGTGTTTTGCATAATAAAATCTTTTTATATAAAGCAGAATACTTTTATAAAGTTATTCGTTTTATTAGACTATAAATAGAATATATTATATTTTATTATGCATAGTATTTGCATAGTGCATGTATAGTGTTTGCATAGTAAAATCTTTTTATATAAAATAGAATACTTTTATAAAGTTATTCGTTTTATTAGATTATAAATAGAATATATTATATTTTATTTAAAAGATTTTGTTTTATTAGAATATTTTATAGTAAACCAATCTGGACCGTCCGTTTAAAAGTAAATCAATCTGGATCGTTCAGGAATTAGTTACTATTCAGTCCATTCTCCTATAAATAGAAGCTTATTCCTTCATTATTTCTTACGATAAACTGCGTAGACAGGTTATTCCAACAGAACAATAAAAAATGGAATAACATAAGAATTCACCATGCATGCGGTAGTCCACGTTGACAGGTTATTCCAACAGAATAATAAAGAATGGAATAAAAGAAGAATTCACCATGCATGAGGTAGTCCGCGTAGACAGGTTATTCCAACAGAATAATAATAAAGGATGGAATAACAGCTCTTACGAGTATTGAAAGAAAATAACTCTCTTCATGAATACGAGAAAAAAAATACCCCTTACCTTAGAAGAAAACTGGATACTGGAATAGTGAGGTAGCAGACTTCTCTTCTTCTTTCTCTCTATAATTTCTCTATAATAATTGCTCTTGTGAGACTTAGTGAATTGGTGAGAAATGAAGGAAGAATGAGCTTCTATTTATAGGAAAATATAGTTTCAATAATTGCACATTTTGGGGCTCGAAATATTAGAGTATAATACATTCCTCTTTTTCTTCATTTTTAATTTAGTCCTACAAGTATTATCAAACTTGCACCACCTCCCCTAAAAGTAAATCATGTGAATCAATAGTTCATTCATGTGACTCAATAGTATAATCATGTGCAAAAAATAATTACAGTATAATACCTTCATCTATACCTCCATTTTTAATTTAGTCATGCAAGTATTAACAATCTTGCACCAACTCTCCTAATAGTAAATCATGTGAATAAATAGTACACACATGTGAACACATAGTTATAAGCATGTGAATTAATAGCAATTAATTGCTCATTTATCCGGTGAATTACCCGATTGGTCAATATAACCTCCAGACATTAATTATTATCGAAATAAATGTCGATTTCCACTAACACTAATAATTCCCACATAATGGAACTATCAATTTCATCTTTAATCAACATGAGCTTATTCATCATTAATATTATAACTCATAATATTTAACAACCAGGTCGTTCCCGGGAAAGAGGGGGCTTTCCAATAAGGATTTCTCCCTATTGGCGCGCAATTAGATTATCTAACCTCTCCTTAACAGAACTTCTAGACATTGTCAATATTGCAAATAATAATATGAATAACTTTGTCATCTCAATTATTGATTTAATAATATAACATATTATACAGATGATACTGTGACAATAATTGAATCAATAATATGAGAGATATGATGCAATAATTACTATAGCAATAATAGAGTATAACTGAGTGACTTCTTACGTAAGCATCAATAATCAATACATTGTGCTACTATGCAACCACGTGTATTACTGTACTTTTACTATCGGGTAGTTCAACAGTTTTAACGGTAACACTTTCGTCGTTATTTTTATAAAATGATAATTCTGTCATTTTCTAACTACGACAATACTTCCATTGTGGGGTCCACCAATAATTGTGTCGTCGTACGGATATTCCCGACAAAAAGAATATTCCTCGACCAAACAAATATTTTATAACAACTTGCATACTTTGCAAAATTTTCACTTATCACCCTTAACTTTAACCTTTTATCAATTTAACCATTTACGAAATAAAATAATAATTATAAGAAAATTGAATACTTTCATTTCATAAAATTCGGGTTCTTACATTCAAGGTAAGCTTGAGTATGAACAAACAAATGTATTTTACATTGATTATTCGATGGGCACGTGAGGTTTCCAAAACTAAAACGTAAATACGTTTAACGGATGAGTGTTGATCAATATAGAGTATTATAGGCTAATCACCTAGAAGTGCTCGTAAGATATATCGAACTTACGGACTTAGTGTCGGGTTGTCCTTTTTCATGAATGAAAACCAAAAGAGAATTTTCATGGTCTTTTGACCAGCTCAGAATTCCTAATTAACTATATGTACTATGGAATTATCTTTATGAAATGAAAAGTGCTATTTAGTGTTTCATAGTACTTCATAGCTACTTGTTGAGTTATTGAAGATAATCATATAATTCTCGACGTGGTATTTTTACTATTTATTGTTAGACTTGTTGAGCTAGTTATGATCACTTCTTGCTTGAATTATATGATTGCAGCTAAGGCCGAAAGAACTGAGGATCCCAGTAGGGATAAAGTCAAGGCTAAGAAGGATAAGTAAATTATCCTGTAATAGACTAGTATGTTTATAAGAATCATATTATGATAAACAAAGAATGTATCGGTTACAGAACCTGGGAAAGGATTTATTATTATTATTGTAATAAGAATATGGTAAATACAATCATTTTGATGTTATTTCAATGGAATGAATGTCTAGTTATAAGTACCATGTAGCACCATATCTATGGGTTGAAAGTACCCGGATTTGGGGGCGTCACAGGTTGGTATCAAAGCATTAGGTTATATAACTTAAGGGGGGAAGAACCTTAGACTAATAACCTAGTCAGAAAAGGAGAAGTTAGAAGAAATTGAACTCGAATAAAATGAGTTAATTAAGTATTGAGTAAACTGAGTACCGCAAGATTTAAAAGATTAAAATTAACCCTAAATAAACTAAATGTGATTTGTGCTTATATTATTGTGTATTATGTACTAATCAACATGTTATGTGTTATTGTAGATGTCCATCGATAGCTCCATGTATAGGGATATACATGTGGTGAATGAAGAGTCCGTTAACCGGGTAGAGCATGTACCAATGCCAGTGGCGGGGGTACCAGTAGTGATTCTAGAAGAGTTCGAGCCTGAAGAGGACTATTCTGAGGAAGATTACTCTGAGAGGGATATGGAAAACTTGGGATCAGCGTCATATCTCGATATGGTGGTTGATATGGATGAGGAGATGGAGGTAGTATCGTTTAATACGGTGGTACATGAACTAGAGCCAACACCTCCAGACGCAATGAGGGCATTGTATCTAGCGGTGCTTGACTGGAATGTGCAATTGTGCACTGTTGTGCAAAACCAGAATGAGGAGATTAGTGATCTCTATAAAGCGAAGGAGTCTGAAGAAGCAGATTTTGAATTAGAGCATGATGAGAAGGTGTTCATGATGGATAAGGCGAGGGACTATAAGAATGTGATAATAGAGCTTCGTAAGGAACTGGTTGAGAAGAACCAGAAGATAGCACGAATGTCTTACATCTATGAGAGTGCTCATGAGGATTTCAAGCTGAAAATTTCTTGTTATTCCATTAAGTCGGGACAGACTCGACATACTATTAGTCAGGATATTGTGTCTATTCTTGCAAATAAGAAGCATGAGAATGCTGTCATGCAATATTAGTATTAGATAGAGGAGGTATAGATCGGTAAATCTTTTGTGTATGTGTAGTGACTTAAGACCCTCTTTTGTATAATTAAAAGGTAGTCTTTTTGTAAATCCCAATTTTTGTAGAAGTCAATTGCGGGATAGAAATGGAATAGCTTTGGCTATGGAATCAAGTTGTAAATAGTTTTAAACTATGAAGAAGCATATTAATATAATGAAGTTTTTATTAAATGTGCTTTGTTGTCGTATGAGTTGTTGTTGTTGATTGATAACTAAGTAAGTAAATAAATAATAATGAAAATTTGTTTATTTAATCAGAATAATGCCGCCAAGAAGAAGACAACATAATCAGGAAGCTGAATCACATAACGATAACCAAGGGGGTTAGAATAACCCTATGCAAGAGTTTGTTAATTTATTAATGGCTGCATTTAACCAAACAAGGGGTAAAGCACCCGCAGTACCTAGGGTAGCCAGGATGACTACCTTTAAAAAGTTTAAAAGTGTAGGTTCGCCAGAGTTCAAAGGAACTACGGACCCAATAGAGGCCCAAACATGGGTGAAGGAAATAGAGAAGGCGTTTGTTATTAAAAACGTAGCATAGGCAAAAAAGACTTCTTTTGCGACCTACATGATGAAAGGAGAAGCCAACTTTTGGTGGGAGGCTCACCAAGGTGGGGCTAGAGCTGATGCTGTTATGTGGGAACAGTTTAAGAAGGTTTTCTTCGAGAACTATTTTCCTACCAGCATGCAGGGGAGAATGGAGATTAAGTTCTTAGAACTTAAACAAGGGAACATGACGGTTCCTCTGTATGCGACCAAATTCAATGAATTGGCAAGGTTTGCTCCACACCAAGTGGACACTGAGGAGAGGAAGGCTCGTAGGTTTAAGTAAGGACTAAAACCTTGGCTCTATAGTCAGATTTTTGTTTTCCATAGCGATTCATATGGAACCATTCTGGAAAAAGCCATCATTACGGAGGGTGGTAGTGAGGCTTTGAGCCAATACCACAAGGAGAAGAAGAATATGGGCAAAGGGGAAGGAGGACCCAAGGCAAGGGAACTAGTGGTAGTGGGAGTATGTCCAAGAGGAAGAATTTTAACTCCGGGAATACTGGAGTGAAATAAGGGGATCCTAAACGTAGAATCAAAGCATGCAAGACATGCGGAAAGACTCATCTAGGAGTCTGTCTGAAAGGTAAGTCAAATTGTTATAACTGTGGGTAGGAGGGTCATATATCACCCAATTGTCCTAATCCCAAGAAGAACCATGGCTATTTTGTGTGTGGGTCGATGGACCACATGGCAAGAAATTGCCTAAAGAAGGGGTCAGAGGGTAGCAAGGGTACTGGTAGTGGTAAGTTAGCCATTACTGGACCAACACCATTGTCGGGTAGACCCATGACCCGTACTTTTAATATGACTGTCCAAGATGCGGTTGCATCAACGGATGTAGTAGCAGGTATCAATCCAGTCAATGAAATAAATGCTTATGTGTTATTTGACTCGGGTGCTACTTGTTCTTTTATAGCATGAAAATTTGCTAAGCAGTTAAGTTTACTCCCAGAAAGATTAGAAATACCTTTAGATGTTAAGGTAGCAAACGAAGAGATAATTCCCATTGAACACATTCATAGGAATTGTTGCGTAGACATTATAGGTAACAAATTATCGGTAGATTTAGTACCAATAAGGTTGAAAGAAATTGATGTAATTCTCGATATGGATTGGTTGATTAACCATAAAGCTATAATAGATTGTCATAGGAAAAGTGTGAACCTTCAGCTTTCTAAGAAAACCAAGGTAGTGTTCTACGGTAGTAAATCACCGAGACGCTCTTGTTGTCTAACTATGACACAAGCTAGGAAAATGTTGAGGAAGGGGTGTATAGGGTACCTATGCAATGTTTTGGATACCGAGAGAGTGGAAGCATCATTGGAGCAGATACCTATAGTACAAGAGTTTGTGGATGTATTTCCCGATGAGTTACCAGGTCTTCCGCCGAATAGGGAGGTCGAGTTTGTGATTGATTTGTTACCAGGTACGACACCAGTTTCTAAGGCACCATATAGGATGGCGCCGGTAGAGATGAAGGAATTAATGGTTCAATTACAGGAACTATTAGATAGGAAGTACATCCAACCGAGTGTGTTTTTATGGGGAGCATCTGTATTGTTTGTACAGAAGAAGGATCGATCGTTACGACTTTTTATTGACTACCAAGAGTTGAACAAGTTAACGATTAAGAATAAATACCCATTGCCCAGGATCGATGATCTATTTGATCAGTTGAAAGGGGCAAAGTATTTTTCTAAGATAGATTTGCGTACGGGGTACCATCAGTTGAAAGTAAGGAAGGAGGATGTACCTAAGACAACGTTCAAAACTCGTTATGGTCATTATGAGTTTTTGGTTATGTCATTTGGGTTGACTAATGCGCCAACCACATTCATGGATATGATGAACAGAGTGTTCAAATATTATTTGGACAAGTTTGTCGTGGTGTTCATTGATGATATTCTAGTCTATTCTAAGACGCCAGAAGATCATGCTGAATGTTTAAGGATAGTGTTGGAAACACTACAGAGGGAGAAGTTGTATGCAAAATTCACTAAGTGTGAATTTTGGCTTGAAAGAGTGTAGTTTTTAGGACATGTTATTGATAAAGATGGCATTTCTATGGATCTAGTGAAGGTGGAAGTAGTTAATAATTGGGAACAACCAAAAACACCAACTGAGGTTCAGAGTTTTCTAGGGTTAGTGGGATACTATAGAAGGTTCATTCAAGACTTTTCTAATAGCTACTGCGTTGATGAATTTGACGAGGAAGTCAGTGAAGTATGTGTGGACTGAGAAGTGTGAGAATAGTTTTCAGGAACTAAAAAGGAGGTTAAGTGATGCACCTGTATTATCTTTACCAGATGATACGGGGAATTTCCTACTTTATAGCAATGCTTCGCATAGAGGACTAGGTTACGTGCTCATGCAGCATGGCAAGGTCATTGGGTATGTGTCACACCAGTTAAAGGATTATGAGAAGGTTTATCCTATTCATGACCTGGAATTGGCAGCGGTAGTTTTTGCCTTAAAAATATGGAGATATTAATTATACGGGGAGAAGTGTGAGATATACACAAACCATAAAAGTTTGAAATATATATTCACACAGAAGGAGTTGAATATTAGGCAGAGAAGGTGGTTAGAATTGATAAAAGATTACGATTGTGATATCTTATATCATCCAGGGAAAGTAAATGTAGTAGCCGACGTGCTAAGTAGGAAGGGTAGAGAAAAGCTATCAATGTTAAAGACTCAGAATGAGTTAATAACGGAGATGGCAAGAATGGAGCTAGAAGTTAAATTACTGAATGAAGCGGTAGAGATGTTATTCATAATGGAGACTCAACTAACCATAATGGAACGAGTTGAAGAAGTAAAATTACGTAACGAAGAATGTGAACGAGTGAAGAAGAGGATGGAAGATGAAAAGAAGACTAAATATAACCTTAATAAAGAAGGATTACTTCGTTTTGAAGGAAGAATTTGGGTTCCAGATAATTCTGAGTTAAAAGAAGAGATCATGAGTGAGGCCCATTATTCAAGGTACTCGATACATCCAGGTAGTACTAAGATGTATCAAGACCTTCGACAGAACTTTTGGTGGCCAAACATGAAAAGAGAGATAGCAGAATATATTAGTAAGTGCTTAACTTATCAGAAAGTTAAGGCCGAACACCAACGACCGAGTGGATTATTGCAATCACTAGAGATTCAAGAGTGGAAATGGGAGCATATCACAATGGACTTTATGGTGAGACTTCTAACGATAAGGAGAGGATACGACGATATTTGGGTAATAGTGGTTCGGTTGATGAAATCGGCTCATTTCTTATCAATAGGAGTTAGGTATAGCCTAGAAAAATTGGCTAAACTTTATGTTAAAGAAACTATTTCAATGCATGGAGTACCTGTTTCGATTGTGTCAGATCGTGATCCATAATTCACATCAAATTTTTGGAGAAGTTTGCAAGAGAAACTGGGAACGCAATTGAAGTTGAGTACAACATATCATCCTCAGACGGATGGACAAAGTGAATGGATAATTCAAATGCTAGAAGATATGTTAAGATCTTATGTTATGGATTTCAAGGGAAGTTGGGATGAACATCTGCCTTTGGTGGAATTCGCGTACAATAATAGTTTTCACGCTAGTATAGGCATGCCACCTTATAAAGAGTTATATGGGAGGAAGTGCAAAACTCCTCTGTGCTGGGATAAAATTGGTGAACGTCGGATGTTGGGACCTGAGACGGTACAATAAACGGTAGACATGGTAAAGTTAATACGTACTCGATTAGTTGCAGCTCAAGATAGACAAAAGAAGTATACAAATCCTCACCGTGAGAAGAGGGAGTTTGAGGCAGGGTCGTATGTCTTTCTGAAGGTATCGCCTTGGAAAGGGAAGATACATTTTGGAAAGAAAGGGAAGTTAAGTCCAAGGTTTATAGGACCTTTTGAAATTTTAAGAAGGGTAGGAGATGTAGCTTATAAAGTAGCTTTACCTCCAGAGATGGAACGGATACACAATGTATTTCACCTGTCAGTGTTGCGTCCTTATAAACAGGACTACAAACATGTAATAGAGTATGAATCTATTCAGATAAAAAAGGATTTAACGTATGAAGAACTTCCAGTTCAGATTGTTGATAGGAATTAACAAGTCTTGAGAAATAAGATAATACCTTCGTAAAGGTAATTTGGAGGAACCACAATGCCGAAGAAGCAATGTGGGAACTCGAGAGTAATGAAAAAAAAATCCTCATTTGTTTATGTAATGGTATCTAGATTCTGGGGACAAAATCCTTATAAGCGAGGGAGAATGTAACGCCTAAGAAAATCGGATTTTTATGTTAATTAAATTTTTATTTGATTATTTAAATTTAATTGATTATTTATGCGAGTAAGTTGTATGAAGGTCGTTCTATGACCTAGAATGTGCGGATGTGGTTAGGATTCTTGTAAAAACTGAAAACCCTAATAAGACTCGGATATGTAAAATTCAGTTATATTAAAAAAATCTCTTCGTTCTGAAAGTGTTATGTGTTAATATATACTCTATTTAACAAATTAGGTCAAATAAATTTTCTTCCAAAAATTGATGTGCTTGACACCTCGTGCTTAAAAATTTTCTTCTGAAAATAGACTTTTCGGTATATTTTTTTGACAAGCTGCTTTGTCGTGCTTACACTGACAAAACGCTTTGTCGTGCTTATTAGGATTTGTGTAAAATCAAGGTTAGTAACCATATATTACAAACCCTAATCCTAATTTATAAACCCTAACCCTAATTTGCTAGACTAAACCCTAATTTGGTTATCCTAACACCTAATCATGATTACTAAACTTCAATTAGGTACTAATAAACATCATTAAGCAACCCTAATCATTAAAAACAAAACCTTAATCAAGATTAGTAAAGAGTAGAGCATAATTAAGCTACTAATCTAACCTAACTAGCTCACAAATAGGTTAGGAGTCACCAATGCAAGTTCCTAGGCTGCACATGACATGCTTGTAACTCCCAAGCACCATAATAGTCATAGGATCAGATATTTGTGGTGGCAGGTAGGTGAAAATTATACAAAAACCCTAACCTTGTAATTCTATAAATAGTAGCCCAATTCAGTTCAAACTCATGAAATTCTAAGAATAAACACTCATATATCATACCTCAATAAGCCTTGGTGATAACAACAACAGATTCAGAAGCCAAAAATCTAAAATCAAGCAAGAAAGGTGCAAACCCTAATTCATAGCTAGATCTTTGATACTTTGTTCAAATTGTTGTTTAGATGTTTAGAATTATGTATTAGCATGTTAGAAAGTATGTTAGGTTTAATAGAACATGTTTTTATAACATCTAGATGCCTCATATTAGTGTTTTTAGTAATCTGGAAATTTTGGAAAAACAAGTGTGACAGTCGGATGTCAGAGCTTGTAGATTCGTGTATGTTAATAGTTAAGTCTGTTAATTGTATGTTATTTGTAGTCTTATATGAGGTCTTTAATCTGAAAAAGAAAACAGGTTCATTAGAACCATATATTTCAAGATATAGATGGTCAAAGGTGGTTGACCGATCACGAAGTTCTATTTTCTGGGTTACCCAGAAAACTCAAGAACTGGTTGAGCTGGCTACTTTGACCAACCTTTTAATCACTTTCTGGTTGTTGTTATAATGACTTTTTGAAATGAATTAATACCTTAATTTACATACTACATATCTATGACCATAAATTGCTTAAATAATTCATAGGATTACTAGAATTAATGGTCAAAAGTCGTTGACTGAGCTTGACCAAGTTTTTTAGGTTACCCAAAAAACTGATGGACATGAAGAACAGTTGTTGGCTGTACTTTGACCAACATAGATCGAGGCCTTAGAATTATGCTTTGTCCAAACCAGTGTTATATATATGTACCTTGACATATATACTACTTATTACAACAAACACAACACAAATCTATTACACATAATGAGATATATGAAAGCCACAAAACCGTTGACCGGCCATGACCACTGTTCTGGGTTACCCAGAAACATAAGAACAGCTCTGATAGTGACTTTGAGCCTCTTTAACTTTAACTTCTTGTTATATGAGCTCCCTAAACTCTTTTAATTAAATGAGCTCCCTAAACTTATTAGGGATAATTAATTAAACTCCTTTAATTAATTTTCCCTCCTAATCTTATTAGGAATAAATGAGAGTACTTATATTAAATTAATTCCTAAACTCTTTTAGAAATTAAAATAATAATAATAATTGTAATAATATTAATAAGACTCCTCTTATTAATTTATATTTAATATTTCTAAAATATTAAATAATAAATATTAAGCTATTTAATTTATTCTATCACCATAGATTAAATTAAATATACTTAAAATATTATTACGATTATGCCATTAACTTCTTAAATAATTATTCTTCCTTTTATGGTGTGACCCTTTAGGTTCTCCATATTAAACTAGGTTGTGAATAAATCAATTAAAATAATTCTAATCTTATTTAAATAAATAAATTAAATAATTAATTTATTTAAATAAATAATATTTATTCTACAATAGGGATAAGCCTCCTAGCGATCATCAACTTTCCGGATAATATAGATTTCAACATTAATCATAAAAGAACCTTTGAGTAAATAGTTCTGCATATGCAATTCAATCCTTCCACCATACTGATGTCCCAATTAAATATAAGACATGGAATTACTCACAAGTCTTATTTTATTTAATTATATGTATTTCGACTCTTAAATGCACAACTCCAAATAATGCAAATTAGAAACTCCTTTCTAATTTCATTACGCCTTAACCAAGGACTCTTTGGGTTGTCATTTATCGAATCACATAGGACATTTCTCTTCTTTTATAGAAGTGGTAGATTCTTTATTGATCATACATTATCTCCATGTACAACTTATTATACCCAAGCATACCTTTGATATACCCTAAGGGGTCTTAAGGAATAAGTTAAAGTATAACTCATCATACACAAGATACTATGATGATCTCAAGTCCAAGGATCACTTGTACTTACTATCACTACGAGAATTCCTATTGGACAGTAAGTAAAACTCCATTAGGTATTCCTTAGCGAGCCACGTTCAGTGAACTTATTCTCTAATAAGCACCTACATACTTGCTTTAGTGTCTCCACACAAATGATCATGAGATTAATCATCCTCATCCAATGAGCAAGCAACGTATGTACCAATCTATCCGGATTCACTAATCCCCAATTTAGTAATCCAATGATTGGGAACTATTTTAGTTTTAAGCTTTCTAAGAATTTAGATCTCATTAGAATGATCATCATCATTATTCTAAAAGCATTGCTTAAAACTATGGGTTTATCACATATTATAAAATAGTATCATGTAGATAATTAAAAGCCTTTAATAAATTAATACTTTTTATTAATAAATGAGTAAGATTATTACAAAGTATATGCTTTATCATCAAACATGATTGGCTTGTGTGCATACTACTTTCACTCTACCTCTTTCATGTGATGAATACTTTCGGGAAAGTACTTGTCATTGAACAATTCTTGGAACTTCTCCCAAGTCATCTTCAGTGCGGCAGGTTGAGTACTTTTTACAGATTCCCACCAGTAATCTGCCTCTGCACACAACATGAAGGTGGCAAAGAGAACCTTTTGCTCCTCGGAGCATCCCAAGACATCAAATATCTTGTAGATCTGCTTTATCCACGTCTCCGCCTTAAATGGTTTTGGCTCTCCAAAAAACTCAGGTGGTCCCAGTTCCTTGAACTGCTTAGCGGTGACCGTCCGAGAGTTGCCAGTGTTTCCACCTGTATTTTGGATAGGAGCCACTCTTGCATGATCTTGAATGAATTGAATAAAGCCTCTTAACATTCCATTGTTCATCATCTGGTCAGTGTTGTTGTTTGCCTGAGGATTGTAGCCTTCTTGATGCACATTATCCTGATTATTGATCTGTGGAGACTCAACGGTCTCCTTTGCTCCATTGATGTTCTCAACATTCTCGGATGCCATTTTTAAATACTGCCACAAAATAAGGGTTAATTAACATATCACCTATTATCCCTATACTCTGACCGACCAATTAAATACCAAATAAACTTAGGTAGGTCATACTAGCGAAAAAATTCCCCGTCTCTCCCCTCCTAGTTCTTGTCACAAATCTCAGCCAGGGATCATATCCCTAAGCTTTGATACCAACTGTGACGCCCCCAAAATAGGTATACATCACCCATCTTGAGTCGCCAAATACATGGTACAAAATACAAATACAACTTAATTATACAACAGTCGTGTAAAATACGATAAAACATATGTTGTGAGTTTTAATACAAATATTATCATCTAGACAATATCCACACTCAATTGAGTCCTCGTTACATTTATTATCACACTATTTAACAGAATAGTGAGGACTACTAATGCTATTATCTGGACCATCACTCCGTTCCCCGACTAGTCCCTACTACGTTCTCATTTCCTAAAGAGAACAATGAAAGTAAAAGGGTGAGCTCAACTAGCCCAGTAAAAAATATTATGACTAAGATAATGCAGAATAAATTATCGTTAGCCTTCAACAATGTTAAACTGATAAAATACAATAGACATTAAGTTTAACTGCATCGAAACATGCAATCCATTAAAAGAGTCAAGTAGAGAATAAAATCTACTATCTTTTATGATTTCAAAAGGTTTTTCATCCCTTTTATTGCTGAGACTCGGCTTAATAAATAATCCACATTATCCCTGTACTACGGCCAAGGATATTCATTAGAGTCACGACCATAAATTATCCATGCACTACGGGCCAAGGATATTTGTGTATTCATCAATGGTCATGATCATGCCAACAACTGTCCATCAATTCACTATGGGCCAATGAGGACTTTTACCACATCATTTGTAACATTACGGTTATGATTATCTGAAATAAATCCCGTCGTCATAATCATACCAAGTCCATCTATGCACTCACGAACCACGAGATGACTTTCAACATAATATAAACATGACGATGATGACAATGATATAAGAATTCAATAAAACAAGTTCAAGAATTAATTTATCCAGGAACTAATAACGTCCAAATTGTCAACATGATAGTTCTTTGTAGAGTAAAATTCAAGAATGCTCAGAAGAATATTTCCATGAAAAGACACTGGATGAAGCGCAAATATCAAGGATATTCCACTAATTTCATGGAGTATAGAAGTCAAAACTTTAACCAACCGAGTATAATAAAGAATGAAATAACAAAAGAAATCACCGGTACATGCGATAGATCGCTTACGCATGTTATTCCAATGAATAATAAACAATCGGAACCGGTCATGCGTAAGCATACGCATACGATATATTCAACAGAATAATAAATAACGGAACCGTGTCGGAAAAATTTGCAATCGAAGATGTTCCAACAGAATAATAAATAACGAACCGGTGTCATGTAAGCGCGCGGGCATGGATATTCCAACGAATAATAAATAATCTGAACTAGGTCGAAGTAAATTACACAAGGCGGGGATGTTCCAACAGAATAATAAAGAATGGAATAACAGAAGAATTTCACCATGTATGCGGTACTTCGCATAGACAGGTTATTCCAACAAAATCATAAAAAATAGAATAATAGAAGAATTTCACCATGTATGCGGTACTTCGCACAGACAAGTTATTCCAACAGAATAATAAAGAATGGAATAACAGAAGAATTTCACCAAGTATAGGGTTGCCCACGTATACAAGTTATTCCAACAGAATAATAAAGAATGGAATAACAGAAGTTCTCTTCATGAATATGAAAGAAATAATACTCCTTACCTTAGAAGAAACTGGATATAGAAGTGGTGAAGTAGCAGAACACTTTTCTTCTTTCTCTTTATAGTTTCTCTCTCTAGAGTGTCAGTGAATTCGTAAGAAATAATGAAGGAATGAGCTTTTATTTATAGAAGAATGGACTGAATAGTAACTAATTCCTGAATGGTCCAGATTGATTTACTTTTAAACGAACGGTCCAGATTGGTTTATAATAAAATATAATATATTCTATTTATAATCTAATAAAATGAATAACTTTATAAAAGTATTCTGTTTTATATAAAAGATTTTACTATGCAAATACTATGTAGGCACTATGTAAACACTACGCATAATAAAATATAATATATTCTAATTATTGTCTAATTAAACAGATAACTTTATAAAAGTATTCTGTTTTATATAAAAAGATTTTACTATGCAAAACACTATGCATAATAAAATATAATATATTCTATTTATTGTCTAATAAAACGAATAACTTTATAAAAGTATTCTGTTTAATATAAAAAGCTTTTCTATTTTATTACATTAATAATACTAATAAAACAAAACTTCATCATCATTATTATAATTCAAACTTTTAATCGACCAGGTCATTCCCAGGAAAGAGGGGGCTTTCCAATAAGGATTTCTCCCTATTGGCGCACAATTAGGTGACCAAACCTCTTCTTGGCAGAACTTCTAGACATCGTTAATATTGCAAATAATAATATTAACAACATTGTTATCTCAATTATTGATTTAATAATATATAAAATATCGACAATAATTGAATCAATTAACGTGAGATACTATGCAACAATTACTGAAGCAATAATTGAACAAAATTGAGTGACTTCTCACGTAAGCATCAATAATCAATACTGGTATTGCTACTATGAAACCACAGCAGATTCTCGCACTTTTTTAACACCGTGTTTCAACAGTTAACAATAAAACTTCCGCCGTTATTTTTATAAAATATTTTTATCGTTTTCTCAATTCGACAATAATTCCGTTATGGGGTCCACCAATGATTGTGTCGTCGTACGAATATTCCCTGTTAAAATGAATATTCTACGACTAATCGAATATTATATAATAACTTGCATACTTTGCAAAATTTATAAATATTACCCACAACTATAACATTATATCAAATTCATTCCATAATATTCAAAAATGATAATTATAGAAAATTCATCTTTATTCATAAAAGTTGGGGTCTTACAATCTCCCCTTTTTATGAAATTTTGCCCTCGAAATTAGGGTACATACCTGGTATGTCGAAGAGGTAAGGATACCTTTATTTTATTTCAGATTCTAACTCCCAGGTCATTTCCTCAACATCGTGGTTCCTCCATAAAACTTTGACTTGAGGTATAACCTTGGAGCATAGAATATGTTCCTTCTTATCCAAGATTTTAATAGGAACCTCTTCATACATTAAATCTTCTGCTATTTCGTTTGGTTCTAACTCAATAATGTGGTTCGGGTCTTCCACATATTTACGTAACATGGATATGTGAAAAACGTTATGAACACGAGACATACTTGGTGGTAAAGCGAGTCTATAGGCTACAGTCCCTACTCGATCAAGGATTAAAAATGGGTCAATGAATTAAGGATTGAGCTTTCCTCTCTTTCTAAATCTCGTAACTCCTTTTCATGGAGCAACACGTAACAACACATGATCTCCAATATCGAATTCCACGTCCTTTCGATGAAGATCAACATAACTCTTTTGTCGGTATTATGAGGTTTTTATATGTTATCGGATCGTTTAAATCTTTTTCGTAGTCATACGTACCAACTCCGGTCCCAACAACGTTGCTTCACCCACCTCATCCCAACATACTGGAGAACGACACTTTCTTCCATACAACGCCTCGAATGGAGTCATGTCAATACTTGCTTGATAACTGTTGTAGGAAAACTCCACCAATGGTAAGAACTTGTCCCAACTTCCCTTGAAGTCAAGGACACAGAGTCTTAATAAATCTTCAAGAGTTTGAATAGTCCTCTCTGATTATCCGTTTGTCTGAGGATGATATGTCGAACTAAATCGTAAATCCGTGCCCATAGCTTTTTGCAAACTAACCCAAAATCGTGAAGTGAATCTTGGGTCTCGATCAGAAACTATGGATACTGGCATACCATGCAGTCTTACAATCTCATTTATGTACATACGAGCAAGACATTCAAGTGTATAAGTTTCTCGTATTGGTAAGAACTGAGCAGACTTGGTTAATCTATCAATAATGACCCAAATTGCATCTATACCTTGAGAAACCTTGGGAAGACCAGTAACGAAATCCATGGTAATGTTCTCCCACTTCCATTTTGGAATTTCAAGTGGTTGCAATGGAGAAATTATTATAGAGAAATTATAGAGAGAAAGAAGAAGAGAAGTCTGGTACCTCACTATTCTAGTATTCAGTTTTCTTCTAAGATAAGGGGTATTATTCTTTCGTATTCATAAAGATAGTTATTTTCTTTCAATACTCGTAAGGGTTGTTATTCCATTTTTTACTATTATGTTGGACTAACCTGTCTATGCGAAGTACCGCATACATGGTGAAATTCTTCTGTTATTCCATTCTTTATTATTCTATTGGAATAACTTTTCATGCAAGGCTCATCGCATGCACGTGAATTCTCGTTGTTATTCCATTCTTTATTATTACGTTGGAATAACTTTGTATGTATGATCCTCATCGCATGCCCGGTGAATTACATTGTTATTCCATTCTTTATTATTTTGTTGAAATATCCATGCGTCTGCAAAGAATTACGCGTGACCGGGTTTCATTCTTTATTATTCTATTGGAATATCCATGTGTATGGATTACACATGACTTTTGTTCCATTCTTTATTATCCTATTGGAATATCTTATCATGCTTTGATTAAGCATGACTGGTTCCATTCTTTATTATTCTATTAGAATATCACATGCATGCGGATTACGCATGACACAGTTCCATTCTTTATTATTCATTGGGAATAGTCATTCGTACATGCGATCTATCAGCATATGAGTGAATTCTTCTATTATTCCATTCTTTATTATTACATTGGAATAACTCGTCATGTGGATTACTGGTAGGCATGGTGAATGATCCTTCGATTCATTCTTTATTAAATTGTGGAAATGATCTATCTCACGTGGATTACTGCATGGCGGTGAAAATTCATTTGCGATTTACAGATATTCTATTATACTCGTATGAGATATCATTTCTTTTGTACTCGTCAAGGAATATCATTTTCTTTGGTATTTTTTTTACGAGTTACTATTCACCCAGTTATTATTTACTCTAATATTATTCACTCGAGTATTCGAGGCTCTTTTCATGTCAGAATACTATTCACGAGTTACTATTCACCCAAATTACTATTCACCTAAATATTATTCACTCGGGTATTTGGGGTACGTTTCATGTCGGAGTACTATTCATGAGGTATTATTCCCGAAGTACTATTCATAGGGTACTATTGTAGGGTATTATTTACCCGAAAAAATATATATTTCTTTTCTGTCCAAATTATTTTTGGTACATGAATAATATTCTTGAATTTTACTCCATAAAGCAGTATCATGTTGACAATTTGGATATTTTTAAACTCTGGATAAATTTAAAGTCTTTAATATTTATCCTTGATTTCATTTGATTAATCCTTATATCATTGTCATCATCCTCATACTTATATTGTGATGAAAGTCATCTTTGGCTTACGTGAATAGATGGACTGTTGATTATTGGTTTTATAGTTGTATATCTTTGGCTTACGTGTAAAGACGAATTGTTGATTATTGGTTTTATAGTTGTATATCTTTGGCTTACGTGCAAAGATGGACTGTTGATTATTGGCGTTACAGATGTATATCTTTGGCTTACGTTCAAAGATGGACTGTTGATTATAGGTTTTACAGTAGTATATCTTTGGCTTACGTGCTAAGATGAACTGTTGATTGATATCTTTGGTCGTAGTGCAAAGATGAACTGTTAATTGATAGCTTTGGCCCGTAGTGAAAAGATAGACAGGTGTATGACATGATCTTGACAACTTGTGATACTAATGAATATCCTTGGTTGTAGTGCAGGGATAATTCAATGATATGATTGGCAGGATCATGGCAATTAGTTAACAGTTGAATGTCTTTGGCCGTAGTGCACTGACAGACAATTAATTGGTATGATCACGACCATTGGTTTTATAGTTGAATATCTTTGGCCAGTAGTGCAAAGGTAGACAACTAGTTAGTATGATCATTATTATTACATTTGAATATCTTTAGTCTTTGGGGTAAGGATATTGAGTAAACGTTCTATTAAGCCTTTGTGGCAAGGAGAAACTGTTGATTTACATGATTATAAATATGAATTGTGGATTTAACTATAATCTTTGGTGATTTAGGTGAAGACAGGTGATGATAGTTCTTTTTGTCTTGGGTATAACAAAGAACTGTTGATGAGTATTACAGGAATGAAATATTAACGTTGGACTTTTAATCTAGAGGAGATAGTAGACATTATGTTCTACTTGACTCTTCCAATGGATTGCTTATTCTGCTGCAGTTAAACTTGATGTTTATTGTATTTTATTAGTTTAACACTGTTGAAGGCTAAGGATAATTTATTCTGCATTATCTTAGTCATAATATTTCTTACTGGGCTAGTTGAGCTCACCCTTTTCTTTCACTATTCTCTTCAGGAAATGAGAATATAGCTGGGACAAGTCGGGGAACGGAGTGATGGTCCGATATGGTGGCTATAGCAGTCCTCACTACTTAGTGTGATAATAAGTGTAATGAGGATAGAATTTGAGTTTGTATATTGTCTATGAGGCAATATTCATGTAAACTCTCAGTTATGTTTTGTCGTATTTGGCACGACAGTTGTATAATTAACTTTGTAGTTGATTTCTGTATCATGTATCTGGCGACTCAAGATGGGTGATGTATACCTATTTTGGAGGCGTCACAGTTGGTATCAAAGCTTAGGGATATGATCCCTGGCTGAGAAGTGAGACAAGAACTGGGAGGGGAGAGACGGGGAATTCCTTCACTAGTATGACCTAACTAAGTTTATTTGTTATTCAATTGGTCGGTGAGAATATAGAGATAATATATGGCATGTCAATTAACCCTTATTTTGAATCTATATTCTAGAATGATATCTGAAATACAGGAGATGGGAAATGGGAAAATCATGATAGAGAGAAAATAACCGGGAAGGTACAAAACGAAAAGAAAGCAATGTATTCTCATCTCTTCGAACTACCAGGTACGTAAATTTCAAGGGTGAAATTTCATAAGGAGGGGAGATTGTGAGATCCTGAATTTTATGAAATAAAAGTATTCAATTTTTCTATTTTGGTAAATAGTTGAATTGATAAAAGTTTAAAGTTAAGGGTGATATGTGAAAAATTTTCAAAGTAAGCAAGTTGTCATAAAATAACCGGTAGTAAAAGTACAGTAATACATGTGATTGCATAGTAGCACACGGTATTAATTATTGATGCTTACGTGAGAAATCATTCAGTTATACTCAATTATTGCTACAGTAATTGCTGCATCATATCTATCATATTGTTGATTCAATTGTTGTCACAGTATCATCTCCATAATATGTTATATTATTAAATCAATAATTGAAACGACAAAGTTATTCATATTATTATTAGCAATATTGACAATGTCTAGAAGTTCTGTCGAGGAGAGTTTGGTCACCTAATTGCGGCATGATAAGGAGAAATCCTTATTGGAAAGCCCCCTCTTTCCTGGGAACGACCTGGTTGTTAAATATTATGAGTTATAATATTAATGATGAATAAGTTCGTATTGATTAAAGATGAAATTGATAGTTCCATTATGTTGGGATTATTAGTGTTAGCGGAAATCGATATTTATTTCGATAATAATTGATGTCTGGAGGTTATATTGACCAATCGGCTAATTAACCGGATAATGGAGCAATTAAATGCTATCAATTCACATGCTTATAACTATGTGTTCACATGTGTGTACTATTGATTCACCTGATTTACTATTAGGGGAATCGGTACAAGATTGATAATACTTGCATGACTAAATTAAAAATAGAGGCATAAATGAAGGTACTATACTATAATTAATTTTTTCACATGCTTAGAACTATTGAGTCACATGATTTACTAATAATTCACATGATTTACTATTAGGGGAGGTGTTGCAAGTTTGATAATACTTGCAGGACTAAATTAAAAATAAAAGAAAAGGTGAAGGTATTATACTGTAATATTTTGAGCCACAAAACGTGCAATTATCGAAACTATATTTTCATGTAAATAGAAGCTCATTCTTCCTTTATTTCTCACCAATTCACTAAGTCTCACAAGAGCAATTATTATAGAGAAATTATAAAGAGAAAGAAGAAGAGAAGTCTGCTACCTCACTATTCCAGTATCTAGTTTTCTTCTAAGGTAAGGGGTATTATTCTTTCATATTCATGAAGAGACTTATTTTCTTTCAATACTCGTAAGGGTTGTTATTCCATTCTTTACTATTATGTTGGAATAACCCGTCTATGCAAAATACCGCATATATGGTGAAATTCTTCTGTTATCCCATTCTTTATTATTTTGTTGGAATAACCTGTCTGTGCGGTCTATCGCATGCCTGGTGAATTCTGTTGTTATTCCATTCTTTATTATTCTGTTGGAATATCCTGTCTGTTCGGATTACGCATGACCTAGTTTCATTTTTTATTATTCTATTGGATTATCTTGTTTGCGCAGATTACGCATGACCTGGTTCCATTCTTTATTATTCTATTGGAATATCCTGTCTGTGCGGATTACGCATGACCTGGTTCCATTCTTTATTATTCTATTGGAATATCATGTCTGTGCGAATTACACATGACCTAGTTCCATTCTTTATTATTCTAGTGGAATATCCTGCGCGGATTACGCATGACCTGGTTCCATTCTTTATTATTCGGTTGGGAATAACCTGTCTGTGTGGTCTATCGCATGCATGGTGAATTCTTCTTTAATTCCATTCTTTATTATTCTGTTGGAATAACCTGTCTATGTGGATTACCGCAGGCATGGTGAATGATCCTTCATATTCATTCTTTATTAAATTTTGGAAATGATCTGTCTACGTGGATTACCGCATGGCGAGTGAAAATCCATTTGCAGTTTCGTATATTCTATTATACTCGTATGAGATATCATTTCTTTTGTACTCGTCATGGAATATCATTTTCTTTGGTATTTTTTTTACGAGTTACTATTCGCGAGTTACTATTCACCCGATTACTATTTACTCTAATATTATTCACTCGAGTATTCGGGGCACTTTTCGTGTCAGAATACTATTCACGAGTTACTATTCACGGGTTACTATTCACCCAAATTACTATTCACCCGAATATTATTCACTCGGGTATTTGGGGTACTTTTTATGTCGGAGTACTATTCACGAGGTATTATTCCCGAAGTACTATTCATAGGGTACTATTTACCTGGAAAAAAAAATATTTCTTTTCTGTCCAAATTATTTTTGGTACATGAATATTATTCTTGAATTTTACTCCACAAAGCAGTATCATGTTAATAATTTGGATATTTTTAGACTCTGGATAAATTTAAAGTCTTTAATATATATCCTTGATTTCGTTTGATTAATGCTTATATCATTGTCATCATCCTCATACTTATATTGTGATGAAAGTCATCTTTGGCTTACGTGCATAGATGGACTGTTGATTATTGGTTTTACAGTTATATATCTTTGGCTTACGTGCAAAGACGAATTGTTGATTATTGGTTTTATAGTTGTATATCTTTGGCTTACGTGCAAAGAACGACTGTTGATTATTGGTTTTATAGTTATATATCTTTGGCTTACGTGCAAAGATGGACTGTTGATTATTGGTTTTACAGTAGTATATCTTTGGCTTACATGCTAAGATGAACTGTTGATTGATATCTTTGGTCGTAGTACAAAGATGAACTGTTAATTGATAGCTTTGGCCCGTAGTGCAAAGATGGACGGTGTATGACATGATCATGACAACTTGTGATACTAATGAATATCCTTGGTCGTGAAGGCGGGATAATTCTATGATATGATTGGCAGGATCATGACCATTAGTTAACAGTTGAATGTCTTTGGCCGTAGTGCACTGACAAACAATTGATTGGTATGATCATGACCATTAGTTTTATAATTGAATATCTTTGGCCAGTAATGCAAAGGTAGACAACTGATTGGTATGATCATTGTTATTACATTTGAATATCTTTAGCCTTTCGGGTAAGGATATTGAGTAAACGTTCTATTAAGCGTTTGTGGCTAGGAGAAGCTGTTGATTTACATGATTATAAATATGAATTATGGATTTAACTATAATCTTTAGTGGTTTAGGTGAAGACATGTGATTATAGTTCTTTTTGTTTTGGGTATAACAAAGAACTGTTGATGAGTATTACAGGAATGAAATATTAACGTTGGACTTTTAATCTAGAGGAGATAGTAGACATTATGTTCTACTTGACTCTTCTAATGGATTGCTTATTCATCACCGCAGCTTAAACTTGATGTTTATTGTATTTTATCAGTTTAACACTGTTGAAGGCTAAGGATAATTTATTCTGCATTATCTTAGTCATAATATTTCTTACTAGGCTAGTTGAGCTCACCCTTTTCTTTCATTATTCTCTTCAGGAAATGAGAATATAGCTGGGACAAGTCGGGGAACGGAGTGATGGTCCGATATGGTGGCTATAGCAGTCCTCACTACTTAGTGTGATATTAAGTGTAATGAGGACTGAATTTGAGTTTGTATACTATCTATGAGGCAATATTCATGTAAACTCTCAGTTATGTTTTGTCGTATTTTGCACGACAGTTGTATAATTAAGTTTGTAGTTGATTTCTGTACCATGTATCTGGAGACTCAAGATGGGTGATGTATACTTGTTTTGGGGGCGTTACACTCAATACTTGTCCAAACCCAGAATCATTAACAGTAGCAAGATAGATCATAGTCAAAGTGTTCCCTCGACCATGACTGGCAGAAACCCAAAAACTCTAGAACACCTATTGTGACAACCGAGATTTTGTAATTTAATTTTTTAATATTTATTGGATTAAACAAATATTTTTAATGAATTAATTATTAGATTAAATAATTAATTGATGAAGTTGTGGTAGATTAATTTAATTATATGTGTTATATTTATTAAATTAATGTGAAAAATTTTTATTATTCGAAGTATGTATTTATGTGAGCTTATTGAATTAAAAAGAAATATTTAATAAGTCTAATGTTATTTTAATTAATTTAATAATTAATTAGAGATTTAATAATTTGACATAATTAATAAATGAAAATTTTAATTATGTGACTATGTGAATTAATGAGAAATTATTATATGTTATTTAAAATAAATTAAACAAGATATTGGATTTATTATTTAATTGGGTGTGACATTATTAAACTATAGTATAGGAGATTAATTAAAATAATTAGAAGGGTTATTCATGTTTCAAGCCAAACGAGGCCTTATGAGGAGTTGGGGGCAGTTAAATCACGTATGGATTAACTGACCTCAAATGTGCGCATAAATGATCGGTTTGTTTTGTTTTACGTATTTTTCAATTAAGTGTTCAACCTGAAAGTCAGAGAATTCAGAGAGATTTCAAAGAGAATTAACAGGAATTGTGGGAGAAACTCTGTGATTGAAGTAGTATCTGAAAAAGGGATTGTTATCTTTACTCACTCTACGCTCTGGGTAATTCTCTCCAACCCAATTCTCATTTTTTATGTCATTAAGGTTTCATGAAAATGGTTTTCAATTTCTCTGTTAAATATCTGTAATTGGAAATTTTATTGATTTTGTGGATGTAAATGTGATAATATGTTAACGTAGCATGTTTTATTATATATTATAGATTTCCATATCATCAGTTTCATAAAATTATACAGTATATGATTACAGAGTATAGAATATGGTCATATGGCCCTTATACGTGAATTTGATATGTCAAACATACATTGTTTCGTAAAATTCACACTTGTATATAATTATGCATGTTAAAACGAAGAAAACAAACCTTGAATGGATGGATTTGGTGTTATAACGAATCCGTAGTGGTAATTTTTATGTTTTGTGTTCAAAACCTTCAAGAACATCAAGAACAGTGAAATTACATGTTTTAATTCTGTGATTATGTGTTTTAATTGGTTAAAATCACTATATAAAGGTTGGGTAATGATTATGTACGAATTCTAGTATATGGGTATGTTTAATTTGATGAATTTAATGACCATGTAATGATAAATTCGCCTGATTCTGTGTTCTTCGCGAACTGGAAATTCAAAAACTGGAGTTTCGCGCCGCGGCACCAACTCCATGCCTAAACCTCGCATAACGCCACCGCGCCAAGCAAAGGCCAGATCCTTAAGCCATGACGCTAAGGTTTAAGATAATGATGGCGTATGGCAATACCACTTAGCAGAATGGTCCATAAATGAATTTTTAAATGCTCAAGTCTAGCAATGTGTTAGTAACTTAATCTAATGAACATAAAAACATGTTAGACGTATAATGAGATGTTAAAATAAATTCTTAACATGTCAATAACACATTTATGTGTGAATTGAATGATTGAATGCATAGTTAGCTTACTGTTCATAAATTGTAAATAATGTGATAATGAGTGTAGTAGTTTGACTAAGTATAGACATAATTCGAGTTAGACAAAAAGAATGAACTTGTGATGACTAGTACGTTATAATTGACTGGTATTGTGAACGTAAATGATATGTAGGATTTAAATCAAGGAATCAGTATAATTAATGTATAATCTACGCACGAGGCAAGTTTCCTAACCATACTCGTTATCATTATATGAGTTTATAAGTTGTCTCTCTACATCGAGCAAATTCTCGTTATTGATCAAGTCCATTTTGTTATATTAAAAGTATATTAATCTTTCAAAGTATGATTCTGTTATACAATAATTATTCTATTGTATATCTCTTGAGATTGCTATTCGATTTAAATTATCAGTTACTGTTGAACCTTGTTAGACTAATGAACCCTTAATGATTCGACTAGTCTATAGTTGATAAGCGTTCTAAATTTCAAAACCCTTGATAAATTATCCAAACCAAACTTCCTTTAGTGCGGACTCTAATCTCAAACTGAGATGAACAACCCTGTATAGGAGATTACTTATGTGTTAGCGTTAAGATATTGTGCATGTGATGGTACTAAGGGTTGATCCCCCAAGTACGCGAGAAGAAGAGTCCATAGTCTTATATCATTAAAGGTTTCAAGTATAAACACTTGACAACCTAGGACATAGTTCAAGGTCTTATGACCCTCGTAAGTTCTTTTTTGTCTCTTGCTATTCATTCTTGATTCAAAAGCTGAGTTTCCTATTTCAGAAGTCTTTGATTTACTCACATGTTATTATTCATTTGTTATATTGTTATACTTGTGGGCAATCGTGCTCACTCTTGCGTAATAATATCATTGCAGTTAAGAACGAAAGATCAGACAAGCCTTCCACTAGTAAAGGCAAGGGCAAGATTAGCAAGTAATGAAGACTGGTTATTTATGTAGTTATGTAATGATATTCAGAATTTATGCTATTTAAAGACTTGTTATTTGTTTATGATTTCGCACAGATGTTTAAGGTTAGAGTGACCTGGGATTGTATTTTTATGCAGATGATGTGACGCCCCTAAAATAGGTATACAACACCCATCCTGAGTCGCCAAATACATGGTACAGAAAGCAAACTACAACTTCAATAAATCAATTGTCGTGCAAAATACGACAACACATACTGCGAGTTTAAATACAAATATTGTCTTCTAGACAATATCAACACTTAAATAAGTCCTCATTACAATTATTCAAATACCATTTTATAGAAATAGTGAGGACTGCTAAAATATCTTTCTAGAACCATCACTCCATACCCCGACTAGATCCTGCTATGTTCTCACCTCCTGAGAAGAAAAATGGAACAAAAAGGAAAAGGGTGAGCTCAACTAGCCCAGTAAAGAATATTATGACTAAGATAATATACAACAAATTATCATTAGTCATCAACAGGGAAAAATCTAATAAAACATAATAGACAACAAGTTTTAGATCAAAACTGCAGCGAAAACAGCAATCCATTAGAAGAGTCAAGTAGAGAATGAGTTCTACAATCTTCTAAGATTAAAAAGCCCATCATCAATATTTTATCCCTGTAACAACAATCAATATACATCTTTAATCGAATATTCATCTTTGCACTACAAGCCAAAGATATTCATTTGTATCACTAGTTGGTCATGTTCATCTCAACACCTGTTCATCTTTGCACTACGGGCCAAAGATATTCATTAGTTAATCAGTCATCTTTGCACTACAGGCCAAAGATATTCAATAATATCATCATTAAGGACTGAGGATGATGAAAAACATTTTAGAGAACGAATCCAAGAGGATGGAAGGACAAATATTAGGGATTAGTGTATTTACGGTTTATCCAAGATCACTAATACTTCATAATAACCAATTTTGAAGCAGAATTCAAAAATAAAGATCAAAACATGGATACAATCAAAGATAGTAACCATAATAGACATCTTGGACAAAAAGAAAAAAATTCATTTATCGGTGAATAGTGTCGTATTCGTGAATAGTGTCGTATATGTGAATAGTAACCCCGACACAAAAGTTCTAAATTTGATTAAAAGTTCAAACCAATATTTCGGCATAATGATATTGAAGAAATAATATCATTTAAGAAAAAATGACATCCCTTACCTCAAAGAAACAAAGATTTCGGAATGAAAGGTCTCAAGTGATCTTTGAATAAAACTTGTCTTGAATAAAGAACTCTCAAAGTATCTAAATACTCATAAAATACGCTCGATAATATAGAGAGAAAATAGAAAGCTTATGTTTCTGGTGTGATTTTCAATTCTAACTTAGCCCTCTATTTATAGGAAAATGTTAGCACGCTGAAGTAGACTTGACCTGCTACCTGATGGCTTTACCTGCTACTATTTCCACCCACCACATTTGAAATAAAATTCAGCACATTTCTTCACCAACCACAAGTGGGGCCCACTCAATTCTAGAATTTTCTACCAAAATCATTTATAAACCTAATTTCTGAATCTGTCACCTCTTAAAATTCATAACAAATCATTCGTTCATTTTTAACAGTTCAAAATTTGTGGACATATACTCAACTTATATATGTATAACATATCCAAAAATCACAACGATCCAACAGTCGAATTAAAAATTATAACTCACGCAATATATTGTAAAAATACTAATTTGATTTTTGATACCTCTATTCCGACAAAAATACTGATAAAACACCTCAACATTAATTCATTCAATTATAACCACATAAAATAAATAAATCCATCATTTATATCCGCATCAAATAAATATTTCCTTATCATATAAATCAATAATTAATTATTCACAAATAATATTACGTAATCACAATTATGACAACCAAAGTTCCGGGAAAGAGGGGCATTCCAATAAGGATTTCTCCTTATTGGCCAAGCAATTAGGTGACCAAACCTCTCCTCGATGTAACTTTCTAGACATTGCCAATAATGTTATCTAATAATATTATTCAAATAATATGAATTATTGATCCGATAATGGAAATCTTGTCTTAATGACAATTATTGAAACAACAATAATATAAAATATCAACTCAATAATTATTGAATCAATAAAATAAAATATTGAACGATAACTACTGTAATAATTATTGAGTAGTGCATTCTTACGTATGAATCAATAATTCAACAATATTATGCAATACTGCAGTACTTCTTTGTCTGCAACCATGCGAGACATCGTATTTTAACCACCGTGTATTCCAACGATTAATTAATTGAATAATTACGCCATTATTTATAGAACTCAAAACTTTGTCATTTTCTTCATCCGACAGTTATTCCGTTATGGGGCCCACAATTGACTGCGCCTTGGATATGTATAACATATCCAAAAATCACAACGATCCAACAGTCGAATTAAAAATTATAACTCACGCAATATATTGTAAAAATACTAATTTGATTTTTGATACCTCTATTCCGACAAAAATACTGATAAAACACCTCAACATTAATTCATTCAATTATAACCACATAAAATAAATAAATCCATCATTTATATCCGCATCAAATAAAT
This sequence comes from Panax quinquefolius, assembly GCA_020205615.1. Lineage (NCBI taxonomy): Eukaryota > Viridiplantae > Streptophyta > Magnoliopsida > Apiales > Araliaceae > Panax > Panax quinquefolius. Next base: position 69,206,199 of record CM035156.1, on the reverse strand, counting down.
ATTTCCTTATCATATAAATCAATAATTAATTATTCACAAATAATATTACAGAATCACAATTATGACAACCAAAGCCGTTCCTCAGAAAGAGGGGCATTCCAATAAGGATTTCTCCTTACTGGCGCGCAATTAGGTGACCAAACCTCTCCTTGACAGAACTTTCTAGACATTGCCAATAATGTTATCTAATAATATTATTCAAATAATATGAATTATTGATCTGATAATGGGAAATACTGTGCAATGACAATTATTGAAACAACAATAATATAAAATATCAACTCAATAATTATTGAATCAATAAAATAAAATATTGAACGATAACTACTGTAATAATTATTGAGTAGTGCATTCTTACGTATGAATCAATAATTCAACAATATTGTGCAATACCATGTATATCATGTGCAACCATGCGACATCGTATTTTAACCACCGGGTATTCCAACAAAGTTTAATTGGTAACAATTACGTACCGCTATTTATAGAACTCAAACTTTGTCATTTTCTTCATCAAGCGATTTATTAAGTTATGGGGCCCACAATTGATCAAGCCTTTCATACGGATATTCCCGACAAAAAAAATATTCCATGACCAAACGATTATTCCCCGACAAAAGGAATATTTTATAACCATTTGCTTATTTTGTAAAATTTGCACATTTCACACATAACCAAAGTATTATATCAAATTAACACCTTATTAATTTAGAATAATGAATAGAGAAAATTCAATTTTTTTTATAATAAGTTGGAGTCTTACAACCTCCCCTCCTTATAAAATTTCGTCCTCGAAATTGACGTACGTACCTGGTGTTTTGAAAAGTTGAGGGTACCTCGCTTTCATTTCTGATTCCAACTCCCAGGTCATTTCTTCAATAGCATGGTTCCTCCACAAAACCTTAACTTGTGGTATAACCTTGGTGCGTAAGACATGCTCTTACCTATCCAAGATCTTAACAGGTACCTCCTCGTACGTTAAATCTTCAGCTATCTCGTCTGGTTTTAACTCAATAATATGGTTCGGGTCTTTCACATATTTACGAAGCATAGATATATTAAAAATATTATGAACACGAGACATGCTTGGAAGTAATGCGAGTCTATAGGCCACATTTCCTATTCGGTCAAGAATCTCAAATGGACCAACAAACCTTGGATTGAGCTTCCCTCTCTTCCCAAATCTTGTAACTCCCTTCCATGGAGCAACACGTAACAATACATGATCCCCAATACTAAATTCCACGTCCTTTCGATGAAGATCCGCATAACTCTTTTGTCAATCCTATACCGTTTGTATACGTTGTTGAATCATTTGGATCTTTTCTGTTGTCATGCGTACTAACTCTGGTCCCAACAAAGTTGCTTCACCCACCTCGTCCCAGCATACTGCAGAATGACACTTTCGTCCATATAACGCCTCAAATGGAGCCATGCCTATACTTGCTTGATAACTGTTGTAGTAAGAGAATTCCACCAATGGTAAATACTTATCCCAACTCCCTTTGAAGTCTAGGACACATTGTCTTAATAGATCTTCAAGAGTTTGAATAGCCCTCTCTGATTGTCCGTCCATTTGAGGATGGTATGCTTGGGCCAATCGTAAATCATGCCCATAGCTTTACAGCAAGCTAACTCAAAATCTTGAAGTGAATCTTGGGTCACGATCCAAAACTATGGATACTGGCATGCCATGCAATCTCACAATCTCGTTCACGTATATACGAGCAAGACGTTCAAGGGAATAAGTTTCACGTATAGGCAAGAAATGAGCAGACTTGGTTAATCTATCAACAATAACCCAAATCGCATCTATACCTTGAGAAACCTTGGGAAGACACATGTGAAATCCATAGTAATGTGTTCCCACTTCCATTCTGAATCTCAAGTGGTTGCAATGGACCTTTTGGTACTTGATGCTCTGCTCTTACACCGTTGACAAGTTAAACACCTCGAGATAAACTCCGCGATCTCTCTCTTCATATTGTTCCACCAAAATGTATGTCGAATATCATGATACAATTTGGTACTCCCAGGATGGATTGCAGATGGGGTGTTGTGTGCCTCCATCATGATTCTATGCTTTAAGTCAGAATCGTTAGGAATGCAAAGTCTAGAGTTGAATCGAAGTATTCCTTCTTCATCGATTCTTGCTTCTGGAATAGCACCTTCTTCCACTTTCTTCTTCATACGCATCAGCCCCAGGTCCGTAGCTTGAGTAGCTTTAACTTTATCGATTAAAGTCGGTTCTACTCGTATATTCGCCATCATCACGTGGGTCCTGAGTCTTTAATTCTATCTCCATCCTTTGCAAGTCATACAAAATGGGCCTTTGCGTTGACAATATCGCTTTTCGTACTGTGATATGATCTTCACTCAATGCGTCGCTACTCGTTAAGCTTTTCGGATGGTATTGAATAGTGTGATCGTAATCTTTCAACAGCTCAAGCCAACGTCGTTGCCGCATGTTGAGTTCTTTTTGGGTGAAGAAGTATTTGAGGCTTTTATGATCCATATAGATCTCCACTTTCTCCCCATAGAGGTAGTGTCTCCAGATTTTCAACGCGAAAACGACTGCTACCAACTCTAGATCATGAGTAGGATAATTCCTCTCATATTCTTTGAAATGTCCCGAGGCATAGGCTATGACTTTCCCATGATGCATGAGAACATATCCTAACCCTTTGCCTGAAGCATCGCTGTATATAACAAATCCATCTGAACCAGATGGTATTTTCAAAACAGGTGCCGAAATGAGTCTCCTCTTGAGCTCTTGGAAACTCTTCTTGCATTCCTCGCTCCATACGAATTTTGTATCTTTCTGAGTCAACTGAGTTAACGGAGTAGCGATTCAAGAAAATCCTTCCACGAATCTCCGATAATAACCAGCTAAACCCAGAAAGCTGCGTACTTCAGTCACCGACATCGGTTGCTCCCAACTTTGTATTGCTTCAATCTTCGTCGGGTCAACAGATACTCCATGTTTTGACACCACGTGCCCAAGGAATGCTACTTCCTCAAGCCAGAACTCACATTTCTTCAGCTTGGCATAAAGCTTGTTTTCATGAAGCCTTTCAAGTATCAACTTCAAATGGTGCTCATGATCTTCACGGCTTTTGGAATAGATGAGGATGTCATCGATAAAGACAACAACGAACTGATCCAAATATTCCTTGAATACTCGGTTCATCATATCCATGAAAGTAGCAGGAGCATTAGTCAATCCAAAAGACATGACTAAGAATTCATAATGCCCATACCGAGTTCTGAAGGCAGTCTTTGGAATATCCTCAGTTTTAATCTTCAGCTGATGATATTCAGAATGAAGATCTATCTTTGAAAAGAATTGTGCTCTTTGTAATTGGTCGAACAGGTCATCAATGCGAGGTAGGGGATACCTATTCTTGATGGTGACATGGTTCAATTCTCGGTAGTCAATACAAAGTCGCATACTCCCGTCTTTCTTCTTTACGGATAAAATAGGAGCACCCCAAGGAGATGTTCTAGGACGAATGAAACCGATGTCTAATAACTCCTGTAGTTGGACTTTTAACTCCTGAAGTTCAATAGGAGCCATTCGATTTGGGGTTTTAGAAATGGGTTTTGTACCCGGTTCAAGGTCAGTAAAGAATTTAACTTCTCATTTTGGGGGTAGATCAGGAAGTTCTTCAGGAAATACATCAGGAAATTCTCTAACAACAGAAATATTATTCAAATCTGACTTGTCTTTGTTCAAATCCATAACATGGGCTAAGAAAGCTTGACATCCGTTTTTCAATAAACGAATAGCTTTGTGGCTTGATATGACGATGGTGATTTTAGTGGTTTAGTTGTTTGAATTACGTATATGACAAAAAGTTAGGAATATGAAAACTAACAACCTTACGAAAACAATCAATTTTGGCATGATGAGTAGTTAACCAATGAATCCCTAAAATCACATCAAATGCAAGTATCTTTAAGGAAATAAGATCAACATGTAATGTGATAGTGCCAACCTGGATCAAGCAAGATTTATAAACTGTAGATGTAACGAAGGTTTCACCCAACGGATTTTCAACAGATAAGTTAAAGTCCAATTTCTCCGGAGTCAAGTTTAAACGTTGAGCACAAGTAGGAGAGATAAAAGAATCGATAGAACCGGTATTTAGTAAGGTATAAAATTCATAAGAATTCAAGATTAGCTTACCCGTAATCGCCTCGTTCGGGTTCCATGTGTTTTGGCCAGTTACGATAAACGCTCTTTTAGGAACCGCTGATTTTGACTTATCCGGGACAGCTTTTGGAGTCACCATCCCCGCTGAACTTGGTTTTGCCACAGAACACTCTCGGGCTATATGACCCTCCTTTCCACAGTTATAACATGCCTTGGATTGTTGTGGGCGCTTTGGATATGTCCCTCTCTTCCCAGATGATTTATAACACACGGCCGGGTGGTCGTTCTCCTCCCCGCAATAGTTGATCTTTGGTGTTCTTCTTTGATGTCTTCCCGTCATTGTTGAATCTCCTCTTTTTGAAATTTCCACTAGACTCACCTCTTCTATTATCATGGCCATGATTACCACCCAAGTGGTTACCGCTTTTGTCTCATTCTTCCTCCTCACCGTTATCATCGCTCACGATGACTTCACATCGCAGATGATGATCTGGTTGTGATCCCTCGGTTGAGTATACTCATTATCTCGCTCTAATAATTGAGCCCTGTTGACAACATCTGAATACAGAGAAAATTTATGAGAGATAAGGTATTGACAAATCTTGGGTTTTAGACCTCTCAAAAATATCCACGTCATACGTTCCTCATTTTCTACCAAATGAGGTGAAAACCTGGATAACTCCGTGAACTTCGCCTCGTACTGAGACACCATCATGTTGTTCAGTTCTAGTCTAATAAACTCTACCTCTTTCATATGACGAATACTTTCAGGAAAGTACTTGTCATTAAACAGTTTCTGAAATCTTTCCCAAGACATGTTGAGTGCGGCTGGCTGGGTACGCTTCACGGATTCCCTCCAGTAATCTGCCTCTCCACGGAACATAAAGGTGGTAAATGGAACCTTCTGTTCCTCCGTGCATCCCAAGACATCAAATATCTTGGTAATTTGTTTGACCCATGTTTCCGCCTTAATCGGATCAGGCTTTCCCCTGAAATATGGTGGTCCCAACTCCTTGAACTGCTTGGCTGTGACAAACCGCGCATTGCCATCATTTCCACCCGTATTTTGTACACGAGTCTCCCTCGTCTGATTTTGCATGAACTGTAAAAAGCTCCTAAACATTCCATCATTCATCGTTTGCTCGGTAGCATTGTTTACAGGAGGAATATTGCCTTATTGTTGCACGTTCTCCTGGTTTGTGACTAAAGGTTATTCCATAGTCTCATACACTCCATTATTAACGTTCTCAGCAGCCATTCTTAGATACTTCCATAAAACAAGGGTTAATTAAAAAAATTAACATATCACATAATATCCCTATATTATGATCGATCCACAAATAAGCTTAGATAGGACACACTAGCGAAGGATTTACTCATCTCTCCCCTCCTAGTTCTATTCCCCGATCTCCGCCAGAGATCATATCCCTAAGCTTTGATACCAACTGTGACGCCCCCAAAATAGGTATACAACACCCATCCTGAGTCGCCAAATACATGGTACAGAAAGCAAACTACAACTTCAATAATACAATTGTCGTGCAAAATACGACAACACATACTGTGAGTTTAAATACAAATATTGTCTCCTAGACAATATCAACACACAAATAAGTTCTCATTACAATTATTCAAACACTATTTTATAGAAATAGTGAGGACTGCTAAAACATCTTTCTAGAACCATCACTCCATACCCCAACTAGATCCTGCTATGTTCTCACCTCCTAAGAAAAAAATGGAACAAAAGGAAAGGGTGAGCTCAACTAGCCCAAGAAAGAATATTATGACTAAGATAATATACAACAAATTATCATTAGTCTTCAACAGAAAAAAAGCGATAAAACATAATGAGACAACAAGTTTTAGATCAAAACTACAATGAAATAACAATCCATTAGAAGAGTCAAGTAGAGAATGAGTTCTACTATCTTCTAATATTTAAAAGTCCATCATCAATAGTTTATCCTCAGTATAAACAATCAATATACATCTTTAATCAAATATTCATCTTTGCACTACAGGCCAAAGATATTCATTTGTATCACCAGTTGGTCATGTTCATCTCAACACCTGTTCATCTTTGCACTACAGACCAAAGATATTCATTAGTTAATCATTCATCTTTGCACTATAGGCCAAAGATATTCAATAATATCATCATTAAGGACTGAGGATGATGAAAAACATTTTAGAGAACGAATCCAGTGAGGCAGAAGGACAAATATTAGGGATTCGTATTACAGTTTATCCAAGATCACTAATACTTCATAATAACCAATTTTGAAGTAGAATTCAAAAATAAAGATCAAAACATGGATACAATCAAAGATAGTAACCATAATAGACATCTTGGACAAAAAGGAAAATTTTCATTTTTCGGTGAATAGTGTCGTATTCATGAATATTGACGTATACGTGAATAGTAACCCCGACACAAAAAGTTCCAAATTTGATTAAAAAGTTCAAACCAATATTTCGGCATAATGATATTGAAGAAAATAATATCATTTAAGAAGAAAATAACATCCCTTACCTCAAAGAAACAAAGATTTCTAATGAAAGGTGGGAAGTGATCTTTGAATGAAACTTGTCTTGAACAACAACTCTCAAAGTATCTAAATACTCACAAAATACGCTCAATAATATAGAGAGAGAAAGAGAGAGAGCTTATGTTTCTGGTGTGATTTTCAATTCTAACTTAGCCCTCTATTTATAGGAAAATGTTAAAGACGCCAAGAAGCGCGGACGACACGCTACTGATGGCTTTACTTTCGCTACTATTGTCACCCACCACATTTGAAATAATATTCAAAGACATTTCTTCACTAACCACAAGTGGGGCCCACTCAATTCTAGAATTTTCCACCAAAATCATTTATAAACCTAATTTCTGAATTAGTCACCTCTTAAAATTCCTAACAAATCATTCGTTCATTTTTATCGGTTCAAAATTTGTGGACATATACTCAACTTATATATGTATAACATATCCAAAAATCACAACGATCCAACGGTCGGATTAAAAATTATAACGCACGCAATATATCATAAAAATACTAATTTGATTTTTAATACCTCCATTCCGACAAAAATGCTAATAAAATACCTCAACATTAATTCCTTCAATTATATCCACATAAAATAAATAAATTCATCATTTATATCCACATCAAATAAATATTTCCTTATCATATAAATCAATAATTAATTATTCACAAATAATATTACAAAATCACAATTATGACAACCAGTAGTTCCTGGAAAGAGGGGCTTTTCGATAAGGATTTCTCCTTCATGGTAGCGTAATTAGGTGACCAAACCTCTCATTGATGTAACTTTCTAGACATTGCCAATAATGTTATCTAATAATATTATTCAAATAATATGAATTATTGATCCGATAATAGAAAATCATGCGAAGACAATTATTGAAACAATAATAATATAAAATATCAACACAAAGAATTATTGAATCAATAAAATAAAATATTGAACAATAACTCACTGTAACAATTATTGAGTAGTGCCTTCTTACGTATGAATCAATAATTCAACAATCTTTGTGCAATACCGTAATGCTCGTTGTGGCAACCATGCCAGACATCGTATTTTAACCACCGTGTATTCCAACAAAGGTTAATTGGTGACAATTACGCCATTATTTATAAAACTCAAACTTTGTCATTTTCTTCATCCGACAGTTAATCCGTTAAGGGGCCCACAATTGACTGTGTCGTCGTACGGATATTCCTGACAAAAAGAATATTCCACAACCAAACGATTATTCCCCGACAAAAGGAATATTTTATAACCACTTGCTTATTTTATAAAATTTGCACATTTCACTTATATCCAAAGTATTATATCAAATTAACACCTTATTAATTTAGAATAATGAATAGAGAAAATTCAATTTTATTTATAATAAGTTGGGGTCTTACAGATGATGTAACCCATAAGGGGAGATTTATTTATTTAATTCTATCTATTGCATTGTTTGCTTTTATTTATGGGTAGATAGATAGAAGATATTTGTACAGTGAAAACCAAATCCTGCGAAAATGGAAGTACCCGGATTTGAGGGTGTCACGGGTTGGTATCAAAGCTGTAGGTTATGAACCTTAGGTGGGGGAACAACCTTAGGTAGTAGCCTTGTAGGAGATTGAGAACATAGTGGTGATAAACTCGTATCGAGTTATAAGAAATGAATTTCTTAATTCATTGAAGATAATAAAAGACTTTATGTGCTTATGTGTTAAATTATTTGTTCGCTAGCACGAATTAGTAACTAAAACTTAAAATTTTGTTGTCAGGATGTCGGATGTTAGAGGAGCTAGTCGAGCTAGGGAGGAGGAACCCCAAGTACCTACAGAGGAGGAGCCCCGAGACATTCATGTCATCAGGGAATAGTTGGTACAGAGAGATCCATCTCTGTTGATCACTGTTGTTGGTTGGGAGCATGAGCCTGAGACTGATCCATAGGAGGATTTTGATGAAGAAGACGAGGAAGAGGAGTTCCCACCGAACTCCATCGATGTTGAGATGTATGATGCGCTTTATGATCGTAACATAGAGTTGCAAGACACTGTTCAGGAGCTGAAGGAGAGGACTGTTATTCAGCAAAGTACCATCGAGCAGAAGGATGGGGAAATTGTGACTCTTCACACACGTTTAGGAAACGTGGAGTGGGATTTGGTTCACGAGAAGGGTCAAACTGAGGAGAAGACCGAAGAAATAGAAAAGTTGAAGAAAGATCTAAAAGAGAACTCAGAAAGACTGGCCTTAGCAAAGGAAGGCTGGGTAAGAGAGTCACGTCGTGCTGATCTTGTAGAAGAGGATTGTCGTGCGAAGAAGGCTAAGCTTGGGGAGATGTACTCTACACTTCACAATGCAATGGATGCGGCCCAGGATCGAGTTATAAAGTATCCAATCCAGTTTGAAGGTCTACCATCATATATGCTAGATCGCAGGACGATGTCCCGCATCATGGAAGAAGAACGTGGCAAGGCTATTCAGCGCCTTAATAGGCAGTGATAGGATTAGTTTATTTATGTGAACCCTATCTGGTAGTTAAAGATGTAAATTTTGATGTGTTTATAAACAAAGGAATATTTTAATGTTTTAAATCTTGTAGATTCTTTATCTCGGGATAGTTAATGTAAATAGCAGTGATGCTATCGTATGATGTTAAAACTTTTGAATTGAATGAAAATGTCAAAGTTTATTTGAATTGATGTGTTAAGTGAATTATGATTAAATGTTTTAGTTAAGCCTTAAATGTTTAAGAGATTGAATAAAGACCTAACAAGCGTATATTTTTAACAGAAATATGCCGCCTAGAAGAAGACAAAACCGTCAACAAGCTCAAGAAGAACCGATGAATAACAACAACGACGCCAATGCTAACCCTATTCAGCAGTTGGTGAACTTATTAGCCGGAGCAATTAACAATCAACCACAAGCTCCACCAAACACATCATTGAAGGATTTCAAGGCGGTGGGACCGCCAGAGTTTAAGGATTCCATAAACCCAATCAAGGCTCAAACTTGGGTTATGGAGATGGAGAAGGTGTTTGATGTCGCTAGAGTGAGAGAAGACTAGAAAACCGCATCTGTGACATTCATCTATTCAAAGTCCGCCGCTTATTGGTGGCGAAGCAAAACAAAGTACGGGGAGGTGAAGGTGTAAAAACCTGGGAGAGATTCAAAGAGATGTTCTTTGAGATGTACTTTCCGACCAGCTCGCAGAACCAAATGGAAGTTCAGTTTCTGGAGTTGAAACAGGGGAGTATGTCCGTAGCAGATTATGCGGCAAGGTTCAACGAGTTGGCTAGGTTCGCCACATACCAAGTGCATACTGATGAGAGAAAGGTAAGACATTTCGAGCAGGGACTGAAGCCCTGGTTGTATAGCAAGGTGTCAATGTTCCAATTGAACACTTTTGCTGGAGTGTTAGAGAAAGTCATACTCGCTGAAGGTGGAAACGATGCGGTAACTAAATATAATCAGGATCAGAAGAAGAAAAAGAGTGAGATTGAATGAATTAACAAGGTTGGTGGGAGTAGCACGGGGGTTAGCCATAATCAGAAGAGGAAGTGGTCTGATAACTCATCAGCTGGAAGTCAACAAGGAGGGAAGAAGAAGAAGATTGAAGCGTGCCCAACCTGCGAAAAAACTCATCTGGGAGTTTGCATGAAGGGAAAACGAGTGTGCTACAATTATGGTCAAGAAGGCCACATAGCACCTAACTGTCCTAACCCAAAGAAGGGTGCTTGCTTCACTTGTGGCTCAAAGGATCATCTTGCAAGGGATTGTCCTAAGAAGGGATCTGGAAGGACGGGATCAGGAGGGAATAGAGGAAACAGCGGTGGAAGCACTCTGACTATCGCAGGACCAACTACAACCAACCGAACGACCGCCAGAACATTCAACATGACAGTATAGGATGCAGTGCAGTCTCACGATGTGGTGTCAGGTATCATTCCGATCAACAAAGTTAATGCTTATGTATTATTTGATTCGGGTGCTACTTGTTCATTTATATCCGATGACTTTGCTAAGAAATTAGAATTGCTTAAGGACGAGTTAGAATACCCCATGAACATAGAAATTGCGAATAGAGAAATAATCCCTATTAAGTACGTGCATAACAACTGTAGAGTGGATATTAAGGGTAATATCATGAACGTAGATCTTATCCCTATTTGACTTGGAGAATTCGATGTTATTTTGGGTATGGACTGGTTATCCAATTATGGGGCGGTAATTGACTGCTAGAAGAAGTGTATTAACCTTATGACTCCGTCAAAGGTTGTGTTTTATGGTAGCAAGTTGCCTAGACAAGCGAGTTGTTTGACGATGATGAAGGCCAGGAGGTTGTTAAGGCAAGGCTATGTAGGATATCTAACTTATATAGTCAATAGTCGTAAAGAGAATCCAAAAATAGATTAGATACCAATAGTGAGAGATTTCACAGACGTATTTCTGGATGATTTTCCAGGACTTCCTCAAAATAGAGCAGTTGAATTCGTGATCGATTTGGCTCCAGGAACAGCTCCAATATCAAAGGCACCGTACCGAATGGCACCGGTAGAGATGAAAGAACTGATGGTCCAACTACAAGAATTACTGGACAAAAAGTATATTCAACCAAGCGTATCACCTTGGGGAGCACCGGTTTTATTTGTGAAAAAGAAGGATGGGACGATGCGGCTCTACATCAACTATAGAGAACTGAATAAGGTCACGATTAAGAATAGGTATCCATTACCGCGAATCGACGACTTGTTCGATCAGTTAAAGGGAGCAAAATATTTTTCAAAGATAGATTTGAGAAGTGGTTATCATCAACTAAAGGTGAGACCGGAGGATGTCTACCAAGACAAATATTTAGAACACGATACGGTCACTACGAATTTCTGGTAATGTCATTTGGTCTATCGAATGCTCCTGCAGTATTTATGGGCTTAATGAATGGAGTATTCAAGCCTTTTTTGGACAAATTTGTAGTAGTATTTATAGATGACATTTTGGTATATTCAAAAACCAAGGAAGAACACGAAGAGCATTTGAGGTTGACATTAGAGACATTGAGAAGAGAGAAGTTGTATGCTAAGTTTTTGAAATGTGAATTCTGGATTGAAAGAGTACAATTTCTTGGACATGTGATTGATAGAGACGGAATTTCGGTGGATCCCTCCAAAGTCAAAGCTGTGATTAACTGGGATTAGCCGAAGACGTCGTCAGAAGTAAGAAGTTTTACTCGGATTGGCAAATTATTACAGAAGATTCATTCAGGATTTTTCCAAGATTGCAACTCCGTTGACGAATTTGACTAGAAAGTTGGTGAAATTTGTTTGGACGGAGAAGTGTGAGGAAAGCTTTCAAGAATTAAAGAAGAGGTTGAGTTCAACACCTATGTTATCTCTTCTGGATGATACAGGAAATTTTGTGGTTTATAGTGATGCATCGCATAAAGGACTTGGTTGTGTGCTTATGCAGAACGGCAGAGTCATTGCGTATGCGTCATGACAATTGAAAGATTATGAGAAGGGGTATCTGACCCATGACTTGGAGTTAGCTGCAGTGATTTTTGCTTTGAAAATCTGAAGGCACTATCTCTATGGGGAGAAGTGAGAAATATATACAGATCACAAGAGTCTAAAATATATTTTTATACAGAAAGACTTGAATATGCGCCAAATAAGGTTGTTGGAGTTAATTAAGGACTACGATTGTGAGATTCTATACCATCTGGGTAAGGCAAATGTGGTTACCGACGCCTTAAGTAGAAAGGGTCTGGAGAAAATGATGATGTTGACCGAATAGGAGGAGTTAATTTCAGCACTGGAAAAGCTGGAATTAGAATTAAACTGTCCTATGGAGATTGATGAGAAGTTGTTTCAGATGCAATCTGGTACAACTCTATTAGACAAGGTTAAGGAGGCTCAACTTCACGATGACGAATGTAAAACGGTGAAAAAGAAGATATCCAAAGGAACCGAATCAAGATTCAAGATGGACAAGGAAGGAATATTAAGATTTGAGAGTAGAATTTGGGTACCGCCAGTACCAGAGATTAAGGAAGAAATTTTAAGCAAGGCTCATAACTCAAGATATCAGATTCACCCTGGTAGCACCAAGATGTACCAAGATCTTTGACAACATTTTTGGTGGCCAAATTTGAAACGAGAGGTTGCAGAATGTGTTGACAAGTGCTTGACATGTCAGAAAGTGAAAGCAGAACATTAGAGGCCAAGTGGGTTACTACAACCTTTAGAGATTCCAGAATAGAAATGGGAACATATTACGATGGAGTTCGTGGTTGGCTTACCGACAACTCAGAAAGGCTACGACGCAGTATGGGTTATTGTTGACCGATTGACGAAATCCGCACACTTCCTTCCGATCAAAATCAGATTTAACTTAGATTAGTTGGCAAGGTTATATGTGAAAGAGATTGTTTCAAGGCACGGAGTTCCGGTGTCAATTGTTTCAGATAGAGATCCGCGCTTTACGTCAAACTTCTGGAAACGTCTACAAGAATGCATGGGTACACAGTTGCGAATGAGCACGGCATATCACCCTCAGACAGATGGACAGAGTGAAAGAACAATTCAGACATTAGAAGACATGTTAAGAGCTTGTATAATGTACTTTAAAGGAAATTGGGATGACCATCTACCGTCCATAGAGTTCGGCTACAACAACAGTTACCACGCTAGTATTGGCATGCCGCCTTATGAAGCGTTATACGGCAGAAAGTACAAAACTCCGTTATACTGGGATGAAGTTGGCGAAAGAAAATTACTAGGCCCGGAATTGGTACAACAAACAACAGAAATAGTCAAAGTGATCCGAACTAGATTGATAGCAGCTCAAGATAGACAGAAGAAATACGTCGATCCACACCGTAAAAATGTTGAGTTTGAATCGGGTAGTTATGTGTTCTTAAAGGTCTCTCCCTGAAAGGGAAAGATCAGGTTTGGAAAGAAAGGGAAATTAAGCCCAAGATTCATTAGACCCTTTGAAGTTCTGCGAAGGGTCGGAGAAGTTGCTTATGAGGTAGCCTTACCTCCAGCTCTAGAGAATATCCACAACGTTTTCCATGTTTCAGCTCTACGACCCTACAAACCCGATTACAAGCACGTGATTGAATATGAACCCCTATATTTCGACAAAGACTTGTCTTACGAAGAAATTCATGTTCAAATTGTCAACCGAAAAGAGCAAGTTCTAAGAAATAAAGTAATACCTTCTGTTAAGGTAATTTGGAGGAACCACAACGCTGAAGAAGCTACGTGGGAACTCGAAGAGAATATGATGAAGAATTATCCTCATTTATTTACTTAGAGTATTATAAGCGATTCTGGGGACAGAATCTTTGTAAGGGGGGGGGGGAGAATGTAACGGGATGAATTGTTTGAATCGTGATTCTGATAACAGAATCCATTTAAGGGGGAAAAGATGTGACAACCGAGATTTTGTAATTTAATTTTTTAATATTTATTGGATTAAATAAATATTTTTAATGAATTAATTATTAGATTAAATAATTAATTGATGAAGTTGTGGTAGATTAATTTAATTATATGTGTTATATTTATTAAATTAATGTGGAGAATTTTTATTATTCGAAGTATGTATTTATGTGAGCTTATTGAATTAAAAAGAAATATTTAATAAGACTAATGTTATTTTAATTAATTTAATAATTAATTAGAGATTTAATAATTTGACATAATTAATAAATGAGAAATTTAATTATGTGACTATGTGAATTAATGAGAAATTATTATATGTTATTTAAAATAAATTAAACAAGATATTGGATTTATTATTTAATTGGGTGTGACATTATTAAACTATAGTATAGGAGATTAATTAAAATAATTAGAAGGGTTATTCATGTTTCAAGCCAAACAAGGCCTTATGAGGAGTTGGGGGCAGTTAAACCACATATGGATTAACTGACCTCAAATGTGCGCATAAATGATCGGTTTGTCTTGTTTTACATATTTTTCAATTAAGTGTTCAACTTGAGAGTCAGAGAATTCAGAGAGATTTTAGAGAGAATTCAGAGGAATTGTAGGAGAAACTCTGTGATTGAAGTAGTATCTGAAAAAGGGATTGTTATCTTTACTCACTCTACGCTCTGGGTAATTCTCTCCAACCCAATTCTCATTTTTTACGTCATTAAGGTTTCATGAAAATGGTTTTCGATTTCTCTGTTAAATCTCTGTAATTGGAAATTTTATTGATTTTGTGGATGTAAATGTGATAATATGTTAGCGTATCATGTTTTATTATATATTATAGATTTCCATATCATCATTTTCATAAAATTATACAGTATATGATTACAGAGTATAGAATATGGCCATATGGCCCTTATACGTGAATTTAATATGTCAAACATACATTGTTTCGTAAAATTCACACTTGTATATAATTATGCATGTTAAAATGAAGAAAATAAACCTTAAATAGATGGATTTGGTGTTATAACGAATCCGTAATGGTAATTTGTATGTTTTGTGTTCAAAACCTTCAAGAACATCAAGAACAGTGAAATAACATGTTTTAATTCTGTGATTATGTGTTTTAATTGGTTAAAATCACTCTATAAAGGTTGGGTAATGATTATGTACGAATTCTAGTATATGGGTATGTTTAATTTGATGAATTTAATGACCATGTAATGATAAATTTACCTGATTCTGTGTTTTTCGCGAACTGGAAATTCAGAAACTGGAGTTTCGTGTCGCGACGCCAACTCCATGCCTAAAACTCGCGCCGCAGCGCCAGATCCTTAAGCCGTAGCGCCAAGACCTAGTATAACAGTGGCACTGCAGCGCCACTTAGCAGAATGGTCCAGAAATGAATTTTTAAATGCTCAAGTCTAGCAATATGTTAGTAACTTAATCTAATGAACACAAAATCATGTTAGACGTATAATGAGATGTTAAAATAAATTCTTAACATGACAATAACACATTTATGTGTGAATTGAATGATTGAATGCATAGTTAGCTTATTGTTCATGAAGTGTAAATTATGTGACAATGAGTGTAGTAGATTAGTCATAATTCGAGTTAGACAAAAAGAATGAACTTGTGATGACTAGTACGTTATAATTGACTGGTATTATGAATGTAAATGATATGTAGGAATTAAATCAAGGAACGAGTATAATTAACGTGTAATCTACGCACGAGGCAAGTTTCCTAACCCTACTCGTTATCATTATATGAGTTTATAAGTTGTCTCTTTACATCTAGAAAATTCTCGTTATTATTGATCAAGTCCATTTTGTTATATTAAAAGTATATTAATCTTTCAAAGTATGATTCTGTTATACAATAATTATTCTATTGTATATCTCTTGAGATTGCTATTCGATTTAAATTATCAGTTACTGTTGAACCTTGTTAGACTAGTGAACCCTTAATGATTCGACTAGTCCATAGTTGATGAGAGTTCTAAATTTCAGAACCCTTGATGAATTATCCAAACCAAACTTCCTTTGGTGCGGACTCTAATGTCAAACTGAGATGAACAACGCTATATAGGGGATTACTTATGTGTTAGCGTTAAGATATTGTGCACAGTATGGTACTAAGGGTTGATCCCCTTAAGTACTAGAAGAGGAGTCCATAGTCTTATGACTGTTAAAGGTTTCAAGTATAAACACTTGACAACCTAGGACATAGTTCAATGTCTTATGACCCTCAGAAGTTCTTTTGTCTCTTGCTATTCATTCTTGATTCAAAAGCTGAGTTTCCTATTTCAGAAGTCTTTGATTTACTAGCATGTTATTATTCATTTGTTATATTGTTATACATGTGGGCAATCGTGCTCACTCTTACGTAATAATAACATTGCAGTTAAGAACGAAAGATCAGACGAGCCTTTTACTAGTAAAGGCAAAGGCAAGATTAGCAAGTAATGAAGACTGGTTATTTATGTGGTTATGTAATGATATTCAGAATTTATGTTATTTAAAGACTTGTTATTTGTTTATGATTCCGCACAGATGTTTAAGGTTAGAGTGTTCTGGGATTGTATTTTTATGCAGATGATGTAACCCATAAGGGGAGATTTATTTATTTAATTCTATCTATTGCATGATTTGCTTTTATTTATGGGTAAATAGATAGATGATATTTGTACAGTGAACACCAAATCCTGCGGAAATGGAAGTACCCGGATTTGGGGGTGTCACACCTATAGCGACACTTCCTGCCACTATAGGGCTTTAGCGACAGATAGAAATTTGATGTTTTAGAAATTAATTAATAAAAATTAGAAATAATTAATAAATAAATATAAAAACAGTTTTAAAAATTATATTAAGTTATTATAATTAACTTTTGATATTTTTACATAAATTCAATAAATATTTTATTTTATTTGGATATTATTAATAATTAAGTTAATAATAAAGTAATTAGAATAATTACTTATAAATAATAAATAATTAATGAAAATAATATTAATGATATAAAAATCATAATAAATGGTTATAAATTATGTAAAAATAATAAACAAGGTTTTATTAAAATTCTTAGTAAATATTAATTATTTAGAAATGGAAATAAATGATTTAAAAATTATATAAAGGATAAATAAATACTTAAAAATTATTATAAGCTTCTAGAATTTATTATAATGGATATATAAATTATCTAAAAATATAATAAAGCCTATAAATAAAATTTAGTCGAAATAACAACTTATTTAATACTCAGTAAGGTCATTGAACACCGAAACCCTATCGAACTTAACCCGAACATATGCAAATATTGTATTTATCAATACTAATGTGTTAGATTTATATGAACGAACATCGTAGGTGTTTATTAACGATTCGAGTAGCATACATGATTGATCTTCGCTCAGGCAAGTTTACTAAACCCAAACTATTACTTTTGCAAGTTTCCTATACCCTAATTACGTTTCCAAATTATTACTTACACAAATTCTAAAACCCTGTTTATTCGTTGAACAAGATTTCTATCTTGAATTGCTTTTGATATGATAAATCAAACCTAAACTTGAATTACCACTTATTGTACTATTATTGTTATAGCTTAAGCATAACTAGGAAATGAATTATTTATTCTTATGATTTTGTTTATTAATCATAAGCTATTGTGTCAAACAAAATTGTTTTGGTAAGACATCTTATACTGAAGTTGGGTATCCCGTGAGGGATCGAGTTTTGGTCAATAATAAATTGATAATAATTTAGGTGCATTTGAGCACTGGTATGATGAGATGCATACTTATACGATATTAAGTAGCCTGATCCCCTATCTCATATCTAAAATAAAGTTTCTATGTCTGTGTGACTGACATAAATAAAAAGTCCAAAAATGGTTGAAAAAGAAATCCACAAATGGTAGCAACTATCAGTTAAATTTTGAATTATTATATTTCTTCAAATCATATATTTTTATAAATATAAAACCTGTTGAGCATGTCATAGCTCACCCTTGCAAATTATTCCCTTTGTAGTATTAGATGGTAACCCAAGTACATCAGGAGTAGATAAAGGGAAGCGTCCCTGCTTAGATTAGCTTATATTCCTGTCTAGTTGAAAACTTGTAATAAGAAATTCTTTTTGAAGAATCATGTAATCGAATCATAATATTTATAATATATATAATATTTTTATTTTCGCAACCGTGTTTTCTTACATATATAGATGTAAATTGGAATCTTCAATCTAGTTTGAGATCCTTGGGAACTATTTATCTGAGTGAGGTATTGATAACATGGACTGTTCATGTTGTTATTAATACTCTGGATTTTAGATAGATAGGTATTATCGATACAATAGTGTAATTCGCATGACATAGACTATACATCTGAGTGAGGGTATTGGTAATATGGATTGTTTATGTTATTACTGATACTCTGATTTCTGGATAGATAGATACTATTAATAGATACAGTTCATATATCCAAGTGAGGGTATCCAAACACAATAATAGTTCTCTTGAGAATTTATCAACTGTTATGGGATATTGTGAATCTTGGATATATGGGAATTATGTTTGGTTATAAATTGTATAGTCACAAAATTAGATATAAGCATATAATCAGATATCATGGGTGTATAGATTTAAATGCGTTATATATATTAACTTGTAGTAAGCACCATATCGGATACCGTGGGATTATAGATAAGGGGGCGTTACAGTTTTTGTTCTATAGCTGAAAGTGAAAATGAAAGTCTCATTAAATTTCATCAGGAAAAGAAGAGCCAAAATGAGAAAGGTAAACCTAAGACCGAACCTAGTTCAGGTGGGTTCAATAATAAACAGAAATGGGATACTACTTTTTGTAATAACCCAGCAAAAAAGATGGGTAATAACAATAATAACTTAAGTAATAATAACATTAAACCTTGTTTTACCTATGGAAAAAAACATAAAGAGATATGTTTTAATAGTAAATGTTACAATTGTGGACAAATGGGACATCTTTTGTGACACCACCAAAATAGGTATACAACACCCATTCTGAGTCGCCAACTACATGGTACAGAAAGCAAACTAAAACTTCAATAATATAATTGTCGTGCAAAATATGACAACACATACTGTGAATTTAAATACAAATATTGTCTTCTAGACAATATCCACACTCAAATAAATCCTCATTACAATTATTCATACACTATTTTACAGTAATAGTGAGGACTGCTAAAACCTTTCTAGAACCATCACTCCATACCCCGACTAGATCCTGCTATGTTCTCACCTCCTGAGAAGAAAATGGAACAAAAAGGAAAAGGGTGAGCTCAACTAGCCCAATAAAGAATATTATGACTAAGATAATATATAACAAATTATCATTAGTCTTCAACAGGGAAAAATCTGATAGAATATAATAGACAACAAGTTTTAGATCAACAAATGCAGCGAAAGCAGCAATCAATTAGAAGAGTCACGTAGAGAATGAGTTCTACTATCTTCTAAGATTTAAAAGTCCATCATCAGTATTTTATCCCTGTAACAACAATCAATATACATCTTTAATCAAATATTCATCTTTGCACTACAGGCCAAAGATATTCATTTGTATCACCAGTCGGTCATGTTCATCTTCGCACTACGGGCTAAAGATATTCATCAGTTAATCATTCATCTTTGTACTACGTGCCAAAGATATTTAGTAACATCATCATTTAAGACTAAGGATGATGAAAAAATATTTTAAAGAAAACGAATCTAGTGAGACAGAAGGACAAATATTAGGGATTCGTATTACAGTTTATCCAAGATCAATAATACTCCATAATAACCAATTTTGAAGTAGGATTCAAAAATAAAGATCAAAACATGGATACAATCAAAGATAGTAACCATAACAGACATCTTGGACAGAAAGGAAAATTTTCATTTTTTGGTGAATAGTGTCGTATTCGAGAATAGTGTCGTATACGTGAATAGTAACCCCGACACAAAAAGGTAGAAATTCCACAATAAAATCTATACCAATATTTCGGTATAATGATATTGTAAGAATAACATCATTATGAAAAAAATTAACATCCCTTACCTCAAAATAACCGTACTTCTGACTGAATTTCGGATATAGTGCTGACAAAAACTTGCACTGAATAGCAACTCTCAAAGTATCAAAATACTCACAAAAATACGCTCGATAATCTAGAGAGAAAGAAAACTTGTTTCTGGTCTGATTTTTAATTTTAACCTAAGCGTTTATTTATAGGAAAATACTATAACGCCATAGGAGACTAAAATAATAAAAAAATTATTATTTTAACACAATTTTCTATGCATGCCTTAAGAAAGCCATCAGCATGCCATTCTTGAAGAAAATCCCAGCAGCCCACATGTCTTTAACCAAAGTGGGTCCCACCCATAATTTTAATAAAAAACATTTTATTTTTTGAAACTTGAACAATTCATAGAAAATAGCCCATTAATCAAAAAAAATACAAATTTTATCTTCATTCCACACAAAATCGAATTCTCTACAACTTTGTAAATTTGAGTTTTTCCAAATTCCAAACAGAGAATATCCGAAATCCACAAACGGATGATTTTTTAATACCTCCACTCCGACAAAATACTGATAAAACACCTTAGCATTAATTCCTTCATTTACAACCACATAAATAAATCCATCATTTATATCCACATCAAATAAATATTTCCTTATCATATAAATTAATAAATAATTATTCACAAATAATATTATAGAATCACAATTATGACAACCAGGCAGTTCCTAGGAAAGAGGGGGCTTTCCAATAAGGATTTCTCCTTACTAGCACAAATTAGGTGACCAAACCTCTCCTTAATGTAACTTTCTAGACATTGCCAATAATGCTATCTAGTAATATTATTCAAATAATATGAATTATTGATCTGATAATGGGAAGATCTGATCAATGACAATTATCAAACAACAATAATATAAATTATAAACGCATCAATTATTGGAACAAAGAAAATATTGAATAAGAATTAATGTAACAATTATTGAGTAAAGGCCTTCTTACGTTTAATCAATAATTCAACAATCTTGTGCAATATACTGGTAATATCATTGCCATACAACCACGTGTATTCATCGTATTTTAACCACCGGGTATTCCAACAGTTTTAACGGTAACAATTACGCCGTTATTTATAAAAACTCATACTTTGTCATTTTCCTTCATCCAACCATTTATTGTTATGGGGCCCATAAACTGCTGCGCCGTCGTACGAATATTTCCCGACAACAAGAATATTCCATGACCAAACGAATATTCCACGACAGAAATGAATATTTTATAACCACTTGCTTATTTTATAAAATTTGCACATTTCACCCATAACCAAAGCATTATATCAAATTAACACCTTATTAATTTAGAATAATGAATAGAGAAAATTCAATTTTATTTATAATAAGTTGGGGTCTTACATCTTTCTCTACAATGTCCTCTCCCAAATAAAAATAAATGTTTCAACTGTGGTTCGTCGGATCATTTCTCAAGGAATTGTCACAAACCTAAGAACCAGGGAGGAAAGGGGAATAGAGTACCACAGAATAATAATAATCAGTCAACAGTAGCTGCAGTTTTAGTTCAGAATCGACCAATTGCGAGAACATTTAATATGTCGGTGACGGATGTTGTTGCTTCACAGGACGTGGTGATAGGTATCATCCCTATCAACACTTTAAATTCATATGTGTTATTCGATTCTAGTGCTATTTGTTCCTTTGTGTCTAATAGCTTTTCTAAAAACCTGAATATACCATGTGAAAATTTAGACAAACCGTTCTGTGTAGAAATTGCGAACAATGAAAAGATTCTGGTTAAGACCATATATAAGAACTGTAGTGTGAAGATAAAAGGACACAATTTTCTGGTAGATCTTATTCCAATTCAATTGGGAGAATTTGATGTAATCTTAGGAATGAATTGGTTAGTTAACCATAACGCGATGATCGATTGTCATCAAAAACATATAAACCTTTTGACTGAATCGAAGTCAAAGGTAGTGTTGAACGGAAGTTGTTCACCTAAGCAATCTCGATGCTTGACCATAACTCAGTCAGAAAGGTTACTTAGAAAAGGTTGTTTAGGATATTTGGCCTACATAGTTGATACTCGACAAGAAGGAGTAAAACTAGATCAAATACCTATAGTTATGGATTTTCCCGATGTGTTCCCAGATGACTTACCATGTTTACCTCCAGATAGGGAAATTGAGTTTGTCATTAATCTTGCACCGAAAACGGCACCAGTTTCTAAGGCACTGTACATAATGGCACCTGTAGAACTGAAAGAGTTACTTATACAATTACAAGAACTCTTAGATAAAAAGTACATACAACCTAGTGTTTCACCTTGGGGAGCACAAATATTATTTGTAAAGAAGAAGGACGGAACCATGAGGTTATGTATAGATTATAGAGAATTAAATAAATTAACCATTAAGAATAAATATCTTTTCACTAGTACAAAACAGTAAATAGACAACACTTAAACAACAACATTTTTATAAAAAATATTGTGGTATTTTTTTTCACAACATTTTTTAACAAAACGTTATAGATACATATGAAAAAACGTTATCTATTTAAGGTTATAAAGTTTTTTTAAAAGAAAACATTATCTATGCTGTGAAAGCCCCAAATTCGGGTCCCAAATCACCACGGATCTGGTACAATCATTCTATAACTATTACGGAAGATATAAACATAAATTGTTTATACAATATACTTTACACACTATTCCCCAAAATCGAGTAACCTTAACTTATACATAATTCATAAACCATCTAACATATAACATTATTATCAAACTATACTATTACAAATTAGCTACACATTTTATCCCAAGTTGAGCTTGGCTTTATCATTTTCCTGTATCCGAATGCATTCGCCTTGTCTGCAATGTTTATCATGATATAGCAAGGGTGAGCATGAAAGTTGCCCAACAAATTTAAATTTATTTAAGGATATATCATGATTGAAAGAGTCTGAATAATAAGCTGGCTATAATTCCACAATATAGTTGTGAATTAGCGCGAATAAACTTTTGACTGAACAAGTATTGAACATGAACAAATTTATCTGGACCGAATGGTAATGAAGGTGATCAGCCTTTCATACCTGACTTTTATATGCAATATGTACAGAGTATAATTCTACATGGCAATCAGCAATGATTAACCATAAGCATATCTAAATGAAACAACTCTTAGTAGAGTTAAGAAAAACTTGCCTGAACCGTTGATTACCGCTACGCAATTTATATCGTTTTATCCGAAGACCTAATATTAGTAATATAGATCTCCAATATTAGAATAATATCATCACAGTATAATATTGTTATATATATATATATAGAATAACCTAAACACATAACATATAACCCTATCAGTCTATTACACACATAAGACTCGGTATCAAGTCAAACTATTGCAGTCTGAGTTAAATTCGGTACAATTCTAACATCCTGATTGCCTAATCGGACAAATAACGAGTTTAAGTTCAACTAAACTCTGCCTGAACACTTAACAATTATCTTAGATAATTTTATTATAAGTTAAAATAATTTTCATAGGCTTGTAATAATTTTCAGATAATTATTACCATTTATCATGATTTTTGAATCATTTATATCGTATTTATATAATATAAATACCACAATATTCAATTATCATTAATATTTATTTAATATTAAATATTAATAAAATCATTACATAATATTATAATATATTTATAATATTATAAAGTATTTTAATACCTTAAAATCATATTTATATAATTTTAAAACACTTAAATCCATTATCCGATAATTAATTTTAATATTAAAATATTAATATTTTCATGACAAAATATCAAAAGTTATATTTTATAACTTAAAATATTTTTATAACACTTAAATTATTTTTATATGATTTTTAAAACATTAATTCTATTTTTCTATAATTTATTTAATATATTTATTAAATAAATTAATTATCACTAATATTAATTTATTAATGAAATTCATCACAAAATATCAAAAGTTATTAAAAATAACTTAAAATATTTTCTAACACCATAATATAATTTTTCATGATTTGTCAAGTATTAAAATCATTTTTAAATAATTTATTTAATATTATAATTAAATAAATAAATACCTTTTATATTCCAAAAATATTAAATATTTTTGAAATATACTCAAAATAATTAAAAACTATTTTTCGGGCTTTAAAATAATTTTTCATAATTTATTATGTATTTTTAATAATGAAAAACTTTTTTCTATTTATCTAATTAATTAATAATTTTTAGTAATTAAATGTCGCTAAAGGGGCCCTATAGTGACAGAACCGTCGCTATAGGTGTTATTGGGTTGTTCTTGAAGAAACCCAGAACATCATGTCAGACTTCGAGGGGCTTGCTTTGACCAACAATAAATTCATGTTCCTAGTTATATTCTGGGCAGCTAATGGTGTTAAGATTGTAGTAATGATGTAATACTCCAACCACAAACTAATTGCATGACCGAACAACAACATATATATGAGATAAAGGCCTTACAAAATCATGTCAGAGATGTTCTTCATTTCTGGGTTTTCCAGAAATGAAGAACAAGTTGATGGGTTACTTTCTAGGTCTTTGATCTCTGCGTTCCAGGTTTACTCAGTGTTATTTAAAGGTTCAATCATGTAGTATTGATGTCAGTGTACCATTTTATAACATTAGATCATCATAACAACAGAAGCACAAGATTGAAGCCGGTCAAAGTAGGGGTCATGAACCGGGTCTTGAATTTTCTGAGTTTTCCAGAAAGTTCTTAAGGCTGATCGGTCAACATAGTTTGACCATAATTATTTATGATTATGATAAGGATCTGAGTGAACTAAAGACTTCATCATGTAGTCTTCATGTCGGACTTTAACCATAAAACAATAACTGGACCAAATACATTACCAGAAGCAAGATCCATGGCCTTGAAAATCACCACGACTTTTCTAGCAAACCGGGTTACCTGTAAACAATCGATCGTGGTAGGTCAACGCAGTTTGACTGCTCATATCTTTCAATCTACTAATGATCTGGGCTTGATTCAAGTTTCAGATCAAAGCCCTTACAATAAAGAATAGATCTATAACATAAAACACAACTAAAACATATCATAGAAAGATCCAGGGGCTCTGACATTCGGTTGTCAGGCCACCTTTTTCTAATTTTTGAGATTTCTATAAACTTTGATTTCGAGCATCTAAATGATATGGATCTAAGTTTTAGCAACCCAGATCATCAAATGACACTCTATAACACAACTTTACACAACATATAACATCAAATCATGAGATTTCTATGATTAGGGTTTATACCTTCTTTGAGCTTTGATCTAAAATCTGATCATCATGATCCGTTCTTGGTGTTTTAAGGACTTGAATATGGACTGGTCCACTTAACAATTTCGAGGCTAAGATGTTGAGAGTGTTTGGTTAGAGGTTGATGACCAAATAAGCTACTTTGTGACTTTTCTATCTCTATCAATCTATATATCTAGCAATGCAATGTATATGGCTGACATTTGTAGCTGATGGTTGTGATATTTTAGCACATGGAGTGGTTAGAGTTGCTCACCAACTCCATTATATTGCAAGATTTGCAAGTAACCTAATAAATAATGCAAGAAGGCTATTTTGGTCATTTAACATTTAATTTTAATGGCATAAAGGTCAATTTCCAAACCCTTAGGGTTTAGGGTTTAACCTTAGGGTTTAAGATTTAACCCTAAAGATTTAGCAAATTAAATTTCTAATATTTTCTAGTTAGATTTTAAAATAGAAAATCATGATTTCTAAATTATAGTTAGGGCTTTCTAATTATATTATAATTTCCTAATCACATTAGGACTTAAAAAAAAATTAGGATAAATATTTCCTAATTAAAAATTAAAATTACCTAATTACCAATTAGGGTTTCAAATTTACAAATTAGGGCTCCTAATAATTAGGGTTTTTAATTATTAGAATTTCTAATTAATCAATTAGGGTTATCCCTAATTAAGTTTGTGATTAATACACAAAAATCGTATACGTTGTATTTAAATCCCCAATTTAGGGTTTCAATATACCGAATTAGGGTTTTAAATTCCAGAACTCAACTTAGGGTTTAAAGAATTAGTTTCTAGGGTTTCTTATCAGTCATTAGGGTTTTCTAATAGAACGTTGACATTCGTCAATAATCTTAGGGTTTGATATTGATAAAATTTATCTGGTCAACCTTTGACCCTTAACCACATACTATACACATATAATATCATATTCACGTATACATTTAATCCTGAATAATTCACCTAAATTCTTAACAGAATTTTAAAATTCTCAAAATTCCTTCACAAAAATATCAAACATATACATTTATTTTCTATCTAGGTTTATTATTTGACCTTAAATTTTTAAGATTTTAATAAATTGACTAATTTCTCTAGTTGTCACATATGTAAAAAACACGGAGAGAAGAAAAACACAGAGGTCTGCCTGGGAGTCGGGTAAGAAAAAAAACACGGAGGTATCAGTCATTTCTTTCCTGATCAAACTTTACTTCATTTGTTCCCTTCCCGTTTTCGAAGTCCTCAAACCCTAACTCCATTATCTGATTACAAAAAGCATATTATAGAACCCTCCATCTCTCCTAAACCCCAGATATAGAGAGAAAATGGCCGCCGGATTCCTGCGAAACTCAGTCAAAAGGCAGTATTCCGGTGACCATTTATGGCGAATACATTCAATCGCCGACTCAATTAAAGCTCCGGTCATCAGAAACCAATTTCCTCGCCAGTAGCAGCAGCAGCCGCCCTCAAAAGCTTTTAGCTGATTCCCCAACTCTATTTACAGAAAAGCCAAGGAGCTGGATTTTTTGGTTCCTAGTTCAATACAATCCTCACCCTTTTCGTTCACGGCGTCGTCTGTTACAAAGATTGGGGTTGTGGGGTGGTATTTGGGGATGATTAAATCTCGCCCCATTCTCACAAAAATTCATCACTTCTGCCCTTATTTACACTGTTGCGGATTTCTCTTCTCAGGTACCAAAACCCTATAATTTCTATCTTCTCTCTCTCTCGAATTTCTTTTTCCAATCGGCCGCCTATATATATATATATATATATATTTATACTCCACTAATTTATATAATTAACCTGCCTATTGTGATATAATCCTATATAGACTGTACTCAATATACAGTTAAAATACTACTACTTGTTTATAAACCCTACAGTGGAGCACTTATTTATTTGGGGAAGGGGAGCTTTAGTATTTTGGGTTCATTTAGACTTGTTATTGTTTTATAGAGTTCCTATCCATCTCCTGTTAGTGCTGTTCAGGTAATTGGATTTTATGATTCAATTGGGAAATTAATCCAAAGATTGAATTTATATATATATATATATATATATATATATATATACTTGATTGATATTCAGGTGGGTTCCTTCTTTGTTCGACTTTGTTCGACAATACTACCAGGTTCTTCAACAGCAACCCGATTGTGCCCATCAGTTTCATACTGATGCCAGCACTATGATTTGAGTTGATGGAGAATTAAGTGACAAGACTTCGACATTATTGGTAATCAATCTATGCTTTGTCTTTAGTTAATTCAGATTTTTCTCAGATGTTTCTGTTTTTCTTTTCCCCCTCATATATAATCAACTTGGTTTTGGTCTTTCAGTTTTAGTAATTTGGGTGATGCATGGTTATCTAGGAGATCATATGCTAGGTTTATTATAGTTATTACTTGGCTGGTTGAATTGGAATTTTTCGTCTTTTGCGTGGTTGATTTTTAAAAGTCCTGTACGGATAGATGTTCAATATTTTTATCAATACAGGCAATTCGATATTGTTTTTAATGTGTTTTCATGAGCACGATAATATAAATGAAATTGATGGATCCATAATTTACTAAGTGTATTTCATGTGCCAATGATGTGAATTCTTTCAGTAGTTGATTGTGCTAGTAAACTCTTGGCAGCTTCATTTCAAATTATACTTGCAATAGAACAAAAGGAGTGTGTTCATTGTTCTTGGCATTTTCAATCCTGTTTTTATTTAGCCATTATACTTACGTGATCCAAATAGTGAGTAGATATTTTTTCTTCTTTTGTTATTTCTTTGCAGCAAATTCATACACTTATCATGTCACTAAACTTTTCTGGAATTGAGATCGAGACGATAAATTCTCTTGAATCTTGGAGTGGAAGTGTTCTTGTTGTTTCTAGTTCTGCCAAATCCAAGGAATTTAGTGGCTGGAGGAATTTTATGCAGACCTTTCTCCTTGCTCCCCAAAAGACGGGTTACTTTGTTTTAAATGATATTTTTCACTTTCTAAGTGAGGAGGTCATTCACCAGCATCCGACACCCATGTTATCGGAAAACAGAACTGATTACCAGCATCAAACACCCATGTTACCTGCATCAGCAACAGCAGAATTGCTGCTGCAACACCCATGTTACCTGCATCAGCAACAGCATGAGGAGCCAGCTGAACTTGATTTTCTATGGCCTTGCAGGTTAAAGAATTAGCAGAACTGCTGCTGCTTCTGTTGTAAAAGTCTAATGACTTTGAGCAGGGGGGATGGTTTGATGCCTATTGATTTTCTGATATCATTGACTGATGTTTCCAGTTCTTCAAAGATACACAAGACAACAAATAGCAGTGCTCAGAGGGTCAAAGATTACAGTTTAGCAGCTTCTATAATAATGTCTCTACTTTATGCAGTGTCATATTCGATTTCTTGAATCGACACAAGTAAATATCTCTGTGTTGCTATTGGGACTAGAATATCTCATTGACATTTCATATGTGGATGATACTGAAGTTTTTAAGGTATGGTCAATGTCTGTTTTGCTAGACCTTTTCACTTACGAATGTTACTATATGCATTTCTATTCTACCTCCCCTTCTGTGTTTTCTCTTTTTCTTTTAAAGACAATAGCATTTGAGTTGTCTTGTTTGTAAGGTGTTTATTGTACCTTGATTGAGATGAATGAGTTTACTAATTGTACCTGGACAAGAAGCATGAATGTAATATCCATTTGCATTGCTAAATGAGCTAATTACCATTAAATTTAACTCTATTTGAAGGTAAAAAGAAATCTAAGTCAGATGGAAGTGACTTAGGATAAGAGAATATGTCCAAGAAAGATCTGGCCCTAAAGCAAGCAATGGAGCAGATTACTATTGCATTTGGGAAGGGGTCTATCATGTGGCTTGGTCGTTCTGTCTCTCCTAAGGAAGTTCCAGTGGTTTCTACAGGATCTTTCGCTTTAGATATAGCGCTGGGAATTGATGGACTTCCAAAGGTATCTTGCATATTTGGAGCCATATGATTGGTCTGTTTCCTGCTTAAAGTCTCTTCTAACAAATATTGGGGCAAAAGTTTCTCAATGACTTTCTTATGTCATTTTTCTACTTGAGGCATATTCTGTTTATTTTTTCCCCTTGAAAGTAACAAGTATTTGGATATAGCTCGATTGCCATTGGTGATATATCTTTTTCACTGATTTCTTATGAAGGGCTCATATATTACTTTCACACAATGCACATGTCTCTTTTATTTCCTTTGGATAGCAATTACATTCTGTTTCAAAACAATCTCTAGCTCAGTTTGTGCAAATGGTGAACCTTAGTTAAATAAGAATCTAAATTTATTTTTGTACTTGAGGCATCAATTAGAATCTAAGAAGAACAGATACTTCTAAGACCATGAGGTGTTTTTATCAAATACCAATACTCCTGGATTCTCGTGGATACTTCGCTCAACAATTTTGGATGTGTTCATAATTTGAAAGTGTAATTCTTCATTAGGACATATATGAATGCTTCTTGGCATCTAATGAGCAAAGATCAGCTGATTTTCTTACAAAATTTTGTACAGCTATGCTTGTAAGAGAGATTGTTACTACTTCATGCATATAAAATATTGGTCTCATTTTATATGACTGCGTTATTCAGGCGATGCAGCTCATCCAGCTTGGCAGTCAGTGGGGCATGTGGTAGGTTTTTATTTTTGACATTTAGCATATAAAATATTATGTTGTTAAGCTTCTGTTTGATTTCCTAATTGACTTGATGTACAAGTAGATATATTTTAGACAAACAGCTGGATTGCTTGTGGTATCTATAATCTCCGGCTAGGCTTGGATCAACTGTTTTTTTTTCAAGTATGGGAACACTATAATTGTTTAATTAATTAATTTTGTCAATTTTACATTATGCCTTCTTTTGTTTAACAGGTAAAATTAATGGCACAAGAAGCGGTTGCACTTGCGCTTCACGTTAGTCAGGTAAAATGGTTAATATATTTGTCGTCTTCGGGTTCTTATGCTGTTTCAGCTGTCCTTATTGGTAGTATTGTTTTCAGGGAGTTCCTGTTGATGTGAACCATGGGTTTAGCATTGATTTTGTTTGGAAGATCATAAGTTTTGATAGGATGCTCGATGCAGGGAGCGATGAAAACTTGGCACTTGACAGGCCAACAACTCCATCCCATGAAGACCCTCGTGCTATGGGACTAAGGCAAGGCAGCAGGTTCCGTGGCCACATGGAGCCAACCTCGCCAAGTCACACTACAACTTTATTCATGCTTAGGTAGTAGATTAATTTTATGGATAGTTTGGTTTATTTTGTGGATGTAATCAAATTCACAATTCAATATAGTAGTACTAATTTATATTGAAAAGTGAATTTGAGATGCATATATGGATAGTTTGGTATATATTTTGTGGATGTACTAATTTGAAACTGTATACGAATGATATTATTGGGATGTATTTTGAATGGTTGATACATTTTGGCTTTAAATTTAAATGAGAATTTAGACCTTTTAGCTATATATCATGGCATTAGCATATTGCAAGTGCATTGGTAATGTAGGTGAACCATATTTTTTATTTTTTATCTACAACATTTTAAAAATGTTGTATATTTGTACAACATAATATGTAGTTGTCAATGTTTCTGTGTTTTCTACAACGTTTTTAGCCAGAAAACGTTGTGGAATCATACCTTCTACAACGTTTTCAAGCATTTGTTAATTTATGAAAAATAAATCTACAACATTTTTTTTCTTAAAAACGTTGTATAATGTGTCTAACTACAATGTTTTTAAAAACGTTGTGTAAGGGTGTCAACCACGATGTTTTTCTTATTGAAACCACAACATTTTTTTTGCGTTATCTATTTACTGTTTTGTAGTAGTGTTTACCAAGGATTGATGATTTATTTGACCAATTAAAAGGCGCCGAACAAGTTATCATCAGTTAAAGGTAAGAAAGGGAAATATAACAATCCAAAATTTTTAATTATAATTTTTAAATATTTATTGAATTATATAAATATTTAATGGTTGCATTTATCGTTGAATAAATACTTGTTTAATTATTTGTGAAATAAATAATGAATGTGTGAACGAAATTTATTATTATGGGGAAAATTTTCAATTTAATTTAATTATTAAGTTAGAGAATTTATAATGATTAAATGAATTATTATATTTTAATTTGAATTTGTAATTAAAAGAATGTGTTAGTTGATTAAATAAAGTTATAATTATAAAGAAAATTATAATTTTGTGGTATTGATTTATGTGTTAAAGTAATTTAATAAATTGTTATTAGAATTAATTAAATTGATTATTGAAAAAATTAATTAAATAAAAGTGTGACAAATAACTATACTATAAAGAAATTTAATTTAGTTTTGCCAAACAAGGCTTAAAACTATTAAGTGTTTAATTTTAAAAGGATTTTGCCAAACGAGACCTTATGACTTATGGATTTTTGAATTTTGAATTATTAATAATATAAATAAAATAAATTAAAACAATAAATAAAATATATTTTTAACCTATATATTATATTTGGTAACTGATATTACTTATTAGGTTTATTATGACTATATACGTTTCTTTTTACGTTTTGTTATCAGTTTAGTTTGTTACGTCAAATGTATTTAGCATGTACTGATAACTAAGAACAAAAATGAAAATTAAGAGACCAGAGAGAATTGAGAGAAAGACAAGTCTGTGATTCCAAAGCAAGTTCTGAGTTTTAGCAAGTAGTGGTCAAGCAAGTGAAGATATGTTATATAACCCTTAATATATATGTTACGACATAATTTTTCTTGAGTTTCACTGTGTATAAAATTCTTTACAAATTCTCTGTGAAGTTAAAATTCTCTTGAATTGTTGTATAAACTGAATAATTGCACTTGTAGGTAATTGTAATGCTTGAGTTTATGTTTAGATAAGTGATTGTATGCTAGTCTCGTTTAAAAAGGAAGAAACTGTTTGCAGTATATAGATGTTCAAAAATGACTGGTAAAAATACCAAAAATTAATATAATGTAATTGTCTGTAATAGTTTGTTGGTGAATTAATGGTGAAATTGAACACTGAATATATTAACTTAGTAAGAAACGAAGAGAATATAGTTGGAATGGACTAAGTTGATGAATAATAGGAATTTCAGTGTTAAATTTTGTCAAACAAAGTCAATAATGGAGTTTGGTTTTAAAACGATTAAGCTTCAAGAATTTAAGTTTTCTAAAAATCGTTGTTTAGTTGTGTTAAACTAGTATATGTATGCTTGGTAATGATTATGTGTAAATTACATAAATTATAAGTGTTAATTTAGATGTTATCAGTGTTAATCAGTACAAAATTTAGTTGTTCTGCTTTTCGTAGTTGGGTTATGTAAGTTTTGGCACCCAAATACCAAAATCTGCGCCCACTTCGATTTTCGCGCCTCAGTAAAATAAAGCGAACTTATTCAAATATTGAAGTTCACACCCAAAGATTGAAATTTTAAGCCCAAATATTTGAATTTCATACTACCCATCATTTATCTACTTACCCAAATACCGGAATTGTAGTCCTGGCCTGAGACGGTTTGACCTCTTGTAGTAAAACGACCATAACATTTTCATACCAACTCTGATTGAGGTGATTCTAGATGATTCGGAACAAGGTCGAATAGGTCTATAACCTTTATGCTTTAATGTTGTCAACTTGAAATCGTTATGAAGGGTCAAAATGACCATCTTTAGGACTGTTGTTTATTTGGAGCCAATCGGAGGGCGTCGGGATGCACGAATACAAGTGGAATCCTTTGTGTGTTAGTATAACTTAATGATAACTTGTTGGACATGTAATAGTATGTTGTATCAAGTTGTTAATGTGTATGTGGTGCAATGACATGATCACTTAAGTAGTTGTAATAAAGCTAAAAAGTAATGTTCATGAAAAGATGTGATGTTGTTTAAACTTAAACTTAGTTAGTAGCTATACTAAAAGTAAGAAAGCAACTCATGAAGGTAATGTTAGTGTAACTAATGTGTATTGTCAATACATATGGTATGTGTAGGACTTGTGGTGAACGTGAGTAGTGATTGTTTAACCTACGCTCGAGGCAAGTTTCTAAACTTATCTTTTTACATTGAGCAAGTTCTCTAACTCTACTTTTATAATTGTGTAAGTATCTAAACTATCTTTGAGCAAGTTTTCCTAACTCTAAGCTTTCTTTGTGCAAGTTTCTTAACCCTAATTATATCGTGCAAGCTCCCAAACCTTATCTCTTGATTTTGAGCCAATCTTTAACTTGTTAATTAGCATGCAAATTTCTACATTCTAACACACTAATGTTGAACAAGTTTTATCATTCAACTTATTATTTGTTATGCTTGCCTAAGATTAAACTCTAAATAAGGTTTTAACCTTGGCTTAATATTGTTCAAGAAAGGTATGTTATAGTTATTCAATATGTATGCTATTAGATTATTCCTAAAGCATGATCTTAATTTACAATGTCGATTCAGTTATGATTATTCCATAGTATAACGTTATTAATTTTATTCAACTAATCCTTAGTTGATGTTGGCTGAATTCCAAATTACCTTGAAATGTATCCAAACCAAACTTACTTTGGTGTGGACTTGTACTCTAAATACTGAGATGAACAACCCCATTATTAGGGGTTTACGCTTAGCATTGAAATGTTTGTGCACAATACATTGTACGAAGGGCTGATCCCCCTAAGTACGAGGAGTCCCTATAGTCTTATGACTGTTAAAGTTTAAGTTGAAATATTACTTATAACTATGGACATAGTTCGTGGTCTTAGGACCCTCAGTTATATATTTCAGAATGTTGATAGACCATATTGTTCATTTCTATTGAGCCTCTTATTTGGTAGTTGTTGTAAGATTTTCATCCATTGTTGTTTCAAGTGAACTTTGTTTGCTCACTCTTGATTATATAACTATTACAGTTAAAGATGAGAAGGTTGATGTACCTAGCACCAGTAAGAGAAAAGGAAAGATGAACAAGTATTGAAGACTTGTAACATGTTGATATTTTATTATCAGATTTTATTTTAATGATTGTAATGAAGTTTAATTATTTTCCACATTTGAATGATTGTATTTAAAGGTTAGACAACCTGGGAGATTTTATTAATGTAACCCTTTAATGGGAAGGTTTTATTATTCAATTTTACTATGATTGGGTAGTTAGATATGAATGTTTGATTAAGTGAACAACAAATCATGTGAGAATGAAGTACCTAGATTTGGGGGTGTCACAGGTTGGTATCAGAGCTTTAGGTTATAAACCTTAGGTGGGGAAAAGCCTTAGGAAGTAACCTTTGAAAGATAGTGATGACTCTTATCAAGTTTTAAGGAAGAAGCAATAAAACACTTATATGCTTATGTGATTACAACTTATGTGCTCGTGAGTGTCGAGTAGTAATGATTAGTAATTAAAACTTAAAATTTGATTGACAGGATGGCTAATATAGGAGGATCCAGTCAGGCTAGGGAGGAAGGATCCTAGATGCCTAGAGAGGAGGAGCCTCGAGATATTCAGGTAGTATGGGAACAACTACTGCCACGGGAAGCAACTCTGTTGGTCACAGTGGTTGATTAGGAGGGAATACCTTATGAGGATGATGAGATAGAGACAGATGAGGGGGACCCCATTGAGCTGCCACAGTCGGAGGATGAGGAGAATGAGGAGGAAGAGATTCCACTTAATTCGATTGCCGACCGTATGTACGACGAGGTGTACGATCGTAATGTGGAACTTCAGGATACCGTCGAGGAGTTACAAGAGATAGTAGCTAAATAACAGACCTCGATGGAACAGAAGGACGATGAGATCCAGGATCAAGAGGAACATCTGAATAATGTTAAAGAAAAACTGGTCCACACCGAAGGAGAGAACGAGCGTATGATAGCAGAGATTGCAGAGTTGAAGAACAAGCTGAAAGAAGAATCTACGAAGAGGGCAAGAGCTGAAGATGCGTACAATGAAGCTTATCAACGAGCCAGAGTAGTAGAGAGAGACGCACAAGCAAAGAGGATGAAGATGTAAGAAATGAATAACGTATTCAACACCGTGATCAATCGAGCTCAAGATTGGGTCATGTGTTATCCAATCCAGTTCGAGACGCTACCATCGTACATATTAGATCGCTGAACAATGTTCCGAATTATGGAGGAGGAGCGTCGTAAGGCTACGTAGCATCTTAGTAGGACATCGTAGGGAATGTACTTGATATGTAATTATTATGTGATTGATGAGTAAATAAGATGTAAATCCCGGGTATGATATAACCAATGGGATGTGACGATGATGAAGTAATCCTGCAACTTTTGTAGTTCAGGAAAGTAATATAAATAGCAGTGATGCTATTATTTTGATGTTTTTTAAAAAAAGATTATAAATGAATAAAAGTTATTATTTTATTCAAAGTGTTATGTGTTAGGTGATAATTTTTGGTGTTTAAATTAAGTAGAAATTCTCAAAGAAATGGAGTAATAGTCTAATGAGTGTATTTTTAACAAAAAATGCCTCTAAGACGTCAACCACCCAGATAGAGAACCACTGAAGGAACCAACAACAATAATGTTGAGGCTAACCTAGTTCAACAACTAGCGACGTTACTAACAGGAGGGTTACAGAATCAAGGTACAACGTTTAAGGATTTCAAGGCGGTTGGACCACCAGAATTCCGTGGGTCCATGAATCCAGTTGAGGCACAGACCTGGATCATGGAAATAGAGAAGGTTTTCGATGTTGCTAGGGTAAAGGATAACTAGAAGACTGCTTTTGCAACATTTATGTTGAAAGCAGAGGCTAGTTATTGGTGGCAGGCCAATAAAACCCGAGGAGGTCAAGGGATTATAACTTGGGAAAGGTTTAAGGAGATATTCTTCGAGACCTATTTCCCAGAAAGTTTGAAGAGTCAGCTAGAAGTGCAGTTTTTGGAACTGAAGCAGGGAACGATATCGGTGTCTGAGTATGCCACAAGATTCAATGAGTTGGCGAGGTTTGCGCCATATCAAGTCAGCATAGACAAACGCAAGGCGAAGAGGTTTGAACAGGGACTGAAGCCCTGGTTGTACAGTAGGGTCTCCCTATTCCAGCTGAAGACGTTTGTAGCGGTAATGAAGAAAGCAATTCTCGCTGAGAGTGGAGGCGAGGCTGTAACAAAACACAACCAAAAGCAGAGGAAAAAGAAGAGTGAAGGTGAAGCTAAGAATGGTGGTGGTGGTAATGGTGGGAATGACAACAACAATTTGAAGAGGAAGTGGAATGAAAATGTGGGAGCTGGGAATCAACAAGGAAACCAGCAAAAGAAAAAGTTCGAAGCATGTGCTACATGCGGGAAGTTTCACAAGGGTGTGTGCTTGATGGGGAAACGAGTATGCTTCAACTATGGCCAGGAGGGTCACATCGCCCCAAATTTCAATCAACCTAAGAAGAACGTTTGCTTCACGTGCGGTTCCAAGGATCACTTTGCTCATGAATGCCCTAAAAAGAGATCTGGTGAGGCAAATGGAAGCAAGGGAAATGCTGGTGGAGGTACGCTGACTATTGCTGGACCAACATCAACAAATAAGCCTACAGCAAGAACCATCAACATGACAGTGCAGGACGCGGTGCAATCAAAAGATGTCGTGTCATGTATTATCCCAATCAATGATATAAATGCATATGTATTATTTGATTCGGGTGCTACTTGCTCATTTATATCTGATGATTTTCCTAAGAAGTTAGAAATACCTAGTGAAGAGTTGAATTTCCCTTTAAACATAGAAATTGTGAATAGCGAAGTGATTCGTGTTAGGATCGTATACAAGAACTGTAGGGTGAACATTAAGGGGAATGTTATGAAACTAGATTTAATCCCGATAAAACTCGGTGAGTTTGATGTGATATTGGGAATGAATTGGTTATTCAATTATGGAGCGATAATTGATTGCCAAAAGAAGTGTGTAAACCTTATGACTCCGTTAAAGGTAGTTTTTTATGGTAGCAAATCGCCTAGACAAATGAGATGTCTAACGATGATGCAAGCCAAGAAGTTGTTAAGTCAGGGCTGTATAGGGTATTTAGCTTACATAGTCGATACTCAAAAGGAGAATGGTGTGAAATTGGAGGAAATACCAGTGGTTAGGGAATTCATGGATGTGTTTTCGGAGGATTTTCCAGGACTTTCGCCTGACAGAGAAATCGAGTTCGTGATCGACTTAGCGCCAGGAACCGTTCCAATATCGAAGGCCCAGTACAGAATGGCTCCGGTAGAGATGAAAGGACTAATGATACAACTGCAAGAACTATTAGATAAGAAGTATATTCAACCGAGCGTATCACCGTGGGGAGCACCGGTGTTATTCTTGAAGAAGAAGGATGGATCAATGCATCTTTGCATTGATTATAGAGAATTAAACAAAGTCACTATTAAAAACAAATATCCACTGCCAAGAATAGATGACTTGTTTGATCCATTGAAGGGTGCTAGACATTTCTCAAAAATAGATTTGAGAAGTGGGTATCACCAACTGAAAGTGAGAAAGGAGGATGTACCGAAGACGACATTCCGAACTCGGTATGGACATTACAAATTTTTGGTGATGTCTTTTCGGTTTGACAAAGCGCCCTACTGCGTTCATGGATTTAATGAATAGGGTGTTTAAACCATTTTTAGACAAGTTTGTGGTGGTATTTATCGATGATATTCTGGTGTACTCTAAAACTCAAGAAGAACACGCAGAACACTTACGTCTAACATTGGAGACGTTAAAAAAAGAAAAGTTGTACGCAAAATTCTCTAAATGTGAATTTTGGTTAGAATGTGTACAATTTCTTGGTCATGTAATTGATAAGGATGGGATTTCTGTAGATCCATCAAAAATTAAAGCTGTGATAAATTGGGAACCACCAAGAACTCCATCAGAAGTAAGAAGTTTCTTGGGATTGGCAGGTTATTATAGACGATTTATCCAGGATTTCCCCAAGATTGCCACTCCGTTGACAAATTTGATGAGAAAAACTGTAAAATTTGTTTGGACGGAGAAATGTGAAGAGATTTTTCAAGAATTGAAGAAGAAACTCAGTGTGGAACCTGTGTTGTCATTACAAGATAATACAGGAAATTTTGTGGTGTATAGTAATGCGTCACACAAGGGATTGGGTTGTGTCCTTATGCAAAATAGCAAGGTCATTGTGTATGCATCAAGGTAGTTGAAGGACTACGAGAAAGGGTATCCGACTAATGATTTAGAGTTGGCAGCAGTAGTGTTTGTTTTAAAGATATGGAGACACTATCTCTATGGAGAAAATTGTGAGATCAACACAGACCATAAGAGTCTGAAGTATATCTTCACTCAAAAGGACTTGAACACGCGTCGAAGGAGATGGATGGAATTGATAAAAGATTACGATTGCGAAATCTTTTATCACCCGGGCAAAGCTAATGTGATTTCTCTGTCTTGAGTAGGAAAGGCAGAGAAAAGTTGATGTTGTTAACCGATAAGGAGGAGCTCATTTCAGCAATGGCAAGGTTAAAACTGGAAATCAAATTTCCAAAAGAATCAGATGAAAAATTATACCAGATGGAAGCCAGTCCAACTTTGGTGGACAAAGTGAAGAACGCTTAACTGCAGGATGAGGAATGCAGAAAAATAAGAGAAAGTGTGGTCGAGGGAAAAGAAGTGAAATACAAGGTTGATACTGAGGGAATGCTTTGAGATTCGAGGGACGAATTTGGGTTCCAGCAGTACAGGATATTAAAGAAGACATCTTGACAGAAGCTTATAGCTCAAGATATTCGATTCATCCGGCAAGTAAGAAGATGTATCAAGATTTGCGGCAACATTTTTGGTGGCCAAATATGAAAAGAGACGTTGCAGAATGCGTTGCAAAGTGCTTGACATGTGAGAGAGTCAAGGTCGAGCATCAAAGGCCAAGTAGATTACTTCAACCGTTAGAGATAACGGAATGGAAATGGGAGCATATCACAATGGATTTTGTGGTAGGTCTTCCAATGACTCAGAAAGGATACGATGCGATATTGGTGATAGTGGACAGATTGACAAAATCTGCACACATTTTGCCGATAAAGATTAGATTTAATCTTGATCAGCTGGCGAAGCTATACGTTAAAAAGATCCTCTCAAGATATGGAGTTCCAATATCAATAGTGTCAGATCGAGACCTGAGGTTCACATCAAATTTCTGGAAGAAACATCAAGAATGCATGGGAACGCAATTGAAGATGAGTACGACATATCATCCGCAAATTGATGGGCAAAGCGAACGAACAATCCGGAGGCTAGAAGATATGTTTAGAGCGTGCATCATGGATTTCAAAGGAAATTGGGATGATCATCTACCGTTGGTGAAATTTGCACACAACAACAATTACCACGCGACCATCGGCATGCCGCCATACGAGGCATTATACGGCAGGAAATGCAGAACTCCACTATGCTGGGATGAAGTTGGTGAACGTCAACTGCTAGGACCAGAACTGGTATAGCAGACCGCTGAAATTATCAAACTCATCAGAGTAAGGCTAGTAGCTGCTCAAGATCGACAGAAAAAGTATGTTGATCAACACATGTAGAATCGTTAATTTGAAGTAGGAAATTTCGTGTTCCTGAAAGTTTCTCCTTGCAAGGGGAAAATTAATTTCAGCAAGAAGGAAAAGCTAAGCCCAAGATTTATTGGACCTTTCGAGATTCTGTGAAAAGTGGGAGAAGTAGCTTATGAAGTAGCTTTACCTCCAGAGTTAGAACATGTGCACAACGTTTTTCATGTGTCGGTGTTGCGACCGTATAAACCCAATTACAAACATGTGATCGAGTATGAATCGTTGCAGTTCAGTAAAGATTTGTCTTATGAGGAGATTCCTATCCAGATAGTTGACAGGAAAAAACAAGTGCTCAGGAATAAAGTGTTACCTTTTGTGAAGGTGATTTGAAGGAACCACAATGTTGAAGAAGCAACGTGGGAACTCGAAGATAGAATGATGAAAGATTACCCTGAGCTATTTGTTTAATCTGTGTCTTCGATTCTGGGGACAAAATCTTTGTAAGTAAGGAAGAATGTAACGAATGATTTGTTTGAATTGTGATTCTAGGGACAGAATCCTTGTAAGGAGGGAATGATGTAACAATCACTACAAAAAAATAGGGCTTCAGCAACAACCAATTTTCGTTGCTAAAGGTGTCAAATTTCATTGCAAAAGGGTTTTGGCAACGACTTTAATGTCGTTGCGTCTTTCGTTACGCAATGAGAGTTGCTAATTGTTCTGCAACGAACGTTTTTTTTTCGTTGCCAAAAGTAATACATTTTGCAACAAAATTTGGCTTTCGTACAGAGATATCGATCCTTTAGCAATAAAATATATTATTGTAGAATAATTAAAATTTCGTTGCTAAAAACCCCATTTCGTTGCAAAAGCCTGCTAATTGGCAACGAAATGAACTCTTTTTTTTTGCAACGATCATGCATTTTCGTTGCAATTGACACCATTTTGCAACGACATTTTTCGTTGCGGTAAATTATGAAAATTGTTGCCTAAGCTTGTTTTTGTTGCGAAATGTAAACTTTTTAGCAATGATTTTCGTTGCTGATTATATTATTTGGCAACGACATTATGCTGAATCAGCAACGAAATTTTTTGTTGCTAGTTATTTTTCAATAGCAACGAAAGTCGTCGATTAGCAACGACATTATATGTTGCCATTTCTTTATATATGCAACGAAAGTTGATATGATTTGCAACGATAAAAAATATTTCCTTTTATGTTAGTATTAACAACAATATCCTCTCCGTTGTTATTAGGTTAATTTTTCGTTGCCAAATAATATATTTTTAATGCCATTAGCAACGAAAATTTGTTGCTAAATTTATAAAAAAATTGTTGGTATATTAAAACTTGTTCAATGCTTTGGTAACGAATTATATTGTTGCCAAATCAAAATTTGGCATTCTTTTTGTGTACCTGGCTGGTTCAATGTCCCCATAGCAAATAATGGCAAAAATACAAAAAACTAAAATATTATTAACTTAATAAAATCATCCACTACATAATCATTCATTATCTTTACAATTAACTATCTAAAGCTACCACAGTTCTTTAATCAAAGTAAATATCTACATATATAGAGAGAGTACACTTCATAATTTTGTCCATTGTCTTCCGTAAACGTAGCACGGAAATTTGATACCCAATATTATAAGGCAGGTCATAGAAGCAGTCTTCCTACACATATTTAAAAATAATAGCAAGTCAGGAAAATGAAGCAAATAGGTCACAAGAGGCACTTAATGCTAAAATCAATACACAAAGACAATAGAGTTGCTACGTTGCACTAATATTATTAAACCAACAGACTACCCACAATATTTATTAAATGGTTGAGCATATGGAAAGATTTCAGAGTCCTTCAACTGACTAAATAAAATGCCTTAAATAAGATAACATGAAGTGCATACTAGTTTGACAAACATACACAAGATGGTACCATATGCAATGTGCATGTATAAGATTACAACAACTATGACAAAGATACACATGCTCTATGTGTCCACCTTTGAAGTAACTATTATGTAAAAAAAACTAAATCTTCTATTACACTTGGCACGCAGTTTTGTATGCATATTTACACGGTCCTTGAAAAAAAATTCATAAGGATTGCGAATTTTATTTCAGTGAGAAATTTGACACATTTTCTTTTCTATTTTCACTCCTGGAGGACAACTTGTCCTTCCACCTATTCTCTCTTCTCTATATAATTTCTTTTTACATCCACAAAAGAAAATAAAAAGAAGAAAAGATGGGAGACTCCACATTCAAGGTACAGTATATATTTATGGAACTTCAAATCAAAATTTCCCAAAAGTATTGAGAAGTATTACGGTATAAGAAGATGTGCGGTTTAGGGGTCATTGGTACAACAATAAGTTTTCTTGACATCAACCGTCGAGAATCAAAGGGTCGCCAAATTGTGTACATCATGCCAAAGTTCAGTCTATTCAAGATTCACAGTCCTTCCCGAAAGCGTGGTTTCTTTGGGATTAAAAGGTCACATATATGAATCAAGTTCATAGAGTGTAGTTGACACTTCGGAGAACAAACCACAGATTAGCTCTTGGATTTCTAAAGTAATCGAGAACCGAGAGTTGCCAAAGAGATTTTCTCGAGGAAGGTCATACATAACTCATAAAGCAAGGTTAACCCCGGGATAAAAATATGCACTTACAATTTCATTATTCTCATCTTTGCAAGGTAGTGGGGTAACTTTCCATTTGGAGAAGTTTGAAACAAAATCATAATATTTAATCGATTAATAACCCTTTCATGCATCTCAAAGTAGAAAGCAGAATATCACTTTGTAACCAATTATATTTGAATTATATATGATAGGTTGATCTTGACTCACCATCTACAACATCAGTTGGTTGCAAGCTATTCAACAAACTCATAATGAGATCCACAGGTATTACAAGAGCAATTATAAAAGAACTCCATTACTTCTCATATCAACTTCTTGAGCCAAACATCAATAGGCAAAAATCAAACGCCGAACCAAACAAATATGTAGAAGTCTTAATTACATTGAATCGATGCTCTGCTTTGAAAAAGGTTTTGAAGGTGGGGCGTGAGAATTGATGATGCGTAAATTACTATTATTAACCACACGCTTTTGAAAAAAATTCGATCCATTCTTTTTTCAAATAATAGACATAAAGTTGTATTAATATTATTTTATCCCAAAAGAGAAAAAAGTTTAAAGGCTACAACTAATCAATGCCCATCCTATCAATTTAGCACAACATGAAAAAAACATTGGACATAAACACTTTATATACCTCTTTCTCCCCTTCAACAAGTACACAAACTACAATCACCTCAGCAACATAATTTAGGACATAGTAATTGTGCTATAGATGGAATAATATATACATATATATGTATATATATAAGCTTTTATGTGTGTGTGTGTGTGTGTGTATTTATATAGTATCTCACAGTTAGTAATAATATGTGTGCCATTGAATTCTTCACGCCATCATCTTTACCAGAAATCGAATTAATGAAACAAGAAAGGAAAAAAATAGAAAAAGTTATTTAGTAAGTAGAAGCATCTAACCTGGGTTCCCCAATAGGAGTTGACTGTTTGAACGATAAAAGATAGCATTTGATGACTCATATGATTTCCAGCACAAATTTCACAAACCATCGCTACCTGCTGTGTGGATTGTGGACGCCATGTTTCCATTGGTTGAGTCATGTTTGTGTATGGCCATTGATACTCAAACTCATCCATGGTACCACGAAAAGAGAAAATATAGGAAGAGAATTAAAATAAAAATAAAAATGTTTAAATTAAGACTAATTTGATTGAAATTAATATTGGTAAAAATTATTAAATTAATTCTCCGTAATAGCGCGCTAAAAACTTGTTGATCGATTTAAGATCAATGAATACGTGCAAGTATACACGGTCGACAAGTAATAAAGTGAAAGTAGAGTATCGTTCCCACGAGGAATTATTTAATAAAATTACCAATTACTAACTCTTAACCAAATCAATTTTATTTAAACAATCGCAAAATTGTGAATTTTCTAGTTAAGAAAACTAAATTAAACAATTAAAAGAGATTAGTCTAAAAGAAAGCAAATAAACAACTAAGATTTGATTAAATTTAGGTAAATAAGGATTAAGACTCCAATATCCCCAATTATGAATTATAAATCAATTATTCAACTATCCCAATTATTATGTCTACTGAATTGTTAACAGGAATTCTCAAATGCCAAAAGCCCTCTCTCGAGTGATCAATTGCCTTCTATTTAACCCAGATTAATTTTGCTATATCTCTATGCAAAACAATTGAATTAAAC
The DNA here is from genome assembly GCA_020205615.1 of Panax quinquefolius. Taxonomy (NCBI): domain Eukaryota; kingdom Viridiplantae; phylum Streptophyta; class Magnoliopsida; order Apiales; family Araliaceae; genus Panax; species Panax quinquefolius. The sequence continues at coordinate 69,161,789 of CM035156.1, read as the reverse complement.
TCGTTACAATCCTAATTCCTTATGTGTTACATGCAGCAAATAGATATTCTCATTTTATTCACAAACCTAATTATTCACTGTGCAAATAACTAAGTCACATGTCACCATACCCAGTTCTAACCCTAGAATTCCTTTCTCAATTCCTTATAGAGTAACAAGGTAATTACTGATCAGATAATTAATCAATAAGCACAAAGCAAGATGAACAATTCACTTCAACATAAATAATTAGAATAAATCAAATAATCAATTCATAATCATAAAAAGTTCAATTGAAATCTTAATGAAAGAGTTAGTTCATAATTAATGAATTAAAATCAAGAATCCACAATTGAATAGACATTAAAAGATAAAAGTAAGATAAGAGAAGAATAATAGAATCATTGTCGAGAAAATCGATGCTCCCTCTCGCTTCTTGCTTTGAATCTTCAATGGTCTCCAAGTTGCTTCAATCTCCAAAACTAATAAGAACTAGGGTTATGTTATAATCTAAAGGAGTGTTTAATCTAGGCTAAGCTATGTAATCTCCTTTATTTTATGCCTTACATCATGTATTTATAGGTTACAAGTCCAATTTTTAGCTTAGGAACAAACCAAATCCAATTTGGAGTCAAAAAGGTGTCAAAATTAAGCCAAAACGCAGCCTCCAGCCGCACTGAAGCCTCTTCCCCAAAGACCCCAAAGACCTTTATTCACGACGATGATAATCAGCCTTATAGCACCCCCTTTGAATTAAGCCTAAAATTAGCGCCCCGTGACATTATAAAGTTCGACATTTTCTGCTCCGACGTCCTTTGGGAAAATGGCTATAACTTCTTCGTCCAAACTCCGATTTAGATGATTCAAGATGATATGAAAAGAGGAAAAGTAGATCTACAACTTTCATTCTTTAAGAATTTCGAAATAAGGTCTGTAGCAATACTCAAATTGGCTCTGAAGTGACTACTATGTAAATAGCAAGCCGAAAACGCGAATCTAGCCACCCCGAACATCGATCCATGTAACTTTTGTCCCAATTCCTACAAAACAACATAAAACATGCTTGAATAGACATAAACACTTAAAAACATCCTAAAAGACTTGAGAACAACAATAAATTAAGTCCGAATATATCCAATTCATGTGTATAAAACTCACTCATCAGTTCCCCAATATGAGTTGACTGTTTGAACGATAAAAGATAACATATTTACGAAAAATGTTTGATCTAAAAATTGGTCTGAAATTCGATGTTCCACTATTCCGTCAATAACCTGAATTGGAAGTGATATTATTGTTAAAGTCAAGTACATTGATAAAAGCACCAAAAATGTTAATTTTAAAATGCATCCAATAGTTAACTGCAAGAATAGTTCAAGATTGTAGCTATGACCATTGACATATAATTTTAGCATCAATAAACTATGTCGCATTTCTCTCAAGAAAGTAACCTCAGACAGGTATAACAGATGGCAAGATAAACCTCTGGCTTATCTTGGAACTTGAAAGGGGATCCAAAAAGAAGAAGACTGAAAAAGGTGGACTATATTACTGCAAGCACTTTATGGAATAGACTAAATGAAGTAGTTGTTGTCAGTTAGCAATACTTGGTCACAGCTCATGCAAAAAACTACAAATCAATAAAGTAGCTATCAAGGTGCTTAATCATTTCAAAAATAAATTGGGTAGTGCTTTATATCAACATCTCATCAACAGTTGATCAAGCTCATCTTTGTAGTATTTCCCTTAAAAATGTTCTTATTAGTTGACCTTGGTTCAGTGAACCACCTTCCCATAAACCTCACAAATATGGAAGCTGTGCCACAAGTTGTTGATGCATGTCGGTTAATATCCTATGATTACAATGTATTATTTCATCTTTACAGGAATGACAAGAGAAGGTATTGTCATGAGTTATCAATGATTGATCTGGTTCAAAACCAAGGTAGCCATATTACATGGAAATAGAAGCTTACGTTGAGCATAAAGTACTAGCTTTCTACGATCTGGGAGATTGGGCGATGTTCCAAGAAAGCCTCTATAAATCGCTTCTTTGTTTTGAAGATGGGTGATCTTTTATTCACTTGACTATTGACAAGGGCCGGATTAAGTATTTTATGCATTGCATACTAGATATTGGAGGCAACCACGCTCCAATCGCCTAAATAACACCCACACTACCAAGCTTGAAGCCACCAATGAGCAATCAAGCAACTTTATGACTCAAATTCCAATCCTTCCCAATAGATTCTTCCGAAATGCATTATCGAAATGGAGCCAAGAAGACCCTTTAGTGCTTCCATGCTATCGAATGCGTTAGCCTCACCGGTGATTGAAAAGAAACGCAATGTGTCGGAGCGAGAAAGCCATACGATAAAGAAATCAACAACAATTCCCCTGGTAGTGTCTGTAATAACATAATCAATCTCTTCAAAGAAATTTTCTTTACGCTTACCATATTGTGCTAAGAGCGTTGTTGTTATCGATATAGCTTTTTCTATGGCTAATCTATGTAGAAACATGGAATTTGCTAATAATCTTTCTCTAAAACCCTGCATCAAGATAGCTACGGTCAACATATAGTATCTATTAAAATAATCTCTATTACCAAATAATATACATATTCCATCTCAAACACAAAATAACGGAGGCAAAGATGGATAATATGTCTTCTGAAAAACACATTTAACCTGGAAAAGGTTTAAAGATGAACATATGTTCGTCTTGTGGGCAATATTTGATTTACAGAAAACAAGTTTACCTAGAAACGATGATTGAGTTCTGAAATAAGAGGATATTGCTCCAGATCAAAAAATTTTTGAAGTACTTTTTGAGATACCAGACCAAGATCAAGTCCTCTCTGAATGTCCTGAAAAATACGTTATAATGTTGATGTCAGGATTAATTCGATTGAAGTAAAAGCATTCCATCTTGTATAATCATTTTTAATTCAAACCTTGTTCCAATAACATATTAATTTTTTAAAATAAATCACAAAATAATGATAAAGCGTACAATAACAAAATCAGGATGTATTAAGCTTGATTATGTAACAATAACTAGTAGCTCTAGGGAAAAGGTTGATTAGGTATTAAGCTTTTGACAAGGAAACAGTACCATGGAAACAAACCTGACCACATCTACAATAATTGCAATACGAAGTAGAGGGCTTTTCATAAAGATGTAGTTGTAGGGGATATGTGTATTAAAAATAAATTCAGCTTTTTTAAGAAGAAAGCATAAAGTTTATATACATTTAAAAGTAATCCAATTTGTAGTGAATTTCACTGTTACTGATGATACAATCACATCAATGATCCAAAAATATCAAACCCACAAAAAATCACCTAAGTCAATAAAATTTTTAAAAGGTATCACTTTGGGACGCCATATAAGCAATAAAGTCCTTAAATCAAATTTGTTACTAGTTAGCAAATAAGACCCTTATAAATCACTTATCTTATTCCCACATACTAGATGTTGGACAGGGGCATCACAGAGTTTCTAGATCTTTTAGTGCATGTCAGTCGCTGGATTATTAAATGAGGATGGTAAAATGTCACTAAATGACCAGATATAACAGCTCATAAGAAAAGCAAACTAGATATTGAAAGGACAAGATACAACAGCATATAAGAAATTTTTAAACACCAACAAACACTTCAGGAAAGAAAGATTACACTAAATAAAAAAAGAAGATAGCTGACAAGAAATATGACAAAACTAGATATTGAAAGGACAAATGCTTCACTAAATACCTAGATTTTACAAAAAAAGAAACTTGTCATTATGACAAAAAGAGGCCATAAATCAGTTATTCCAGATGACTTGCATATGACTTGGTCCGTGAGCAACTTCTTACAGATGGTTTTAAAAGGTCAAAATGCACCCCACTAGAAAGTTAATGCAATGGATAAGACCTGTTCTGCAATATTCCAGGAAACAAGCAGCCCTCTAGATATGTAAACAAACTTAAACTCAAAAACCCAACAAGGACTAAAGAGCAATAAAGAGAGTTATAGAGGGGAATAATTACATTTTCCAAGCGCTACATCAATTTCATCTATGACATCTTTCGTCCCCAAAACCTTTCTCCAAACTGCATATAACCCAAAACACAAAAATAAAAATTGATTCTTGAATCGAAATTACAATCAATTAGCACCATAAATTACATCAATCACTAAATTATTATAAATATAGAGCTTACAAATCTCTCCGCGCCGGAGATCAAGCAAAGCGATGACATTCTCTTCTGTGGAGACCACAACTCGCTTCATTCCCGCCTTTTGAGTATGAAACACTGCTTGCTTCATTTTTCCTATATACTGTTGATGCCTAAAAACATCAAATCAAAATCCAATTCAATAATCACAGAATTAAAAACATTAAGCTGATTAAACTGCCAGTACAATTAAACACGTATAGTATTTTAATATACGCAGAGAGGAGAGAGAAACCAGTCCGTAAGTCCGACTTGATCTTCGTAGAGAGAAAATGAGATGGTTAAGGCGGATAACAATAGGAGAAGAAAGACGAAAATCCTAATCGCCATGGCCATGGCGACAAATCTGAGGATGCGAGGTTTGTATGCAAGTGTTGGGGCTACTGACTAACAAAAAGCAGGGGAGAAATAGTTATAAACAACTGCCTTCAAGTTTCAACTAAAGTCGGCTTCAAAGTCTCTTCTATTTTATTTTTTTATTTTTATTTTTTACTTATTTATGTTATTATATAAATTCATGAAATCCAAATTACTATTGTATTTGTCTTTTTTTAATCTATATTATTATGTGAAATTAAGTTTAACTACACCTTATAGTAAAATAATATAGATAGTGAGGCATGAGAAATAAAATTAAATAATGATTTTTTTTGGTTTTATATATGACATGTATACCGATCCTTTTCTTCAGCGAACCTTAAACAGTTATAATCATTATTTTTTTCGTCGTTATAACATACAAAGTCAATGACTGGCGACAACCGTCGCTATAGTTCAAAAAATCATCGCTATAGTCGGTTCGCTGTTTAAGATTCGTATATATATATCTATTTAACAAAATATAACTAATTTTGAATTTCCTGCTCCCCCTAATAAATTATCTGGACCGTCTAAAATTTGGGATAAATCACACCGTATATATAGTGTCGGAGGCAAGGGACACAACTAGAGGGCTGCTCAAGTAAATAAACTATAAATTCACTAGAAAGTTAATGCGGGATCTTCCTCGGAAGTTGGCACCACCGCAGTCATCTTTGCGAACTGCAAACCCTAGCTTTGTAGCGCAACAGAGCTTTTCGAGAGTAAAACAGAGAAAAACCTTTACTTGGTGATAGACTGGAGAGTCATATTATAAAAAACAAGGGTAGTAATATAAATCATTTCCCCCAAATTAAAATAGATCCCCTTTCCTTAGATCTGTTACGTACATACATAAATGTACATAACTAATTGTGTGATAATAATAATAATAATAATAATAATAATAATAATAATAATAATAATAATAATAATAATAATAATAATAATAATAATAATAATATTATTATTATTATTATTATTATTATTATTATTATTATATTAATATTATATTATTAATATATTAGGGCTATATATATAGTTTGTGTATTACAGATGAAGAGCTACGACGATTTTTTTTGGCTAGCTGACGGTGAAATCGTCATATAGTTTAGGATAGCTATAACGACAGGTAAAACCGTCGCTATAGCCCAAAAAATCGTCGCCATAGCCTACCGTGTAATACACAGCTGTGTACATACATTTTTCCCATATTATTATTATTATTATCCATTAAGTCTGTTGACTTTTAACGAAAATGTCCACATCAGCTGCATACGTGTAAAAAAAATTCTTATGTGGCACAAATCATCCCATGTGACTTTCTTACGTGGAAATTGAGAAAATAATTTATAGAGAAAATGAAAGATTTATTCTAAATAAAAAAACATATGTCAAAATAAATTAAAAAAGTTAGCCAAAAAAATAAGAAAATAAATAAAAAAAATATTTAATTATTTTTGTAATTAATACCAAATAAATTTTTGTTTAATTCTTTACAAATATAATAATATAAATTATAAAAGTTTGTCAAAAATAAGAAAATAAATGAAAAATATATTTAATTATTTTTGTAATTAATATCAAATGAATTTTTGTTTAATTATTTACAAATATAATAATATAAATAAGAAAAGTTAGCCCAAAAAAAATAAGAAAATAAATAAAATATATATTCAATTATTTTTTAATTACTATCAAATAAATTTATTTAAATATTTATAAATATAATTAAGTAAATTATAAAACACCGTAGTGTCTGTTAACACTGCTTAGAGAGAAGATTAGGGAGCAATAATAAAAATAGAAGATCAAGGAGTAGTAGCAACAGAAGAAGTAATAATCCTCTCCCTTCACCCTCTCCACCACTAATAATCCCTTCACCGCCCCCACTAGTCATTGCTTCCCTTCCACCGCATCTAGTAGCATCTCCACCTCCACCTCCACCTCCACCATCCCCATCCCCTCCATCGTCGCTAGTCCTTTCTCCACCTCCACCATCCCCACCACCACCTGATCTACCACCATTTGTATTTCCACCGCACCGCCACCGCCACACCCTTCATTGCCACTGGTATTCCCATGGTTATCTCCTCCTAACGCTCCAACCTTCCCCAATTCTCGATCCTTAAGCAGTGTCTCTAAGCAGTGTTAGCAGATCTAGATCTACTTGCATCAATGAAGAAGAAGAATAAATTAATTTTATAATTTCTTAAATAATTATATTTATTATTAATTTTCTAAAAAATCAATTTTCTCTCTCTTAAAACAGGGAGGGAAAATGGGAGGTTATAGTCATTGTTTTATTTCCTGCTCTTTTTAATAAAAATGATTATTTCTTAAATTTGATTAAATTAAATTATAAAATTTAAATTTTGTATAATTTTAAAATAAAAATTATTTGATAAAATTAAAATTACAATAAAAATTATTTGATAAAATTAAAATAAAAATTATTTTCATGTAACAAAGACAAATTTATTTATCTTAGATAGAAAAGAAAAAAATATTATCACAAAATTGACTCAATTATAATTTTAATGTTCAATTTAAAAATATTTTAATTTTATAATTTTTTTAATTTCCTCAATTATATTTGTTATTAATTATATAAAGAAAACATTTTCTATTAATTACAAAATTACTAAATAACTCTTTTATTTTTAATTTCTACCATGTATTTTTTGCTAAATTTTCCATTTTATTATAATTTTCTTTCATTTCCCCTAAATATATTTCACATTCTCCTTAATTTTAATTAGCATATTTTTTGAATTTTGTATTTTATAAATGGCTTAATTATAAATAAAATTTTATATGAAATTAATTACAAAAATAATTAAATATATTTTTAAATTTATTTTCTTGTTTTTTGGCACACTTTTTAAATTTATATTATACTTTAAAATATATTTTTCATTTTTTTCATAAAAATTTTCCTCCAAATCCACATAATCACTGTCACGTCACACAAAGACGCCACATCAGCTTTTTAACGGACAACTCAGCTACTTAGCTGTCTTTTTCCGTTAAAGTCAAAGCTTTTAACGATTTTTTAAACTTGGTGTTAGAAAAGTCGAGTACAATGAGTTGACTGTAAGAAAAAAAAAAGTTCAATGAGCCATTTGTAAGTTGACGTAAAGTACAGTGACTTAGAAAGTATTTAACCCATTAATATTATTATTATTATTAGTACTATTATTATTATTATTATTATTATTATTATTAGTACTATGAATATTTTAATATATATATATATATATGTAAATTTATCTCTAAATATTCATATAAATATTTATAAATAAATATTCATATAAATTTATCTTTAAACTTTATAAACAAATATTTATTTATAAATTTATAAATATTTCATCTAAAATTTATAAAATTTAGATATGAATATTTGTTATAAATATTTATATGAATATATGTTTACATATATATATATATATATATATATTTATATATAAAATATTCATATATAGTTACTTTATATATATTTAGTTTAATGTTTATATATATATATATATATATATATATATATATACACACACACACACACATATACGTACATATCATATGTGGACGGGCTGACGTGATGAATATTGAACTTTATCCCAAAAAATATGCTGATGCACAAATTCGAACCCAAGACCTCCAGTTTGGAATATTAATCCAATGATCACTCGAACAACTAGGCCTAGTTGCTATTATTTTGAAAGGATTAGTATTATTATTATTATTATTATTATTATTATTATTATTATTAGTAGTAGTAGTAGTAGTAGTAGTAGTAGTAGTAGTAGTAGTAATACTATTATTATTATTATTACGCTTATTGTTGTTGTTATTATTATTATTATTATTATTATTATTATTATTATTATTATTATTATTATTATTATTATTATTATTATTATTATTATTATCATTACTATTATTATTATTATTATTATTATTATTATTATTATTATTATTATTATTATTATTATTATTATTATTATGATTGTTATTATTATTATTATTATTATTATTAGTACTATTATTATTATTATTATATTATTATTATTATTATTATTATTATTATTATTATTATTATTATTATTATTATTATTATTATTATTATTATTATTATTATTATTAGTATTATTATTATTATTATTATTATCATTATTAGTATTATTATTATTATTATTATTATGACTGTTATTATTATTATTATTATTATTATTATTATTAATATTATTATTATTATTATTATTATTATTATTATTATCTTAATTTAAGGCAACATTTTAATAGTCGTTGCAAAAGGTTGTATAAAATATGCGATGAAAAAAAAATTGTAACAACCCAATATTTTCTATAAAATAAATTAGAAATTTTGCGTATAAAATTAGAAATTAGTAGGTATTTACATAGCTGGCCACAATAGGCCTTTTAAGGCAACAAATTAGGCTAATCAAGTTTCCTTAAATAGCTAATGACCTTACTTTCTTACACAAAGTACACTGTTGTCTACACCTCATTGGTGGAAATCTCACTAAGCATACTTAAAAACATGATAAGGAGTTTTGTCTAATTGACAACACAAATATGGGGGATAATAGTTAAATCCCACATTCATTTACAATACTTCTATAAATAGATTAGGGAGAGAGAAAATGATTCATTTGCTAGCATTTTACCCAACCCTCATTCTTAACTCTCTCAAGCTCTCACCTTCGAAATTTATTAGTAAACCAGTCCCAAATCAAAGCCCCACGTCTACCATTAACAAATCACAAGATCAGAATCAAGAAATCAAAGTTTAAAGGTATAAAACCCTAGCTTGATTTCTGTCCATAAATTATGTGTTAGATGTTATGTTTGAGTGTTAGAATATGTTGGTTATAGTGTCTAATGATGATCTGGGTTGCTAAATGTTGGATCCATAACATTTAGAAGCTCGAATTTGAAGATTTGCAAAATCTGGAAAAACTTGGTTCTGTGGTCTGACAACGAATGTCAGTGGCCACATATCCTTGCTCGATTATGTTTTTTGTTGTTTTTAAGTTGTAATGTGTAGCTTGTAATGTGGTCTTTAATCTGCAAAAAGAATCTGGGTCATTTGATGTCTAGAATGGAAGTTATTAACGGTCAAATCTGGTTGACCAAAGATTAACCTGAAGAAATCAAGTAAATTGAGAATATGCCCAGATCGTAATCCGATAAGCTTTTGATCGGCTAGATCATGTCGTGTATACATGTTTTGGTTCTGTTGTTGTAATATAACGGTATCTTGGTATGAGTACTACAAGATTATGCCTTAAAATAGCTTTAATATCAAACGGATTGAGCGTAGTGAGTGGTCAAAATGCAGCCACTCGATTACATTTTGCATTTTCGGAAATTTCGAAACGCCAAGAACATAAATTCGGCTGACCTTTGACCGATCAATATCTTGTTATTGTTTTGTTGTTATGGTTATGTTTTGTGATAGATCGTAGAGTGTTACATGTGGACTACAATCCGAAAGTCATAGATCACCAAAACATTAAACGATCGATTTAGTAGTAGAGGCTCAAAGTATGACTTGATGATTCGCTTCTTCATTTCGGGTAACCCGAAATGAAGAACGATCTCGACATCATTTTTGAAGGTATAGATCTAGTTGATTTCATGCTTGTTAGCTATGTTTGTTGCTGGATCTTGTAGACTGACATTAGCTTTACACGATCTAATCAACAACATGATCAGAAACACTTTGTGCTAGGAATTATTCGTGGTCAAACCCGCTTACTTAGTAACTGTCATGGTGATCTGGGTTTTGCATGAATAACACGAAGAACACCTACAGCTACGGTTCTGTCGCTATAGATGGTCTTTAGCGATAGTTTATTTATAAAAATTATATTTTCATTAAATAATTATAGAAAATCAGTTTTTAATTCTTAAAAATACATAATAAGTTATTAAAATTATTCTAAAGTCCGAAAATTATATTTTAATTATTTTGGATATATTTCACAAATATTTAATATTTTTGGAATATTAAAGATATTTAATTTATTTAATAATTATATTAAATAAATTATTTAAAAAATGATTTTAATACTTGAAAAATTATATTATGGAATAAGAAAATATTTTAAGTTATTTTTAATATTTTATGGTGAATTTCATTAATTAACTATTATTAATGATATTAAGTGTGACGCCCCCAAAATAGGTCCAATCCATCCAACCTATTCTGAGTCGTCAATACATGGTACAAAAAATAACTACAACTTTATTACTACCACATCATATATGCTGTGAGTTTTGATACAAATATATACCAACTGTGACTCATGTCCCAACCGTGGACAGTACCTCACAATGATACCTTACATAAAGGTACAGTCAATAACTGTTTTAGAAATTAAAATATTTGGAAAGTGCTCAAGGAAACTTTCGTACATGGGAGGCCATGCGTCTAGGTTATGATAGATATCATATGTCCAGAGAATTATCATTGGTTGACCCAATAGACCCCAAAGAAAAACGAGAAGATTACTATCATGTTCCTTCCAATGGTGAGTCTTCTCTTGATATATAACTATCTCCACTGTCTGCAATTGAACATTATGTTTCAACCAAACTCCAAGATAATATAGGTAGTGCTCGTAGATATACTCAGTAAGTGGATGTGCACAACCCTGTCTTATGATAACTCGAGGTTGTATGTCATTAGACATCTTGTATGATAGTGGCAAAACACCCTTCCAAAGTTGGGTTCACCTTACCCTATTCGGTTCACCAAAATTAAATATCAAATGACGTATACAATATGACACACTTATCTAAAGTTCTCAATAAAATTATTTCCATACTATTTAGGGAGAACCTCAACAGCTATAGACCACCGTTCTATTCCCCTATTATCCCCGCTCGACCCAGCTACACTCTTATTACCTGAAAGGAATTGTGAAGCAAAAGGGTGAGCACAACTAACTCAGTAAAGAATATCATGACTAAAGATAATTAAATTATCAATATCTTTCGTCAGTAATAAATCAGAGCTTTAGAACATATGGTAGATGATAAAACTTTTCAACCATAGTTGCAGCGGAACGAGCAATCCATTAGAAGAGTCAAATAGACCATAAAGTCTATTATCTTCTCCACATTAAAAGTCCACCAATAATGTTTTATCCCTATAACATCAATCAACAGTTCCGTTCCACAATCATATGAATAACTCATAATCATAATTGTGATTCTAAATTCCTCTTCGCACCCAGGACGAAGATTATTTTCATCACATGTCTTTACCTGAAATATCAAAGATCATGGTTATACCAAATCACAGTTCCTGTTCATAATCATAATAATAAATTCATCTTTGCACTACAGGCCAAAGATATTCATCAACAAGCCATCTTTGCACTACGGGCCAAAGATATTCATCATTAAGTCATCTTTGCACTATGGGTCAAAGATATTAATCAACAAGTCATCTTTGCACTACGGGCCAAAGATATTTAAAAACAGATCATCTTTGCACTACAGGCTAAAGATATTCAAAAACAGGTCATCTTTGCACTACGGGCTAAAGATATTCATCAATAATAAATCTTTGCACTATAGACCAAAGATATTCATATCTCAAAGAAATACATAATCATTTCAAAATTTATATAAACCATAATTATAACCATGTTGATCAATTCACCTTTGCACTTAAGCTAAAAATATTCAATTGTAAATTCAATGGTCATGATCATACCAGTCAACAATTCATCTTTGCACTACTGGCCAAAGAGAACCCATAGTCACGATCATACCAATAATCTATCCATCTTTACACTTAAGTCAAAGAGAAATTTCATCTCCGAGATTATAAAAATGTTATATATGATAGTATAAATAATATGATCAAAACATGGATTTAATTTTAAGAGTAAGATTCATAAATCAACACTAATTTCGTCAGAAAAAGAAACCAATTTTGTCATGAATAGTACCCCATGTATAGTAACTCGTGAATAGTAACTCATGAATAGTAATTCATGAATAGTAACCCCGACATAAAAAAGGTAGAAATTCCACAATAAAATTCATACCAATATTTCGGTATAATGATATTGAAAGAATAACATTTCTTAAACATATAAACAATTTATTTCAATTGTTTACACTTTACTAAATAATGCATTTAATCATCCTAAAATGCCAAAATCATAAGATTTCATCACCAATAACCAAAACCCTTGATGATTGGGTAATATACCCATGAATCGGATATACTTGAGCTTAGATTTGTGTATTCTTGAGTCTTTTAGTAGCATTTTTACTGTGTTTATGTTTTGATTTGTAGGAGTGGGAATGTGTAAGAACATTTCGGGAATTTGAGTGAAAAAGGGATATCGATGAGTTTCATCCAACAAATGCGGGCGCCTAGCCTTTGTTAATCCCAACAAGGCGCCTGGGCTAAACCTCAACACCGTACGAGATAAAGCGCGTTGACTTCTCGTTTGACCACTCACTTGGATAGTGTTTGAAGCCTAATTAGATTTGGATTGCTAGAGTTGGACAAGTGAAGTATAAATTGCTTATTTACATTGGGATAGGGGACTACACTACAGAATTGGAAGATTAATCAAGGAGCAAGGGGAGATTGTTGAAGACTTTGGACTTGGAGTTCTTCTTCTTCTTTATTCTTTTAATTTGTGTAATTCATTGAGGATGATCTTTCAATTATTGTTGATTAAAATTTTCATTATGAACTAATTTCTTTTATTAAGATTCCAATTGAACCTTTTATGGTTATGAATTGATTATTTGATTTATTCCAATTATTGATGTTCAAGTGAATTGTTCATCTTTCTTTGTGCTGATTGATTAATTATCTGGCCAATAATTACCTTGTTACTCTAGAAGGAATTGGAAGAGGAATTCTAGGGTTAGAACTGGGCATGATGACATGTGACTTAGTTATTTGTACAGTGAATAATTAGGTTTGTGAATAGAATGGAAATATCTCTTCGCCGCATGTAACGCATAAGGAATTGGGTTTGTAACGAGTTTAATTCAACTATTTTGCATAGGAATATAGCAAAATTAATCTGAGTTAAATAGAAGGCAATTGATCACTTGGAAAAAGGCTTTTGGCATTTGAGAATTCCCGTTAACAATTCAGTAGACATAATAATTGGGATAATTGAATAATTGATTTAAAAATCATAATTAGGGATATTGGAGTCTTAATCTTTATTTATCTGAATTCAATCAAATTTTAGTTTGTTTATTTGCTTTCTTTTAGAATAATCTCTTTACGTTGTTTAATCTAGTTTTCTTAATTCTAAAAATCACAATTATTGGTTGTTTAAATAAAATTGGATTGATATAGTACTAGTAGTTGAAGTTTATTAATTAGATTTCTCTGTGGGATCGACACTTTATTTTATCACTATATTACTTGTTGACCGTGTATACTTGCAAGTTTGCTTTGATTGTGAAATCAACCAACATGTTTTTGGCGCCATTGCTGGGGAGTTCTTTATTAGTATTAATTCTATATTAGTTATAATCAATTCGGTCTTAATTTGAACGTTACTTATTTTTCTTCTTGTCTTCGTAGGAATTCTTTGCGAGTGTATGCACACTAGATCAAGGGCGAGAATGGAACTTTTTCCTTATACAGACGATATTGAAAGGAAGTTCTGGAAAGTACAATCGACTAGTGCAGTATCACCTGAGGAAGAAAAACTGGCAGAACAAGAAATTCCAGCAAACATGGCAGGGAACGACTAGAAATCACTTAGGGACTATGCCATACTGAATGTCACGGATATACAGTCGAGTATTAGGAGGCCGATGATCAATGCAAATAGTTTTGAGATTAAACCTGCAACAATTCAGATGCTTCAGAATACATGTCTGTTTGGGGGTAGTTTATTATATGATCCGAATAAACATATCTTAAGTTTCTTGGAAGTTTGTGACACCTTCAAATTCAACAATGTATCGGAAGATGCTACAAGGTTGAGGATGTTCCCGTTTACCTTGAAAGATAAAGCGCAAAGTTGGCTACACTCTCAGTCTCCTGGCTCAATCACCACCTGGGACGACTTAGCTCAAAAATTTCTAGCTAAGTTTTTCCCACCAGCGAAGTCGGCAAAACTACGGAACGATATTCATACCTTTGCATAATTTGATTCAGAATCGTTATATGAGGCATGGGAAAGGTTTAAAGATATGTTCCGTAAGTGTCCACACCATGGAATTCCGCAGTGGATGCAGTTAGGGATATTTTTTGATGGTTTGCAAGCGTCCACGAGGGCTAGTATTGATGCAGCAGCAGGGGGAGCGATCATGTCTAAGAGTTTTGACGAGGCATATCAGCTGTTAGAGACAATGGCCACCAAAAACTATCAATGGTCCATGACTAGGTCTAATCCTCCGAAAACAGCAAGAAAGTATGACGTAGATGCGATGACAGCATTACAAGCACAAATGGCCACAATGGCTAAGCAAATGGAATTATGGCGTCCTCAATCCACACAGTAGGTAGCGATGGTTTGTGAATTTTGTGCTAGGAGTCATACTACGGATCAATGTGCCATAAATGCTGAAGCAGCACAGTTTGTAGGGAGTTACAGTCGGTCTACCCAGCCTTATCCGAATCAAAATGTATATAATCCGGGTTGGAGAAATCATCTGGGGTTTTCATGGAGTAACAACCAAGCTTCAGCTCAAGCGCTGAGACAACAAAACACATCCGGGTTTCAAAATTAGATTCAACAGTCAGAGAGGAAATCAAGTCTAGAAGAAACCATGGAGAGATATATTAAAGCTTCTGAAAAGAAACACGAGGAACATGAAAAGAAACAAAATCAAATAGATTTAAATATGCAAAGCCTAAGTGCGTCGATCAAGAATCTGAAAAATTAAATGGGGAAAATAGCGCATACACTGAATAACCGACCACTTGGAACACTTCCGAGCGATACAGAGAAAAACCCGGGCAGAGATGAGCACTGTAAGGCTGTAACTCTACGAAGTGGAAAGGAATTACAAGAGACACTCTCGGATAGGGAAATGAGGGACAAGGCATCAATTGAAACAGAGGAAGTGGGGGACACCGAAAAGCGTCAAGATGAGACCTTACAGCAGAAAGTGTCGGAACCAACCAGCACAATGCCTCCCATACCGTATCCACAGAGATTTCAGAAAGCTAAGTTGGATAAGCAGTTTTCATGATTTTTGGATATCTTCAAAAAGCTGCATATCAACATCCCCTTTGCTGAAGCCTTGGAGCAAATGCCTAGTTACGCTAAGTTTATGAAGGAGGTTTTGTCGAGGAAGAGGAAATTGGGTGAGTTTGAGACAGTAGCATTGACTGAAGAATGCAGCGCGATTATTCAGAACAAGTTACCACCGTAGCTCAAGGATCCAGGTAGCTTTAATATACCGTGTGAAATTGGAAATCGCTTTGGGTGAGCATTATGTGATTTGGGGGCCAAGATAAATCGATGCCATTATCCGCTCACACCCGATTCGGACTTCAGGCACCACGCCCGACAAATATCAGTTTGCAGTTAGCGGATAGATCGGTTACATATCCACGAGGTATTGTTGAGGATGTTTTAGTAAAAGTGGATAAATTCGTCTTCCCCACGGATTTCTTTATCTTGGATTATGAAGTGGACAATGAAATCCCGATCATTCTTGGACGACCATTTTTGGCAACGGGTAGAACATTGATTGATGTTCAAAAAGGTGAATTGACAATGAGAGTTGAAGATCAACAGGTCACCTTTAACATTTTCAAGTCAATGTCTTACCCAAAAGAAAAAGGTGAATGTATGCGAGTCGATATAATGGAGGAATTGGTTAATCACAAATTCAGTGCAAATTATTTGGAGGACCCACTTGAATCTATTTTGCTTGGGACAGACGACTGCGGCATGGAAGAGGATATTGAATATGTCAAATGGCTAGATACATCATCAGTCTTCCGAAAAAGCACTCAATCTTTCGAAACCATAGAGAGGCCCAAAACGGAAGGTAAAAAGTTCAAACCCTCAATAGAAGAGCCACCGGTACTGGAATTAAAGCCACTACCATCTCATTTGTAGTATGCTTATTTGGGAAAAGACGATACCTTACCAGTTATTGTTTCGACGGAGTTAACTAACATGCAAAAGGAGAAACTGCTACGGGTTCTGCGTGAGTTCAAAACAACAATTGGGTGGACTATAGCGGACATTTGAGGTATTAGCCCATCATTCTGTATGCACAAGATTCTAATGGAAGAAGGGGAAAAACCAACCATTGAGATGCAAAGAAGGCTAAACCCCATTATGAAGGATGTGGTGAAAAAGGAGATTATAAAGTGGTTGGATGCCGACATTATTTACCCAATCTCAGATAGTTCATGGGTGAGTCCTGTACAATGTGTACCAAAGAAAGGGGGTATGACAGTGGTGAAGAATGAAGCGAATGAACTCATCCCTACTCGAACAGTCACAAGATGGAGGGTATGCATAGACTACCGCAAGCTGAACAAAGCCACACGCAAGGATCACTTTCCTTTGCCATTCATTGATCAAATGTTGGATAAGCTAGCGGGACATCAGTTTTATTGTCTCTTGGATGGATATTCTGGGTATAATCAAATTGCCATAGCACCGGAGGATCAAGAGAAGACTACATTCACATGCCCCTACAGTACGTTTGCATTTCGGCATATGTCCTTTGGTTTATGTAATGCGCCGGCAACCTTTCAATGGTGCATGATGGCGATCTTCTCCAATATGGTCGAGAAAAATTTGGAGGTATTTATGGACGATTTTTCTGTGTTCGGTGATAGCTTTGATCTGTGTTTGAAAAATCTGATTTTATTGTTGAAACGATGCGTGGAGACTAATCTGGTTCTTAATTGGGAAAAATGTCACTTTATGGTGAAAGAAGGGATTATTCTAGGGCACAAGGTTTCTGCAACAGGGTTAGAGGTAGATAAAGCAAAGATTGAGACAATTAAGAAACTACCTCCTCCATCATCTGTGAAGGGAATCCGGAGCTTCTTGGGACATGCGGGTTTCTACAGACGCTTCATTAAAGATTTTTCAAAAATTTCAAAACTCGAGGCATTCGAGGTATTAAACAAGAAGTTGGTTTCTGCTCCAATCATTGTGGCGCCCGATTGGTCTTTACTGTTCGAATTGATGTGCGACGCCAGTGACTATGCAGTGGGAGCAGTATTGGGACAACGTCACGACAAGATTTTTCACACAATCTACTACTCCAGTAAGACGTTGACAGATGCTCAGTTGAACTACACAACCACCGAAAAAGAACTACTCGCAGTTGTGTTTGCCTTCGACAAATTTAGAGCATATCTCATTGGGACCAAGGTCATTATCTACACGGATCATTCTGCCATCAAATATCTGATTGAGAAGAAGGATGCCAAACCGAGGTTAATACGGTGGGTGTTACTACTGCAAGAGTTTGATTTGGAGATTCGAGATAGGAAGGGCACAGAAAATCAGGTGGCAGATCATCTTTCTCAGTTGGAAAATGCAGAGGTACAAAGGAAAGACAACACAATGATTAATGAAAAATTTCCAGATGAACAACTTCTTCGAGTAACCACAACACTGCCTTGGTATTCTGATTATGTGAACTACGTGGTTGCTAAGGTGTTACCACCGGATTTGAACTCACAACAACGAAAGAAATTCCTCCATAACATGAAGCAGTACTATTGGGATGAGCCATTTCTGTTTAAGGCCTGTGCGGATCAAATGATTAGACGTTGTGTTCCGCATGAAGAGATGGACAGCATATTGGGTCATTGCCACTCATCAGATTATGGAGGCCATTATTCCGGTGATCGAACAACAGCTAAAATGTTGCAATCAAGATTTTTCTGGCCTTCTTTATTCAAGGATGCGTACCTCTTTGTGCTAAAGTGTGATCGATGCCAACGTGTAGGTAATATCTCCAAGCGCAATGAAATGCCACTCAATTCTATTTTGGAGGTAGAACTGTTCGACGTATGGGGAATCGACTTTATCGGACCTTTCCCATCCTCATTTAATAATCAGTACATTTTGTTGGCGGTCGATTATATAACCAAATGGGTAGAAGCCGCAGCTTTACCCACGAATGATGCCAACGTCGTCCTTCGATTCTTAAAGAAAAGTATCTTCACACGATTTGGGATGCCAAGAACAATAATAAGTGATGAGGGGACTCACTTCTTCAATAAATAATTCACAAAGTTACTCACAAAATATGGGGTTCATCATAAAATTACAGCTGCGTATCATCCCCAAACCAATGGTAAAGCGGAGGTCTCGAATAGGGAGGTCAAGCGAATTCTGGAAAAAGGTGGTCAATCCGTCACGAAAAGATTGGTCTTTGCGTCTTGACGATGCTCTATGGGCATATCGAACAACATATAAGAATCTGATCGGCATGTCACCTTATCGAATGGTTTACGGAAAGGCGTGTCACCTCCCGGTCGAGCTAGAACATAGTGCACATTGGGCCATTCGTAAACTTAACTTTGATTTACAAGCAGCGGGTGAGAAAAGGTTACTACAATTGAATGAGATGGACGAATTCCAATTCAACGCCTATGAAAACGTAAAACTTTACAAGGAGAAAGTCAAAGCCTGGCATGATAAGAAAATTCTTGATAGAACATTTGAACCGGGCCAACAAGTCTTGCTGTTCAACTCATGATCGCTGCTTTATTTCTGAGAAACTGAAATCACGTTGGTCGGGACCTTTCAAGGTTGTATCTGTCGCACCACACGGAAACATTGAGGTCGAGGAACCTAATTCAAAATGAAAATTTAAGGTTAATGGTCAATGATTAAAACATTATTGGAGTGGACTCGTTGAATGTAATTCAACGGTCATGTATCTCTTCGATCATGCAACCAACTGAGCACAACAACAAAGTCAGGCTGACGACTATAAACCAAGCGCTACCGGGAGGCTACCCAACGAGTTTTAGTTTATTTGCTTTACTTTATTAACAATATTTCCATTTGAATTCCATTATTATTATTATTGATTGTTAGTAGTGAATGCTCCAGAGTAATGGTCTTTATTGATTTCTTGCTTCAGGGCTACCAGTCATTGCACATTGGGTATTGGGAGACTTAGCGCCCCGGCGCTCAGAATGCCTTACACTAAGGGCCTCGACGCTGCAAGACGATGTATAATAACGGCTCAGTACCGACGCCTCTCACAGCTTCATTACTTAGCTTTCGCCACGCTTGTCGAATTTGTATCCAAGGTTTAGCGCCTTAAATATTAAGTTAAACAGCTCTCGGCCTACACAACAAGCCTCTTGACACCCTTGACTCCTAGCGCCCCGGCGCTATTTATAGTACATTACCAGCCTTTCCTTGCCACTGGGCTCGCTTTTGAGATCAACCGTTTTTGTTTTGCACGACTCTTCTTCCCCCACAACTCTTACTCCTTCTTAACTTCTACTTAATCCTCAATTTGAAGTCTATTGCTATACTGATATCTCATATCTCATGCATCCATTGCACGAAATTTTACATCATCAATTAGCATCTTACCATTGTCGCTCCATATCTAATTTCACTTCCTTCTCTCCAAGTAAAAGGTATGAGTACACTTGCACACTCTTCTATCATCATGTGAATTAAAGGTAACAAGTGCATTTAATTTAATTATGGGGTGCCCAAATTTTTCATCTTATCCCAACAACCTTAGACAGTTATGCATATAGTCAACTCTACCACAACGTATAGATCACTTGTATTTTGAATTGGGTTGTGAGTGTAAGGTTGATACGAATGAATGAGTTGTGTAGATGATATGCCTCCTAAGTATGAATATCCAGATGTTTATATCAAGCATACTAGGTGTTTGATGTATTGTCTCAATGAACTTGAATTGTTAATCCTCTTATGAAGGCACGCTTATCCTTTGTAAGAGTGGGTTGCTTGATCTTAATTACGAGACAAATGTTTTGAACAAACCAGGCACGACACGCACGAAGTCATGGGCAATATAAGTGTTACACATCACATCCCTTGGGCATATCATGAATGTCTATGATTACATATGCTTTGAGAATATAGACTAAGGATAAATGCTAAAATTTCAATGGTTCTACGAATTTCTGTCTCATGATACCCCTACCATGCATCTCATATATATATGTTTTGGAGTTTGAGGGTATTATCTTGAATATATGTATCTTAACTAAATTTTTTTTCAAAGCTAATAAATGGGTATACTTTTCCATGCAGAATTTTCTACATGGCTTCCAAGCGTCAACGTGGCGAAGGTTCAGGAACCGCTTCAACTCTACCTCCAAAATTCGACAGCCGCCATTTTGTCAGTGTCGTAGCTCAAGAATGCTATAACCACATGGCTACACGTTCAGTAGTCCCAGAACGCGGTTTGAGACCCGATCAATCAAAGGATGGAGAAATGGCAGTCATGATAGCTGAACGAAATTGGTTCACCCTCACCGAACAACCAGACCCAGCAGTTATTGCAATTGTAAAGGAGTTCTACGCCAATGTGCCCGAGCACTATCATTATGGGGTGTTTGTGAGGGGCAAGACTGTGGAAATTGGCGAAGAGGACATAAACGGGTGTTATCAACTGCCATTAGAGGGCCTGAATGACGAGTACGCAAGATTTATGAGTGATGGGCCAAATTATGAGAAGATAATTCGCGAAATTTGTCCGCCAGGCACCACATGGACAGTGCATGAACGTGGTAGCATGACCTTTCCACTCTCTAACCTCAGTTTATATGGAAAGGCGTGGTATACGTTTATCTGCGCCAAACTCATGCCATGCACCCATGTGAGTCATGTCACCAGGGAGCGAGCGGTACTGTTATACTCAATAATTAAAGGCTTCAAGATAGATGTTGGCCACCTTATTCAGTAGTCTATTCTCCGAGCATCCCGAGGAGGGACCACAGGAGGATTACCACATCCGTCTCTCATCTGCGTTTTGTGTGCTAAATTCGGAGTCAAATGGAAATCAGATGAGATGATTCAAACGCCTATGCCCGTGTTGGACCACAAGCTGATCAGTAGGTATAAAGTGTGGACAGGTGGGGCAAATCACCCTAGGGGATTGGGTTTCATAATTCCCCAAGCCGAAACTTCTCAAGCTCCACCACCTTAGGCTCCACCTACTTATGGTCCTTCGTCAGCAGCTTATCGTGGTGTGGTTCCGGAAGCAGTCCAACATGAAATAAACGGTTGGTTTTACAATCTGGAAGCCCAAAATGTCCGACTCTCTGAACGACAAGATGTGATTACAAGTATTTGGTCGACCAGTTTGCAGCTCAGAATGCCATGAACGCCCAGTTGTTTTCGGGTGTTAATATCAGTTAGTTCCCCTCTGCCCTAGTCCTACCAGTCTTTCCTCCTTCAGATCTAGAGATGAGCGAGGATGATGATGCTCCACCCGAAGCATTGGCTCGTCAGGGAAGTCGTTTGTTTTATATTGTTTTATCTTTCGCATGAGGACATTGCTCTAGATAAGTTTAGGGGTAGTTTATTTTTATTGCATTAGTAGATTGTAATTGTTAATAGTTTGTGGATGCTTTGATTGTTATTAATGTTGCATTTAGGATTGCATGTTAATTCCAGCTTTTTATAGTACGTATATTTGGGGGCCAATGATGAAATTAGAATTGCATGAACAAGCCTAGTAAGGATTGTTAGGGTAGTGATATGATTTTCTTGACATGATTTAAATCTTGATCTGTTTGACACTGATATTATAAGGATAACACATTTTGACAAATGACCATGTTGGCTATGATAGTTTAAATGGATAGATAATAGAGTTTTATAGGATGAATGCTAGTGAAATAAAGGAACAAGTTAAATAGCTAGTGAAGATTGAATTTAGATATGAACTTAAGTTTGGGGGAAAAATATTTGGAGTATATAAGCTTTAAATATATATATATATATATATATATATATATATAAACACCGTGGCATGCTTGTCTAGTTTTGTGCCTTTGTTACTTGAGTAAAGTAAGCTCTGAGGGATTGTCTCTACACCTAGCGCCTCTAAGGTCTTAGTGGCTTGGGAGTCGCTGGTCGAAAGCTCGTTAAGGTAGCATTGAAAAGCCTAAGGAAATAAGACAATGCATAGTCATGAGAAGTGAAAAAAGGGGATAATATATATATATATATATATATATATATATATAATAAAGCGGGAAAAGTGCAAAATGCCCCTGTCTAGCAAAAACAAGCATAAGTATTCCATATTGACCCCTAAACTTTGGTGATTGTTTAATTTCAGTTGAATCAAGTTTATTTGATGAGTTCTTGAATTGAAACTGTATTATGCCTAGTAAGAACTTTATTATCTTTCGTATTTTGATGTTCATTGGTTAGCATGGTTGTTGAACACACACTCACAATATCAGTAATAACAGATTTGGATTTATTGATTGTTGGGATATTCTTGATCTGCTTTAACATGATGTATTAGCATGTTTTTGTGATTTTTCTGAGGCCTATGGATATATGTGAGCTATTGAATTGCTGGAGTTAAGGATATATAGATTGTTTGCATTTGCATGATGTTTAGTTTTTTGTGTTATTTGTGTTTTGTTGCTTGAGGGCACGCAACGATTTAAGTTTGGGGGTATTTGATGATTGGGTAATATACCCATGAATCGGATATACTTGAGCTTAGATTTGTGTATTCTTGAGTCTTTTAGTAGCATTTTTACTGTGTTTATGTTTTGATTTGTAGGAGTGGGAGCTGTAAGAACATTTGGGGGAATTTGAGCTGAAAAAGGGGATATCAGTAGTTTATGTCCACCAGCGCCGGGGCGCTGGGGCAGAACCTCAGTTGACCAGATAAAGCGCATTGACTTCTCATTTGACCACTCACTTGGAGAGTGTTTGAAGCCTAATTAGATTTGGATTGCTAGAGTTGGACAAGAGAAGTATAAATTGGTTATTTACATTTGGATAGGGGACTACACTACAGAATTTGAAGATTAATCAAGGAGCAAGGGGAGATTGTTGAAGACTTTGGACTTGGAGTTCTTCTTCTTCTTTATTCTTTTAATTTGTGTAATTCATTGAGGATGATCTTTCAATTATTGTTGATTAAAATTTTCATTATGAACTAAATTCTTTTATTAAGATTCCAATTGAACATTTTATGGTTATGAATTGATTATTTGATTTATTCCAATTATTGATGTTCAAGTGAATTGTTCATCTTGCTTTGTGCTGATTGATTAATTATCTGGTCAATAATTACCTTGTTACTCTAGAAGGAATTGGAAGAGGAATTCTAGGGTTAGAACTGAAAGTAGTATGCACACAAGCCAATCATGTTTGATGATAAAGCATATACTTTGTAACAATCTTATTCATTTATTAATAAAAAGTATTAATTTATTAAAGGCTTTTAATTATCTACATGATGCTGTTTTATAATATGTGATAAACCCATAGTTTTAAGCAATGCTTTTAGAATAATGATGATGATCATTCTAATGAGATCTAAATTCTTAGAAAGCTTAAAACTAAAATAGTTCTCAATCATTGGATTACTAAATTGGGGATTAATGAATCCTGATAGATTGGTACATACGTTGCTTGCTCATTGATGAGGATGATTGATCTCATGATCATTTGTGTGGAGACACTAAAGCAAGTATGTAGGTGCTTATTAGAGAATAAGTTCAATTGAACGCGTGGCTCGCTAAGGAATACCTAATGGAGTTTTATTTGCTGTCAATAGGAATTCTCAGTAGTGATAGTAAGACAAGTAATCCTTGGACTTGAGATCATCATAGTATCTTGTGTATGATGAGTTATACTTTGACTTATTCCTTAAGACCCTTAGGGTATATCAAAGGGTATGCTTGGGTATAATAAGTTGTACATGGAGATAATGTATGATCAATAAAGAATCTACCACTTCTAATAAAAGAAGAGAAATGTCCTATGTGATTCGATAAATGACAACCCAAGAGTCCTTGGCAAAGGCGTAATGAAATTAGAAAGGAGTTTCTAATTTGCATTATTTGAGTTGTGCATTTAAGGATCGAAATACATATAATTAAATAAAATAAGACTTGTGATAATTCCATGTCTTATATTTAATTGGGACATTGTATGGTGGAAGGATTGAATTGTATTTGCAGAACTATTTACTCAAAGGTTCTTTTATGATTAATGTTGAAATCTATATTATCCGGAAAGTCGTTGATCGCTAGGAGGCTTATCCCTATTGTAGAATAAATATTATTTATTTAAATAAATTAATTGTTTAATTTATTTATTTAAATAAGATTAGAATTGTTCTAATTGATTTATTCACAACCGGTTTAATATGGAGAACCTAAAGGGTCACACCATAAAAGGAAGAATAATTATTTAAGAAGTTAATGGCATAATCGTAATAATATAAATTATGTATATTTAATTTAATCTATGGTGATAGAATAAATTAAATAGCTTAATATTTATTATTTAATATTTTAGAAATATTAAATATAAATTAATAAGAGGAGTCTTATTAATATTATTACAATTATTATTATTTTAATTTCTAAAAGAGTTTAGGAATTAATTTAATATAAGTACTCTCATTTATTCCTAATAAGATTAGGAGGTTAAATTAATTAAAAGAGTTTAATTAATTATCCCTAATAAGATTAGGGAGCCTAATTAATTAAAAGAATTTAATTAATTAAATAAAACCCAATTTCTTAATTGTTAAGGAGGGTTGCCCACATCAATAAATAAGAGGAGTCTTATTATGGGTGTTGGGGGTTGTTGACCTTTTGAACATACGACATAATTCCAATTGTTGGGAGAGTACACCTTTTCTATAGAGATAGAAAAACTAGGGTTTAGCCAAATACCCATCTTCTTGAATTTTCTTCTTCCTCGGTGGATCACCTCTGAGGCCAAACATTTGGGTGGCTAACGCCGATCAAAGGAAGGAACCAAACCCCAGAGATTCAAGATTGAACGCGAAAGGATTTGAGGTGAACTTGTACTGAGGAAGCTCGATCTTCAAGGGTATGATTTATTCTTTATCTTTTCGCTTAATTAATAATTGTGCATAAAGGGTGATCCGGGTATATGGTTTGTAAAATTTTAAACTCGATTTTTACACGCTTAGCACTTTTATGCAATTGGATTACGCATACGTAATATTACAAACCTAACAAAGGCATCGAGCCAAACCTTTATGCGAATTATTAATTGTTCAGATTTGATATGTATGTTGATATGTGTTTAGAACAATTTAATTGGGCATAATTTTATTATATAAAATTTATCAAACAAAAAATAAAATAAAAGGAAACCTTGAAATCAAAAGCCACATTTTTTTTATTTGGCATGATTGGCGTGGCTTGCTAAAAGGAGTCACCAAATTTTTTTTTTTTTTTATATTGCCGAAAGTATTTTCATGGCAAAGCAGGAAGTGATGCTTGATACAAGATGCACGGAATGAAATTGATGCTTCACGGTTTAATAAAAAAAAAAAAAAAAAGGGTCATGCGAAAGCTTACAATATTCGGTAATATATATATAATATTCGATAATATTCGGTTATTATATATATTATATATACAGATATTATATATATATATTATACGGTTAATATAATATATATATATTAATTATTTTATAATTAAAATAAAAGTTTATTTTAATTTAAAAAAAAAAAATTTATTTTAATATTAAAATAAAAGGTTTATTTTAATTTTAAAATTAGAATTTCATGCTAACTAATTAGAGTTGGAATTGGATTCCATGCTAACTAATTGGAGTTGAAATTGGATTCTATTTTTTCCTTAAATAAAGGAGTTTATTTAGATATGAAATAAGATTTCATATTATTCAAAATAAAGGAGTTTATTTGTGAATAGAAAGAGAATCCTAATTTCCTTAAATAAAGGAGTTTATTTAGATATGAAATATGATTTCATATTATTCAAAATAAAGAAGTTTATTTGTGAATAGGAAAGAATATCCGTGTTTCCTTTAATAAAAGATTTTTTTTACATGGAATCGATTCCATAATTAATTAAAATAAAAGAGTTTATTTTAATTAAAGATTTTTTTACATGGAATTGGATTCCATAATTAATTAAAATAAAGGAGTTTATTTTGATTAAAGATTTTGATTAAAATAAAATAGTTTATTTTATTCAAAATTGGATAAATTAAAATAAAATAGTTTTATTTTGATTTAAATTTGGATTAAAATAAAGGAGTTTATTTTGATTCAAAATTAGATTTTATACTAACTAAATTTGCCCATTAAATGATATCAATATATATATTAAATGTTTATTATTCATAAGATGAATGTTATTTATTGATGCATATGGTGATGTGTATGATAATAAATAGGATTGATTATGGACTATCGACCAATGCGATCGATTTTATTTTAGTTGGATGCATGAATGTATGGGTTTTATTAAATGGGTCTCACAGATTCGCCTTCTCTAATTTTTCTTAATGTAAATTCTATCTACCTCCCATGTACTTCCCTCGATCACGATCAAGGTTTCTATTTATTTTAAATAGTTTTGTAATAGGAATAGTTAGAATTAATTTTGAAAAATTGGAGATCAAGGAGCAAGGAGCGCTTGAAGACCCGCTTGTAATGGAGCCCTGGGTTTAAATGTAATAGTTATATTTAAATATTATTTCTTGCACCCCTAGGGTTTGACCTTTTGGTTCACTTGGTGGCTCTAGTGAACCAAACTAGAATAAAAGTCCATAATCAATTCGGGTAGAATATAGTATTCTATATGCATGCTTATACTATATATATATTATATATTATGCAAACATGCTTCGCATGTTAATTAATATGACGCGTATTTTATATATATATATGTAATGCTACGCTTAAACAAGATGAGACAAATTAATAACAAACCCCTCAATTTTTATATTAAGTCCTAAGCGCTCAAAGATATTTGGAATATCGAACGTCGCCTTTCTAGCATGATAAAATTAATAGAGTATTAAATATTTAATATGAGTTTGTTGTGTCACCACAAGGCAAGTATTAAGTATTTAAGATGTTAATTTATCACATTTGATGCTTATAAAGAAAATTGAACAATATTGTTTTGTTGTGTCACCACAAGGATGATATTTTTCTTTTTGAATATATGGAGTGCTAGGTCGGACTTAACTTGGATAATTTTGATTCGAATGTGCCACCACTTGATCAAAATAATCTAAGAGGCAAAAGACAAGGAGTTGCATAGTTGATGTAATTGACAAAAGTTGTCTACCTATTTATTTATATATAGTTTGTTGTGTCACCACAAGGCTATATACATTTGAAATGGGATCCTTATTCTCACTAGCAAATCTTTAATTAGATTTTGCTTAACTATATAAGTGAGGGTAATATAGTTTGAAGAAAATAGCGGAGATACCAATTTAAAACAAGACCTAATTTATTTTGGAAATTAATAAAAGAATGTATGTTAAAATGTTATTAATTACAAATTCATTTACGTAATTTACAATGTCTAAAATTACTATCATTGCGAAGCATATTAGATGCTAAATTAACCGCATCAATTAAACTGGATTAGTTAAGGAATTTGAGAATAGTTCTCATAAATGAAAAGCTATCTTATGTCCTTATCGCCTTATCCTCGCAATGGTTGCGCATAATGCCTCGAGGAAGAGATTGCTACTTTTAGAAAGTGGCAAGATGATGCACATTGGCTCAATGCATCATGCTCGCATCCATGAGTAACGAGCTTCAACACAAGATGAAACTATGGATACTCCTACTATATTCCTCGCACATCAAGTAGTTGATGGTGAGGAAAGTAGGACCGATGGATATCGAGATATCTAAGGAGCTCTTCCGATCTAGAATGACCAATGGCACTATAGTACGCATAAAAAGTTCTTAACATAATCAATTTGATTGATCAATTAGACAACCGGTTTTGTCATGGATGGAGAGTTGAGCCAAGATTTGATCTTGCACTCACTCCCTAACTCCTTTCACAATTGTTGTGAATTTTTCATATAAACGAAGCTAGATATCGCCTTTCACCGATTTGCTTAACATATTGAAAAAGTTGAGAGTCACTTTCCAACCAAGAAAGATCAAGTCTTACCGGTAGGGGCCATAGGATCTTCCTAAAAGAAGAACGATTCAAAGAAGGTAAATAGAAAGGCATAAACAAAGGATAATAAGAACAAAATCGATATGGATAGCAAAGGAGTTTGCTTCCAATCGCTATAAGCCGTGACACATCGGAAAGAAACTCATGAGAAGCATCTTGCAGAGGCTAACCAAAGAAGCTTAGTGAAGTTTCTGCTTTAATACGCTTTTGTTCATGATTGAAATAAATTTTCTTTAAGTCAAGGTTCTACTTGGGTATTGGATACCGACTTTGGTTATCATAAATATAGATTTATGAAGGACCAAGCAGTAAGTAAAAGCTAAACAAATATAAGTAATCCTACGTAAGGGAAATGTAACAAAGGTTGTTATATTAGCCATAGAAACTTATAGTTTAAGATCGCCACTGAGCAAAATCTATTAAGTCAATAAGTTGTTATTGTATTCTAATTCTTGTTAGAAACATTATTTCCATTTTATTGTTGGACAATAAAATTTTTGGTATTATAATTAAGAACAATTGTTGTTCTATTTATAATAATAATGTTTTGTATAGAACTGAATATTACTTAATAAATTTTGTATACTGACTTACATGAAAATAATTTTGCAAATTGAACAAACTAGTATAAGAAAAGGAGATGATCATTCAAAGAGTCGAATGTATGTATTTGTTGAATACAAGTGTGAATTATTTGAAAGGTTCAAAGAATTCAGAAATGAAACAAATTGACAAAGTATTAAGATTCTTTGATTAGATCAAGGAATAAATACTTGTGCAATAAGTTTCTAGATCATCTCAAATGGTTTTCTCATAATGGACACATCCTGATACGCAATAATTGATTGATGTATCTGAATGAAAAATTGTACCTTGTTGGACATGGTGCGGTCCATAAAGATTTTACCAACATTCCAGTATCCTTCTAGGATCATGTCCTAGAAATGGCTGCATATCTACGAAAAGGTAATCTCTAAATCCAAAATTTCAAGACTCCATAAAAGTTATGGACAGGGAGGATTCCTAATCTTAAGTATGTTAAGATAAGGGGTTGTCCAACTTATGTGAAAAGGTTTCAAAGGATAAGCTTGGGACAAGATTTGACAAGTACAATTTGTGGGACATCCTAAAGAAAGTTTAGGGTATATATTCTATAATCCTACTTAGCAAAAGGTGTTTGTTACGAAACACGCTGCCTTCTAAGATAAATGTGTTTATCATTAATAGGGGCTAGTGGGAGGATAATAGATCTTGAAGAGTTCAAGAACCACAAAATACTATAAGTCAAATAAGAGGAACTCAGATGTAACCTATTGTACCACAAATCAATCGTAAGTCCGAATAGTACCAAGATACCTAGGAGGTATGGATTCATCATGGATGATGATGATGAGGTACGCATCATAGAAGATGATGATCCAGAGTTACATACGATGAGGTAAGAGTTCTAGTGTGTACAAAAGGGTCATGGGAGCGTCCGTGAAATTTCTAGTATTATATGTTGATATACTACGGATGAGGAATTACATACCAATGCTACAATCAAGAAAAGATAAAGTTGTCTAAACATTCCTCCATGAATGATTTGGAAGAGTATCTTAATTGGGGATATAAATCTATATAGATAGATTTAAAAGGATGCTCAACTTAACCCAAGGAACGATATTCATTTGATGCTAAAGTCGCTTTAGCATGGCAAACTCCAAGAGATGTCTCATGTCGATGAGCTATGGAGTGTATCTCTCTTAAATAGTCCCCACAGCACTCTCGAAAGAGAGGTCGATGAGTGACAATCATGTATGCAATGAAATGTACGAGACCCGATGTCGATCACCATATTATGGAGAAGTTCACTATGAGTCGGTGAAAACATCTTAAAGTGCTTAACCCAAGACTAAGGATGTGATCATATTCATGGTGGGTCTTAAGTAAAACTAGAGGGCTTAACAGACTCAAGTTTTTCGTATGCACTCAAGACGACGTAAAAATCCACTTTAAGGTAAAGTGTTACCTTGAACGGTGGTGCAGTTGAATTGAAAGGTTCCAAACAAAAGAAAGAGTTCTTTGGTTTAGTGATAAAGACAAAGTATATAGCTATAAATGAAGTCGCAAGTTGATTGTTTGGATTAAAAGTTCATTACAGAACTAAGAATAGTTCCTAAGTCTCATCTTGGATCTAAACATGTGTTGTGGCACTTTCATTTGATTATTAAAATCATTGAAAGATGGGGAATCACTATAGAGATAGTGGACTCTCAAGAACAACATTACATATCCATTAACTAAAGCTTATCCAACAACAGGATAATCGTCACTTAGAGAAGAAGAGTATAAGATACCATGACGATTGGCTTTAGTGCAAGTGGGAGATTGAAAGTAGTATGCACACAAGCCAATCATGTTTGATGATAAAGCATATACTTTGTAACAATCTTATTCATTTATTAATAAAAAGTATTAATTTATTAAAGGCTTTTAATTATCTACATGATGCTGTTTTATAATATGTGATAAACCCATAGTTTTAAGCAATGCTTTTAGAATAATGATGATGATCATTCTAATGAGATCTAAATTCTTAGAAAGCTTAAAACTAAAATAGTTCCCAATCATTGGATTACTAAATTGGGGATTAATGAATCCGGGATAGATTGGTACATACGTTGCTTTCACTCATTGGATGAGGATGATTGATCTCATGATCATTTGTGTGGGAGACACTAAAGCAAGTATGTAGGTGCTTATTAGAGAATAAGTTCACCGAACGTGGCTCGCTAAGGAATACCTAATGGAGTTTTATTTTCCTGTCAATAGAATTCTCAGTAGTGATAGTAAAGACAAGTAATCCTTGGACTTGAGATCATCATAAGATATCTTGTGTATGATGAGTTATACTTTGACTTATTCCTTAAGACCCTTAGGGTATATCAAAGGGTATGCTTGGGTATAATAAGTTGTACATACGATAATGTATGATCAATAAAGAATCTACCACTTAATAAAAGAAGAGAATGTCCTATGTGATTCGATAAATGACAACCCAAAGAGTCCTTGGCAAAGGCGTAATGAAATTAGAAAGGAGTTTCTAATTTGCATTATTTGAGTTGTGCATTTAAGGATCGAAATACATATAATTAAATAAAATAAGACTTGACAAGAATTCCATGTCTTATATTTAATTGGGACATCAGATGGTGGAAGGATTGAATTGTACAGGTAACTATTTACTCAAAGGTTCTTTTATGATTAATGTTGAAATCTATATTATCCGGAAAGTCGTTGATCGCTAGGAGGCTTATCCCTATCAGAGAATAAATATTATTTATTTAAATAAATTAATTGTTTAATTTATTTATTTAAATAAGATTAGAATTGTTCTAATTGATTTATTCACAACCTAGCTTAATATGGAGAACCTAAAGAGTCACACCATAAAAGGAAGAATAATTATTTAAGAAGTTAATGGCATAATCATAATAATATATTATGTATATTTAATTTAATCTATGGTGATAGAATAAATTAAATAGCTTAATATTTATTATTTAATATTTTAGAAATATTAAATATAAATTAATAAGAGGAGTTTTATTAATATTATTACAATTATTATTATTTTAATTTCTAAAAGAGTTTAGGAATTAATTTAATATAAGTACTCTCATTTATTCCTAATAAGATTAGGAGGTTAAATTAATTAAAAGAGTTTAATTAATTATCCCTAATAAGATTAGGGAGCCTAATTAATTAAAAGAATTTAATTAATTAAATAAAACCCAATTTTTTAATTATTAAGGAGGGTTGCCCACATCAATAAATAAGAGGAGTCTTATTATGGGTGTTGGGGGTTGTTGACCTTTTGAACATACTACATAATTCCAATTGTTGGGAGAGTACACCTTTTCTATAGAGATAGAAAAACTAGGGTTTAGCCAAAACCCATCTTCTTGAATTTTCTTCTTCCTTGGTGGATCACCCTGAGGCCAAACATTTGGGTGGCTAACGCCGATCAAAGGAAGGAACCAAACCCTTAGATTCAAGATTGAACGCGAAAGGATTTGGAGGTGAACTTGTACCTGAGGAAGCTCGATCTTCAAGGGTATGATTTATTTTTATCTTTTCGGTTTAATTAATAATTGTGCATAAAGGGTGATCCGGGTATATGGTTTGTAAAATTTTTAAACTCTGATTTTTACACGCTTCCGCACTTTTATGCAATTGGATTGCGCACATGAATATTACAAACCTAACAAGAATTGGGCATGATGACATGTGACTTAGTTATTTGTACAGTGAATAATTAGGTTTGTGAATAGAATGGAAATATCTCTTCACCGCATGTAAAGCATAAGGAATTGGGTTTGTAACGAGTTTAATTCAATTGTTTTGCATAGGAATATAGCAAAATTAATCTGAGTTAAATAGAAGGCAATTGATCACTTGGAAAAGGGCTTTTGGCATTTGAGAATTCCTGTTAACAATTCAGTAGACATAATAGTTGGGATAATTGAATAATTGATTTAAAAATCATAATTAGGGATATTGGAGTCTTAATCTTTATTTATCTGAATTCAATCAAATTTTAGTTTGTTTATTTTCTTTCTTTTAGAATAATCTCTTTACGTTGTTTAATCTAGTTTTCTTAATTCTAAAAATCACAATTATTGTTTGTTTAAATAAAATTGGATTGATATAGTACTAGTAGTTGAAGTTTATTAATTAGAATTCTCTGTGGGATCGACACTTTATTTTATCACTATATTACTTGTTGACCGTGTATACTTGCACATTTGCTTTGATTGTGAAATCAACCAACAACCCTCATAAAAAATCTGCATATACCTCATATATGATTCTCAAGCCACAATATCCTATTTTCCAATTTTGTTACTTCACATAACATATTTAATTCATTTACTCATAACTAGTCCATTTTCATGAAAAATACCAAATCAGTACAAACAAATTTTCTTTTCTAGGATTTAGCAGGACATAGTCCCATATTGAACATATATTTTTCTCAGAATTTTTAAAATTCATTTACTATTTTTCATATGGCCAAAATTGCCGAATATTTAGACATTTATCATAAATTGTACTTTTGTCCAAAAATTCCAAAATTTACAGAATATACTTATGTTATATATATGTACTCCCAATAAAAATTTCACCAATTTTAGAGTTAACCACAATGAGTTATAAGGGTTTACTTTTAAAATAGTTTTTTCTCATAAAATCCATAACTCCTAATCTATACATCCAAAAATTGTCATTTTTGGACACAATCGAGAAAACTCATCAAAATATCATTTCAAATTTTTCCGCAATTTTGAAGAATCGTAAAATTACGAAACCAAGAAACATAATAACCCTTAAAATCCTTTACAATCCCTTACCTCGAAAGAGCAGTATTTCTGACCGGAATGTAAAGCCGAAGAAACCTTGCACTGAATAGCAACCCTCAAAGTATCTAAATACTCACAAAATATGCTTGATAATATAGAGAGAGAAAGCTTATGTTTCTGGTGTGATTTTCAATTCTAACTTAGACCTCTATTTATAGGAAAATGTTAGCCCGCTGAAGCAGACTTGACCTGCTACCTGATGGCTTTACCTGCTACTATTGCCACCCACCACATTTGAATTAGAATTTCAGCACATTTCTTTACCAACCATAGGTGGGGCCCACACATTCTAGAATTTTCCACCAAAATGATAAATTTTGAAACTTTAACAATTTCTGAACCAGTCACCTCTTAAAATTCATAACAATTTATACGTTCATTTTTAACGGTTCAAAATTTGTGGACATATACTCAACTTATATATGTATAACATATCCAAAAATCACAACGATCCAACGGTCAGATTAAAAATTATAACTCATGCAATATATCGTAAAAATACTGATTTGATTTTTAATACCTCCATTCCGACAAAAATACTGATAAAACATCTCAACATTAATTCCTTCATTTATAACCACATAAATAAATCCATCATTTATATCCGCATTAAATAAATATTTCCTTATCATATAAATCAATAATTTATTATTCACAAATAATATTACAGAATCACAATTATGACAACTAGGTGGTTCCCAGGAAAGAGGGGGCTTTCCGATAAGGATTTCTCCTTACTGGCGCGCAATTAGGTGACCAAACCTCTCCTTGACAGAACTTTCTAGACATTGCCAATTGATGTGATAAAATATGTAACTGCAAGTGCACAGTGTCGAATTGAAGAACTGGCAAGTACATGTCGAACCCACAGAGACTAGATTAATTCTTTAATATATCCTTAATTAATATTTTAGGCAAATTAGAAACAAAAATGGTGGAGAAGATTTTTTAACTAAATTATGCAAACTATGACGAAAATGGACTATTAATGAGAAAAGATACCTAGGAATTAGAATCCACCAAATATTAACATAATAAATAATTTCTTATTTCCTAAATAAATTCCCAAATTATTTCCCCTTCCCTTTAAAAAATAATGATTCATATAATTAGTATGGGCAGCATAAGTTATGAAAAATTCACAGATTAACTATAACTTATCAAAATCTCGCAATCAATATAAAAATCATATGCAATTTATGCGGAGGAAAATATGAAGGTGAGAATAATTAGGCATTAATTTTGGAACGGAAAGAAAATATTTTTATGAAATATTTAGTTTCATCATAATCCTAGGTATTAGAAATTTAGCTAGCCATGGAAATAAAAATAAAAACAAATAATATTAGTACTACTATTCGCATGAAATAAGAACAATAATTAAAAAGAGAATTTCTATTATATAAATAAAAGAAAGTGACAAATACTCCCTGAAAGTAGTACCACAACTGATTGGAATAAGAGAAAGGACAAACTCTAAATATCTTACTCCTTCCTAGACTAGTGAAAAATTGAGAAAAAGAAAATAACAAGTGGTGCCTTTCTCTCTAAAACAAGAGGCCTATTTATAGGGAAAATAATTTTGAACCCTAATTTAGATTCATTGAACTTGGACACTTTGGTTCCCTTTCCATGTAGGATTCAACTTCCTAGTAGCAATCAACTTCTCAAAAAGATCTTCTAGATAGACTTTTCTTTCTCTTGTTGGATTTGACTTGCACACTAAGATTGTTCCACCTCTTTCCTTCTCCTTGTAGGATTCCTCTTGGACATTCCTTATATGAATAAGAGCATTAAATATCGCTTGATCACCAAGATTTTGACTTTATTGTAACAAATATTAAATCCTACAAAATAAAATAAAACATATTAATTTAATAAACTAATATAATTAAAAGGACAAAGTAAGGGATAATTAAATGTATGAATTACGTGTCTATCAAATACCCCCATACCTAGCTTTTGCTCGTCCTCGAGTAAAATAAATAAAAATATAAATAAAAATAAAAATTACACTACCCCATTTTCGTAGGAAACACGATTGCACTTAGCATGTGCAACAAGCCTTTAAACCCCAATGTTACCCCAAGTGGACGAGTTGTGTCTCGTGAGGGTTTGCAGTGAATATACGCACAAAATTCAAAAATATTTTTGGGTTCAACAAATTATGAAATAGAAAGAAAACTTCTAAATATCCATGGGCATTATACCTAAGCAAGATTAAATTCAAAATCACACTTTCACCTTATCAAAAATACTCGATCTTTATTTTAGACACCATCCTTCATTAAATTAATTTCATGTGATGCATGCATGTGTATGTGATGTAACTCTTAGTAGGAATTTTTACCATGAAAATCAAGTAAACTCTTTTTTCCTTTGTCTTTCTTTTTTTTTCCTTCCTTTTTTCCATTTTTTTTCAATTTTGATTCTTAACTTGTGCAATGTCTCATTTTCTTAGGTTTTTCAGAGTTACCCATGAACAGTGAGCGTTGGACCAATGACTCCCAAACCAGATGGCTTTAGGGAACTAGGTGTAGAGACACCCCTAAGGATTTACAAACTCGAGTAACAAAGGCCACAAAATTAGACTAGTCAAACTGCTTTTATCCATCATACTTTTCAGCGTGAATATCGATGCTTCCCGAGGCTTGGATACCCAGTTATTTCGTTTAATGGACATTGAAGCAGTTATTTATTTCTTCTTCTTTTTTTCAACTTTTCTCAACTTCATTTTTTTTCATTCTTTCTTCTTTTTTTTTTTTTTTTTTTTGAAATTACTCGAATCATGGTTTATACCCCACAACTAAGAATTAGTGCAAACGTGAAGTGCAAAAATGCTTATGAAATCAATTTTAAATCCAGATGGTGTTTTGAACTAAGATTTCGTATCTTATCAAAAATTCAAGAGTTCTAAATCTTTCAATCTCACTCATGCATTTTGCTCCACCAACACTTATTAGAATTAATTCAATTCATAAAAAGTCAAACAAAATTTTTAATTTTTTAATTTTTTTGTGTTTTTTTTAATTTTATTTATTATTATTTTTTTCGTAAAAATAAAAAAAAATAAAAAATAAAATCTAATACAAACAAACTCCCCCATACCTAAATCATGCATTATCCTCAATGTATGCAAAAGAAGAAAAGAGAACAAACATATGAAAGAATTATACCTTGGACGATGAGGCAGAAACTGGATGACAATATTATACAAAAGAAGAATATACGTACAGACTTACAAAAACAAGTGCATTACCAGTCATGCTGAATCAGGTGGGTCAACAAGGTATACCACCTCCTCCGGTTCGGTCGGTATTTCTAAAAAAGGTTTGAGTCGTTGACCATTCACTTTGAAAATTTCTCCACTTTTTGGATTTTCAATAGCTACTGCCCCATGAGAGTAAACTACCTTCACTACAAAAGGTCCATCCCATCTAGAACGCAATTTTCCAGGAAATAAATGTAGCCTAGAATTATACAAGAGAATTTTTTGACCAGATGAAAATGATTTTCTCAAAATTGATTTATCATGAAACACTTTTGCTCTTTCCTTGTAAATTTTAGCATTTTCATAAGCATCATTCCTAATCTCATATAACTCAGCTAATTGCAATTGTCTATGACTCCCACCAGTGGACATATCAAAATTCAACTGTTTTATGGCCCATAAAGCACGATGTTCAAGTTCAACAGGTAAGTAACAAGCTTTCCCAAACACAAGCCTATACGGTGACATTCCTAAATTAGTCTTAAAGACAGTACGGTAAGCCCACAATGCATCTGACAATTTTAGAGACCAATCTTTTCAATTACAACTCACCGTTTTTTCCAAGATTTGTTTTATTTGCCTATTTGAGACTTCTACCTGACCACTTGTTTGAGGGTGATATGACGTTGCAAGCTTGTGGGTGATGGAATACTTTTTTAGCAAGGATGAAAAAGGCTGATTGCGAAAATGTTTGCCTTGATCACTGATTATGGCCCTAGGGGTACCAAAGCGAGAGAAAATATTCTCTTTCAAAAATTTGACAACAACCTTGTTGTCAGTGGTCTTGGTTTGTATAGCTTCTACCCACTTAGACACGTAATCCACCGCAAGTAAAATGTAAAGATTTCCAAAAGAATTTGGAAATGGGCCCATGAAATTGATTCCCCACACATCAAACAATTCAATGACCAGAATAGGTTGCATTGGCATCATATTCCTCCTAGTGATCCTCCCTAATTGTTGACACCTATTGTAATTGGCACAAAATGATGTGGCATCCTTGAATAGACTAGGCCAATAGAAACCACATTGGAGGACTTTGGCGGCCATATTTTGCCTCCAAAATGTCCTCCACAAGCTTGGTCATGACAAAATGATATAACACTTCTAAACTCGTAGTCGGGTACACACCTCCTAATGATTTGATCAGGACAATATTTGAACAAATAGGGGTCATCCCAATAAAAGTGTTTGACTTGTGAAAGAAACTTGGATCGGTCTTGTTTTGACCAATGGGAAGGGATCTCACTAGTCACCAGGTAATTCACACTATCAGCAAACCAAGGTGTAGCAGATATAGAGAAAAGCTTCTCATTTGGGAAAGATTCATTTAAGGGCAGGTCAGAGTTGGACTCCACTACTAAACGTGACAAATGATCAGCTACCACGTTTTCAAATTCTTGGAGTAATAAGACCCAACGAATTAAACGGGTTTTTGAATCTTTTTTGGAAAGAAGATGTTTGAGAGCAGCATGGTCAGTGTAAATAATTATTTTAGACCCAATAAGATAAGATCGAAATTTTTCTAGGGCAAAAACTACAGCTAGAAGTTCCTTCTCAGTAGTTGAATAGTTCAATTGAGCATTATTCAAAGTCCTACTAGCATAGTATATGACATGGGGAATCTTGTTGATTCTTTGCCCTAGAACAGCACCAACTGCATAGTCAAATGCATCACACATTAACTCAAATGGTTGTCTCCAATCAGGTGATTTGATGATAGGAGCTGAAGTTAACTCCTTTTTGAGTTTTTCAAAGGATTGAAGACATTTTTCATTAAATTCAAATTTTACATCTTTACCTAGAAGATTGGTCAAGGGTCTTGCTTTCTTACTAAAATCTTTAATAAATCGCCTATAAAAGCCTGCATGTCCTAGGAAAGAACGAATTTCTTTGACTGTCCTAGGTGGTGGAAGATTGGCAATGAGGTCAATTTTGGTTTTATCTACTTCAATTCCCTCTTCAGATATGATGTGACCAAGAACAATTCCTTTTTTTACCATGAAATGACATTTTTCCCAGTTTAGGATTAAGTTTGTTTCCTTACATCTCCTTAGAACTAAGTCAAGGTGGTGAAGGCACTCATGAAATGTAGACCCAAATATGGAAAAATCATCTATGAAAATTTCTAGGAATTTCTCTACCATGTCATAAAAAATGCTCATCATACATCTTTGAAAGGTGGCAGGGGCACTACATAGCTCAAAGGGTAGACGATGATATGCAAAGGTTCCATAAGGACAAGTGAATGTGGTCTTTTCTTGGTCTTCTGGGGCTATGGGAATTTGAAAGTAGCCCGAGTAACCATCAAGGAAACAATAATAAGCATGACCAGCCAATCTTTCTAGAATTTGGTCTATGAAGGGTAAAGGAAAATGATCCTTTCTTGTGGCAGCATTGAGTTTTCTATAGTCTATGCAAACCCTCCAACCAGATTGGACACGAGTGGGAACTAACTCATTAGCTTCATTTTGAACCACCGTTGAGCCAGACTTTTTAGGTACCACCTGAACAGGACTTACCCACGAGCTATCAGAAATGGGATAAATAATCCCGTTATCTAGACACTTAAGAATTTCTTTTTTAACAACCTCTTTTAGAACCGGGTTTAACCGCCTTTGTTGGTCTCTCACAGGTTTAGCATCATCTATTAAGTGGATCCTATATTGGACTGATCCCCTTAATATCAGTTATACTCCATCCTATGGCTTCCTTGTTTTCTCTCAAGATGGTAAATAACTCTTCCTCCTGTGTGTTTGTTAAATCGGAAGCAATGATTACAGGAAGAGTTTTGGAGGGACCTAAATAGGCATATTTAAGATTATCATGCAGAGGTTTGAGTTCTAACTCTGGTGGACTCTTTTCAAGAGGTTTTGAAGATTGCAATAATGGATCAGTCTCGGGTTCCCATTTAGAGTAAGACATTGATGTTGATGACTCTAGCATTTCATTAACCTCATTTACATATTCTGTTTCATCCCAATTTTGACCAAAATGATTTAGACAAAAATTAAAAATTCGTTTTCTCCTGTAAGTTCATTGTCGGACACGTCCTGAATCATGTTCACTTCAACGGGTTGGTCAGAAAAATCACAAGGTTGCTTTCCCACATTAAACACATTTAAATCAATTGTCATGTTCCCAAATGTCAATTTCATTAGTCCATTTCTACAGTTGATTAACGCATTAGAAGTTGCTAGAAATGGTCTACCTAAAATTAGAGGAATTTGACCCTTGGGATTGACAACAGGCTGGGTTTCAAGGACAACAAAGTCAACAGGGAAGACAAAATCACCAACCTTAATAAGTACATCTTCAACTATTCCTTTGGGCACTTTAATGGAACGGTCAGCTAGTTGGAGTGTGACACTTGTCTTTTTCAACTCTCCTATGCCTAAGGTTTGGTACATAGAAAATGGTAACAGGTTCACACTAGCTTCTAAATCAAGTAAAGCTTTTTCAATTAACGTGTCACCTATGATGCATGAAATTGTAGGACAACCGGGGTCCTTATACTTCACGAGGACTTGACATGACAAGATAGAACTAACATGGGTACATTAGAAAAGCTTTCTTAGGAACATGAGTGGTTCTTTTTGTGTGCACAAGTCTTTTACACATTTAGCATATGAGGAACTTGTTGAATGACATCTAGAAGAGGAATGTTAATTTTCACTTGTTTGAACACTTCTAAATTTTTGTCTAACTGGGTCAATGCTTGTTTGAAATAAGTCTTTGAGGAATGGGGCTTTTGGTTTGAAGACTTTTTCATTGACTCATAAGGTGTGGTTGAATCATGTTTTGAAACATGATTAGTGGGTAGGCCTACTGACTCAGAGTTTGTAGGATTTTAAGATTGGATTGACTTTGAAGATGGATCGTTAGATTCAACATTTAATTTTTTCTCATCTTCATTATCAATTCCAGCATGATTGTTAAAATAATTTCCAGACCCTAGAGAGATTACAGAATTCACATGATTGACTTGGTTGTTTTCAAGTGAATTAACATGATAAGTTTTTGAGTAGGGACTGGAAATTTTGGATTGGTCTCGGGTTGACTAGGAAGTTTACCCTTCTCTCTTTCACTAACTGCAGTGGCCAATTGACTCATTTGGGTCTCTAAGCGAGAAATGGCTTGGTTAGTGCTTTGCTGAGATTTTATTAAAGTTTCCACACTCTTCTCTAAGGTTATCACACCCTTCTCTAAGGTGTTAAGTCTTCTCTCACTTTTATTAGACAAACCTGGTGGATATTGAGGTGCTGGATTTGAATTTTGGTATGGACCAGGATTTGACTTTTGGTAAGGTTGAAAAGATTTATTTAGAGACTGATTGACCTGATTTGAGGAATTATTTGGGTAGGGTCCTTGGTTCCCAGCAAAATTAGGATGATTCCTTCAACCAGGATTATAAGTGGGTGCAAATGGGTCATTCCTAGGTCGTTGAAGCATTGCATTGACTTGTTCATATTCTTCAAATTGGGGCACGACTCTAGGACATTCCTCAATCACATGGCTTGGTGAACTACACTTTAGACACAAAGGTGTAGGTGTTGAGACGTGGTTCATGTGTGATTGTCCCCTAGTTTCTAAATCTTCAAGTCTTTTAAGTACACCAGCCAACTTAACTTCTGTAGCAATTGAATTGTCAATTGTATGAACACCCCTAGATGAACTAGGTTTATCTGTCTCTCGGATGGTTTCCCATTGCATGTTTTTTTCTGCTAAGTCTTCTAAAAACTCCCAGGCCTTTTCCTCATCATTATTCAAAAAATCCCCTTGACACATTGACTCTAACATTGTTTTAGTGGGATAGTCTAAACCTTCGTAAGCATTTTGACACGATCTCCATTTCTCAATTCCGTGGTGTGGGCACTGGGATAACAAATTTTTAAATCTATCAAAATATTTCCAAAAGGACTCTTTTTCAAGTTGGCAAAATTGATGAATTGTAGTCCGAATTTTAGCAGTTTTATGATTTGGAAAATATTTTTTTAGAAATGTAACAACAAATCCCTCCCAGGTTGATATAGAATTATTTGGTAGGCTATATAACCATTTTTTAGCATTATCTTTTAAAGAAAATGTTATAAATCTTAGCCTAATTGAGTCATCAAACAGTTGTTGAATTTTCATTAAGGCACAAACTTCCTCAAATTCCTGAATAAATAAATATGCATCTTCTATCCTCGTAAACCTTGGTAACATATTTATAAAATGTGGCTTAAGTTCAAAATTGTTACCAGTTACCGGTGGTAGACTAATACATGAAGGTTGGACAAAGCGGGAAGGATAACATCGATCCCTTAAAGAAACAGTTTGGGCGCCCTCCATTTTTGTTAAAGTGAGATCTTTTAAAGTGAAATCCGTAAAATCAAGTTTTCTCACTAATCGGGATGTTTCGTCCCTAATCCATACTTTTTGCATACACTAATTAACAAATAATCAGATAAGCACAAAAAAAATAAAAAATAAAAATAAAAAAAATAAATAAAAAATTACTTCTAAGGTTAATCTAAATAAAATCTAGACAGCTCCTAACTGTTCCAAGTTACACCGCAAGGTCCACCAAATTTGAAATTAATCATACCACTAGCCAGGTAAGTGTAAGAAAGGTGAGAGTCTCTCCGTATATACGGTGACTAATTAAATAACCACACAATCTTTAGGCGTATACCTTTTGAACCACTTGCCTAGACACCAGTAGTTTGATTAATTTAAAATTCAGACTCCTCTTGGAGTTTCTTGTCCTAATTGAGCTCGAGAGTCCTAGGGGCCAACGTCTACTTGATTTTATTAGGTCATGGTTATGCAAAATGCAAATTGGGTTGTTTGTGGGCCAAGGAAGGGTGATGAAATCCCCACCTTATCTTGTTACAAGTTGTGCCCTTAATGTTAGATTAAAGATGAAAATGCACAAATAAAAAAAACTATAAACAAATAAAATATCCTAAAACTATGTGAATTACGAAAGAAGGAGAAATTTTGATGTACCTCAATCCTCCAGCAATCACCACAGTTTATATTTGACAAAAAATAAAAAATAAAATCTAACAGGATGTGCTCTACGTGAGTGAATGCATGAATGCGACAAACAATATATATATATATATATATATATATATATATATATATATATAAAACTAAACTACTATTTTTTTATTTCAAAAATAAAAATAAAAATATGGAGATACGAAGTACCGAAGAAAGCACAGCAACAAAATCTTTATCTTTTCGCTTCTTCGATCCGCTTCAATAATCCTGAAAAAAATGAGTTAAAACTAATTCGAATAAATAAAAATTAATTCTAGTCCCTGGCAACGGCGCCAAAAACTTGATGTGATAAAATATGTAACTGCAAGTGCATAGTGTTGAATTGAAGAACTGGCAAGTACAGGTCAAACCCACAAAGACTAGATTAATTCTTTAATATATCCTTAATTAATATTTTAGGCAAATTAGAAACAAAAATGGTGGAGAAGATTTTTTAATTAAATTATGCAAACTATGACGAAAACTATTAATGAGAAAAGATACCTAGGAATTAGAATCTACCAAATATTAACATAATAAATAATTTCTTATTTCCTAAATCAATTCCCAAATTATTTCCCCTTCCCTTTAAAAATAATGATTCATATAATTAATATGGGCAAGCATAAGTTATGAAAAATTCACAGATTAACTATAACTTATCAAAACCTCGCAATCAATATAAAAATTATATGCAATTTATGCGAAGGAAAATATAAAGGTGAGAATAATTAGGCATTAATTTTGGAACGGAAAGAAAATATTTTTATGAAATAGATAGTTTCATCATAATCCTAGGTATTAGAAATTTAGCTAGCCATGGAATTAAAAACAAAAATAAATAATATTAGTACTACTATTCGCATGAAATAAGAACAATAATTAAAAAGAGAATTTCTATTATATAAATAAAAGAAAGTGACAAATACTCCCTGAAAGTAGTACCACAACTGATTGGAATAAGAGAAAGGACAAACTCTAAATATCTTACTCCTTCCTAGACTAGTGAAAAACTGAGAAAAAGAAAATAACAAGTGGTGCCTTTCTCTCTAAAACAAGAGGCCTATTTATAGGGAAAATAACTTTGAACCCTAATTTAGATTCATTGAACTTGGACACTTTGGTTCCCTTTCCATGTAGGATTCAACTTCCTAGTAGCAATCAACTTCTCAAAAAGATCTTCTAGATAGACTTTTCTTTCTCTTGTTGGATTTGACTTCACTTTACTAAGATTGTTCCACCTCTTTCCTTCTCCTTGTAGGATTCCTCTTGGACATTCCTTATATGAATAAGAGCATTAAATATCGCTTGATCACCAAGATTTTGACTTTATTACAACAAATATTAAATCTTTCAAAATAAAATAAAACATATTAATTTAATAAACTAATATAATTAAAAGGACAAAATTAGGGATAATTAAATGTATGAATTACGTGTCTATCACCAATAATGCTATCTAATAATATTATTCAAA
Organism: Panax quinquefolius; assembly: GCA_020205615.1. Lineage (NCBI taxonomy): Eukaryota > Viridiplantae > Streptophyta > Magnoliopsida > Apiales > Araliaceae > Panax > Panax quinquefolius. The sequence continues at coordinate 69,116,873 of CM035156.1, read as the reverse complement.
TAATATGAATTATTGATCTAATAATGGGAAATATACTGTGCCGTGACAATTATTGAAACAACAATAATATAAAATATCAACGCAGCAGTTATTGAATCAATAAAATAAAATATTGAATAATAATTACTGTAACAATTATTGAGTAGTGCCTTCTTACGTAAGAATCAATAATTCAAAAATATTGTGCAATCTGGTATTCTACTTTGTTCAACCACGCGTATTCATCGTATTTTAACCACCCAAGGCATTCAAAGAAAGCAATGGTAACAACTACGCCGTTATTTATAAAAACTCATACTTGTCATTTTCTTCATCCGACAGTTATTCTATTATGGAGCCCACAACTGGGCGCGCCGTCGTACGGATATTTCCGACAAAAAGAATATTCCACGACCAAACGAATATTCCCCAATAGAAATGAGTATTTTATAAACACTTGCGTATTTTGAAAATTTTATATATATCACCGTTAACTTTAAACTTCTATCAATTTAACCATTTACTTGAATAATAATTATAAGAAAAATTGAATACTTTTATTTCATAAAATTCGGGGTCTTACATTAAGGTTATTTAATAATTATATTAAATAAATTAGTTTAAAAATGATTTTAATATTATAAAATTATTTTAAATGAAAATAAAGTGTTTAAAGATATTTTAAGTTATAAAATATAACTTTTAATATTTAAAGGATAATTTTATTAATAATTTAATATTAATGATATTTATTTAATATTAATGATATTAAATTTATTTAATAATTATATTAAATAAATAGTTTAAAAATGGTTTTATTAATTTAAAATTATTTAAAAAGGATATAAATGAATTTTAAGTTATACTTAACTTGACTTTAATATTTTGATAAAGGGTACATTAATAATTAAATATTAATGGTAATTATTTATAAATGATTTTAAAAATCATTTAAGGGTAATATTAATACTTTAAAAATATTCTAAGTTATTATAAATAACTTTAATATTTTGGCAATGGTTTTATTAATAGTTTAATATTAATGATAATAGAATTGCTTGATGTTTAAATCATTTGAAAATGATTCCTGTTTGAAAATTTATGATAAATTATAATAATTGTTAAAAATTATTGTAAGTCATTTAAAAATAATATGGTGATATTTCTGAGATATTGAGTTACGAGAATAGAGTCTTAGACTCGATAATTACAATAAGACCGCTTTCTTGCATAATCAGCATATTTTAGGAATTAATCTGGACTTAGATATTTTAACTGTATTAATGTTTGTTTGTGATCCAATGACTGTTGAATATGTGTGACAATGTGATTAGGATATGTGCTGACTGCGAAATGCAGTACTATGTGTTATAGTATATTGTTCTAATCGAACGAATGACTTGATTAATGATAGGTGATTACATAAAAGATAAAACTAAGTTGCGTATTGTAAGAAGCGCATCAGGCAAGTATCCTACCTTTGCATTTTCTTTATGCAATTGACATGAGTAAGAATGTTTCAGAATTATATTATTACTGTACAGATTATTAACCTTATATTATATATGCTCATTGATTATCAACATGTTAGTATATGGTAATTCAGATATATATTCTGTTCGTTAATTTCTATAAATGGTTATACAAGTGTCCCCACTTGGATAATCATTGCATTTAACCACATGTTGATACACCTTTGTCAATTACCCGTATATATATATATATGTTGAATTATAGATTATTGTTGAACAAGATAAAATCTACTATTATCCAACCGAATTTCTTTGGTTTGGAACCCCGACAGGTATGAACATCCCATTCATGGGAAAATTTTTATGTGCTTAAGCGTACCAAAGTGAACGATAATATCGTTCTTGTTATGTAGTATTGATCAATCTGAGGTACAAAGGGTGATCACCCTGTGTCTAGTAAGTTATGGCGGTTCTGAGATGAAGTTACATTTAACCTTTTGAAAATGAAAACAATGTTCATAGTATGTCCCTTAACCCTATTTATAGTCGATTACATAGTTTTAAAATTTAAAGAGGGTTGTTATGTTATTATTATCGGTTCAGATTACTTCACAACTATTGATTTGTTGTAGAAGAGTAGTATAAAGAAAACATTTAAATTTTTTCAGCTTATATATATATATATAATTGTTATTACTTGCTGGGCACTCAAATGCTCATCCTTGCTTAATTTAAATGTTTTCAGCTAAGTGTGAACAATCTGAAGGCTCTGTTAGAAACAAGGGAAAGGGAAAGATTGCTGAATGATTTCAATGTTATCTTGTGTAATAGTTTAATATTATTAAGACAATGTTATATATTTACTATCATGTATTGTAAGGAATGATTAAAGGTTACGTACTTGGGAGCTAGACTTTGATAATTATGTAAGTTAAGTTTAATATTTATATTATTGTTATTAGTATTATATCACTCATAGAGATGGCATCGTGAAGCATTGAATTCGGGTTTCAAGTACCCGAGTTTGGGGGCTTTATAAAAATTGTTTCCAATGAATGTGGTCCATATTAGGTAACGAAATATAACAACAAAAAAACTTTCATTGCCCACGATGAGGAGAAATCAAGTGGTTAAAAATTTTGCAACGTATTTTTAACGAATTTTGTTTCCAAATTTTGCAACTACTTATGAATTTCGTTGCAAAAAGTGAAAGCCTGACACAATCTGCAATGAAGGACAAGTTTCGTTGCTAAACATACACTTTTAACAACGACTTATAAAGCCGTTGCCTAAAAAATCGTTGCTAAAGCCCCATTTTTAGCAATAAAAAAACATTCGTTGCCCACGATGACGGGAAAGCAAGTGGCCGAACATTTTGCAAAGAATTTCTAACAAAAAATTTTCCCGCCAATGAATTAGCAACGAAATTTTGCAACAACTTATGAATTTCGTTGCAAAAAGTGAAAGCCTGACACAATCTGCAACGAAGAAAAAATTTCGTTGCTAAACATATACTTTTAGCAACGACTTATAAAGTCGTTACCCGAAAAATCGTTGCTAAATGCCCATTTTTTTATAGTGAATCCAAAATTTTTAATTATAATTTTTAAATATTTATTAAATTATATAAATATTTAATGGTTGCATTTATCGTTGAATAAATACTTGTTTGATTATTTGTGAAATAAATAATGAATGCGTGAAGGAAATTTATTATTATGGGGAAATTTTCTAATTTAATTTAATTATTAAGTTAGAGAATTTAAAATGATTAAATGAATTTTTATATTTTAATTTGAATTTGTAATTAAAAGGATGTGTTAGTTGATTAAATAAAGTTATAATTATAAAGAAAATTATAATTTTGTGGTATTAATTTATATGTTAAAGTAATTTAATAAATTGTTATTAGAATTAATTAAATTGATTATTGAAAAAAATTAATTAAATAAAAGTGTGACAAATAACTTTACTATAAAGAAGTTTAATTTAGTTTTGCCAAACAAGGCTTAAAACTATTAAGTGTTTAATTTTAAAAGGGTTTTGCCAAATGGAGCCTTATGGCTTTTGGATTTTTGAATTTTGAATTATTAATAATATAAATAAAATAAATTAAAATAATAAATAAAATATATTTATAACCTATACGTTATATTTGGTAACTGATATTACTTATTAGGTTTATCATGACTATATACGTTTTGTTATCAGTTTAGTTTTGTTACGTCAAATGTATTTGGCCTGTACTGATAACTAAGAAAAAAAAGAAAATTGAGAGACTAGAGAGAATTGAGAGAAAGACAAGTCTGTGATTCCAAAGCAAGTTTTGAGTTTTAGCAAGTAGTGGTCAAGCAGGTGAAGGTATGTTATATAACCCTTAATATATATGTTACGGCATAATTTTTCTTGAGTTTCACTGTGAATAAAATTCTTTACAAATTCTCTGTGAAGTTAAAATTCTCTTGAATTATTGTATAAACTGAATAATTGCACTTGTAGGTAATTGTAATGCTAGAGTTTATTTTTAGATAAGGGATTGTATGCTAGTCTCGTTTAAAAAGGAAGAAAATGTTTGCAGTATATAGATGTTCAAAAATGACTGGTAAAAATACCAAAAATTAATATAATGTAATTGTCTGTAATAGTTTGTTGGTGAATTAATGGTGAAATTGAACACTGAATATATTAACTTGGTAAGAAACGAAGAAATTATAGTTGGAATGGAATAAGTTGATGAATAATAAGAATTTCAGTGTTAAACTTTGTCAAACAACGTCAATAATGGAGTTTGGTTTTAAAACAGTGCTTTCAAGAATTTAGGTTTTCTAAAAATCGTTGTTTAGTTGTGTTAAACTAGTATATGTATGCTTGGTAATGATTATGTGAAAATTACATAAATTATAAGTGTTAATTTAGATGTTATCAGTGTTAATCAGTCCAGAATTTAGTTGTTCTATTTTTCGTGGTTGGGTTCTGTAAGTTTTGGCGTCCCAACTCTGATTTTTGCGCCTCAGCGCCAAAAATAGGCTAGAACTTCGTGCCCCAGCGCTGAATTTCATGCCCCAGCGCCACTGTCTCGCGCCCCAGCGCTGGAATTGTGGTATGGGTCAGACAGTTTTGACCTCCTGTAGTAAAATGACCATAACATTTTCATACAAACTCTGATTGATGTAATTCAAGATGATTCAAAACGAGGATGAATAGACCTATAACTTTTATGCTTTTAGGTTTTCAATTAGAAATTGTTATGAAGGGTTAAAATGGCCATCTTTAGGACTGTTGTGTATTTGGAGCCAATCGGAGGGCGTCGGGATGCGCGAATGCAAGTGCAATCCTTTTTGTGTTAGTATAACTTAATGATAACTTGTTGGACATGTAATAGGATGTTGTATCAAGTTATTAATGTGTATGTGGAGCAATGACATGATCACTTAAGTAGTTGTAATAAAGCTAAAAAGTAATGTTCATGAAAAGATGTGATGTTGTTTAAACTTAAACTTAGTTAGTAGCTATACTAAAAGTAAGAAAGCAACTCATGAAGGTAATGTTAGTGTAACTAATGTGTATTGTCAATACATATGGTATGTGTAGGACTTATAGTGAACGTGAATAGTGATTGTTTAACTTACGCTCGAGGCAAATTTCTAAACTTATCTTTTTACATTGAGCAAGTTCTCTAACTCTACTTTTATAATTGTGCAAGTATCTAAACTATCTTTGAGCATGTTTTCCTAACTCTAAGCTTTTTTTTGTGCAAATTTCTTAACCCTAATTATATCGTGCAAGTTCCTAAACCTTTTATCTTGATTTTGAGCCAATCTTTAACTTTTTAATTAGCATGCAAATTTCTACATTCTAACACACTAATGTTGAACAAGTTTTATCATTCAACTTATTATTTGTTATGCATGCCTAAGATTCAACTCTAAATAAGGTTTTAACCTTGGCTCAATATTGTTCAAGCAAGGTATGTTATAGTTATTCAATATGTATGCTATTAGATTATTCCTAAAGCATGATCTTAATTTAAAATTTCGATTCAGTTATGATTATTCCATAGTATAACGTTATTAATTTTATTCAACTAATCCTTAGTTGATGTTCGTTGAATTTCAAATTACCTTGAAATATATCCAAACCAAACTAACTTAGGTGCGGACTTGTACTCTAAATACTGAGATGAACAACCCTATTATTAGGGGTTTACGCTTAGCGTTGAAATGTTTGTGCACAATACATTGTATGAAGGGCTGATCCTCCTAAGTACGAGGAGTCCCTATAGTCTTATGACTGTTAAAGTTTAAGTTGAAAGATTACTTATAACTATGGACATAGTTCGTGGTCTTAGGACCCTCAGTTATATATTTCAGAATGTTGATAGACCATATTGTTCATTTCCATTGAGCCTTTTATTTGGCAGTTATTGTAAGATTTTCATTCATTGTTGTTTCAAGTGAGCTTTGTTTGCTCACTCTTGCTTATATAACTATTATAGTTAAAGATGAGAAGTTTGACGTACCTAGCACCAGTAAGGGAAAAGGAAAGATGAACAAGTATTGAAGACTTGTAACATGTTGATATATTATTATCAGATTTTATTTTAATGATTGTAATGAAGTTTAATTATTTTCTGCATTTGAATGATTGTATTTAAAGGTTAGACAACCTGGGAGATTTTATTAATGTAACCCTTTAATGGGGAGGTTTTATTATTCAATTTTACTATGATTGGGTAGTTAGATATGAATGTTTGATTAAGTGAACACCAAATCCTTTGGGAATGAAGTACCTAGATTTGGGGGTGTCATAGAAAATGTGACGAAGACATCGTTTAGGACACGCTATGGACATTATGAGTTTCTTGTAATGTCTTTTGGGTTGACAAATGCACCGATAACATTTATGGATTTGATGAATCGAGTGTTTAAACCATGCTTAGACAAAATTATTGTAGTGCTTATCGACGATATTTTGGCAGACTTGAAAACACTGGAAGAGCATGCTGAACACTTGAGAGTCGTTTTGGAGATATTACGAAAGGAACAACTTTATGCAGAGTTTTCCAAGTGTAAATTCTGGTTAAAGAGAGTTCAATTTTTAGGTCATGTGATTGACAAAAATGGAATATCAGTTGATCCAACTAAGATCAAAACGATTGTGAATTGGGAACAACCAACAAATCCAATGGAAGTAAGAAGTTTTCTCAGTTTAGTGGGTTATTATCGACGGTTTATAAAAGATTTTTCAAAAATAGCAACCCCATTAACCAATTTAACTCGAAAGACGGTGAAATATGTTTGGACAGATAAATGTGAAGAAAGCTTCCAAGAGTTGAAGAATCGATTGAGCATGGTGTTGATCGATTTTGCAATCAATGATTACGTGCAAGTATACACGGTCAACAAGTAATAAAGTGATAGGAAAAGTATCGTTCCCACGAGGAATTATTTAATAAAAATTTCCAAGTACTAACTCTTAACCAAATCAATTTTATTTAAACAATTACAAAGTGTGACTTTTCTAGTTAAGAAAACTAAATTAATTAATTAAAACTAGATTACTCTAAAATTAATTCAAATAAATAAAGATTAAGACTCGACGAATGAATTCAGATAAATAAAGGTTAAGACTACAATATCCCCAATTATGAACTATAAACCAATTATTCAATTAACCCAATTATTACGTCACCTAAATTGTTAACAGGAATTCTAGTTGTTAAAATCCCTTTCCCAAGTAAGCAGATAACTTTTATTCAATTCAATTAATCCTGCTATATTCCTATGCAAAATAATTAAATCAAACCCGTTAAGTTCCAATTCCCGATTTATTACATGCAGTGAACATATATTCCTCTTCAATTCACAACCCTAATTATTCATCTCATGCAAATAATTAAGCCTACATGTTATCATGTCCAGTTGCAACCCTAGATTTCATCTTCCAAATCCTTCTAGAGTAACACGGTAATTACTGGCCAAATAATTAATCAATACGCATAAGACATGATAAACAATTCACATTGACATAAATAATTGGAATAAATTAAATAATTAATTCATAGACATAAAAGGTTCAATTTGTAGTCTTAATAAAAGAAATTTAGTTCATTGTCATTGAATTAAAATCAAGAATCCACAACTGAATAAACATTAAAAGATAAAAGTAAGAGAAGATAAGATAATAGAATCTGTTGTCAGTAGTCTTGAGACTCCTCCTCCACTCCTACTTTGAATCTTCAATGATCCTCAAGTCGCTTCAATCTCCAACAATCCAATATAAACTAGGGTTTATGTTCTAATCTAATGGAGTATTTTATCTAAGCTAATCTATGTAATCCCACTTTATTTTATGCCTTACATCATGTATTTATAGGTTACAAGTCCAATTTTTAGCTTAGGAACAAACCCAATCCAATTTGTAGTCAAAAAAGTGTCAAAATTCGCCCTAAAATGCGTCCAAGCTTGATAAGGCCCGAGCCCAGTGCACTAGCACTGTTCACGGTGTTGGAAAGCTGCTCCCTAGCGCCCCGGCGCTGAAAATGAACTACAAATGGGCGCCCTCGCGCTGGGACCTTTTTTGAGAATTTTCTACTCCGACGTCCTTTGGAAAAATGACAATAACGTCTTTGTCCGAACTCCAATTTTGATGATTCAAGATGTTCCAGGAAAAAGGAGACATAGATCTACAACTTTTATTCTTTGAGTGTTTCGAAATAAGGCCTGGAGCAATGCTAAAATTAGCCCTGAAGTGGCTGCTATGTAAATGGCAAGCCGAAAATGCGAATCTAGCAATCCCAAACGTCGATCCAAGTAACTTTTGTCCCAAATCCTACAAAAAAATGTAAAATATGCATGAATAAACACAAACACTTAACAACATCCAAAAGATTAAGCTCAAACGCATTCAATTCATGGGTATAAAACTCACTCATCAAATATCCCAAAACTTAAACATTTGCTTGTCCTCAAGCAAAAACACAAAAGAACTAAAAATAAACAATGTAACTCAACTACATGAATGCATATGCATGATCTACATGTTTTTAATTCCAGCAATCAAACCGAATACAGTATACTCATCAGGCCTCAGGAAAATCACAATAACATGCTAGTACATCATATCAAGACAGATCAATAATATCCCAACAATCATCAAATCTAAACCTGCTATTACTGATATCGTGTGTGTGTGCTCAACAACCATGCTAACTGATGAAAAGCAAAATGCGAAACATAATAGATTTCTTAGAAGACACCATACAGTGTAAACTCGAGAACTACTCAAATAAACTTAATTCGGCTAAAATCAAACAATTACCAAAGTTCAAGGGTCAAAATGGAATACTTATGCTTTATTTTTATTTATTTATTTTTAACGGGGGCTTTTTGCACTTTTTCCCATTTTATTCAATTTTTTTATTTTCCATGACTGTGCAATGTCTCATTCCATTAGGCTAATGATTACTACCCTTAGCGAGCTTTCGACCAAATGACTCTGCACCATATAAGACCTTAGGGCGCTAGGTGTAGAGACAGTCCCTCGGGCTGAATTGCTCAAGTAACAAAGGCCTCGAAATAAAACTAGCCAAGATTTTTTTTCTTCTTTTTTTTAAAGCTTATATACTCTAAATATTTCTCCAAACTTAAATTCATGTCTAACTTTAGCCATCACTGCCTATTCTTGTTAATCATTCATTCAATTGGCATTATCCTTTAGAAATCCATTATATATCCATTTAGACTTAATCAGCCAACATGGTCGTTTCTTAACATGTGCTATCCTGATAATATCAGTTTCAAACAGATAAAGGTTTAAATTAAGACAAGAAATCACATCAAAAGCTTAATAATCAGTACTAACTTGTTTATGCAATTCCAGTCTCATCATTAGCCCAAAATATACTTAACTATCTAATAGCTGGAATCATGCGATAAAACTATAACAATCTAAAACATTTTCATAACCTAATTGCCTCAATCTACTATGAACATGCAATCCTAAAATGCAAATAAAACTATAATACTACATGAACACATACTAATGCAACACATATATGAATATGTAATTAACTACCATGTATTATATGAAAGCCCCAAATCCGGGTCCTATATCACCACGGATCTGATACAATCATTCTACAACCATTGCGAAAGATATAAACATAAATTGTTTATACAATACACTTTACACATTACCCCAAGGTTGAAAACTTTCACATAATACCTGAATCAATATCATATCTAACATACAAAGTTTTTATCATGCAATACTATTACAAACTTTATCTGCACATGTAAACTAAAGCTGGACTTGTCTTTGATCTTTCCTTGTATCTGACGTATTCGCCTTAATCTGCAATGTTTTATCATGATATAGCAAGGGTGAGCATAAGTTTGCCCAGTAAGTTTAAGTTTATTTGAGGATATATCATGATCGAAAGAATTGGAATAATAAGCTAGCTATAATTCAACAATATAGTTTTGAATTTAACACAAACAAACTTTTGACTGAACAAAAATTGGACATGAACATATATATATATATATATATATATATATATATATCTGAACTGAATGGTAATGAAGGTGATCAGTCTTTCATACCTGATACATGCAGTACACACAGAGTGCAATTTAATAATTCTTAGACATGACAATAAGAAATGATTAACCACAAACATATTCGAATAAACAACTCGAGGTCGAGTCAAGAAACTTGCACAATAATTAAGAGTTCAAGTTTAGTAACTTGCCTGTTTCACCGACTACTGCTACACAGTTTATAATGCTTTATCCGAAGACCTAATATTAGTAATATAGATCCCCAATATTAGAATAATATCATCACAATATAATACTATTATATATATATATATACATAGAATAACCTAAACACATAACATATAATCCTATTAGTCTATAACACACATAAGACTCGGTATCAAGTCAAACTATTACAGTCTGAGTTGAACCCGACTCAATTCTAACATCCCGACGGTCTAGTCAGACAATTATCGAGTTTAAGTTCAATTAAACTCTGCCTAAACACTTAACACTTGACTTAGATAATTTTATTATTAGTCAAAATAATTTGCATAGGCTTGTATTAATTTTCAGATAATTATTACCATTTATCATGATTTTTGAATCATTTATATCGTATTTATATAATATAAATACCACAATATTCCTTTATCATTAATATTTTTTTATTATTAAATATTAATGAAAATCATAACATAATATTATAATATATTTATAATATTACAAAGTATTTTAATACCTTAAAATCATATTTATATGATTTTAAACACTTAATTCCATTATCCGATATTTGCCTTTAATATTAAAATATTAATATTTTCATGACAAAATATCAAAAGTTATATTTTATAACTCAAAATATTTTTCTAACCCTTAAATCATTTTTATATGATTTTTAAAGCATTAATTTTATTTTCTCATAATTTATTTAATATAGTCATTAAATAAATTAATCACCATAAATATTAATTTATTAATGAAATTCATCATAAAATATCCAAAGTTATTAAAAATAACTTCAAATATTTTCTAACACCATAATATAATTTTTCATGATTTTTAAATATTAAAATCATTTTTAAATAATTTATTTAATATTAAAATTAAATAAATTAAATACCTTTTATATTCCAAAATATTAAATATTTTTGAAATATACTCAAAATAATTAAAACTAATTTTGGACTTTAAAATAATTTTTAGGAATTTATTTTGTATTTTTAATAATTAAAATCTAATTTTCTCTAATTTTTAAATAAAATAATTAATTTTCATAATTAACTGTCGCTAAAGGGCCCTATAGCGACAGAACCGTCGCTATAGGTGTTCTTGATAATTTTCCAAATTTTATGTCAGATAGCAAGATGCCTTGTTTGACCAGAATTAGATCTATGATCGTATTGATTCTAGGCTGGAAATTTGTGTTGGGTTTGTAGTATATGTTTAACACTATAATTACAAAGCAATATCAGGGCTATAACATAACACAACACAAAGAACTAAGCTCTCAAAATTGTTGTCAGGGGCTGTTCTTCATTTATGGGTTTCCCAGAAATGAAGAACAGTTCGTGGGTCTAATTTATAAGCCTTTAATCTTTGCTTTCTAGGCATACTTTATATTATCTTAAGGTTTAATAGTGTAGTCCTTGTGTCAGTGAACAATTCTAGAACATCAGATCAACATAACAACATCCAAATCATAAGATCAAAGGCAGTCAAACCTTGTCAGAAATACGACTCTTGAAGGTTTCTGGGTTTTCCAGAAATTTGGCAAAACAGACCGTCAATGATACTTTGACCAGAAATATCTTTGATCCTGTTATGGATCTAAGTGTTCTAAAGACTTGTATGTGTAGTACATATACCAGTCTACAAGATCAACACAACAACATAGACTAAACACTAACACACGTAAAGATCCGCTACGTAAAAGCTTGTCGCACCATTACAGGCAATTACGGTTGCCAGATTTCGATTTTATCGTTCGGTCAACTGACTTTGACCACTCATAACTTGTAATCTACACATGATATGAACCTGTTTCCAGTTCCAGATCACAGACAACATGGCATACTACAGATCTATAACTTTAAACACCATAAATCTTTAACACACAAGAAACTAAGAGCCCTGACATTGGCTTGTCAGACAACAAAATTAGGGTTCTTGACCAGTTTTTAAAATTTGATTTTCTGGCATCTAGATGTTATGGATCTATGATATAACATCATTGATCACTATCTTGACCAGTTTTTAAAACTTGATTTTCTGGCTTCTAGATGTTATGGATCTATGATATAACATCATTGATCACTAAACAACATCCCTAAACACACTTCAAAGCAATAAACAACAACACCAAACATGAAATCACATGATTTTTAAATTTTAGGGTTTATACCTTTCTACGCTTGATCTTTGATTTCTGACTTTTGATTCTGTTCTTGGCTTGCTAATACTTGATCATAGCTCAACTTTTAACTCTCTCTCACTCTAGATTTCGAAAGTGAAGAGAGAGAAGGGACTTGGAGAGAATGAGAAGTAAAGTAACATTTTTACTTACTTAAATCTTTGATTTTTGATTCATGTATCTAATGTTTGCAAGGTGGCAAGATGTATAGCACATGGCAAAATCAACTATAGTGAGTCACCAAGATTTGCTAAAATCTTTTGCTTAAGTTTTAAGAAAAAGGGCATTTTGGTCATGTGAAGCCTTATATGGGAAGTTGGGAAGATCAATTACCATTGGTAGAATTTTCCTATAACAATAGTTGTCATGCTAGTATAGGTATGCCACCGTATGAAGCCTTATATGGGAGGAATTATAGAACACCTTTATGTTGGGATGAAGTCGGGAAAAGACAAATGCTAGGACCTGAACTAATTCAACAAACTACTGAAACCATCAGAATTATACATGAACGATTACAAGCATCTCAAGATCGACAAAGGAAATAACGTGATCCACATCGTCAACAATGAAACTTTAGCGTAGGAAGTCATGTATTCTTGAAAGTGTCTCCTTGGAAGGGCAAGATACATTTTGGCAAGAAAGGAAAACCAAGTCCGAGATTCATGGGACCTTTTGAAATTTTGAGAAGGATATGTGAAGTTGCTTATGAAATAGCACGACCTCCTGAGTTGAACCATATTCATAATGTGTTTCATGTGTCCATATTACGACCATACAAACCTGATTATAAACACGTTATAAATTATGAGCCAATCCAAATCGAAGAAGATCTTTCTTATGTAGAAGAACCTATGCAGATCGTTGAACGTAAAGAGCAAGTCTTGAGAAATAAAGTGATAGCATCAGTCAAAGTGATATGGAGGAATCAGAACGTTGAAGAGGCTACATGAGAGGTCAAAGATAAAATGCGAGAGAACTATCCCCAACTATTTACTTAACCTGTACTGTAATTTCAAGGAAAAAATTCTTGTTAGTGGGGGTAAATGTAAAAACCCAAAACCCTAATAAGACTCAGATATGTGAAATTCAGTTATATTAATAAAATATCTCTGTTCTGAAAGTGTTATGTGTTAATATATAACCTGTTTAACAAATTAGGTCAAATAAATTTTTGTCCATAAATTGATGTCCTTGACACCTTGTGCTTAAAAATTTTCTTCTAAAAATAGACTTTTCGGTATATTAGTTTTGACAAGCTGCTTTGTCGTGCTTACACTGACAAACGCTTTGTCGTGCTTGTTAGGATTTGTGTAAAATCAAGGTTAGTAACCTTAGATTACAAACCCTAACCCTAGATTACAAACCTTAATCTTAATTTGTAAACCCTAACCCTAATTAGCTAGACTAAACCCTAATTTGGTTATCTTAACACCTAATAATGAGTACTAAACTTCAATTAGGTACTAATAAACATCATTAAGCAACCCTAATCATTAAAAACAAAATCCTAATCAAGATTAGTAAAGATTATGGAATAATTAAGCTACAAATCTAACCTAACTAGCTCACAAGTAGGTTAGGAGTGACCAATACAAGTTCCAAGACTGCACACGACATGCTTGTAACTCCCAAGCACTAGAATAGTCATAGGATCAGATATTTGTGGAGGCAAGTAGGTGAAAATGACACAAAAACCCTAACCTTATAATTCTATAAATAGCAGCCCAATTTCAGTTCAAACTCACAAAATTTGTAAGCCTAAACACTCATATATCATACCTCAGAAAATTCATACGATTAATGGAATTAATGGTCAAAAGTTGTTGACCGAGCTTGACCAAGTTTTCTGGGTTACCCAGAAAATTGATGAACATGAAGAACAACTGTTGGCTGGACTTTGACCAACATAGATCGAGGCCTTAGAATTATGCTTTATCCAAACCAGTGTTATATATGTGTATCTTGACATATATACTACATATTACAACAAACACAACACAAATCTATTACACAGAATCAGAGATATCACTACAAAAAAATAGGGCTTCAGCAACAACCAATTTTCGTTGCTAAAGGTGTCAAATTTCGTTGCAAAAGGGTTTTGGCAACGACTTTAATGTCGTTGCGTCTTTCGTTGCGCAATGAGCATTGCTAATTGTTCATGAACAACGTTTTTTTCGTTGCCAAAAAGTAATACATTTTGCAACGAAATTTGGCTTTTGTACAGAGACATCGATCCTTTAGCAACAAAATGTATTGTTACAGAATAATTAAAATTTCGTTGCTAAAAACCCTATTTCGTTGCAAAAGCCTACTAATTGGCAACGAAATGAACTCTCTTTTTTTGCAACGATCATGCATTTTCGTTGCAATTGACACAATTTTGCAACGACATTTTTTGTTGCGGTAAATTATGAAAATTGTTATCTAAGCTTGCTTTCGTTGTGGAATGTAAACTTTTTAGCAATGATTTTCGTTGCTAATTATATTATTTGGCAACGACATTATGCTGAATCAGCAACGAAAATGTTTGTTGCTGATTATTTTTCAATAGCAACGAAAGTTGTCGATTAGCAACGACATTATATGTTGCCGTTTCTTTATTTGTGCAACGAAAGTTGATATGATTTGCAACGATAAAAAATGTTGCCTTTTATGTTAGTATTAGCAACAATATCCTCTCCGTTGTTATTAGGTTAATTTTTCGTTGCCAAATATTATATTTTTAATGCCATTAGCAACGAATTTTTTTTGCTAAATGTATAACAAAATTGTTGCTATATTAAAACTTGTTCAATGCTTTGGTAACGAATTATATTGTTGCCAAATCAAAATTTGACATTCTTTTTGTGTACCTGGCTGGCTCAATGTCCCCATAGCAAATAATGGCAAAAATACAAAAAACTAAAATAGTATTAACTTAATAAAATCATCCACTACATAATCATTCATTATCTTTACAATTAACTATCTAAAGCTACCACAGTTCTTCAATCAAAGTAAATATCTACATATAGAGAGAGTACACTTCATAATTTCGTCCCTTGTCTTCCGTAAATGTAGCACGAAAATTTGATACCCAGTATTGTAAGGCAGGTCATAGAAGCAGTCTTCCTGCACATATTTAAAAATAATATCAAGTCAGGAAAATGAAGCAAATAGGTCACCAGAGACACTTAATGCCAAAATCAATACACAAAGACAATAGAGTTGTTACGTTGTACTAATATTATTTAACCAACAGACTACCCATAATATTTATTAAATGGTTGAGCATATAGAAAGATTCCAGAGTTCTTCAACTAAATAAATAAAATGCCTTAAACAAGATAACATGAAGTACATACTAGTTTGACAAACATACACAAGATGGTACCATGTGCAATGTGCATGTATAAGATTACAACAACTATGACAAAGATACACATGCTCTATGTGTCCAACTTTGAAGTAACTATTATGTGAAAAAAAACTAAATCTTCTATTACACTTAGCACACAATTATGTATGCTTATTTATATGGTCTTTGACTTTTATTTTGACAAACTCAAAATTACTAAATCTGGACAAATAACATGCAATTTGATACACAGTTGATGACAGCAGGCATATTATGTAAATCACATTGTCAAGTGAGTACACACGAAAGATTATTAAACTAAACATCAATAAATAGAGCATAATTTAGGCTTAGAGGGCATTCAAGAAATAGCAAGACCACACTAACAGAACAAAAAAAGTTTCTAGTGATAATTCTAGAACCATGGCTCACTAATCAATAGCCATGCACATAGAGACGTGGAAGAAACAAAACTTTAAAATCTAATCTAGTCCCTACGTTGTATGCTCACTAGAATTTGGAAGATCTATAATGAATGTAATACAATTTTAAGCCACAAGAAAACCATACAAAAACATGTAAAATGTAATGATCTCCTTACAGAGCATTCCGGGAGATATATGAACACAGAATGACTGCAGGATTAAGATCTCACTGATTGTTGATTTCATCAATATTGGCATCTTCTGGAGTGTTGCAACCCAATGTAACAGTATTAGAAGAATCTGGAGTTTGGTCAGAGGATGGTTCATTCCTCTTAGCCTGTAATCCAGTATACCACACAAGATCGATCCATTACTGCACCAAATAATAAACATAAAGTTGGATTAATATTATTTTATCCCAAAAAGAGAAAATTTAAAGGCTACAACTAATCAATGCCCATCCTATCAATCTAGCACAACATGAAAAAAACATTGGTCATAAACACTTTATATACCTCTTTATCCCCTTCAACAAGTACACAAACTACAATCACCTCAGCAACATAATTTAGGACACGGTAATTGTGCTATAAATGGAATAATATATACATATATGTATATATATAAGCTTTTATGCGTGTGTGTATTTATATATGTATCTCACAGTTAGTAATAATATGTGTGCCATTGAATTCTTCACGCCATCATCTTTACCAAAAATTGAATTAATGAAACAAGAAAGGAAAAAAACATAAAAAGTTATTTAGTAAGTAGAAGCATCTAACTTGGGTTCCCCAATAGGAGTTGACTGTTTGGAAGATAAAAGATAGCATATTTACGAAAAATGTTTGATCTAAAAATTGGTCTGAAATTCGATGTTCCACTATTCCGGTAATAACCTGCATTGCAAATGATATTATTGTTAAAGTCAAGTACATTGATAAAAGCACCAAAAATGTTAATTTTAAAATACATCCAATAGTTAACTACAAAAATAGTTCAAGATTGTAGCTATGACCATTGACATATAATTTTAGCATCAATAAACTATGCCGCATTTCTCTCTAGAAAAGTAACCTCAGACAGGTATAACAGATGGCAAGATAAACCTCTGGCATATCTTGGAACTTGAAAGGGGATCCAAAAAGAAGAAGACTGAAAAAGGTGGACTATATTACTGTAAGCACTTTATGGAATAGACTAAATGAAGTAGTTGCTATCAGTTATCAACACTTGGTCACAACTCATGCACAAAACTATAAATCAATAAAGTAGCTATCAAAGTGCTTAATCATTTCAAAAATAAACTGGGTAGTGCTTTATATCAACATCTCATCAATAGTTGATCAAGCTCATCTTTGTAGTATTTCCCTTAAAAATGTTCTTATTAGTTAACCTTGGTTTAGTGAACCACCTTCCCATAAACCTCACAAATATGGAAGCTGTGCCACAAGTTGTTGATGCCTGTCGGTTAATATCCTATGATTACAATGTATTATTTCATCTTTACATGAATGACAAGAGAAGGTATTGTCATGAATTATCAATGATTGATATGGTTCAAAACTAAGGTAACCATATTACATGGAAATAGAAGCTTATGTTGAGCATAAAGTACTAGCTCTCTAACTGATACTGGAGATTGGCTGATGTTCCAAGAAAAGCTCCATAAACTGCTATTGTTTTGAAGATGGGTGATCTTTTATTCACTTGACTATTGACAAGGGTCGAATTAAGTATTTTACGCATTGCATACTAGATATTGGAGGCAAACATAGCTCCAATGCTGGAAATAACACCCACACTACCAAGCTTCAAGCCATCAATGAGCACTGAAGCAAATTTATAACTCAAATTCCAATCCTTCCCAGCTAGATTCTTCTGAAATGCATTATCAAGAATGGAGCCAAGAAAACCCTTTAGTGCTTCCATGCTATCAGGTACATTAGCCTCACCAGCGATTGAAAGAAACGACAATGTCAGAGCAGGAAGCCATACGGTAAAGAAATAAACAACAATTCCCCTGGTAGTGTTTGTAATAACAGAAACAATCTCTTCAAAGAAATTTTCTTTACGTTTACCATACTGTGCTAAGAGCGTTGTTGTTATCGATATAGCTTCTTTTATGGCTAATCTATGTAGAAACTTGGAATCTGCTAATAATATTTCTCTGAAACCCTGCATCAAGATAGCTACAGTTAACATATAGTATCTATTAAAATAATCTCTATTACCAAATAATATACATATTCCATCTCAAACACAAAATAACGGAGGGAAAGATGGATAATATGTCTTCTAAAAAACACATTTAACCTGGAAAAGGTTTAAAGATGAGCATATGTTCGTCTTACGGACAATAATTGATTTACAGAAAACAAGCTTACCTGGAAACGATGAGTGAGTTTTGAAATAAGAGGATATTGCTCCAGATCAAAAAAAAATTGAAGTACTTCTGCAGATACCAGACCAAGATCAAGTCCTCTATGAATGTCCTGAAAAATAAGTTATAATGTTGATGTCAAGATTAATTCGATTGAAGTAAAAGCATTCCATGTTGTATAATCGTTTTTAATTCAAACCTTATTCCAATAACATATTAATTTTTTAAAATAAATCACAAAATAATGATAAAGCGTACAATAACAAAATCAGGATGTATTAAGCTTGATTAGCTAACAATAACTAGTAGCTCTAGGGAAAAGGTTGATTATGTATTAAGCTTTTGACAAGGAAACGGTACCATGGAAACAAACTTGACCACATCTACAATAATTGCAATACGAAGTAGAGGGCTTTTCATAAAGATGCAAATAGGGGATATGTATTAAAATAAATTCAGCTTTTCTAAGAAGAAAGCATAAAGTTTATATACATTTAAAAGTAATCCAATTTGTATAGAATTTCACTGTTACTGATTGTGACGCCCCCAAAAATAGGTATACATCACCCATCTTGAGTCGCCAAATACATGGTACATAAATCAAATACAACTTGATTATACAACTATCGTGTAAAATACGACAAAACATAAACTGAGAGTTTAAACAAGAATATTGTCTTCTAGACAATATCCACTCTCAATAAAGTCCTCATAGTCAGTATACAAACTCAAATTCAGTCCTCATTACATTTATTATCACACTATTTCATAGAATAGTGAGGACTACTAATGCTATCATCCGACCGGATACTGTCCCCAGGCTCGTCCCAAATTATATTCTCATTTCAAGAGAACAATGAAAGCAAAAAGGGTGAGCTCAACTAGCCCAAATGAAATATTATGACTAAGATAATGCGAATAAGTTATCATTAGCCTTCAACAATGTTAAACCGATAAAATACAATAGACATCAAGTTTAATCTAGCGGTGAACAAAGCAATCCATTAGAAAAGTCAAGTAGAGAATAAAATCTACTATCTTCTATGATTTAAAATATTTTCATCAATTTCTTTATCATTTGAGACTCGACAAATAAATAAACCACATCATCAAATCATCCTCGCTACTACGGGCCAAGGATATTCATTAAATCATCAATGGTCATGACTATACCGAATAATCCCTGGTCATAATCATACCAAAAACTGTCCATCAAAGCACTACAGGCCACTGAGGATTTTTGCCACATCATTCGTCACATTACGGCCATGACTATACCGAATAATCCCTGGTCATAATCACACCAAGTCCATCTATGCACGTAATCCAAAGATGACTTTTATCACAATATAAACATGAGAATGATGATAATGATATAAGCATTAATCAAACGAAAATAAGGATAAATATTTAAAGACTTTAAATTTATCTGAATATTATCAATCACTTAATAAACTCATAATTTAATATTATTAATATTATAACAATATTTTAATCACTTCTTAAACTTATAAACAATTTATTTCAATTGTTTATACTTTACCAAACAATGCATTTAATCATTCAAAAATGCCATACTCATAAGATTTCATCACCAATGATCAAATCCCTTATCAAAATCAGATATACCCTATATAGGATTCCCAAGCCATAAAATCCTATTTACCAATTTTGTTACTTCACATAACATATTTAATTCATTTACTCATAACTAGTTCATTTTCATGAAAAATACCAACTTAGTCCCAAAAATATTTCTTTTAAGGGGATTTAACGAATATATAGTCTCATATTGAACATATATTTTTCTCGGAATTTTTGAAATTCATTTACTATTTTTCAAAAATTAATTTCTAATTAATTCCCTAAGAAATTAGCTACCTCAAGTTTAACTCCATAAATTTCCAAATCTTGGCAGAATCTTATACATGTTAACGTGATCTTACAGTCTAAATTTCATGGTCATTGGAGTTATAGAACTCCGGTTATAGCATTTTTCATCGAAAAAACCTAAATATTGAAATGGTCATAACTTGCTCATTTTAAGTCAGAATGAGTTCATTTTTGGACAGGAGGTACTTTATACCATATATTTTCATGTCCCAAAAGGTCAGTATTTTTCTCATAAATTAAGTGGCCTAAACAGCCCTTTTAAACTTCTGGGCAGTAGCCTTTTTGGAAATTTTCAGTTTTTGACTCCTTTACTAAAATCAGTCCACACGAAAAATCTACAAACACCTTTTCCAGTGATTCCACTTGGATAAGTTAAAAAACTCATAGATCTAACTTTAGGACTTGACCACAGTCTAAAATTTGAAATAGAATAGAAGATATGGTCAATTGAATTTCATATTCCATTTTCACCAAAATCTGATTTTCAATCCTTTGTGATTTCTAAGAAACTTTCATGTTTTCACATAATAACTAACATAACTTATCATAACACTTACTAATACTACATATACCTATGATTCTCATCAGTCCAATGCTTTTATTATGACTTTCATCATAATCAACAGTCCAATGCTTATATTATGACTTTCATCATAATCCACGCAAACAGATCATTTCCATAATTTAATAAGAAATGAATATAAAGGATTATTCACCATGCATGTGGTAATCCACATATACAGGTTATTTCAACAAAATAATAATGAATGGAATAATAGAAGGATTCATCATGCGTGCGATAGACTGCACAAACATATTATTCCCAATAGAATAATAAAGAATGGAACTGAGTCACGCGTAAGCACGCGAACGCATGGATATATTTCACGAATAATAAATAATGGAACCAGGTCATGCACAGACATGATATTCCGACAGAATAATAATTAATGGAATAACAATAGAATTCACCATGCATGCGATAGACCACACGGACAGGTTATTCCAACAGAATGATAAATAATGGAACCAGGTCATGCGTAAACGCACCGATAGGATATTCTGACGGAACAATAAAGAACGGAATAATAGAAGAATTTCACCATGTATGCGGTATTGCATATACAAAGTTATTCCAACGAATAATAAGGAATGGAATAATGTAAGAATTTCACCAAGTATAGGGTAGTCCCTCAGTTATCAAAGTTATTCCAACAAAATAATAAAGAATGGAATAACAGAAGTTCTCTTCATAAATACGAAAGAAATAATACCTCTTACGGTACAACAAATAATATCCCTTACCTTAGAAGAAGAGTACTCCGACGGGTAGGGCGGAGATATACTTGAAGAAAACTTGCACTACGCTCAAAGCTTTCTTAAACTCTAAAGAAATATGCTCAAGATTATAGAAGAAGAATTCTCTCTACAGTTTCTCTCTCTAGCGTTTCAGTGAATTCGTAAGAAATAATGAAGGAATGAGCTTCTATTTATTGAAGAATGGATTGAATAGCAACTAATTCATGAACGGTCCAGGTTGATTCATTTTTAAACGGATGGTCCAGATTGATTTAATAAAATATTTTAATAAAACAAAATATTTTTAAATAAAATATAATATATTCTATTTATAATCTAATAAAATGAATAACTTTATAAAAGTATTTTGTTTTATATAAAAAGATTTTACTATGCAGGCACTATACAAACACTATGCATAATAAAATATAATATATTCTAATTATTGTCTAATAAAACAAAAAACTTTATAAAAGTATTCTGCTTTATATAAAAAGATTTTACTATGCAAAACACTATGCATAATAAAATATAATATATTCTAATTATTGTCTAATAAAACAAATAACTTTATAAAAGTATTCTGTTTTATATAAAAAGATTTTACTATGCAAAACACTATGCATAATAAAATATAATATATTCTAATTATTGTCTAATAAAATAAATAACTTTATAAAAGTATTCTATTTTATATAAAAAGCTTTTTTATTTTATTACATTAATAATACTAATAAAACAAACTTCATCATCATTTTTATAATTCACACTATTAATCAACCAGGTCGTTCCCAGGAAAGAGAGGGCTTTCCAATAAGGATTTCTTTCTATTGGCGCGCAATTAGGTGACCAAACCTCTCCTTAGCAGAACTTCTAGACATCGTTAATATTACAAATAATAATGTTAATAACTTCCTCGTCTCAATTATTGATTTAATAATATATAAAATATTGACAATAATTGAATCAAATAACGTGAGATACTATCGCAAAGAATTCTTGTAGTAATAATTGAACAAAACCGAGTGACTTCTCACGTAAGCATCAATAATCAATCTGCAGTATTACTACTATGCAACCATGCGTATTCATCGTACTTTTTTACTACCGAGTAGTTCAACAAGATTAATCTGTAAAACTTCCTACCGTTATTTTCATAAAAATATTTTTGTCGTTTTCTTAATCCGACAATAATTCTCTTGTGGGGTCCACCAATGATTGCGCCGTTGTACGAATATTCCTTGCTAAAACGAATATTCCCCGACCAATCGAATATTATATAACAACTTGCATACTTTACAAAATTTATAAATACTACCCACAACTATAACATTATCTCAAATTCACACCATAATATTCAAAAAATATTTTGAGAAATTTAAATCTTTATTTATAAAATTTGGGATTTTACACTGATGATACAATCACATCAATGATCCAAAAATATCAAACCCACAAAAAATCACCTAAGTCAATAAAATTTTTAAAAGGTATCACTTTGGGATGCCATATCAGCAATAAAGTCCTTAAATCAAATTTGTTACTAGTTAGCAAATAAGACTCTTATAAATCACTTATCTTATTCCCACATACTAGATGTTGGACAGAGGAATCATAGATTTTCTAGATCTTTTAGTGCATGTCAGTCACTAGATTATTAAATGAGGATGGTAAAATGTCACAGAATGACAAGATATAACAGCTCATAAGCATTTCATCAACAAAATGGGTAAAAGTAAACTCCAGGAAAGCAAAACTATGATGATACC
The DNA here is from genome assembly GCA_020205615.1 of Panax quinquefolius. Lineage (NCBI taxonomy): Eukaryota > Viridiplantae > Streptophyta > Magnoliopsida > Apiales > Araliaceae > Panax > Panax quinquefolius. Next base: position 69,093,354 of record CM035156.1, on the reverse strand, counting down.
AAGATACAACAGCATATAAGAAATTTTCAAACACCAACAAACACTCCAGGAAAGAAAGATTACACTAAATAAAAAGAGAAGATAGCTGACAAGAAATATTACAAAACTAGATATTGAAAGGACAAATGCTTCACTAAATACCTAGATTTTACAAAAGAAACTTGTCATTCGACAAAAGAGGCCATAAATCAGTTATTCCTGATGAAACATGTTCAATGGCTTCCAACTTCTTGTTATTTGAGGAACCATTGGGTGCATATGACTTGGTCCGTGAGTAACTTCTTTCAAATGGTTTTAAAAGGTCAAAATGCACCTCACCAGAAAGTTAATGCAATGGATAAGACCTGTTCTGCAATATTCCAGGAAATAAATCAAATAATGAAGAACTAATGAGACCCAAGAGAAACACTCGGAAGAAAAGAGCTATCTAGGAATAAAATTACCATAAGCGTGACTTTTCAAATAGTTGTTCTTACCTTTTCAAAGAGTAACATTAGGTTATCCCAAGCGTCGGGAAAAGGTTCTTTAATAGCCAGACTGTGAGACCTCGACTTTTATGAAATGAAAGTATTCAATTTTCTTATAATTATTCTTTTTAGTAAATGGCTAAATTGATAAAAGGTTAAAGTTAAGGGTGATATGTGAAAATTTTTCAAAGTATGCAAGTTATTATAAAATATTCATTTGGTCGGGGAATATTCTTTTTGTCAGGGAATATCCGTAGGATGGCACAATCATTGGTGGACCCCACAATGGAAGTATTCTCATAGTAAAAAAATGACAGAATTATCTTTTTATAAAAATAACAGCGTAAGTGTTACTGTTAAAACTGTTGAACTACTTGGTAGTAAAAGTACAGTAATACACGTGGTTGCATAGTAGCACATGGTATTGATTATTGATGCTTACGTGAGAAGTCAATTAGTTATACTCAATTATTGCTATAGTAATTGCTGCATCATATCTCTCATATTATTGATTCAATTATTGTCACAGTATCATCTACATAATATGATATATTATTAAATCAATAATTGAGACGACAAAGTTATTTATATTATTATTTACGATATTAACAATGTCTAGAAGTTCTGTCAAGGAGAGGTTTGGTTACCTAATTGCGCGCCAATAAGGAGAAATCCTTATCGGAAAGCCCCCTCTTTCCTGAGAACGACCTGGTTGTTAAATATTATGAATTATAATATTAATGATGAATAAGTTCGTGTTGATTAAAGATGAAATTGATAGTTCCATTTTGTGGGAATTATTAGTGTTAGTGGAAATCGGCATTTATTTCGATAAAAATTGATGTCTGGAAGTTATCGGGTATTTAATCGGATAAATGAGAAATTTATTGCTATTAATTCACATGCATATAACTATTTATTCACATGTGTGTACTATTGATTCACATTCATGTACTATTAGGGGAGTTGGTGCAAGATTGATAATACTTGCATGACTAAGTTAAAAATGGAGGTATAGATGAAGGTACTATACTATAATTAATTTTTTCACATGTTTAGAACTATTGAGTCACATGATTTACTATTGATTCACATGATTTACTATTAGGGGAGGTGGTGCAAGTTTGATAATACTTGCATGACAAAATTAAAAAAGAAGGAAAAGTTAAAGGTATTGTACTGTAATATTTCGAGCCCCAAAACGTGCAATTATTGAAACTATATTTTCCTATAAATAGAAGCTCGTTCTTCCTTCATTTCTCACCAATTCACTAAAGCTATAGAGCAATTATTATAGAGAGAAATTATAGAGAGAAAGAAGAAGAGAAGTTTGCTACCTCACTATTCTAGTATCCAGTTTTCTTCTAAGGTAAGGGGTATTATTCTTTCGTATTCATGAAGAGAGTTATTTTCTTTCAATACTCGTAAGGGTTTTTATTCCATTCTTTATTATTATGTTGGAATAACCTATCTATGCGAAGTACCGCATACATGGTGAAATTCTTTTGTTATTCCATTCTTTAATTATTCTGTTGGAATAACCTGTCTGTGCGGTCTATCGCATGCTTGGTGAATTTTGTTGTTATTCCATTCTTTATTATTCTGTTGGAATATCCTGTCTGTGCGGATTACGCATGACCTGGTTCCATTCTTTATTATTCTATTGGGAATAACCTGTTTGTGCGGTCTATCACATGCCTAGTGAATTCTTCTGTTATTTTATTCATTATTATTCTGTTGGAATAACATATCTACGTGGACTATCGCATGCATGGTGAATGACCCTTCGTATTCATTCTTTATTAAATTGTGGAAATGATCTGTCTACGTGGATTACCGCATGGCGGGTGAAAATCCATTTGCAGTTTCGTAATTTTTCTGACCCTCAAAAATTCTGGAAAAATTTGAAATGATAATTTGATGAGTTTTCTAGATTGTGTCCAAAAATGGCGATTTTTGGATATATAGATTAGGAGTTATGAATTTTATGGAAAAAGACTATTTTAAAAGTAAACCCTTATAACTCCTTGTGGTTAACTCCAAAATTGGTGAAATTTTTATTGGGAGTACATATATATAATAGCGAGATACCACAAAAATTTCAAAATTTTGGACAAAAGTACAATTTTTGATAAATGTCTAAATATTCGATAGTTTTAGTCATATAAAAAATAGGAAATGAATTTTAAAAATTTTGAGAAAAATATATGTTCAATGTGGGACAATATTCTGCTAAATCTTAGAAAGGAAAATTTGTTTGTACTGATTTGGTATTTTTCATGAAAATGGACTAGTTATGAGTAAATGAATTAAATATGTTATGTGAAGTAAGAAAATTGGAAAATAGGATTTTATGGCTTGAGAATCCTATATAAGGTATATGCAGATTTTTAATGAGATTTTTGGTTATTGGTGATGAAATCTTATTAGTTTGACATTTTAGGATGATTAAATGCATTAATTAGTAAAGTGTAAATAATTAAAATAAATTATTTATAAGTTTAAGAAATGATTAAAATATTGTGTTAATATTAATAATATTAGATTATGAGATTATTAAGTGATTTGTAACATTTGGATTAAGGTGTTTTAAATATTGATATGGATTTTATTGTGAAACTTTATCTTTTTGTGTCGGAGTTACTATTCACGTATACGACACTATTCATATATACGGCACTATTCATGTATATGACACTATTTGCGTATATGACATTATTTATATATATGGTACTATGTACGAATATGTAGTACTATTTACAAGTTACTATTCATGAGTTACTATTCACGAGTTACTATTCACGGGGTACTATTTACCCAAAAAATATATTTCTTTTCTGTCCAAATTATTTTTGTAAGACCCTGAATTTTACGAAATGAAAGTATTTAATTTTTATAATTATTATTCTATTTAGTAAATGGTTAAATGGATAAAGGTTAAAGTTAAGGGTGATATTTGAAAATTTTGCAAAGTAAGCAAGTTGTTATAAAATAATCGGTGGTAAAATACGCGTGGTTGCATAGTAGCACACGGTATTGATTATTGATGCTTACGTGAGAAGTCACTCAGTTATACTCAATTATTGTTACAGTAATTATTGCATCATATCTCTCATATTATTGATTTGATTATTGTCACAGTATCATCTGCATTATATGATATAATATTAAATCAATAATTGAGGCGACAAAGTTATTCATATTATTAAATTGCAATATTTACAATGTCTAGAAGTTCTGCCAAGGAGAGGTTTGGTCACCTAATTGCGTGCCAATAAGGAGAAATCCTTATCGAAAAGCCCCCTCTTTCCTGGGAACGACCTTGTTGTTAAATATTGTGAGTTATAATATTAATGATGAATAAGTTCGTGTTGATTAAAGATGAATTTGATAGTTCCATTGTGTTGGGATTATTGGTGTTGAAATCGACATCTATTCCGATGATAATTGATGTCTGGGGGTTATATTGATAAATCGGGTAATTTATCGGATAAATAAGAAATTAATTGCTACTAATTCACATGCTTATATAACTATTTATTCACATGTGTGTACTATTGAGTCACATTCACTTACTATTAGGGGAGTTGGTGCAAGATTGATAATACTTGCATGACTAAGTTAAAAAGGGAGGTATAGATGGAGGTACTATACCGTATTTCGTATTTTCACATAATTATAACTATTGATTCACATGATTGAACTATTGATTCACATTATTTACTATTAGGGGAGGTGGTGCAAGTTTGATAATACTTGCAGGACTAAATTAAAAATAAAAGAAAAGTTGGAGGTATTGTCTTTGTAATTTTCGAGCCCCAAAACGTGCAATTATCGAAACTATATTTTTCTATAAATAGAAGCTCATTCTTCCTTCATTTCTCACCAATTCACCAAAGCTTTAGAGCCATTATTATAGAGAAAAATTATAGAGAGAAAGAGGAAGAGAAGTCTGCTACCTCACTATTCCAGTATCTAGTCTTCTTTTGAGGCAAGGGATATTATTTGTTGTATTCGTAAGGGGTATTATTTCTTTCGTATTCATGAAGAGAACTTCTGTTCATCCATTCTTTGTTATTCTTTTGAAATAACCTGTATACGCGGACTACCCTATACATGGTGAAATTCTTCTATTATTCCATTCCTTATTATTATGTTGGAATAACCTGTCTGTGCAAAATACTACATACATGGTGAAATTCTTCTATTATTCCATTCTTTATTATTCTGTCGGAATATCCTGTCTGTGCATTTACGCATGACCTGGTTCTATTATTTATTATTCTGTTGGAATATCCCGCTTGGTCTGAATTACGCCTTGACACGGTTCTCATTCTTTATTATTACATTTGGAATATCCTCATTGGGTCAAATTACGCTCGACTTCGGTTCCGCTTCTTTATTATTCATTGAGAATAACTCATCTGCATATCGATCTATCGCATGCATGGTGAATTCTTCAGTTATTCCATTCTTTATTATTCTGTTGGAATAACCTATCTATGTGGATTACCACATGCATGGTGAATGATCCTTTGTATTCATTCCTTATTAAATTGTGGAAATGATCTGTTTACGTGGATTATGATGAAAGTCATAATAAAAGCATTGGACTGATGAAAATCATGGGTATATGTAGTATTAGTAAGTTTTATGATGAGTTATGTTGGTTATTATGTGAAAACATGAAAGTTTCTTAGAAATCACAAAGGATTGAAAATCAAATTTTGGTGAAAATGGAACATGAAATTCAATTGACCATATCTCCTATTATGTTTCGAATTTTTGAGTGTGGTCAAGTTTTAGAGTTAGATCTATGAGTTTCCTAACTTATCCAAGTGGAATCACTGGAAAAGGTGTTGTAGATTTTCGTGTGGACTGATTTTAGCAAAGCACGAAAAAGTGAAAAATGGAAAAAAAGCTACTACCCAGATTTTTAAAAGGGCATTTTCGGCCACTTAATTTATGAGAAAAATTCCGGCCTTTGGGGACATGAAAGTATAGGGTATAAGGTACCTCCTGTCCAAAAATGAGCTCATTCCGACTTAAAATGAGCAAGTTATGATCATTTCAATATTTTGGTTTTTCTGACGAAAAAACGGTATAACCAGAGTTCTATAACTCCGATGACCATGAAATTTAAACTGGAAGCTCAAGTTAACATGTGTAAGATCCTACCAAGATTTGGGAATTTCTGGAGTTAACCTTGAGGTAGCTAATTTCTTAAGGAATTAATTAGAAATTGATTTTTGAAAAATAGTAAATAAATTTTAAAAATTCCGAAAAATATATGTTCATTATGGGACTATATTCTACTAAATCCCAGAAAAGAAATATTTTTGGGACTGATTTGGTATTTTTCATGAAAATGGTTTAGTTACGAACATATGAGTTAAATATGTTATGTGAAGTAACAAAGTTGGAAAATAGGATTTTATGGCTTGAAAATCATATATAAGGTATGTGCAGATTTTTGATGAGGGATTTGATCATTGGTGATGAAATCTTATGATTAAGGCATTCTCGAATGATTAAATGCATTATTTGGTAAAGTATAAACAATTGAAATAAATTGTTTATAAGTTTAAGAAGTGATAGTATTTGATTATAAGTTTATTAAGTGATTTATAACATTTGGATAAATTTAAAGTCTTTAATATTTATCCTTGTTTTTGTTTGATTAATACTTATATCATTGTCATCATCCTCATGTATATATTATGTTGAAAGTCATATGTGGCTTGTAGGGCATAGATGGACTTGGTATGATTATGACCAGGGATTATTCGGTATAATCATGACCGTAATGTTATAATTGATTTGGAAAAAGTCCTTATTGGCCGTAGTGCATTAATGGACAGTTTTTGGTATGATTATGGCTATGGATTCTCTTCGGCCAATGGTGCAAAGATGAATTGTTTTATGGCATGATCAGTACCGTTGATGAAAACACGATTATCTTTGGCCCGTAGTGCATGGATAATTCATGGTTGTGATACTAAAAGAATATCCTTGGCCTATAGTGCAGGGATGAATTGATGATGTGGATTAATTATTGAGTTGAATCTCAGCAATGAAATATTAATTCAGGGATGTGATAATAATGAATATCCTTGGTCGTAATGCATGGATAATTCATGGATGTGATATTAACGAATATCCTTGGCCGTAGTGCAGGGGTGATTCAATGATGTGGATTATTTATTAAGCTGAGTCTCAGCGATAAAATATTGATAATAAACTTTTAAATTCGTAGAAGATAGTAGATATCATGCTCTACTTGACTCTTCTAAAATACAGTTGTATGTCTTTGGCCTGTAGTGCATAGATGAATTGTTAATGGATATCTTTGGCCATAGTGCAAAGATGAATTTATTAGTATGATTATGAGCAGGGATTGTGATTTGGTATAACCATAATTTTTGATATTTCAGGTGAAGATAGGTGATGAAAATTATCTTTGTCCTAGGTGCTAAAAGGAATTTAGAATCACAATTATGATTATGAGTTATTCATATGATTGTGGACATGAATTTATGATTGATGTTACAGGGATAAAACATTATTGGTGGACTTTTAACATGGAGAAGATAATAGACCTGATGGTCTATTTGACTCTTTTAATGGATTGCTCGTTCTGCTGCAACTATGGTTGAAAAGTTTTATCATCTACCATATGTTCTAAATCTTTGATTTATTATTGATAAAAGCTATTGATAATTTAATTATCTTTAGTTATGATATTCTTTCTTCAAGCTAGTAGTTGTGCTCACCCCTTTTGCTTCACAATTCCTTTCGTGTAATAAGAGTGTAAATTTGGGTCGAACGGGGATAAAGAGAGAAATAATGAGATGGTCCGAGGCTACTGAAGTTTCTCAATACATTATAAAACGGCATGACATGCAATATATAATTGCATTGAGGACCTAAGATGTGTGTGTTGTATTTTATACGTCACTTAATAATTGATTTTGGTGAACAACAATAGGGTGATGAGAACCCGACCTTGAAAGCGTCAAAAGTGCACCGCATTAAAATGAAGAGAACAGAAATCTTCTCGTGTCACTTTGGAGACTTGAAATATTTGCTGATGTACTTTATATGGCATATAATAATTGGAGTATGAATATTGTCGTATTATATACATTACAATATTTGTATTGAAACTCACAATATATATGTCATCGTATTTTGCACGACAGTTGTATAAATGGAGTTTATAATTAATTTTTGTACCATGTATTTGGCGACTCAAGATGGGTGATGTATACCTATTTTGGGGGCGTCACATTTTTGGTACATGAATATTATTCTTGAATTTTACTCCACAAAGCAGTATCATGTTGACAATTTGGATATTTTTAAACTCTGGATAAATTTAAAGTCTTTAATATTTATCCTTGATTTCGTTTAATTAATGCTTATGTCATTGTCATCATCCTCATGCTTATATTATGATGAAAGCCATCTTTGGCTTATTTGCAAAGATGGACTGTTGATTATTTGTTTTACAGTTGTATATCTTTGGCTTACGTGCAAAGATGGACTGTTGATTATTGGTTTTACAGTTGTATATCTTTAGCTTACGTGCAAAGATGAACTATTGATTGATGAGTATCTTTGGCTTATGTGCATAGATGAACTGTTTATTGGTATGATTATGACTAGGGATCATTTGGTATAATCATGACCAGTAATGTAATAGATGATGTGGTAAAAGTCCTCATTGGCCCATGGTGCATTGATGGACAATTATTGGTATGATTATCACCAGGGGTTATTTGGTATAATCATGACCATTGATGATTACATGAATATCCTTGGCCGTAGTGCAGGGATGATTAGATGATGTGGATTATTTATTAAGTTGAGTCTCAGCGATAACATATTGATTATACACTTTTAATTCGTAAAAGATAGTAGATATCATGCTCTACTTGACTCTTCTAAAAAATACAGTTGTATGTCTTTGGCACAGAAGTGCAAAGATGAATCATTAATGAATATCTTTAGTCGTAGTAGTCAAAAGATGAATTTATTAGTATATGATTATGAAGCGAAATTGTGATTTGGTATAACCATGATTTTTGATGTTTCAGGTGAAGATAGGTGATGAAAATTATCTTCGTCTTGGGTGCGAAGAGGAATTTAGAATCACAATCATGATTATGAGTTATTCATATAATTGTGGACAGGAATTGTTGATTGATCTTACAGGGATAAAACATTATTGGTGGACTTTTAACATGGAGAAAATAATAGACCTGGTGGTCTATTTGACTATTCTAATGAATTGCTCGTTTTGCTGCAACTATGGTTAAAAAGTTTTATCATCTACCATATGTTCTAAATCTCTGATTTATTACTGATGAAGGCTATTGATGATGTAAATTATCTTTAGTCGTGATATTCTTTACCGGGCTAGTTGTGCTCACCCTTTTTGCTTCACAATTCCTTTCAGGTAATAAGAGTGTAGCAGGGTCGAGTGGGGGTAACAGGAGAATAGAACGGTGGTCTATAGCTGTTGAGGTTCTCCCTAAATAGTATGAAAATAATTTTATTTAGAACTTTAGATAAGTGTGTCGTATTGTATACGTCATTTGATATTTAATTTTGGTGAACCGAATAGGGTGAGGTGAACCTAACTTTGGAAGGGTGTTTTGCCACTATCATACAAGATGTCTATGACATACAACCTCGTGTTATCATAAGATAGGGTTGTGCACATCCACTTGCTGAGTATATCTACGAGCACTACCTATATGATCTTGGAGTTGGGTTGAAATATAATTTTTAATTTCAGACAGTGGAGATAGTTATATGTCAAGAGAAGACTCACCATTGGAAAGAACATGATAGTAATCTTCTCATTTTTCTTTGGAGTCTATTGGGTCAACCAAGGATAATTCTGTGGATATATGATATCTATCATAACCTAGACCCATGGCCTTCCATGTACAAAGGTTTCCTTGAGCACTTCCCAAAGATTTTAATTTTTAAAATAGTTTTTGACTATACTTTTATGTAAAGTACCATTGTAAGGTTGTGGTCGAGGCACCATGAGAGTTACATACATTTGTATTAAAACTCATGGTTTAAGCTGTGGTGGTAATTATTTTTGCAACAGTTCTCTGATTGTATAAATAAAGTTTGTATTTGATTTTTATAGTATTATATCTGGCGACTCAGAATGGGTCGTGTGGACCTATTTTGGGGGCGTCACACAGACTTCTAACATTGTGATACAAGGCAAGGAAATCATCGCCAACGTATGTTGCCAATAACGCCAACTGCAAATGGACTTAGATAGTTACATGACTTCTAAAACAGTATAACATTTTTATACATTTCCAAACTTCACAAGTTATTTCCTCCAGGCAACTAGTAGAGTGAATGACGATTATGTTATGATAAGACAGAAAATACCTGATTTTTGGGATTTCCACTATCTGGACAAATGGTTGCTGCTTCAAAGTAATAGCTGGCTACAACAGACACTTACAGTTTCGATTATCGGATTTTTGACAAAGTACCCTGTATCTAACAAGATCCCCAAGACAAACTAGCAAACGATGGCGTGTATATTGGCATTTAAGAAATTTTGTTGGTTCAACCATAAAGGAGTGTCATCCTTGTTATCCAAAGCAGTTAGCCTCCTCGTGAAGCCCACAACTTTTCATAAAAGATTGCTCCATCAAACAATCACCCTTTAAGACCCGATCTTTCTTGAAAGAGGAATAATAAGTTCGATGACCTTTCCATGGATTCGCCAAATCAAGGGCCTTCATATAGACAAAGAAAGCGGTACATATGGATTCTCCAATAAGTTGTACAGATTGAATATCTTTGGAAGAAAAGGGAAAAAAAAAAAAATAAAATGAGATAAGGTAGCAAAATCTATGAGCTCAAATGATCACTATCAAACCAATTACATTTTCAAATGTAGTGTAGGCTTATCATGTGGTTCTTTGGGTGATTTTAATGGATATTAACTTAGCCATCTCCATTACTTCATCCAAATCAAATGACTTCTTATCAAGATTGCAAATGACGGTGAAGACATATTCAAGATCTGGATAAAAATCAACAAAACAACTTATCTCGTATCTCTAATATTTAAAAGGTATTGGAGAAAGCAACAACTCAGAAGAACAACATATTAGGCTTTAGGAACTACTTTGAGTCCTATAGGCTATGGCATGATTAACATAAAAGTAATTATACACAAAAATAAAGAACATATTCCAAAATGATTAATAATGTGATACATTTATGATGAAGCAGTGTAAAGTTAACCTTTTTTAGAGGGTTTAGAAAATATTAAATCAGCAGAAGTAAGCATTAGGGATGCCAAGTCCAACTATCTGCCAGTTATCATGCATTTATGGGCCTCCAAGCACAACCTAATTACTTGAGCCTCAGCTACCTGGCAATCAATTCAAAAATTTCATCACAATGAACGGATACATCTCCAATTTGCCAAGAAAATTAATTGGGAAATATCCATTATAATCCACAAACTAAAAGTATAGTGGTGAATTCGCAATTGCATTATCCTAAACTTCATAGAGACAAATCTAACAGAAAGAACAAAATACAAATATCAAAACTATATTCAATCCCAAGGATTATATACAAGTGATTGATGCAGAGAAAGAATAAGAGGCTCAAACTGATTCGAACCTTGGGACCAAAATCGGCCCAAGAAATCTTCGCGGTAAAACGAACGACGGAGAGAGCGGGATCTTCCTCAGAAGTTGGCACCACCGTAATCATCTTTGCGAACTGCAAATGTAAGGCCCCGAATTTTATGAAATAAAAGTATTCAATTTTTCTTATAATTACTATTCAGTAAATGGTTAAATTGATAAAAGTTAAAGTTAAGAGTGATATATATAATTTTTTTAAAATAAGCAAGTGGTTATAAAATATTATTGTCGGAGAATATTCGTTTGGTCGTGGAATATTCTTTTTGTCGGGAATATCAGTACGACGGCGCAGCCTTGTGTGGGCCCCATAACGGAAAGTGATTGGATGAAGAAAATGACAAATATAAGTTATTTATAAATGACGACGTAGTTGTTACCGTTAACACTGTTGGAATACCCGGTGGATAAAGTAAAGTAATACGCGTTGTTGCACACGATAGCTTACCAGTATTGCACAAATATTTTGAATTATTGATTCTTACGTAAGAAGGAACTACTCAATAATTGTTACAATAATTACTGTTCAATATTTTATTTTATTGATTCAATAATTGCTACGTTGATATTTTATATTATTGTTGTTTTAATAATTGTCACTACACAGTATTTTCCATTATCGAAGCAATAATTCATATTATCTGAATAATATTATTAGAAAACATTATTGGCAATGTCTAGAAAGTTACATCTAAGGAGAGGTTTGGTCACCTAATTGCGCCGCGCCAAGAGGAAAATCTTTATTGAAAGCCCCCTCTTTCCTGGAACTACTACGTTGTCATTATTGTGATTACGTAATATTATTTATGAATAATTAATTATTGATTAATATGATAATAAAAATATTCATTTTATGTGGATATAGATGGAGAAAATTTTTAAAGTGACAATTGTTGAAAATTAATATTTTATCTTTTTCTGATAAAATAATTCATTTAAATATATTATTTTAATAATATAATAATGGTGATATTTTTACAGTGAATGTGGAATATATGAGTATATGAGGAGGAAGAATATTTTTGTTACAATAAATGTTTAAAACATGTTAAACATGTCGGTGGACCCCATTTCTTGACTAAAATTTGATTATAGACTGTAAAATCGTCTGTTTGTGGATTTCGGTCAATTTTTGTTTGGAATTTGGAAAAACTTTCTTCTGCAAAGTTGTAGAGAATTGAATTTCCTATAAAAACTCGCAAGATTCAAATTTTCTGATAAAAGAGCTATTTATTATGAATTATTGAAGTTCTGAAGCTCTGAAATAATTAATTTTTGGAAGTTTAAAATAATTTAAATAAGAAAAACGTTTTTTGTGCAAGTCTTGTGAGGTGGGCTGTTTGGTGGCTGAGGTTTTGAAGCAAAATAAGTGTGCGTTGGAATAAAAATAATATATATTAATATTTTATTAAATTTTCTGCTTTGGTGTTCTAAGCATTTTCCTATAAATAGGGTGCTTAGGTTAGAATTGAAAATCACACCAGAAACTGAAGTTTTCTCTCTCTATATTATCGAGCGTATTCTTGTGAGTATTTTGAGTATACTTTGAGTATTTCTATACGGGTGCAAGTTGGTTTCCGCGTTATTCGTTAGAAGTACTGCTCTTTTGAGGTAAGGGATAGTAAGGGATTTTAAGGGTTATTATGTTTTTAGTTTCGAAATTTTTTTGAACCTTCAAAAATTTTGGAAAAATTTGAAATGATAATTTGATGAGTTTTGTTGATTGTGTCCAAAAATAGTGATTTTTGGATGTATAGATTAGGAGTTATGGATTTTATGAGAAAAGACTATTTTAAAAGTAACCGCTTATAACTCCTTGTGATTAACTCCAAAATTGATGAAATTTTTATTGGGAGTACATCTATATAATATCAGTATACCGTGTAAATTTCAGAATTTTTGGATAAAAGTATAATTTATGATAAATGTTTAAATATTCGGTGGTTTTGGCCATATGAAAAATAGTAAATGAATTTTTAAAATTTCGAGAAAAATGTATGTTCAATATGGGACTATGCTATGCTAAATCCCAGAAAATAAATATTTTTGGAACTGATTTGGTATTTTTCATGAAAATATTCTAGTTATGAGTAAATGAATTAAATATGTCATGTGAAGTAAGAAAATTGGAAAATATGATTTTATGGCTTGAGAATCATATATGAGGTATATGCAGATTTTTGATGAGGGTTTTGGTTATTGGTGATGAAATCTTATGAGTTTGGCATTTTATGATGATTAAATGCATTAATTAGTAAAGTGTAAATAATTTAATTAAATTGTTTATAAGTTTTAGAAATTATTAAATATCGTTGTAATATTAAGAATATTAAGATTTTGATATTATTAAGTGATTTTATAACATTTGGATTAAGGTGTTATAAATATTGATATGGATTTTATTATGAAACTTTATCTTTTAGTATCGAGATTACTATGCGTGTCTGGTACTATATGTGCATTTAATCACGGGTACTATTCACGACAAATTGGTTTCTTCTCTGACCAAATTATCGTTGATTTATGAATCTTACTCTTGAAATTAAAATAATGTTTTGATTATATTGTTTTTATATAACATTCTTATAACCCTAATGATGATATTTCTCTTTGACTTGAGTGTAAAGATGAGTAGATTATTGGTATGATCGTGACTATAGGTTCTCTTTGGCTAGTAGTGCAAAAGTTGAATTGTTGACTGGTATGATCATGACCATTGAATTTACAATTGAATATTTTTAGCTTAAGTGCAAAGGTGAATTGATCAACATGGTTATAATTATTGTTATATAACCACGAAATGATTATGTATTTCTTTGATATATGAATATCTTTGGCTCGTAGTGCAAAGATGACTTGTTGATGAATAAGCTTAGCTTTGTAGTGCAAAGATGAATTATTGATGAATATCTTTTGCTCGTAATGCAAAGATGACCTGTTGTTGAATATCTTTAGCCTGTAGTGCAAAGATGAATTATTGATAAATATCTTTGGCTCGTAATGCAAAGATGACCTGTTGTTGAATATCTTTGGCATGTAGTGCAAAGATGAACTGTTGATGAATATCTTTGGCCGTGGTGCAAAGATGAATTTATTAGTATGATTATGAACATGAACTGTGATTTGGTATAACCATGATCTTTGATGTTTCGTAAAGGCAATTGATAAAATTATCTTAAATCCTAGATAAGAAGAGGAATTTAGAACTATAATTATGATTATGAGTTATACATGTGATTGTGGACAGGAATTGTTGATTGATGTTACAGAGATAAAACATGGTTGGTGGACTTTTAACATGGAGAAGATAATAGATTTTATGGTCTATCTGACTCTTCTAATGGATTGCTCATTCCGCTGCAACTATGGTTGAAAAGTTTTATCATTTACCATATGTTCTAAATCTCTGATTTATTACTGATGAAGACTATTGATAATTATTTATCTTTAGTCATAATATTCTTTACTAAGCTAGTTGTGCTCACCCTTTTGTTTCACAATTCCTTTCGTGTAATAAGAGTGTAGTCAGGGTTGGCCCGGGGATAACAAGGAATAGAACGGTGGTCTATAGTTGTTGAGGTTCTCCACAAAGAGTATGGAAATAATTTTATTGAGGACCTTAGTGTGTTGTATTTTATACATCATTTAATAGTTATATTTGGTGAATCAAATAGGGTGAGGCGAACCCAACTTTGGAAGGGTGTTTTGTCACTATCATACAAGATGTCTAATGACATACAAACTCGTATTATCATAAGACAAGGTTGTGCACATCCACTTGCTGAGTATATTTACAAACACTACCTATATAATCTTGGAGTTTGTTTGGAGTATAATACCCAATTAGAGACAGTGGAGATAATGATATGTCAAGAGAAGACTCACCATTGGGAAGAATATGATAGTAATCTTTTCGTTTTTCTTTGGGGTCTATTAGATTGACCAAGGATAATTACGTGGCCATATGATATCTACCATAACCTAAAAGCATGGCCTCCCATGTATGAAGGTTTCCTTGAGCACTTCCCAAAGATTCTAATTTCTAAAATAGTTTTTGACTATACCTTTATGTAAGGTGTCATTGTGACGTGCTACAGTTGGTATATATTTGTATCCAAACTCATAGCATATGTGTTGTTGTATTTTGCACGACAATTGTTGTAATAAAGTTGTAGTTGTTTTTCGTACCATATATTTGGCGACTCAGAATGGGTTGGATGAAATGGATCTATTTTGGGGTCGTTACAGCAAACCCTAGCTTTGAAGTGCAACAGAGCTTTCCGAGAGTAAAACAGAGAAAAACTTTTACTTGGTGTTAGACTGGAGAGTCATGTTATAAAAAACAAGGGTAGTAATATAAATCATTTCCGCCAAATTAAAACGGATCCTCTTTCCTTAGATCTGTTACGTACATACAAAAATATACATAACTAATTGCGTGATAATAATAATAATAATAATAATAATAATAATAATAATAATAATAATAATAATAATAATAATAATAATAATAATAATAATAATAATAATAATAATAATACTACTACTACTACTACTACTACTACTACTACTACTACTACTACTAATAATAATAATAATAGTAGTACTACTACTAATAATAATAATAATAATAATAATAATAATAATAATAGTAATAATAATAATAATAATAATAATAATAATAATAATAATAATAATAGTAATAAATTATTACTATTATTACTATTATTATTATTATTGTTATTATTATAATATATTATTGTTATTAGTACTATTATTATTATTATTATTATTATTATTATGTTATTATTATTATTTTAATTATTAGTACTATTATTATTATTATTATTATTATTATTATTATTATTATTATTATTATTATTATTATTATTATTATTATTATCCGTTAAGTCTGTTTACTTTTAACAGAAATGTTCACATCAACTGCATACGTATAAAAAAAAATTCTTATGTGGCTCAAATCATCCCATGTGGCTTTCTTACGTGGAAATTGAGAAAATAATTTATGGAGAAAATGAAAGATTTATTCTAAATAAAACAACGTATGTCAAAATAAATTAAAAAAGTTAGCCAAAAAAATAAGAAAATAAATAAAAAATATATTTAATTATTTTTGTTATTAATACCAAATAAATTTTTATTTAATTCTTTACAAATAATAATAAAAATTATAAAAGTTTGTCAAAATAAGAAAATAAATGATTTTTTTTTTAATTATTTTTGTAATTAATATCAAATGAATTTTGTTTAATTATTTACAAATATAATAATATAAATAAGAAAAGTTAGCCCGAAAAATAAGAAAATAAATAAAAAATATATTCAATTATTTTTTAATTATTATCAAATAAATTTATTTAAATATTTATAAATATAATTAAGTAAATTATAAAACACCGTAATGTCTGCTAACACTGCTTAGAGAGAAGATTAGGGAGTTATAATAAAAATAGAAGATCAAGGAGTAGTAGCAACAGAAGAAGTAATAATCCTCTCCCTTCACCCTCTCCACCACTAATAATCCCTTCACCGCCCCCACTAGTCATTGCTTCCCCACCACCGCATCTAGTAGCATCTCCACCTCCACCATCCCCATCCCCTCCGTCGCCGCTAGTCCTTTCTCCACCTCCACCAGTTCCTTCACCACCACCACCTGATCTACCACCATTTGTATTTCCACCGCCACCGCCACACCCTTAATTGCCATTGATATTCCCATGGTTATCTCCCCCTAACGCTCCAACCTTCCCCAATTCTTGATCCTTAAGCAATGTCTCTAAGCAGTGTTAGCAGATCTAGATCTACTTGCATCAACGAGAAGAAGAATAAATTAATTTTATAATTTCTTAAATAAATATATTTATTATTAATTTTCTAAAACAATCAATTTTCTCTCTCTTAAAACAGGGAGGGAAAAGGGGAGGTTATTGGATGTTTTATTTCCTGCTCTTTTTAATAAAAATTAAAATATTTTTTATCTTTGTGTTAGAAAAGTCGAGTACAGTGAGTTGACTGTAAGAAAAAAAAGTTCAGTGACCCATTTGTAAGTTGACGTAAAGTACAGTGACTTAGAAAGCATTTAACCCATTATTATTATTATTATTATTATTAGTATTATGAATATTTTAATATATATATATATATATATTTATAAATTTATCTCTAAATATTCATATAAATATTTATAAATAAATATTCTTATAAATTTATCTTTAAACTTTATAAACAAATATTTATTTATAAATTTATAAATATTCATCTAAAATTTATAAAATTTAGATATGAATATTTGTTATAAATATTTATATGAATATTTAGAGATAAATTTATAAATATTTATATGAATATTTGTTTACAAATATATATTTATATAAAAAATATTCATATAAAGTTACTTTATATATATTTAGTTTAATGTTGAGATTTGTTTAGTATTTTACTTAGTTTGATAAGAAATTTTGAATAGAATATATATATATATATATATATATATATATATATATATATATATATATATATGTATGTGACAAATTTTATGTGAATATTGAACTTTATCCCAAAAAAATATGTTAATGCACAAATTCGAACCCAAGACCTCCAATTTGGAATATTAATCTAATGACCACCCGAACAACTAGGCCTAGTTGCTATTATTTTGAAAAATTAATTAGTATTTAGTACTATTATTATTATGACTATTATTATTATTATTATTGTAATTGTTTTTGTTATTATTATTATTATTATTATTATTATTATTATTATTATTGTTTTTGTTATTATTATTATTGTTATTATTATTATTATTATTATTATTATTATGATTGTTATTGTTATTATTATTATTATTGTTGTTGTTGTTATTATTATTATTATTATTATTATTATTATTATTATTATTATTATTATTATTATTATTATTATTATTATTATTATTATTATTATTATTATTATTATTGTGACACCCCTAAATCCAAGTACTTCATTCCCACAGGATTTGGTGTTCGCTTGATCAAACATTCATATCTAACTACCAATCATAATAAAACTAAATAAATAAAAATCTTCCCCAATAAAGGGTTACATAATAAAAATTTCCTAAGTTATCTAACCTTTAATCATCATTCAAATGCGGAAAAACATTACATCACTACTTTAAAATAAAGTCTAAGATCAACATAATAAAAGTCTAACATCTTAATCAAAGTAAAAATTACAAGTCTTCATCACTTGTACACTTTTCTCTTTCCTTTGCTAGTCGAAGGTTCATCTACCTTCTCCTCTTTAGCTGCAATGAGTTTATAAATATGCAAGAGTGAACAAAACAATTGCTCACTGGATACAATATGAAATCAACAGGAGTATAGCAATAGTAACTGCCGGTAATAGGCTAATCAACAATGAATAGTACTCTATCAACAATAATCAGGAACTGGATTCCAAAATGTGGAATAAATATAAATGAGGGTCATAAGACCATGAACTATGTCCACAGTTGCGAGTAATCTTTCAACTCTAACTTTAACAGTCGTAAGACTATAAGAACTCCTCGTACTTAGGGGGATCAGCCCTTCGTACCATGTATTGTGCACAAACATTTAACGCTACATGTAAGTTTTCCCCTAATAATAATAATAGGGTTGTTCATCTCAGTATTTGGAGTACAAGTCCGCACCAAAGAGAGTTTGGTTTGGATAAGCTTTCAAGGGTAATTTGAAGTTCAACGATCATCAACTAAAGGACTAGTTGAATTAATAACATTATATTACAAAATAATCATAATTGAATCAACATGGTAAACCAAAATCATGCTTTAGGGATAATCTAATAGCATATACTTTGAATAACTATAACATGCCTTGCTTGAACAATATTAAGTCAAGGTTAATTAGAATTGAGTACTAAACATGCATAACAGTTTGAACGATGAAATTGCTCAACATTAGTATAAATAGTTGTGCATGCTAAACAACAAGTTAAATACAAGAATAACTTGTCAACATTAAACCAGAGTTTAGAAAGCTTGCATCATTCATAAGGTAATCGAATTGAAACAATAAATAGTTCAACAAGATAAAGAATTAGAAATCTTGCATTATTATATTGGAAACAATAATTAATTCAATCAAGATAATGGATTAGAACACTTGCATTATTACATTGGAAACAATAACTGATTCAATCAAGATAATGGATTAGAAAACTTGCCTTGGTCGTAGGCTAAACCGAATCAATACGAATCACAATATCCTATAAACATATCTCATCATGACATAGTTAGCCATTACCATTTTACAACCATAACTAAGTATGTACATCATTTAAAAATTGGATTTTTAATCACATAATCCAGTCATAACACAAGTTAATCCTTAATAACATAATTATTCATAGTATAGAAATACTAAAATCAACATTTAACAGTCCTACTATCATCACATAACTTTTCTTAAAATTTCGTGTACAAAAAGTACAATGTCGGACCATTACTAACTTTAACTCGTATTTCCACGGTTTACATGTGGAGTTATTTATGGCATGGCGTAAACAATATGAATGTGATAAAATAACCTCTCTGGCCGCTTGCTGCTATGGTGATGGACGTATGGCATGGCTTCACTAACGATCTTCTTTGCGTACCTTGCATAGAAATCAGCAGTATTTAATTCGATAACGACTTAATGCGATGATGGAAAAAGCTAATTTTGGCCTACAAGCTCGTCTCTAACAGACTAAATAGCATGTAAATCATACAAAAACTCCATGTAAACAAAATTCAAGAATTCCTAACATGTTTCTATCCATACAACAACATAAACAACAAGTTTAAAACATCCAATTTCACTGTTTTTGATAAAAAAAAACTCACTTTTTGATATTTCAATGAAAATCAATACTGTATATTTTGTTTTTCAACCAAAACAACTAATTCAAAGTATCTTTATCAATAATTATATATACTCTATCAAAATAAATGGTCAATTTATCAACTAAACAACTAATTAACCCTCAATTTCTACTTTAAGCTAAATAATATATATTCACAAAAACTCTCTATAAAAACATTTTCTTCACAAATTACATACATATCATCAATTCATTGATTATAATCATATATAACCTATGAAAATAACTTTACAACAATAGTTTATCATATGAACACACATAAAATCAACAATTATCCTATCACAAGAATTTTACAGAGAAAATAGGAGAAGAGAAAGCTAAAACTTTTAAAACTAAAAGAAATAGGAGAATACCTTGATTGTAGAAGATGATGGCTATCCCTTTTGATTATCAAACTTCTTTTCCCCAATTCTTTTCTCAATTCTCTAGCCTTCCTTCATCTCTTCTTTTTTTCTTCTCTTCTTCTTCTTCCTCGGTGTCTTTCTTTTCTTCCTAACTCTAGAGCGTACTAGATAAAATAACGTATATAATATAATAGGTACTAATTATATAATAGTATAACTGATATCAATTATAATAGATTTAAAAATCAAAAGTCATAAGGCTTGTTTGGTTAACTAACTAAAAATAACTCATTAATCCTAACACCTTGTTTGGTAAACACAATTAGATTAAAGACTTAATAGTCATTAGGCCTTGTTTGGCAAAATGGAATTAAACTCCCATAATTTATTTTAGTAACTCCTTTATAACAAGGTTATTTGTCACACATTAATTTAATTAAATTAATTCTAAAAACAATTTATTAAATCACTTTAACACATAAATCAATACCACAAAATTATAATTTTCTTTATAATCATAACACATCCTTTTAATTTACAAATTCAATTTAAAATATAATAATTTATTTATTCAAAACTTTTTAACTTAATAATTAAATTAAATTAGCAAAAAAAATAATTAATTTCCTTAATTATTTATTTAACAAATAACTAACCAAATTGAATCAAATTTGAACAATTATTTATTTAACAATAAACACATCCATTAAATACTTAAATATTTCAATAAATATTTAATATAACAATAAAAGTTACGGAATGTTACAATTATTATTATTATTATTATTATTATTATTATTATTATTATTATTATTATTATTATTAGTACTACTACTATTATTATTATTCTTTATATTACTATTATTGTTATTACTATTATTATTAGTACTATTATTATTATTATTATTATTATTATTATAATTTATTATTATTATTATTATTATTACTATTATTATTAGTAGAAATTAAGTGGTTAGAAATTTTACAACGAATTTCTAACGAATTGTGTTTCCAAATTTAGTAACTACTTATGAATTTCGTTGCAAAAAAGAAAGCGACCTGATACTGCCAGCGAAGGAAGGACAAGTTTCATTACTAAACATACACTTTTAGCAACGACTTATAAAGTCGTTGCCTGTAAAATCGTTATTAAAGCCCAATTTTTAGCAACAACAAAACTTTCGTTGCCCACGATGACGAAAAAACAAGTGGCCAAACATTTTGCAACTAATTTCTAACGAAATTTTTTCTCGCCAATGAATTAGCAACGAATTTTTGCAAGGACTTATGAATTTCATTGCAAAAAGTGAAAGCTTGACACAATCTGCAACGAAGGACAAATTTCATTGCTAAACATATACTTTTAGCATCGACTTATAAAGACGTTACCCGAAAAATCGTTGCTAAAGGCCCATTTTTTTGTAGTGTATGAAAGCCACAAAATCGTTGACCGACCATGACCACTGTTCTGGGTTATCCAGAAACTCAAGAATAGCTCTGACAATGACTTTGAGCCTCTATAACTTCTTGTTATACGTAGTTTAAAGGTTGAAATTTGTCTGATGTTGTACTACTGTATGAGTACTATAACCTCAATACTTGTCCAAACCCAGAATCATTAACAGTAGCAAGATAGATCATAGTCAAAGTGGTCCATCGACCATGACTAGCCGAAACCCAAAAACTCTAGAACACCTATAGTGACACTTCCTGTCACTATAGGGCTTTAACAACAGACATAAAATTATTTTTTTAGAAATTAATTAATAAAAATTAGAAATAATTAATAAGTAAATATAAATAAATATAAAAATAGTTTTAAAAATTATATTAAGTTATTATAATTAAGTTTTGATATTTTTACATAAATTCAATAAATATTTTATTTTATTTGGATATTATTAATAATTAAGTTAATTATAAAGTAATTAGAATAATTACTTATAAATAATAAGTAATTATTGAAAAATAATATTAATGATATAAAATCCTAATAAATGGTTATAAATTATTTAAAAATAATAAAAAAGGTTTTTACTAAAATTCTTTGTAAATACTAATTATTTAGAAATAGAAATAAATAATTTAAAAATCATATAAAGGATAAATAAATACTTAAACATTATTATAAGCTTCTAGAATTTATTATAATGGATATATAAATTATCTAAAAATATAATAAAGCCTATAAATAAAATTTAGTCGAAATAACAACTTATTTAATACTCGGTAAGGTCATTGAACACCGAAACCCTATTGAACTTAACCCGAACATATGTAAATGTTGTATTTGAGTATTGTTATCAATACTAATGTGTTAGATTTATATGAATGGACATCGTAGGTGTTTATTAATTAATCGAGTAACATACTTGATTGATCTTCACTCAGGCAAGTTTACTAAACCCAAACTATTACTTTTGCAAGTTTCCTACACCCTAATTACATTTCCAAGTTATTACTTACGCAAATTCTCGAACCCTGTTTATTCGTTGAACAAGATTTCTATCTTGAATTGCTTTTGATATGATAAATCAAACCTAAGCTTAAATTACCACTTATTGTACTATTATTGCCATAACTTCAACATAACTAAGAAATGAATTATTTATTCTTATGATATTATTTATTAAGCATAAGCTATTGTGTTAAACCAAATTATTTTTGTAAGACATCTTATACTGAAGTTGGGTATCCCGTGAGGGATCGAGGCTTGGTCAATAATAAATTAACAATAATTTGGGTGCATTTGAGCACTGGTAAGATGAGATGCATACTCCTAGGATATTGAGTAGGTTGATCCCCTATCTCATATCTAAAATAAAGTTTCTAAGTCTGTGTGACTGACATAAATAAAAAGTCCAGAAATGGTTGAAAAAGAAATTCAGAAATGGTAGCAACTATTAGTTAAATTTTGAGTTGTTATATTTCTTCAAATCATATATTATTATAAATATAAAACTTGCTGAACATGTTATAGCTCACCCTTGCAAATTATTCCTTTTGCAGTATTAGATGGTAACCCCGGTACATCTGGAGTAGATAAAGGGAAGCGTCCCTGCTTAGATTAGCTTATATTCCTATCTAGTTAAATACTTGTAATAAGAAATTCTTTTTAAAGAATCATGTAATCAAATCTTAATATTTATGATATATATAATATTTTTATTTCTGCAACTGTGTTATCTTATATATATAGATGTAAATTGGAATCTTCAATCTAGTTTGAGATCCTTGGGAACTATTTATCTGAGTGAGGGTATTGATAACCTGGACTGTTCATGTTGTTATTAATACTTTGGATTTCGGATAGATAGGTATTATCGATATAATAGTATAATTTGCATGACATAGACTATACATCTGAGTGAGGGTATTGGTAATATGTACTTTTTATATTATTACTGATACTATGAATTTTGGATAGATAGATACTATTCATAGATACAGTTCATATATCCAAGTGAGGGTATCGAAACACAATAATAGTTCTCTTGAGAATTTATCAAGTACTGTTATGAGATATTATGAATCTTGGATATATGGGAATTATGTCTGGTAATAAATTGTATACCATGGGTGTATAGATTTAAATGCATTATATATATTGACTTGTAGTAAGCACCATATCGGATACCGTGGGAGTATAGATATGGGGGCGTTACAATTCTGGCTATGTGCTAGGATTAAATATTTTGAATTTCCAGACGAAAATAAAAGTTTTTCGAGAAATTTCCGTAATAAAACTATTCATCCGCTTCTTCTCAGGAATTTATTTTAAATTTCTGAGAAACGTGCAATGATAGAATTCTAAGATGAGATGGAATATCCAAAAATATTTCAGTTATGGCAAATGAAGTTTTTGCTTACGAACTTAAAACCTAAGGGTTGGGGAAAGTGAGTTTCGAAAAGGAAATGATTACATATAATAATTAGGGTTATTATATGTAAGAAATACGAGTATGATACCAGTTATTATATGAGTATAATATGAAGATTATCACGATGTATAATACGAATATCGTACGAATACTATATGAAGAGAATACGAGTAGAATATGATTAGTTCTTAATGGACTCTTAGTAATTAGACTTTGTCAAATCCAATTGGACTTGGATTATGTTAAGCCCAAAGTTTAGTAAATGAAACCCAAGATTGAGTAATGTTAAAGCCCAATGTTAGGTTAAATCAAGCCCGATCCAAGAAATCAAACCGCAGATTGACCCGATGGATCACCACATGGGTAAAAACCATGAGGGTAACCCATATCGGACCCAATATAGCATGTGGGCCGGCCACTTGGTGTCTAAATAAAGTAGTTACTTGGTGGCTAATCCATGAATAGTAAGGAGGTGGGACCAATGGCCATTTTGCCCTCTATTTGATTTCCTATGTAAGAAAGCTAGAGTTGGTTCATTTTTTATTTTACAAACTTGAACAACATATATTGAGAGAGAAAAAAAGAGCACTAACAAGTAATCAAGTGAGTTTGAAGAAAAACATTTAAGTTTTAATCAAAAACGTGAAGAACGTTAAGGTAATAATTTGTAAAACCTTAGTCTTCTATCGTTTTATATTTAATTTTCATAGAGAATCATGAATTGGTGGAGCATGTCTCTTCCAGAGTAATAAGGACGGCTATTAGTGAATTAAACATTGATAAGCCATGTATAAGTAGGAATTATAAGTGTTTAAGTGAGTTTAATTACGAAAAAACCATTACCCATTGATTGGTTATTGATGGACAAATTAAAAACCATCATTTATAGGGTATGTGCCTATTTCTTGGTTATGTTATAGACAATGAATCAATGGATTTGTTGCATTTGATTTGGCATATAAAACACGAGTAACAAAGTTATGATGGAATTTACGAGATTAGGCGTTAAACGTTAAAATCATAGAATTTCTGGATTAGTAGTCAAAACTTGTCGTTTAATTCAGAAACCCTATTTTTTGATGACATAGCATAGAACAACGTATTCAAGAGTCGTGCACTCAAGATTGGTCAAATTCTGACTTAGAACGAAGAAAATGAGTTATGAACGCTCACAAGCATTAAACGAACGCGTAATAGAACGTTAAATAGTTAATTCATCATTAACAGATTGAAAAACTACTTTTATCCAGATGAAATCAAAGTAAATGAAATATGTGAGAAAATGGCTTTTGAACGAGCCAATTCTGACATAAAATGACTAAGTTATGAGTCCGGGAAGAATCGTATTGGAAAATGTAAAAAATTTCAAGGGCTCAGGGTAGGTGCCGCATCGCCACCCCAAGCTTTATATACCGCGCCGTAGCTTCGAGTAAGGGAAAATATCTACTGGAGAATGGTGTAGCAGCGCCACTTATATATAAGGAGTCTCGCGCCGCAGCACCGAGACGAAGAGTTATCTACTGCTAGTTGGCGCCGCAACGCCAATAAAGTTTTAAAGGATGGCGCCGCAACGCCGGTAGTGGAGAAAGATTGACCAAGTTAGTTTCTAATCCCAAATTATTGCAAACCAATAATGGGGCATGTATACACTTAATATACATGGTAAGACCATTCCTCTATAATATATATAGGGATGACTTTAAAACATGAATGTCATTTTTAGTAATTAAACGAAGAACGCTAAGTATAAGGAAGTAAATTGTATTCAACGTTGGTAACTAACCAATGATGGTTGAGTATTGGTTTAGTGACGTAAGAACGTTAACAAGCCATAATGGAAGATATTTAAGTCAAAATGACTTTTATTAATGAAATCATTTCAATTAAGATATATAAGAGAAAGAAGTTGGTAAAATCAATGTGATTAGATTGTTTGGTAGCTAATTATAGTGTGCTATGTTAATATATCATGTAGATACTGTAAAGACCAAGAACTATTGAATAATTATTTGAAGACGCTTAAAGGCAAGTTTTCTTAACGTTTGTCTAACCTTCGTGTTAGCCAAGTTTTCTATTATTCATGTTATGAGATGCATGAATTGTTTTATGAAAGTGCAATGCCATTTTTAACTCGGCTAAACTAGTCTTAAGAGTTAGATTGATTTGTTTACAAGTCTTTCAATATAGAACTATTAACTCTATCATATGCCAAGTATTTGGTACGGATTCAAGGTAAGCTTAAGTATGAACAAATAAATGTATTTTACATCGATTATTCGATGGGCACGTGAGGTTTCCAAAACTTAAACGTAAATACGTTTAACGGATGAGTGTTGATCAACATAGAGTACTATAGGCTGATCACCTAGAAGTGCTCTTAAGATATATCAGACTTACAAACTTAGTCCCAGGTTATCTTTTTTCATAAATGAAAACCAAAAGAGAATGATCACGGTCCTTTGACCAACTAAGGATTCCTAAGTTACTATATGTACTATGGAATTGTATTTATGAAATGAAAAGTGATATTTAATGTTTCATAGTACTTCATAGCTACTTGTTCAGTTATTGAAGATAATCATATAATTCTCGACGTGGTATTTTTACTATTTATTGCTAGACTTGCTGAGCTAGTTATGCTCACTTCTTGCTTGAATTATATGATTGCAGCTAAGGCCGAAAGAACTGAGGATCCCGGTAGGGATAAAGGCATGGCTAAGATGGATAAGTAGATTATCCTCTAATGGACTAGTATGTTTGTAAGAATCATATTATGATAAACAAAGAATGTATCGGTTACAGAACCTGGGAAATGATTTATTATTATTATTGTAATAAGAATGTAGTAAATGCAATCATTTTGATGTTTTTTCAATGGAATGAATGTATAGTTATAAGTACCGTGTATCACCATATATGTGGGTTAAAAGTACCCAGATTTGGGGGCATCACAGCATGACTTGGTTTTGAAGAAGATTATTGACAACTAAGATCAGTCCAAGGGAAAATTCACCCCAAATTGGGAAGGACCTTTTGTTATTAAGGAGGTATTGACAGGAGGTGCTCTCAAATTATAAGAAATAGACGGAGATGAATTTTCACAGCTCATCAACTTGGACACCGTGAAACGGTACTATGTCTGAGGTTACCATCAAACAAACATCCTAGTTTTGGATCACCAAATCCCCAGTTACTTTTGGTTTTCTAACCCTTCACTACATACAACCCTTCTTCATACCCATCTGCCCCATCAGGGACAAACACACTCTTCAAACCAGCAACCTGGTTTGGGATTAACATATCCTTCGCTCAACTTTGTTTTTAAAACTTTTCAAACCTGTAGTTTTGTCCCACTAGGGATAAAGCTTTTCACACCCGCAGTTTGTCCTGTACATGGGATCAAAATTTTCACCTGCAGTTTGTCCTGAACATGGGATCAAACTTTTCATCGACAATCCATCCTGCACATGGGGTAAACTACGTTGACCTGATCTCCCCAATACACGGGAGTAAGTAGGAAACCATTTTTATGGCCCGGTCGCACCACAAAAAAACAAAATAAAACAAACACCTCCACACCCTTCTACACCCTTTCACATACAACGTTGAACCTCTTACACCAGGTTTGAGCTACACAGACCTGATCTCGACTTCAATAAGAGTACGTAGGCAGCCATTCATGGTTCGGTCTTAACCCCTACTAAAATATAAAAACTTGTCAACAGTATTGGGATCATCCTTCAATCCACCACACTTCATCGACTTTAGACCAAAGGGATGGAACTACATGGTCTCCCCACACCAATAGGAGAATCGACGGCCATCTAAGTTGAGGTTGAGTCCTCAAAGAGAAACACAAATCCATAAGAGATAGTACTACCTGGGCTCCCGCATATAAAGGAGTACTGGCGACCATCTATGGTGTGGTCAACCTCAGAGAGGAAAACCACATTCCTCTCTATTACTACATACAGAAACATATCCCAAGATAACAAAGGGTATGGATACACACAGATCAACGATCCATTCTAAAAGATCCTGAGACATCTCAATGTTCATCCATCAAGGGGGAGTTCAGAATATATCAAGATCACAAGCCCTGAAGAAACATGCAAATATCAAGCAAGTAACAAGGCATAACAAAAAGGGGAGTGAATCAAAATATGTTTCCCTCCCATATATAATGCTTTTTGATATATACGATATGTACTGTACATGACAAAATGGCTAAGCAAGTCTGTGTAGGAAAATACAAGCCCATCTACAAATTAGTGTATATGCAAGCTATCAAGTCCAACATGGCATCTCTCTCCGAAGAAGGAGGTAACGCTGTGAGCTCCTGCCCAACGGTATCTACATGGGCCAACAAATCCACAGCTAACTGCATGGTGATGCTATGCTCATCAATATACATGTTTATTTCTACAACAATATCAGTAGTATGGGACCTCACTGCAGTACTATCTGTAATAGCTACGTCCCAGGAAGATATGGCACCATTCCGCTCAACAATCAATGCATCTCTAGATGTTCTAGCCTTATCTCACTCAGCAATAGCGGTGTCTCTATGAGCTAAAGCATCATCTCTCTCCAATAGAGCAACATCTCTCCCAGCAAGAGCTGTCAACATCAAACCCTAGCCTGATCCCTCTCAAATGTCATCAGATGCAGGCTCTACTCTAAATACTCTGCTGAATGCAGGATCACAATAGCAGTCATACTGGGAGAATCAATGTCCTCTATGGACTCTCCACCATCAGAATCAATCCCCAGCTCTGTGGATAGAACCACAACCGATGTGCTATCTGCCTCCATCCATGCAGAATACTCTACAAAGCGACCCAGATGGCTAATGGAAAACTCAGCAAGCTCATGCTAATCCTAATAGACATACACCCTGGATATGTCCTCTACTGACAAATTACGAGAAGCCAAAAGCTGTAGCATCCCCAAATCCGGGTCCCAAATCACCATGGATCAGGTATACTATTTCTATAACTATTACAAAAGATATAAACATAAATTTTTTATACATTAAACATTATACACTACCCCAAGGTCAAGAACATTCACATAATACCTGAATGAATATCCTATTTAACATATATTGTTATTAATATACAATAATGTTACAAATCTAGCTGCACACATAGTCCCAAGCTAAACTTGACTCTGACTTTTCCTTGTATCCGACGTATTCGCCTTAATCTGCAATGTTTATCATGATATAGCAAGGGTGAGCAACAAGTTTGCCCAGCAAGTTTAAGTTTGATAATTTAAGGATATATCACGATAGAAAGAATTTGAATAATAGCTGGCTAACATTCAACAATATAATTGTGAACTAGCATGGACAAATTTTCATAGCTGAACGAACATTGAACATAAACATATCAATTATATATGGACCGAATGGTAATGAAGGTGATCGGCCTTTCATACATGATGAATACATGCAATATGCACAAAGTACAATTTAATAATTCATAGACATGGTAATTAACAATGATTATCCATAAGTATATTTGAATAAACAACTCAAAGTTGAGTTAAGGAAAACTTGCATGTTCGGTTGATTACTGTTACACGATTTATTTAGCTTTATCTGAAGACCTAATATTAATAATATTGATTTCCAAGTTAGAATAATATCATCATAGTATAATACTATTATATATTATCATAGAATAACCTAAACACATAACACATAACCCTATCAGTCTATACAACACATAAGACCTAGCATCAAGTCAGACTATTTCAGTTTGAATTGAATCTGACATAATTCTGACATCCCGACGTCCTAGTCGAACAATTCTCGAGCCTACTAATCATAAGACTTGGTCTAAATTGGTTCACAAATATCATAGATAATTTATTATCAGTCCAAATATTTTTCATAAGCTCGTAATAATTTTCAGATAATTATTACCATTTATCATAGTTTTTCAATCATTAATATCATATTTATATAATATAAATACCACAATATTCTATTATCATTAATATTTATTTATTATCAAATATTAATGAAATACATGTCATAATATTATAATATATTTATAATATCACAAAGTATTTTTAATACTTTAAAATCATATTTATATGATTTTTACACGCCTAAATCCATTATCCGATAATTGTTATTAATATTAAAATATTAATATTTTCATGAAAAAATATCAAAAGTTATATTTTATAACTTAAAATATTTTTATAAAACTTCAATCATTTTTATATGATTTTTATATCTTAAGTTCTATTTTTCATAATTTATTTATTTAATTCATTTATTAAATAAATTAATTACCATTAATAATAAATTATTAATGAAATTCACCACAAAAAATTAAAAGTTATCAAAAATAACTTAAAATTTTTTCTAACACCATAATATATTTTTAAATGATTTTTCATGTATGAAAATCATTTTTAAATAATTTATTTAATATTATAATTAAATACCACTAATATTTCAAAAATATTAAATATTTATGAAATATATTCAAAATTATTAAAAATCCATTTTTAGGCTTTGAAATAATTTTTAGTAATTTATTTTGTATTTTTCATAATTAAAAACTATTTTTTTTATTTATTTAATAAAAATAATAATTTTCAGAAAATAACTGTCGCTAAAGGGCCCTATAGTGACAAAACCGTCGCTATAGGTGTTCTTGAGTGTTCTTGGCAAAAACCCAGATCTTCATGTCAGTATACTGGGTACCTACTTTGACCGGTTGTAATTATTTGATCCTTCAGTTTCTGGGCTGGTATCTGTGTTAATGTTGTAGTACTGATGTAGTACTACAACCCTACACCAAGTTCATGGCCAACATGCATCATATCAGAGAGATATTGGCTATCAAATTTCATATAAGAGGATGTTCTTCATTTTTGGGTTTTCCAGAAATGAAGAACAGCTCATGGTGTCTACTTTGAGCCCTTGAATCTATGCTTTCCAAGCTTACTTTGTATGATATAAAGGTTCTATCTTGTAGTCCGGATGACAGGGAACATATATGTATTATCAGATCATCATAACAATACCACAACGACAAGATTCAAGCTGGTCAAATTTTGTTAGAAAAAACATGCCTTGAAGAATATGGGTTTTCCAGATTTGTTCTTCAGGCAGATTGGTCAACCTACTTTGACCTTGATTATTTTCGTTCCTGATCATGATCTGGGTGTTCTAAAAGCTTTAATATGTAGTCTGCATATCATACTACAAGTTCCAAACAACAACATGGCCCAAACACTGAACAGTTGCAAGATCTAGTTCTTGTAAAATCGTTGTCAGTGATTTTTAGCTTTCTTGGTAACCCAGAAACTAGTTTTCGTGCTTGGTCAATGCACTTTGACCGCTTATATCTGTCAATCTACACATGATCTGACCCTGTTTCCAGTTTCAGATCATAGTTCACATGGCATAGAACAAATATATAACATAAAACACAACACAAAGCAAAAATAGAGAAGTATCTAGGGCCTCTGACATTCGGATGTCAGACAATATTTTAGGGTTCAAAGTCAGTTTCTAAAAACATAATTTTCGTGCCTCTAGATGTTACGGATCTAAGATGTAATAGCCCAGATCACTAAATAACACCCTTAGACACATTATATAACAACAAATTACAACATCTAACACAAATCACAAGGTTTTGAAGTTTTAGGGTTTTTTACCTTCTAGCTTTGATCTTTGATTTTTGAGTTTTGATTCCTGATCTTGGCTTGCTAATAAATGATCTTGGCTTAGTTTTTCACTCCCTCTCACTCTAAGTCCCGAAATTGAAGAGAGAGAAGGGACTTGGAGCAAATGAGAAGTAAAGTAAGCTTTTTCTTACTTTTAATCTCTTAGATTTTTAATCCATGGTCACAATTGTTTGCTAAGTGGCAAGGAAATCGATATTTATGAAAGACCCCAACTTATTATAAATAAAATTGAATTTCCTCTATTTATTATTTTGAAATAGTAAGGGTTAATTTGATTAATGTGGTTAGTTATGGGTAAATTGGGCAAATATTTCAAATAAGCAAGTGGTTATAAAATATTCATTGTTTTCGGGAAATATTCATTTGGTGTGGTGGAATATTCTTACTTGTCGGGAGAATATTAAATGCGATGGCCTGACCTTATTATGTGGGCCCCATAACGGAAAGCGATTGGATGAAGAAAACGACAAGTATAATTTGTTATAAATAACGGCGTAGTTGTTACCGTTAATACTGTTAAAGTACCCGGTGGTTAAAACATAGTAGCATACGGTATTGCACCAATTATTGATTCTTACGTAAGAAGGCATTACTCAATAATTGTTACAGTAATTACTGTTTAATATTTTATTGATTCAATAATTATTGCGTTGATATTTTATATTATTGTTGTTTCAATAATTGTCACTACACAGTATTTTCATTATCAGATCAATAATTCATATTATTTGAATAATATTATTAGATAACATTATTGGCAATGTCTAGAAAGTTACATCTAAGGAGAGGTTTGGTCACCTAATTGCGCTACCAAGAAGGAGAAATCCTTATTGAAAGCCCCTCTTTCTTGGGGAACGGCTTGGTTTGCGATATTGTGATTCTATAATATTATTTGTGAATAATTAATTATTGATTTATATGATAAGGAAAATATTCATTTTATGTGGATATAGATGGAGAAAATTTTAAAGTGACAATTGTTGAAAAATTGATATTTTATCTTTTCTGATAAAATAATTCATTTAAATATATTATTATATTTTAATAATATAATAATGGTTATATTTTTACAATGAATGTGGGATATATGAATATATGAGGAGGAAGAGTATTTTTATTGCAAAAGTTGTTTAAAACATGTTAAACATGTTTGTGGGCCCATTTATTGACTAAAATTTGATTATAACTTGTAAAATCATCCGTTTGTGGATTTCGGTCAACTTCTGTTTGGAATTTGGAAAAACTTTCTTCTGCAAAGTTGTAGAGAATGGAATTTCCTATGGAAAGGACATAAGGTTCGAATTTTTCTGATAAAAGGGCTATTTATTATGAATTATTGAAGTTTCGAAGTTCCAGAATAATTGATTTTTGGAGTTTAAAATAATTATTTTAAGAAAAACATTTTTTTACACTTGGGTGGGCCCCACATGAATGTTAAGCATGCTGCATTTAATCTTCTTGGTGTGCGTAAGAAAATTTTTAGAAAATATTATTATTTTATTAAATTTTCTGGTTTGGTGTTCTAAGCATTTTCCTATAAATAGGGTACTTAGGTTAGAATTGAAAATCACATCAAAAATTGAAGTTTTCTCTCTCTATATTATCGAGCGTATTCTTGTGAGTATTTTGATACTTTGAGTGTTGCTTTATACTGGTGCAAGTTCCTTCAAAGTTATATCGATATTCCAAATGTAAGTACTATTCTTTTCAAGGTAAGGGATGTTATTTTTTTTTAAATGATATTAATTCTTCTAATATCATTATCTTGCGGATATTGGTAAGATTTTTCTTGTGAAATTCTTGTCTTTTAGTGTCGATTACTATTCACGTATTCTCTTATTATTCACGTATACAACACTATTCACGAATACGACACTATTCACAAAAAAAATTAAATTTTCATTTTTTTCCAAAATATCGATTATGGATACTAGCTTTGATTGTATCCATGTTTTGATCATTCTTGAATTTTACTTCACTACGGTTATTTATGAAGTATTTTTGAACTTGGATTGTTTGAAATACGAATCCTTAATATTTGTTCTTTTGTTTCACTGGATTCGTTTTCTTTAAAATATTTTTCATCATCCTCAGTCCTAAATGATGATATTACTGAATATCTTTGGCACATAGTGCAAAGATGAATGAATTTTGATGAATATCTTTGGCTGTAGTGCAAAATGTATGTACAGTGTTGAGATGAACATGACCGACTGATGAATATCTTTGGCCTGTAGTAGTGCAAAGATGAATATTTGATTCAAGATGAATATTGATTGATGTTACAGGGATAAAATATTGATGATGGACTTTTAAATTCATAGATTATAGTAGATTTCATTCTCTACGTAACTCATCTATGAATTATTATTTTCATTTGAATATTGATCTGAAACTTGTTGTCTATTGTATTTTATCAGATTTTTTCCTGTTGAAGACTAACGATAATTTGTTCTATATTATCTTAGTCATAATATTCTTTACTGGGCTAGTTGAGCTCACCCTTTCCTTTTTGTTCCATTTTTCTTCTCAGGAGGCGAGAATGTAGCGAGTACTAGTCGGGGTATGGAATGAAGGTTCTAGAAAGTCGTTTTAGTAGTCCTCACCATTTTTGTAAAATAATGTATCAATAATTGTAATGAGGACTTATTTGAGTGTGAATATTGTCTAGATGATAATATTTGTATTTAAACTCACAGATTTTGTGTTGTATTAATAAAGTTATAGTCGTTTCTGTACCATGTTATTGACAACTCAAAATGGGTGATGTATACCTATTTTGGGGGCGTCATAGTTGGTATCAGAGCTTAGGGATATGATCTCTGGCGGAGATCGGGGAATAAAACTAGAAGGGGAGAGACGAGTAAAACCTTTGCTAGTGTGTCTTACCTAAGCTTATTTGTTGGTTGGTCAGAATATAGGGATATGATGTGATATGTTAATTTCTTTAATTAACCCTTGTTTTATGGTAGTATTTGAGAATGTCGACTGAGAATGTTAATAATGGAGTAAATGAGTCCGTGGAGACACTTTTACTCACCAACGAGGAGAACGTGCAACAGGCTGACAATGTTCCTCCTGTGAACAACACCACTGAGCAGATGATGAACGACGGGATGTTTAGAAGCTTTTTGCAGTTCATGCAAAATCAGACGAGGGAGACTCGTGCACAAAATACAGGTGGAAATGATAACAATGCATGGTTTGTCACAGCCAAACAGTTCAATGAGTTGGGACCACCAGAATTCTAGGGAAAGCCGGATCCTGTTAAGGCCGAAACATGGGTCAAACAAATTACCAAGATATTCGACGTCTTGGGATGTACGGAGGAACAGAAGGTTCCATTCACCACCTTTATGTTTCGTAATGAGGCGATTCTTGGTGGGAATCGTGAAGCGTACCCATCCAAACCGCACTTAGCATGTCTTGGGAGACGTTTGAAATCGTTCAATGACAAGTACTTTCACGAAAGTATTCGTCATATGAAGGAAGTGGAGTTTATTAGATTGGAACAAAACAACATGGCGGTGTCCCAAAGATGAGGCGAAGTTTGCGAGTTATCGAGTTTGCACCTCATTTGGTGGAGAATGAGGAATGTATGGCGCGGATGTTTAGAGGTTTGAAACCCGGCGATACGTCAATATCTCATTTCTCATAAATTTTCTCTCTATTCGGATGTTGTCAATGAGGCTCAATTATTAGAGCGAGATAATGAGTACGTTCAACCGAGGGACCACAACCAGGATCATATGGGTGACAATATCATCATCGAAACAACGATAACCAAATGGAGGAGGAAGAAAAATGGATAAAAGCGGTAACCACTCTTGTGGTAATCATGGCCATGAGAATAGAAGAAGCGAGTTGGGGGAGATTTTAAAAGAGAGATTCAACAATGACAATGTGAAGACGTCGGCACCAAAGAACAATCTGGTTCTAAGGAGGAGAACGACCACCGGT
Source organism: Panax quinquefolius (assembly GCA_020205615.1). Taxonomy (NCBI): domain Eukaryota; kingdom Viridiplantae; phylum Streptophyta; class Magnoliopsida; order Apiales; family Araliaceae; genus Panax; species Panax quinquefolius. The sequence continues at coordinate 69,057,349 of CM035156.1, read as the reverse complement.
CAGTATGCTATAAATGTGGAAAAGAGGGACATATCATTTAAACTACCCACAATAGTTCAAGGTATGTTATAATTGTGGAAAAGAAGGACATATCGCTCGAGATTATGCGATGGCGAAACCAAGTCCAGTGGGGATGGTGACTCAAAAGGTTATCCCAAAAAGTCAAAGTCAATGGTTCTGGAAGAGCGTTTATCGTGATCGGTCAAAATCGAGGAGGAACCCAAACGAGGTGATCACGGGTAAGCTAATCATAAATTCTTGCGAAGTTTATACCTTACTTGATCTGGGGTGCTACCCATTCATTTATCTCTCTTGCTTGTGCTCAACGTTTAAACTTAACTCTGGAGAAATTAGACTTTGATTTATCTGTGGAGACTCCGTTAGGAGAAACTTTCATCACATCCACTGTTTATAAATCTTGTTTGATCCAAGTTGGCACCATCACATTACCTGTTGATCTTATCTCTTTAAAGATACTTGCTTTTGATGTGATTTTAGGGATTGATTGGTTAACTACTCATCATGCCAAAATTGATTGTTTTCGTAAGGTTGTTAGTTTTCATATTCCTAACCAACTTTTATGCAATTCAAACAACTAAACCACTAAAATCAATCACTGTCATATCAAGTCATAAAGCTATTCGTTTATTGAAAAATGGATGTCAAGCTTTCTTAGCCCATGTTATGGATTTGAATAAAGACACGTCAGATTTGAATAATATTCCTGTTGTTAGTAAATTTCCTGACGTATTTCCTGAAGAACTTCCCGGTCTACCCCGAGCGTGAAGTTAAATTCTTTATTGATCTTGAACCTGGTACAAAGCCCATTTCTAAAACCCCATATCGAATGGCTCTATTGAACTTCAGAGTTAAAGGTCCAACTACGAGAGTTGTTGGACATCGGTTTCATTAAATCTAGTACATCTCCTTGGGGTGCTCCTATTTTATTTGTAAAGAAGAAAGCGGGGAGTATGCGACTTTGTATTGACTACCGAAAATTAAATCATGTCACTATCAAGAATAGGTATCCGCTACCTCGTATTGATGACCTATTTGACCAATTACAAGAGAGCACAATTCTTTTCAAAATCGATCTTCGATTACGGATATCATCAATTTGAAGATTAGAACGAGGATATTCCAAAGACGCCTTGAAACTTCGATGCGGGCATTATGAATTCTTAGTCATGTCTTTTGGATTGACTAATGCTCCTGCGACTTTCATGGATATGATGAACAGAGTATTCAAGGATTATTTGGATCAGTTTGTTGTTGTCTTTATTGATGACATCCTCATATATTCCAAAAGCCGTGAAGATCATGAGCACCATTTGAAGCTGGTACTCCAAAGGCTTCGTGAAAACAAGCTTTATGCTAAGTTGAAGAAATGTGAGTTCTGGCTTGAAGAAGTAGCATTCCTTGGGCACGTGGTGTCAAAACATGGAGTATCTGTTGATCCAACGAAGATTGAAGCAATACAAAGTTAGGAGCAACCAAAGTCGTTGACCGAAGTACGTAGCTTTCTGGGCTTAGCTGGTTATTATCGGAGATTCGTGGAAGGATTTTCTCGAATCGCTACTCCTTTAACTCAGCTAACTCGGAAGGATATAAAATTCGTATGGAGCGAGGAATGCGAGAAGAGTTTCCAAGAGCTTAAGAGGAGACTTATTTCGGCACTTGTTCTGACAACACCATCTGGTTCGGATGGATTTGTTATCTACAGTTGATGCTTAAGCAAAGGGTTAGGATGTGTTCTCATGCAACGTGGGAAAGTCATAGCCTATGCTTCGCGACAACTTAAAGAATATGAGAGGAATTATCCTACTCATGATCTAGAGTTGGCAGCAGTTATTTTCGCGCTAAAGATCTGGAGGAACTATCTATATGGAGAGAAAGTGGAGATATATTCAGACCATAAAAGCCACAAATATTTCTTCACCCAAAATGAACTCAACATGCGGCAACGACGTTGGCTTCAGCTGTTGAAAGACTACGACCATACCATTCAATACCATCCTGGAAAAGCAAACGTGGTACCTGACGCATTGAGCATAAGATCATACGCGGGAACGAGTGCGATGTTGTCAACTCGAAGGCCCATTTTGTGTGATTTATAAAAGATGAAGATAGAATTTAAGACTCCGGGGACCCATGCAATGATGTTAAGTATAGGCATAGACCCGACTTTAATTGAAAAAGTTAAAGTTGCTCAAGCCACAGACCCGGAGCTGATGCATATGAGGAAGAAAGTACAAGAAGGTGCTATTCCAGAAGCAAGAATCGATGAAGAAGGATTACTTCGAGTCCACTCCAGACTTTGTGTTCCTAATGACTCTGATTTGAAATTCAAGATCATGATGGAGGCACACAATACACCGTTTGCAATCCATCTTAGAAGTACCAAAATGTATCGTGATCTTTGACATACATTTTGGTGGAACAATATGAAGAGAGAGATTGCGAAGTTTATCTCGAGGTGTTTAACTTGTAAATGTGTAAAGGCGAAACATCAAGTGCCTAAGGGTCCATTGCAACCACTTGAGATTATGAAATGGAAGTGGGAACACATTACCATGGATTTCGTTACAGGTCTTCCCACGATTTCTCAGGGCATAGATGCGATTTGGGTTATTGTTGATAGATTAACTAAGTCAGCTCATTTCTTGCCGATACGGGAGACTTATTCCCTTGAACGTCTTGCTCGTATATACGTGAATGAGATTGTATGATTGCATGGCATGCCAATATCCATAGTTTCAGAACGTGACCTAAGATTCACTTCACGATTTTGGGTTAGCTTCCAAAAAGCTATGGGCACGCATTTACGATTGATTCGGCATACCATCCTCAAACGGATGGACAATCGAGAGGACTATTCAAACTCTTGAAGATCTATTAAGACTACGTGTCCTAGACTTCAAAGGAGTTGGGATAAGTATTTACCATTGGTGGAATTCTCCTACAACAACAATTATCGAGCAAGTATAGGTGTGGCTCCATTGAAGCATTGTATGGACGAAAGTGTGTCACTCTCTCGATATGTTGGGATGAGGTGGGTGAAGCAACATTGTTGGGACCCGAGTTGATACGTATGACTACTGAAAAAAGATCCAAATGATTCGACAACGTATACAAATGGCACAGGATCGACAAAAAAAGTTATCGCGGATCTTCATCGAAAGGACGTGGAATTTAGTATTGGGGATCATGTATTGTTGCGTGTTGCCCCATATGGAAGGGAGTTACAAGATTTGGGAAGAGAGAAAAGCTCAATCCACGATTTATTGGTCCATTTGATTCTTGACCGAGTAGGAAATGTAGCCTATATAGACTGCTAAGCGTTACCTCAAAGTATGTCTCGTGTTCATAATGTTTTTCATATATATATGCTTCATAAATATGTGAAGACCCGAACCATGTTATTGAGTTAGAACCAAACGAGATAGCCGAAGACTTAACGTACGAGGAGGTACTGATCAAGATCTTGGAAAGGAAGGAGCATATCCTACGAACAAAGGTCATACCACAAGTCAAAGTTTTGTGGAGGAACAATGCTATTGAGGAAATGACCTGGGAGTTGGAAACGGAAATGAAAGCGAGGTATCCTCACCTTTTGAAACACCAGTACGCGTACGTCAATTTTAAGGACGAAATTTCATAAGGAGGGGAGGTTGTAAGACCCCAACTTATTATAAATAAAATTGAATTTCCTCTATTTATTATTTTGAAATAGTAAGGGTTGATTTGATTAATGTGGTTAGTTATGGGTAAATTGCGCAAATATTTCAAATAAGCAAGTGGTTATAAAATATTCATTGTTGTCGGGGAATATTTGTTTGGTCGTGGAATATTCTTTACTTGTCGGGGGAATATTAAATGCGATGAGTGCGACCTTAATGTGGGCCCCATAACGGAAAGCGATTGGATGAAGAAAATGACAAGTATAAGTTGTTATAAATAACGGCGTAGTTGTTCTGAAGTATACTGTTAAAGTACACAGTGGTTAAAAACAAGAGTAGCACGGTATTGCACCAATTATTGATTCTTACGTAAAAAGGTACTACTCAATAATTATTACGATAATTCTTGTTTAATATTTTATTGATTCAATAATTGTTGCGTTGATATTTTATATTATTGTTGTTTCAATAATTGTCACTACACAGTATTTTCATTATCAGATCAATAATTCATATTATTTGAATAATATTATTAGATAACATTATTGGCGATGTCTAGAAAGTTACATCTAAGGAGAGGTTTGGTCACCTAATTGCGCCGCCGAAGAGAAATCCTTATTGGAAAGCCCCCTCTTTCTTGGGAACGGCTTGGTTGCCAGTATTGTGATTCTATAATATTATTTGTGAATAATTAATTATTGATTTATATGATAAGAAAAATATTCATTTTATGTGGATATAGATGGAGAAAATTTTAAAGTGACAATTGTTGAAAAATTGATATTTTATCTTTTCTGATAAAATAATTAATTTAAATATATTATTATAATTTAATAATATAATAATGGTGATATTTTTAAAATGAATGTGGGATATATGAATATATGAGGAGGAAGTGTATTTTTGTTGCAAAAGTTATTAAAACATGTTAAACATGTCTGTGGGCCCATTTATTGACTAAAATTTGATTATAGCTTGTAAAATCACCCGTTTGTGGATTTCGGTCAACTTCTGTTTGGAATTTGGAAAAACTTTCTTCTATAAAGTTGTAGAGAATAGAATTTCCTATGGAAAGGACATAAGGTTCGAATTTTTCTGATAAAAGGGCTATTTATTATGAATTATTGAAGTTTCGAAGTTTCAGAATAATTGATTTTTGGAGTTTAAAATAATTATTTTAAGAAAAACATTTTTTACACTTGGGTGGGCCCCACATGAATGTTAAGCATGCTGAATTCAATCTTCTTGGTGTGTGTAGGAAATTTTTTAGAAAATATTATTATTTTATTAAATTTTTTGCTTTGGTATTCTAAGCATTTTCCTATAAATAGGGTGCTTAGGTTAGAATTGAAAATCACACCAGAAACTGAAGTTTTCTCTCTCTATATTATCGAGCGTAGATACTTTGAGTGTTGCTATACGGTGCAAGTTCCTTCAGCGTTATATCTGATATTCCAGCCAGAAGTACTATTCTTTTCAAGGTAAGGGATGCTATTTTTTTTAAAATGATATTAATTCTTCTAATATCATTATGCCGGATTATTGGTAAGATTTTTCTTGTGAAATTCTTGTCTTTTAGTGTCGGAGTTACTATTCACGTATATGACACTATTCACGAATACGACACTATTCACAGAAAAAATTAAATTTTCATTTTTTTTTCAAAATATCGATTATGGATACTAGCTTTGATTGTATCCATGTTTTGATCATTCTTGAATTTTACTTCACTACGGTTATTTATGAAGTATTTTTGAACTTGGATTGTTTGAAATATGAATCCTTAATATTTGTTCTTTTGTTTCACTGGATTCGTTTTCTTTAAAATATTTTTCATCATCCTCAGTCCTAAATGATGATATTACTTGAATATCTTTGGCACATAGTGCAAGATGAATGAATTTTTGATGAATATCTTTGGCTCAGTAGTGCAAAGATGTAATGAACATTTGATGAATATCTTTGGCTTTATAGTGCAAAGATGAATATTTGATTCAAGATGAATATTAATTGATGTTACTGAGGATAAAATATTGATGATGGACTTTTAAATTCATAAGTTATAGTAGATTTCATTCTCTCGTAACTCATCTATGAATTATTATTTCATTTGCGAATATTGATCTGAAACTTGTTGTCTATTGTATTTTATCAGATTTTTTCCTGTTGAAGACTAACGATAATTTGTTCTATATTATCTTAGTCATAATATTCTTTACTGGGCTAGTTGAGCTCACCCTTTTCCTTTTTGTTCCATTTTTCTTCTCGGGAGGCGAGAATGTAAATGAGTACTAGTCGGGTATATGGATGAAGGTTCTAGAAAGTCATTTTAGTAGTCCTCACCATTTTGTAAAATAATGTATCAATAATTGTAATGAGGACTTATTTGGGTGTGAATATTGTCTAGATGATAATATTTGTATTTAAACTCACAGATTATGTGTTGTATTAATAAAGTTGTAGTTGTTTACGTACAACTTGTTATACCTATTTTTTTGAACTCAAAATGGGTGATGTATACCTATTTTGGGGGCATTTTGCTTCCAAATTTATTTTTTTAAAAAAATCAATTTTCCTAAGGTTTCCCTTAATTTTTTTTAAAAAAATCAATTTTCTTGGATTTCCAATTTAGGTTTTCAAAATAGAAATTAATATTTCTAAATTATAATTAAAATTCTATAATTATACTAAGATTTCCTAATCATAAATTCAAGCTTGCTAATTAGGATTAATATATCCTAATTAAAATTGTTAATTTAACAATTAGGTCCCATAATTGTACATTAAGTTTTCTAACGGAACAATTAGGGTTTCAAATTTTAAAATTAGGGTTTTCTAACTAATTCGTTAGGCTTTACCCTTAATTAATCTTAAAATCAATACTATTAAGTCTATGAGATCCCATGTTATGGTTTTTGTAATTCAAATTAGGGTTTCGAATTTCCAGAATCTAAAATTAGGGTTTCCAGAGCCGGTATTAGGGTTTCTTATCAATCGCTAGGGTTTTCTAACTGAACGTCGATGTTCTTAATATAATATTATGGTTTGGACACTGATATAATTTATCTAGTCAACCCTTGACCCTTAACCACATTCTGTACACATACATAACCATACACATAGAGCATATACACTTATACATTTAAAACTGTAAGCCTTCACCAAAATATTTTTAAATTCACAAAATTCCTTCTTAGAAATGTCAAATCCATTCACTTATTTTCTGTCTAGGTTTATTATTCAACCTTTAATCCATCATTTAAGATTTAAATAATTTTTCTAAATTCTCGGGTTGTCACATTTACCCCTTCTTCTAAGAATTTTGTCCCCAAAATTCAACTTATACCTTGTACCTTGCACCATTCACCATTCATTCTCATCATTATGTGCTACCCAATACACCACTCACTAGAGTTAAAATTTTGAAATTGTGCTGAGGAGTCAAACAGACCATGAACTTCTGAGGTTTACAGGTATTACTACCCTTGACCTATTTTAATTAAGAAAAAGGTCCTCTACCCCTTACAAAGGTTAACAATATGTTTACAATCACGAAGAAGGTAAACTACCGTTACTAGTACGTATACTTTAATCATTTCTCGCGAATATTCTCGCTATTGAATAATTTTGTCCAATCTGCACAGTTCACCTCAGTCTTATCATAGAATTCTACCCCAAAACAATTTGGTTCGGGAAAATTTTCAAAGAACGCTTAGAGTTTTCATAAATGTTGGTCTAGCCGAATCAAATAGCTTAGACTCATATCAATAATCAATTTCAAACGAAATATTAAGGTGTAGCCAAAAACCTGTTGGCAAATTAAAATTTTGAAAATAGTTTGAAAATGACGTCATGATGCCTTACTATATTAACAGCCCGTTTGAGGATGCCGTCATTATATGACTTTGTCATAACACATTATACAATAGTGGAACAATGATTTTTAGATCGAATTCAACACTAAGTATTCCTGTATTTACAACTCCATCATTTTTTTTTATCAATCTTGCACCAGGTTACATGGTACATAAATGATAAATAAAACACATTTTGATGTTTCAATTCATTTTTGTCTAGCCGAAACAATTAGCATAGACTATTATTTAATCCATTCAAAAATCATTGCAAATCTATTTTATCATCTCAACAAGTAACGAGGTGTTGGTGGCCCGAAGTCCACACATACACAATGGTCACCAGAAGTTGAGAATAAAAATTCATTTTCAAAAGCATATAGTGCGTATTTAGCTTGATGTCAAAAATTTTAAAATCTTGCATAGCTAGGAGTTTTGGAAAACCTATGTCTCCACTAATAATCATTTGCCTAACCAGTCTATCTATTCGTATTATCCTTAATACTCCATTCACACAAGACTATACCCAGTTCATCAAAGTTACCACACTTATGAGTTCAGGAACTTTCCATAATCATATGAGTTTAAGAACTTGTCCTAGTCAGACCTTTTGCGTCCATTCGCTGAGGGGTTCGTAAACATTTCACATAATTATGAGTCACAAACTTACCATAAGTAGGAGCTTTAAGAACTCGTACTTAACCTTATATTCTCTGCCTATAACCTATCTATCTGTTATACACCTGAGAAAAGAATCACCTTCTCAACAGGTATATAACAAATAGCACGACACAGACATTTCAATGATTTTCAGTGCCAGAAACTAAATGGTTTTTACACCAAGTACAATTCCCCGCCCATAACAAGGAATCATACAATTTAGCTGCTGACATGAGTCCTCAATTGAAATCCCCACCTAATCTTGACTCCCTTCTCAATACGAATTTAATTCAACTCATATTCATAATCCTTTCCTGAATCTGTACCAATTCGTAGTAGTATTGCTACACAACAATCTTTACGGTAAACTTTTCAATCATTCGATTGATTCTATTCCTTGTTATAACTTTATCAGATCACGGGGTGATCTCATCGTATATATTACGATATATTTCTAGGCTATGATCGTTTTGTTTTACGATCTCCTATCCCTATACCTTTAGTCTTTTAGACTCTCTCTATTCATCATTACTATTCACCTTTATTATCAGAGTTAGGGAACTCCATGTCTTTATAACCTGCTGAGATTCGTCTTTGAATCTTACAGACACACTAACTCTATTTGAGTTAGTACTTATCCTAATCACTGCGGTTATTAGTCTCAGGTAACCCTACCTAAGGTTTCTAACCAACAGCTTTGATACCAACTGTAGCATCCCCAAATTCGGGTCCCAAATCACGACGGATCTGGTGTACTATTTTTATAAATATTGCGAAAGATATAAATATAAATTGTTTATACATTAAACACTACACACTACCCCAAGGTCGAGAACCTTCACATAATACCTGAATGAATATCCTATCCAACATACATTGTTATTAATATACAATACTATTATAAATCTAGATGCAGACATAGTCCCAAGCTGAACTTGGCTTTAACTTTTCCTTGTATCCGACGTATTCGCCTTAATCTACAATGTTTATCATGATATAGCAAGGGTGAGCAACAAGTTTGCCCAACAAGTTTAAGTTTAATAACTTAACGATATATCATGATAGAAAGAATTTGAATAATAGTTGGCTAACATTCAACAATATAATTGTGAACTAGCATGGACAAATTTTCATAGCCGAACGAACATTGAATATGAACATATCAATTATATCTGGACCGAATGGTAATGAAGGTGATCAACCTTTCATACCTGATGAATACATGCAATATGCACATAGAATAATTTAACAATTCATAGACATGGTAATCAACAATAATTATCCATAAGTATATTTGAATAAATAACTCAAAGTTGAGTTAAGGAAAACTTGCATGTTCGGTTGATTACTGTTACGCGATCTATTTAGCTTTATTTGAAGACCTAATATTAATAATATTGATTTCCAAGTTAGAATAATATCATCACAGTATAATACTATTATACATTATCATAGAATAACCTAAACACATAACCCTATCAGTCTATACAGCACATAAGACCTAGCATTAAGTCAGACTATTTCAGTTTGAATTGAATCCAACACAATTCTGACATCCTGACGTCCTAGTCAAAAAATTCTCAAGCCTACTAATCATAAGACTCTGTCTAAACTGGTTCACAAATATCATAGATAATTAATTATCAGTAAAAATATTTTTCATAAGCTCGTAATAATTTTCAGATAATTATTACCATTTATCATGATTTTTCAATCATTAATATCGTATTTATATAATATAAATACCACAATATTCTATTATCATTAATATTTATTTATTATCAAATATTAATGAAATACATCATCATAATATTATAATATATTTATAATATCACAAAGTATTTTTAATACTTTAAAATCATATTTATATGATTTTTACACGTTAAATCCATTATCCAATAATTGCTATTAATATTAAAATATTAATATTTTCATGACAAAATATCAAAAGTTATATTTTATATCATAAATATTTTTATAACACTTCAATCATTTTTATATGATTTTTGTATCATAAATTCTATTTTTTCATAATTTATTTAATTCATTTATTAAATAAATTAATTACCATTATTAATAAATTATTAATGAAATTCACCACAAAAAATTAAAAGTCATCAAAAATAACTTAAAATGTTTTCTAACACCATAATATATTTTTAAATGATTTTTCATGTATAAAAATCATTTTAAATAATTTATTTAATATTATAATTAAATAAATTAAATACCAATAATATTCCAAAAATATTAAATATTTATGAAATATATTCAAAATTATTAAAAATCCATTTTTAGGCTTTAAATTAATTTTTAGTTATTTATTTTGTATTTTTCATTATTAAAAGCTATTTTTTTCTATTTATTTAATACAAATAATAATTTTGGAAAATAACTATCGCTAAAGGGCCTTATAGCGACATAATTGTCGCTATAGGTGTTCTTGGCAAAAACCCAGATCTTCATGTCAGTATACACGGTACCTACTTTGACCGGTTGTAATTATTTGATCCTTAAGTTTCTGGGCTGGTATTTGTGTTAATGTTGTAGTACTGATGTAGTACTACAACCCTAAACCAATTTCATGGCTAACATGCATCATATCAGAGAGATATTAGCCATCAAATATCATGTCAGAGGTTGTTCTTCATTTCTGGGTTTTCCAAAAATGAAGAACAGCTCATGGTGTCTACTTTGAGTGTGATGCCCCCAAAATAGGTATACATCACCCATCTTGAGTCGCCAAATACATAGTACATAAATCAAATACAAACTTAATTATACAACTGTCGTGCAAAATACGACAAAACATAGCTGAGAGTTTTAACAAGAATATTGCCTTCTAGACAATATCCACTCTCAATGGAGTCCTCATTATAATTATTATCACACTATTTCACAGAATAGTGAGGACTACTAAAATAACCATCTGGACCGTCAATCCAGTCCCAGCTATATTCTCATTTCCTTAAGAGAACACTAAAAGAAAAGGGTGAGCTCAACTAGCCCAGTAAGAAATATTATGACTACGATAATGCAAAATAAATTATCTTTAGCCTTCAATAGTATAACAACTGATATAATACAATAGACAACAAGTTTTAGATCAAGAACTGCAGCAGAATAAGCAATCCATTAGAAGAGTCAAGTAGAGCATGATATCTACTATCTTCTATAATTTAAAATTTTTTTCATCAACTTTATCCCTGAGACTTAACTTAATAAATAAACCACATCATCGAATCATCCCTGCACTACGGGCCAAGGATATTCATGTAATCATCAATGGTCATGATTATACCGAATAATCCCTGGTCATAATCATACCAATAACTGTCCATCAATGCACTACGAGCCAATGAGGACTTTTACCACATCATTTATAACATTACGGGTCATGATTATAACGAATGATCCCTGGTCATAATCATACCAATCAATAGTCCGTCTGTGACACCCCCAAATTCAGGTACTTCATTCCCTCAAGATTTGGTGTTCACTTAATAAAAACATTCATGTCTAACTACCCAATCATAATCAAATTGAATAATAAACCTTCCCATTAAAGGATTACATTAATAAAAATCTCCTAGGTTATCTAACCTTCAAATACAAACATCATATGCGAAAAACTAAATAAGTTCATTACAATAATTAAAATGAAGTCTGCCAACAAATACGTCAACATAATTACAAGTCTTCAAAACTTGTTCATCTTTCCCTTTCCTTTACTAGTGCTAGGTACATCGACCTTCTCAACTTTAGCTGTAATAATTATATAAGCAAGAGTGAGCAAACAAGGCTCACTTGAAATAACAATGAATAAAACTTTACATCAATTGCCAGATAATAGGCTCAATAGAACTAAACAATATGCTTTATTAATGATAATCAAAATTCTGAAATACATACATCTGATGGTCATAAGACCACGAACTATGTCCATAGTTATAAGTAATATTTTAACTTAAACTTTAATAGTCATAAGACTATAGGGACTCCTCGTACTTAGGGGGATCAACACTTTCGTACAATGTATTGTGCACAAACATTTCAACGCTATGCGTAAATTATCCCCTAATAATAGGGTTGTTCATCTGAGCATTTAAAATACGAGTCCGCACAAAAGTAAGTTTGGTTTGGATAAGTTTCAAGGTAATTTGGAATTCAATGAACATTAACTACGGAGTAGTTGAATAAAAAGGTAATAACTATATGTTATGGAATAAATCATAACGGAATCAATATTGTATTCTAATGTCATGCTTTAGGAATAATCTAAGAGCATAAACATTGAATAATTATAACATACCTTGCTTGAACAATATTAAGCCAAGGTTATTTAGAATTGAGTACTAAGTATGCATAACAAATAGTAAAGTGAACGATAAAACTTGTTCAACATTAGTATATCAGAATATATAAACTTGAATGCTAAATAACAAGTTAAAGACAAGAATAACTTGCTCAATATCAGAATAAGGTTTATAAAACTTGCATCATCATAAACAAAATAGATACAAGAAACTTACTCAATCATAAAAATAAAGTTTAGGAAACTTGTGTAATTATAATTGAGATAGGGTAAGTAAACTTGCTTAATAACAACAAGGTAGAGTAAGAAACTTGTATTGCGTGTAAGCTAAACCGTAACAATTAGATTCACAATATCCTATACACATTTTATCATGACATAATTAGTCATTACTACGACGCCCTGATAAGTGTATTTTATATACGCGATTTAATATCCAATTAATGCTTATTTGTTGCTAAATTCTTGCGATCATATTCACTTTTACTTGTTTTATGTTATTTCATGTGTAGAATGGTGGTTGTGGCATTCAGCGTATATTTGGAACTATTTGGTATGCTTTGAAGTAAATTAGAGAAAATTTGGAAGAACTTGTGGAATTCATCAAGTCATTTAGCAGAAGACAGGGCCGCTTGTATGGGCTATTTATTAATTACAACACACCACGGGCGGGGTCATGATATCCAGCTAGCGAAGCAAGGCCCTCGCTGTATGATGCATTATTAAACTATACACCACGGCAAAAACTAAGTCTTCATATGAGAATTCTACCTATTTGCATGGCATTATAACTCTATTTGAATAGAATTTGACTGGGACTTATGTGTTGGACATGATATACTAAAGGGATAACAACTTCAAGAGAGAGAGAGAGACATATTACGAAGATCTATGTTCAGTTTTTGATAGCAAGTGTGGAGGAGTATTTCGAGGAGTTTTTGAAGACTATTGCAATTCTAGTCTACGTGAAGGGTGTTTTTCAATATTCTTCATGTTAGATTAGTATTTGTAATTGGAAGAATGATTTCTATGATTTATTCAGTTTTTATTTCGTTTATTATGAACTAATTCACTTTTTAGGCTTGTGATGGATCCTTAAGTGAATCGATGGTTTTGTAAACTTTGATTTGCAATTTAATTAGCTATCTCCGGTTTATCTATATTGATTTTTGCTTGAATCTATGAATTTCCTGATCAAGAATTCTTTGTGGAGTTGGATGGAATCGAGAGAGTATATTCAAATCTAGACCTAGTTGATATAGCATGTGTTCAGGATTTTGTTAGTAGCTTAAACTTGATGAGTGTTAAGGTAGAGATATGCTTGACACCGCATGTAATCGGATAGAGAACTTATTCTTCAACCTTCTTCAATTGTAATTCACATAGAGATATAGTGGGTTAGTTGATTAAGGTGTTTAACGAATTTCTATCTTAATTGTGGATTGATGTTAATAGGTTATTGATGCATCGAGAGGTGGTTAATGCGACGTTCGTGTTCTTGATTAATAAACTGGGATAGTGTGTTGAATTGGAATAAAGGTGTTAAAATCAAAGTGAAGCTTAGGGTGAAATCATAAGTCTAATCCTCCATTAATTGTTTGAAATTTCAGATTTTGATATTCGTGGTTATTTTGTGTTAGTTTAATTATTCTTAATTTTAGTTGTGTTAATTTAAACTATTGAGTTGATTTGTTTGATAAAATTATGGTTAATAGAAGATTGGTAATTGTAAGTTAAGGTTATTGCTAATTTGTCTCTGTGGGAACGATACTCTACTCATCACTCTATTACTTGTTGACCACGTATACTTGCGTGTTGTGCGTAATTAGATTTTACCCAACAAGTTTTTAGCGCCACTGCCGGGGACCTTTTTAGTATAAATCTTAATCATTTTACAATATCAGTTTAATTAATCCAATTTTACTTAGACATTTTTATTTTTGTTTTGTGTTTCTTATTTCAGGTGTTGGAAGTAGTTTATGCAAACTCGGTCCCAAAATCCAGACTTGCTGCCTTTTGAGGACGACATTGAGAAAAGGTTTCAGAGGTTGAGTAAGTTGATCAAGGAAACGAGGCAAGAATTCGAAACATCTGAAAAGGAAGAGGTAACAGTAATGGAAGCCGAAGATCGAAAAGCGTTAAGGGACTTCGCAACACCCAAGGTGACTGAACTGCAATCAAGCATCACTAGGCCAGCAATAGCAGCAAATACGTTCGAAATTAAGCCTGGGATGATACAAATGATTCAGAATTCAGTTCATTTTGGGGGATTTGCAAATGACGATCCGAACGAGCATCTAGTCAGTTTTCTGGAAATGTGCGACACTTTTAGGTTCAATGGGGTGTCGGATGAAGCGGTGAGACTTCGATTGTTCCCATTCTCTTTACGGGACAAGGCGAAGAGTTGGTTGCATTCTCTACCATCCGGTTAGATAAAAACATGGGAATATTTAGCTCAGAAATTCCTCGCAAAATTCTTTCCACCGGCGAAAACTGCGAAGATGAGGAACGAGATTACGATGTTTAAACAGCAACATGGGGAGTTTTTATATGAGGCCTGGGAAAGATACAAAGAACTTCTCAGAAAATGCCCACATCATGGATTGCCCCAGTGGCTACAAATGAACATCTTTTACAACGGACTACATGGGAATCTCAGTACAAGTATTGATGCAGCGTCGGGCGGAGCATTTATGGCTAAAAGTTACGAGGAAGCCTACGAGTTGATTGAATCCATGGCGGCTAATAATTATCAGTGGCCCACATCAAGAATGACACAGGCGAAGGCAGCTGGGGTATTAGAAGTAGATAGTATGACAGCGATGCAAGCACAGATTTCTACACTTTCAAAGAAGTTGGAGTCAGTGATAGCAGCACAAGCACAACAAACACAACAAGTACAACAAGTGGTAATAATATGTGAGTTGTGCGTGAGAGAGCACCCAACGGAGCAATGTGCAATTAATCCAGCATCTGTACAGTTCATCAGCAATTACAACAGAATTTCTCAAAACACATATCTGAACACATACAATCAAGGAAATAGGAATCATCCGAATTTCTCATGGAGCAATAACCAGCAAAATCAAGCTTCACGACAATCATATCCACCAGGATTTCAGAACCAGCAACAACCAGCTCAATATCACGAAATGAAACCCGATCTGGAGGAAGTGTTGGCAAAATTCATGACTAGCATCGATTTGGCTATAAAAAATCACGCCATGACTATGAAATCACAAGAGACGGCGATTTAGAATCTAGAGAATCAGATAGGTCAAATTGCGTTGGCATTGAATAATAGACCACAAGGGACATTACCAAGTGACACCGAGAGAAATCCTAAGGGTAATCACGAGCAGTGTCAAGCTATTATTTTGAGAAGTGGAAAATAACTTGTTGGTCAAGAGCCAGAAATTTCGGTTACAAAGAAGGTTGAACCAGAGAAAGAAAATACAGTAGGTGAGGTAAAGCAAGGGAATGAAAAATAAATGGAAAAGAACAAACCAGTTAATGAACCAGTTGTTTACCCTCCCCCACCATTCCAGCAAAGAGTTCCAAAACAAAAATTAGACAAGCAATTTTCAAATTTTTTGGAAGTTTTCAAGAAACTTCAAATCAACATACCATTTGCAGAGGCCCTAGAACAAATGTTGAGCTACGTAAAATTTATGAAAGGGATTCTATCAAGGAAAAAGAAATGGGAAGATTTTGAGACTGTGGCACTAACAGAGGAGTGTAGTGCGGTATTACAGCAGAAACACCACCAAAACTCAAGGACCCGGGAAGCTTTACTATTCCATGCATGATTGGGGAGATGTATTTTAGCAAGTGTTTATGTGATTTGGGGGCGAGTGTAAACCTTATGCCATTGTCAGTATAGTTAGAATTGGGTTTGCCAGCACCAAGTCCTACAAATATCACATTACAGTTGGCGGATAGGTCAGTCACATATCCGAGAGGCATAGTAGAGGACATCTTAGTGAAAGTGGATAAGTTTATATTCCCCACGGACTTTATCATTCTGGATTTTGAGGAGGACAAAAACATCCCAATTATCATAGGGAGACCATTTTTGGCTACAGGGCGGACACTCATAGATGTACAAAAAGGATAAATCACTATGAGGGTCAAAGATCAAGAAGTGAAATTCAATGTGTTTAAGGCCATGAAATTCCCTACGGATGAGGAAGAATGTTTTCGAATGGATTTAATTGAGCAAATCATTAGTGATGACATGAGCAAAAGTTTGGTGAACGATCCATTAGAAATAACGTTATTGGGAGATGAAGAGATCGACGATACAGAATTGGTGGATTACCTTCAATTACTAGACTCATTGCCATGAGTACCAAGATTTAGAACACCATTTGAACCACTGCACACAGAGGAGGTAACCGCAGAAAAACTGAAACCATCATTGGAAGAGCCACCAAAGCTGGAACTTAAGCCACTTCCTACGCACCTCAAGTATGCGTATTTAGGCAATTTAAATTCTTTACCTATTATTATTTTAGCTGCACTTAACGAATTGCAGGAAGAAAAGTTGCTGAGGGTGCTTCGGGAACACAAATCAGCTATTGGGTGGACAACCGCCGACATAAAGGGAATCAGCCCTTCATTTTGCATGCACAAAATTTTGATGGAAGATGAGGCAAAACCAACGGTGGAGCAACATCGGTGGCTCAATCCAATTATGAAAGAAGTTGTGAAGAAGGAAATTCTGAAATGGTTAGACGCCGACATCATCTACCTGATTTCCGACAGGAAATGGGTTAGTCCAGTCCAGTGCGTACCGAAAAAAGAGGAATGACGGTGGTGCAGAATGACGACAACGTGTTAATCCCAACTAAAATAGTTACAGGTTGGCGGGTTTGTATGGATTACAGAAAATTGAACAAGGCAACCCAAAAAGATCATTTCCCGCTGCCTTTTATGTACCAAATGTTAGACAGATTGGCGGGACACCAATTTTACTGTTTGTTGGATGGCTACTCGGGCTACAACCAAATAGTCATCGCTCTAGAGGATCAAAAGAAGACCACATTTACTTGCCCTTATGGCACATTTGCATTTAGAAGGATGTCGTTTGGGCTATGTAATGCACCTGCAACTTTCCAACGGTGTATGATGGCCATTTTTTCAAATATGGTGGAGAAAAATGTTGAGGTCTTCATGGATGACTTTTCGGTCTATGGGGACAGATTTGATAATTGCTTGAAGAATCTGGTCATGGTTTTGCAAAGATGTAAGGACACGAATCTTGTACTAAATTGGGAAAAATTCCACTTCATGGTTAAAGAGGGCTTAATTTTGGGCCATAAGGTATCGGCTCAAGGATTGGAAGTTGACAAAGCAAAGCTGGAAACTATTGAAAAGTTGCCTCCACCAAACTCAGTTAAGGGTATTAGGAGTTTCTTGGGACATGCTGGGTTCTACAGGAGATTTATAAAGGACTTCTCTAAAATTGCGAAACCTCTATGCAGTCTCTTAGAGAAGGATGAGATGTTCAGCTTCGATGGAGAGTGCAAGACAGCCTTTGAATTATTAAAGAGAAAATTGACTATAGCCCCCATGATAGTCTCTCCAGATTGGAGCATGCCATTCGAGCTTATGTGTAATACGAGCGACTTCACGGTTGGGGCTATTTTGGGTCAACGTAGAGACAAGGTGTTTCACGCTATATACTACGCAAACAAAACACTTACAGAAACGCAAATGAACTACACAACCACAGAAAAGGAATTACTTGCAGTGGTATATATGTTTGAAAAATTTTGGGCTTACTTGATCGGGACTAAGGTGATAGTCTATACAGACCATGCAGCAATTCGGTACTTGATAGCGAAAAAGGATGCTAAGCCACGCCTTATCCGGTGGATTCTCCTACTTCAAGAGTTTCACTTAGAAATAAAGGATAGAAAGGGGACGGAGAACCAAGTAGCCGATCACTTGTCGAGGTTGGAAAACAACGGGAAAGAAGAAGACGACAAATGTGAAATCAACAAAACAATCCCAGATGAGAAACAGTTTGGGATTTCAGCAGAGATTTCGTGGTATGGTGATTATGTAAATTTCGTTATGAGTAACACTTTACCACCTGACCTCACATGACAACAGAAAAAGAAATTTCTTCATGACCTAAAATGGTACATGTGGGATGATCCATATTTATTCAAGCAGTGTGCCGACAAAATGATTCGATGGTGCGTCCCATATAGTGAAGTGAAGAATATTCTGCATGAGTGTCACTCATCGGCGTATGGAGGGAATTATGGAAGTGAGAGGACAACAGCGAAGGTGTTGCAATGTGGTTTTTATTGGCCTACATTATTCAAAGATGTCCACCAGTTTGTCAAACAATGCGATAGGTGTCAAAGGGTGGGCAACATTTCGAAACGTAATGAGATTTCTACTCGCAGTTGATTACGTGTCAAAGTGGGTTGAAGCTGCAGCTCTACCAACAAACGATGCCAATGTGGTCCTCAAATTCCTCCAAAAGAACATCTTCATGAGATTTGGCACACCAAGAGCAATTATCAGTGATGAAGGTAGTCACTTCTGCAATAAGTCGTTTACTGCTCTTTTGGCTAAGTATGGGGTCAACCACAAGATAGCTACATCGTATCACCCTCAAACCAGTGGACAAGCCGAGGTATCAAACAGAGAAGTCAAAAAGATAGTGGAGAAAGTGGTGAATCCGAGTCGGAAAGATTGGTCGTTGAGACTGGATGATGCTTTATGGGCCTACCGAACTACATACAAGACGCCAATCGGGATGTCACCATATCAACTATTGTACGGGAAGGCATGTCACCTACCGGTTGAGCTACAGCATAAGGCATTACTTCAAAAAGCTGTAGGAGAGAAGAGATTACTTCAATTGAATGAACTTGACAAATTTCGCCTTCGCGCCTATGAGAATGCCAAACTATACAAAGAAAAAGTCAAGAGATGGCACAACCAGAAAATTTTGCGTTGAACATTCGAGCCAGGACAATCAGTACTCTTGTTCAATTCACGGCTGCGATTGTTCCCCGGAAAGCTTAAATCGAGATGGTCGGGACTATTCACGGTCAAGCGGGTATTCCCTCATGGTACGGTCAAAATATATACTCGCAATCCACTCGAAACATTCAAATTCAAAGTCAATGGACATCGTCTAAAGCATTACTGGGTGGCGAAGCCAACACCGACGTGATCGCCATCACATTGGCCGACACAAATTAAGCAAGAAGTAGTCAGGCTGACCGACTTAAAATCAAGCGCTAATTGGGAGGTAACCCAATTTTTAATTATTTATCATATTTTATATTCATAATTGCTTAATTACAGTTTTCATTTAATTCTTAGGTAGACGAATAAATGAAAAATCTCGTTAAACTCTTCACAATACATCATGATATAGAAAACTCACTAGTCTTCTTGCTGTATGTCATGTAGGTCAGAAAAAGGAGCAAAAGTGGCTGCAAATGAACTACAGTAAAGCAAAAGTTAGGGCTGACACAGATGATGATACCGCGTAGGCCTGCCTTTTATAACTACACCTTGGGGGTCCCAAACATGTTAGGGGGTCCTCAACTTCAGAAAATAGTGGCATAATAGCCACGGGCAGGGCCTTTCTGAGTAAATACACCACGGCGGTGTGGTCCCTAAATTCAGAGATGTGGCAAGCGTTATTTGGTCATTCCACCTTCCAATAACCCCCTTTTCACACTTCCCCACTACTTCATTACTCTATAACCACCACCCACTAACATTACTTTTTCCCTACATTCCCAACACTCCATAACTCTTCTCCACCTCTCCACCTCTTCACTCCACCAATGATAGCCTTCCCTCTCCATCTATAAATACCACCCCATCTCATACAAACTCTTCCACCACAATTGATATAAGGCAAAAAGAGAGTATAGTTGTGAGCTAGAGAGATAATATTGAAAAGTTTGGGGGAGAGTTAGAGCACAACCAACAATTTGGAGAGACATGGCTTCACAATCATCGTCGAAACGCCAAAGGGGGGAGAGTTCTCGTCCATCCCAACTAACTCGCACCTTCGATCGCCGGAAATTTGCAAGTGCCACCGCCACCGATCGGTATGACTACATGCTCACCAAAGCTCTTACACCGGAGCGGGGGTTGGCACCGGATGCTAACGACGGGGAGCTTATGCCGTAAATTTATCAAAAGGGATGGACCAAATTCACCGAGGAATCGGAACCAGCCGTTGTGAACATTGTCAAAGAGTTTTACGCAAATGCTGAGGACAAAGAACCATTCTGTGCTTTTGTTCGAGGACGGTTTGTTCCATTCAGCGCCGACGCCATTAACACCTACTACCAACTGCGGGTGCCTCGCCATTGCCAGTATGCGCACCTCCAAGATTCTGATCCAGACTTTGATGCCATAATCATGGAGATGACAAAGCCGGGAACGTTATGGATGAAAGGTCGAAAGGGAGGCACCGTGTTCCACAGCAAAGACCTTAGCCGGTACGGAAAAATCTGGTATGCCTTCCTCTGCGCAAAATTGCTTCCATCCCAACACACTTCGGACGTCACTAAAGAGAAGGCGGTACTGTTGTACGCCATTGTGCAAGATTTTATCATTGACATCGGAGCTATCATTTGCTTCTCCATCCGCCGGTGCCTACGTGGACATTTTTCTAGAGGCTTACCACACCCATCCCTCATATGTGGGTTATGTCATCAAGAAGGGGTGTGATGGTCCAATGACGAGCCCACACAAATGCCGCTCGCGTTGTTTGATTCGAGAATGATAGCGTAGTATTCTGTATGGGCAGGGGGCGAGTCACATCCGTGTGGAGTGGGGTTCATTTTTCCATCATCATCAGAAGATGATGTGTATGCTATAGAGGCATTAGGGGACAATGATGAAGAAACGGGCGATCAAGGGGATGAGGAGGTACCGCATGCCGAGACCATATCCAGTTCTCAGTTTCTTGCATTCCAAAATCAAATGAATGCACACACCAAGCCAACTCGTCGGGAAATGCACCGATTGGCAATAAGGCAAGAGCATATGTTCGATGCTATGCATATATCTTTCACCTCGTTGAATACAACTCTTCAAAGTTTCAACCCGGTGGCTCAATTTCCATACTAACAGCTCGGGCCAATGTCAAGGTTCCCACCGAGTGATTTCGAGGAAGAAGAACAATAACCACCTCCTCAGACTTAAGCGATAAAGGGAAGTCCTCATGTCCTTATTTTGTCTATTCATCCAATGAGGACATTATCTAACTTAAGTTTGGGGGATTTAAATAAATGTTTGCATGCATTTAGCTTATTTAGATTGCATTTTTAAATTTTAATTTCTTGTCATTATCATTTAAATTTTTGTATTGCATCTTAATTTTAGTATTGCATGATAGCTTAGGTGCATTCATAGTAGCTTAAGTTAATGTTTGTCATTGCATAGTAGATAATATTGTAATGCATTTTTCAATCTATAAAATAAAAAAAAATTTAGTTAGTAAATATTGTGTTTGAGTAAGTCCGTCAATGTTGTAGTTATATTATTTGTGGGCCAATGATGTGATTGATAATAAGTTAACAAATACAGTATTGAGTATTAGACATGTGACACAATGATCGTTTATGAATCGAATCTTGAGCTTGTTTGAAATTGGTATAAAAGGATAGCACGATAAACAAACATCTATGTTGAGTGGGCAATTCAAATTGATACATAAATGGTCTCTAAAGGATAATGCTAGTGTAAATGTCAAAATGATAAGGATAGACAATGAAAGCCAAAGTTAGGCAAGAACCTAAGTTTGGGGGATGATATGTGGGGTATAAAAGCGTTATCTAAAAAAAAAATTTGAATAAACACCGTGGCATGCTTGTCTAGTTTTGTGGCCTTTGTTACTTGAGTAAGTAAGCCCAAGGGGATTGTCTTTACACCTAGCGCCCTAAGGTCTTAATGGTCTGGGAGTCGTTGGTCGAAAGCTCGTTAAGGTAGTATTGAAAAGCCTAAGGGAATAAGACACTGCATAACTATGTGTATAAAAATAAAACGGGAAATAAGAGCAAAAAGCCCCCGTATATCTAAGAAAAAAAAAATATTTGTATGAATAAAGTATATGCACCCTGCGTGAACCCCTGAGATTAGTGATTACTTAATTTTTGTTGGAACTATCTATTTTTGATATATTTAAGTTTACACTGCAGGATTTCTTTTAAGAAATTGATTATGTATTGAATTTGAGTCAATTTCGGTTATCATGGATGTTGCACACACACACTATACCAGTGATGATGGCTTGAGATTCGAGGATTAAAACATAATTGTAGATTGGTTTTTGATGGTTGATATTGTATAGTTACTTATTTTCGCTGAGGCCATTCAGATAATCTTGTTTCTGCGATATTGTTGGATTTGAAAGAATATAAGTTAGGTAGTATTCATTTCTTCTCATTGCATTGCATGTAGTTATTTTGGTGCTCGAGGACTAGCACAGTTTATGTTTGGGGGATTTTGATAAGTGTATTTTATATACGCGATTTAATATCCAATTCATGCTTATTTGTTGCTAAATTCTTGCGATCATGTTCACTTTTACTTGTTTTATGTTATTTCATGTGTAGAATGGTGGTTGTGGCATTCAGCGTATATTTGGAACTATTTGGTATGGTTTGAAGTAAATTAGAGCAAATTTGGAAGAACTTGTGGAATTCATCAAGTCATTTAGCAGAAGACACACTCGTCGGGGCGAGTTATTTTACACTACACACCCCCGCAGGGGCGGGCTATTTTATATTACACACCCCCGCCGGGGCGGGAGTCATGATATCCAGTTAGCAGAAGCAAGGCCCACCGGGGCGGGCATTATTAAACTATACACTCCTGCTGAGACGGGGGTCTTCATACGAGCAAGTCAGAAGCATAGCCCGCCGGGGCGGGCTTATTTAGTGCATGAACCCCTGCCGGGGCGGGGGGTGAAAAATCTGAGTGTCCTGTTTTGTTTGCAATTCCTCTTGGGCACAAATTCTAGCTATTTGCATGGAATTGTAACTCTATTTAAAGAGAATTCGGCTGGGACTTATGTGTTGGACATGATATACTAAAGGGATAACAACTTCAAGAGAAAGAGAGAGAGACATATTACGAAGATCTACGTTCAGTTTTTGATAGCAAGTGTGGAGGAGTATTTTGAGGAGTTTTTGAAGACTATTGCTATTCTAGTCTACGTGAAGGGTGTTTTTCAATATTCTTCATGTTAGATTATTATTTGTAATTGGAAGAATGATTTCTATGATTTATTCAGTGTTTATTTTGTTTATTATGAACAAATTCACTTTTTAGACTTGTGATGGATCCTTAAGTGAATCGATGGTTTTGTAAACTTTGATTTCCAATTTAATTAGCTATCTCCGGTTTATCTATATTGATTTGTGCTTGAATCTATGAATTGCCTGATCAACAATTCTTTGTGGAGTTGGATGGAATCAAGAGAGGATATTCAAATCTAGACCTAGTTGATATAGCATGTGTTCAAGATTTTGTTAGTAGCTTAAACTTGATGAGTGTTAAGGTTGAGATATGCTTGACACCGCATGTAATCAGATAGAGAACTTATTCTTCAACCTTCTTCAATTGTAATTCACATAGAGATATAGTGGGTTAGTTGATTAAGGTGTTTAATGGATTTCTATCTTAATTGTGGATTGATGTTAATAGGGTATTGATGCATCGAGAGGTGGTTAATGCTACGTTCGTGTTCTTGATTAATAAACTGGGATAGTGCGTTGAATTGGAATAAAGATGTTAAAATCAAAGTGAAGCTTAGGGTGAAATCATAAGTCTAATCCTCCATTAATTGTTTGAAATTTCAGATTTTGATATTCGTGGTTATTTTGTGTTAGTTTAATTATTCTTAATTTTAGTTGTGTTAATTTAAACTATTGAGTTGATTTGTTTAATAAAATTAGGGTTAATAGAAGATTGGTAATTATAAGTTAAGGTTATTGCTAATTAGTCTCTGTGGGAATGATACTCTACTCATCACTCTATTACTTGTTGACCACATATACTTGCGTGTTGTGCGTAATTAGATTTTACCCAACACGCCCCCAAAATTGGTATACATCACCCATCTTGAGTCGCCAAATACATGGTACAAAATTCAAATACAACTTAATAATACAGCTGTCGTGTAAAATACAACAAAACATAAACTGAGAGTTTTAATAAGAATATTGTCATCTAGACAATATCCACACTCAAAGGAGTCTGTTAGTTCCCGGAGGCACAATAGTTATCTAGAAGGGAGGGGGGTTGAATAGATATTAAAAACTTTTCTTTGTTTAAAGACTATTTTGATAAAGATCTTAAGGAGAGCGGAATTATGGTTTCTTTAAAATCCCTTTTAGAAAGTGAATTAAAGAGAGTAAGGCAGTTATAGCAGTAATAAATAGACAAAGTTATTTTTAAGTGGTTCAGAGCACTTAAAGCTCCTAGTCCACTCTTCTACTCCTCGAGTAGAAAATCCACTAAGGATGTCTTTTTACACTTTCTGAATCTCACAGATTCCTTACTGACCAAATGCCCAGCACTTCTTAGTTCACTCTTGAACTCTTCAAGTCTAGCAGACTTGGTTCTTCTCAGTTCACTTAGAACTCTTCAAGTCCTTCAGACTTGGAACTCTCACTTCTGTTGATTGGTTGTTGATGAGATCGTGATTGGTGCTACTCAGTTGCTATTAAGTATTTGTTCGAAAGAACTAAGTAGATGGGCAAGCTTCTTCTTTTTCTTAGATCATAGTGTTGAGCGTTGAGTATTCTTGTGCGTTTTTGTTCAATGCTTGCTTACGTCTCTCATCTGTCCGTGTTCTGTATATATGTGATCTTGAAATCTATCCGTTGAAGCTTTTTGATGAAGCATTAAATGCGTTTGACATTTCTAAACTTTGATGGAGACTTTTTTGCACATCTTCTGAATTTCAATCTGGCCCACTGACACATCAGACTGCTTTCTCACCTAACACCTGAAAAGGTGTTTTCCTCTGCCCAGTGGTCCTTTTCTTAGCTTCTTAAACACGTTCCTTTTGATCAATACTAAGGATATCTTTTGTACCGTTGGGACTTGTGAGTGCTTCAACGTTCAAAACCCATTCCACATTTGTTAGAATTCATCTCCAAACAAAAGGTAGGGCTCGATGCTTCTGACATAAGGCAGATGACACTCTATGATCCATATCGTGGTGTCTTGTCATATTGGTGCTTGTTCTTAAGAGAGCACTATGATTTCTCTCAAGGATTTGCACACTACGATCTTTTCATACTATAATCATCACTTGATCGTCTTGCAGACTCTACATTTTCGAGAGCACACTACGATCTCTGAGTTAGCTTAGGCAAACGTCTGGACCATTCTATGATTTCTGAAGAGATCCTTCAAGGCAAATACACTATGATCTTCTAAGCTCTACGATCTTACCCTGGCTTCTGCAATCTGTTGATTAGCTTGATAGACTACGATTCTTGTTGAAGCCTATCTATACGTTTCACGTTAGATCAACCTAACATCTTTGATCCCTTTATCTATACATTTGTTTATAGAATGGTGAACATTAAAAGCTAAGATCAACCTAATAAATTTGATCTATCACTAAGTCCTTGTACATATATTCCTTTAAGGACTTTACATATAATCATGATCATTTACTTTAAACATCAAATGAAAATATGCATTCTTCCAATAATCTCCCCCTATTTGATGTTGACATAACCAAGGAGATTTGTTGTCATGATTATCAATATCTAGATGCATTTATTGATGTCTAGAGAATAAGCATGAATTTATTGATGTCTGAAGAGTAGATATTACAGATAAGCTTTACATCAATAAGAATTTAAGTTTCAACTGATCTCTATTTCTTTGGCCTTTTGCTTCTCGGAGGATTTGCATATTCCTCAGCTCTCCTTTTTCTGCTTGCTTCGTCTCTCCTGGCTATATCTTCCAACTCACTTGGGCTTAGTCTTGGATTGTGATTATGCTTATTCATGAATGTAGGATTTGCAATTGGCATTCTTAGGCCTGTTGTTGTCACCTCATGAGAGCTGGTAGTTGGCCCTAGACTCCTTAAAGGTTGAGCCATTAAAACTTCATACTAATCAGATCGTTGAGTCTGATGGCTGGATAGTGGAGTCTGCTGGTGGATTTGCCTTGTGGGAGGATTCCTTGAGGATTGAGGTTGGAATTGACCTCTGCCTCTGCCTTTTCCCTTGCCTTCCTGATCTCCTTTCCCTTTATTCTCCCCCTTTATGTCAGCATCAAGGGTTCGAATGTCTGCGGAGAGGTGAGTTAATCCTTGGACAAGCTCGTTGAGTTGACTTTGAGTTTGAGCAATGTCCTCGCAGTTTTCTTGGATTAATGCATTAGATCGAGTTTCACGTCATTGAAGGATCATCAGGACATTTTCAGTCTGCTGCATATAACCCATGGAGAAGTCTTGAAATTCTTTGACTGCAGTTTGGAGACTTGTGATACTCATTATCATTAGCTCGTTCTGAGATTCTTAAGTCTTTTGTAAGATCAAGACAACATCCCTATGTCTTTTAGCTGCGAGAAAGTAGATGTCATCCTCGTCGTTTATACTTTGAAGCATTTCTTTGATGATCTCTTTAAGCGTTTTAGAGAGCTCAGAGCTTAGGGAGCTTGGGAGATTGTTTGCAACATTGATCATTGATGTTAATCTCAGCAGAATAAGTGCAGTGTGATCTTCAAGACTCTCGTCAAGTTCTTTGATCACTTTTTTAGATATTGCTGACAAATCAGCCTTTGTGGACAGTTCTGACAGAAGTTCATTGAGATCAGGAATTTGTGAGGGAGGTGGTGTGCTCTTAAATTGATCTTGCAATGAGTAGAGGGCAAGATCAAGATTGAAATATTCTGTGACGCCCCCAAAATTAGGTATACATCACCCATCTTGGGTAGTCAGATACATGGTACAGAATTTAAATACAACTTACTAATATAACTGTCGTGTATAATACGACATAAACTGTGAGTTTGAATACAAATATTGTCTACTAGATATTATACAAACTCAAAAGGAGTCCTCATTACAATTATTATCACACTATTTCACGTAATAGTGAGGACTACTAATGCTATCCTCTCGGACCATTACTCCGCTCCCCGACTCGTCCCGGCTATGTTCTCATTTCCGAAGAGAACAAAGAAAGAAAGGGTGAGCTCAACTAGCCCAATGAAGAAATATTATGACTAAGATAATGCGTAATAAATTATCAATAGCCTTCAACAGGTTAAACTTATAAAATATAATAAACATCAAGTTTAATCTGCGGTGAACAAGCAATCCATTAAAAGAGTCAAGTAGAAAATAAAATCTACTATCTTTTATGATTTAAAAGGTTTTTCATCATCGTTATAGCCGAGACTCGACTTTAATAAATAATCCACATCATCGAATCACCCCGCACTCTCTGGCCAAGGATATTCTTTAGTATCACGACCACAATTATTCATGCACTACTGTGCCAAGAATAGTTGTGTATTCATTAATGGTCATGATCATGCCAACAATCGTCCATCAATGCACTACTGCCCATCGAGGACTTTTACCACATCATTTGTAACATTACGGTCATGATTACACCGAATAATCCAGTGTCATAATCATACCAAGTCCATCCATGCTCTACAAACCACGTATGACTTTAAAAAAATATAAACATGAGGATGATGACAATGATATAAGAATTCAATAAAACAAGTTCAAGAATTAAGTTATTCAGAACTAATAACATCCAAATCGTCAATCTTGCTTTGTAGAGTAAAATTCAAGAATGATCAGAAGAATATTTCCATGAAAAGATACTGGATGAAACGTAAATATCAAGGATATTCTACTAATTTCATGGAGTATAGAAGTCAAAGTTTTAACCAACTGGGTATAATAAAGAATGGAATAACAAAAGAAATCACCATGCATGCGGTACTTCGCATAGACAGGTTATTCCAATGAGAATAATAATAACGGAACCGGTCGGTGAAATTCACAAGCGGCTGGATGTTCCAATGTAATAATAAAGATGGAACCCGGATCCGGTGTAGAACACACGATAGGATATTCCAACGAGAATGATAAAGACTTTTACCAGTCCGTAAAACATATGATACATGATGTTCCAACAGAATAATAAAGACGGAACCAAGTCCGGTGTAAACACACGCATGTGATGTTCCAATAGAATCATAATAAAGATTAGAACCAGTCCGGTGTAAAACACACGCATGTGGATGTTCCAACAGAATAATAATAAAGACGGAACCAGGTCCGGTGTAAAACACACAAACAGGATGTTCCAATAGAATAATAATAAGCAATGGAATAACAACAGTTCTCTTCATGAATAAGAAAGAATAACACCCCTTACTTTTGGTAGGAGATTGAATACTGCAGTAGTGTAGTAACAAAATACTCTTCTTCTTTCTCTCTTATTCTCTCTATACTTTCTCTCTCTAAAGCTTGAATGAATTCGTGAAAAATAATGAAGCATTAGGCCTCTATTTAAAGAAGATTTCTAGCTTAGCACCTGCCATGTGAAAAGGCAAGTGGCTTGACGACTGGTGATGTGAAAAGAAAAGTGGTTCGACGCCTGTAATATGAAACGACAAGTGGTTCGATGCCTGTAATGTGAAACGACAAGTGGTTCGATGCCTGTAATGTGAAACTGCAAGTGGTTTGACGTCTGGTAAAGGTAATTACTATTGACGAAGGTAATTACTATTCACAAGGGTAATTACTATTGACGAAGGTAATTACTATTCACAAGGGTAATTACTATTGACGAAGGTAATTACTATTGACGAAGGTAAATACTATTGACGAAGAGACTCTTAGATGATGACATATGGGCCCCCCCCATAAAATAATCAAACTTACCACCAACGTCTCATAACAGACTCTTTATATACATTAAGGATTGAATAATATTACCACAAATCATTTTATTTTTAATCAACACATTTTTAATCTTTCAACAATTATTAATCATTTATAACTTGTCGTCTTAATTAATAATATAACATATTATACAGATGATACTGTGACAATAATTGAATCAATAATATAAGAGATATGATCAAAGAATTCATCGTAGTAATAATTGAGTATAGCTAAGTGACTTCTCACGTAAACATCAATAATCAATACCGTGTGCTACTATGCAACCACGCGTATTACTGTACTTTTACCACCGGGTAGTTCAACAGTTTTAACGGTAACACCTCTGCCATTATTTTTATAAAATATTTTTGTCGTTTTCTCAATCCGATGATAATTACATTATTGGGGTCCACCAATGATTGAGCCGTTGTACGAATATTCCCTGCTAAACCGAATATTCCCCGACCAATCGAATATAATATAACCACTTGCATACTTTGCAAAATTTATAAATATTACCCACAACTATAACATTATATCAAATTTATTCCATAATATTCAAAAATAATATTTATAGAAAAATTCATCTTTATTTATAATAAATTGGGTCTTACAACCTCCCTTCTTATGAAATTTAAGCCTCGAAATTAGGGTACGTACCTGGTATGTCGAAGAGGTAAGGATACCTTGATTTCATTTCAGATTCTAACTCCCAAGTCATTTCCTCAACATCGTGATTCCTCCACAAAACTTTGACTTGAGGTATAACCTTGGAGCGTAGAATATGTTCCTTCTTATCCAAAATTTGAACAGGAACCTCTTCATACATCAAATCTTATGCTATTTCGTCCGGTTCTAACTCAATAATATGGTTTGGGTCTTTCACATATTTACGTAACATGGATATGTGAAAAACGTTATGAACACGAGACATATTTGGCGGTAAAGCGAGTCTATAGGCCACAGTTCCTACTCGATCGAGGATTAAAAATGGACCGATGAATCGAGGATTAAGTTTTCCTCTCTTTCCAAATCTTGTAACTCCTTTCCATGGAGCAACTCTTAACAACACATGATCTCCTATATCGAATTCCACGTCCTTTCGATGAAGATCAGCATAACTCTTTTGTCGATTTTGTGAGGTTTTTATATGTTGTCGGATCATTTGAATCTTTTTCGTAGTCATACGTACTAACTCCGGTCCCAACAACGTTGCTTCACCCACCTCATCCCAGCATACTGGGGAACGACACTTTCTTCCATACAAGGCTTCGAATGGAGCCATACCAATACTTGTTTGATAACTGTTGTTGTAGGAAAACTCCACCAATGGTAAGAACTTGTCCCAACTCCCTTGAAATCAAGGACACGAGTCTTAATAGATCTTCAAGAGTTTGAATAGTCCTCTCCGATGTCCGTCCGTCCGAGGATGATATCTTAGAGCTAAATCGTGAAATCTGTGCCCATAGCTTTTTGCAAACTAACCCAAAATCGTGAAGTGAATCTTGGGTCTCGATCGAAACTATGGATACTTAGGTATACCATGCGATCTTACAATCTCGTTTATGTACATACGAGCAAGACGTTCAAGTGTATAAGTTTCTCGTATCGGTAAAAAATGGGCAAACTTGGTCAATCTATCAACAATGACCCAAATCGCATCAATGCCTTGAGAAACCTTAGGAAGACCGGTAACAAAATCCATGGTAATGTGCTCCCACTTCCATTCTGGAATTTCAAGTGGTTGCAATGGACCTTTTGGTACTTGATGCTCCGCTTTAACTCGTTGACAAGTTAGACACCTTGAGATATAAACAAATATCTCTCTCTTCATATTGCTCCACCAAAATGTATGACGAATATCATGATACATTTTGGTACTCCCAGGATGGATTGCAAATGGTGTGTTGTGCGCCTCCATCATGATATTATACTTTAAATCAGGGTCGTTAGGAACACAAAGTCTGGAGTTGACTCGAAGTATTCCTTCTTCATCGATTCTTGCTTCCTAAGATAAGCACCTTCTTGCACTTTCTTCCTCATACGCATCGCCTCCAGTCCGTAGCTTGAGCGACTTTAACTTTATCGATTAAAGTCGGTTCTACTCGTATATACTCGCTATCATCACATGCGTCCCCAGAGTCTTTAACTCTATCTCCATCCTTTGCAAGTCACAAAAAATGGGCCTTTGCGTTGACAATATCGCTTTCAGTACTTGCATATGATCTTCTACTCAATCGTCACCTACCACATTCGCTTTTCGAGATGGTATTGGATGGTATGATCATAATCTTTCAATGAGTTCAAGCCAACGCGTCGTTGTCGCATGTTGAGTTCCTTTTGAGTGAAGAAATATTTGAGGCTTTTATGATCCGTAAAGATCTCCACTTTCTCCCCATACAAGTAATGCCTCCAAATTTTAAGTGCAAAGACAATAAATACTTGAACTCTAGATCATGAGTAGGATAATTCCTCTCATATTCTTTGAGTTGTCGCGAGGCATAAACTATAACCTTTCCATGTTGCATGAGAACACATCCCAACCCTTTGCCCAAAGCATCATCATAGATGACAAATCCCTCCGAGCAGGATGGTATTGTCGAACAAGTCTTTGAAATAAGTCTCCTCTTGAGTTCTTGAAAACTCTTCTCACATTCTTCGCTCCAACCGAACTTTGTATCTTTCCGAGTCACCGAGTCAATGGAGTAGCGATTCGAGAAAATCCTTCCACGAATCTCCGATAATAACCAAATTAAACCGAGAAAGCTATGTGCTTGATCATCGATTTAGGTTGTTCCCGACTTTGAATAGCTTCAATCTTTCTTTGGGTTAACGATATTCCATGACTTGATACCACGTGCCCAAGGAATGCTACTTCTTCAAGCCGAACTCACATTTCTTCAACTTGGCATAAAGCTTATATTCACGAAGCTTTTGGAGTGTCAGCCTCAAGTGTTGCTCATGATCTTCATGGCTTTTGGAATAAATAAGGATGTCATCAATAAAGACAACCACAAAGTGATCTAAATATTCCTTGAATACTTGGTTCATCATATCCATGAAGGCGGCGGGAGCATTAGTCAATCCAAAGGACATGACTAGAATTCATAATGCCCGTCTTGAGTTCCGGCCGCCTTTGGAATGTCAATTGGTTCTAATCTTCAATTGGTGATATCCGGAACGAAGATCAATCTTTGAAAAGAATTTGGCTCCTTACAATTTGGTCAAACAGGTCATCAATACGTGGCAATGGATACCTATTTTTGATGGTGACATGATTTAACTCCAGATAATCAATACAAAGTCGCATACTCCCATCTTTCTTCTTCACGAATAGAGCAGGGAGCACCCCAAGGAGAAGTACTAGGGCGAATAAAGCCAATGTCTAACAATTCCTGCGTTTGGGTCTTTAACTCCACGAAGTTTAATAGGAGCCATTCGATATGGGGCTTTGGAAATAGGTTTTGTCACGGGGTTCAAGGTCGATACAAAATTCAATTTCACGCTCTGGGGTAGGCCAGAAGTTCTTGAGAAATCGTCGAAATTTATTAACAATAGAAATATCGTTCAAAAGCGATATTTTTGTTTAAATCGTGACATGAGCTAAGAAAGCTTGACATCCGTTTTCAATAAGCGAATAGCTTTATGGCTTGAGATGACCGTGATTGATTTTAATGGTTTGGTCATTTGAATTAGCATAATAGGTTGATTAGGAATATGAAAGCTAACAACCTTACGAAAATAATCAATTTTTGCATGATAAGTAGTTAACCAATCAATCCCTAGAATCACGTCAAATGCAAGTATTTTTAATGAAATAAGATCGACAGAAATGTGAGGGTACCTATTTGAACCAAACAAGACTTATAAGCAGTGGATGTAATGAAGGTTTCTCCCAACGGAGTTTCCACAGATAAAGTCAAAGTCTAATTTCTCCGAGTCAAATTTAATCGATGGCGCAAGTAGGAGAAATAAAAGAATGGGTAGAACCAGGTATCAAATAAAGTATAGACTTCATTAGAGTTTATGATAAGCTTACCCGTGATGACCTCATTCGGATTCCTTGCTCTTTGGGAGGTCAAAACAAATGCTCTCCCTTACCTTTATCGGTTTTGACTTTTTCGGGACTGACCTTTGGTGCCTCCATCCTAGGCTGAATTGTGTCTTGATGGCGACAAAATCGAGCTAAGTGACCTTCTCTTCCACAATTATAACATGCTTTGACTGACATGGCGCAGTTTGGATGATGTGTCCTCTCCTCCGCATTTGAAGCATATGATAGGTGGTCTTTCTCCTTCCTTAACAACGGGTCTTTGGTCGACGTCTTTCCATCATTGTTGAATCTCCTTTTCTTGAAATGTCCATTCTTATTGTTTTGGCCTGATTACCACCAAGAAGTGGTTACCATATCTCGCTTTGATTGATTCCCTTCACGCTTGTTGTCACCGCTTGATGACTACTCTCATTGGTATTATAATTTTGCTTTGCTACTCTCTTTTAGTTAACGTTGACTAATTATCGCGCTCCACTAATTGAGCCCTATTTACAACATCTCAATACAAACACGGTTTATGAGAAATAAGATGTTGACGTATCTCCACTTCAAACCTCTTAAAAACATTCGCACCATTCTCTCTTCATTATCCACCAAGTGGGACGAACCGTGATAACTCCATAAATTTTGCCTCGTGTTGCGACACGGTCATATTGTTTTGTTCCAACTTGATAAACTCGACCTCCTTCATGTGGCGAATACTTTCGGGAAAGTATTTGTCGTTGAATGACTCTGAAACTTCTCCCAAGATATCTTTAGTACAAAGAAAGTTGAGTACGTTTCTGGATTCCCACCGATGTCTGCCTCTCGGCCTCGCAACATAAAGGCGGCGGAAAGGGAACCTTTTGCTCCTCGGAGCATCCCAAGACATCAAATATCTTGGTAATCTGCTTTATCCATGCTTACGCGAAGTGGTTTTGGCTCTCCCTTAAACTCCGGTGGTCCCACTCTTTAAATTGTTTAGCGGTGACCACCCGAGAGTTTTCCGTGTTTCCACCTACGTTTTGGGCCAGAGTCACTCTACTTTCTTTGTTGCATAAATTGCATAAAGCCTCCGAACATTTGATCATTCATCATTTGGTCGGTGTTGTTGTTTGCATGAGGATTATGTCGTCTTCACGATGCACATTATCCTGATTATTGATATGTGGTGAATCAACGATCGCTGCGCTCCATTCTTATTCTCAACATTCTCGGATGTCATTTTCGAATCTTCGCCACAAAACAAAAGGTTAATTGACATGTAACAAATTATCCCTATATTACGACCAACCAATAAAATAGCACATAAACTTAGGTAGGTCATACTAGCGAAGGTATTCCCGCCTCTCCCTCCTAGTACTATTCTCACATCTTAGCTAGGGATCATATCCTAAGCTCGATACTAATGTGGCCCCCAAAATTAGGTATACATCACCCATCTTGGGTAGTCGATATCGTATGTAATTTAAATACAACTTACTAATATAAGCGTAGGTGTGCAATCTGACATAAACCGTGAGTTTGAATACAAATATTGTCTACTAGATATTATACAAACTCAAAAGGAGTCCTCATTACAATTATTATCACACTATTTCACGTAAATAGTGAGGACTACTAATGATATCCTCTCGACCATTACTCCGCTTCCAGACTAGTCCCGGCTATGTTCTCATTTCTTGAAGAGAACGGTGAAAGAAAGGGTGAGCTCAACTAGCCCAAGAAGAAATATTATGACTAAGATAATGCGTAATAAATTATCAATAGCCTTCAACAGGTTAAACCGATAAAATATAATAAACATCAAGTTTAATCTGCGGTGAACAAGCAATCCATTAAAAGAGTCAAGTAGAAAATAAAATCTACTATCTTTTATGATTTAAAAGGTTTTTCATCAACGTTATAGTCGAGACTCGACTTTAATAAATAATCCACATCATCGAATCACCCCACGCACTTTTACTGACGATGATATTCTTTAGTATCACGACCACAATTATTCATACCTACAGGGCCAAGAATAGTTGTGTATTCATTAATGGTCATGATCATGCCAACAATCGTCCATCAATGCACTACTGACAACGAGGACTTTTACCACATCATTTGTAACATTACGGTCATGATTACAATCGAATAATCCACGGTCATAATCATACCAAGTCCATCCATGCTCTACAGACCCACGATGACTTTAAAAAAATATAAACATGAGGATGATGACAATGATATAAAGATTCAATAAAACAAGTTCAAGAATTAAGTTATTCAGAACTAATAACATCCAAATCATCAACATGATAATCTTGCTTTGTAGAGTAAAATTCAAGAATGATCGGAAGAATATTTCTATGAAAAGATCTTTGGATGAAATGCAAATATCAAGGATATTCTACTAATTTCATGGAGTATAGAAGTCAAAGTTTTAACCAACC
Organism: Panax quinquefolius; assembly: GCA_020205615.1. Classification (NCBI taxonomy): domain Eukaryota; kingdom Viridiplantae; phylum Streptophyta; class Magnoliopsida; order Apiales; family Araliaceae; genus Panax; species Panax quinquefolius. Next base: position 69,021,427 of record CM035156.1, on the reverse strand, counting down.
GGGTATAATAAAGAATGGAATAACAAAAGAAATCACCATGCATGCGGTATTGCAGATAGAAGCGAGTTATTCAAACAGAATAATAATAACGGAACCAAGTCGGGTGAAATTCACACAAGCGGGATGTTCAACGAGAATAATAAAGATGGAACCGGATCCGGTGTAGAACACACGATAGGATATTCCAACGAGAATGATAAAGACGGAACCGTGTCCGTGTAAAATACATGCATGGATGTTCCAATGAATAATAAAGATTTAAACCAGTCCGGTGTAAAACACATGCATGTGATGTTCCAACAGAATAATAATAAAGATTTTAACCAGTCCTGTAAAACACATGATAGGATGTTCCAATAGAATAATAATAAGCAATGGAATAACAATGAGTTCTCTTCATGAATAAGAAAGAATAACACCCCTTACTTTTGGTAGGAGATTGAATACCGCAGAGTGTAGTAACAAAATACTCTTCTTCTTTCTCTCTTATTCTCTCTATACTTTCTCTCTAAAGCTTGAATGAATTTGTGAAAATAATGAAGCATTAGGCCTCTATTTATAGAAGATTTCTAGCTTAGCACCCGCCATGTGAAAAGGCGAGTGGCTTGATTTATCGTGATGTGAAAAGAAAAGTGGTTCGACGTCTGTAATGTGAAACGACAAGTGGTTCGACAACTGTAATGTGAAACGACAAGTGGTTCGACGCCTGTAATGTGAAACGGCAAGTGGTTTGACGTCTGGTAAAGGTAATTACTATTGACGAAGGTAATTACTATTCACAAGGGTAATTACTATTGATTTAAGGTAATTACTATTCACAAGGTAATTACTATTGACGAAGGTAATTACTATTGACGAAGGTAAATACTATTGACGAAGAGACTCTTAGATGATGACATATGCCCCCCCATAAAATAATCAAACTTACCACCAACGTCTCATAACAGACTCTTTATATACATTAAGGATTGAATAATATTACCACAAATCATTTTATTTTTAATCAACACATTTTTAATCTTTCAACAATTATTAATCATTTATAACTTGTCGTCTCAATTAATAATATAACATATTATACAGATGATACTGTGACAATAATTGAATCAATAATATAAGAGATATGATGCAACAATTACTGTAGCAATAATTGAGTATAGCTAATTGACTTCTCACGTAAGCATCAATAATCAATACCGTGTGCTACTTTGCAACCACGCCAGACATCGCATTTTTACCACCACCGAGTAATTCAACAGGTTTAATTTGGTAACACCTCTCGCCGTTATTTTTATAAAATATTTTTGTCGTTTTCTCAATCCGACAATAATTTACATTGTGGGGTCCACCAATGATTGAGCCGTTATATGAATATTCCTGCTGAACCTAATATTCCCCACCAATCGAATATAATATAACCACTTGCATACTTTTGCAAAATTTATAAATATTACCCACAACTATAACATTATATCAAATTTATTCCATAATATTCAAAAATAATATTTATAGAAAAATTCATCTTTATTTATAATAGCTGAGGTCTTACATATTCATTGTGGTATGAGGAGGGAATATCTGATGGAGGCGCCTGGGTTTGGATGTTGAAGTTTGGTGACTCTATGATTTGAGGTGGAGACTCTATAATGGGGCTAGAGTCAGTGATCGTAGAGTTGATAGGATGTGGGAGCATTATGAAGTTGATCTTATTTGGTTCCTCAGTTATAGAATTTTGGGATTTTGCAACTGGAAATTGATTTAGTGGATGTAAAATCACTTCCAACCATCGTGGGAATTCATTAAATTAATTAAATGAGGATGATGGCAAGTGATTAACTCTGAAGAGGGATGGGATAGACAGTACCTCAGATTCATTTTTTAAGGAAGATTTGTTTGTGAGTAACTTTTTGGCAAAGTTGAATCTTCCTGGAAATCCATTAGCTAGCACTGCGATGGCCGAATACTCTTTGAAGCACCAGAACATGTGATCCCAAGAGTTCAGAATTTGAGATTGGTGGAAAGGCATCATGGGTAGATATGAAAATAGTTGCTCATAGTTGGCTCTTCTATGCCCATCAATGCCTACAGCTATGATATCGACCTCATCACCTTCATCTTCTTCTCTATTTTCGCTAGAGGATTCCATTATATCAATGGCCTCATGATGTTCTTGCATTGGTTCTTTGTTATTTCCTTCAGGAGTCTCTTCTTCTGCCATGGAGGTGTCATGATCCTCCCCCTCAACTTGATCATCTTTTTGAATAGCTCCCCCTCAACTGGTGTATTCTCTTTCATTAGGGTTTCAGGTGTCTCCCCCTCAGATTGAGCTATGACTTCTTGGCTTTCATTTGCTAGTTCCTTTTTAGCACCCAATTTATTATCTTTCTTTTTTAGCACTTCTTCATTGACAATAATATATTTCTTGACAAGTTTCCTTCTTGGCTTTCTAGGCTGAGCCACAACCTTAGGACTTTCTTCAGTTTTGTCATTCTGATCAGCCAGAATGTTTGATGTAGCTACTTCCTTGTTTGGTCTGGTCTCTACGATCGACAGAGACTCTACGATCGAAGAGATTGATGGCCTTTTGGTCTTATGGCTGATTTTATTCTTCTTTAGCAGCTGAGATATGGTTGCTCTATCTTCTTCTGCCTCAGCCTACGGTTCCTTCCTTCTTACGATCCTTAGAGTCTCAATGTTTGAGGACTCTACAGGCTTATCGGTAGTGGATCCCTGAGGCTCTTCTAGAGTTATGGCTTTCAACTTTCTTTTTCCCTTCTTTTTCTGACAAAAGCAATGGGTTCTTCCTTGTTAGCTTCTTCTTCTCCAGTTTCTTTGACAATTGACATATTTCCTGGCACTCTTGATTCTTTTATTTCACCAGTTCTTCCACTGGATTCAGACATCATCCACATATTTTCGGCTGGATTTTTTTCCTTTTTCGAATAGTTGTTGGGTTATTCACCTGTTTGGATTAATGGCTTCTCCTTCGTCATCCTCAATCTTGTCACCCAAAGCAGCTTATAGGATGATGCTTATAAATCGCCCATAGAGCAACTTTTGTGAGCTCTTTGTCTTCTTTGAGCTGATTAACCACTTCCCAATCCATTCAATCAATAGATCCCCATAGTTAAGTTGTATTTCATAACATATGTTAGTCATGAGCTTGAGTTGCACCTCATTTATAGAGTCATGACCAGAGCTCTTGCAATATATACATTTTCCAACAATATCAGCTAGAAATTTATACCTCTGTGGAAACTCCTTCTTCTTGTATCCTCTGACAAAGGGTGATTTCTTGTGATGCATCTTTTTGAGTCCCTTATGGAAGTCTATGCCATCTATGGACGGGTACCCTTTAGATTTGAGACCTAGGGCTAGATTGATGTCCTCAGCCTTAAGTCTGATTTCTACGTTTCTGACCTTCGCAGTGATGGTGTTGTTTTCAAATACACCATTATTGTAGAATTCTTTCACCAGCTTCGGGTAGATCAACGTGTCTATATCCAATGCTTCTTTGAGACCCGCTTTCTTCAGTAACGACAAAGTCTTGTGAAATTTGGGTTCAGCTGTTTTGAACTCGTCAAAGTAGAGTCTGTAGCCGGAGATAACACTGGAAGCTGCCATTGATTTTCTTGCAGGAAGTGAGATTGTGTAAGACCCCAGCTTTTATAAATAAAGATGAATTTTTCTATAAATATTATTTTTGAATATTATGGAATAAATTTGATATAATGTTATAGTTGTGGGTAATATTTATAAATTTTGCAAAGTATGCAAGTTGTTATAAAATATTCGTTTGGTGGGAATATTCTTTTTGTTAGGAATATTCGCATAATATGGCTCAATCATTGGTGGACCCCACAAATGTAATTATTATTTCGGATTGAGAAAACGATAAAAATATTTTATAAAAATAACTACGGAGGTGTTACTGTTAAAAGCGCTTGAACTACCCGTGGTAAAAGTAATGCGATGTCTGAGTCGTTAAGAGTAGCACTGCGGTATTGATTATTGATGCTTACGTGAGAAGTCACTTTCGGCTATGCTCAATTATTGCTACAGTAATTGCTGCATCATATCTCTTATATTATTGATTCAATTATTGTCACAGTATCATCTGTATAATATGTTATAGTATTAAATTAATAATTGTTGAAAGATTAAATATGTGTTGATGAAAAAAAAATGATTTGTGGTAAGTTTGATTATTTTATGGGGGGCTCATATGTCATCATCTAAGAGTCTCTTCGTCAATAGTAATTATCCTTGTGAATAGTATTTACCTTCGCCATCGAATAGTAATTACCTTCGTCGATAGTAATTATCCGTGTGAATAGTATTTACCTTCACAATAGTATTTACCTTCGTTAATAGTAATTACCTTTACCGACGTTGAACCACTTGTCGCTTCACATTACAAAAGTCCGAACCACTTGTCGTTTCACATTACAAAAGCGTCCAAACCAAATCGTCAAACCACTTGCCTTTTCACACGCGGGTGCTAAGCTAGAAATCTTCTATAAATAGAGGCCTAGGGCTTCATTATTTTCACGAATTCATTCAAGCTATAGAGAGAGAAAGTATAGAGAGAATAAGAGAGAAGAAGAAGAGTATTTTGTTACTACACTGCTTCTTTGATTTCATCTCCTACCAAATGTAAGGGATGTTATTCTTTCTTATTCATGAAGAGAACTGTTGTTATTCCATTGCTTATTATTACATTGGAATAACTTTTATAAGTGGTTTACCCTATACTTGGTGACATTCTTCTATTATTACATTGGAACATCACATGCATGTGTTTTACACCGCACTGGTTCCTCTTTATTATTATTACATTGGAACATCCATGCTCATGTGTTTTACACCGACTGGTTCCGCTCTTTATTATTATTACTCGCTGGAACATCCTCGTGCATGTGTTTTACACCGACTGGTTCCGCCTCTTTATCATTCTGTTGAAATATCCTATCTCATGTGTTTTACACCGGGATCCGGTTCCATCTTTATCATTCTGTTGGAACATCCTCATTTGGTGAATTTCACCGACACGGTTACATTATTTATTATTACATTGGAATAACTTTTATGCATGCGATATCATCGCATGCATGGTGATTTCTTTTGTTATTCCATTCTTTATTATACCCAAATTAGTTAAAACTTTGACTTCTATACTCCATGAAATTAGTGGAATATCCTTGATATTTGCGTTTCATCCAAAGATCTTTTCATATTCTTCCGATCATTCTTGAATTTTACTCTACAAAACAAAGATGTCGTGTTGATAATTTGGACGTTAATAATTCTGGATAAAATAATTCTTGAACTTGTTTTATTGAATTCTTATATCATTGTCATCATCCTCATGTTTATATTTTTTTAAAGTCATTTGTGGCTTCAGAGTGCATAGATGGACTTGGTATGATTATGACCGAGAGACTATTCGGTGTAATCATGGCCGTAAATGTTACAAATGATGTGGTAAAAATCCTCGATTAGCCATATAGTGCATTGATGGACAGATTGTTGGCATGATCATGACCATTAATGAATACACAAATATTCTTGGCAGTAGTGCATGAATAATTGTGGTCGTGATACTAAAGAATATCCTTGGCCGTAGTAGTGCGGGGTGATTCGATGATGTGGAATATTTATTAAAGTGAGTCTCACTATAACAAATGATGAAAAACCTTTTAAAACCTAAAAGATAGTAGACTTTATTTTCTACTTGACTCTTTTAATGGATTGCATATTCACTGCAGCTTAAACTGGTTGTCTATTATATTTTATCAGTTTAACATTGTTGAAGATTATTGATAATTTATTCTACATTATCTTAGTCATAATATTTCTTCTTGGGCTAGTTGAGCTCACCCTTTTTTTCACCGTTTCTTGAGAAATGAGAATATAAATTTGGACGAGTCGGAAGCGAGTAATGGTCCCAAGATAGCATTAGTAGTCCTCACTATTCTGTGAAATAGTGTGATAATAATTGTAATGAGGACTTTTTGTTTGAGTTTGTATAATATCTAGTAGACGATATTTGTATTTAAACTCACAGTTTATGTCGTATTGTATACCACTTGTTATGTTAATAAGTTGTATTTAAATTCTGTACCATGTAAGTGGCGACCCAAGATGGGTGATGTATACCTAATTTTGGGGGCGTCACAGTTGGTATCAGAGCTTAGGGATATGATCCCTGGCTAAGATGTGAGAATAGTACTAGGAGGGGAGAGACGGGGAATACCTTCGCTAGTATGACCTACCTAAGTTATGTGCTATTTATTGGTTGGTCAGAAGATAGGGATAATTTGTTACATGTCAATTAACCTTTTGTTTTGTGGCAGTATCTGAAAATGACATCTGAGAATGTTGAGAATAGCAATGGAGCGCAGGCGATCGTTGATTCACCACATATCAATAATCAGGATAATGTGCATCAGGAAGGCGACAATCCTCATGCAAACAACAACACTGACCAAATGATGAATGATCAAATGTTCAGAGGCTTTATGCAATTTATGCAACAGCAGGCGAGAGCGACTCTTGTCCAAAACGTAGGTGGAAACACGGAAAACTCTCGGGCGGTCACCGCTAAACAATTCAAGGAGCTGGGACCACCGGAGTTTAAGGGAGAGCCAAACCACTTCTGGCGGAAGCATGGATAAAACAGTTACCAAGATATTTGATGTCTTGGGATGCTCAGATGAGCAAAGGTTCCTTTCACGCTTTTTATGTTCTTGTGAGAGGCGGATTCTTGGTGGAATCGGGAAAACGTACTCAACCTCAACTTGTACTTAAAGATATCTTGGGAGAAGTTCCAGAGTCGTTCAACGACAAATACTTTCCCGAAAGTATTACGCCACATGAAGGAGGTGGAATTTATCAAGTTGGAACAAAACAATATGACCGTGTCGCAATACGAGGCAAAATTTGCGAGTTATCACGGTTTCGTCCCCACTGGTGGATAATGAAGAGAGAATGGCGCGAATGTTTTTAAGAGGTTTGAAGACGGAGATACGTCGACATCTTATTTCTCATAAATTGTGTTTGTATTTAGATGTTGTAAATAGGGCTCGATTAGTGGAACGCGATAATGAGTCAACACAACTAAAAGAGAGCGTAATTTTAAAAATTATAATACCAAATGAGTAGTCATCGAAGCGGTGACAACAAGTGTGGAGGGAATCAACGGGCCGGATATGGTAACCACTTCCCGGTGGTAATCGTAATAAAACAATAAGAATGGACATTTCAAGAAATGTAGATTCAACAATGGTGGAAAGACGCGTCAAGACCAAAGACCCATTGTTAAGGAAGGAGAAAGACCACCTATCATATGCTTCAAATGCGGAGGAGAGGGACACATCGATCTAAATTGCGTCATGCATTCAAAGCATGTTATAATTGTGGAAGAGAAGGTCACTTAGCTCGATTTTGTCGTTCACAGAAGACAAATTCAATAGGATGGAGGCACCAAAAAGGCCATCCTAGAAAATTCAAAACCGGTAGTGCAAGGGAGAGCGTTTGTTGTGACCTCCCAAAGAGCAAGGAATCCGAATGAGGTCATCACGGGTAAGCTTATCATAAACTCTAATGAAGTCTATACTTTATTTGATACCGGTTCTACCCATTCTTTTATTTCTCCTACTTGCGCTCATCGATTAAATTTGACTCGGAGAAATTAGACTTTGACTTATCTGTGGAAACTCCGTTGGGAGAAACCTTCATTACATCCACTCGCTTATAAGTCTTGTTTGGTTCAAATCGGTACCCTCACATTACCCGTCGATCTTATTTCATTAAAAATACTTGCATTTGACGTGATTCTAGGGATTGATTGGTTAACTACTTATCATGCAAAAATTGATTGTTTTTCGTAAGGTTGTTAGCTTTCATATTCCTAATCAACCTATTATGCTAATTCAAACGACCAAACCATTAAAATCAATCACGGTCATCTCAAGCCATAAAGCTATTCGTTTATTGAAAAGCGGATGTCAAGCTTTCTTAGCTCATGTCATGATTTAAATAAAAATACGCCGGTTTTAAACGATATTCCTATTGTTAATAAATTTCCGACGTATTCTCAAGAACTTCCCCGGCCTACCCCGAAGGCGTGAAATTGAATTTTGTATCGACCTTGAACCCCAGATAAAAACCTATTTCCAAAGCCCCATATCGAATGGCTCTATTGAACTTCGAGGAGTTAAAGACCCAACCGTAGGAATTGTTAGACATTGGCTTTATTCGTCCCTAGTACTTCTCCTTGGGGTGCTCCTGCTTCTATTCGTGAAGAAGAAAGATGGGAGTATGCGACTTTGTATTGATTATCGGGAGTTGAATCATGTCACCATCAAAATAGGTATCCATTGCCACGTATTGATGACCTGTTTGACCAATTGCAAGGAGCCAAATTCTTTTCAAAGATTGATCTTCGTTAGGATATCACCAATTGAAGATTAGAACCCAATGACATTCCAAAGACGGCTTTCGAGAACTCCCCAGACGGGCATTATGAATTCCTAGTCATGTCCTTTGGATTGACTAATGCTCCTACCGCCTTCATGGATATGATGAACCAAGTATTCAAGGAATATTTAGATCACTTTGTGGTCGCCTTTATTGATGACATCCTTATTTATTCCAAAAGCCGTGAAGATCATGAGCAACACTTGAGGTCGACACTCCAAAAGCTTCGTGAATATAAGCTTTATGCCAAGTTGAAGAAATGTGAGTTCGGCTTGAAGAAGTAGCATTCCTTGGGCACGTGGTATCAAGTCATGGAATATCTGCTTGACCAAAGAAAGATGAAGCTATTCAAAGTCGGAACAACCTAAATCGATGGATCAAATAATGTAGCTTTCTCGGTTTAGTTGGTTATTATCGGAGATTCGTGGAAGGATTTTCTCGAATCGCTACTCCATCGACTTCGGTGACTTTGAAAGATACAAAGTTCAGATTGGAGGCGAAGAATGTGAGAAGAGTTTTCAAGAACTCAAGAGGAGACTTATTTCAAGACTGCTCGACAAATACCATCTCGCCTCGGAGGGGATTTGTCATCTCTGATGATGCTTCGAGCAAAGGGTTGGGATGTGTTCTTATGCAACATGGAAAAGTTATAGCCTATGCCTCGCGACAACTCAAAGACTATGAGAGGAATTATCCTACTCATGATCTAGAGTTAGCGGTATTGTTATCTTCTGCACTTAAAATTTGGAGGCATTACTTGTATGGGGAGAAAGTGGAGATCTTTACGATCATAAAAGCCTCAAATATTTCTTCACTCAAAAGGAACTCAACATGCGACAACGATGTTGGCTTGAATCTGCTGAAAGATTATGAACATACCATCCAATACCATCCTGAAAAGCGAACGTGGTAGTAGCCGACGATTGAGTAGAAAATTATATGCAAGACGAAAAGTGCGATATTGTCAACGCAAAGGCCCATTTTGTGTGACTTGCAAAGGATGGAGATAGAGTTAAAGACTCGAGGACGCATGTGATGATAGCGAGTATACGAGTAGAACCGACTTTAATCGATAAAGTTAAAGCCGCTTTCGCTACGGACACGGAGCCGATGCGTATGAGGAAAAAAGTGCAAGAAGGTGCTATCTTAAGCAAGAATCGATGAAGAAGGAATACTTGAGTCAACTCCAGACTTTGTGTTCCTAACGACCACGATTTAAAGTATAATATCATGATGGAGGCGCATAACACACCATTTGCAATCCATCACAGGAGTACCAAAATGTATCATGATATTCGCCATACATTTTGGTGGAGCAATATGAAGAGAGAGATAGCTACTGCTTATCTCAAGGTGTCTAACTTGTCAACGAGTTAAAGCGGAGCATCAAGTACCAAAAGGTCCATTGCAACCACTTGAAATTCCGTAATGGAAGTGGGAACACATTACCATGGATTTTGTTACCTATCTTCCTAAGGTTTCTCAAGGCATTGATGCGATTTGGGTCATTGTTGATAGATTGACCAAGTCCGCTCATTTCTTACCGATACGAGAAACTTATACACTTGAACGCCTTGCTCAGTATGTACATAAACGAGATTGTAAGATCGCATGGTATGCCGATATCCATAGTTTCCGATCGAGACCCAAGATTCACTTCACGATTTTGGGTTAGTTTGCAAAAAGCTATGGGCACAGACTTACGATTTAGCTTCGGCATATCATCCTCGAGACGGACGGACGATCGGAGAGGACTATTCAAACTCTTGAAGATCTATTAAGATTACGTGTCCTTGATTTCAAGGGAGTTGGGACAAGTTCTTACCATTGGTGAGTTTTCCCTCAACAACAGCTTATCAAGCAAGTATTGGCATGGCTCCATTCAAGCATTGTATGGAAGAAAGTGTCGTTCTCCAGTATGCTGGGATGAGGTGGGCGAAGCAACGTTGTTGGGACCAGAGTTGGTACGTATGACTACGGAAAAGATTCAAACGATCCGACAACGTATAAAAACCTCACAAAATCGACAAAAGAGTTATCTTTGATCTTCATCGAAAGGACGTGGAATTCAATATAGGAGATCATGTGTTGTTAAGAGTTGCTCCATGGAAAGGAGTTACAAGATTTGGAAAGAGAGGAAAACATAATCCTCGATTCATCTGGTCCATTTTAATCCTCGATCGAGTAGGAACCGTGGCCTATAGACTTGCTTTCTGCCAAATATGTCTCGTGTTCATAACGTTTTTCACATATCTATGTTACGTAAATATGTGAAAGACCCGAACCATATTATTGAGTTAGAACCGGACGAAATAGCGGAAGATTTGACGTATGAAGAGGTTCTGTTCAAATTTTGGATAAGAAGGAACATATTCTACGCCCCAAGGTTATACCTCAAGTCAAAGTTTTGTGGAGGAACCACGATGTTGAGGAAATGACTTGGGAGTTAGAATCAAAATGAAATCAAGGTATCCTTACCTCTTCGACATACCGTGTATCGTACCCTAATTTCGAGGGCGAAATTTCATAAAAAGGGAGGTTGTAAGACCCCAAATTTTTATAAATAAAGATGAATTTTCTATAAATATTATTTTGAATATTATGGAATAAATTTGATATAATGTTATAGTTGTGGGTAATATTTATAAATTTTGCAAAGTATGCAAGTTGTTATAAAATATTCGTTTGGTCTGGGAATATTCTTTTTGTTAGGGAATATTAGTGACAATGGCTCAATCATTGGTGGACCCCATTAATGAAATTATTGTCGGATTGAGAAAACGACAAAAATATTTTATAAAAATAACTACGGAGGTGTTACTGTTAAAAGCTGCTGAACTACCCGGTGGTAAAAGTACAAATACGATGTCTGAGTAGTTGCATAGTAGCACCTTGAATTGATTATTGATGCTTACGTGAGAAGTCACTTCAACTATGCTCAATTATTGCTACGAATAATTCTTTGATCATATCTCTTATATTATTGATTCAATTATTGTCACAGTATCATCTGTATAATATGTTATAGTATTAAATTAATAATTGTTGAAAGATTAAATATGTGTTGATGAAAAAAAAAATGATTTGTGGTAAGTTTGATTATTTTATGGGGGGCTCATATGTCATCATCTAAGAGTCTCTTCATCAATAGTAATTATCCTTGTGAATAGTATTTACCTTCGTCGATAAGTAATTACCTTCATCGATAGTAATTATCCTTGTGAATAGTATTTACCTTCGTCAATAGTATTTACCTTCGTTAATAGTAATTACCTTTACCAGACGTCGACCCCTTGTCGTTTCACATTACGGTGTCGAACCACTTGTCGTTTCACATTACAGAGCGTCAAACCCAGTCGTCAAGCCACTTGCCTTTTCACACGGCAAGTGCTAAGCTAGAAATCTTCTATAAATAGAGGCCTAGGGCTTCATTATTTTCACGAATTCATTTAAGCTATAGAGAGAAAGTATAGAGATTATAAGAGAGAAAGAAGAAGAGTATTTTGTTACTACACTTTCGCAAAGATTCAATCTCCTACCAAATGTAAGGGGTGTTATTCTTTCTTATTCATGAAGAGAACTGTTGTTATTCCATTGATTATTATTCCGTTGGAATAACCTGTATAAGTGGTTTACCCTATACTTGGTGACATTCTTCTATTATTCTCATTGGAACATCCTGTCATGCAGTGTTTTACAATTCGGACTGGTTCCGCTCTTTATTATTATTATACATTGGAACATCCTCGTTTATGTGTTTTACACCGACTGGTTCCGCCTTTTATTATTCTCGCTGAACATCCATGCATGTGTTTTACACCGGACTGGTTCCGCTTTTTATCATTTTGTTGGAATATCCTATCGTGTGTTTTACACCGGATCCGGTTCCATCTTTATCATTCTTGTTGAACATCCCAGCTTGCAAAATGTGAATTTCACGACACAGTTACATTATTTATTATTACATTGGAATAACCTTTATGCATGCGGATCTATCGCATGCATGGTGATTTCTTTTGTTATTCCATTCTTTATTATACCCAAATTGGTTAAAACTTTGACTTCTATACTCCATGAAATTAGTGGAATATCCTTGATATTTGCGTTTCATCCAAAGATCTTTTCATATTCTTCCGATCATTCTTGAATTTTACTCTACAAAAAAGCGATTCGTGTTGATAATTTGGGCGTTAATAATTCTGGATAAAATAATTCTTGAACTTGTTTTATTGAATTCTTATATCATTATCATCATCCTCATGTTTATATTTTTTAAAGTCATCTCATGGCACATAGTGCATAGATGGACTTGGTATGATTATGACCGAGAGACTATTCGGTGTAATCATGGTAGTAATGTTACAAATGATGTGGTAAAAATCCTCGATGGTAGTAGTGCATTGATGGGCGCTTGTTGGCATGATCATGGCCATTAATGAATACACAAATATTCTTGGCCGTAGTATGCATGAATAATTGTGGTCGTGATACTAAAGAATATCCTCGGCAGTAGTGCGGGGTGATTCGTTGATGTGGAATATTTATTAAAGTTTGAGTCTCGGCTATAACAAATGATGAAAAACCTTTTAAAACCTAAAAGATAGTAGACTTTATTTTCTACTTGACTCTTTTAATGGATTACATATTCATTGCAGATTAAACTTGTTGTCTATTGTATTTTATCGGTTTAACATTGTTGAAGATTATTGATAATTTATTACGCATTATCTTAGTCATAATATTTCTTCTTTGGGCTAGTTGAGCTCACCCTTTTTTTCACCGTTCTCTTGAAAATGAGAATATAGCCGGGACGAGTCGGGAAACGAGTGATGGTCCTGAAGATAGCATTAGTAGTCCTCACTATTCTCGTGAAATAGTGTGATAATAATTGTAATGAGGACTTTTTGTTTGAGTTTGTATAATATCTAGTAGATTTATATTTGTATTTAAACTCACGATTTATGTCGTATTGTACACGACAGTTATGTTAATAAGTTGTATTTAAATTCTGTACCATGTAAGTGGCGACCCAAGATGGGTGATGTATACCTAATTTTGGGGGCGTCACAGATTGACTGAGCTTTCTTTTGATTTAGGGTTTCTGCTTGAGAGAGGAAGAGAGAGATGATCTTTTGAACTTCTGATTTCAAAAAGACGATTTTAATTTGTACTTTTAGCTTCCCTCTCTCTATTTTGCTTAGTGGGACAGGTGTCAAGTTTTGCTTGGTTCTACGAATCTGACTCAGGAGGATTGTACTAAATTGTCCTTAACTTCTTCTGAGCTGATTTATTTATTAGGAGGACCACGATCGTTGAGATGGTCCTTGGAATCGTCGAGTCCATTCTGCGTTCGTTGAGTTTGTTCAACAATTGTTGTGTCTGATCTGCAAGCATTGAGTTTGAGTTGTGATCGTTGAGTCTTACAGAGTCTTTGTGATGAACTTTTAACTTAGCATTCCCTTTGGTTCAAGATAACTCATGAAGAACCAACCTCATAGAGTGAATCAAGGGTTAGGTTTGTTCCTGAGGTGCTTGTTTAGAGAGATTGCTTTGTTTTGAATTTCAGCATCACATGGTGCTTCTTTGTACTGATGAATGAACTCTTTTATCGTTGAGTCGGTACCGCGATTGTTGAGTTTGCACTGCGATCGTTGTCTTTTATGACAATTTGGCTCTACGATCGTGGACTTCCTTTGATCATGTCTTTGTTTTTGAACATAGCCCTTAAATCTGTATGGTTAGCACAAACTAGAGCATAATTTTCATGGTTGCAAGTTAAGCATGCCTAGCTCACTTATCAATTTGTTAAATCTGGATTCATCTAGATGTTTTGTAAAGACATCAACAAGTTGATTTTCAATAGGGATATATTGTAAAGATATAGTTCCATTTTGCACATGATCCCTAATGAAGTGATACCTTATTTCTATATGCTTAGTCCTAGAATGCATGACATGATTATGAGTTATAGCAATTGCACTTGTGTTATCACAGTGGATATGTATGGATTTAAATTCAAACCCATAATCTGCTAGTTGATTTTTCATCCATAAAATCTGAAAGCACAAAGAATCGCCAAAGTGAGCGGTATTTAAACTACAGTTGAAGTAGATACTGATTTTTGCTTCTTGCTAAACCAAGACACAAGTCTATTACCTAGCAATTGACAGGTGCCACTAGTACTCTTTCTATCTATTTTGCAGCCTGCAAAATTAGCATCTGCGTATCCTGTTAGTTCAAATGAGAACTCCTTGGGATACCAAAGTCCCAAGTGAGGTGTACCCTTGAGATACCTGAAAATCCTCTTTACAGCAGTTAGACGTGATTCTTTAGGATTAGCTTGAAATCTAGCACAAATGCATGTTGCAAACATTATATCCGGTCTCATCGGCGTTAAGATATAAAGAGAGCCTATCATACCTCTGTATTGAGTTATATCAATACTTTTATCTTTTTCATCTTTGTCAAGCTTGGTTGCATGAGCAATTGGGGTTTTCATGGGAGAGGCTGATTCCATGCCATACTTCTTATGTAAGTCTTTAATGTACTTGGCTTGGTTTATGAAAATTCCTTCATCTGTCTGCTTTACTTGCAGACCAAGGAAGAAGTTTTGCTCACCCATCATGCTCATTTTGAACTTTCTCTGCATAAGCTTGGAGAATCTCTTGCATAACTTTTCATCAGTAGAACCAAAGATAATATCATCAACATAAATTTGAACTAATAGGACCTTATCTTTATGCTTTCAAAGAAATAGTGCGGTATCTACTCTACCTCAAGTGAATCCATTTTCAATAAGGGAGTTAGTAAGTGTTTCATACCATGCTCTAGGTGCTTGTTTGAGACCATATAAGGCTTTGTCTAATCTAATGACATAATTAGAAAGAGATGGATTGATGAAACCTAGAGGTTGCTCTACATAGACTTCTTCTTGAAGTTCACCATTCAAGAATGCACTTTTGACATCCATCTAGAAGACTTTGAACTTCATGTGAGCAGCAAAGGTAAGAAATATTCTGATGGCTTCTAGTCTGGCAACAGGTGCAAATGTCTCATCATAGTCAATGCCTTCTTCCTGAGAGTAGCCCTTGACCACTAGTCTTGCCTTATTCCTGGTGATGACTCCATCTTCATTCATCTTGTTTCTGAATAGCCACTTGGTTCCAATAACAGGATGATTCTTTGGTCTTGGAACCAATCTCCATACTTTGCTTCTTTCGAACTGATTAAGTTCTTCTTGCATGGCCTCTATCTAGCTGGAGTCTTCCATAGCATCCTCTTCGGTTCCATTCGAGATATGAAGCTTAGATAGAAGCATTCATTTTGAGTAGCAGCTCTTGTTTTGACTCTTGCACTCGGATCTCCAATGATTAGATCTTGAGTGTGATCTCTTGCCCATTTGCCTCCTGTTGGGACATCAGTTCTTATGCCTTCTTATCTTAGATCTTTAAGATCTATTTCTTCTTCTTGATGTGAAGGCTCATTGTCTGGCATAGGTCTCTCTACGATCTCATTTCCTTGTTCAACGATTTCACTGTCTGGTACTGCGATCGTAGTATTGAGCTCGACGTCCTCCTTCATAGTGTCTGAACTATTAGTCATAGTGTCTTGAGGCATTGATTTGTCTAAGTCAGTCTCATCAAAGATGATGTAAATCGAGACTTCAACACTCAGTGTCTTCTTGTTGAACACTCTGTAGGCCTTACTATATGTGGCATATTCAAGAAAGATTTCTTCGTCTAATTTTGGTTGGAATTTTGTCAAGTACTTCTTTCCATTGTTGAGAATGTAGCATGCACAACCGAAAACATGAAAGTAGCTGACATTTGGTTTTCTTCCTTTCCAAAGTTCATAGGGAGTTTTCTTAATCGTAGAGTGTATGAGTGATCTATTCTGAGTATAACATGCAGTGTTGACCGCTTCTGCCCAGAAGTACTCAGGCAGATGGGCTACTACTAGTAAAGTCCTTCCAGCCTCTATTAATGTCCTGTTCTTTCTCTCAGCAACTCCATTTTGTTGAGGAGTTCATAGAGCTGAGAAGTTGTGATTAATGCCATTGTCTGTGTAGAACTGGTCCATTTCTGAGAAGTTGAATTCTCTTCCATGATCACTCCTTATAGCTTTGATTTTCTCTCCTTTCTCGTTCATCACCAGCTTGAAAATATTTATCAGCTGGGAACTTGTCTCATCTTTTAAGGTTAGAGAGAACACCCATATAAATCTGGTGAAGTCATCGACTACGACCAGAGAGTACCTCTTTCCTCCAAGGCTCGTTGTTGGAATTGGCAGTTTTGCTCTTGAATGTGCTTCTGGTCTGTTTTCTAAGTTGACAGGCATTGCATGGCCTTTCTTTAACGAAGTTGAACTTGGGTAGGCCTGCAACTAGATATTTTGAAGCTAATTTGGACATGCTTTTGAAGTTGAGATGAGATAGTCTTTGATGCCATAGCCAGCTTATTTCTTCGGATGCTTTAGCCAGAAAACATATTGTCTCGTTTGAGCTCAGTTTTCTAAGATTTACTATGTAGACATTTCCTTCTCTTGTTCTGGTTAGCTTCACAGCAGATGTCTTCAGGTCTCGGACATGACATTGATTGTTGAGAAATGTTACTTGATGACCCTTGTCGCAGAGTTGGCTAATGCTTAAAAGATTGTGTTGTAATCCTTCCACATAGGCCACTTTGCTGAAGGATACTGCACTATTTCCAGCTGAGCCGTAGCCTCTTGTCTTGCCAGAGCCATTATCAATCTCCAAAGATGACCGAGGGACCCTCCTTCTCTATGTAGTTAGACAGAAGGGCTTTGTTTCCAGTCATGTGTCTTGAACATCCACTGTCCAGATACCAGGTTGTGTTTGTGGAGCTCTTTTCCTGAGGTAACATTAAACCTTCATTTTGGTAACCATACTTGCATGGGTCCTACTATGTTAGTACCCTTGGGGACCCAAATCTGCTTAATTTTGGGTCTCACATGCATGGAATTATAATGACATTTTGCAGCCTTGTGGCCAACTCTGTAGCACACAAAACATTTGATATGATGCATGTTTGTGTGTGTGTGTGAAAGTTCTTCCTCCATTTGGACTTTTGTGGGTTATTGGTCATCCTCCTGTTAAGCTGATATTCCTTCTTCCATGTGTTCTTGGGTTTCATGATTTGTGAGGAGTATACCTTGCCACTACTGTACCTTCCCAGTTGATTTGTAGAGTTGATCTTACTAGACTCTACGATCCTTCGAGGTTGGTTAGTAGTGGTTAGGTTACTCTTCTCTTTTATGAAACCCAAACCTGCATGATATCCCTTACTTCTGGGAATATGGGTTGAATTAGCTAAGCAGGGTTTTACAGGCTCATCGTTCTATGAGGATTTCACAAATATAATGCCTCTACTAAAACTTGAGGCATCACTAATGCTAATCTCCTTTACTTTTTCCACACATGGCTCTGAGGTAGATTCCCCAAAGCCTAACCCTGTTCTATCAGAGATACTTCTCTAGTTAGAGATTAAGGAGTCCATGGATGAAGAGGATTTATTCTATGTAGAGACTGTCTTTTCTAGATCCTCATTCTTGGAGGTTAGACTAGACTCTCTTTGTGCACTGAGCTCATTTGCTTGTCTCAAGAACTTATTCTCAGCTTCAAACTTGGAGAGAGAATTAGTACTGAGAAGGACTATTTCCAGTTTCTCTTAAACTTTTTATGTCTCCTTTTGAAGAAGTGAATAGTCTTTAGACAGAACTCTAAACCACTTCATGTATTGGTGCAGATCAGATGTTATGTCGTGTAATGCAGTTCCGAGGTCATCAATATCTACATCAGGAGAGTTGAAGTCAAATACCTCATCGATACTTACTTCATGTATGTTGGAGTTCTGTTTGTCCCTTACATTTTTGGCCATCAGGCAAAGATTTTCCATTTGAGGATCTTCATCATCTCCAGATTCTGGAGTTGAGTCATTGTCTGAGTCACTCCACGATCCTCCAGCTACAAGGCTTTTGTATTTCTTCTGTTACCTTTTGTTGCCTTTGTATTCCTTCTTTGAATGTGATTTCTTCTTGAGTTCTTCTCTGAGTGGTTTGTTGCAGTTGGCAATGAAGTGACCAGGTTTCTTACAATTGTAGCATGGGTCATTCATTTGCTTTTGGCTGTTGTAGTTGCTGACTTTCTTTGGCTTGCTGGTTTTGCCTTGTCGCATGAATCTTCTTAGTCTTTTAACCAGCATTGCAAAGTCCTCATCATCATCTTCATCGTAGTCAGAATCAACTTCAGTGTTGACTGTGGAGGTGTTTTTAGTTACTTTGAGAGCAACACCTTTATCCTAGTTTCTCCCTTCAAATAACGTTTCTGCTCGTTGTGTCATCTCCAGTTCGTATGTGAGGAGGTTGCCATATAACTGTTGAACAGTCATTTCATGTAGATTCTTTGATTCTCTAATGGCAGTGGTTTTGACATCCCACGTGCTTGGTAAGGCTCTCATGAATTTTATGATTAGATCTTTGTTTGGATAGATCTTTCCATAGGCTCGTAGAGAGTTGAGCAGAATATTGAATCTCTCGTATGTGGCAGTGACATTCTCTCCTTAAACATGAGCAAACATCTCATATTGCTGAGTCAAGAGAGATTGTTTGTTTTCTTTGACTTCTTTTGTTCCTTCATGCATGATGAGTAAAGCTTCCCAAACTTCCTTTGCTATTTTGCAGTTGACCACGTTTTCAAACAGATCATCTTCTAAGGATTGAAATAAGATGTTCTTGGCCTTTTTCTCAAGCTGGACAGCTCTCTTCTCGTTCTCTGTCCATTCTCCTTTGACCATGATCTGTACTCTGTTTGGGTCATCTGTAGTTGGTGCAAGCTTTATAGGAACGTAGTGTGACACCCCCAAAATAGGTATACATCACCCATTCTGAGTTGTCAATACATGGTACAGAAACAACTACAACTTTATTATTACAATAGTAAAACTGTGAGTTTGAATACAAATATTATCTTCTAGACAATATCTATACTCAAATAAATCCTCATCACATTTATTGATACATTATTTTACAAAAATGGTGAGGACTACTAAACAACTCTCTCTAGAACCTTCATTCCATACACAGAGCTCGTACTCGCTATATTCTCGCCTCCCGAGAAGAAAAAAATGGAACAAAAAGGAAAAGGGTGAGCTCAACTAGCCCAAAGAAAGAATATTATGACTAAGATAATATACAACAAATTATCATTAGTCTTCAACAGGAAAAAATCTAATAGAATCAATAGACAACAAGTTTTTAAATCAATATTCGCAGCGAAAATAATAATTCATTAGAAGAGTTAAGTAGAGAATGCAAACTACTATCGTCTATGTATGAATTTAAAAGTTCATCGCCTATCTTTTATCCCTGTAATATCAATCAATATATATCTGGAATCAAATATTCATCTTTGCACTACAGCCAAAGATATTCATCACTTGTCATGTTCATCTAAACACTGCTCATCTTTGCACTTTCTACACGCCAAAGATATTCATCGAATCATTCATCTTTTGCACTACAGTGCCAAAGATATTCAATAATATGATCATTTAAGACCGAGGATGATGAAAAATATTTTAAAGAAACGAATCCAAAGAAACAAAATGACAAGGATTAAGGATTAAGGATTCGTACTTTATTTTATCCACATCCAAAAATACCTCAAAAATAATCAAAGTGGTGTAAAATTCAAGAATGATCAAAACATGGATACAATCAAAGCTAGTATCCGAATAGATATTTTGACCGAAAAGAAAATTTTTCATTTTTCGATGAATAGTCAGAGTATTCGTGAATAAGATCAGATATCGTGAATAGTGCCGATATCGTGAATAGTAACTCTCACACCACAAAAGTTCCAAATTTGATAAAAAAACTTCAGATCAATATTTCAACATAATGATATTGAAGAAATAATATCATTACGAAAAAAATAATATCCCTTACCTCGAAAGATCAAGATTTAAATTTAAACACCTGATATATAGGTTATGACTTGAACTTGCACCAGATAGCAATACTCAAAGTATACTCAAAATACTCACAAGAATACGCCGATAATATAGAGAGAAAAACTTCAGCTTACGGTGTGATTTTCAATTCTAACCTAAGCACCCTATTTATAGAAATTACTTAGAACACCAAAGCGAAAATTTAATAAAATATTAATAAATTTATATAAATCATACGCAAAACTTGGAAATTCTGATTTCAAAGATATTTTTCAACACATGTGCCTACCAACCAACCACAAAAAAACGTTTTTGTTATTTTATTTTAAACAATTAAAACTTCCAAAAATCAATTATTTGAACTCTCTAACTTCAATAATTCACAATAAATAGCCTTTTTGTCGTAATATTCAAACACGACTTTTTATAGGAAATTCAATTCTCTACAACTTTGCGAGAAGAAAGTTTTTCAAATTCCAAACAAAATCGATCAAATCCACAAACATACGATTTTACAAGCTATAATCAAATTTCAATAATAAATGGGGTCCACCGACATGTTTAACATGTTTTAAACATTTATTGCAACAAAAAATACTCTTCCTCCTCAGATATACTCATATATCCCACATTCGTTTGTAAAAATATCACCATTATTATATTATTAAAATATAATAATATATTTAAATGAATTATTTTATCGAGAAAAGATAAAATTTCAATTTTCAACAATTGTCACATTAAAATTTTCTCCATCTATATCCACATAAAATCAATATTTTTCTCATCATATGAATTAATAATTAATTATTCACAAATAATATTACAGAATCACAATATTGATAACTAGGCGCTTCCTCAGGAAAGAGGGGCTTTCCAATAAGAATTTCTCCTCATTGGTAGCAATTGATTAGGTGACCAAACCTCTCCTTAAATGTAACTTTCTAGACATTGCCAATAATGTTATCTAATAATATTATTCAGATAATATGAATTATTGCTTCGATAATGAAAAATACTTGTAAATGACAATTATTGAAACAACAACAATATAAAATATCAACGCAACAATTATTAAATCAATAAAATATCGAATAAGTAATTCATCGTAACCATTATTGAGTAGTGCCTTCTTACGTAAGAATCAATAATTGGTGCAATACCGGTATCTATTGTGTTTTTAACCACATTTAGTATTTTAACAATATTAATTGGAATAACTACTGTTATTTTTAAACAACTTATATTTGTCGTTTTCTTCATCTAATCGCTTTCCATGGGGCCCACACATGGTCACATACTGCAAATGCATTTAATATTCCCCGACAGCATTTAATATTCCACGACCAAACGAATATTCCCGACAAACAATGAATATTTTATAACCACTTGCTTATTTTGAAATATTTATGTTTTTTACCCTAACTATCCCCATTAATCAAATCAACCCTTACTATTTTAAAATAATAAATAGAGAAAATTAAATTTCATTAATAATAAGTTGGGGTCTTACAACCTCCCTCCTTATGAAATTTCGTCCTCGAAATTGACGTGACGTACTGTGTTTTCAAAAGGTGAGGATACCTCGCTTTCATTTCGCTTTCCAATTCCCAAGTCATTTCCTCTATAGCATGATTCCTCCACGTAACTTTAACTTGTGGTATGACCTTTCATGCGTAGGACATGCTCCTTCCTATCCAAGATCTTGACTAGTACCTCCTCATCGTTAAGTCTTGACTATCTCGTTCGGTTCTAACTCTATAACGTGGTTCGGGTCTTTCACATATTTATGAAGTGCGATATGTGAAACACATTATGAACACAAGACATACTTTGAGGTAACGCGAGTCTATAGGCTACATTTCCTACTCAATCCAAGAATTTGAAATGGACCAATAAATCGTGGATTGAGTTTTCCTCTCTTCCCAAATCTTGTAACTCCCTTCCATGGAGCAACTCACAACAATACATGATCCCCTATACTAAATTCCACGTCCTTTCGATGAAGATCCGCATAACTCTTTTGTCGATCTTGTGCCGTTTGTATACGTTGTCAAATCATTTGGATCTTTTCGGTAGTCATACGTACTAACTCGGGTCCCAACAATGTTGCTTCACCCACCTCATCCCAACATATTGGAGAACGACATTTTCGTCCATATAATGCTTCGAATGGAGCCACACCTATACTTGCTGATAATCATTGTTGTAAGAGAATTCCACCAATGGTAAATACTTATCCCAACCGCCTTGAAGTCTAGGACATAGAGTTTTAATAGATCTTCAAGAGTTTGAATAGTCCTCTCGATTGTCCGTCTGCTTGGGGATGGTATCTTTGAACTAAATCGCAAACCCGCGCCCATAGCTTTTTGCAAGCTAACCCAAAATCTTGAAGTGAATCTTGGGTCACAATCCAAAACTTTGGATACTGGCATGCCATGCAACCTCACAATCTCATTCACGTATATACTAGCAAGACGTTCAAGGAATAAGTCTCCGTGATCGGCAAGAAATGAGCGGATTTGGTTAATCTATCAACAATAACCCAAATAGCATTGATGCCTTGAGAAACCGTGTAGGAAGACCAATAACGAAATCCATGGTAATGTGTTCCCACTTCCATTTCGAATCTCAAGTGGTTGCAACGAACCCTTAGGTACTAGATGCTCCGCCTTTACACGCGTTGGCAAGTTAAACACATCGAGATAAACTTTGCAATCTCTTTCTTCATATTGTTCCACCAAAATATATGTCAAGATCACGATACATTTTGGTACTTCCGTGATGGATTGCAAATGGTGTATTGTGTGCCTCCATCATAATCTTGTACTTCAAATCGTAGTCGTTAGGGACACAAAGTCTAGAGTGGACTCAAGTATTCCTTCTTCATCAATTTTCGCCTCAAAATAGCTCCTTCTTGTACTTTCTTCTTCATACGCATCGACTTCGGGTCATGGCTTGAGCAACCTTAACTTTTTCTATTAAAGTTGGCTCTATCGCGATACTTGACATCACCGCACTCATTCCCCAAGATATGATCTTCTACTCAACGCGTCATACCACGTTAAACTTTTCCGGGATGGTATTGAATAGTGTGGTCGTAGTCTTTCAATAGCTCGAGCCAACGTCATTTGCCGCATGTTGAGTTCTTTTTGAGTGAAGAAATATTTAAGGCTTTTATGGGCTGAATATATCTCCACTTTCTCCCCATATAGATAGTGCCTCCATATCTTTAGCGCGAAAAACGATCATTGCGCTAACTCTAGATCATGAGTAGGATAATTCCTCTCATACTCTTTAAGTTGTCGCGAGGCATAGGCTATGACTTTCCCACGTTGCATGAGAACACATCCTAACCCTTTGCCTGAAGCATCGCTGTAGATAACAAATCCATCCAAACCATATGGTATTGTTAGAACATGTGTCGAAATAAGTCTCCTCTTAAGCTCTTGGAAACTCTTCTCGCATTCTTCGCTCCAAACGAATTTTGTATCCTTTCGAGTTAGCTGAGTTAATGGAGTAGCGATTCGAGAAACCCTTCCACGAATCTCCGATAATAACCAGCTAAGCCCAAAAAGCTATGTACTTCAGTCACCGACTTTGGTTGCTCCCAACTTTGTATTGCTTCAATCTTCGCCGGATCAACAGATACTCCATGTTTCGACACCACGTGCCCAAGGAATGGTACTTCCTCAAGCCAGAACTCGCATATCTTCAATTTGGCATATAGTTTGTTTTCACGAAGCCTTTGGAGTACCAGCTTCAAATGGTGCTCATGATCTTCACGACTTTTGGAATATATGAGGATGTCATCAATAAAAACAACAACGAACTGATCCAAATATTCCTTGAATGCTCGGTTTATCATATCCATGAAAGCCGCAGGAGCATTAGTTAGTCCGAAAGACATGACTAAGAATTCATAATGCCCATACCGAGTTCAAGGCGGTCTTTTTGAATATCCTCGATTCTAATCTTCACCGATGATATCCGAGCGAACGTCGATCTTTGAAAAAAAAATTGTGCCTTGCAAATCGGTTAAACAGTCATCAATACGAGGTAGAGGATACCTATTCTTGATGGTGACATGGTTCAATTCCAGATAGTCAATACAAAGTCGCATACTCCCGTCTTTCTTCTTTTTACTGAATAAAACATGAGCACCCCAAGGAGATGTACTAGGAAGAATGAAACCGATGTCCAACAATTCACTCGTAGTTGGACCTTTAACTCCTGAAGTTCAATAGGAGCCATTCGATATGGGGTTTTAGAAATGGGCTTTGTACCAGTTCAAGATCAATAAAGAATTCAACTTCACGCTCGGGCTAGACCGGAAGTTCTTCGAAATATACGTCGGAAAGTCAATAACAACAGAATATTATTCAAATTTAACGTGTCTTTATTCAAATCCATAACATGGGCTAAGAAAGCTTGACATCCGCTTTTCAATAAACGAATAGCTTTATGATTAGATATGACAATCGATTGATTTTAATGGTTTAGTTGCTTGAATTACATAACAAAGTTGTTTAGGAATATGAAAGCTAACAACCTTACAATAATCAATTTTGGCATGATGTGTAGTTAACCAATCAATCCTAAAATCACATCAAAAGCAAGTATCTTTAAAGAGATAAGGTCAACGGTAAGGTGATGGTGCCAACTTGAATCAAACAAGATTTATAAACAGAAGGATGTGATGAAAGTTTCTCCTAACGGAGTTTCAACAGATAGGTCAAAGTCTAATTTCTCCTAGAGTCAAGTTTAAACGTTGAGCACAAGCGGGAGAGATAAATGAATGAGTAGCACCCAGATCAAGTAAGGTATAAACTTCGCAAGAATTTATAAATAGCTTACCCGTGATCACCTCATTTGGGTTCCTCGCATTTTGACCACCACAACAAATTCTCTTCCCGGGCACCGCTGACTTTGACTTTTTCGGGGATGATCTTTTTGAGTCACCGTCCCCACTTGAACTAGGTTTCGCATACAGATAATCTCGAGCGATATGTCCTTCCTTTCCATAATTATAGCATACCTTGAATGTTGTGGACAATTTGGACTAATATGTCCCTCTTTCCGCATTTATAGCATATGACCGGTGGTCGTTTCTCCTCCCTTAGAACCGATTCTTGTCACGCAAGACCGTCGTCTTCACATGGTCGTTGTTAAATCTCCTCTTTTTAAAATCTCCTCCCCGACTCGCTTCTTCTATTTTCATGGCCATGATTACCACCACGGAGTGGTTACCATTTTTGTCCGTCTTTTTTCTTTCTCCGCCGGTTATCGTTGTTTTGTTGACTACCATCTCCTAGATGATCCTGGTTGTGGTCCCTCGGTTACAAGATTTCGTTATCTCGCTTCTAATAATTGAGCCCTATTTACAACATCCTGAATAGAGAGAAAATTTATGAGAAATGAGATATCGACGTATGCCGGGTTTCAAACCTCTAAGAAACATCTGCGTCATCGCTCCTCATTCTCCACCAAATGAGGTGCAAACTCGGATAACTCTGCAAACTTTGCCTCGTCTCGAGCCACCGCCATGTTGTTCGCTCTCCACTAATAAACTCCACTTCCTTCATATAGCCGAACACTTTCGGGAAAGTATTTGTCATTAAATAGTTTCAAATGTCTCCCAAGAGACATACTTGAGTGCGGTTTGGATGGGTACGCTTCACGCACTCCACCAAAGAGTCTTCCTCGCCACTTTTAACATAAAGATGGCGAATGGAACCTTCATTCCTCCGTGCATCCCAAGACATCGAATATCTTGGTAATTTGTTGACCCATGTTTCCGCCATGATCGGATCCGCTTTCCCTTAAATTCGTGGTCCCAACTCTTTGAATCGCTTGCATTGTGAGAACCCGTGAATTGCTATTATTTCCTCATGTATTTTGAACACGAGTCTCCCTCGTTCGATTTTGTATGAATCGCAAAAAGCTTCTAAACATCCCCTCGCTCATTATCTCGCTTTCGGTGGTGTTGTTCACAGGAGGAACATTGCCCGACTGTTGCTGCGTTCTCCTCGTTGGTGAGTACAAAGGCGTCTCCACGGTCTCATTTCCATTGTTAATATTCTCAATCGACATTCTCAAATCATCGCTATAAAACAAGGGTTAATTAAGGAAATCAATATATCACATAATATCCCTATATATCTTGACCAACTAACAAATAAGCTTAGGTAGGACACACTAGCGAAGGATTTACTCGTCTCTCCCTCCTAGTTCTATTCCCCGATCTCCGCCAGAGATCATATCCCTAAGCTCGATACCAACCCATGACGCCCCCAAAATAGGTATACACACCCATTCTCGAGTTGTCAATACATGGTACAAAACAACTACAACTTTATTATTACAACAAGAAATCGTGAGTTTGAATACAAATATTATCTTCTAGACAATATCTATACTCAAATAAATCCTCATCACATTAATTGATTCATTATTTTACAAAAATGGTGAGGACTACTAAACAACTCTCTCTAGAACCTTCATTCCATACCCCGACTGCGTACTTTCGCTATATTCTCGCCTCCCGAGAAGAAAAATGGAACAAAAAGGAAAAGGGTGAGCTCAACTAGCCCAAGAAAGAATATTATGACTAAGATAATATACAACAAATTATCATTAGTCTTCAACAGGAAAAATCTAATAGAATACAATAGACAACAAGTTTTTAAATCAATATTCGCAATGAAATAATAATTCATTAGAAGAGTTAAGTAGAGAATGCAAACTACTATCTTCTATGTATGAATTTAAAAGTTCATCGCCTATCTTTTATCCCCAGAATATCAATCAATATATATCCGAATCAAATATTCATCTTTTCACTACACAGCCAAAGATATTCATCACCAATCATGTTCATCTAAACATCTGCTCATCTTTGCACTACGGGCCAAAGATATTCATCGAAATCATTCATCTTTTGCACTACAGTGCCAAAGATATTCAATAATATGATCATTTAAGATCGAGGATGATGAAAAATATTTTTAAAGAAACGAATCCAAAGAAACAAAATGACAAGGATTAAGGATTAAGGATTCGTACTTTGTTTTTTATCCACGTCCAAAAATACCTCAAAAATAATCATAGTGGTGTAAAATTCAAGAAAGATCAAAACATGGATACAATCAAAGCTAGTATCCGTATAGATATTTTAGACGAAAAGAAAATTTTCATTTTTCATGAATAATGCCGTATTCGTGAATAAGATCAGATATCGTGAATAAAGTCGATACGTGAATAGTAACTCAGACACACCAAAAGTTCCAAATTTGATAAAAAAACTTCAGATCAATATTTCAACATAATGATATTGAGGAAATAATATCATTACGAAAAAAAATAATATCCCTTACCTCGAAAGATCAAGATTTAAATTTGAAACACCTGGATATATGCTATGACTTGAACTTGCACCGTATAGCAAATACTCAAAGTATACTCAAAATTCTCACAAGAAAATGCTCGATAATATAGAGAGAAAAACTTCAGCTTAAAAGGATTTTCAATTTTAACCTAAGCACCCTATTTATAGGAAATTGCTTAGAACACCAAAGCGTAAAATTTAATAAAATATTAATAAATTTATATAAATCATACATGCAAACTTGGAAATTCTGATTTCAGCATATTTTTTCAACACATGTGCCTACCAACCAACCACAAAAAACGTTTTTGTTATTTTAAACAATTAAAACTTCCAAAAATCAATTATTTGAGCCTCGAACTTCAATAATTCACAATAAATAGCCTTTTTGTCAGAAAATTGAAACTCATGACTTTTTATAGGAAATTCAATTCTCTACAACTTTGCGTAAGAATGTTTTTCCAAATTCCAAACAAAATTGACCAAAATCCACAAACTGAGACGATTTTACATCTTTATAATCAAATTTCAAATTCAATAAATGGGGTCCAATTTACATGTTTAACATGTTTTAAACATTTATTGCAACAAAAATACTCTTCCTCCTTGTATACTCATATATCCCACATTCGTTGTAAAAAATATCACCATTATTATATTATTAAAATATAATAATATATTTAAATGAATTATTTTATCAGAAAAAGATAAAATTTCAATTTTCAACAATTGTCACATTAAAAATTTTCTCCATCTATATCCACATAAAATCAATATTTTTCTCATCATATGAATCAATAATTAATTATTCACAAATAATATTACAGAATCACAATATTGACAACTAGCAGCTTCCTCAGGAAAGGGGGCTTTCCAATAAGAATTTTTCTTTATCAAGCCTTAATTAGGTGACCAAACCTCTCCTTAGATGTGAACTTTCTAGACATTGCCAATAATGTTATCTAATAATATTATTCAGATAATATGAATTATTGCTTCGATAATGAAAAATACTTGTAATGATAATTATCAAACAACAAAGAATATAAAATATCAACGCAGCAATTATTAAATCAATAAAATACTGAATAGTAATTATTGTAACCATTATTGAGTAGTGCCTTCTTACGTAAGAATCAATAATTGGTGCAATACCGTGTGCTACTGTGTTTTAACCACCGAGTATTTTAACAGTATTAACGGTAACAACTACGCTGTTATTTTTAAACAACTTATATTTGTCGTTTTCTTCATCCAATCGCTTTTCGCTATGGGGCCCACACATGGTCAAGCTACTGTCGCATTTAATATTCCCTACAAGCGATTTAATATATTCCACGACCAAACGAATATTCCCCGACAACAATGAATATTTTATAACCACTTGCTTATTTTGAAATATTTGTGTATTTTACCCTTAACTATCCACATTAATCAAATCAACCCTTACTATTTCAAAATAATAAATAGAGAAAATTAAATTTCATTAATAATAAGTTGGGGTCTTACACGTAGGGCCCATTTTAAACAGTTTCAAATAGATATTCATCTATTGAATCCAAGTAAGCTTGCATCCTAACCTTCCAGTTAGCGAATTTATCTTTGTTTTGATTCGCTTGGTAAGTGTGCCATTGGTTCTACTCAAGCTTTATAGGCTATATAATAGAACCTGCTCTGATACCAATTGTTAGTTCTCGGAGGCACAATAGTTATCTAGAAGGGGGGGGGGGGGGTTGAATAGATATTAAAAAATTTTCTTTGTTTAAAGATTATTTTGATAAAGATATTAAGCAGAGCGGAATTATGGTTTCTTTGAAATCCATTTTAGAAAGTGAATTAAAGAGAGTAAGGCAGTTATAGTAGTTATAGCCATTATAGCAGTAATAAATAGACACAGTTGTTTTTAAGTGGTTCAGAGCACTTAAAGCTCCTAGTCCACTCTTATACTCCTCGAGTAAGAAATCCACTAAGGATGTCTTTTTACACTTTCTGAATCTCACAGATTCCTTCTAGACCAGCAGTCTAGGAACTTCTTAGTTCACTCTTGAACTCTTCAAGTCTAGTAGACTTGGTTATTCTCAGTTCACTTAGAACTCTTCAAGTCCTTCAGACTTGGAACTGTCACTTCTGTTGATTGGTTGTTGTTGAGATCGTGATTGGTGCTATTCAGTTGCTATTAAGCACTTGTTCAAAAGAACTGAGTAGCTGAGCAAGCTTCCTCTTTTTCTCAGATCGTAGTGTTAAGCGTTGAGTGTTCTTGTGCGTTTTTGTTCAATGCATGATTACGTATCTCATCTATCTGTGTTTTGTATATATGTGATCTTGAAATCTATCCGTTGAAGCCTTTTGATGAAGCATTAAATGCATTTGACATTTCTGAACTTTGATGGAGATTATTCTGCACATCTTCTGAATTTCAATCTGGCCCACTGACACATCAGACTGCTTTCTCACCTAACACCTGAAAAGGTGTTTTCCTCTGTCCAATGGTCCTTTTCTTAGCTTCTTGAACACGTTCCTTTTGATCAATACTAAGGATATCTTTTGTACCATTGGGACTGGTGAGTGCTTCAATGTTTAAAACCCATTCCATATTTGTTGGAATTCATCTCCAAACAAAAGGTAGGGCTCGATGCTTCTGACATAAGGCAGATGACACTCTACGATCCATATCGTGGTGTCTTGTCATATTGGTGCTTGTTCTTAAGAGAGCACTACGATTTCTCTCAAGGATTTGCACACTATGATCTTTTCATACCATGATCATCACTTGCTCGTCTTGCAAACTCAATGTTTCCGAGAGCACACTACGATCTCTGAGTTAGCTTCGACAAACGTCTGGACCACTCTACGATTTCTGAAGAGGTCCTTTAAGGCAAATACACTACGATCTTCTAAGCTCTACGATCTTGCCTTGGCTTCTGCAATCTATTGATCAGCTTGATAGACTACGATTCTTGTTAAAGCTTATCTATACGTTTCACGTTAGATCAACCTAACATCTTTGATCTCTTTATCTATACATTTGTTTATAGAATGGTGAACATTAAAAGCTAGGATCATTCTAAGAAATTTGATCTATCACTAAGTCCTTGTACATATATTCCTTTAAGGACTTTACATATAATCATGATCATTTACTTTAAACATCAAATCAAAATATGCATTCTTCCAATAGAGTCCTCATTTCATTTATTGTCGCACTATTTAATAGAATAGTGAGGACTACTAAAAGTATCATCTGGACGGTCACTCCGTTCCCCGACTAGTCCCGGCTACGTTCTCATTTCCTGAAGAGAACAATGAAAGAAAGGGTGAGCTCAACTAGCCCAGTAAGAAATATTATGACTAAGATAATGCAGAATAAATTATCATTAGTCTTCAACAATGTTAAACTGATAAAATACAATAGACATCAAGTTTAACTGTTGCGGAATAAGTAATCCATCAAGTAGAGAATGATATCTACTATCTTTTATGATTTAAAATGTTTGCATCAATTTTTATCGCTGAGACTCAGCTTAATAAATAAACCACATCATCAAGTCATCCCTGCTCTATGGGCCAAGGATATTCATTAAATTATCAATGGTCATGACTATACCGAATAATCCCTGGTCATAATCATACCAAAAACTGTCCATCAATACACTAAAGGCCACTGAGGACTTTTACCACATCATTTATCACATTACAGGTCATGATTATACCGAATAATCCTTGGTCATAATAATACCAAGTCCATCTATGCACGTAAGCCAAAGATGACTTTCATCGCAATATAAGCATGAGGATGATGACAATGACATAATAATTCAATAAAACAAGTTCAAGAATAAATTTTAAAGATATAGTTAATTTTTCCTGAACTCAATAATGTCCAAATTGTCAACATGATACTGCTTTGTGGAGTAAAATTAAAGAATTCTTAGAAGAATATTTCAATGAAAAGATACTGGATGATGCGCAAATATCCAGGATATTCCACTAATTTCATGGAGTATAGAAGCCAAAACTTTAATCAACTGAGTATAATAGAATATATGAAACTACAAATGGATTTTTGCCCGCCATGCGGTAATCCACGTAGACAGATCATATCCACAATTTAATAAGGAATGAATACCAAGGATCATTCACCATGCATGTGGTAATCCACATAGACAGGTTATTCCAACAGAATAATAAAGAATGGAACCAGTTCATGCGTAATCCGCACCGACAGGATATTCCAACAGAATAATAAATAATGGAACTAGGTCATGCGTAAACGCACAGACATGATATTCTGACAGAATAATAATAACAACAAAATTCACTATGCATGCGATAGACCACACAGACAGGTTATATGAGACCCCAAAGTTTATAAATAAAGATTTAAATTTCTCGAAATATTTTTTTTAATATTATGGTGTGGATTTGATATAATGTTATAGTTGTGGGTAATATTTATAAAATTTGCAAAGTACACAAGTTGTTATATAATATTCGATTGGTCTGGGAATATTCGTTTTAACAGGGAATATTCGTACGACGGCACAATCATTGGTGGACCCCACAACGAAATTATTCTCGGATTGAGAAAATGACAAAAATATTTTTATGAAAATTACGGCGGAAGTTTTATTGTTAACTGTTGAAACACCCGGTGTTAAAAGTACTGTAATACGCAAGGTTGCATAGTAGCACACGGTATTGGTTATTGATGTTTACGTGATAAGTCACTCAGTTATACTCAATTATTGCTACAGTATTGCTGCATCATATCTCTCATATTATTGATTCGATTATTGTCACAAAGATTATCCGCATATAATATTTTATATATTATTAAATCAATAATTGAGACCACAAAGTTATTCATATTATTAAATTGCAATATTTACAATGTCTAGAAGTTCTGTCGAGGAGAGGTTTGGTCACCTAATTGCGCGCCAATAGGGTGAAATCCTTATTGGAAATCCCCTTTTTCCTTAGAACGACCTGGTTGTTAAATATTGTGAGTTATAATATTAATGATGAATAAGTTCGTGTTGATTAAAGATGAATTTGATAGTTCCATTGTGTTGGGATTATTCGTGTTAGTTGAAATCGATATATATTCCAATAATAATTGATGTCTGGGGTTATATTGATAAATCAGGTAATATATCGGATAAATGAGCAATTAATTGCTACTAATTCACATGCTTATATAACTATTTGTTCACATGTGTGTACTATTGAGTCACATTCACTTACTATTAGGGGAGTTGGTGCAAGATTGATAATACTTGCATGACTAAGTTAAAAAGGGAGGTATAGATGGAGGTACTATACTGTATTTCGTATTTTCACATGATTATAACTATTGATTCACATAATTGAACTATTGATTCACATTATTTACTATAAGGGGAGGTGGTGCAAGTTTGATAATACTTGCAGGACTAAATTCAAAATGAAAGAAAAGTTGGAGGTATTGTACTGTAATTTTTTGAGCCCCAAAATGTGTAATTATCGAAACTATATTTTTCTATAAATAGAAGCTCATTCTTCTTTCATTTCTCACCAATTCACAAAAGCTTTTGAGCCTTTATTATAGAGAGAAATTATAGAGAGAAAGAAGATGTGAAGTCTGCTACCTCACTATTCCAGTATCCAGTCTTCCTTTGAGGTAAGGGATATTATTTGTTGTACTCGTAAGGGGTATTATTTCTTTCTTATTCATGAAGAGAACTTCTGTTATTCTATTTTTTTTTTAATTATTCTGTTGGAATAACTTGTATACGTGGTCTACCCTATACTTGGTGAAATTCTTCTGTTATTCCATTCTTTATTATTCTGTTGGAATATCTTGTCTGTGCGTTTTACGTTGGACCTGGTTTCGTCTTTATTATTCTGTTGGAATATCCTGTCTGTGCATTTTACGCCGAACCTGGTTCCGTTATTTATTATTTTGTTGGAATAACCTGTCTATGCGAAGTACCACATGCATGGTGATTTCTGTTGTTATTCCATTCTTTATTATCCTGTTGGAATATCCATCATACGGTAGTGACATTACGCCTCGACCGGTTCTCATTATTTATTATTCATTGGAATAAGTTTGTCTGTCTGAAGTACCACATGCATGGTGATTTCTTTTGTTATTCCATTCTTTATTATACTAAGTTGGTTAAAGTTTTGACTTCTATACTCCATGAAATTAGTGGAATATCCTTGATATTTGCTCTTCATCCAGTATCTTTTCATGGAAATATTCTTCTGAGCATTCTTGAATTTAATTCTACAAAGAAGTATCATGTTGACAATTTGGACGTTATTAGTTCCTGAAAAAAATAATTCTTGAACTTGTTTTATTGAATTCTTATATCATTATCATCATCCCTATGTTTATATTTTTTTGAAAGTCATCTGTGGCCTGTAGTGCATAGATGGACTTGGTATGATTATGAACAGGGATTATTCGGTGTAATCATGACCGTAATGTTACAAATGATGTGATAAAAGTCCTCATTGGCCCGTGAGTGCATTGATGGATGGACGCTTGTTGGCATGATCACGACCATCATGAATACATGAATATCCTCGGTAGTAGTGCATGGATAATTTGTGGTTGTGATACTAATGAATATCCTTGGCCATAGTGCGTAGATGATGTGGATTATTTATTTAATGAGTCCCAAATGATAAAAGTGATGAAAAACCTTTAAATCATAAAAATAGTAGATTTTATTCTCTACTTGACTCTTTTAATGGATTACTTGTTCCGCTGCAGTTAAACTTGATGTCTATTGTATTTTATCAGTTTAACATTATTGAAAACTAATGATAATTTATTCTACATTATCTTCGTCATAATATTTCTTACTAGGCTAGTTGAGCTCACCATTTCCTTCACTGTTCTCTTCAGGAAATGAGAATATAGCTGGGACGAGTCCTGTCGAAACAGATTGACAGTCCAGATGATAGCATTAGTAGTCCTGACTATTCTGTTAAATAGTGTGATAATAAATGTAATGAGGACAAAATTTGAGTTTGTATACTGTCTGTGAGGACTCCATTGAGAGTGAATATTGTCTAGAAGGCAATATTCTTGTTTAAACTCTCAGTTTATGTTTTGTCGTATTTTACATGACAATTGTATAATTAAGTTGTATTTGATTTATGTACCATGTATTTGGCAACTCAAGATGTGTGATGTATACCAATTTTGGGGGCGTCACAGTTGGTATCAAAGCTTAGGGATATGATCCCTGGCTAAGATGTGAGACAAGAACTAGGAGGGGAGAGACAGGGAATTCCTTCGCTAGTATGACCTACCTAAGTTTATTTGGTATTTAATTGGTTGGTGAGAGTATAGAGATAATATGTGATATGTTAATTAACCCTTGTTTTGTGGCATGTCAATTAACCTTTGTTTTGAAGATGTATTCTAGAATGATATCTGAAAGACAGGAGATGAGAAATGGGAAAATCATGATAGAGAGGAAATAATCGGGAAGGTATAATCGAAAAAGAAAGCAATGTATGTTTTAGTTATGGAAAAGACGGTCACATAGTCCGATTTTATCGTACACCAAAGTCAAGTTCAGCTGGGACGGTGGCACCAAAGGCGGATACAGACAAAACAAAGTCGGTGGTTTCAGGAAGAGCGTTTTTTGTGACTTCTCAAAAAGCGAGTAACCCAAACGAAGTTAGCACTGGTTAGTTAATTATAAATTCTTGCAAAGTCTATACCTTATTAGATACCAGTTCTACCCATTCTTTTATCTCTATAGCTTGCGCTCAATGTTTAAATTTGACTATAGAGAGATTAGACTTTGACTTATCAGTTGAAACTCGGTTAGGAGAAGCCTTCGTTACCTCCACTGTTTATAAATCTTGTTGATTCAAATCGACACTTTCACGTTACCTGTCGATCTTATCTCTTTGAAAATACTTGCCTTTGATGTGATTTTAGGAATCAATTGGTGAAGTACTTGTCAAGCTTTTTGTAAGGTTGTTAGCTTTCAGATTCCTAACCAACCTGTTATGCGAATTCAAGCAACCAAACCACTAAAGTCAATCTTTGTTATATCAAGTCATAAGTAAAGAGCCTCGAGCCTTTCGCTGGTGACTTCCTTATGCGGAATGCACCGAATCCAGAATTTCTGTAGGCGACATCGTGAATGACGATGACAAGTTGATAGGTATCAATGTGGCATGCTATCCAAGTCTTGGATGAGAGTCACAGTTTGAATGATATTTTTATTGTTAATAAATTTCCTGACGTATTCTTGAAGACTTCCTAGCCTACCCCTAGAGCGTGAAATCAAATTTTGTATTGACCCTAGTACAAAACACATTTCAAAAACCCTTAAATATTCTTCAACCAAATAAAATGTATCATGCGCCAAGGACATTGGCTCGAGCTGTTGAAGATTACGATCGTACCATTCAATATCATCGTGGAAGAGCAAACGTGGTAGCTGACGCGTTGAGTAGAAGATCGTATGCGTTTATGAGTGCGATGTTGTTAACATAAAAATCCATTTCGTATAACTTACAAATGATGAAGATAGAGTTAAAGACTCTAGGGACCCAAATGAAGATAACAAATATACGAGTAGAATAGACTTTAATCGATAAAGTTAAAGCCGTGCAAGCTACACACCCGAATCTGATGAATGTGAAGAAGAAGGTTCAAGAAGGTGTTATCTCAACCCTCAATTTAATTGGCCCATTTGAATCCTTGATCGAGTAGGATCTGTGGCCTATAGACTCGTTTTACCGCCAAGTATGTTGCGTGTTCAAAACGTTTTTACGTATCGTTATTAGTAAAAACTTAGTCTTGGGAGACTTTGGAGCCAAATTTTGGAATAATTAATGAATTTGAAAAATTATGAAATCATGGGGGTTATATAGAACATGTTACAAGCTTTCCATAGCCTCAAAAATGGATTAATTCTGATAACGGACGAAGAAGTTATGAAGATTTGAAGTATGTAAGGCCAAAAGTTGCAAAAATCTGAAAATTCAGAGCTAAGTGTCAAGGTTCAAGTGCCTAGGCGCTAGGCTCGGCGCTTAGATTTTGCTCTTGGGCGCCTAGGCGCTTGCCCAAGGCCAAATCTGGGCGCCTAGGCGCTGGTTAAGTGTTAAGCCAAAATCTGTCCGGACGTCCTGTAGTAAATTGGGCATAACTTCTTCATACAAACTCCGATTGAGGTGATTCAGGATGATTCGGAAAGATAACGAGTAGACCTAAAACTTTAATTCTTTATGTGTTGAGATTTGAGGTCGGTATCAAGTCCTAAAATGGCTATTTTAGGGACTGATGTGCATTCAGAGGCAATCGGAGGACATCGAGCATGCACGTATGCAACGTGTAATGTTTTCGACGATAAAGGTATTCAAGGTTATACCTCAAGAGTTGAAATATGAAATGAAGTCAAGGTATCCACACCTCTTCGGCATACAAGGTACGTACATAAATTTCTAGGGCGAAATTTCATAAGGAAGGGGAGATTGTGAGACCCGAAAGTTTATGAATAAAGATTTAAATTTCTCGAAATATTTTTTTTTAATATTATGGTGTGGATTTGATATAATGTTATAGTTATGGGTAATATTTCTAAATTTTGTAAAGTACGCAAGTTGTTATATAATATTCGATTGGTCGGGGAATATTCATTTTAAATGGAATATTCGTACGACGACACAATCAATCATGGACCTCTAATAACGGAATTATTGTTTGGATTGAGAAAACGACAAAAATATTTTTATGAAAATAACGGGGGAAGTTTTACCGTTAACTGTTGAAACACCCAGTGTTAAAAGTACAGTAATACACATGGTTGCATAGTAGCACACGGTATTGGTTATTGATGCTTACGTGATAAGTCACTCAGTTATACTCAATTATTGCTACAGTATTGCTTCATCATATCTCTCATATTATTGATTCAATTATTGTCATAGTATCATCTGCATAATATTTTATATATTATTAAATCAATAATTGAGACCACAAAGTTATTTATATTATTAAATTGCAATACTTACAATGTCTAGAAGTTCTGTCGAGGAGAGATTTGGTCACCTAATTGCGCACCAATAGGGAGAAATCCTTATTGGAAAGCCCCCTCTTTCTAGGGAATGATCTGGTTGTTAAATATTGTGAGTTATGATATTAATGATGAATAAGTTCGTGTTGATTAAAGATGAATTTGATAGTTCCATTGTGTTGGGATTATTGGTGTTAGTTGAAATCGACATCTATTCCGATGATAATTGATGTCTGGGGGTTATATTGATAAATCGGGTAATTTATCGGATAAATGAGCAATTAATTGCAACTAATTCACATGCTTATATAACTATTTGTTCACATGTGTGTACTATTGAGTCACATTCACTTACTATTAGGGGAGTTGGTGCAAGATTGATAATACTTGCATGACTAAGTTAAAAAGGGAGGTATAGATGGATGTACTATACTGTATTTCGTATTTTCACATGATTGGACTATTGATTCACATTATTTACTATTAGGGGAGGTGGTGCAAGTTTAATAATACATTCAGGACTAAATTAAAAATGAAAGAAAAGTTGGAGGTATTGTACTGTAATTTTTTGAGACCCAAAACGTGTAATTATCGAAACTATATTTTTCTATAAATAGAAGCTCATTCTTCCTTCATTTCTCACCAATTCACTAAAGCTTTAAAGACATTATTATAGAGAGAAATTATAGAGAGAAAGAAGAAGAGAAGTCTGCTACCTCACTATTCTAGTATCCAGTCTTCTTTTGAGGTAAGGGATATTATTTGTTGTACTCGTAAGGGGTATTATTTCTTTCATATTCATGAAGAGAACTTCTGTTAATCCATTTTTTTTAATTATTCTGTTGGAATAACCTGTATACGTGGTCTACCCTATACTTGGTGAAATTCTTCTGTTATTCCATTCTTTATTATTTTGTTGGAATATCCTCGTCTACTACGCGCTTTCTGTGGGACCGGTTCCGCTCTTTATTATTATGTTGAAATATCCTATCTGTGCGTTTTACGCCGGACCTGGTTCCATTATTTATTATTCTATTGGAATAACCTGTCTATGCGAAGTACCACATGCATGGTGATTTCTGTTGTTATTCTATTCTTTATTATTCTGTTGGAATATCATGTTGGTGCGTATTACGCCAGCCACAGTTCTCTTCAAATAGAGTTACAATGCCATGCAAATAGCTAGAATTCGTGCCCAAGAGGAATTACAAACAAAATAGGACACTCAAAATTTCCACTCCCCCCCCCGCCCCGGCGGGGGTTCATACATTAAATAAGCCGCCCCGGCGGGCTTCCCTTCTGTCTAGCTCTACTTAAGACCCCCCGCCCCGACGGGGGTACACATTATAAAATAGCCCGCCCCAGCGGGCACTGCTTCTGCTAATTAGATATCATGACCCCCACCCCGGCGGGGGTGTGAAGTGTAAAATAGCCCGCACCGGCGGGCCTGTCTTCTGCTAAATGACTTGGTGAATTCCACAAGTTCTTCCAAGTTTGCTCTAAGTTACTTCAAATCATACCAAATAGTTCCAAATGTCCATTGAATGCTACAACTAGCATCCTACACATGCAATAACATAAAACTTGTAAAAATGAACATGATCGCGAAGATTTAGCAACAAATAAGCATGAAATGGATACTGAATCGCGTATATAAAATCAACTTATCAAAATCCCCCAAACTTAAACCGTGCTAGTCCTCGAGCACAAAACAACTACATACAATACAATGCAATGAAATGAATACTACTAAACTTATATGCTCACAAATCCAACAATATCGCAGAAACAAGATTATCTGCACAGCCTCAGCGAAAATAAGCAACTATACGCTTTATTCATACAAATATTTTTTTCTTTTTTTTTTCTTAGATATACGGGGGCTTTTTTCTTTTATTTCCTGTTTTATTTTTATACACATAGTTATGTAGTGTCTTATTCCCTTAGGCTTTTCAAGCTACCTTAACAATCTTTCAAACAACGACTCCCAGACCATTAAGATCTTAGGGCGCTAGGTGTAAAGACAATCCCCTCGGGCTTACTTACTCAAGTAACAAAGGCCACAAAACTAGACAAGCATGCCACGGTGTTTATTCATACCTTTTTTTTATTTTTTTATTTTTTTTATATATAAGCTTATATACCCCACATCTCATCCCCTAAACTCAGGTTCTTGCCTAACTTTGGCGTTCACTGTCTATCCTTGTCATTTTGATATTTACTCTAGCATTATCCTTTAGAGATCATTTAGGTATCAATTTGAACTTGACCATTTAATATGGATGTTTGTTACTCGTGCTATCCTTTTATACCAGTTTCAAACAAACTCAAGATTCAATTCATAAACAAAAATTGTTTCACAATTCTAATACTCAGTACTGTACTTGTTAACTTATTGTCAATCACATCATTGGCCCACAGACAATATGAGACACAACATTGATGGACTTATGCAACACAACAATTACTAACTAAATTTATTTATTTATTTATTATATATTTAAGGATAACAAAATGCATTACAAGTTATCTAAAATGGAAAACCTAAAATTAACCTAAGTTACTATGGATGTTCCTAAACTATCATGCAATACTGAAAATAAAATGCAATACAGAAATTTAAATGACCACAATTTAAAAATGCAACCTAAATGCTCACCAAAGCCCATCCCAACTAACCTGCACCTTCGATCGCTGGAAATTTGCAAGTACCGCCACCGCCGACCAGTATGACTACATGCTCACCAAAGCCCTTACACTGGAGCGGGGGTTGGCACCGGATGCTAACGACGGGGAGCTTATGCTGCAAATTTATCAAAAGGGATGGACTAAATTCACCGAGGAACCGGAACCAGCCGTTGTGAACATTGTCAAGGAGTTTTACGCAAATTCTGAGGACAAAGAACCATTCCGCGCTTTTGTTCGAGGACAGTTGGTTCCATTCAGCGCCGACGCTATTAACACCTACTACCAACTGCGGGTGCCTCGCCATTGCCAGTATACCCACCTCCGCGATTCTGATCCAGACTTTGATGCCATAATCATGGAGATGACAAAGCCGGGAACGTCATGGATGAAAGGTTGAAAGGGAGGCACCATGTTCCACAGCAAGGACCTTAGCCGGTACGGAAAAATCTGGTATGCCTTCCTCTGCGCAAAATTACTTCCATCCCAACACACTTCAGACGTCACTAAAGAGAAGGAGATACTATTGTACGCCATTGTGCAAGATTTTATCATTGACATCGGAGCTATCATTTGCTTCTCCATCCGCCGGTGCCTACGTGGACATTTTTCTGGAGGCTTACCACACCCATCCCTCATATGTGGGTTGTGTCGTCAAGAAGGGGGGAGATGGTCCGATGATGAGCCCACACAAATTCCGCTAGCGTTGTTTGATTCAAGAATGATAGCGTAGTATTCTGTATGGGCAGGGGGCGAGTTACATCCGTGTGGAGTGGGGTTCATTTTTCCGTCATCATCAGAAGACGATGTGTATGCTATAGAGGCATTAGGGGACGATGATGAAGAAACGGGCGATCAAGGGGATGAGGAGGTACCGCAGGCCGAGACCATATCCAGTTCTCAGTTTCTTGCATTCCAAAATCAAATGAATGCACACACCAAGCCAACTCGTCGGGAAATGCGCCGATTGGCAATGAGGCAAGAACATATGTTTGATGCTATGCATATATCTTTCACCTCGTTGAATACAACTCTTCAAAGTTTCAACCCGGCGACTCAATTTCCATACCAACAGCCCGGGCCAATGCCAAGGTTCCCACCGAGTGATTCCGAGGAAGAAGAACAACAACCACCTCCTCAGACTTAAGCGATAAAGGGAAGTCCTCATGTCCTTATTTTGTCTATTCATCCAATGAGGACATTGTCTAACTTAAGTTTGGGGGATTTAAATACATGTTTGCATGCATTTAGCTTATTTAGGTTGCATTTTTAAATTTTAATTTCTTGTCATTATCATTTAAATTTCTGTATTGGATCTTAATTTTAGTATTGCATGATAGCTTAGGTGCATTCATAGTAGCTTAAGTTAATGTTTGTCAATGCATAGTAGATAATATTGTAATGCATTTTGCAATCTATAAAATAAAATAAAATTAGTTAGTAAATATTTTGTTTGAGTAAGTCCGTCAATGTTGTAGTTATATTATTTGTGGGCCAATGATGTGATTGATAATAAGTTAACAAATACAGTATTGAGTATTAGACATGTGACACAATGATCGTTTATGAACCGAATCTCGAGCTTGTTTGAAATTGGTATAAAAGGATAGCACGATAAACAAACATCTATGTTGAGTGGGCAATTCAAATTGATACATAAATGGTCTCTAAAGGATAATGCTAGTGTAAATGTCAAAATGATAAGGATAGACAGTGAAAGCCAAAGTTAGGCAAGAACCTAAGTTTGGGGGATGATATGTGGGGTATAAAAGCTTTATCTAAAAAAATAATTTGAATAAACACCGTGGCATGCTTGTTTAGTTTTGTGGCCTTTGTTACTTGAGTAAGTAAGCCCAAGGGGATTATCTTTACACCTAGCGTCCTAAGGTCTTAATAGTCTAGGAGTCATTGGTCGAAAGCTCGTTAAGGTAGTATTGAAAATCCAAAGGGAATAAGACACTGCATAACTATGTGTATAAAAATAAAACGGGAAATAAGAGCAAAAAGCCCCCGTATATCTAAGAAAAAAATATATTTGTATGAATAAAGTATATGTACCCCGCGTGAACCCCTGAGATTAGTGATTACTTAATTTTTGTCAGAACTATCTATTTTTGATATTTTTAAGTTTACACTACAGGATTTCTTCTAAGAAATTGATTATGTATTGAATTTGAGTCAGTTTTGGTTATCATGGATGTTGCACACACACATTATACCAGTGATGATGGCTTGAGATTCAAGTATTAAAGCATAATTGTAGATTGGTTTTTAATGGTTGATATTGTATAATTACTTATTTTCGCTGAGGCCGTTCTGATAATCTTATTTCTGCGATATTGTTGGATTTGAAAGCATATAAGTTAGGTAGTATTCGTTTCTTCTCATTGCATTGCATGTAGTTGTTTTGGTTCTCGAGGACTAGCACGGTTTAAGTTTGGGGGATTTTGATAAGTGTATTTTATATACGCGATTTAATATCCAATTCATGCTTATTTGTTGCTAAATTCTTGCGATCATGTTCACTTTTACTTGTTTTATGTTATTTCATGTGTAGAATGGTGGTTGTGGCATTCAACGTATATTTGGAACTATTTGGTATGGTTTGAAATAAATTAGAGCAAATTTTGAAGAACTTGTGGAATTCATCAAGTCATTTAGCAGAAGACAGGCCCGCCGGGGCGGACTATTTTACACTACACACCCTCGCCGGGGCGAGAGTCATGATATCTAGTTAGCAGAAGCAAGGCCCGCCGGGGCGGGCATTATTAAACTATACACTCCCGCCGGTGAAATCATAAGTGAAGCTTAGGGTGAAATCATAAGTCTAATCAAAGTGAAGCATAGGGTGAAATCATAAGTCTAATCCTCCATTAATTGTTTGAAATTTCAGATTTTGATATTCGTGGTTATTTTGTGTTAGTTTAATTATTCTTAATTTTAGTTGTGTTAATTTAAACTATTGAGTTGATTTATTTAATAAAATTAGGGTTAATAGAAGATTGGTAATTATAAGTTAAGGTTATTGCTAATTAGTCCCTGTGGGAATGATACTCTACTCATCACTCTATTACTTGTTGACCACATATACTTGTGTGTTGTGCGTAATTAGATTTTACCCAACACACCCCCAAAATTGGTATACATCACCCATCTTGAGTCGCCAAATACATGGTACAAAATTCAAATACAACTTAATAATACAGTTGTCGTGTAAAATACAACAAAACATAAACTGAGAGTTTTAATAAGAATATTGTCATCTAGACAATATCCGCACTCAAAGGAGTCTGTTAGTTCCCGGAGGCACAATAGTTATCTAGAAGGGGGGGGTTGAATAGATATTAAAAACTTTTCTTTGTTTAAAGACTGTTTTGATAAAGATCTTAAGTAGAGCGGAATTATGGTTTCTTTGAAATCCCTTTTAGAAAGTGAATTAAATAGAGTAAGGCAGTTATAGCAGTAATAAATAGACACAATTATTTTTAAGTGGTTCAGAGCACTTAAAGTTCCTAGTCCACTCTTCTACTCCTTGAGTAGAAAATCCACTAAGGATGTCTTTTTACACTTTCTGAATCTCACAGATTCCTTCTAGACCAGCAGTCTAGGCACTTCTTAGTTCACTCTTGAACTCTTCAAGTCCAACAGACTTGGTTCTTCTCCGTTCACTTAGAACTCTTCAAGTTCTTCAGACTTGGAACAATCACTTCTGTTGATTGGTTATTGATGAGATCGTGATTGGTGCTACTCAGTTGCTATTAAGCACTTGTTCGAAAGAACTAAGTAGATGAGCAAGCTTCCTC
This sequence comes from Panax quinquefolius, assembly GCA_020205615.1. Taxonomy (NCBI): domain Eukaryota; kingdom Viridiplantae; phylum Streptophyta; class Magnoliopsida; order Apiales; family Araliaceae; genus Panax; species Panax quinquefolius. The sequence goes on along the minus strand of CM035156.1, from coordinate 68,977,068 downwards.
TTTTTCTCAGATCGTAGTGTTGAGCGTTGAGTGTTCTTGTGCATTTTTGTTCAATGCATACTTACGTCTCTCATCTGTCTGTGTTCTGTATATATGTGATCTTGAAATCTATCCGTTGAAGCCTTTTGATGAAGCATTAAATGCGTTTGACATTTCTGAACTTTGATGGAGACTTTTCTGCACATCTTCTGAATTTCAAACTGGCCCACTGACACATTAGATTGCTTTCTCACCTAACACCTGAAAAGGTGTTTTCCTCTGCCCAATGGTCCTTTTCTTTGCTTCTTGAACACGTTCCTTTTGATCAATACTAAGGATATCTTTTGTACCATTGGGACTGGTGAGTGCTTCAATGTTCAAATACCCTTCCACATTTGTTGGAATTCGTCTCCAAACAAAAGGTAGGGCTCGATGCTTCTGACATAAGGTAGATGACAGTCTACTATCTATATCATGGTGTCTTGTCATATTGGTGCTTGTTCTTAAGACAGCACTATGATTTCTCTCAAGGATTTGCACACTATGATCTTTTCATAGTACAATCATCACTTGCTCATCTTGCAGACTCTACATTTCTGAGAGCACACTACGATCTCTGAGTTAGCTTAGGCAAACGTCTGGACCACTCTATGATTTCTGAAGAGGTCCTTCAAGGCAAATACACTACAATCTTCTAAGCTCTACGATCTTGCCTTGGCTTCTGCAATCTGTTGATCATCTTGATAGACTACGATTCTTGTTGAAGCCTATCTATACGTTTCACGTTAGATCAACCTAACATCTTTGATCTCTTTATCTAAACATTTGTTTATAGAATGGTGAACATTAAAAGCTAAGATCAACCTAACAAATTTGATCTATCACTAAGTCCTTGTACATATATTCCTTTAAGGACTTTACATATAATCATTATCATTTACTTTAAACATCAAATCAAAATATGCATTCTTCCAACAATCTCCCCCTATTTGATGTTGACATAACCAAGGAGATTTGTTGTCATGATTATCAATATCTAGATACATTTTCAGTAAAGTAAACGTGACTTAATATTTTAGTGAGCAGCTGAAATTTCTAGAGAATAAGCATGAATTTATTGATGTCTGAAGAGTAGATATTACAGATAATCTTTACATCAATAAGAATTTAAGTTTCAACTTATCTCTATTTCTTCGGCCTTTTGCTTCTCGGAGGATTTGCATATTCCTCAGCTCTCATTTTTCTGCTTGCTTCGTCTCTCCTGGCTATATCTTCCAGCTCCCTTGGGCTTAGTCTTGGATTGTGATCATGCCTATTCATGAATGTAGGATTTGCAATCGGAATTCTTAGGCTTGTTGTTGTCACCTCATGAGAGCTGGTAGTTGGCCCTAGACTCCTTAAAGGTTGAGCCATTAAAACTTCCTACTAATCAGATCGTTGAGTCTGATGGCTAGATCATGGAGTCTGCTGGTGGATTTGCCTTGTGGGAGGATTCCTTGAGGATTGAGGTTGGAATTGACCTCTGCCTCTGCCTTTTCCCTTGCCTTCCTGATCTCCTTTCCCTTTATTCTCCCCCTTTATGTCAGCATCAAGGGTTCGAATGTCTGTGGAGAGGTGAGTTACTCCTTGGACAAGCTAGTTGAGTTGACTTTGAGTTTGAGCAATGTCCTTGCAGTTTTCTTGGATTAATGCATTAGATCGAGTTTCACGTCATTGAAGGATGTTCAGGACATTTTCAGTCTGCTGCATTTAACCCATGGAGAAGTCTTGAAATTCTTTTACTGCAGTTTGGAGACTTGTGATACTCTTTATCATTAGCTCATTCTGAGATTCTTGAGTCTTTTGTAAGACCAAGACAACATCCCTATTTCTTTTAGCTACGAGAAAGTAGATGTCATCCCCGTCTTTTATGCTTTGAAGCATTTCTTTGATGATCTCTTTAAGCGTTTTAGAGAGCTCAGAGCTTAGGGAGCTTTGGAGATTGTTTGCAACATTGATTATTGATGTTAATCTCAACTAAATAAGTGCAGTGTGATCTTCAAGACTCTCGTCGAGTTCTTTGATCACTTTCTCAGATATTGCTGACAAATCAGCCTTTGTGGACAGTTCTGACAGAAGTTCATTGAGATCGGGAATTTGTGAGGGAGGTGGTGTGCTCTTGAATTGATCTTGCAATGAGTAGAGGGCAAGATCAAGATTGAAATATTCATTATGGGATGAGGAGGGAATATCTGATGGAGGCGCCTGGGTTTGAATGTTGAAGTTTGGTGACTCTACGATTTGAGGTGGAGACTCTACAATGGGGCTAGAGTCAGTGATCGTAGAGTTGATAGGATGTGGGAGCATTATGAAGTTGATCTTATTTGGTTCCTCAGTTATAGAATTTTGGGATTCTGCAACTGGAAATTGATTTAGTGGATGTAAAATCACTTCCAACCATCGTGGGAATTCATTAAATTAATTAAATGAGGATGATGGCAAGTGATTAACTCTAAAGAGGGATGGGATAAACAGTACCTCAGATTCATTTTTTAAGGAAGATTTGTTTATGAGTAACTTTTTGGCAAAGTTGAATCTTCCTGGAAATCCATTAGCTATCACTGAGATGGCCGAATACTCTTTGAAGCACCAGAACATGTGATCCCAAGAGTTCAGAATTTGAGCTTGGTGGAAAGGCATCATGGGTAGATATGCACACAGTTGCTCATAGTTGGCTCTTCTGTGCCCATCAATGCCTACAACTATGATCTCGACCTCATCACCTTCATCTTATTCTCTATTTTTGCTAGAGGATTCCATTATATCAATGGCCTCATGATGTTCTTGCACTGGTTCTTCGTTATTTCCTTCAGGAGTCTCTTCTTCTACCATGGAGCTGTCATGATCCTCCCCCTCAACTTGATCATCTTTTTATAAGATCAATAGCTCCCCCTCAACTGGTGTGTTCTCTTTCATTAGGGTTTCAGGTGTCTCCCCCTCAGATTGAGCTATGACTTCTTGGCTTTCATTTGCTAGTTCCTTTTTAGCACCCAATTTATTGTCTTTCCTTTTTAGCACTTCTTCATTGACAATAATATATTTCTTGACCAGTTTCCTTCTTGGCTTTTTAGGCTGAGCCATAACTTTAGGACTTTCTTCGCTTTATCCTTCGATCGGCCCGTAATGTTTGATCAAACTACTTCCTTGTTTTGATGTGGGTCTCTCTACATCGGCGCAGAGACTCTACGATCGAAGAGATTGATGGCCTTTTGGTCTTGTGGCTAATTTTATTCTTCTTTAGCAACTGAGATATGGTTGCTCTATCTTCTTCTGCCTCAGCCTACTGTTCCTTCCTTCTTACGATCCTTAGAGTCTCAATGTCTGAGGACTCTACAGGCTTATCGGTAGTGGATCCCTGAGGCTCTTCTAGAGTTATGGCTTTCAACTTTCTTTTGCCCGTGCTTTTTCTGACCAAAGCAATGGGTTCTTCCTTATTAGCTTCTTCTTCTTCTTCAGTTTCTTTGACAACTGACATATTTCCTAGCACTCCTGATTCTTTCATTTCACCAGTTCTTCCACTGGATTCAAATATCATCCGCATATTTTTGGCTGGATTTTTTTTCCTTTTTTCGAATAGTTGTTGGGTTATTCGCCTTTTTGGATTAATGGCTTCTCCTTCGTCATCCTCAATCTTATCACCCAAAGCAGCTTATAGGATGATGCTTATAAATCGCCCATAGAGCTTCTTTTGAGAGCTCTTTGTCTTCTTTGAGCTAATTAACCACTTCCCAATCCATTCAATCAATAGAGCCCCATAGTTAAGTTGTATTTCATAACATATGTTAGTCATGAGCTTGAGTTGCACCTCATTTATAGAGTCATGACTAGAGCTCTTGCAATATATACATTTTCCAACAATATCAGCTAGAAATTCATACCTCTGTGGAAACTCCTTCTTTTTGTATCCTTTAACAGAGGGTGATTTCTTGTGATGCATCTTTTTGAGTCCCTTATGGAAGTCTATGCCATCTATGGACGGGTACCCTTCAGATTTGAGACCTAGGGCTAGATTGATGTCCTCGACCTTTTAATCCGATTTCTACGTTCGACCTTCGCAGTGATGGTGTTGTTTTCAAATACACCATTATTGTAGAATTCTTTCACCAGCTTCGGGTAGATCAACGTGTCTATATCCAATGCTTCTTAGAGACCCGCTTTCTTCAGTAATGACAAAGTGTTGTGAAATTTGGGTTCAGCTGTTTTGAACTCGTCAAAGTAAAGTCTGTAGCCGGAGATAACACTGGAAGCTACCATTGATTTTCTTGCAGGAAGTGAGATTGACTGAGCTTTCTTTTGATTTAGGGTTTCTGCTTGAGAGAGGAAGAGAGAGATGATATTTTGAACTTCAGATTTCAAAAAGATGATTTTAATTTGTACTTTTAGCTTCCCTCTCTCTATTTTGCTTAGTGGGACAGGTGTTAAGTTTTACTTGGCTCTACGAATCTGACTTAGGAGGATTGTACTAAATTGTCCTTAACTTCTTCTGAGCTAATTTATTTATTAGGAGGACTACGATCGTTGAGATGGTCCTTGGAATCGTCGAGTCCATTATGCGTTCGTTGAGTTTGTTCAGCAATCGTTGTGTCTGATTTGCAAGCATCGAGTCTGAGCTGTGATCGTTGAGTCTTACAGAGTCTTTATGATGAACTTTTAACTTAGCATTCCCTTTGTTTCAAGATAACTCAGGAAGAACCAACCTCATAGAGTGAATCAAGGGTTAGGTTTGTTCCTGAGGTGCTTGTTTAGAGAGATAGCTTTGTTTTGAATTTCATCATCACATGGTGCTTCTTTGTTCTGATGAATGAACTCTGCTATCGTTGAGTCGGCACCGCGATTGTTGAGTTTGCACTGCGATCGTTGTCTTTTATGAAACTTTGGCTCTACGATCGTGGACTTCCTTTGATCATGCCTTTGTTTTCGAACATAGCCCTTAAATCTGTATGGTTAGCACAAACTAGAGCATAATTTTCATGGTTGCAAGTTAAGCATGCCTAGCTCACTTATCAATTTTTTTAAATCTGGATTCATCTAGATGTTTTGTAAAGACATCAACAAGTTGATTTTCAGTAGGGATATATTGTAAAGATATAGTTCCATTTTGCACATGATCCCTAATGAAGTGATACCTTATTTCTATATGCTTAGTCCTAGAATGCATGACAGGATTATGATTTATAGCAATTGCACTTGTGTTATCATAGTGGATAGGTATGGATTTAAATTCAAACCCATAATCTGCTAGTTGATTTTTCATCCATAAAATCTGAGCACAGCAATTCCCAGCAGCAGTGTATTCAGCTTCTACAGTTGAAGTAGATACTGAATTTTGCTTCTTGCTAAACCAGGACACAAGTCTATTACCTAGCAATTGACATGTGCCACTAGTACTCTTTCTATCTATTTTGCAAATTTCGCAAAATCGAATCTCATCAATATCCTGATAGTTCAAATGAGGACTCCTTTGGATACCAAAGTCCCAAGTGAGGTGTACCCTTGAGATACCTAAAAATCCTCTTTACAGTAGTTAGATGTGATTCTTTAGGATTAGCCTGAAATCTAGCACAAATGCATGTTACAAATATTATATCTGGTCTACTGGCAGTAAGATATAAAAGAGAGCCTATCATACCTCTGTATTGAGTTATATCAATACTTTTACCTTTTTCATCTTTGTCAAGCTTGGTTGTAGGAGCAATTGGGGTTTTCATGGGAGAGGCTGATTCCATGCCATACTTCTTATGTAAGTCTTTAATGTACTTGGCTTGGTTTACGAAAATTCCTTCATCCGTCTGCTTTACTTGCAGACCAAGGAAGAAGTTCAGCTCACCCATCATGCTCATTTTGAACTTTCTCTGCATAAGCTTGGAGAATCTCTTGCATAACTTTTCATCAGTAGAACCAAAGATAATATCATCAACATAAATTTGAACTAATAGGACCTTATCTTTATGCTTTCTAAGAAATAGTGTGGTATCTACTCTACCTCTAGTGAATCCATATTCAATAAGGGAGTTAGTAAATGTTTCATACCATGCTCTAGGTGCTTGTTTGAGACCATATAAGGCTTTGTCTAATCTAAAGACATAATTAGAATGAGATGGATTGATGAAACCTACAGGTTGCTCTACATAGACTTCTTCTTGAAGTTCACCATTCAAGAATGCACTTTTGACATCATCTAGAAGACTTTGAACTTCATGTAAGCAGCAAAGGCAAGAAATATTCTGATGGCTTCTAGTCTGGCAATAGGTACAAATGTCTCATCATAGTCAATGCCTTCTTCCTAAGAGTAGCCCTTGACCACTAGTCTTGCCTTATTCCTGGTGATGACTCCATCTTCATCCATCTTATTTCTGAATACCCACTTGGTTCCAATAACAGGATGATTCTTTGGTCTTGGAACCAATCTCCATACTTTACCTCTTTCGAACTAATTAAGTTCTTCTTACATGGCCTCTATCTAGCTGGAGTCTTCCATAGCATCCTCTATCTTCTTCGGTTCCATTTGAGATTTGAAGCTTAGATAGAAGCATTCATTTTGAGTAGCAGCTCTTATTTTGACTCTTGTACTCGGATCTCCAATGATTAGATCTTGAGTGTGATCTCTTGCCCATTTGCCTCCTGTTGGGACATCAGTTTTTATGCCTTCTTATCTTAGATCTTCAAGATCTATTTCTTCTTCTTGATGTGAAGGCTCGTTGTCTGGCATAGGCCTCTCTACAATCTCATTTCCTTGTTCAACGATTTCACTATCTGGTACTGCGATCGTAGTATTGAGCTCGACGTCTTTGTTCGTAGTGTCTGAACTGTTAGTCATAGTGTCTTGAGGCATTGATTTGTCTAAGTCAGTCTTATCAAAGATGATGTAAATCGAGACTTCAACACTCAGTGTCTTCTTGTTGAACACTCTGTAGGCCTTACTGTCTGTGGCATATCCAAGAAAGATTTCTTCGTCTGATTTTGGTTGGAATTTTGTCAAGTACTTCTTTCCATTATTGAGAATGTAGCATGCACAACTGAAAACATGAAAGTAGCTGACATTTGGTTTTCTTCATTTCCAAAGTTCATACGGAGTCTTCTTAATCGTAGAGTGTATGAGTGATCTATTCTGAGTATAACATGCAAGTGTTGTTGACTTACGCCGGAAGTACTCGAGCAGATGGGTCTTCTTAGTAAAGTCCTTCCAGCCTCTATTAATGTCATGTTCTTTCTCTCAGCAACTCCATTTTGATGAGGAGTTCGTGGAGCTGAGAAGTTGTGATTAATGCCATTGTCTGTGCAGAACTGGTCCATTTCTGAGAAGTTGAATTCTCTTCCATGATCACTCCTTATAACTTTGATTTTCTCTCCTTTCTCGTTCATTACCAGCTTGAACATCTTTATCAGCTGGGAACTTGTCTCATCTTTTGAGGTTAGAAAGAACACCCATATAAATCTGGTGAAGTCATCGACTACGACCAGAGATTATCTCTTTCCTCCAAGGCTCGTTGTTGGAATTGGCCCAAAAAGATCCATGTGTAGCAACTGCAAAGGTTTGTCAATTGAATTGGCAGTTTTGCTCTTGAATGTGCTTCTGGTCTATTTTCTAAGTTGATAGGCATTGCATGGCCTTTCTTTAACGAAGTTGAACTTGGGTAGGCCTGCAACTAGATATTTTGAAGCTAATTTGGACATGCTTTTGAAGTTAAGATGAGATAGTCTTCGATGCTATAGCCAGCTCATTTCTTTGGATGCTTTAGCCAGAAAGCATATTGTCTCGTTTGAGCTCAGTTTTCCAAGATTTACTATATAGACATTTCCTTCTCTTGTTCTGGTTAGCTTCACAACAGATGTCTTCAAGTCTCGGACATGATATTGATTGTTGAGAAATGTTACTTGATGACCCTTGTCGCAGAATTGGCTAATGCTTAGAAGATTGTGTTGTAATCCTTCCACATAGGCCACTTTACTGAAGGATACTGCACCATTTTCAGCTGAGCCATAGCCTCTTGTCTTGCCAGAGCCATTATAGATCTCCAAAGATGACCGAGGGACCCTCCTTCTCTATGTAGTTAGACAGAAGGGCTTTGTTTCTAGTCATGTGTCTTGAACATCCACTGTCCAGATACCAGGTTGTGTTTGTGGAGCTCTTTTCCTGAGGTAATATTAAACCTTCATTTTGGTACCCATACTAGCATGGGTCCTACTATGTTAGTACCCTTGGGGACCCAAATCTGCTTGATTTTGGGTCTCACATGCATGGAATTATAATGACATTTTGCAGCCTTGTGGCCAACTCTGTAGCACACAAAACATTTGATATGATGCATGTTTGTGTGTGTGTGTGAAAGTTCTTCCTCCATTTGGACTTTTGTGGGTTATTGGTCATCCTCCTGTTAAGCTGATATTCCTTCTTCCATGTGTTCTTGGGTTTCATGATTTGTGAGGAGTATACCTTGCCTCTACTGTACCTTCCTAGTTGATTTGTAGAGTTGATCTTACTAGACTCTACGATCCTTCAAGGTTGGTTAGTAGTGGTTAGGTTACTCTTCTCTTTTATGAAACCTGCACCTCATATGAGATCCCTACTACTCGAATATGGGTTGAATTAGGTGAAAGGTGGTTTTATAGGCTCATCGTTCTGTGAGGATTTCACAAATATAATGCCTCTACTAAAACTTGAGGCATCACTCATGCTAATCTCCTTTACTTTTTCCACACATGGCTCTGAGGTAGATTCCCCAAAGCCTAACCCTGTTCTATCATAGACACTTCTCTAGTTAGAGATTAAGGAGTCCATGGATGAAGAGGATTTATTCCATGTAGAGACTGTCTTTTCTAGATCCTCAATTTTGGAGGTTAGACTAGACTCTCTTTGTGCACTGAGCTCATTTTCTTGTCTCAAGATCTTATTCTCAGCTTCAAACTTAGAGAGAGAATTAGTACTGAGAAGGACTATTTCCAATTTCTCTTGAACTTTTTATGTCTCCTTTTGAAGAAGTGAATAGTCTTTAGACAGAACTCTAAACCACTTCATGTATTTGTGCAGATCAGATGTTATGCCGTGTAATGCAGTTTTGAGGTCATCAATATCTACATTAGGAGAGTTAAAGTCAAATACCTCATCAATACTTACTTCATATATGTTGGAGTTCTGTTTGTCCCATACATTTTTGGCCATCAGGCAAAGATTTTCCATTTGAGGATCTTCAACATCTCTAGATTCTGGAGTTGTGTCATTGTCTAAGTCACTCCACGATCCTCCAGCTACAAGGCTTTTGTCTTTCTTTTGTGGCCTTTTGTTGCCTTTGTATTCCTTCTTTGAATGTGATTTCTTCTTGAGTTCTTCTCTAGGTGGTTTGTTGTAGTTGGCAATGAAGTGACCAGGTTTCTTACAATTGTAGCATAGGTCATTCATTTGCTCTTGGCTGCAGTAGTTGCTGACTTTCTTTGGCTTGCTAGTTTTGCCTTGTCGCATGAATCTTCTTAGTCTTTTAACCAGCATTGCAAAGTCCTCATCATCATCTTCATCGTAGTCAGAATCAACTTCAGTGTTGACTTTGGAGGTTTTTTCAGTTACTTTGAGAGCAATACCTTTATCCTTCTTTCTCCCTTCAGATAACGTTTCTGCTCATTGTGTCAGCTCTAGTACATATGTGAGGAGGTTGCCATATAACTGTTGAACAGTCATTTCATGTAGATTCTTTGATTCTCTAATGGCAGTGGTTTTGACATCCCACTTGCTTGGTTAGGCTCTCATGAATTTTATGATTAGATCTTTGTTTTGATAGATCTTTCCATAGGCTCGTAGAGAGTTGAGCAGAATATTGAATCTCTCGTATGTGGCAGTGACATTCTCTCCTTGAACGTGAGCAAACATCTCATATTGCTGAGTCAAGAGATATTGTTTGTTTTCTTTGACTTCTTTTGTTCCTTCATGCATGATGAGTAAAGCTTCCTAAACTTCCTTTGCGATTTTGCAGTTGACCACGTTTTCAAACAGATCATCTTCCAAGGATTGAAATAAGATGTTCTTGGCCTTTTTGTCAAGCTGGACAGCTCTCTTCTCGTTCTCTGTCCATTCTCCTTTGACCATGATCTGTACTCTGTTTGGGTCATCTGTAGTTGGTGCAAGCTTTGTAGGAACGTAGGGCCCATTTTGAACAGTTTCAAATAGATCTTCATCTATTGAATCCATGTAATCTTGCATCCTAACCTTCCAGTTAGCGAATTTATCTTTGTTGCACATAGGTGGCTTGCTGCCTCCTCCAGTCTTTGATTCGCTTGGTAAGTGTACCATTGGATCTACTCAATATTTGTAGGCTATATAATAGAACCTGCTCTGATACCAATTGTTAGTTCCTGGAGGCACAATAGTTATCTAGAAGGGAGGGGGGGTTGAATAGATATTAAAAAATTTTCTTTGTTTAAAGACTGTTTTGATAAAGATCTTAAGCAGAGCGGAATTATGGTTTCTTTGAAATCCCTTTTAGAAAGTGAATTAAAGAGAGTAAGGCAGTTATAGTAGTTATAGCAGTAATAAATAGACACTGTTATTTTTAAGTTCTTCAGAGCACTTAAAGCTCCTAGTCCACTCTTATACTCCTCGAGTAGGAAATCCACTAAGGATGTCTTTTTACAGTTTCTGAATCTAATAGATTCCTTCTAGACTAGCAGTCTAGGCACTTCTTAGTTCACTCTTGAACTCTTCAAGTCCAGCAGACTTGGTTCTTCTCAGTTCACTTAGAACTCTTCAAGTCCTTCAGACTTGGAACTCTCACTTCTGTTGATTGGTTGTTGTTGAGATCGTGATTGGTGCTACTCAGTTGCTATTAAGCACTTGTTCGAAAGAACTGAGTAGCTGAGCAAGCTTCCTCTTTTGCTCAGATCGTAGTGTTGAGCGTTGAGTGTTCTTGTGCGTTTTTGTTCAATGCTTGATTACGTCTCTCATCTATCTGTGTTATGTATATATGTGATCTTGAAATCTATCCGTTGAAGCCTTTTAATGAAGCATTAAATGCGTTTGACATTTTTTAACTTTGATGGAGACTTTTCTGCACATCTTCTGAATTTCAATCTGGCCCATTGACACATCAGGCTGCTTTCTAACCTAACACCTGAAAAGGTGTTTTCCTCTGCCCAATGGTCCTTTTCTTAGCTTCTTGAACACGTTCCTTTTGATCAATGCTAAGGATATCTTTTGTACCATTGGGACTGGTGAGTGCTTCAATGTTCAAAACCCATTCCACATTTGTTGGAATTCATCTCCAAACAAAAAGGTAGGGCTCAATGCTTCTGCCATAAGGCAGATGACACTCTACGATCCATATCATGGTGTCTTGTCATATTGGTGATTGTTCTTAAGAGAGCACTACGATTTCTCTCAAGGATTTGCACACTACGATATTTTCATACTATGATCATCACTTGCTCGTCTTGCAGACTCTATGTTTTTGAGAGCACACTACGATCTCTGAGTTAGCTTCGGCAAACGTCTGGACCACTCTACGATTTCTGAAGAGGTCCTTCAAGGCAAATACACTACGATCTTCTAAGCTCTACGATCTTTCCTTGGCTTCTGCAATTTGTTGATCAGCTTGATAGACTACGATTCTTGTTGAAGCTTATCTATACGTTTCACGTTAGATCAACCTAACATCTTTGATCTCTTTATCTATACATTTGTTTATAGAATGGTGAACATTAAAAGCTAAGATCAACCTAAGAAATTTGATCTATCACTAAGTCCTTGTACATATATTCCTTTAAGGACTTTACATATAATCATGATCATTTACTTTAAACATCAAATCAAAATATGCATTCTTCCAACAGAGTCCTCATTACATTTATTGTCGCACTATTTAATAGAATAGTGAGGACTACTAAAACTATCATCTGGACGGTCAATCCATTCCCCGACTAGTCCGGGCTACGTTCTCATTTCCTGAAGAGAACAGTGAAAGAAAGGGTGAGCTCAACTAGCCCAGTAAGAAATATTATGACTCAGATAATGCAGAATAAATTATCATTTGTCTTCAACAATGTTAAACTAATAAAATACAATAGACATCAAGTTTAACTGCAGCGGAATAAGCAATCCATCAAGTATAGAATGATATCTAGTATCTTCTATGATTTAAAATGTTTGCATCAATTTTTATCGTTGAGACTCAGCTTAATAAATAAACCACATCATCAAGTCATCCCTGCTCTACGAGCCAAGGATATTTATTAAATTATCAATGGTCATGACTATACCGAATAATCCCTGGTAATAATCATACCAAAAACTATCCATCAATACACTACAGGCCACTGAGGACTTTTACCACATCATTTATCACATTACATGTCATGATTATACTGAATAATCCTTGGTCATAATAATACCAAGTCCATCTATGCACGTAAGCCAAAGATGACTTTCATCACAATATAAGCATGAGGATGATGACAATGACCTAATAATTCAATAAAACAAGTTCAAGAATAAATTTTAATGATTTATAAGTTAATTTTTCCTGAACTCAATAATGTCCAAATTGTCAACATGATACTGCTTTGTGGAGTAAAATTAAAGAATTCTTAGAAGAATATTTCCATGAAAAGATACTGGATGAAGCACAAATATCCAGGATATTCCACTAATTTTGTGCAGTATAGAAGCCAAAACTTTAATCAACTTAGTATAATAGAATATATGAAACTACAAATGGATTTTTTCCCGCCATGCGGTAATCCACGTAGATAGATCAATTCCATAATTTAATAAGGAATGAATACCAAGGATCATTCACCATGCATGTGGTAATCCACATAGACAGGTTATTCCAACAGAATAATAAAGAATGGAACCAGGTCATGCGTAATCCGCACCGACAGGATATTCCAATAGAATAATAAATAATGGAACTAGGTCATGCGTAAACGCACAGACATGATATTCCGACAGAATAATAAAGAATGGAATAACAACAGAATTCACTATGCATGCGATAGACCACACAGACAGGTTATGTGAGACCCCAAAGTTTATGAACAAAGATTTAAATTTCTCAAAATATTTTTTTTAATATTATGGTGTGGATTTGATATAATGTTATAGTTGTGGGTAATATTTATAAATTTTGCAAAATGCATGCAAGTTGTTATATAATATTCGATTGGTCGGGAATATTCGTTTTAATAGGGAATATTAAATGCGAAGGCACAATCATTGGTGGACCCCGAATCGGAATTATTGTCGAATTGAGAAAATGACAAAAATATTTTTATGAAAATTACGGCGGAAGTTTTATCGTTAACTATTGAAACACCTTGGTGTTAAAAGAAATGCGATAATCTGGCGTGGTTGCATAGTAGCACACAGTATTGGTTATTGATGCTTACGTGATAAGTCACTCGCTTATACTCAATTATTACTACTGATTATTAACATCATCATATCTCATATTATTGATTCGATTATTGTCACAAAGATCATCTCGTGCATAATATTTTATATATTATTAAATCAATAATTGAGACCACAAAGTTATTCATATTATTAAATTGCAATATTTACAATATCTAGAAGTTCTGTCGAGGAGAGGTTTGGTCACCTAATTGCGCGCCAATAGGGAGAAATCCTTATTGGAAAGCCCCCTTTTTCCTGAGAATGACCTGGTTGTTAAATATTGTGAGTTATAATATTAATGATGAATAAGTTCGTGTTGATTAAAGATGAATTTGATAGTTCCATTGTGTTGGGATTATTGGTGTTAGTTGAAATCGACGTCTATTCCGATGATAATTGATGTCTGGGGGTTATATTGATAAATTGGGTAATTTATCGGATAAATGAGAAATTAATTGCTACTAATTCACATGCTTATATAACTATTTGTTTACATGTGTGTACTATTGAGTCACATTCACTTACTATTAGGGGAGTTGGTGTAAGATTGATAATACTTGCATGACTAAGTTAAAAAGGGAGGTATAGATGGAGGTACTATACTATATTTCATATTTTCACATGATTATAACTATTGATTAACATGATTGAACTATTGATTAACATTATTTACTATTAGGGGAGGTGGTGCAAGTTTGATAATACTTGCAGGACTAAATTAAAACTGAAAGAAAAGTTGGAGGTATTGTACTGTAATTTTTCGAGCCCAAAACGTGTAATTATCGAAACTATATTTTTCTATAAATAGAAGCTCATTCTTCCTTCATTTCTCACCAATTCACTAAAGCTTTAAAGACATTATTATAGAGAGAAATTATAGAGAGAAAGAAGAGAAGTTTGCTACCTCACTATTCTAGTATCCAGTCTTCTTTTGAGGTAAGCGATGTTATTTGTTGTACTCGTAAGGGGTATTATTTCTTTCTTATTCATGAAGAGAACTTCTATTAATCCATTTTTTTATTATTCTCATTGGAATAACTTTGATATACGGTTCTACCCTATACTTGGTGAAATTTTTCTCATTATTCCATTCTTTATTATTCGTTGGAATATCTTGTTGCATGCGCTTTTACGTGGGACTGGTTCCGCTCTTTATTATTACTGTTGGAATATCCTATCATCGTTTCGCTAGACTGATTTTCGTTATTTATTATTTTGATGGAATAACCTGTCTATGCGAAGTACCACATGCATGGTGATTTCTGTTGTTATTCCATTCTTTATTATTCTGTTGGATTATCCTGTCGGTGCATATTACGCCTGACCTGGTTCCGTTATTTATTATTCTGTTGGAATAACCTATCTATGCGAAGTACCCCATGCATGGTGATATCTTTTCTTATTTCATTCTTTATTATATTAAGTTGGTTAAAGTTTTGACTTCTATACTCCATGAAATTAGTGGAATATCCTTGATATTTGCGCTTAATCCAGTACCTTTTCATGGAAATATTCTTCTGAGCATTCTTAAATTTTACTCAACAAAGAAGTATCATGCTGACAATTTGGACGTTATTAGTTCCTGAATAAATTAATTTTTGAACTTGTTTTATTGAATTTTTATATCATTGTCATCATCCTCATGTTTATATTTTTTTGAAAGTCATCTGTGGCCTGTAGTGCATAGATGGACTTGGTATGATTATGAACAAGGATTATTCGGTGTAATCATGGCTGTAATATTACAAATGATGTGATAAAAGTCCTTATTGGCCCGTAGTGCATTGATGGACAGTTGTTGCCATGATCATGATCATTGGTGAATACACGAATATCCTTAGCCGTAGTGCATGGATATTTTGTGGTTGTGATACTAATGAATATCCTTGGCCATAGTGCAGAGATGATATGGATTATTTATTTAGCTGATTCCCAGCGATAAAAGTGATGAAAAACCTTTTAAACCATAAAAAATAGTAGATTTTATTCTCTACTTGACTGTTTTAATGGATTGCTTGTTCCGCTGCAGTTAAACTTGATGTCTATTGTATTTTATAAGTTTAACATTGTTAAAGACTAATGATAATTTATTCTGCATTATCTTAGTCATAATATTTCTTACTGGGCTAGTTGAGCTCACTCTTTCCTTCACTGTTCTCTTCAAGAAATGAGAATATAGCTGGGACGAGTCAGGGAACGGATTGACAGTCCAGATGATAGCATTAGTAGTCCTCACTATTCTTTTAAATAGTGTGATAATAAATGTAATGAGGACTGAATTTGAGTTTGTATACTGTCTATGAGGACTCCATTGAGAGTGAATATTGTCTAGAAGGCAATATTCTTGTTTAAACTCTCAATTTATGTTTTGTCGTATTTTACACTACAGTTGTATAATTAAGTTGTATTTTATTTATGTACCATGTATTTGGCGACTCAAGATGGGTGATGTATACCAATTTTGGGGGCGTCACAGTTGGTATCAAAGCTTAGGGATATGATCCCTGGCTAAGATGTGAGACAAGAACTAGGAGGGGAGAGACAGGGAATTCCTTCGCTAGTATGACCTACCTAAGTTTATTTGGTATTTAATTGGTTGATGAGAGTATAGGGATAATATGTGATATGTTAATTAACCCTTGTTTTGTGGCATGTCAATTAACCTTTGTTTTGAAGATGTATTCTTGAATGATATCTGAAGTACAGGAGATGAGAAATGGAAAAATCATGATAGAGAGCAAATAATCGGGAAGGTATAATCGAAAAAGAAAGCAAGGTATGTTTTAGTTATGGAAAAGACGGTCACATAGTCCAATTTTATCGTACACCAAAGTCAAGTTCAGCTGGGACGGTGGCACCAAAGGCGGATACGGACAAAACAAAGTCGGTGGTTTCAGGAAGAGCATTTTTTGTGACTTCTCAAAAAGCGAGTAACCCAAACGAAGTTAGCACTAGTTAGTTAATTATAAATTCTTGCAAAGTTTATACCTTATTAGATACTAGTTCTACCCATTCTTTTATCTCTATAGCTTGCGCTCAACGTTTAAATTTGACTCCGGAGAGATTAAACTTTAACTTATCGGTTGAAACTCGGTTAGGAGAAACCTTCGTTACCTCCACTATTTATAAATCTTGTTGATTCAAATCGACACTTTCACGTTACCTGTCGATCTTATCTCTTTGAAAATACTTGCCTTTGATGTGATTTTAGGAATCAATTGGTGAACTACTCGTCAAGCTTTTTGTAAGGTTGTTAGCTTTCATATTCCTAACCAACCTGTTATGCGAATTCAAGCAACCAAACCACTAAAGTCAATCATTGTTATATCAAGTCATAAGTAAAGAGCCTCGAGCCTTTCGCTGGTGACTTCTTTGTGCGGAATGCACCGAAGCCAGACTTTCTGTAGGCAACATCGTGAATGACGATGACAAGTTGATAGGTATCAATGTGGCGTGCTATCCAAGTCTTGGATGAGAGTCATAGTTTGAATGATATTTTTATTGTTAATAAATTTCTTGACGTATTCTTGAAGACTTCCGAGCCTACCCCTAGAGCGTGAAATCGAATTTTGTATTGACCCTAGTACAAAACGCATTTCTAAAACCCTTAAATATTCTTCAACCAAAAAAAACGTATCATGCGCCAAGGACATTGGCTCGAGCTGTTGAAGATTACGATCGTACCATTCAATATCATCGTGGAAGAGCGAACGTGGTAGCTGACGCGTTGAGTAGAAGATCGTATGCGTTTACGAGTGCGATGTTGTTAACATAAAAACCCATTTTGTATAACTTACAAATGATGAAGATAGAGTTAAAGACTCTACGGACGCAAATGAAGATAACAAATATACGAGTAGAATAGACTTTAATCGATAAAGTTAAAGCCGTGCAAGCTACACACCCGAATCTAATGAATGTGAAGAAGAAGGTTCAAGAAGGCGTTATCTCAACCCTCAATTTAATTGGCCCATTTGAAATCCTCGATCGAGTAGGATCTGTGGCCTATAGACTCGTTTTACCGCCAAGTATGTCGCGTGTTCAAAACGTTTTTACGTATCATTATTAGTAAAAACTTAGTCTTGGGGGACTTTGGAGCAAATTTTTTTAATAATTAATGAATCTAAAAAATTATGAAATCATGGGGGTTTTATAGAACATGTTACAAGCTTTCCATAGCCTCAAAAATGGACTAATTCCGATAACGGACGAAGAAGTTATGAAGATTTGAAGTATGTGCGTCAAAAGTTGCAAAATCTGGAAAATTGGAGCTAAGTGTCAAGGTTCAAGTGCCTAGGCGCTAGGCTCGGCGCTTAGATTTTTCTCTTGGGCACCTAGGCGCTTGCCCAAGGCCAAATCTGGGCGCCTAGGCGTTGGTCAAGTGTTAAGCCAAAATTTGTCCGGACGTCTTTTAGTAAATTGGGCATAACTTCTTCATACAAACTCTGATTGAGGTGATTCAGGATGATTCGGAAAGATAGCGAGTAGACCCAAAACTTTCATTCTTTACGTGTTGAGATTTGAGGTCAGTATCAAGTCCTAAAATGGCTATTTTAGGGACTGATGTGCATTCAGAGGCAATCAGAGGACATCAGACATGCACGTATGCAACGTGTAATGTTTTTGACGATAAAGGTATTCAAGGTTATACCTCAAGAGTTGGAATATGAAATGAAGTCAAGGTATCCACACCTCTTCGGCATACCAGGTACGTACATAAATTTCGAGGGCGAAATTTCATAAGGAGGGGAGATTGTGAGACCCCAAAGTTTATGAATAAAGATTTAAATTTCTCGAAATATTTTTTTTTAATATTATGGTGTTGATTTAATATAATGTTATAGTTGTGGGTAATATTTCTAAATTTTGTAAAGTACACAAGTTGTTATATAATATTCGATTGGTCGGGGAATATTCATTTTAATAGGGAATATTCGTACGACGACACAATCATTGGTGGACCCCACAACGTAATTATTGTCTGATTGAGAAAACGACAAAAATTTTTTTATGAAAATAACGGGGGAAGTTTTATCGTTAACTGTTGAAACACCCGGTGTTAAAAGTATAGTAATACGCGTGGTTGCATAGTAGCACACGGTATTGGTTATTGATGCTTACGTGATAAGTAACTCAGTTATACTCAATTATTGCTACAGTATTGCCGCATCATATCTCTCATATTATTGATTCGATTATTGTCACAATATCATCTGCATAATATTTTATATATTATTAAATCAATAATTGAGACCACAAAGTTATTCATATTATTAAATTGCAATATTTACAATGTCTATAAGTTCTATCGAGGAGAAGTTTGGTCACCTAATTGCGTGCCAATAGGGAGAAATCCTTATTGGAAAGCCCCTTTTTTCCTGGGAACGACCTGATTGTAAAATATTGTGAGTTATAATATTAATGATGAATAAGTTGGTGTTGATTAAAGATGAATTTGATAGTTCCATTATGTTGGGATTATTGGTCTTAGTTGAAATCGACATCTAATCCGATGATAATTGATGTCTGGGGATTATATTGATAAATCGGGTAATTTATCGGATAAATAAGCAATTAATTGCTACTAATTCACATGCTTATATAACTATTTATTCACATGTGTGTACTATTGAGTCACATTCACTTACTATTAGGGTAGTTGGTGCAAGATTGATAATACTTGCATGACTAAGTTAAAAAGGGAGGTATAGATGGAGGTACTATACTGTATTTCGTATTTTCACATGATTGGACTATTGATTCACATTATTTACTATTAGGGGAGGTGGTGCAAGTTTAATAATACTTGCAGGACTAAATTAAAAATGAATGAAAAGTTGGAGGTATTGTACTGTAATTTTTTGAGACCCAAAACGTGTAATTATCGAAACTATATTTTTCTATAAATAGAAGCTCATTCTTCCTTCATTTCTCACCAATTCACTAAAGCTTTAAAGACATTATTATAGAGAGAAATTATAGACAGAAAGAAGAAGAGAAGTCTGCTACCTCACTATTCCAATATCCAGTCTTCTTTTGAGGTAAGGGATATTATTTGTTGTACTCGTAAGGGGTATTATTTCTTTCTTATTCATGAAGAGAACTTCTGTTAATCCATTTTTTTTCATTATTCTGTTGGAATAACCTGTATACGTGGTCTACCCTATACTTGGTAAAATTCTTCTGTTATTCCATTCTTTATTATTCTGTTGGAATATCTTGTCTGTGCGTTTTACATCGGACCTGGTTCCGTCCTTATTATTCTGTTGGAATATCCTGTCCGTGTGTTTTACGCCGGACTTGATTCCGTTATTTATTATTTTGATGGAATAACCTGTCTATGCGAAGTACCACATGCATGGTGATTTCTGTTGTTATTCTATTCTTTATTATTCTGTTGGAATATCTTGTTGGTGCGTATTACGCCTGACCTGGTTCCGTTATTTATTACTCTGTTGGAATAACCTGTCTATGCGAAGTACCGCATGCATGGTGATTTCATTTGTTATTCCATTCTTTATTATATTAAGTTGGTTAAAGTTTTGACTTCTATACTCCATGAAATTAGTGGAATATCCTTGATATTTGCGCTTCATCCAGTATCTTTTCATGGAAATATTCTTCTGAGCATTCTTGAATTTTACTCTACAAAGAAGTATCATGTTGACAATTTGGACGTTATTAGTTCCTGAATATTTTAATTTTTGAACTTGTTTTATTGAATTCTTATATCATTGTCATCATCCTCATGTTTATATTTTTTTGAAAGTCATCTGTGGCCTGTAGTGCATAGATGGACTTGGTATGATTATGAACAGGGATTATTCGGTGTAATCATGACCGTAATGTTACAAATGATGTGATAAAAGTCCTTATTGGCCCGTAGTGCATTGATGGACAGTTGTTGGCATGATCATGACCATTGGTGAATACACGAATATCCTTGGCCGTAGTGCATGGATAATTTGTGGTTGTGATACTAATGAATATCCTTGGCCATAGTGCAGAAATGATGTGGATTATTTATTTAGTTGAGTCCCAGCAATAAAAGTGATGAAAAATATTTTAAATCATAAAAAATAGTAGATTTTATTCTCTACTTGACTCTTTTAATGGATTGCTTGTTCCGCTGCAGTTAAACTTGATGTCTATTGTATTTTATCAGTTTAACATTGTTAAAGACTAATGATAATTTATTCTGAATTATCTTAGTCATAATATTTCTTCTTGGGGCTAGTTGAGCTCACCCTTTCCTTCACCGTTCTCTTCAGAAAATGAATATAGTCGGGACGAGCCTGTCAACCAGCGATTGACAGGTCAGATGATAGCATTAGTAGTCCTCATTATTCATTAAATATTGTGTTAATAAATGTAATGAGGACCTGAATTTAAGTTTGTATATCGCCCATGAGGACTCCATTGAGAGTGGATATTGTCTAGAAGGCAATATTCTTGTTTAAAATCTCAGTTTATGTTTTGTCGTATTTTACATGACGCTTTGTATAATTAAGTTGTATTTTATTTATGTACCATGTATTTGGCGACTCAAGATGGGTGATGTATACCAATTTTGGGGCGTCGCGGTTGGTATCAAAGCTTAGGATATGATCCTGGCTAAGATGTGAGACAAGAACTAGGAGGGAGAGACAAATTCCTTCGCTAGTATGACCTACCTAAGTTTATTTGGTATTTAATTGGTTGGTGAGAGTATAGGGATAATATGTGATATGTTAATTAACCCTTGTTTTGTGGCATGTCAATTAACCTTTGTTTTGAATATGTATTCTAGAATGATATCTGATATACAGGAGATGAGAAATGGAAAAATCATGATAGAGAGGAAATAATAGGGAAGGTATAATAGGAAAAGAAAGCAAGGTATGTTTTAGTTATGGAAAATACGGTCACATAGTCCAATTTTATCGTACACCAAAGTCAAGTTCAACTGGGACGGTGGCACCAAAGGCGGATACAGACAAAACAAAGTCGGTGGTTTCAGGAAGAGCATTTTTTGTGACTTCTCAAAAACTGAGTAACCCAAACAAAGTTAGCACTGGTTAGTTAATTATAAATTCTTGCAAAGTCTAAACCTTATTAGATACCAGTTCTACCCATTCTTTTATCTCTATAGCTTGTGCTCAACGTTTAAATTTGACTCCGAAGAGATTAGACTTTGACTTATCGGTTGAAACTCGGTTAGGAGAAACCTTCGTTACCTCCACTTTTTATAAATCTTGTTGATTCAAATCGACACTTTCACGTTACCTATTGATCTTATCTCTTTGAAAATACTTGCCTTTGATGTGATTTTAGGAATCAATTGGTGAACTACTCGTCAAGCTTTTTGAAAGGTTGTTAGCTTTCATATTCCTAACCAACCTGTTATGCGAATTCAAGCAACCAAACCACTAAAGTCAATCATTGTTATATCAAGTCATAAGTAAAGAGCCTCGAGCCTTTCGCTGGTGACTTCCTTGTGCGGAATGCACCGAAGCCAGACTTTTTGTAGGCGACGTCGTGAATGACGATGACAAGTTGATAGGTATCAATGTGGCGTGCAATCTAAGTCTTGGATGAGAGTCACAGTTTGAATGATATTTTTATTGTTAATAAATTTCCTAACGTATTCTTGAAGACTTCCTAGCCTACCCATAGAGCGTTAAATCGAATTTTGTATTGACCCTAGTACAAAACGCATTTCTAAAACCCTTAAATATTCTTCAACCAAAAAAAACGTATCATGCGCCAAGGACATTGGCTCGAGCTGTTGAAGATTACGATCGTACCATTCAATATCATCGTGGAAGAGCGAACGTGGTAGCTGACGCGTTGAGTAGAAGATCGTATGCGTTTACGAGTGCGATGTTGTTAACATAAAAACCCATTTTGTATAACTTACAAATGATGAAGATAGAGTTAAAGACTCTAGGGACACAAATGAAGATAACGAATATACGAGTAGAATAGACTTTAATCGATAAAGTTAAAGCCGTGCAAGCTACACACCCGAATCTAATGAATGTGAAGAAGAAGGTTCAAGAAGGCGTTATCTCAACCCTCAATTTAATTGGCCCATTTGAAATCCTCGATCGAGTAGGATCTGTGGCCTATAGACTCGTTTTACCGCCAAGTATGTCGCGTGTTCAAAATGTTTTTACGTATCATTATTAGTAAAAACTTAGTCTTGGGGGACTTTGGAGCCAAATTTTTTAATAATTAATGAATCTAAAAAATTATGAAATCATGGGGGTTTTATAGAACATGTTACAAGCTTTCCATAGCCTCAAAAATGGACTAATTCCGATAAAGGACGAAGAAGTTATGAAGATTTGAAGTATGTGCGTCAAAAGTTGCAAAATCTGGAAAATTGGAGCTAAGTGTCAAGGTTCAAGTGCCTAGGCGCTAGATGGACTTGGTATGATTATAAACAGGGATTATTCGGTGTAATCATGACCGTAATGTTACAAATGATGTGATAAAAGTCCTCATTGGCCCGTAGTGCATTGATGGACAGTTGTTGGCATGATCATAACCATTGGTGAATACACGAATATCCTTGGCCGTAGTGCATGGATAATTTGTGGTTGTGATACTAATGAATATCCTTGGCCATAGTGCAGGGATGATGTGGATTATTTATTAAGCTGAGTCCCAGCGATAAAAGTGATGAAAACCTTTTAAATCATAAAAAAAATAGTAGATTTTATTCTCCACTTGATTCTTTTAATGGATTGCTTGTTCCACTGCAGTTAAACTTGATGTCTATTGTATTTTATCAGTTTAACATTGTTGAAGACTAATGATAATTTATTCTGCATTATCTTAGTCATAATATTTCTTACTGGGCTAGTTGAGCTCACCCTTTTCTTCACTGTTCTCTTCAGGAAATGAGAATATAGCTAGGACGAGTCGGGGACCGGATTGACAGTCCAAATGATAACATTAGTAGTCCTTACTATTCTGTTAAATAGTGTGATAATAAATGTAATGAGGACTGAATTTGAGTTTGTATACTGTCTATGAGGACTCCATTGAGAGTGGATATTGTCTAGAAGGCAATATTCTTGTTTAAAATCTCAGTTTATGTTTTGTCGTATTTTACACGACAGTTGTATAATTAAGTTGTATTTGATTTATGTACCATGTATTTGGAGACTCAAGATGGGTGATGTATACCAATTTTGGGGGTGTCACTGGTTATTCCAACAGAATAATAAATAATGGAACTAGGTCATGTATAAACGTACAGACAGGATATTCTGACAGAATAATAAAGAATGGAATAACAACAGAATTCACCATGCATGCGATAGACCGCACAGACAGGTTATTCCAACAGAAAAATAAATAATGGAACCAGGTAATGCGTAATATGCATAGACATGATATTCCAACAAAATAATAAAGAATGGAATAACAGAAGAATTTCACCATGTATGCGGTACTTCGCATATACAGGTTATTCCAACAGAATAATAAGGAATGGAATAATAGAAGAATTTCACCATGTATGCGGTACTTCGCATATATAGGTTATTCCAATAGAATAATAAGGAATGGAATAACAGAAAAATTTCACCATGTATGCGGTACTTCGCATATATAGGTTATTCCAACAGAATAATAAGGAATGGAATAACAGAAGAATTTCACCAAGTATAGGGTAGTCCATGTACAACACGCAAGTATACGTGGTCAACAAGTAATAAAGTGATAAGTAGAATATTGTTCCCACAGAGACTAACTAGCAATAATCTTAACTTGCAATTACCAATTTTTTATTAACCCTAATTTTATTAAACAAATCGACTCAAAAATTGAAATTAACGAAACTAAAATTAAGAATAATTAAACTAACACAAAACAACCACGAATATCAAAATCTAAAATTTCAAACAATTAATGGAGAATTAGACTTATGATTTCACCCTAAGCTTCACTTTGATTTTAACACCTTTATTCCAATTCAACGCACTATCCCAGTTTATTAATCAAGAACATGAACGTAGCATTAACCACCTCTCAATGCATCAATACCCTATTAACATCAATCCACAATTAAGATAGAAATCCGTTAAATACCTTAATCAACTAACCCACTATATCTCTATGTGAATTACAATTGAAGAAGGTTGAAGAATAAGTTCTCTATCCAATTACATGCGGTGTCAAGCATATCTCTACCTTAACACTCATCAAGTTTAAGCTACTAACAAAATCCTGAACACATGCTATATCAACTAGGTCTAGATTTGAATATCCTCTCTTGATTCCATCTAATTCCGCAAAGAATTGTTGATCAGGAAATTCATAGATTCAAGCACAAATCAATATAGATAAACTGGAAATAGCTTATTAAATTGGAAATCAAGGTTCACAAAACCATTGATTCACTTAAGGATCCATCACAAGCCTAAAAAGTAAATTAGTTCATAATAAACGAAATAAACATCGAATAAATCAAAGAAATCATTCTTCCAATTACAAATAATAATCTAACACGAAGAATATTTAAAAACACCCTTCCCTTCCGACCTTTCATCAATGACGTTCCCGGTTTTGTCATCTCCATGATTATGGCATCAAAGTCTGGAACAAAATCGCGGAGGTGCGCATACTGGCAATGGCGAGGCACCCGCAGTTAGTAGTAGGTGTTAATGGCGTCGGCACTGAATGGAACCAACCGTCCTCGCACAAAAGCGCGGAATGGTTCTTTGTCCTCAGCATTTGCGTAAAACTCCTTGACAATGTTCACAACGGCTGGTTTTCCTCGGTGAATTTGGCCCATCCCATTTGATAAATTTGTGGCATAAGCTCCCCGTTGTTAGTATTCGGTGCCAACCCCCACTCCGGTGTAAGGGCTTTGGTGAGCATGTAGTCATACCGGTCAGCAGCTGCGGCACTTACAAATTTCCGGCGATCAAAGGTGCGGGTTGGTTGGGATGGCCGTGAACTCTCCTCCCTTTGGCGTTTGGACGATGATTGTGAAGCCATATCTCTTCCAATTGCTGGTTTTTCCCTAACTCTCCCCCAAATTTTTCAATATTATCTCTCTAGCTCACAACTATATTCTCTTTTTGCCTTATATCAAGTGTGGTGGGAGAGTTTGTATGAGATGTGGTGGTATTTATAGATGGAGAGTGAAGGCTAGCATTGGTGGAGTGAAGAGGTTGAGAGGAGTTATGGAGTATTTGGAATGTGGGGAAGAAGTAATGGTAGTGGGTGGTTGTGGAGTTATGAAGTAGTGGGGAAGTGGGAAAAGGGGGTTATTGGAAGGTGGAATAAGTCTTATTGGGAAGTGGAGAGTCAATGTAACTGCCACAATATGTTGCATTCAGACCCCACCCCATGAGGTATTGCTCTAGGAAGGCCCATTGGCACGGCTTGCAATCTGTCTTCTTAATTTGGGACCCACCTCCCCCGTGGTATTGAAAAACACCCGCTTCCCCAAGGGCATGTGTTCTGTCTAAAATGTTTGAGTACCCCGCCTTACGTGGTTATTATAGTACTAGGAAGGCTTCACCTTACGTGGTATCATATTATCGAGGCCCTAACTTTTGCTTTACTGTAGTTCATTTGCAGCCACTTTTGCTCACTTAATGCTTCTTTCTCCCACCTACATGATATACAGCAAGAAGACTAGTGAGTTTTCTATATCATGATGTAATGTTAAGAGTTTAACTAGATTTTTCCTTTAGTCGTCTACCTAATAATGAAATGAAACTATAATTAAGCAATTATGAATATAAAATATGACAAATAATTAAAAATTGGGTTGCCTCCCAATTAGCGCTTGATTTTAAGTCGTTCGGCCTGACTACTTCTTGATTATGATGTGTCGGTCAATGTGATGGCAATCACGTCTGTGTTGGCTTCTCCACCCCAATAGTGCTTTAAACGGTGTCCGTTGACTTTGAATGTTTCTAGTGGATTCATTTGTAGATTTCGATTGCAGACCGCGTGAGAATACACCTTGGACCGTGAATGGTCCTGACCATCTCGATTTAAGCTTTACGGGGAACAATCGCAACCTAGAATTGAACAAGAGTACTGATTATCCTGGCTCGAATGTTCGACTTAAAATTTTCTGGTCGTGCCATCTCTTGACTTTTTCTTTGTATAGTTTGGCATTCTCATAGGCGTGAAGGTGAAATTTGTCAAGTTCATTAAATTGCAGTAGTCTCTTCTTACCTATAACTTTTTGATCAAAATTGAGTTTTGCACATTGAATATACCTTATCTTTGTAGCTCCACCCCAAGTAAGTGACCTTTTAAATACGATGAGTTGATATGGTGACATCCCGATTGGTGTCTTATAGGCAGTCTGGTAAGCCCATAATGCATCGTCCAATCTAAGTGACCAATCTTTCCGACTCGAATTCACCACTTTCTCCAATATCTTCTTGACTTCCTTGTTTGATACCTCAGCTTGTCCACTTGTTTGAGGGTGATACGCTGTAGCTATCTTGTGGTTGACCCCATACTTGGCCAACAGAGCAATGAAGGATCTGTTGCAGAAGTGACTACCTTCGTCACTGATAATTGCCCTTGGTGTGCCAAACCTCGTGAAGATGTTCTTTTAAAGGAATTTAAGGACCACTTTGGCATTGTTTGATGGTAAAGCTGCAGCTTCAATCCACTTTGACACGTAATCCACTACGAGTAGAATGTATTGATTGTTCAATGATGAGGGAAACGGTCCCATGAAATCGATACTCCATACGTCAAAAATTTCCACTTCCAGAATCGTTTGTAAGGGCATCTCATTACTTTTCAAAATGTTGCCCACCCTTTGACACCTATCGCATTGTTTGACAAACTGGTGGGCATCTTTGAATAATATGGGCCAATAAAAACCACATTGTAGCACTTTCGCTGCTGTCCTCTCACTCCCATAATGCCCGCCATACGCCGATGAGTGACACTCATGCAGAATATTCTTCACTTCACTATATGGGACGCACCGTCGAATCATCTTGTCGGCGCACTGCTTGAACAAATATGGATCATCCCACATGTACCATTTCACGTCGTGAAGAAATTTTTTTTTCTGTTGTCTTGTGAGGTCAGGTGGTAGATTGTTGCTTACAATGAAATTTGCATAATCGCCATACCACAGAATCTCTGCTGAAATCCCAAACAGTTGTTCATCTGGGAATGATTTGTTGATTTCACATTTGTCATTTTTTGCTTTCCCGTGGTTTTCCAACCTCGACAAGTGATCGGCTACTTGGCTCTCCGTCCCCTTCCTATCCTTTATTTCTAAATCGAACTCTTGAAGTAGAAGAATCCACCAGATAAGGTGTGGTTTAGCATCCTTTTTCGCTATCAAATACTGAATCGTTGTATGGTCTGTGTAAACTATCACCTTAGTCCCGATCAAGTAAGCCCGAAGTTTGTCAAACGCATACACCACTGCAAGTAATTCCTTTTCTATGGTTGTGAAGTTCATTTGCGTTTCTGTAAGTGTTTTACTTGCGTAGTATATAGCGTGAAACACCTTGTCTCTACGTTGACCCAAAATAGCCCCAACCAAGAAGTCACTCGTATCACACATAAGCTCGAATGACATGCTCTAATTCGGAGCGACTATCACGGGGGCTATAGTCAATTTTCTCTTTAATAATTCAAAGGTTGTCTTGCACTCTCCATCAAAGCTGAACATCGCATCCTTCTCTACAAGACTGCATAGAGGTTTCGTAATTTTAGAGAAGTCCTTTATAAATCTCCTCTAGAACCCAGCATGTCCCAAGAAACTCCTAATACCCTTAACTGAGTTTGGTGGATGCAACTTTTCAATAGTTTCCAGCTTTGCTTTGTCAACTTCCAATCCTTGAGCCGATACCTTATGGCCCAAAATTATGACCTCTTCAACCATGAAGTGGCATTTTTCCCAATTTTGTACAAGATTCGTGTCCTTACATCTTTGCAAAACCATGACCAGATTCTTCAAGAAATTATCGAAGCTGTCCCCATAGACCGAAAAGTCATCCATGAAGACCTCAACATTTTTCTCCACCATATCTGAAAAAATGGCCATCATACACCGTTGGAAAGTTGCAGGTGCATTACATAGCCCAAACGACATCCTTCTAAATGCAAATGTGCCATAAGGGCAAGTAAATGTGGTCTTCTCTTGATCCTCTAGAGCGATGCCTATTTGGTTATTGCCCGAGTAGCCATCCAACAAACAGTAAAATTGGTGTCCCGCCAATCTATCTAACATTTGGTCAATAAAAGGCAGCGGGAAATGATCTTTTCGGATTGCCTTTTTTAATTTTTTGTAATCCATGCAAACCCGCCAACCTGTCACTGTTCTAGTTGGGATTAACTCGTTGTCGTCATTCTGTACCACCGCCATTCCTCCTTTTTTCGGTACACACTGGATTGGACTAACCCATTTGCTGTCGGAAATCGGGTAGATGATGCTGGCGTCTAACCACTTCAAAATTTCCTTTTTTACAACTTCCTTCATAATTGGATTGAGTCGCCGTTGTTGCTCCACCGTTGGTTTTGCCTCATCTTCCATCAAAAATTTGTGCATGCAAAATGAAGGGTTGATTCCCTTTATGTCGGCGATTGTCCACCCAATAGCTGATTTTTGTTCCCGTAGCACCCTCAACAACTTTTCTTCCTACAATTCGTTAAGTGCAGCTGAAATAATAACAGGTAAAGAATTTAAATTTCCTAAATACGCATACCTGAGGTGCTTAGGAAGTGGCTTAAGTTCCAGCTTTGGTGGCTCTTCCAATGATGGTTTTAGTTTTTCTGCGGTTACCTCCTTTGTGTGCAGTGATTCAAACGGTGTTCTAAATCTGGGTACTCGTGGCAATGAGTCTAGCATTTGTAGGTAATCCACCAACTCCGGATCGTTGATCTCTTTATCTCCCAATAACGTTGTTTTTAACAGATTGTTCACCAAACTTTTGTCATGTCATCACTAATGATTTGTTCAATTAAATCCATTCGAAAACATTCTTCCTCATCCGTAGGGAATTTCATGGCCTTAAACACATTGAATTTTACTTCTTGATCTTGGACCCTCATAGTGAGTTCTCCCTTTTGTACATTTATGAGTGTTCGCCCTGTAGCCAAAAATGGTCTCCCTAGGATAATTGGGATGTTCTTGTCCTCCTCAAAATCCAGAATGATAAAGTCAGCGGGGAATATAAACTTATCCACTTTCACTAAGATGTCCTTGTAAGGGTTCGACACATAAAACGCAGGGGAAATATAAAAATTCAAAGCAATTTCCGAAACCCAAAAACAGGATCTATGCAAAAAAAATTTAACTCAGTTGTTTAGAGATTATACCGAATATGAAAAATGAGAATCTGAAATTGATGCGCTTGAATCCTTAACGCAATTCCTCATAAAACTACGTCTCTATGGTATCCACACGAACGCCGCACGAACCGTCGAACGATTCTACAATAAGAGGGACTTGTGGTACTAGCCACCAAAGGAACCTTTATGAAACTGTATGTTTTCGGTCTAGTCTCTCTCTAAGAGCAGCTAGGGTTTTCAAGTTATGATCTAATCCTAAGTAGCTGCTATATTTCCTATATATAGTAGTTAAATGGAATTAATCAAAACCTAATTTCATAAAATCCGAATTTATATATATATAACTTAATTAAGTCTTACTTAATTAATATACATATATACAAACTTTCCTCTAGGGCATAAACTCTAACAGTCCTCTACTATGCCTCTTGGATATGTGACTGACCTATCTGCCAACTGTAATGTGATATTTGTAGGTCTTAGTGCAGGCAAACCCAATTCTAAGTATACTGACAATGGCATAAGGTTTACGCTTGCCCCCAAATCACATAAACACTTGCTGAAATGCATATCCCCAATCGTGCATGGAATAGTAAAGCTCCCCGGGTCCTTGAGTTTTGGTGGTAATTTCTGCTATAATACCACACTACACTCCTCTGTTAGTGCCACAGTCTCAAAATCTTCTCATTTCTTTTTCCTTGATAGAATCCCTTTCATAAATTTTGCGTAACTAGGCATTTGTTCTAGGGCCTCTGCAAATGGTATGTTAATTTAATGTTTCTTGAAATCTTCCAAAAATTTTGAAAATTGCTTGTCTAATTTTTGTTTTTGAACTCTTTACTAGAATGATGGGGGAGGGTAAATAGCTGGTTCATTAACTGGTTTGTTCTTTTCCATTTTTTTTCATTCCCTTGCTTTACCTCACCCACTGTATTTTCTTTCTTTGGTTCAACCTTCTTTGTAACCGAAATTTCTGGCTCTTGACCCTCAAGCTGTTTTCCACTTCTCAACATAATGGCTTGACACTGCTAGTGATTACCCTTAGGATTTCTCTCAGTGTCACTTGGTAATGTCCCTTGTGGTCTATTATTCAATGCCAACGCAATTTGACCTATCTGATTCTCTAGATTCTTAATCGCCGTCTCTTGTGATTTCATAGTCATGGCGTGATTTTTTATAGCCAAATTGGTGCTAGTCATGAATTTTGCCAACACTTCCTCTAGATCTGGTTTCCTTTCTTGTTATTGAGCTGGTTGTTGCTAGTTCTGAAATCCATGTGGATATGATTGTCGTGAAGCTTGATTTTACTGGTTGTTGCTCCATGAGAAATTCAGATGATTCCTATTTCCTTGATTGTATGTGTTCTGATATGTGTTTTATGGAATTCTGTTGTAATTACTGATGAACTGTACAAATGCCGAATTAATCGCGCATTGCTCTGTTGGGTGCTCTCCCGCGCACAACTCGCATATTATTGCCAATTGTTGTACTTGTCGTGTTTGTTATGTTTGTGCTGCTGTCACCGACTCCAACTTCTTTGAAAGTGCAGAAATCTGTGCTTGCATCACTGTCATACTATCTACTTCTAATACCACAGCTGCCTTCGCATGTGTCATTCTTGCTGTAGGCCACTGATAATTATTAGCCGCCATGGTTTCAATGAACTCGTAGGCTTCCTCGTAACTCTTAGCCATGAATGCTCCGCCCGACGCTACGTCAATACTTATCCTAAGATTCCCGTGTAGTCCGTTGTAAAACGTATTCATATGCAGCCACTTGGGCAATCCATGATGTGGGCATTTTTGAGCAATTCTTTGTATCTCTCCCATGCCTCATATAACGACTCCCCATGTTGCTGTTCAAACATCGTAATCTCATTCCTCATCTTCGCAGTTTTCGCCGATGGAAAGAATTTTGTGAGGAATTTCTGAGCTAAATCCTCCCATGTAGTTATCGAACTGGATGGTAAAGAATGTAACCAACTCTTCACCTTGTCCCGTAATGAGAATGGGAACAATCGAAGTCTCACTGCTTCATCCGACACCCCATTGAACCTAAAGGTGTTGCATAGTTCAAGAAAACTAACTAGATGCTCGTTTGGATCGTCATTTGCCAATCCCCCAAACTGAACTGAATTCTGAATCATTTGTATCATCCCTGGCTTAATTTTAAATGTATTCGCTGCTATTGCTGGCCTGGTGATGCTTGATTACAGTTCGGTCACCTTGGGCGTGGCGTAGTCCCTTAATGCTTTTCGATCTTCGACTGCCATTTCCTCTTCTTTCTCAGGTGTTTCAAATTCTTGTCTCGTTTCCTTAATCCACTTGCTTAACCTTTGAAACCTCTTCTCAATGTCGTCTTCAAAAGGCAGCAAATCTGGATTTTTGACCGAGTTTGCATAAACCGCTTCCATCACCTGAAATAAGAAACACGAACAAAAATAAAAATGTCTAAGTAAAACTAGATTAATTAAACTGATATTGTAAAACTATTAAGATTTATACTAAATAGTCCCCAGCAGTGACGCCAAAAACTTGTTGGGTAAAATGTATATACGCACAACACGCAAGTATACGTGGTCAACAAGTAATAAAGTGATAAGTAGAATATCGTTCCCACAGAAACTAACTAGCAATAATCTTAACTTGCAATTACCAATTTTCTATTAACCCTAATTTTATTAAACAAATCGACTCAATAATTAAAATTAATGAAACTAAAATTAAGAATAATTAAACTAACACAAAACAACCACGAATATCAAAATCTAAAATTTCAAACTATTAATGAAGAATTAGACTTATGATTTCACCCTAACCTTCACTTTGATTTTAACACCTTTATTCCAATTCACGCACTATCCCAGTTTATTAATCAAGAACACGAACGTAGCATTAACCACCTCTCGATGCATCAATACCCTATTAACATCAATCCACAATTAAGATAGAAATCCGTTAAACAACTTAATCAACTAACCCACTATATCTCTATGTGAATTACAATTGAAGAAGGTTGAAGAATAAGTTCTCTATCCAATTACATGCGGTGTCAAGCATATCTCTACCTTAACATTCATCAAGTTTAAGCTACTAACAAAATCCTGAACACATGCTATATCAACTAGATTTAGATTTGAATATCCTCTCTTGATTCCATCCAACTCCACAAAGAATTGTTGATCAGGCAATTCATAGATTCATTCACAAATCAATATAGATAAACTGGAAATAGCTTATTAAATTGGAAATCAAGGTTCACAAAACCATTGATTCACTTAAGGATCCACCATAAGCCTAAAAAGTGAATTAGTTCATAATAAACGAAATAAACACCGAATAAATCAAAGAAATCATTCTTCCAATTACAAATAATAATCTAACACGAAGAATATTGCAAAACACCCTTCACGTAGTCTATAATTGCAACTGTCTTGAAAAACTCATCGCAATACTCGTCCACGCTTGCTATCAAAAACTGAGCTTAGATCTTCGTAATATGTCTTCGATCCTTCTTCAAGTTGTTGTCCCTTGAGTATATCATGTCTAACACATAAGTCTAAGCTATAATTCTCTTCAAATAGAGTTACAATGCCATTCAAATAGCTAGAATTCATGACCAAGAGGAATTGCAAATGTAAGCAGGACACTCGTAATTTCCACCCCTACGGGTTCATGATTAATTAAGCTAAGCCTTGCTTCCTTCCCTCTGTCTAGCTCGACTTAAGACCCAGCTTGGCCGGGGTACCTGATATATAAAATAGCCCCTCGATGGGCCTTGTTTTTGCTAACTTGATATCATGACCCCAGCCACGACGAGGTGTGTAAAGTAAAAAAGCAACCCGTGAAGGCTCATCTTACCTCGCTAAATAACTTGGTGAATTCCACAAGTTCTTCCAAGTTTGTTCTAAGTTACTTCAAATCATACCAAATAGTTCCAAATGTCCATTGAATGCTATAACTACCATCCTACACATGCAATAACATAAAACAAGTAAAAATGAACATGATCGCGAAGATTTAGCAACAAATAAGCATGAAATGGATATTGAATCGCGTATATAAAATCCACTTATCAGATATACTTGAAGAAAACTTGCACTACGCTCAAAGCTTTCTTAAACTCTAAAGAAATGCGCTCAAGATTATAGAAGAAGAATTCTCTGAATTTCTGGTGTGTTTTCAATTCTAACTAAGCATCCTATTTATAGGAAAATAGAAAGGATACTATGCAATAAAATATAATATATTCTATTTATAATATATATATATATATATATATATATTATTTAAAATCTAATAGAAGAAATAACTTTATAAGAGTATTCTATTTTATATAAAAAGATTTTACTATGCAAATGCAGAGCCTTATCTATGCAAACACTATGCATAATAGAATATAATATATTTTATTTATAGTCTAATAAAAAAATAACTTTATAAAAGTATTCTATTTTATATAAAAAAAATTTACTATGCAAACATTATGCGAGCACTATATCAAACACTATGCATAATAGAATATAATATATTCTATTTATAGTCTAATAAAACAAATAACTTTATAAAAGTATTATGTTTTATATAAAAGGTTTTCTGTTTTATTACATTTATAATAATAATAAAACAAACATCGTCATCATTATTATAATTCACACTATTAATCGACCAGGTCGTTCCCAAGAAAGAGGGGGCTTTCCAATAAGGATTTCTCCCTATTGGCACGCAATTAGGTGACCAAACCTCTCCTTGGCAGAACTTCTAGACATCGTTAATATTGCAAATAATAATATTCATAACCTTGTTATCTTAATTATTGATTTAATAATATATAAAATATCGACAATAATTGAATCAAATAACGTAAGATACTATGCAACAATTACTGTAGCAATAATTGAACAAAACTGAGTGACTTCTCACGTAAGCATCCATAATTAATACTGTGTGCTACTATGCAACCATGCGTATTACTGTACTTTTAACACCAGGTGTTTCAACAATTAATGGTAAAACTTCCGTCGTTAATTTCATAAAAAATATTTTTGTCGTTTTCTCAATCCGATAATAATTCCGTTGTGGGGTCCACCAATGATTGTGTCGTCGTATGAATATTCTCTGTTAAAACGAATATTCCCCGACCAATCGAATATTATATAACAACTTGCATACTTTTCAAAATTTCTAAATATTACCCACAACTGTAACATTATATCAAATCCACACCATAATATTAAAAAAAATATTTCAAGAAATTTAAGTATTTATTCATAAAATTTGGGGTCTCACAATCTCCCCTCCTTATAAAATTTCACCCTCAAAATTTACGTACGTACCTGGTATGCCGAACAGATGAGGATACCTTGACTTCATTTCAGATTCTAACTCTTGAGGTATAACCTTTGAGTGTTGAATACGATCCTCCTTATTCAAGATTTTAACACGTATTTCCTTATACGTTAAATCTTCCGCTATCTCGTTCGGTTCTAAATCAATAATGTGGTTCGAGTTATCCACATATCATCGACACGTGATAAACGTTATGAACACGTAACATATTTAGCGGTAAAACGAGTCTATAGGCCACAATTCCTACTCGATCAAGGATTTCAAATGGGCCAATAAAATCGAGGGTTGAGATTTCCTCTCTTCATCGATTCTTGCTTCTAGAATAACACCCTCTTGAACCTTCTTCTTCACATTCATCAGCTCTGAGTATGTAGCTTGCACGGCTTTAACTTTATCGATTAAAGTCGATTCTACTCGTATATTTGATATCACCACGTGGTTCCTTAGAGTCTTTAACTCTATCTTCATCATTTGTAAGTTATACGAAATGGGTTTTTATGTTAACAACATCGCACTCGTAAACGTATACGATCTTCTACTCAACGCGTCAGCTACCACGTTCTCTCTTCCACGATGATATTGAATGGTATGGTCGTAATCTTCAATAGCTCGAGCCAACGTCCTTGGCGCATGTTACGTTTATTTTAGTTGAAGAAATATTTGAGGGTTTTAGAAATGGGTTTTGTACTGGGGTCAATACAAAATTCGATTTCACGTTCTAGGGGTAGGTTAAGAAGTCTTCAAGAATAAGCCAGGAAATTTATTAACAATAGAAATATCATTTAAAACTGTGATTCTCATCCAAGACTTGGAAAGCATGTCACATTGATACCTATCAACTTGTCACCATTATTCACTACGTCGCCTACGGAAAGTCTAGCTTCGGTGCATTCCACACAAGGAAGTCACCAGATAAAGGCTTGGGGCTCTTTACTTATGGCTTGATATGACAATATGGCTCTTTACTTCGGTGATAATTCGTATAATTGGTTGGTTATGAATATAAAAGCTAACAACCTTACGAAAAGCATGATGAGTAGTTAACCAATCAATCCTTAAAATCATGTCAAATGCAAGTATTTTTAAAGAGATAAGATCGACAGGTAACGTGAAAGTGTAGATTTGAATCAACAAGATTTATAAACAGGCAAGGTAACGAAGGTTTCTACTATCGAAGTTTCAACCAATAAGTCAAAGTCTAATTTCTCTGAAGTCAAATTTAAACGTTGAGCGCAAGCAAGAGAGATAAAAGAATGGGTAGAACCGGTATCTAATAAGGTATAGACTTCGCAAGAATTTATAATTAACTAATTCATGCTAACTTTGTTTAGGTTACTCGCTTTTTGAGAAGTCACGAAAAACGCTCTTCCTGAAACCACCGACTTTGTTTTGTCTGTATCCGCCTTTGGTGCTACCGTCCCAGTTGGACTTGACTTTGGTGCAAGACAAAATCGGGTTAAATGACCTTCTCTTCCATAATTAAAACACGCTTTGGACTGCTGCATACAGTTTGGACTTATGTGTCCTTCCCCTCCACATTTGTAACATATGATTGGCGGTCGTTCTCCTTCCTTAACAACAGGTGCTGGTGCTGACGTCTTTCCATCATTATTAAATCTCCTCCTCTTGAAATTTCCACTTCTATGATCTTGGCCATGATTACCACCGATGTGGTTACCATTTCTGGCATGCTGATTCCCTCCACGCTTATTGTCACCGCTTCGATGACTGCTATCACTAGTATTATCATTTTGCCGGCTGCTCTCTTTTGGTTAGGTTGACTCCTTATCGTGCTCCAATAACTGAGCCTTATTAACAACATCTGAATACAAACACAGTTTATGAGAGATAAGATATTGATGTATCTCGGGTTTCAAACCTCTTAGAAACATTCGCGTCATTCTCTCCTCATTATCAACCAAATGGGATGCAAACTGGGACAACTCAGCGAACTTGGCTTCGTATTGCGACACGGTCATGTTATTTTGCTCCAGCTTGATGAACTCTACCTCTTTCATGTGATGAATACTTTTGGGAAAGTACTTGTCATTGAACAGCTCTTGGAACTTCTCCCAAGACATCTTCAGTGCGGCAGGTTGAGTACGCTTTATAGATTTCCACTAGTAATCTGCCTTTGCTCGAAACATGTAGGTGGCAAAGGGAACCTTTTGCTATTTGGAGCATCCTAAGACATCAAATATCTTGCAAATCTGCTTTATCCATGTCTCCGCCTTAACTGGTTTTGGCTCTCCAAAAAACTCTGGTGGTCCCAGTTCCTTGAACTACTTAGCGGTGACCGTCCGAGAGTTTCAAGTGTTTCCACCTGCATTTTGGACAGGAGCCGCTCTTGCCTGATGTTGCATGAATTGCATAAAGCCTCTGAACATTCCATCGTTCATCATCTGGTCAGTGTTGTTGTTTGCCTGAGGATTGTCGCCTTCCTGATGCACATTATCCTGATTATTGATCTGTGGAGACTCAACGGTCTCATGTGCTCCATTGATGTTCTCAACATTTTCGGATGCCATTTTAAAATACTGCCACAAAACATGGGTTAATTGACATATCATATATTATCCTTATACTCTGACCGACCAATTAAATGCCAAATAAACTTAGGTAGGTCATACTAGCGAGGAATTCCCCGTCTCTCCCCTCCTAGTTCTTGTCTCACATCTCAGCAAGGGATCATATCCCTAAGCTTTGATACCAACTGTGACGCCCCCAAAATTGGTATACATCACCCATCTTGAGTCACCAAATACATGGTACAAAATTGAAATACAACTTAATAATACAGCTGTTGTGTAAAATACGACAAAATATAAACTGAGAGTTTTAAAAAGAATATTGTCAGCTAGACAATATCCACACTCAAAGGAGTCCTCATTACATTTATTGTCACACTATTTAACAGAATAGCGAGGACTACTAATACTATCATCTGGACCGTCACTCCGTTCCCTGACTAGTCCCTCTTACGTTCTCATTTCACATGAGAACGGTGAAAGAAAGAAAGGGTGAGCTCAACCAGCCTAGTAAGAAATATTATGACTAAGATAATGCAGAATAAATTATCATTAGTCTTCAACAATGTTAAACTGATAAAATACAATAGACATCAAGTTTAACTGCAGCAGAATAATCAATCCATTAGAAGAGTCAAGTAGAGCATGATATTTACTAACTTCTATGATTTAGAATGTTTGCATCAATTTTTATCGCTGAGACTCAGCTTAATAAATAAACCACATCATCAAGTCATCCCTACTCTACGGGCCCAAGATATTCATTAAATTTTCAATGGTCATGACTATACCGAATAATCCCTGGTCATAATCATACCAAAAACTGTCCATCAATACACTACATGCCACTGAGGACTTTTACCACATCATTTATCACATTACAGGTCATGATTATACGGAATAATCCCTAGTCATAATCATACCAAGTCCATCTATGCACGTAAGCCAAAGATGACTTTCATCGCAATATAAGCATGAGGATGATGATAATGACATAATAATTTAATAAAATAAGTTCAAGAATAAATTTTAAAGATTTATAAGTTAATTTATCCTGAACTCAATAATGTCCAAATTGTCAACATGATAATGCTTTGTGGAGTAAACTTCAAGAATGCTCAGAAGAATATTTCTATGGAAAGATACTGGATGAAGCGCAAATATCCAGGATATTCCACTAATTTCATGGAATATAGAAGCCAAAACTTTAATCAACTGAGTATAATAGAATATGTGAAACTTCAAATGGATTTTTGCCCGCCATGCGGTAATCCACGTAGACAAATCATTTCCACAATTTAATAAGGAATGAATACCAAAGATCATTCACCATGCATGTGGTAATCCACATAGACAGGTTATTCCAACATAATAATAAAGAATTGAACCAGGTCATACGTAATCCGCACCAACAGGATTTTTCAACAGTATAATAAATAATAGAACCAGGTCATACGTAAACGCACAGACAGGATATTCTGACAGAATAATAAATAATGGAATAACAACAGAATTCACTATGCATGCGATAGACCGCACAGACATGTTATTCCAATAGAATAATATATAATGGAACCAGTCATGCGTAACGCATACATACGAGATATTCCGATGAATAATAAAGAATGGAATAACAACAGAATTCACCATGCATGCGATAGACCGTACAAACAGGTTATTCCAACAGAATAATAAATAATGGAACCAGGTCATACGTAATACACACATACAAGATATTCTAACAAAATAATAAAGAATGGAATAACAAAATAATTTCACCATGTATGCGGTACTTTGCATATACAGGTTATTACAACAGAATAATAAGGAATGGAATAACAGAAGAATTTCACCTTGTATGCGGTAATTCGCATATACAGGTTATTCCAACAGAATTATAAGGAATGGAATAACAGAAGAATTTCACCATGTATGCAGTACTTCGCATATAAAGGTTATTCCAACAGAATAATAAGGAATGGAATAACAGAAGAATTTCACCAAGTATAGGGTAGTCCACGTATACAGGTTATTCCAACAAAATAATAAAGAATGGAATAATAGAAGTTCTCTTTATGAATACGAAAGAAATAATATCCCTTACGAATATAACAAATAATATCCCATACCTTATAAAGAAGAGTACTTCGACGGGTAGGGCGGGGATATACTTGAAGAAAACATGCACTACGCTCAAAGCTTTCTTAAACTCTAAGGAAATACGTCCAAGATTATAGAAGAAGAATTCTCTGAACTTCTGGTGTGTTTTCAATTCTAACTAAGCATCCTATTTATAGGAAAATAGAAAGGATACTATGCAATAAAATATAATATATTCTATTTATAATATATATATATATATATATATATATATTATTTAAAATCTAATAAAACAAATAATTTTATAAAAGTATTACATTTTATATAAAAAGATTTTACTATCTGAAACACTATCAGAGCACTATATCTGACACTATACATAATAGAATATAATATATTCTATTTATAGTCTAATAAAACAAATAACTTTATAAAAGTATTCTATTTTATAGAAAAAATATTTTACTATGCAAACACTATGCAGACACTATGCATAATAGAATATAATATATTCTATTTATAGTCTAATAAAACAAATAACTTTATAAAAGTATTATGTTTTATATAAAAAGATTTATGTTTTATTATATTTATAATAATAATAAAACAAACTTCGTCATCATTATTATAATTCACACTATTAATCGACCAGATCGTTCCCAGGAAAGAGGGGGCTTTCCAATAAGGATTTCTCCCTATTGGCGCCCAATTAGGTGACCAAACCTCTCCTTGGCAGAACTTCTAGACATCGTTAATATTGCAAATAATAATATTAATAACTTTGTTATCTCAATTATTGATTTAATAATATATAAAATATCGACAATAATTGAATCAAATAACGTGAGATACTATGCAACAATTACTGTAGCAATAATTGAACAAAACTGAGTGACTTCTCACGTAAGCATCAATAATCAATATCGTGTGCTACTATGCAACCACACATATTACTGTACTTTTAACACTGGGTGTTTCAACAGTTAATGGTAAAACTTCTGTGACGCCCCCAAATTCTGACCTCCACTTGGTCACTCGAATTCGGTTCATCATGTTCTCATGGTAAAACCATAATAACAAAAATAATACATACACAACGGAAAATCTACTTTAGAATAATATATAATGATTTATTATAATTATTCTCCCAAGTCTTGCAACCTACAGTGCTTAATAGATTACATAATAATATCTAATAAAGATTTATTACATAAATTCCACTTAAGCTTAAACATAGTCTGAAATAGTCATAATACATCATAATAGACTTTAAACATAAAAAGGACAAGCTAGTCGGTAGCCTTGCCCTTGCCTTTGTCTATTCTAGAGAAGCCTCCCTGTTCCTCCTTAACTGAAAGGTTTTAAATAAGCAAAGATGAGCACAAATTGCCCAGCAAGTAACATACAACAAGGGTGTAGGATATAATATCACAAGGTTTGAAATATCGAAGGGTTATTTCTAGGATAGTTCAAAGTGTCAAAATAATATCATGAATAAGGGATATAACAATTCAATATAAATCAATAGATATATATATGAATTCAACGGCTAACAATGTATCCAACTTAATAAGAAATTTATATTGAGCAGTCGCTAAAGACTATGGAATTTCCACTAGAGTTACCAATATTAAACTAATAACCATAAAATATCAAGTACTATAGATGATCAGTCTATAATACTTTACGTTATGCATAACACCACAATAATATTTATTCATGTGTTGGGGTTTCCAACAACATACACTCCCCTTACCAAAAGGGTTGTCCAACTCTGTTCTCAAGACTTTCGCACCAATCAATTGGTTTAGACGATTTTTATAAACATGCATATAGTCTAGCCGAATCAAATGGCATCGACCTTTTCACAATATTCAAGGACAATACCAATTTCGACATGAATAATAGCTTTCACAAGGGTTTAACATACTAGCTCATTTGAACGAGAAAGTAATGTAACTTGTATTCAAAGAGATAAGCTTACAGTATTTGTCAAATAATACTGCAAGGGTTTAGGATACTTTTACAGTAAAAGTAAGGTTCAAGGAAACTTGCACAATGTAAGATAGGGTTCAGATACTTGCCTTAAGCGTAGTTTATCCACTTTAATAAATCAACACTTTCGAATCCTATTTATAATGCATTATACGTTCAAGATGTTAATTATCTAACACAGTCTTTAAATAAGTTCGACACGATTCAAGTATGCACATATGGTACAAAACCAGTTTATAAGTCATCCTGAATCAACTACTTAGATTCTTCACAAGCAAATCAAGAATGCTCAAGTTCAATTCCTCCTACTCATGCACTTTTCATTCCAATGTAACACCGACTTATCAACTAGGCATCACTCATATATATATATATATATATATATATATATCAGTAGGTTTTAGATCACACTTAGCATCATAAGTATCATGCAAGTTGTTGTCCAAAAGATCAGAACTCACTTTCTGGAATTCCAGATCAAGCCTTGTTGCTTATGGCTAAGCTTAGGGCCGGAATCTTGTTGCGTCGTCCCCCCGACCTCTCGCCAAGACTCAGTTGTTGCCTTGTGGGTTCTGTCTGGTCTCGAACACACAATCATACCTAATGTGTTTTGACATGTTAAAGGCTTTCACATGCCTCTTAGATCAATCTAGGCCCTATCTTGCATAACATGGTTCTAAGTTCGATCATTTCACAATTTAAGGTCAAGAAACCACAAAGTCTAGCATGCTTGCTCTCTTAATCACACAAGATAGTTACGACACTAATATTATACATGTTTGTGTGTATTCATAACACATACGTGAAACTAACACCGCTTTGGTTGAAAATATGCTTTGTTCATGCTTTATTTGAAATATGACACACAAGTATGGTATATATATGTTTATACTACATGAGCAAGTCTAAGAGTGTTATCAAACATGATCACAAATGTCAAATTTTAGTCCTCATGGTATCTTGAAAATATTCACATTCAAAGTTTGCTAATGGGTTCAAACACAAGTCATATTCATATGCTTTCAAAGTCAGAATATACAACATGTAGAAATCATGGAAGTTAGCATACTAGGCTAAGTCTTTTCTTGAAAATATTTCTAACACAAGGCTTAATAAGTTTGATCATGCTCAAAGGACTATATACACTACAACATGCTCATCTATATGGAAAATCAGTCATGTAGAGCTCACTAGGTTCACAACTTGTAGAACATGATCTTTTACATAGTTTGTTTTCAAAACTCATGGTTCAAATCTCCATGTAAACCATATACTATCGCTAATCATGCAAATTTATTAAAACATGTTCCACTTAGCATAATATACATGTACACACATTTTACACACGCTTACATGCTATTATAAGTCTTAGTACTATATCAGACTGCAAAACAAAAGCTAAAAACCGAACTTCATGAATCGTGCAGAATTGCTAACAATGCTTTCAATACAAATGTGGTGCAATTCACGCCGCACAGTTCAAGCGCTAGAAAATGATGCGGTTCGAAGAACTGTCTAGCCAAATCTCGAAATTTATTCACCA
Source organism: Panax quinquefolius (assembly GCA_020205615.1). Classification (NCBI taxonomy): domain Eukaryota; kingdom Viridiplantae; phylum Streptophyta; class Magnoliopsida; order Apiales; family Araliaceae; genus Panax; species Panax quinquefolius. The sequence continues at coordinate 68,933,871 of CM035156.1, read as the reverse complement.
CATGGATTCTAGACACTCATAAACCAATTGCAACATGCTTATATGATCACATAACATCTATATAACCAATACCCAACTTCATTAACATACAATTTCATGAATTCAAGAATTTGAATTTCAAGACCAAAACTCCATTTTTATAGAGAATGAAAATGGTAACAAGGAAAAGAGTTTATACCTCTGCAATGTGATGAAAACTTTCTCCAAATGAACTTCTAAGCTCTAGCACACTTGTATGCTCTCAATCTCACACTTAACAAATTATTAGACAATTCAAGCAACATAGATAATGAAGAGAAGTGTCCAATTTATAGAGTATTCCTTGACCATGCCAAGCCATTGTCCAAGAAATCAAACTCATGGGTTGAGGGATTGCATGATGTATAAGAAGGAGTTAGTAATTAGTTGTTGGATTTAATCATGAGTACCACTCCCCCCATGATCATGCCTAGAAAGCTTGGAAGAAAATATGAAAAACATAGGCCTTAGCCTTTATGAAATGCATGTGAATGGGAAATGAGAGTAAAATGGGACTATCAATTTGGGACAAACAAATTAACTAGCATTCTTATATACTCCTACACATCCACACTCTTATGTTATATTTTTAATACACATCTCAACCATATATTATAATTAAATATCATAATTAATAATTAAGGTTTTAATGTAGTAGATGGAATATGAAAATGTAATATACATATAATCCATGTACATTTTATCACATTGGTATACTTTAATAGTTCATGGTATATAATTTCCATACATGCCCATATACATATTGTCACATAGATAATATATTTATAACATATAGTTCCAATATATTTAGTCACAATGCCCAAACAATATAGTTTTATAAGACTTAATATATAGTCACGAAGTCACACTACACCATATGATATAGTTGTATTATTACACATATGCACATAACTATCAATATAATATTATTATATTACTAACTTACTCACTTATGTTAAATAAATTAATCATGCACTTCCTTAATTAATTAATACTAATATTAATTAATCCAACCATTGATTAATGTAGTTATGGATTTCCATAATCATTAATTATCTTTATACTACATTGCAAATAATAGTAATCACACATTATTAGTTAATTACTAAAAATCAATATTCTACCATAATCATCATCGATGAATTAATATAATCATTACTTAATCCTCATTATTAAGTAATCAATCTTCTACACATCAATTAACAACTAATAGTATACTACAACAACAATTAACAATTAATATTATTATTGGTATTTCCCCTCACCATGCCACACAAGGCTTTCAACGAGTTTACCACAAACTCCACATATCCTCAATTATTCAATTATTTAATATAATTGAGTTATGTCATTTCATAACACGAAATTGTTCATTTCCATTAATATATTCATTTTATAACACGTGGAAATTCTCGGGTATACAACTTCCGCCGTTAATTTCATAAAAAATATTTTTGTCATTTTCTCAATCCGACAATAATTATGTTGTGGGGTCCACTAATGATTGTGCCGTCGTACGAATATTCCCTATTAAAACGAATATTCCCCGACCAATCGAATATTATATAACAACTTGCATACTTTTCAAAATTTCTAAATATTACCCACAACTATAACATTATATCAGATCCACACCATAATATTAAAAAAAATATTTTGAGAAATTTAAATCTCTATTCATAAAATCTGGGGTCTCACAATTACCAACAATCTATATATAAATAAGTATTTACATTATGTAAGGTTTGATCTTTTTTAATCACATAATCAAATTACATTAGTAATAAAACTAGTAGCATAATAAAAATATGCTCATTCTTAGTATAGTAATACTGAAATCATATCTTAACAGTCCTACTATTTCACTTAATCAATTTTTTTCAGACTTTGTGTAACTAAAACACACTGTTTGACCATTCTCGCTAACTTCATGCATTGCTGCGCTACAGCTTACATCGTGGATCTGGTGATTGTCAAAGTCATGTATTACTGGCCTTCTGTACTTGCCATGATCACAAGCCAATACGACGTGAGACTTGTCTTTGATGAGCGTGACTGTACAATAAATTATAGTACCCACGATCAACTTCGGTAACTTCGACAATCAACAAAATAAAGCCAATTTTGGCCTACAAGCTACTTTCTAAGAACTGAATTAACACATAATACATATAAAAATTTCACACAAACACATTTTAAGGACTCTTAACATGATTTTACCCAAATAACAATATAAACATCAAATTTAAAACATCTAATTTCACTGTTTTTGATAAAACTTCACTTTTTGACATTCTCAGTGAAAATCATCACTGTGATTTTGTTTTTCAACCAAAATAGTTAATTCAAAATATCTTGTTTATGTTTATTCATCCTCTTTCAAAATCAATAGTCAATATATATATTAAACAAATAATTAAACCTCAATTTTACTTTAAACTAAGCCATAATCATATATATTCATACCAATTCACTATAATATGGTTTCCTTCACAAATAAATACATAACATGAATTAACTCATCTATAAACTTATGAAAACAACTTTATAACAATTTATCATATAAAACTATATATAACAAATAATTCATCTCCCACAAAAGTTTTACAAAGAATTTTGGAAAAGAATAAAACTATAACTTTTTAAAGAAAATAAAGGAGTAAGATGATACCTTAGTTTTAGAAGATAATGGTTATCCTTTGACTATCAAGCTTTCTTTTCCTCAATTCTTTTTCTCAAATTCTCTAGACTTCTCCTAACTCTCTCTAAATGTTTTCTCTACAACTATCTTCTTCTCTTCTTTCTATCTAACTCTAACCTTACGTACTAACAATATAACGTATAGGTAATAATATAGGTATTAATTATATAATATAAATATAACTTTAACTGACATCAGTTGTATTTTTATTTAAAAATAAAAAGCCATAAGGCTTGTTTGGCTAACTACCTTAAAAATTAACCAATTAAATCTTATGCCTTGTTTGGTAAAACATATTTAAATTAAAGACTTAATATGCATTAAGCCTTGTCTGACAAAAACTGAATTAACCTCCTTTAATTTATTTTAATAACTCCTTTATAGTATAGTTTATGGTCACACTTTAATTAATTAAATTTTAATATTCAATTTAATTAATTCTAATAACAATTTATTAAATTAATTTACCACATAAATCAATACGACATAATTAAAATTTTCTTTATAATTATAATTTTATTTAATCAACTAACACGTCATTTTAATTACAAATTCAAATTAAAATATTATTATAATAATTCATTTAATCATTATAAACTCTCTAACTTAATTATTAAATTAGAATATTATCTCATAATAATTAATTTTCTTAACTCCATAATTATTTATTTAACAATTAATTAACCAATCAAATCAAATCAAATTAAATATTTATTCAACAATAAACACATCCATTAAATATTTATATAACTCAATAAATATTTAAAAATTATAATTAAAATTCTGGATTGTTACATCCTTCTCTCATTACAAGGATTCTGTCCCCAGAATCACAACTCAAACAAATCATTCGTCACATTCTTCCCTACTTACTAAGATTATGTCCCCAGAATCGAAGACACATATTAGACAAATAACTCAGGATAATCTTTCATCATTTTATCTTCGAGTTCTCACGTAGCTTCTTCAGCATTGTGGTTCCTCCATATTACCTTCACATAAGGTATCACCTTATTCCTGAGCACCTATTCTTTTCTGTCAACTATCTGGATAGAAACATCTTCATAGGACAAGTCTTTATCAAACTATAATGGTTCGTACTCAATCACATGCTTGTAATCAAGTTTATACGGTCGTAACATCGAAACATGAAAAACATTATGAACGTCCTTTAACTCTGGAGGTAGAGCTACCTCGTAAGCCACTTCTCCTACTCTTCGCAGCACTTCGAAGGGTCCAATAAACCTCGGGCTTAGCTTTCCCTTTTTACCAAAACGAATTTTGCCCTTCCAAGGAGAAATTTTTAGGAATACATAATTTCCTACGTCGAATGCACGATCTTGTCTGTGTTGACCATCATACTTTTTCTGTCTCTCATGAGCAGCTACCAATCTTGTCCTGATTAGTTTGACAACCTCAGCAGTTTGTTGTACCAGTTTTGGTCCTAATAGTTGATGTTCACCGACTTCATCCCAGCACAGTGGAGTTCTGCATTTCCTGCCATATAATGCTTCGTAAGGCGGCATACCGATGCTTGCGTGGTAACTGTTGTTGTAGGCAAATTCCACCAATGGTAAATGTTTATCCCAGCTCCCTTTCAAATCCATGATGTATGCTCTCAGCATATCTTCCAATGTCTTGATTGTTCATTCACTTTGGCCCTCTGTTTGTGGATGATATGTCGTACTCATTCGCAACTGTGTTCCCATACATTCTTGTAGTCTCTTCTAGAAGTTTGACGTGAATCGCAGATCTCTATCTGACACAATTGACACTGGCACTCTATGCCTCTAAACGATCTCTTTAACATATAACCTTGCTAAATGATCAAGATTGAACCTAATCTTTATTGGCAAAAAGTGTGCTAATTTTGTCAGTTTATCCACTATCACCCAAATCGCATCGCATCCTCTCTGAGTAGTTGGAAGACTGTGACGCCCCCAAAATTAGGTATACATCACCCATCTTAGGTCGCCACTTACATGGTACAGAATTTAAATACAACTTACTAACATAACTGTCGTGTACAATACGACATAAATTGTGAGTTTAAATACAAATATCGTCTACTAGATATTATACAAACTCAAAAAGAAGTCCTCATTACAATTATTATCACACTATTTCATAGAATAGTGAGGACTACTAATGCTATCTTCAGACCATCACTGCTTTCCCAGACTCGTCCCAAATATATTCTCATTTCACGAAGAAAATAAAGAAAGAAAGGGTGAGCTCAACCAAATTCAGAAGTAAAATATTATGACTAAGATAATGCGAATAAATTATCAATAGTCTTCAACAATGTTAAACCGATAAAATACAATAGACAACCAGGTTTAAGCTCATAGCTTGAATATGCAATCCATTAAAAGAGTCAAGTAGAAAATAAAGTCTACTATCTTTTAGGTTTTAAAAGGTTTTTCATCATTATTATAAATTGAGACTCGCCTTTAATAAATATTCCACATCATCGAATCACCCCTTACCTATGGCTAAGGATATTCTTTAGTATCACGACCACAATTATTCATGCACTACGCGCCAAGAATATTTGTGTATTCATTAATGGTCATGATCATGCCAACAATCGTCCCACCAATGCACTACTACCATCGAGGATTTTTATCACATCATTTGTAACATTACGGTCATGATTACACCAATAGTCTCTCGGTCATAATCATACCAAGTCCATCTATGCACTACAGAATACATGGATGACTTTCAACATAATATAAACATGAGGATGATGACAATGATATAAGAATTTAATAAAACAAGTTCAAGAATTATTTTATCCAGAATTATTAATGTCCAAATTATCAACATGATACTCTCTTTGTTTTGTAGAGTAAAATTCAAGAATGATCGGGAAGAATATTTCCATGAAAAGATCTTTGGATGAAACGCAAATATCAAGGATATTCCACTAATTTCATGGAGTATAGAAGTCAAAGTTTTAACCAATTTGGGTATAATAAAGAATAGAATAATAAAAGAAATCACCATGCATGCGATAGACCATACAGCAAGGTTATTCCAACAGAATAATAAATAACGGAACCCGTCCGGCGTAAAAACGCATGCATGTGATGTTCCAACAGAATAATAAAGAATGGAACCAGTCCCATGTAAAACACATGCATGCGGGATGTTCCAACAAAATAATAATAAAGATTTTAACCAGTCCGGTGTAAAACACACGCATGTGATGTTCCAATGTAATAATAATAAAGATTTAAAACCAGTGTCTAGTGTAAAAAACACACGGACGTGATGTTCCAATGTAATAATAATAAAGATTTAACCAGGTCCGGTGTAAAACACACAGATGTGATGTTCCAATGAATAATAGAAGAATGTCACCAAGTATAGGGTAAACCAGGTATATCTGAGTTATTCCAATGTAATAATAAGCAATGGAATAACAACAGCTTCTCTTCATGAATAAGAAAGAATAACACCCCTTACATTTGGTAGGAGATTGAATCTTCGCAGTTAGATGTAGTAACAAAATATTCTTCTTCTTTCTCTCTTATTCTCTCTATACTTTCTCTCTCTATAGCTTGAATGAATTAAGTGAAAAATAATGAAGCCCTAGGCCTCTATTTATAGAAGATTTCTAGCTTAGCACCGCCTTAGTGTGAAAAGGCAAGTGGCTTGACGACTAATGATGTGAAAAGAAAAGTGGTTTGGCGCTTTGTAATATGAAACGACAAGTGGTTCGACGCTTTAATGTGAAACGACAAGTGGTTCGACGTCTGTAAAGGTAATTACTATTAACGAAGGTAAATACTATTGACGAAGGTAAATACTATTCACAAGGGTAATTACTATTGACGAAGGTAAATACTATTCACAAGGGTAATTACTATTGTGAAGGTAATTACTATTGATGAAGGTAAATACTATCGATTTGAAGAGACTCTTAGATGATGACATATGAGCCCCCATAAAATAATCAAACTTACCACAAATCATTTTTTTCATCAACACATATTTAATCTTTCAACAATTATTAATCATTTATAACTTGTCGCCTCAATTATTGATTTAATACTATAACATATTATATAGATGATAATTGTGATAATAATTGAATCAATAATATAAGAGATATGATGCAAATTAATTATCAGAGCAATAATTGGGCATAGGAGTGACTTCTCACGTAAGCATCAATAATCAATACCGTGTGATACTATGCAACCACGCCAGACATCGTGTTTTTTACCACCGGGTAGTTCAACAGTTTTAATGGTAACACCTCCGCCGTTATTTTTATAAAATATTTTTGTCGTTTTCTCAATCCGACAATAATTACATTGCTAGGGTCCACCAATGATTGAGCCTTTATGCGAATATTCCCTAACAAAAAGAATATTCCCCGACCAAACGAATATTTTATAACAACTTGCATACTTTGTAAAATTTATAAATATTACCCACAACTATAACATTATATCAAATTTATTCCATAATATTCAAAAATAATATTTATAGAAAATTCAACTTTATTTATAAAAGCTGGGGTCTTACAACCTCCCCTTCTTATGAAATTTTGCCCTCGAAATTAGGGTACTTACCTGGTATGTCGAAGAGGTAAGGATACCTTGACTTCATTTCAGATTCTAACTCCCAAGTCATTTCCTCAACATCGTGGTTCCTCCACAAAACTTTGACTTGAGGTATAACCTTGGAGCGTAGAATATGTTCCTTCTTATCCAAAATTTGAACAGGAACCTCTTCATACATCAAATCTTCCGCTATTTCGTCCGGTTCTAACTTAATAATATGGTTCGGGTCTTTCACATATTTACGTAACATGGATATGTGAAAAACGTTATGAACACGAGACATATTTGGCGGTAGAGCGAGTCTATAGGCTGCAGTTCCTACTTGATCGAGGATTAAAAATGGACCGATGAATCGAGGATTAAGTTTTCCTCTTTTTCCAAATCTTGTAACTCCTTTCCATGGAGCAACTCTTAACAACACATGATCTCCTATACCGAATTCCACGTCCTTTCGATGAAGATCAAAGATAACTCTTTTATCGATTTTGTGAGGTTTTTATACGTTGTCGGATCGTTTGAATCTTTTCCGTAGTCATACGTACCAACTCCGGTCCCAACAACGTTGCTTTACCCACCTCATCCCAGCATACTGGAGAACGACACTTTCTTCCATACAACGCTTCGAATGGAGCCATGCCAATACTTGCTTGATAACTGTTGTTGTAGGAAAACTCCACCAATGGTAAGAACTTGTCCCAACTTCCCTTGAAATCAAGGACACAGAGTCTTAATAGATCTTCAAGAGTTTGAATAGTCCTCTCCGACTGTCCGTCCGTCTGAGGATGATATGCCGAGCTAAATCGTAAGTCTGTGCCCATAACTTTTTGCAAACTAACCCAAAATCATGAAGTAAATCTTGGGTCTCGATCAAAAACTATGGATACCGGCATACCATGCAGTCTTACAATCTCGTTTATATACATACAAGCAAGACGTTCAAGTGTATAAGTTTCTCGTATCGGTAAGAAATGAGCAGACTTGGTCAATCTATCAACAATGACCCAAATCGCATCAATGCCTTGAGAAACCTTAGGAAGACCGATACGAAATCCATGGTAATGTGCTCCCACTTCCATTCGGAATTTCAAGTGGTTGCAATGGACCTTTTGGTACTTGATGCTCCGCTTTAACTCGTTGACAAGTTAGACACCTTGAGATAAACAAATACGCTATCTCTCTCTTCATATTGCTCCACCAAAATGTATGATTTAATATCATGATACATTTTGGTACTCCCAGATGGATTGCAAATGGTGTGTTGTGCGCCTCCATCATGATATTATACTTTAAATCGTGGTCGTTAGGAACACAAAGTCCGGAGTTGACTCAAGTATTCCTTCTTCATCGATTCTTGCTTCCCAGATAGCACCTTCTTGCACTTTCTTCCTCATACGCATCACTCCGTGTCCGTAGCTTGAGCGCGCTTTAACTTTATCGATTAAAGTCGGTTCTACTCAGATATTCGCTATCATCACATGCGTCCACAGAGTCTTTAACTCTATCTCTATCCTTTGCAAGTCACACAAAATGGGCCTTTGCGTTGACAATATCGCACTTTCAGTGCTTGCATATGATTTTCTACTCAATGCGCCGGCTACCACGTCGCTTTTCGAGGATGGTATTGGATGGTATGATCATAATCTTTCAATAGTTTAAGCCAATGTCGTTTGTCGCATGTTGAGTTCCTTTTGAGTGAAGAAATATTTGAGGCTTTTATGATCCGTAAAGATCTCCACTTTCTCCCCATACAAGTAATGCCTCCAAATTTTAAGTGCAAAGATAACAAATGCTAACTCTAGATCATGAGTAGGATAATTCCTCTCATATTCTTTGAGTTGTCGGAGGCATAGGCTATAACTTTTCCATGTTGCATAAGAACACATCCCAACCCTTTTGCTCAAGCATCATCAGAGATGACAAATCCTCCGAGCCGAGATGGTATTGTCGAACAGGTCTTTGAAATAAGTCTCCTCTTGAGTTCTTGAAAACTCTTCTCACATTCTTCGCTCCAACCGAACTTTGTATCTTTTCGAGTCACCGAGTCAATGGAGTAGCGATTTGAGAAAATCCTTCCACGAATCTCCGATAATAACCACTAAACCGAGAAAGCTACGACTTCGGCCATCGATTTAGGTTGTTCCCAACTTTGAATAGCTTCAATCTTTCTTTGGGTCAATGATATTTCATGACTTGATACCACGTGCCCAAGGAATGCTACTTCTTCAAGCCAGAACTCACATTTCTTCAACTTGGCATAAAGCTTATATTCACGAAGCTTTTGGAGTGTCAGCCTCAAGTGTTGCTCATGATCTTCACGGCTTTTGGAATAAATAAGGATGTCATCAATAAAGACGACCACAAAGTGATCTAAATATTCCTTGAATACTCGGTTCATCATATCCATAAAGGCAGCAGGAGCATTAGTCAATCCAAAGGACATGACTAGGAATTCATAATGCCCGTACCGAGTTCTGAAAGCCGTCTTTGGAATGTCAGCGGTTCTAATCTTCAATTGGTGATATTCGGAACGAAGATCAATCTTTGAAAAGAATTTGGCTTCTTGCAACTGGTCAAACAGGTCATCAATACGTTGCAATGGATACCTATTTTTGATGGTGACATGATTCAACTCCTGATAATCAATACAAAGTTGCATACTCCCATCTTTCTTCTTCACGAATAGAACAGGAGCACCCCAAGGAGAAGTACTAGGATGAATAAAGCCAATGTCTAACAATTCCTGCAGTTGGGTCTTTAACTCTTGAAGTTCAATAGAGCCATTCGATATGGGGCTTTGGAAATAGGTTTTGTCTGGGTTCAAGGTCGATACAAAATTCAATTTCACGCTCGGGGTAGGCCAGGGGAAGTTCTTCTGGGAATACGTCAGAAATTTATTAACAATAGAAATATCGTTCAAAACCGGCGTATTTTTGTTTAAATCAGTGACATGAGCTAAGAAAGCTTGACATCCGTTTTTCAATAAACGAATAGCTTTATGGCTTGAGATGACCATGATTGATTTTAATGGTTTGGTCGTTTGAATTCTCATAATAGGTTGATTAGGAATATGAAAGCTAACAACCTTACAAAAACAATCAATTTTTGCATGATAAGTAGTTAACCAATCAATCCCTAGAATCACGTCAAATGCAAGTATTTTTAATGAAATAAGATCGACGGTAAATGTGAGGGTACCGATTTGAACCAAACAAGACTTATAAACGATTGGATGTAATGAAGGTTTCTCCCAACGGAGTTTCCACAGATAAGTCAAAGTCTAATTTCTCCGCATCAAATTTAATCGATGAGCGCAAATAGGAGAAATAAAAGAATGGGTAGAACCCAGATCAAATAAAGTATAGACTTCATTAGAGTTTATGATAAGCTTACGAAAGGACGACCTCATTCGGGTTCCTTGCTCTCCGGGAGGTCACAACAAACGTTCTCCTTGCACTACCGGGCTTTGAATTTTCCTGGGCGGCCTTTGGTGCCTCCATCCTAGCTGAATTTGTCTTCGATAAGCACAAAATCGAGCTAAGTGACCTTCTCTTCCACAATTATAACATGCTTTGACTGCCGGCATGGCGCAGCTTTGGGCGATGTGTCCCTCTCCTCGCATTTGAAGCATATGATAGGTGGTCTTTCTCTTCCTTAACAACGGTCTTTGGTCTTGACGTCTTTCCATCATTGTTGAATCTCCTTTTCTTGAAATGTCCATTCTTATTGTTTTGGCCTCGATTACCACCAAAGTGGTTACCATATCCGGCCGTTGATTCCCTCCACGCTTGTTGTCACCGCTTGATGACTACTCTCATTGGTAGTATAATTTTGCTTTGGTCGCTCTCTTTTAGTTGCATTGACTCATTATCGCGCTCCACTAATCGAGCCCTATTTACAACATCCGAATACAAACACGCTTTATGAGAAATAAGATGTTGATGTATCCCCGACTTCAAACCTCTTAAAAACATTCGCGCCATTCTCTCTTCATTATCCACCAAGTGGGGCGAAAATCGTGATAACTCGCAAATTTTGCCTCGTATCATTACGACCTGGTCATATTGTTGTTTGTTCTAACTTGATAAACTCCACCTCCTTCATGTGGCGAATACTTTTAGGAAAGTTTTTGTCGTTGAATGTACCTCTGGAACTTCTCCCAAGATATCTTCAAGACAAGAAGTTGAGTACGCTTTTACCGATTCCCACCAATGTCGCCTCTCCAAGCGCAACATAAAGGCGGCAAAGGAACCTTTTGCTCCTCGGAGCATCCCAAGACATCAAATATCTTGGTAATCTGCTTTATCCATGCTTCAGCCAAAAGTGGTTTTGGCTCTCCCTTAAACTCCGGTGGTCCCAGCTCCTTGAATTGTTTAGCGGTGACCGCCCGAGAGTTTTCCGTGTTTCCACCTACGTTTTGGACAGGAGTCGCTCTCTTTCATAAATTGCATAAAGCCTCCGAACATTTGATCATTCATCATTTGGTCGGTGTTGTTATTTTTTGCATGAGAGGATTGTCGCCTCGATGCACATTATCCTGATTATTGATATGTGGTGAATCAACGATCGCCTGCGCTCCATTGCTATTCTCAACATTCTCAGATGTCATTTTCAGATACTGCCACAAAACAAAAGGTTAATTGACATGTAACAAATTATCCCTATCTTCTGACTAACTAATAAAATAGCACATAAACTTAGGTAGGTCATACTAGCGAAGGTATTCCCCATCTCTCCCCTCCTAGTACTATTCTCACATCTTAGCCAGGGATCTTATCCCTAAGCTCTGATACCAACTGTGATGCCCCCAAAATTAGGTATACATCACCCATCTTAGGTCGCCACTTACATGGTACAGAATTTAAATACAACTTACTAACATAACTGTCGTGTACAATACGACATAAACTGTGAGTTTAAATACAAATATCGTCTACTAGATATTATACAAACTCAAAAAGGAGTCCTCATTACAATTATTATCACACTATTTCACATAATAGTGAGGACTACTAATGCTATCTTCAGACCATCACTGCGTTTCCCCAACTCGTCCCATTTATATTCTCATTTCAAGAGAATAAAAAAAGAAAGGGTGAGCTCAACCAAATTTCAAAGAAAAATATTATGACTAAGATAATGCGTAATAAATTATCAATAGTCTTCAACAATGTTAAACCGATAAAATACAATAGACAACCAGTTTAATCTGCAATGAATAAGCAATCCATTAAAAGATTCAAGTAGAAAATAAAGTCTACTATCTTTTAGGTTTTAAAAGGTTTTCATCATCATTATAGTTGAGACTCACTTTAATAAATATTCCACATCATCGAATCACCTCACTTTACTGCCAAGGATATTCTTTAGTATCACGACCACAATTATTCATGAACTACGGGCCAAGAATATTTGTGTATTCATTAATGGTCATGATCATGCCAACAATCATCCACCAATGCACTACTGACCATCGAGGATTTTTATCACATCATTTGTAACATTACTACCATGATTACAATCAATAGTCTCTCTGTCATAATCATACCAAGTCCATCTATGCACTACAGAGCCATAGATGACTTTCAACATAATACAAACATGAGGATGATGACAATGATATTAGAATTCAATAAAACAAGTTCAAGAATTATTATATCCGTGAATTATTAACGTCCAAATTATCAACATGATATCTTTGTTTTGTAGAGTAAAATTCAAGAATGATCGTAAGAATATTTCCATGAAAAGATATTTGGATGAAACGCAAATATCAAGGATATTCCACTAATTTCATGGAGTATAGAAGTCAAAGTTTTAACTAACCGGGTATAATAAAGAATAGAATAACAAAAGAAATCACCATGCATGCGATAGACCGCACAGCAAAGTTATTCCAACAGTAATAATAAATAACGGAACCGTGTTCGGCAGAAAAAGCGCATGCATGTGATGTTCAAATGAATAATAAAGAATGGAACCAGGTCCCACGTAAACACATGTATAGGATGTTCCAACAAAATAATAATAAAGACGGGCCCGGGGTCCTGTAAAACACACAAAACAGGATGTTCCAATGTAATAATAATAAAGAGCGAAAACCGTGTCTAGTGTAAAACACATGCATGGATGTTCCAACAGTAATAATAATAAAGATTTTAACCAGTCCCGTGTAAAACACACGACGTGATGTTCCAATGTAATAATAGAAGAATGTCACCAAGTATAGGTAAAAAAACCACAGATACAAAAGTTATTCCAATGTAATAATAAGCAATGGAATAACAACAGTTCTCTTCATGAATAAGAAAGAATAACACCCTTACATTTGGTAGGAGATTGAATCTCGCAGCGAGCAGTAGTAACAAAAAATATTCTTCTTCTTTCTCTCTTATTCTCTCTATACTTTCTCTCTCTATAGCTTGAATGAATTAAGTGAAAATAATGAAGCCCTAGGCCTCTATTTATAGAAGATTTCTAGCTTAGCACCTGCCGTGTGAAAAGGCAAGTGGCTTGACGACTAATGATGTGAAAAGAAAAGTGGTTTGACGCTTGTAATGTGAAACGACAAGTGGTTCGACGCTTGTAATGTGAAACGACAAGTGGTTCGACGTCTGGTAAAGGTAATTACTATTAACGAAGGTAAATACTATTAACGAAGGTAAATACTATTCACAAGGGTAATTACTATTGACGAAGGTAAATACTATTCACAAGGGTAATTACTATTGACGAAGGTAATTACTATTGACGAAGGTAAATACTATTGACGAAGAGACTCTTAGATGATGACATATGAGCCCCCCATAAAATAATCAAACTTACCACAAATCATTTTTTTTTCATGAACATATATTTAATCTTTCAACAATTATTAATCATTTATAACTTGTCGTCTCAATTATTGATTTAATACTATAACATATTATACAGATGATACGGTGACAATAATTGAATCAATAATATAAGAGATATGATGCATCAATTACTGTAGCAATAATTGGGCATAGCTGAGTGACTTCTCAGGTAAGCATCAATAATCAATCAATACCGTGTGCTACTATGCAACCAATGCCAGACATTCTTTGTACTTTTACCACCGGTAGTTCAACGCTTTTAACGGTAACACCTCTGCCGTTATTTTTATAAAATATTTTTGTCGTTTTCTCAATCCGACAATAATTCTGTTGTGGGGTCCACCAATGATTGAGCCGTTGTACGAATATTTCCTAACAAAAAGAATATTCCCCGACCAAACGAATATTTTATAACAACTTGCATACTTTGCAAAATTTATAAATATTACCCACAACTATAACATTATATCAAATTTATTCCATAATATTCAAAAATAATATTTATAGAAAATTCAACTTTATTTATAAAAGCTGGGGTCTTACAAAGACCCACCACAAAATCCATTGTGATGTGTTTCCACTTCCATTCTGGTATTTCCAATGGTTAAAGTAATCCTCTTGTTCTTTGATGCTCGGCCTTAACTCTTTGACATGTCAAACATTTCGCGACACATTCTGCAACATCTCTTTTCATGTTTGGCCACCAAAAATGCCGTCGTAAATCTTGATACATCTTCGTACTTGACGGATGAATCGAGTATCTTGAATTATGTGCTTCGGTCAAGATTTTTTCTTTAATATCTGGTACTGCTGGAACCCAAATTCTTTGCTCGAATCTTAGCAATCCTTTGGTATCTATCTTATATTTCACTTCACTACCCTCAACCACTTTCTCCTTAATTTTTCTACATTCTTCATCTTGTATTTGAGCATTCTTTACCTTGTCCACCAAAGTTGGACCAACTTCTATATGGAATAGTCATTTATCGGCTTCTTTTGGAAATTTTATTTTCAACTCCAATTTTGTCATTGCTGAAATAAGCTCCTCCTGATTGGTTATCAACATTAACTTTTCCGGACCATTCCTACTTAAAGCATCTGCAACCACATTCGCTTTGCCTGGATGATAAAAGATCTCACAATTGTAATCTTTTATAAATTCCATTCATCTCCTTTGACGCATGTTCAGGTCCTTCTGAGTGAAAATATACTTCAGACTCTTATGGTCTGTGTAGATCTCACATTTTTCTCCATAGAGATAATGTCTCCATATCTTCAGAACAAATACTACTACAGCTAACTCTAAATCATGAGTCGGATACCCTTTCTCATAGTCCATCAGTTGTTTTGATGCATATGCAATAACCATGTCGTTTTACATAAGAACACAACCCAATCCTTTATGTGAGGCATCACTATATACCATAAAGTTTCCTATATTATCTAGTAATGATAACACATGTGCCACACTTAACTTCTTTTTCGAGTCTTGAAAACTCTCTTCACACTTCTTCGTCCAAACAAATTTCATAGTTTTCCTTGTCAAATTTGTTAACGGCGTGGCAATTTGGAAAATCCTTAATAAACCGTCTATAATACCCGTCCAGTCCCAAGAAACTCCTCACCTCCGATGGTGTTCTTGGTTGTTCCCAATTGATTACGGCCTCAACTTTTGATGGATCCACTGAAATCCTTTCTTTGTCAATCACATGCCCAAGAAATAGTACACGATCTAGCCAAAATTCACACTTAGAGAATTTCACATATAACTTTTCTTTTCTTAGGGTTTCCAACGTTAAACGTAAATGTTCCATGTGCTCTTCTTGAGATTTAGAGTACACCAGAATGTCATCAATGAATACCACCACAAACTTATCTAAAAATGGTTTAAACACCCTGTTCATCAAATCCATGAATGCAGCAGGGGCATTGGTCAATCCAAAAGACATCACCGGAAACTTGTAATGTCCATACCGAGTTTTGAATGCCGTCTTTGGTACATCCTCCTTTCTTACTTTCAGTTGATGATACCCACTTCTCAAATCTATTTTTTGAGAAATATCTAGCACCCTTCAATTGATCAAACAAGTCATCTATTCTTGGCAATGGATATTTATTCTTAATAGTGACTTTGTTTAATTCTCTATAATTAATGCAAAGATGCATCGACCCATCCTTCTTCTTCATGAATAACACCGGCGCTCCCCACGGTGATACACTCGGCTGAATGTACTTCTTATCTAACAGCTCCTGCAGTTGTACCATTAGTTCCTTCATCTTCACCGGAGCCATTCTATATGAGGCTTTCGATATCGGAGAGGTTCCTGGCGCTAAATCGATCACAAACTCAATTTCTCTGTCAGGCGGAGGTCCTGGAAAATCCTCCGGAAACACGTCTACAAATTCCTTAACCACTGGTATCTCTTCCAGTCTCACACCCTTCTTCTGAGTATCAACTATGTAAGCTAAATAACCCACACAACCTTAACTTAATAACTTCTTGGTTTGCATAATCGTCAAACATCTCACATGTCTAGGTGATTTGCTACCATAGAAAAATACCTTTGATGGAGTCATAAGGTTTACACATTTCTTTTGGTAATCAATTATCGCTCCATAATTGGACAGCCAATCCATTCCCAAAATTACATCAAACTCTCCAAGTCTTATTAGAATTAAATCTACAATCATGACATTTCCCTTAATGTTTAACCTATAATTCTTGTATACGAACGTAATAGGAATCACTTCCATATTCGCAATTTCTATGTTTAAAGGGAAATTCAATTCTTCGCTAAGCAATCCTAACCTCTTAGAAAATCCATCAGATATAAATGAGCAAGTAGCACTCGAATCAAATAATACATAAGCATCAATATCATTGATTGGGATAATACCTGACACCACATCTTTTGATTACACTGCATCCTGCACCGTCATATTGAAGGTTCTGGTTGTGGGTCTGTTGGATGACGTTGGTCCCGTAATGGTCAATGTGTCTCCACTGCTACCTCCCTTCTTTCATGTCGTCTCTTCAGCTTTCTTCTTAGGGCACTCATGAGAAAAATGATCCTTTGACCCATACGTGTAGCAAACATTCTTCTTGGGCTGACTGCAATTTGGGGCTATGTGACCCTTCTGGCCACGGTTAAAGCATACACACTTCCCCCTTAAGCATACATTCGCGTAGCACATGCTTCGAACTTCTTCTTCTGCTGGTTACCCTGCAGGTTTCCAGAACCCACATTTCCATTCCATTTCCTCTTCAGGTTATTGATACCATTTCCACCACCACCATTCTTAATTACCTTCACCCTCTTTCTTCTTCTTTCTCTGTTCTTGATTGTGCTTTGTTACAGCCTCGCCTCCACTCTCAGGGAGAATTGCCTTCTTAAGCACTGCTGCGAATGTCTTCAGCTGGAGCAGGGAGACCTTACTGTACAACCAGGGTTTCAGTCCCTACTCAAACCTCCTAGCCTTGCACTCATCTGTGTTGACTTGATATGGCGCAAACCTCGCTAGCTGGTTGAAATTCGTGGCATATTCCAACACCGTCATTGTTCCCTGCTTCAGTTCCAAAAACTGCACCTCCATCTGATTCTTTGAACTCTCTGGGAAATAGGTCTCGAAGAATATCTCCTTAAACTTATCCCATGTCATCACCCCTTGTCCTCCTCGAGTTTTATTGGCTTACCACCAATAACTAGCCTCTACTTTCAAAATGAATGTTGCAAAAGCAGTCTTCTGATTCTTACCAACCCTAGCTACCTCGAACAATTTCTCTATCTCCATGATCCAGGTCTGTGCCTCAATTGGATTCATGGACCCACAAAATTCTGGTGGTCTAACCGCCTTGAAGTCTTTAAATGTCACAACTTGATTTTGTGGTTGATTCTGTAATACACCCGTCAGTAACGTCACTAACTGCTGAACTGGATTAGCCTCAACATTGTCTTAAAGGTAAGTTAGTGTGTTATAAGTGTGGGCAGAAGGGACATATCTCTCCCAACTGCCCCAATCCTAGGATTAATAGAAGGTGTTTTAGGTGTGGATCAACGGAGCATAAGGTGAAGGACTATCCGAAAAGGAGAAGGGATGCAGGAAGTGTGATTACGAAGAAAAGTAGTGGGACGCTGGCGATAACAGGACCAACTTCAACAAACAACCCAACAGAATCAACCGCAAGAGTCTTCAGCATGACCGTTCAAGATACCGTGGCAGATGGGGATGCGACTCCAGGTATTATTCGAGACAATTGTATTCTCTTATATATGATTTTTGTATATATATAGTAAATTATTTTATAAAGAAATTTTGAAAGAGGAATTTGAGTTCTATTAGAAATTAAATTTCTGTTTAAGCAGATAGACAAACCTTATGTTGAATAGTTAAAGACCGGTTCGATCAATTATGATTGAGATATACTTGGAATGACTGTGTATGTTATTTTCCCTAACGTCTATAGGTTTTAAAGCAGTGATTCCGGGGACAGAATCCTTATAAGGGAGGGTGGATGTAATAACCCAATATTTTCAATAAGAAATTTTGAGATTTAAATTA
The DNA here is from genome assembly GCA_020205615.1 of Panax quinquefolius. Classification (NCBI taxonomy): domain Eukaryota; kingdom Viridiplantae; phylum Streptophyta; class Magnoliopsida; order Apiales; family Araliaceae; genus Panax; species Panax quinquefolius. Next base: position 68,915,158 of record CM035156.1, on the reverse strand, counting down.
TATATATATATATATATATATATATATATAAAGGTGAAAATATTTGTAAAGTAAAGTATATGTATCTATGTAATAAATAAATTTATTTATTAGATGTAAATAATTTCTTTTTAGACTTATTGATCATTATAGATTATATTCTTATAATAAATTAATTTTGTAATAAAAATATTTATTATTTATTTTCCATGAAAATATGATTATGGTATATATGATATGTATTTTATTATATTAGTTAGATTAATTATTTTAACTTAATTAATGATGGTATGTATGAAGGTTATGTCAGATATGAATTCAAAACCCTAAGTCTGGATTTTGAATAAAGGATGAGAATAATAATATAATATTATTTATATTTCAGTGATATAAATATGCCTGATATGTAAAACCGTACAAACCCTAGCATTACTGATAAACTATAATACAAAAGTCAGTTATGACTGTAAGATTTGTGAAGTTGTGTGTTATGTAATTAATGACCATTATTATGTTTACTGTTAATTAGGTAAATCCTAATTAATATCTAGAAACCCTAATTACTAAGTTATAAACCCTAAGTATTGATTTAGCAAGGTTAATAGTAATTAATATATTATAATGGTTAATTTACAAAACCTAGGTGATTAGGAAACCTAGTGTAATTAGGGAACCCTAATCAACATTTTTATACACTAAGATTTCTATTTTTGCCCTTAATACACAATTCCAGATTTAGAGCTTAGGAAACCTTAGGGTTAAACCCTAAGGGTCAAACCCTAAAAGTTAGAATGAATTGTCAACCTTGCCACTAAAAGAAAAAGCTAAATGATAATATTACCCTTCTTGTATTATTTAATAGATAACTTATAAAACTTGTCATAACTTTAGTTGGTGACCAACTTTAGCTAGCCATGTGGTCTATTAATAGCCTTTAATCAATAAAAATTTGATAGACATGATCAACCATAAGCATTACACCATGTTATATAAGATCAAAGAGAGAGAAAGGTTACTAACTTGCTCATTTATACACCAACACTCAACCAAGACTCTCTCAACTTCAAACACCCAAATTTTTTTGATAGATCAGTCCCCAAGACCAAATTTCTCACGAACAACCACGCTAAACTCGAAGCTTTAGAATCGATTTGCTCATTTAAAGGTATAAAAACCCTAGCTATAATCTGATCTTGATTTGAATGTTAGATGTTATGATTTATTGTTAAAACATGTTATATATAATGTATAATGATGATCTAGGTTGATAGATATTAGATCCATAACATCTATAGGCTCAAATCTAGCATTTTACAAAATCTGGAAAAATTTTGCTTGGTGGTCTGACAATGAATGTCAGTGCCTTTAGATTCTTGTATGATCTTGGTTTTTGTTATTTAAAGCTTTGTAATTGTAGTATGAAATGCTAGCTTTGATCTGGAATTGGAAGCAGGGTCTGTAGATCTCGAGTTATAGGTGGTCAAACCTAGTTGATCGGTAGTCGAAATCGGAATTCGGGCAACCTGCAATTTTCGCAATTTCGACAACGCTTTGCGAGCCTCGGATCTTGCAGGTCTTAATTAGTTTGGCCAAGTTAGTGTTTGATTCGTGTAGACTGACATGAGTACTATTTATCCATGCCTCTAGATTACCCAAATACGTAACAGAAACGAAGTTAATGATGGTCAAACTTAGGTTGACCAAACTGCTTAAGAACATTTCTGGGAAACCCATAAATGTTCAAGAACAATTTTCTTGACTACTTTGACCAGACATTATATGCTTGATTTGTTGTTGTTATGAAGATGTTATGTAATAGATCTGTTGTTCTATATGTTTGCTACACACTGAAGCTTATATATCACAAATACATTTACGATCGACGTAGTGGTAGAGCCCAAAGGCGTGCTCGAATCGTTTCTTCATTTCTGGGCAACCCAGAAATGATGAACAACCTCTGACAGCTACTTTGGGTACCCAGATCTCTTTGGTTATGCATGATATGACTATGTTTGTTGTTGAATGGTATAGTGCTGCACTTATTACTGTAAGATCTGACCTCAAGCATGCCTTGAATCATCACAGATTAAGAATAATAGTTGGTCAAAGTAGTAACCATGATAGCTGCATATGAGTTCTAGGTTTGTTGAAGAACAGCTCAAGAACACCTATAGCGACAGTTTCGTCGCTATAGGGCCCTTTAACGACAGTTTATTTATAAAATTATTATTTTTATTTAATAATTAGTATTAAATAGTTTTTAATTATTAAAAATACAAAATAAATTCCTAAATTTTTTTTAAAGTCTAAAAATAGGTTTTTAATTATTTTGAATATATTTAATTAATATTTATTATTTTTGGAATATTAATGGTATTTAATTTATTTAATTATAATGTTAAATAAATTACTTAAAAATGATTTTAATACTTGAAAAACATTTAAAATTATATTATGTTGTAAGAAAATATTTTAAGTTATTTTTAATATTTTGTGATGAATTTCATTAATTAAATAATATTAATGATATTTAATTTATTTAATAAAATTATATATAAATGATTTAAAAGTTATAAAATATTTGAAGTTATAAAATATAACTTTTGATATTTTGTCATGAAAAATATTAATATTTTAATATTAATGATGTTATATTTATTTAATAATTATAATAAATAAATTAGTTCAAAAATAATTTTAATATTATAAAAATCATTTTAATTAAACATAAAGTGTTTAAAGATATTTTAAGTTATAAAATATAACTTTTAATATTTAAATGATAATTTCATTAATAATTTAATATTAATGATATTAATTTAATATTAAATGAAATTGGATTTATTTAATAATTATATTAAATAAATAATTTAAAAATGATTTTATTTATTTAAAAATCATTTAAAAAGTATATAAATGAATTAAAAATATTTTTAAGTTATACTTAATGACTTTTAATATTTTGAGGAATAGTAGATTAATATTTTAATATTAATGGTAATTATTTAAAATGATTTAAAAATCATTTAAGGGTAATATAAATGTTTTAAAATATTTTGAGTTATTATAAATAACTTTAATATTTTGGCAATGGTTTCATTAATAGTTTAATATTAATTAAATGTTAATGATAATAGAATTCTTTGATATTTAAATCATTTTATAATGATTCCGGTGTTTGAAAATTTATGATAAATTATAATAATTATTTGAAAATTATTATAAGGCTACGAAAAATAATATGACTAATACTTAGGTTGTCCAAAATAATATTAAGGGTATTGAATAGAGTTTTAAACTCGGTAAGTACCGATATCTGTTGTCGATACAAGCAACGTGTCTTTTGAAATTGATCTGGGACTTAGATAGTTTGACTGTATATGTGTTTATTTGTGATTTAATGACTGTGAAACATGTGTGCCAATGTGATTAGGTTATGTGCTGACTACAATAAGCAGTACTATGTGTTATGATATGTGATTCTAATCGATAGAAAGATCTTATTAATTACAGGTCACGGTATAAAAGATAAAACTAAGTTACATTTTGTAAGTAGTAGACCAGGCAAGTATCCTACCTTTGCATTTTCTTTATGCAATGGACATGAGTAAGAATGTTGCAGAATTGTATTATTATTATGCTAAATTATTAAACCTATTGTGATATATTCTATATCCGATCATTGTTTATCAACATGATATTATATTATATAATTCAGTTATATATTTTGTTCGTTATTTTCTAAACATGGTTATACAAGTGTCCCCACCTGGGTAATTATTGTATTTAATCACATGTTGATATATATATATATATATATATATATATATATATATATATACCTATTGATCCCAGTATGTATACGATAACAAAGAGTCGTCTAAGCTATTTGTTCAGCTAGACACAAATTTAGAAATATCGTTGAATATGATAAAACCTTTTTGTATCCAATCAAATTGTTTTGATTTGGATTCCAGACTAAGTATGAACATCCCGAATATGGGAAAACTTTTATGCGCCCAAGGCGGACAAAGTGAACGATAATATCGTTCTTGCATGTAGTATTGATCAATACAGCGCACATTAGGCAGATCACCCTCGTGTCCGTAAGTTATGACGGTTTGCGGATGAAGTTCTGCTAAACCTTAGCAAAAATGAAAAACAATGTTCATAGTATGTCACCTTAACCCTATTTATAGTCAGTACGTAGTTTTAAAAATTTGATAGAGATGTTATGTTATTATTATCGGTTCAGATTACTTCACAACTTTTGATTTATTGTAGAAGGGAAGTACAAAGAAAATATTTAATCCTTTCAGCTAATATTTATAATTGTTATTACTTGCTGGGCACTCAAATGCTCATCCTTGCTGAATTTAAATGTTTTCAGTTAAGTATGATCGGCCAGAGGTGATGAGTGAGTTTTATACACATTAATTGAGTGCATTTGAGCTTAATCTTTTGGAAGTTTGTATGTGTTTGTGTCTATTCATGCATGTTTTATGTTGTTTTGTAAGAATTGGGACAAAAATTACTTGGATCGACGTTTGGGGTGGCTAGATTTGCGTTTTCGGCTTGCCATTTACACAAAAGTCACTTTAGAGCCAATTTTCGTATTGCTATATACCTTATTTCGAACAACTTAAAGAATGAAAGTTTTAGATATACGTCTCCTCTTTCCGGAACATCTTGAATCATCAAATTCGGAGTTCGAACGAAGAAGTTATGGGCATTTTCCCAAAGGATATCAGAGCAAAAAATGTCAAAAAATGTTACAGCGCCGGGGCTCCCAAATCAAGCTTATGCTCAGTGCCGGGGCGCTATAATGCAGTGTTCCAGTGCCATGCCCAGCGTCGGGGCGCTGGGGAAGGGATTGGTGAGGCTTGGACGCATTTTAGGGCTAATTTTGACACTTTTTTGATTCCAAATTGGATTGGGTTTGTTCCTATGCTAAAAATTGGACTTGTAACCTATAAATACATGATGTAAGACATAAAATAAAGGGTGATTACATAGATTAGCTTAAATAAAACACTCTATTAGATTAGAATATAAACCATAGTTCTTAATTAGCCATTGGAGATTGAAGCAAATTGAAGAACACTAGAGATCAAGAGCAAGAGCAAGAGCAAGAGCAAGAGCAAGAGGGGAGCATCAGATTTGCTGACAACAGATTCTATTCTCTTCTCTTATCATACTTTTATCTTTTAATGTCTATTCAGTTGTGGATTCTTGGTTTTAATTCATTAATTATGAACTAACTCTTTTATTAAGATCTCAATTGAACCTTTTATGTCTATAAATTAGTTATTCGATTTATTCCAATTATTTATGTCAAAGTGAATTGTTTATCTTGTCTTATACTTATTGATTAATTATTTGGGCAGTAATTACCTTGTTACTCTAGAAGGAATTGGAAGAGGAGATCTAGGGTTAGAACTAAGCATGATAACATGTATGCTTAATTATTTGCATGATGAATAATTAGGGTTGTGAATTGAATGGATATATCTGTTCACTGCATGTAACAAGTTAGGAATTGGGATTGAAAGAGTTTAATTTAATTGTTTTGCATAGGAATATAGCAAGATTAATTGGATTAAATAGAAGTTAATTGATCACTTGGAAAAGGGCTTTTGACACTTGGAATTCCTGTTAATAATTCAGTAGGCATAATAATAAGGATAATTGGATGATTGGTTTATAGTTCATAATTGAGGATATTGGAGTCTTAATCTTTATTTATCTGAATTCATTCGTTAAACTCTTAGTTTTATTTATTTGCTTTATTTTAGAATAATCTCTTCTTAATTGTTTAATTTAGTTTTCTTATTTTGAAAAATCACACTTTATGGTTATTTAAATAAAATTGGATTGATATAGTGCTGGTAGTTGGAATTTATTGATTAGAATTCTCTGTGGGATCGACACTCTATCTTATCACTTTATTACTTGTTGACTGTGGACACTTGGACAAATTCATTGACAAGTTTTTGGCGCCGTTGCCGGGGAATTCTTTATTAATATTAATTCCATATTAGTTATAATAAATTCGGTCTTAATTTAAACGTTATTTATTTTTATTCTTGTATTTGCAGGAATTCTTTGCAAGTGTATGCACACTAGATCAAGGGCTAAAAAGGAACTTTTTCCTTATTGAGATGATATTGAAAGGAAGTTCCGAAAATTGCAGTTGACTAGTGCGGTGTCACCTATGGAAGAAAATCTAGCAGAACAAGAAATACCAATGAACATGGCAGGGGACGAACAAAAATCACTTAGGGATTATGCCATGCCGAATATCACAGATATATAGTCGAGTATTAGGAGGTTGTTGGGTAAAATCTAATTACGCACAACACGCAAGTATACATGGTCAACAAGTAATAACGTGATAAGTAGAGTATCATTCCCACAGAGATTAATTAGCAATAACCTTAACTTACAATTACCAATCTTCTATTAACCCTAATTATATTAAATAAATCAAACTCAATAATTCAAATTAACTAAACTAAAATTTAAATATAATTAAATTAACACAAAATCACCACGAATATCAAAATCTGAATTTTCCAACAAATAATGGAGAATTAGACTTATGATTTCACCCTAAGCTTCACTTCGATTTTAACACATTTAGCCCAATTTAATGCACTATCCCAGTTTATTAACCAACTCTCGATGCACTAATACCCTATTAACGTCAATCCACAATTAAGATAGAAATCCGTTAAACACCTTAATCAACTAACCCACTATATCTCTATGTGAATTACAATTGAAGAAGGTTGAAGAATAAGTTCTCTATCCGATTACATGCTGTGTCAAACATATCTCTACCTTAATACTCATCAAGTTTAAGCTACTAACAAAAACCTGAACACATGCTATATTAACTAGGTCTAGATTTGAATATCCTCTCTCGATTCCATCCAACTCCACAAAGAATTGTTGATCAGGCAATTCATAAATTCAAGCACAAATTAATATAAATAAGCTGGAGATAGCTTATTAAATTGGAAATCAATGTTTAGAAAACCATCGATTCACTTTAGGGTCCATCACAAGCCTAAAAAGTGAAACTAGTTCATAATAAACAAAATAAACACTGAATAAATCATAGAAATCATTCTTCCAATAACAAATAATAATCTAACATGAAAAAAATTTAAGAACACCCTTCACGTAGACTAAAATCGCAATTGTCTTAAAAAACTCCTCGAAATACTCCTCCACACTTGCTATCCAAAACTCTCATCTGATCTTCATAATTCTTCCCTCTCTAATCTCCTTGTTATTTTTTTGATAGAGTCATAGATATCTAGCATAAAAACTCCAGCTGAATTCTCTATCAATTAGAATTATAATGCCAACAAATAGCTAATATTCGTGCCCAAGAAGAATTATAACCAAAATAGGACACTCAGAAATTTCCACCCCCCACCACGGCGGGGGTTTTTATACGCCCGCCTCAGCGGGGCTGCCTTCTGTCTTGCTCGAATAAGGACCCCCTCCCCGACGGGGGTGTGTAGTTATAAAATGCCCGCCCCGGCGGGCCATGCTCCTGTTAAATGAATTGTTAGACCCCACCTACGTGCGGGGTTTATAAGTCTGGCATGCCCGCTTCCCACGAAGTGTATATCTTTATTATTTGACAATCTTTGCTTTCTCAAGCACACTTGTTTCCAATTACGCTCCATTTGAGTCCCAATTGCACCGAATATCACCAATTGTACGTTGAATGCCACAACCACAAATCTACACATGAAATGACATAAAATAAGTGAAATTGAACATGATCCCAAGAAATTAGAAACAAATAAGCATGAATTGGATATTAAATCGCGTATATAAAATACACTTATCAAAATCCCCCAAACTTAAACCGTGCTAGTCCTCGAGCATAAATCAACTACATGCAAAGCAATGATATGAATACGAATTCACTTATATGCTATCAAATCCAATAATATCGCAGAATCAAAGTTATCTTAACGGCCTCAGCGAAAATAAGCAACTATACAATATCAACCATCAAAAAACCATTCTACAATTACGCCTTAATTCTCGAATCTCAAGCCATCATCACTGGTATAGTGTGTGTGTCACATCCATGATAACCGATACTAACTCTAATTCAATACATAACCAGTCTCTTAGAAGGAATCATGCAGCACAAACTTAAAAATTTCAAAAATAGATAGTTCCAACTAAAATCAAGCAATCACAAATCTCAAAGGTTCACGCGGGGTACTTATGCTTTATTTTCATCAACGGGGGCTTTTTGCTCTTATTTCCCATTTTATTCATTTTTTTTTCTTTTTTATTTTTTTAAAGCTTTTATACCCCACATAACATCCCCCAAACTTAAGTTCTTGCCTAACTTTAGCCTTTACTGTCCATCCTTGTCATTTTATCATTCACTCTAGCATACTCCTTTAGAGACTATTTAGGTACCAGTTTGAACTTAACCAATTAACACAGATGTTTGTTACTCGTGTTATCCTTTCATACCAGTTTCAAACAACTCCAAATTCGATTCATAAACGATCATTGTGTCATAGTTCTAATACTTAATACTGTATTTGCTACTTATTTGACAATCACATCATAGGCCCACAACAACATGAACCACAACATTGATGGACTTAAACAACACAATAATTACTAAATAACATATATTTTTTTTATAGCTGTGATTAAAAAAATGCGGATAACAAAATGCATTACACTATTATCTACTATGCAAAACCTAAGCTATTATGAATGCCCTAAGCTATCATATAATACTGAAAATAAAATGGAATACAGAAATTTAAGTGACCAAAATTAAAAATGAATCCTAAAAGCTAAAATGCATGCAAACATGAATTTAAATCCCCCAAACATAAACAATACAATGTCCTCATTGGATAATTGATCAAAATAATTATGTGAGGACTTCCCTGTCAATGCTTAAGCTTGAGGAGGTGGTTGTTGTTCTTCTTCATCGGAATCACTCGGTGGGAACCTTGGTATTGGACCGAGCTATTGATATGGAAATTGTGCCACCGGGTTGAAACTCTGAAGAGTTGTGTTCAACGAGGCAAAAGATGTGTGCATAGCGTTGAACATGTGCTCTTGCCCCATTGCCAATCAGCGCAACTCCCGACGAGTTGCCTTGGTGTGTGCATTCAGTTGATTTTGGAAATCAAGGAATTGAGATCTAGATATAGCCTCGGCCTGCAGTACTGCTCATTCCCTTGATCGCCCATTTCCTCATCATCGTCCCCCGATATCTATGTAGTATACTCATTATCTTCCGACAACGATGGAAAAATGAAACCCACTCCATGAGGGTGTGACTCGCCTCCTGCCCATACAGAGTATCGCGCTATCATTCTACAATCAAGCAGTGCGAGTGGCATTTGAGTGGGCTCATCATCAGACCATCTAACTCCTGCTTGACGGCATAACCCACATATAAGTGATGGGTGTGGCAAACCTCCAGAAAAATTTCCATGTAGGCACTGGCCCATGGAGAAGCAAATGATAGCCCCGACATTAATTATAAAATCTTGCACAATAGCGTACAACAACAATGCCTTCTCTTGGGTGACATCCGAGTTATGTTGGGACGGAAGCAATTTTGTGCAGAGGAAGGCATACCAAATTTTGCCATACTGGCTAAGGTCTTTGCTATGGAACACGGTGACCCCCTTTCGCCCTTTCATCCATGACGTACCCCGCTTTGTCATCTCCATTATAATAACATCAAAATCTGGGTCAAAATTATGGAGATGCTCATACTGGCAGTGGCGAGGTACCCGCAGTTGGTAGTATGTGTTGATGGTGTCGGCACTGAATGGAACCAGACATCCGCGCATAAATGCGTGGAAGGGTTCTTTGTCTGCAGCATTTGCATAAAACTCCTTGACAATATTTACAACGGCTGGTTCCGTCTCCTCAGTAAATTTTGTCCATCCCTTTTGGTAAATTTGTGGCATCAAATCCCCATCATTAAGATCCGGTGCCAATCCCCTCTCTGGTGTAAGGGCTTTGGTATGTATGTAGTCATACCGGTCGGCGGCGGCGGCACTTATAAATTTTCGGCGATCGAAGGTGCGGGTTGGTTGTGATGGACGCGAACTCTCCGCTCTTTGACGTTTGGACGATGATTGTGAAGCCATGACTCTCTCAATTGCTAGTTTTGCTCTACTCTCCCCCAAACTTTGCACTATTAGCTCTCTAGCTTACAACTTTACTCTCTTTTTCTTTATAGGAAGTGTGATGGGAGAGTTGGTATTATATGTGGTGGTATATATAGATGGAGATGGTAGTCTAGTATTGGTGGAGTGAGGAGGTGAAGAGGTGGAGAAGAGTAATGAAGTCTTGGGAATATGGGGAAAGTGGGTGGTGGTTATGGAGTAATGAGGTAGTGGAGTAGTGTGAAAGTGGGGTATTATTGGGAAGGAGGGAAGACCAACCAACTGCCATGTCTGTCTAAATGCCAGGACCCCCGCCCCGGTGGGGGGGGGGGTATTGAATTAAAAAGGCCCACCCCGACGGGCTAGGTCACTGATATCTGAAGTTGAGGACCCCTGCCCCAGCGGGGGTGGTAGTGCTTTTAGGGCCCACCCCGGCGGGGGTTTAAGTGTAGAAGGGGCCCACCCCAGCGGGCTTGGCTACTGCCAGGCTCTTTTGGTTTTCTTCAATATAGCTCACTTTCCTACAATATACTCGCTTGATGATCTTTTTCCCAGCCTGCATGACATGAAACATGAAAATTAGTGAGTGTTGGATGTCATGTTATGTTTTGGAGAGATTAATGAGAATTTTATTTTATTCTTCTACCTAGTAATTTACAAAAACTACGATTAAGCAAATATGAATGAAAAATACGATAAAGAACTAAAAATTGGGTTGCCTCCCAATGAGCGCTTGATTTTAAGTCGTTCAGCCTGACTACGTCCTGCTTAAGTTGTGTCGGCCAATGTGATGGCAATTATGTCAGTGTTAGCTTCGCCACCCCAGTAATGCTTTACACGGTGTCCATTAATTTTGAATGTTTCGAGTGGATTGCGACTGTAAATTTCCACCGCACCGTAAGGGAATACCTGCTTGACCGTAAATGGTCCCGACCATCTTGATTTATGCTTTCCGGGGAACAAATGCAGCCTTGAGTTGAATAATAGTACAGATTGGCCTGGCTCGAATGTTCGACGCAAAATTTTCTGGTCGTGCCATCTTTTGACTTTTTATTTGTATATTTTGGCATTCTCATAGGCATGAAGGTGGAACTCGTCGAGTTCATTCAACTGAAGTAATCTCTTCTTTCCTACAACTTTTTGATCAAAATTGAGTTTTTGCACCGCCCAATATGCCTTATGCTATAGTTCCACCGGTAAATGACATGCCTTCCCGTATAATAGTTGATATGGTGACATCCCGATTGGCATTTTGTATGCAGTCCGGTTGGCCCATAAAGCGTCGTCCAATGTAAGTGACCAATCTTTCCGACTCGGATTCACCACTTTCTCCAATATCTTTTTGACTTCTCTGTTCGATACCTCAGCTTGTCCACTGGTTTAAGGGTGATATGTTGTAGCTATCTTGTGGTTCACACCATACTTGGCCAAAAGAACAGTAAACAGTTTATTGCAAAAGTGACTACCTTTATCACTTATAATTTCTCTTGGAGTGCCAAACCTCGTGAAGATGTTCTTTTGAAGGAATTTGAGGACCACCTTGGCATCGTTTGTTGGTAGAGCTGCAGCTTCAACCCACTTTGACACGTAGTCCACTGCGAGTAGAATGTATTGATTGTTCAAAGACGAGGGAAATGGTCCCATAAAATCGATACCCCATACGTCAAAAATTTCCTCTTCCAGAATCGATTGTAAGGGCATCTCATTACGTTTCAAAATGTTGCCACCCTTTGACACCTATCGCATTGTTTGACAAACTGGTGGGCGTCTTTAAATAATGTGGACTAATAAAAACCACATTGCAGCACCTTCGCTGCTGTTCTCTCGCTCCTATAATGCTCGCCATATGCCGATGAGTGACACTCATGCAGAATATTCTCCACTTCGCTATATGGGACACACCGTCGAATCACCTTGTCGGCGCACTACTTGAACAAATATGGATCATCCCACATGTACCATTTCACGTCGTGAAGAAATTTCTTTTTATGTTGCCTTGTGAGGTCAGGTGGTAGAATGTTGCTCACAACAAAATTTGCATAATTGCCATACCACGGAATCTCTGCTAAAATCCCAAATATTTGCTCATCTAGGAACGATTCGTTGATTTCACATTTGTCATCTTTTTGTTTCCCGTGGTTTTCCAACCTAGATAAGTGATCGGCTACATGATTCTCCGTCCCCTTCCTATCCTTTATTTCTAAATTGAACTCTTGAAGTAGGAGAATCTACCGAATAAGGCGTGGCTTAGCATCCTTTTTCGCTATCAAGTACCGAATCACTGCATGGTCCGTATATACTATTACCTTAGTCCCGATCAAGTAAGCCCAAAATTTATCGAACGCATATACCACTGTAAGCAATTCCTTTTTTGTAGTTGTGTAGTTCATTTAAGTTTCTGTAAGTGTTTTGCCTGCATAGTATATAACGTGAAACACTTTGTCTCTCCGCTGACCCAAAACAACCCCAACTGCGAAGTCGCTTGCATCACACATAAGCTCAAATGACATGCTCCAATCCGGTGCAACTATAACGGGGCCTGTAGTCAATTTCCTCTTTAATAAATCAAAAGTCGTATTACATTCTTTATCAAAGCTGAATGTCGAATCCTTCTCTAAAAGACTGCATAGGGGTTTCGCAATTTTAGAGAAGTCTTTGATAAACCTCCGGTAGAACTCAGTGTGTCCCAAGAAATTCCTAATACCCTTCACTGAGGTCGGTGGAGGCAATTTTTCAATAGTTTCCAGCTTCGCTTTATCAACTTCCAACCCTTGAGCCGATACCTTATGGCCCAAAATTTTGCCCTCTTCAACCATGAAGTGGCATTTCTCCCAATTTAGTACGAGATTCGTGTCCTTGTATCTTTGCAACACCATGACCAGATTCTTCAAGCAAATATCAAAGCTGTCCCCATAAACTGAAAAGTCATCCATGAAGACCTCAACATTTTTCTCCACCATATCTGAAAAAATTGCCATCATACACCGTTAGAAAGTTGCTGGTGCGTTTCATAGCCCGAATAACATCCTTCTGAATGTAAATGGGACGTAAGGGCATGTGAATGTAGTCTTCTCTTGATCCTTCGGATCGATGACTATTTGGTTGTATCCCGAATACCCATCCAACAAACAGTAGTACTGGTGTCCCGCCAATCTATCTAACATTTGGTCAATAAAGGGCAGCGAGAAATGTTCTTTTCTGGTTGCCTGTTCAATTTTTTGTAATCCATGCAAACTCGCCAACCTGTCACTGTTCTAGTTGGGATTAACTCATTGTCGTCATTCTGCACCACTGCCATTCCTCCTTTTTTTGGTACGCACTGGACTGGACTAACCCATTTGCTATCGAAAATCGGGTAGATGATGCTGGCGTCTAACCATTTCAAAATTTCCTTCTTTACCACTTCCTTCATAATTGGATTGAGTCACCACTGTTGTTCCACCGTTGGTTTTGCTTCGTCTTCCATTAGGATCTTGTGCATGCAAAATGAAGGGCTAATTCCCTTTATGTCAGCAATTATCCATCCAATAGCTGATTTGTGTTCCCGAAGCACCCTCAACAACTTTTCTTCCTGTAATTTGTTAAGTGCAGCTAAAATAATAACAGGTAAAGAATTTAAATTACCTAAATACGCATACCTGAGGTGCTGAGGAAGTGGTTTAAGTTCCAGCTTTGGTGGCTCTTCCAATGATGGTTTCAGTTTTTCTGCGGTTACCTCCTCTCGTAATGCGATGGTTTAAATTCTGTTCTAAATCTTGGTACTCGTGGCAATGAGTCTAGCAATTGAAGGTAATCCACCAATTTCGGATCATCGATCTCTTCATCTCCCAATAATGTTGTTTCTAACGGATCGTTCACCAAATTTTTACTTATGTCATCACTAACGATTTGCTCAATTAGATCCATTCGAAAACATTCTTCCTCATCCGTAGGAAATTTCATGGCCTTAAACACATTGAATTTCACTTCTTGATCTTGGACCCTCATAGTGAGTTCTCCCTTTTGTACATCTATGAGTATTCTACCTGTAGCCAAAAATGGTCTCCCTAGGATAATTGGGATGTTCTTGTCCTCCTCAAAATACAGAATGATAAAGTTCGCGGGGAATATAAACTTATCCACTTTCACTAAGATGTCCTCTATTATGCCTCTCGGATACATGACGGACCTATCCGCCAACTGTAAGGAGATGTCCGTGGGTCTTGGCGCGGGTAAACCCAATTCTAAGTATACTGACAATGGCATAAGGTTTACACTCGCCCCTAAATCACATAAACACTTGCTAAAATGCATATCCCCGATCGTGCATGGAATAGTAAACTCCCCGGGTCCTTGAGTTTTGGTGGTAATTTCTGCTGTAATACCGTACTACACTCCTCTGTTAATTCCACAGTCTCAAAACCTTCCTATTTCTTTTTCCTTGATAGAATCCCTTTCATAAATTTTGTGTAACTAGGCATTTGTTCTAGGGCCTCTGCAAATGGTATGTTAATTTGAAGTTTCTTGAAATCTTCCAAAAATTTTGAAAATTGCTTGTCTAATTTCTGTTTTTGAACTCTTTGATAAAATGGTGGGGGAGGATAAATGGCTGGTTCGTTAACTGGTTTGTTATTTTCCATTTGTTTTTCATTCCCTTGCTTTACCTCACCCACTGTATTTTCTGTCTCTGGATCAATCTCCTTTGTAATCGAAATCTCTGGCTCTTGACCAACAAGTTGTTTTCCACTTCTCAACATAATGGCTTGACACTGCTCGTGATTACCTTTAGGATTTTTCTTGGTGTCACTTGGTAATGTCCCTTGTGGTCAATTATTCAATGCCAACGCAATTTAACCCATCTGATTCTCTAGATTCTTAATTGTCCTATCTTGTGCTTTCATACCCATGGCGTGCTCTTTTATAGCCAACTCGGTGGTAGTCATGAATTTTGCCAACACTTCCTCCAGATCGGGTTTTTTTCTTGATATTGAACTGGTTGTTACTGATTCTGAAAACCAGGAGGGTATGATTGTCGTGAAGCTTGATTTTGCTGATTGTTGCTCCATGAAAATTTTTGATGATTCCTATTTCCTTGATTGTATGTGTTCTGATATGTGTTTTGAGGAATTCTGTTGTAATTGCCGATGAACTGAACAGTTGCTGGATTAATTGCACATTGCTCCATTGGGTGCTCTCCTGCTCACAACTCGCATATTATTGCCACTTGCTGTACTTACTGTGTTTGTTGAGCTTGTGTTGCTTATGCTGCTAAAACTGACTACAACTTCTTTGAAAGTGCAGATGTCATTCTTGATGTGGGCCACTGGTAGTTATTAGCTGACATGGTTACAATCAACTCATAGGCTTCCTCGTAACTCTTTGCCATGAACGCTCCACCCGATGCTGCATCGATACTTTTCTTGAGATTCCCATGTAGTCCATTGTAAAAGGTGTTCATTTGTAGCCACTGGGGTAGTCCATCATGTGGGCATTTTCTGAGTAGTTCTTTGTATCTTTCCCATGCCTCATATAATGACTCCCCATGTTGTTGTTCAAACATTGTAATCTCATTCCTTATCTTCCCAGTTTTCGCTGGTGGGAAGAATTTTGCGAGGAATTTTTGAGGTAAATCCTACCATGTAGTTATCAAACCGGATGGTAACGAATGTAACCAACTCTTCGCCTTGTCCCATAAAGAGAATGGGAACAATCGAAGTCTCACCGCCTCATCCGAAACCCCATTAAACCTAAATGTGTCGCACATTTCCAAAAAAACTGACTAAATGCTCGTTCGGATCGTCATTTACAAATCCCCCAAACTGAACTGAATTCTGAATCATTTGTATCATCCCAGGCTTAATCTCGAACGTATTTGCTTTGCTATTCTTGATGCGTGATGCTTGATCTGCGAGCTTCGATCGACTTAGGTGTTGCAAAGTCCCTCAACACTTTCCGATCTTCGGCTGCCATTACTATTCCCTCTTCCTTTTCGTATTTCAATTCTCCTTTCGTTTCCTTGATCCACTTACTCAACCTCTGAAACCCTTTCTCAATGTCATCCTCAAAAGGTAGTAAGTCTGGATTTTGGGACCGAGTTCGCATAAACTACGTCCAACACCAGAAATAAGAAGCACAATAAAAAAAATAAAAATTTCTAAGTAAAACTGGATTAATTAAACTGATATTGTAAAACACTTAAGATTTATGCTAAAAAAAATCCCCGGCAACGGCGCCAAAAACTTGTTGGGTAAAATCTAATTACGCACAACACGCAAGTATACGTGGTTACCAAGTAATAAAGTGATAAGTAGAGTATCGTTCCCACAGAGATTAATTAGCAATAACCTTAACTTACAATTACCAATCTTCTATTAACCCTAATTTTATTAAACAAATCAAACTCAATAATTCAAATTAACTAAACTAAAATTTAAATATAATTAAATTAACACAAAATCACCATGAATATCAAAATCTGAATTTTCAAAAATTAGACTTATGATTTCACCCTAAGCTTCACTTCGATTTTAACACCTTTAGCCCAATTTAATGCACTATCCCAGTTTATTAATCAAGAACACGAACGTAGTATTAACCACTTCTCGATGCACTAATACCCTATTAACCTCAATCCACAATTAAGATAGAAATCCGTTAAACACCTTAATCAACTAACCCACTATATCTTTATGTGAATTACAATTGAAGAAGGTTGAAGAATAAGTTCTCTATCCGATTACATGCGGTGTCAAGCATATCTCTACCTTAACACTCATCAAGTTTAAGCTACTAACAAAAACCTGAACACATGCTATATTAGTTAGGTCTAGATTTGAATATCCTCTCTCGATTCCATCCAACTCCACAAAGAATTGTTGATCAGGCAATTCATAAATTCAAGCACAAATTAATATAAATAAACTGGAGATAGCTTATTAAATTGGAAATCAATGTTTAGAAAACCATCGATTCACTTAAGGATCCATCACAAGCCTAAAAAGTGAAATTAGTTCATAATAAACAAAATAAACACTGAATAAATCATAGAAATCATTCTTCCAATAACAAATAATAATCTAACATGAAAAAAATTTAAGAACACCCTTCACGTAGACTAAAATCGCAATTGTCTTAAAAAACTCCTCGAAATACTCCTCCACACTCGCTATCCAAAACTCTCCTCTGATCTTCGTAATTCTTCCCTCTCTAATCTCCTTGTTGTTTTTTTGATAGAGTCATAGATATCTAGCATAAAAACTCCAGCCGAATTCTCTATCAATTAGAATTATAATGCCAACAAATAGCTAAAATTTGTGCCCAAGAAGAATTATAACCAAAATAAGAAACTCAGAAATTTCCACCCCCCTTGCTGTGGTTTTAGATGTTATATACACCCTTACGTGAGATGCCTTCTGTCTTGTTCGAATAAGGACCCCCGCCCCGACGGGGGTGTGTAGTTATAAAATGCCCGCCCCGGTGGGCCATGCTCCTGTTAAATGAATTGTAAGACCCCCCCCCCAATGGGTTTATAAGTATGCATGCAGCCCGTGAAAGTGTATCTTGTTATCGACAATCTTTTCTCTGCACTTGTTTCCAATTACGCTCCATTTGAGTCCCAATCGCATATAGAATATCACCAATTATACGTTGAATGCCACAACCACCAATCTACACATGAAATGACATAAAACAAGTGAAATTGATCATGATCCCAAGAAATTAGCAACAAATAAGCATGAATTGGATATTAAATCGCGTATATAAAATACACTTATCAAAATCCCCCAAACTTAAATCGTGCTAGTCCTCGAGCACAAATCAACTACATGCAAAGCAATGATATGAATACGAATTCACTTATATGCTATCAAATCCAACAATATCGCAGAATCAAAGTAATCTTAATGGCCTCAGTGAAAATAAGCAACTATACAATATCAACATCAAAAAACCAATCTACAATTACGCCTTAATTCTCGAATCTCAAGCCATCATCACTGGTATAGTGTGTGTGTGTGTCACATCCATGATAACCGATACTAACTCAAATTCAATACATAACCAGTCTCTTAGAAGGAATCATGCAGCACAAACTTTAAAATTTCAAAAATAGATTGTTCCAACTAAAATCAAGCAATCACAAATCTCAAGGGTTCACGCGGGGTACTTATGCTTTATTTTCATCAACGGCGGCTTTTTGCTCTTATTTCCCGTTTTATTCATTTTTTTCTTTTTTTTAAGCTTTTATACCCCACATAACATCCCCCAAACATAAAGTTACTCGTGCTATCCTTTTATACCAGTTTCAAACAACTCCAGATTCGATTCATAAACGATCATTGTGTCATAGTTCTAATACTTAATACCGGGTTGTAGATATGGAAATTGTGCCACCGGGTTGAAACTCTGAAGAGTTGTGTTCAACGAGGCAAAAGATGTGTGCATAGCGTCGAACATGTGCTCTTGCCTCATTGTAAATCGACGCAACTCCCGATAAGTTGCCTTGGTGTGTGCATTCAGTTGATTTTGGAAATTAAGGAATTGAGATCTAGATATAGCCTCGGCCTGCGGTACCTGTTCATTCCCTTGATCGCCCATTTCCTCATCATCATCCCCCGATGTCTCTGTGGTATACTCATTATCTTCCAACAACGATGGAAAAATGAAACCCACTCCACGCAGGTGTGACTCGCCTCCTGTCCATACAGAGTATCGCGCTATCATTCTAGAATCAAGCAGCGCGAGTGGCATTTGAGTGGGCTCGTCATCAGACCATCTAACTCCTGCTTGACGGCATAACCCACATATAAGTGATGGGTGTGGCAAACCTCCAGAAAAATTTCCACGTAGGCACCGGCAGATGGAGAAGCAAATGATAGCCCCGATATCAATTATAAAATCTTGCACAATGGCGTACAACAGCAACGCCTTCTCTTTGGTGACATCCGAGGTATGTTGGGACGGAAGCAATTTTGCGCAGAGGAAGGCATAGCAAATGTTTTCCATACCGGCTAAGGTCCTTGCTATGGAACACGGTGGCCCCCTTTCTCCCTTTCATCCATGACGTACCCGGCTTTGTCATCTCCATTATAATAGCATCAAAATCTGGGTCAGAATTACGGAGATGCTCATACTGGCAGTGGCTAGGTACCCGCAGTTGGTAGTATGTGTTGATGGCGTTGGCACTGAATGGAACCAGACGTCCGTGCACAAATGCGTGGAAGGGTTCTTTGTCCACAGCATTTGCGTAAAACTCCTTGACAATATTTACAACGGCTGGTTTTGGCTCCTCGGTAAATTTTGTCCACCCCTTTTGGTAAATTTGTGGCATCAACTCCCCATCATTAAGATCCGGTGCCAATCCCCCAAACTTAAAGTTTAACCAATCTTTCCGAGTGCAGAAAGAAAACCCCCAAACTTAAACCTTTGCTTGTCATCAAGCAAAAATACAAAAGAACTAAAAATAAACAACCGAACTCAACTACATGAATACATATGCATGATCTTCTTCCCAATATACCTACGAACCCAATAATAAATCAGTATGATATATTGTAACAGGCCTCAAAGATACCATTTGTGATGCCCCGAAATAGGTATACATCACCTATCTTGAGTCGCCAAATACATGGTACATAAATTCAAATACAACTTAATTATACAACAGTCGTGTAAAATACAACAAAACATAGCTGAGAGTTTAAACAAGAATATTGTCATCTAGACAATATCCACACTCAATGGTGTCCTCATTACAATTATTATCACAGGATTTTACAGAATAGTGAGGACTACTAATACTATCATCTAGACCGTCAATCCATTCCCCGACTCGTCCCAGCTATATTCTCATTTTCTGAAGAGAACAGTGAAAGAAAGGGTGAGCTCAACTAGCCCAGTAAGAAATATTATGACTAAGATAATGCAAGATAAATAATCATTAGCATTCAACAATGTTAAACTGATAAAATACAATAGACATCTAGTTTAACTGCAGTGGAATAAGCAATCCATTAGAAGAGTCAAGTAGAGCATGATATCTACTATCTTCTATGATTTAAAAATGTTTTCATAAATTTTTATCGCTGAGACTCAGCTTAATAAATAAAATCGAATCATCCCTGCATCACGGCCAAGGATATTCATGTAATCATCAATGGTCATGACTATACCGAATAATCCCTGGTCATAATCATACCAAAAATTGTCCATCAATGCACTACAGACCACTAAGGACTTTTATAACATTACAGGTCATGATTATACAGAATGATCCCTGGTCATAATCATACCGAGTCCATCTACGCACGTAAGCCAAAAGATGACCTTCATCGCAATATAAGCATGAGGATGATAACAATGACATAATAATTCAATAAAACAAGTTCAAGAATAAATTTTAAAGATTTATAAGTCAATTTATCCTGAAATCAATAAAGTCCAAATTGTTAACATGATACTGCTTTGTAGAGTAAAATTCAAGAATAATATTCATGCACCAAAAATAATTTGGACAGAAAAGAGTAAATTTTTCGTCGTGAATAGTACCCCGTGAATAGTACTTTGAGAATAGTACCTCGGGAATAGTACCTTGACTTGAAAAGTACTTCAAATACCCGAGTGAATAATATTCGGGTGAATAGTAATTTGGGTGAATAGTAACCCATAAATAGTAACTCGTGAATAGTATTCCAGCATAAAAAGTGCCCCAAATACCCGAGTGAATAATACTAGAGTGAATAGTAACTGGGTGAATAGTAACCCATGAATAGTAACCCGTAATAGAAAATACCAAATAAAATGATATTTCATGACAAGTACAAAAGAAATGATATCTCATACGAGTATAATAGAATATACGAAACTGCAAATAGATTTTCATCCGCCATGCGGTAATCCACGCAAACAAATCATTTCCACAATTTAATAAAGAATGAATATAAAGGATCATTCACCATGAATGCAGTAATCCACACAGACAGGTTATTCCAACAGAACAATAAGGAATAGAATAACAGAAGAATTCACCAGGAATGCGATAGACCGTACAGACAGTTTATTCCAATTGAATAATAAATAATGGAACTAGGTCATGCGTAAATGCACAGATAGGATATTCCAACAGAATAATAAATAATGGAACGGTGTCATGCGTAAGCGCATGCATGTGATATTCCGACAAAATAATAAATAATGGAACGAGTGTCACGCGTAACGCAGGCACGTGATATTCCAAGCGAGAATAATAAAGAATGGAATAATAAAAGAATTTCACCGTGTATGCAGTGCTTAGCATGAAACGAGTTATTCCAACATAATAATAAAGAATGGAATAATGAAAGAATTTCACCATATATCTGTGAGTCCGCGTATCAAAGTTATTCAAATGTAATAATAAGCAATGGAATAACAATAGCTCTCTTCATGAATACGAAAGAAATAATACTTCTTACCTCAAAACAAAACTGGATACTGGAATAGTGAGGTGGCAGACTTCTCTTTTTCTTTCTCTCTAAAATTTATCTCTATAATAATTGCTCTATAGCTTTAGTGAATTGATGAGAAATGAAGAAAGAATGAGATCTATTTATAGGAAAATATAGTTTCGATAATTGCACGTTTTGGGGATCGAAATATTACAGAATAATACTTTCCTCTTTTCCTTTATTTTTAATTTAGTCCTGCAAGTATTATCAAACTTGCACCACCTCCCCTAATAGTAAATAATGTGAATCAATAGTTCAAACATGTGAACCAATAGTTATAATTATGTGAAAATACGAATTACAATATAATACCTCCATCTATACCTCCATTTTTAACTTAGTCATGCTAGTATTATCAATCTTGCACCAACTCCCCTAATAGTACATGAATGTGATTCAATAGTACACACATGTGAACAAATAGTTTTATAAGCATGTGAATTAGTAGCAATTAATTGCTCATTTATCCGATTAATTACCTGATTTATCAATATAACCCCAGACATCAATTATCATCGAAATAGATGTCAATTTTCACTAACACTAATAATTCCAACACAATGGAACTATCAAATTCATCTTTAATCAACACGAACTTATTCATCATTAATATTATAACTCGCAATATTTAACAACCGTGTCGTTCCTGAAAGAGGGGCTTTTCGATAAGGATTTCTCCATATTGGTAGCCTTGATTAGGTGACCAAACCTCTCCTTGATAGAACTTCTAGACATTGTAAATATTGAAATTTAATAATATGAATAACTTTGTCGTCTCAATTATTGATTTAATAATTTATCATATTATGCAGATGATACTGTGACGATAACTGAATCAATAATATAAGAGATATGATGCATCAATTACTGTAGCAATAATTGAGTATAACTGAGTGACTTCTTACGTAAGCATAAATAATC
Organism: Panax quinquefolius; assembly: GCA_020205615.1. Classification (NCBI taxonomy): domain Eukaryota; kingdom Viridiplantae; phylum Streptophyta; class Magnoliopsida; order Apiales; family Araliaceae; genus Panax; species Panax quinquefolius. The sequence continues at coordinate 68,892,603 of CM035156.1, read as the reverse complement.
AATACTGTGTGCTACGATGCAACCACGCGTATTACTATACTTTTACTATCGGGTAGTTCAACAGTTTTAACGGTAACACTTTCGCCGTTATTTTTAATAAAAGATAATTATGTCATTTTCTTACTACGACAATACTTCCGTTATGGGGTCCACCAATGATTGTGCTGTCGTACGAATATTCCCTATTAAAATGAATATTCTCTAACCAATCGAATATTATATAACCACTTGTTTACTTTACAAAATTCGTAAATATTACCCACAACTATAACATTATATCAAATCCACAAAAAAATATTAAAAAAAAAAAATTCGAGAAATTTAAATCTTTATTCATAAAATCTGGGGTTTCACAATCTCCCCTCCTTATGAAATTTTGCCCTCAAAATTTACGTACGTTACCTGGTATGCCGAAGAGATGAGGATACCTTGACTTCATTTCAGATTCTGACTCTTGAGGTATAACCTTTGAGTGTTGAATACGATCCTTCTTATCCAAGATTTTAACATGTATCTCCTCATACGTTAAATCTTCTGCTATCTCGTCTAGTTCTAATTTAATAACGTGGTTCGGGTCGTCCACATATTTACGTAACATCGATACGTGAAAAACGTTATGAACACGCGACATACTTGGCGGTAAAACGAGTCTATAAGCCACAGTTTCTACTCGATCGAGGATTTCAAATAGACCAATAAAATAAAGGGTTGAGATTTCATCACTTCATCGATTCTTGCTTCTAGAATAACGACCTCTTGAACCTTCTTTTTCACATTCATCAGCTCCGGGTGTGTAGCTTTAGCGGCCTTTAAATTTATCGAGTAAAGTCGATTCTAATCGTATATTCATTATCTTCACGTGGGTCCCTAGAGTCTTTAACTCTATCTTCATCATTTGTAAGTTATACGAAATGGGTCTTTGTGTTAACAACATCGCACTCGTAAACACATACGATCTTTTACTTAATGCGTCAGCTACCACGTTCACTCTTCCACGATGATATTGAATGGTACGATCGTAATATTTAACAGCTCGAGCTAACATATTTGGCACATTATACGTTTGTTTTGGTTGAAGAAATATGTAAGGATTTTAGAAATGGGTTTTGTACTGGGGTCAATACAAAATTCAATTTCATGCTCTGGGGTCGGCCAGGAAGTTCTTCGAGGATACGTCAGGAAATTTATTAACGATAGAAATATCATTTAAAAACTGTGACTCTCATATAAAACTTGGATGGCACATGAAATGAAGGTTTATCCTAATGAAGTTTCAATTGATAACTCAAAGTCTAACTTCTCTAGATTTAAATTTAAACGTTGAGCACAAGCAAGATAGATAAAAGAATGGGTAGAATTTGTATCTAATAAGGTGTAGACTTCGCAAGAATTTATAATTAACTAACTCGTGCTAACTTTGTTCAGGTCACTCGCTTTTTGAGAAGTCATGAAAAACGCTCTTCCTGAAACCACCGACTTTGTTTTCCCTGTATCCGCCTTTGGTGCCACCGTCCCAGTTGAACTTGACTTTGGTGCACGACAAAATCGGGCTAGGTGAGCTTCTTTTCCACAATTGTAACATGCTTTGGACTGCATCGTGCAGCTTGGACTGATGTGTCCCTCCCCTTCGTATTTGTAACATACGACCAGTGGTCGTTCTCCTTCCTTAACAGGTGCTGCTGTCTTTCCATCGTTGTTGAACCTTCTCTTCTTGAAATTTCCACTTCTATTATCTTGGCCATGATTACCAATGAAGTGGTTACCATTTTTGGCATGATAATTTCCCCCGTGATGGTTATCATTGTTCCGATGGCCGTTGCCACTGGTACGATTATTATCATGTTGTTGGTTATGCTAACTCGTTATCGCGCTCCAATAACTTAGCCCTATTCACAACATCTAAATATAAAAAAAGTGTGTGAGAAATAAGGTATTGACGTATATCGGGTTTCAAAACTTTTAGAAACATTCGCGTCATTCGCTCCACATTATCGACCAAATGGGATGTAAACCAGGATAACTCCGCAAATTTAGCCTTGTATTGTGACATGGTCATATTGGTTTGCTCCAACTTAATGAATTCCACCTCCTTCATGTGATGAATACTTTCGGGAAAGTACTTGTCATTGAACAACTCTTGGAACTTCTCCCAAGACATCTTGAATGCGTCGGTCAGTCGTTTCTGATTCCCACCAAGAATCGCCTCTTCACGCAACATAAAGGTGGCAAAGGGAACCTTTTGCTCCTCGGAGCATCCCAAGACATTAAATATCTTGGTTGTGAGACCCTAGATTTTATGAATAAAGATTTAAATTTCTCGAAATATTTTTTTGAATATTATGGTGTGGATTTCAGATAATGTTATAGTTGTGGGTAGTATTTATAAATTTTAAAAAGTATGCAAGTTGTTATATATTATTCGATTGGTCGGAGAATATTCTTTTTGTCGGGAATATTCGTACGACGACAGAATCATTGGTGGATCCCGCAATGGAATTATTGTCGGGTTGAGAAAACGAAAAAAATATTTTATGAAAATAAAGGCAGAAGTTTTACTGTTAACTGTTGAAACACCCGGTGTTAAAAGTACAGGAATATGCGTGGTTGCATAGTAGCACACGGTATTGATTATTGATGCTTACGTTAGAAGTCACTCCGTTATACTCAATTATTTCTACAGTAATTGTTGCATCATATCTCTCATATTACTGATTCGATTATTGTCACAGTATCATCTGCATAATATGGTATATTATTAAATCAATAATTGAGATGACAAAGTTATTCATATTATTAAATTGCAATATTTACAATGTCTAGAAGTTCTGTCAAGGAGAGGTTTGGTCACCTAATTGCACGCCAATAAGGAGAAATCCTTATCGAAAAGCCCCCTCTTTCCGGGGAACGACCTGGTTGTTAAATATTGTGAGTTATAATATTAATGTAAATAAGTTCGTGTTGATTAAAGATGAATTTGATAGTTCCATTGTGTTGAGATTATTAGTGTTAGTGGAAATCGACATCTATTCCGATGATAATTGATGTATGGGGGTTATATTGATAAATCGGGTAATTAATCGGATAAATGAGCAATTAATTGCTACTAATTCACATGCTTATATAATTATTTATCCACATGTGTGTACTATTGAATCACATTCATTTACTATTAGGGGAGTTGGTGCAAGATTAATAATACTTGCATGGCTAAGTTAAAAATGGAGGTATAGATGGAGGTACTAAACTGTAATTTGTATTTTTACATGATTATAACTATTGGTTCACATGATTGAACAAATGATTCACATTATTTACTATTAGGGGAGGTGGTGCAAGTTTGAAAATACTTGCAGGACTAAATTAAAAATGAAAGAAAAGTTTGAGGTATTGTACTGTAATATTTCGAGCCCCAAAACGTGCAATTATCGAAACTATATTTTCCTATAAATAGAAGCTCATTCTTCCTTCATTTCTCACCAATTCACTTAAGCTATAGAGCAATTATTATAGAGAGAAATTATAGAGAGAAAGAAGAAGTGAAGTCTGCTACCTCACTATTCCAGTATCCAGTCTTCTTTTGAGGTAAGGGGTATTATTTCTTTAGTATTCATGAAGAGAACTTCTGTTATTCCATTCCTTATTATTCTGTTGGAATAATCTGTATACGCGGACTACCGTATACATGGTGAAATTCTTCAGTTATTCCATTCTTTATTATTATGTTGGAATAACCTGTCTATGCAAAGTACCGCATACATGGTGAAATTCTTCTATTATTCCATTCTTTATTATTCTATCGAAATATGTTGTCTGCGCGTTTACGCATGACCTGGTTCCATTATTTATTATTATGTTAGAATATCCTGTCTGTGCGGTCTATCGCATGCATGGTGAATTCTGATGTTATTCCGTTCTTTATTATTATGTTGGAATATCCTGTCGGTCCGGATTACGCCTGACCTGGTTCCGTTCTTTATTATTTTGTTGGAATAACTTGTATGTGTGGATTACAACATGCATGGTCAATGATCCTTTATATTCATTTCTTATTAAATTCTGGAAATGATCTGTTTACGTGGATTATGATGAAAGTCATAATATAAGCATTGGACTGTTTATTATGATGAAAGTCATTATAAAAGCATTGGTCTGATGAAAATCATGGATATATGTAGTATTAGTAAGTCTTATGATGAGTTATGTTGGTTATTATGTGAAAACATGAAAGTTTCTTAGAAATCACAAAGGGTTGAAAATCAGATTTTGGTGAAAATGGAACATGAAATTCAATTGACCATATCTCCTATTATATTTTGAATTTTTGAGTGTGGTTAAGTTTTAGAGTTATATCTATGAGTTTTCTAACTTATCCAAGTGGAATCACTGAAAGAGGAGTTGTAGATTTTTGTATGGATTATTTTTAACAAAGCACGAAAAAGTGAAAAAGGAGAAAAAAGATACTGCCCAAAATTTTGTAAGGCTTATTTTGGCCACTTAATTTGTGAGAAAAATTTCGACCTTTTGGGACATGAAAATATATGGTATAAAGTACATCCTGTCCAAAAAATGAGCTCATTCCGACTTAAAATGAGTAAGTTATTACTATTTCAATATTTAGGTTTTTCCGACGAAAAATGCTATAACCGGAGTTCTATAACTCCGATGACCATGAAATTTAAATTGGAAGCTCACGTTAACATGTGTAAGATCCTGCCAAGATTTGGGAAGTTCTGGAGTTAAACTTGAGGTAGGTAATTTCTTAAGGAATTAATTAGAAATTGATTTTTGAAAAATACTTAAGGGAGTTGAAAAATTATAAAAAAATACTTGTTGTGTATGAAATATATGTATATATGTTTGGACAAAGGATAGAAAAATAATAAGTTGATTTGGTAATTTTTCATGAAAATGGTTTAGTTACGAACATATAAGTTAAATATGTTATGTGAAGTTGAAAAATTGGTAAAGATGATTTTATGGCTTGGGAATCCTATATAGGGTATATGCAGATTTTTGATGAGGGGTTTGATCATTGGTGATGAAATCTTATGAGTATTGCATTTTTGAATGATTAAAATGCATTATTCGGTAAAGTGTAAACAATTGAAATAAATTGTTTATAAGTTTAAGAAGTGATTAAAATATTGTTCTAGTATTAATAATATTAGATTATGAGTTTATTAAGTGATTGATAATATTTGGATAAATTTAAAGTCTTTAATATTTGTCCTTGTTTTCGTTTGATTAATGCTTATATCATTGTCATCATTCTCATGCTTATATTGCGATGAAAGTCATCTTTGGCTTACGTGCATAGATGGACTTGGTGTGATTATGACCAGGGATTATTCGGTATAATCATGACCGTAATGTGACGAATGATGTGGCAAAAATTCTCATTGGTCTGTAGTGCATTGATGGACAGTTTTTGGTATGATTATTACCAGGGATTATTCGGTATAGTCATGACCATTGATGATTTAATGAATATCCTTGGCCCGTAGAGCAAGGATGATTCGATGATGTGGTTTATTTATTAAGCTGAGTCTCAGCGATAAAGTTGATGAAAATCGTTTTAAATCATAGAAGTTAGTAGATTTTATTCTCTACTTGACTCTTCTAATGGATTGTTTATTCCGCTGCAGTTAAACTTGATGTCTATTGTATTTTATCAGTTTAACATTGTTGAAGACTAATGATAATTTATTCTGCATTATCTTAGTCATAATATTTCTGACTGGGCTAGTTGAGCTCACCCTTTCTTTCGTTGTTCTCTTCAGGAAATGAGAATATAGCTAGGACTAGTCGGGGAATGGAGTGACGGTCCAGATGATAGCATTAGTAGTCCTCACTATGGCAAGACATGTAATATATAATTGTATTGAGGACCTAAGATGTGTGTGTCGTATTTTATATGTCACTTAATAATTGATTTTGGTGAACAACAATAGGGTGATGAGAACCCAACCCTGAAAGCATCAAAAGTGCACCGCAGTAAAATGAAGAGAACAGAAATCTTCTCGTGTCCCTTTGGAGACTTAAAATATTTGATGCTGTACTTTATATGCCATGTATTAATTTGAGTATGAATATTGTCGTATTATATACGTTACAATATTTGTATTGAAACTCACAGTATATATGTTATCGTATTTTGCACGACTGTTGTATAATTAAGTTGTATTTAAATTTATGTACCATATATCTGGCGACTCAAGACGGGTGATGAATACCTATTTTGGGGGCGTCACATTGGTGATCTGGCTTTCCCAAAAACTCTGGTGGTCCCAGCTCCTTGAACTGCTTAGCGGTAACCGACCGTGGGTTGCCATTATTTCCACCTATATTTTGAACAGGAGTCTCTCTTACCTGATGTTGCATGAATTGCATAAAGCCTCTGAACATCCCATCGTTCATCATTTGATCAGTGTTGTTATTTACCTGAGGATTATTTTCTTCCTATTGCACATTATCCTGGGTATTGATCGTTGGTGACTTAACCGTCTCATGTGCTTCATTGCTGATCTCAACATTTTTAGATGCCATTTTCAAACACTGTCACAAAACAAGGGTTAATTAACATATCACATATTATCCCTATACTCTGACCGACCAATTAAATACCAAATAAACATAGGTAGGTCATACTAGCGAAGGAATTCCCCATTTCTCCCCTCCTAGTTCTTGTCTCACATCTCAGCCAGAGATCATATCCCTAAGCTTTGATACCAACTGTGACGCCCCCAAAACATGTATACATCACCCATCTTGAGTCGCCAAATACATGGTACATAAATTTAAATACAACTTAATTATACAATAGTCATGTAAAATACAACAAAACATAGCTGAGAGTTTAAACAAGAATATTGTCATCTAGACAATATCCACACTCAATGGTGTCCTCATTACAATTATTATCACACTATTTTATAGAATAGTGAAGACTACTAATACTATCATTTGGACCGTCAATCCGTTCGCCGACTCATCCCAACTATATTCTAATTTCCTGAAGAGAACAGTGAAAGAAAGGGTGAGCTCAACTAGCCCAGTAAGAAATATTATGACTAAGATAATGTAGGATAAATTATCATTAGCCTTCAACAATGTTAAACTGATAAAATACAATAGACATCAAGTTTAACTGCAACGGAATAAGCAATCCATTAGAAGAGTCAAGTAGAGCATGATATCTACTATCTTCTATGATTTAAAAATGTTTTCATCAATTTTTATCGCTGAGACTCAGCTTAATAAATAAAATCGAATCATCCCTGCATCACGGCCAAGGATATTCATGTAATCATCAATGGTCATGACTATACCGAATAATCCTTGGTCATAATCATACCAAAAACTGTCCATCAATGCATTACAGGCCACTGAGAACTTTTACCACATCATTTATAGCATTATAGGTCATGATTATACCGTATGATCCCTAGTCATAATCATACTGAGTCCATCTATGCATGTAAGCCAAAGATGACCTTCATCACAATATGAGCATGAGGATGATGACAATGACATAATAATTCAATAAAACAAGTTCAAGAATAAATTTTAAAGATTTATAAGTCAATTTATCCTGAAATCAATAACGTCCAAATTGTCAACATGATACTGCTTTGTAGAGTAAAATTCAAGAATAATATTCATGCACCAAAAATAATTTGGACAGAAAAGAATAAATTTTTCGTCGTGAATACTACTTCGGGAATAGTACCTCGTGAATAGTACCCCAACATGAAAAGTACTCCAAATACCCAAGTGAATAATATTCGGGTGAATAGTAACTCGTGAATAGTAACTCATGAATAGTATTCCGGCATGAAAAGTGCCCCGAATACCCGAGTGAATAATACTAGAGTGAATAGTAACTGGGTGAATAGTAACCCATGAATAGTAACTCGTAACAGAAAATACCAACTAAAATGATATTTCGTGACGAGTACAAAAGAAATGATATCTGATACGAGTATAATAGAATTTACGAAACTGTAAATGGATTTTCATCCGCCATGCGGTAATCCACGTAAACAGATCATTTCCACAATTTAATAAAGAATGAATACAAAGGATCATTCATCATGCATGCGGTAATCCACATAGACAGGTTATTCCAACAGAACAATAAGGAATGGAATAACAGAAGAATTCACCAGGAATGCGATAGAACGCAGAGACAGGTTATTTCAACAGAATAATAAATAATGGAACTAGGTCATGCGTAAACGCAAAGACAAGATATTCCAGCAGAATAATAAATAATGGAACCAGGTCATGCGTAAACGCACGATAGATATATTCCACGAATAATAAATAATGGAACCGGTCATGCGTAACGCATTGCGGACGATGATATTCGACGAATAATAAAGAATGGAATAATAGAAGAATTTCACCATGTATGTGGTACTTGGCGATGTAGGCAGGGATATTCCAACATAATAATAAAGAATGGAATAATGAAGAATTTCACCATATATACTAGAGTCCGCGTATCTGAGTTATTACAATGTAATAATAAGGAATGGAATAACAATAGCTCTCTTCATGAATACGAAAGAAATAATACTTCTTACCTCAAAAGAAAATTGGATACTGGAATAGTGATGTAGTAGACTTCTCTTATTCTTTCTCTCTAAAATTTCTCTCTATAATAATTGCTATATAGCTTTAGTGAATTGGTGAGAAATGAAGGAAGAATGAGCTTCTATTTATAGGAAAATATAGTTTCGATAATTGCACGTTTTGGGGATCGAAATATTACAGAATAATACCTTCCACTTTTTCTTTATTTTTAATTTAGTCCTGCAAGTATTATCAAACTTTCACCACTTCCCCTAATAGTAAATAATGTGAATCAATAGTTCAAACATGTGAACTAATTGTTATAATCATGTGAAAATATGAATTACAGTATAATACCTCCATCTATATCTCCATTTTTAACTTAGTCATGCAAGTATTATCAATCTTGAACCAACTCCCCTAATAGTATATGAATGTGATTCAATAGTACCCACATGTGAACAAATAGTTATATAAGCATGTGAATTAGTAGCAATTAATTTCTCATTTATCCGATTAATTATCCGATTTATCAATATAACCCCCAAACATCAATTATCATCAGAATAGATGTCGATTTTCACTAACACTAATAATACCAACACAATGGAACTATCAAATTCATCTTTAATCAACACGAACTTATTCATCATTAATATTATAAATCATAATATTTAACAACCAGGTTGGTCCCAGGAAAGTGGGGGCTTTCCAATAAGAATTTCTCCTTATTGGCGCGCAATTAGATGACCAAACCTCTCCTTGACAGAACTTCTAGACATTGTAAATATTGAAATTTAATAATATGAATAACTTTATCATCTCAGTTATTGATTTAATAATATATAATATTATGGAGATGATATTGTGACAATAACTGAATCAATAATATGAGAGATATAATGCATCAATTACTGTAGCAATAATTGAGTATAACTGAGTGACTTCTTACGTAAGCATCAATAATCAATACCGTGTGCTACTATGCCACCACGCGTATTACTATACTTTTACTACCGGGTAGTTCAACAGTTTTAACGGTAACACTTTCGCCGTTATTTTTAATAAAAGATAATTATGTCGTTTTCTTACTACGACGATACTTCTGTTGTGGGGTCCACTAATGATTGTTTCATCGTACGAATATTCCCTGTTAAAATGAATATTCCTTGACCAATCGAATATTATATAACCACTTGCTTACTTTGCAAAATTTGTAAATATTACCCACAACTATAACATTATATCAAATCCACACCAAAATATTCAAAAAAAATATTTAGAGAAATTTAAATCTTTATTCATAAAATCTAGGGTCTCACACCATTGGTACTCAAACAATATATCTAATCAAGTCAAAATTCATAACTCTAACCAATTAGTCAATCCAATACACTCATCACCCATGTTGTGTGTGTGTGCTTGTTAACCATTCTAACCAACCACAGTTCAAGATAATCACATAACAAACTTCTTAGAAGGAAAATTTTAGTTTCAATTAATTACTTTTGTGAACATGACAACTCCGGTTAAAACTAAGCAATTATCAAGTCTTAGGGTAAATACAAGATTTATTTATACTTTTGTTCAACCACGAGGGCATTTTTTCTCCCTCTCGTGTTTTATTCATTTTTTTATTTTTCACATGGCTGTGCAATGTCTTATTCCCTTAGGCTTTTCAGTGCTACCTTAATGATCTTTCGACCAACGACTCCCAAGCCATTAAGACCTTAGGGCACTAGGTGTAAAGACAATCCCCTCGGGCTTACTTACTCAAGTAACAAAGGCCACAAAACTAGACAAGCATGCCACGGTGTTTATTCTCTCTTTTTTTCTGGATTTTTTATTCTTTTCATCATTTTATTCTTTTTTTTTCTTTTTGTAATATATATATCCCACAGATTCCCCCAAACTCAAGCTTTTACGTCATTCCAACCTTTACTGCCAGTTCGCTAATTTCTTTAAATTTTAACCAAGATTTTCCCTCAGAAACAAATTATGCAACCCTTGAACCAAGTGGATTAAAACAGTTAAACTTTAAGTGCTAACCGGTTACATAAGTTTAAGACAGGCTCAGATTATCATCATGATTAAAATTAGAACTCATCATCAATTATCAACACTGTTCAAGTTAACATGCAAAACCAATCTTATCATAGGTCGAGCTAAGACCACACCAACAGGTCACACAGATTCATGCAAAAAAAAAAATACAATTATACTACATGAACACATACTAATGCAACACATATATGAATATGCAAATAACTATCATGTATTATATGCAACCTAAAAAAAACACAATGCTAACACATAAAAAAATGAACTACCATACAGATAACTAACTATATGCAATACGACACTAAAGTACAAAAACTTGTTGGTCGATTTCGCAATCAATGAATATGTGCAAGTATACACGGTCAACAAGTAATAAAGTGAAAGTAGAGTATCATTCCCATGAGGAATTATTTAATAAAAATCACCATGTACTAGTTCTTAACCAAACTAATTTTATTTAAACAATCTCAAATCATGATTTTTCTAATTAAGAAAACTAAATTAACTAATTAAATTAAATTGCTTTATAAATGAATTCAAATAAATAAAGGTGAAGACTACAATATCCCCAATTATGAACTATAAACTAATTATCCTAATTATTATGCTTAATGAATTGTTAACAGGAATTCCAAGTGTCAAAAGCCCTTTTCCAAGTGATCAATTAACTTCTATTTAATCCAATTAATCTTGATATATTCATATGCAAAACAATTAAATTAAACTCTTTTAATCCCAATTCCCAACTTGTTACATGCAGTGAACAGATATTCCCATTCAATTCACAACCCTAATTATTCATCATGCAAATAATTAAGCATACATGTTATCATGTCCAATTCTAACCCTAGATCTCCTCTCCCGAATCCTTCTAGAGTAACAGGGTAATTACGGATCAAATAATTAATCAATAAGCACAAGACATGATAAACAATTCACCTTGGCATAAATAATTGGACTAAATTAAATAATTAATTCATAGACATCAAAGGTTCAATTGGTAGTCTTAATAAAATAGTTAGTTCATAATTAAAGAATTAAAACCAAGAATCCACAGCTGAATAGACATTAAAAGATAAAAGTATGATAAGAGAAGAGAATAGAATATGTTGTCAGCAAATTTGATGCTCCCCCCTTGCTCTTGCTCTTGATCTCCAGTGTTCTTCAATTTGCTCCAATCTCCAATGGCTAATTAAGAACTAGGGTTTATATTCTAAACTAATGGAGTGTTTTATCTAATCTAAACTATGTAATATCCATTTATTTTATGCCTTACATCATGTATTTATAGGTTACAAGTCTAATTTTTAGCTTAGGAACAAACCCAATCTAATTTGGAGTTAGAAAAGTGTCAAAATTCATCCCCAAATGCGTCCAAGCTTGACCAATCTCTTCCTAAGCACCCCTTATTTGACACACGTCTTTGGAACAACATCGCATTATAAGCGCCACAGATCTTTGGGCATAAGCTTCATTTGGGCGCCCTGGCTCTGGAACATTTTCTGCTCTGACGTCCTTTGGGAAAATGGCCATCACTTCTTCGTCCGAACTCCGATTTTGATGATTCAAGATGTTCCAGAAAGAGGAGAAGTAGATCTACAACTTTCTGGATTTATGTTTTTCGAAATAAGGTCTAGAGAAATACTCAAATTGGCTTTGAAGTGACTGCTGTGTAAATGACAAGCCAAAAATGCGAGTCTAGCAACCTCAAACGTCAATCCAAGTAACTTTTGTCCCAATTCCAACAAAACAACATAAAACATGCATGAATAGACACAAACACTTTAAATCAACCAAAAGAATAAGCTCAAACGCACTCAATTATGAGTATAAAACTCACTCATCAATAAAAATATGCTGGGCAAAAACACTCCATTAAAATAAACTAAAGTTTTTGGCATAAAATAAAGGGTGATTACATATATTAGCTTTAGATAAAACACTCCATTAGATTAGAATATAAACCCTAGTTCTTAATTAGCCATTGGAGATTGAAGCAAATTGAAGAACACTAGAGATCAAGAGCAAGAGCAAGAGCAAGAGGGGAGCATCAGATTTGCTTACAACAGATTCTATTCTCTTCTCTTATCATACTTTTATCTTTTAATGTCTATTCAGTTGTGGATTCTTGGTTTTAATTCATTAATTATGAACTAACTCTTTTATTAAGATTTCAATTGAACCTTTTATGTCTATAAATTAGTTATTCGATTTATTCCAATTATTTATGTTAAAGTGAATTGTTTATCTTGTCTTGTGCTTATTAATTAATTATTTGGCCAGTGTTTACCTTGTTACTCTAGAAGGAATTAGAAGAGGAGATCTAGGGTTAGAACTGGGCATGATAACATGTATGCTTAATTATTTGCATGATGAGTAATTATGGTTGTGAATTGAATGGAAATATCTGTTCACTGCATGTAACAAGTTAGGAATTGGGATTGAAATAGTTTAATTTAATTGTTTTGCATAGGAATATAGCAAGATTAATTGGATTAAATAGAAGTTAATTGATCACTTGGAAAAGGGCTTTTGACACTTGGAATTCCTGTTAATAATTCAGTAGGCATAATAATTGGGATAATTGGATGATTGGTTTATAGTTCATAATTGAGGATATTGGAGTCTTAATCTTTATTTATCTGAATTCATTCGTTAAACTCTTAGTTTTATTTATTTGCTTTATTTTAGAATAATCTCTTCTTAATTGTTTAATTTAGTTTTCTTATTTTGAAAAATCACACTTTATGGTTGTTTAAATAAAATTGGAATGATATAGTGCTGGTAGTTGGAATTTATTGATTAGAATTCTTTGTAGGATCGACACTCTATCTTATCACTTTATTACTTGTTGACTGTGTAACACTTGGACAAATTCATTGATTGTGAAATCAACCAACAAGAAGGCTCTGCCAAGAATAAAGGGAAAGGAAAGCTATATGATTAAGTTTGAGTTATCTTACGTAGTAGTTAGACTTAAATAAGATGATTATATTTATTATCTATAATGTAATGAAAAGTTTTACGATCGCGTACTTGGGATTTAGAAAACTCTGATATGTAAATTAAGTTAGATATTTATGATAATATTATTATTTCTACTCATAGAAATGGTATCGTAATGCACTGAATTCGGGTTTCAAGTATCTGAATTTGGGGGCGTTACAGTAGATCCCTCAGGGGTTCTTTGTCGGGGTTGACGTCTTGGAGGCATTTTCTGTTAAAAATACATTCATTAGACTATTACTCAATTTCTTTAAGTATTTTTTACTTAACTTGCACCCCATAAAAAAATAATCATATAACACATAACACTTTGAATAAAATAAAATAATACCTTTTATTCATTCATAATCTTTTTGAAAATATAAGAACAATAGCATCACTACTATTTACATTACTTTCCTGAACTATTAAAGTTTCAGAATAACATCAACATCATATCCCATTGATTACATATCACTAGGGATTTACATATTATTTAACATATCATTAATCGCATATCAGGTACATTCCCTACGATGTCCTAGTAAGATACCGTGTAGCCTTACGACGCTCTTCCTCCATAATTCGGAACATTGTTCGGTGATCTAATATGTACGATGGCAGCGTCTCGAACTGAATTGGATAACCCATGACCCGATCTTGAGCTCGATTAATCACGGTGTTCAATACATTATTCATCTCCTCCATCTTCATCCTCTTTGCTTGTGCGTCTCTCCCTGCTATTCCGTCTCGTTCATAAGCTTCCTCGTACGCATCTTCGACTCTTTCCCTCTTAGTAAATTCCTCTTTCAACTTGGTCTTTCAACTTGTTCAGCTACTATCTCTTGCAACTCCTCAACGCTATCCTGAAGTTCCACATTGCGGTCATATACTTCATCGTACATACAGGCAGCGATCGAGTTAAGTGGAAGCTCTTCTTCCTCGTGATCCTCATCCTCATCCGACTTTGGCACTTCAACGGGGTCCTCCTCGTCCGTCTCTATCTCATCATCCTCATCAGGTAAACCCTCATGCTCAACCACTGTGACCAACAGAGATGTTTCCTGTGGCAGTAGTTGTTCCAAAATAACCTGAATATCTCGAGGCTCCTCCTCTCTAGGCATCTGGGATCCTTCCAATCTAGCCTGACTAGATTCTCCTATATTAGCCATCCTGACAAAAAAATATTAAGTTTTAGTTACTAATCATTACTACTCAACACTCACGAGCACATAGGTTGCAACCACATAAGCACATAAGTGTTTTATTATTTCTCTCTTAAAACTCGATAAGAGTTTATCACCACTATCTTTTCAAAGGTTAATTCCTAAGGCTTTTCCCTACCTAAGGTTCATAACCGAAAGCTTTGATACCAACCTGTGACACCCCCAAATTCAGGTACTTTATTCCCTCAAGATTTGGTGTTCACTTAATCAAAACATTCATTTCTAACTACCCAATCATAATAAAATTGAATAATAAACCTTCCCATTAAAGGATTACATTAATAAAAATCTCCCAGGTTATCTAACCTTCAAATACAAACATCATATGCCGAAAACTAAATAAGTTCATTACAATAATTAAAATGAAGTCTGACAACAAAATTGTCAACATAATTATAAGTCTTCAATACTTGTTAATCTTTCCCTTTCCTTTACTGGTGCTAGGTACATCGACCTTCTCAATTTTAGCTGTAATAATTATACAAGCAAGAGTGAGCAAACAAGGCTCACTTGAAATAACAATGAATAAAACTTTACAACAATTGCCAGATAATAGGCTCAATAGAACTGAGCAATATGCTTTATTAATGATTATCAAAATTCTGAAATATATACATCTGAGGGTCATAAGACCACGAACTATGTCCATAGTTATAAGTAAAATTTCAACTTAAACTTTAACAGTCATAAGACTATAGGTACTCCTCGTACTTAGGAGGATCATCCCTTTCGTACAATGTATTGTGCACAAATATTTCAACGCTAAGCGTAATTATCCCCTAATAATAGGGTTGTTCATCTCAGCATTTAGAATACGAGTTCGCACCAAAGTAAGTTTGGTTTGGATAAGTTTCAAGGTAATTTGGAATTCAACGAACATCAACTACGGAGTAGTTGAATAAAAAGGTAATAACTTTATGTTATGGAATAAATCATAACGGAATCAACATTGTATACTAATGTCATGCTTTAGGAATAATCTAAGAGCATAAACATTGAATAACTATAACATACCTTGCTTGAACAATATTAAGCCAAGGTTATTTAGAATTGAGTACTAAGCATGCATAACAAATAATAAAGTGAACGATAAAACTTGTTCAACATTAGTATATCAGACTATATAAACTTGAATACTAAATAACAAGTTAAAGACAAGAATAACTTGCTCAATATCATAATAAGGTTTAGAAAACTTCCATCATCATAAATAGATACAAGAAACTTGCTCAATCATAAAAATAAAGTTTAGGAAACTTGCGTAAATGTAATTGAGATAGGGTAAGTAAACTTGCTCAATAATAACAAGGTAGAGTAGGAAACTTGTCTTGCGTGTAAGCTAAACTGTAACAATTTGATTCACAATATCCTATACACATTTTATCATGACATAATTAGTCATTACCAACACTTTATATATAAATAAGTATTTACAACATGTAAGGTTTGATTTTTTTAATCACATAATCAAATTACATTAGTAATAAAACTAGTAGCATATTAAAAATATGCTCATTCTTATTATAGTAATACTAAAATGATATCTTAATAGTCCTACTATTTCACTTAATCAATTTTTTTCAGACTTTGTGTAACTAAAACACACTGTCTGACCATTCTTCTAACTTTCATACTACGCCCACAGCCATATCAGGGGACGGTCTTTGCGGTAGGCGTTGACGTTCTTACGTGCGTGAGTCACAAGCCAATACTTGGCGGCTGCCGCTGCGAGACTTGTCTTTAAAAGTCACAACATTGATGCGATCTTAATACAAGATTACACTTGGACTAACTTCTAACATCAAGAAACAAAAAAAAAAAGCTAATTTTGGCCTACAAGCTACTTTCTAACAACTAAATTAACACATAATACATATACAGATTTCACACAAACACAATTTAAGGACTCTTAACATGATTTTACCCATATAAAAATATAAACATCAAATTGAAAACATCTAATTTCATTTTTTTTTAATAAAATTCACTTTTTGACTTTCTCAGTGAAAATCATCACTGTGATTTTGTTTTTCAACCAAAATAGTTAATTCAAAATACCTTGTTTATGTTTATTCATCCTCTTTCAAAATCAATAGTCAATATATATATATTAAAAAAATAATTAAACCTCAATTTTACTTTAAACTAAGCCATAATCATATATATTCATACTAATTCACCGTAATATGGTTTCCTTCACAAATAAATACATAACATGAATTAACTCATCTATAAACTTATGAAAACAACTTTATAACAAACAATTTATCATATAAAACTATATATAACAAATAATTCATCTCCAACAAAGTTTTACAGAGAATTTTGGAAAAGAATAAAACTACAACTTTTTAAAGAAAATAAAAGAGTAAGATGATACCTTAGTTTTAGAAGATGATGGTTATCCTTTGATTATCAAACTTTCTTTTCCCCAATTTTTTTTTTCAAATTCTCTAGACTTCTCCCAATTCTCTCTAAATTTTTTCTCTACAACTATCTTCTTCTTTTCTTTCTATCTATCTCTAACCTTACGTACTAACAATATAACGTATAGGTAATAATATATGTATTAATTATATAATACAAATATAACTTTAACTGACATCAGTTATATTTTTATTTAAAATTCAAAAGCCATAAGGCTTGTTTGACTAACTACCTTAAAAATTAACCAATTAAATCTTATGCCTTGTTTGGTAAAACATATTTAAATTAAAGACTTAATATGCATTAAGCCTTGTTTGGCAAAAACTGAATTGATCTCCTTTAACTTATTTTAATAACTCCTTTATAGTATAGTTTATGGTCACACTTTAATTAATTAAATTTTAATATTCAATTTAATTAATTCTAATAACAATTTATTAAATTAATTCACCACATAAATCAATACTTACATAATTAAATTTTTCTTTATAATTATAATTTTATATAATCAACTAACACATCATTTTAATTATAAATTCAAATTAAAATATTATTATAATAATTTATTTAATCATTATAAACTCAGTAACTTAATTATTAAATTAGAATATTATCTCGTAATAATTAATTTTCTTAACTCCTTAATTATTTATTTAACAATTAATTAACCAATCAAATCAAATCAAATTAAATATTTATTCAACAATAAACACATCCATTAAATATTTATATAACTCAATAAATATTTAAAAATTATAATTAAAATTTTGGATTTTTACACCATCTCTACAGGTAAGCCGCAGATGACTTTAATCACAATATAAGCATGAGGATGATGACAATGATATAAGAATTCAATTAAAAGAAATCAAAGGATAAATTTTAAAGATTTATAATTTAATTTATCCAAAATTCAATAATGTTCAAATTGCCAACATGATACTTTTGTGTGGAGTAAAATTTAAGAATGATATTATATCAAAAATGA
This sequence comes from Panax quinquefolius, assembly GCA_020205615.1. Lineage (NCBI taxonomy): Eukaryota > Viridiplantae > Streptophyta > Magnoliopsida > Apiales > Araliaceae > Panax > Panax quinquefolius. The sequence continues at coordinate 68,874,339 of CM035156.1, read as the reverse complement.
TTTGGACCGAAAAGAAATCAATTTTTGTCAAGAATAGTACTCCGGGTGAATAGTACCCCGTGAATAGTACTTCAGGAATAGTACTTTATTAATAGTACTCGTGAATAGTACTTCGTAAATAGTACTTTATGAATAATACTTTGTGAATAGTACCCAAAAATAGTACATTGTGAATACTACCGTATAAATGAATAGTACTCATGAACAGTACTCCGGCATGAAAAGCTTAAAATTTAACAAGAATGTACAAAAAATATTGTGAAACGATACAAGATGAAGCACAAATTTCAAGGATATTCTGTGACGCCCCCAAAATAGGTATACATCACCCATCTTGAGTCGCCAAATACATGATACAAAATTTAAATACAACTTAATTATACAACAGTCGTGTAAAGCACGACAAAACATATGCTGTGAGTTTTAATACAAATATTGTCATCTAGACAATATCCACACTCAATTGAGTCCTCATTACATTTATTATCACACTATTTAACAGAATACTGAGGACTACTAATGCTATTATCTAGACCGTCACTCCGTTCCCCGACTAGTCCCTACTGCGTTCTCATTTCCTGAAGAGAACAATGAAAGTAAAAGGGTGAGCTCAACTAGCCCATTAAGAAATATTATGACTAAGATAATACCGAATATATTATCGTTAGCCTTCAACAGTGTTAAACTGATACAATATAATAAACATCAAGTTTAACTACAGCGGAACAAGCAATCCATTAAAAGAGTCAAGTAGAGAATAAAATCTACTATCTTTTATGATTTAAAAGGTTTTTCATCACTTTTATCGCTGGGACTCATCTTAATAAATAATCCACATTATCATTGCACTACGGCCAAGGATATTCATTAATATCACAACCACAAATTATCCATGCACTACGGGCCAAGGATATTCATTAGTATCACAACCACAAATTATCCATGCACTACGAGCCAAGTATATTCGTGTATTCATCAATGGTCATGATCATGCCAATAACTATTCATCAATGCACTATGTGCCAATGAGGACTTTTACCACATCATTTGTAACATTACGGTCATGATTATATCGATTAATCCCTGGTCATAATCATACCAAGTCCATCTATGCACTACAGGCCACAGATGACTTTCAACATAATATAAACATGAGGACAATGACAATGATATAAGAATTCAATAAAACAAGTTCAAAAATTAATTTATCCAGGAACTAATAACGTCCAAATTGTCAACATGATACTTCTTTATAGAGTAAAATTCAAGAATGGTCAGAAAAATATTTCCATGAAAAGATACTGGATGAAGCGCAAATATCAAGGATATTCTACTAATTTCATGGAGTATAGAAGTCAAAACTTTAACCAACTGAGTATAATAAAGAATGGAATAACAAAAGAAATCACCAGGGCATGCTATAGATCACATTGCATGACGAGTTATTCAACGAATAATAAATAATGAGAACCGAGTTATGCGTAAACGCATGTATGCGAGATATTCAATGAGAATAATAAATAACGGAACCAATGTCGCAAAAAAATTCACCAAGCGGGATGTTCCAATGAATAATAATAAATAATGGAACCGGTGTAATGCATAAACGCATGCGATGTGATGTTCCAATGTAATAATAAAGAATGGAATAACGTAAGAATTTTACCATGTATACGGTAACCATATATATATATATAATTATCATAATAGTACTCCCTGGATACATTATTCTCTCCCCCCTTTAATCATTCATGCCACCCGTGAACCATATATATATATATATATATATATATATATACTTAATAACTTTCTACCGGTTATTTTGAAAAATGGGTAAATGGGGGTCCAAATAATACGACAATATTTACAACAAATACTTCATAAAATCACCTCAATATTTTTAACAACATTTATCATCATTATTATAATTCACAATATTAATCGACCAGGTCGTTCCTAGGAAAGAGGGGGCTTTCCAATAAGGATTTCTCCCTATAGGCGTGCAATTAGGTGACCAAACCTCTCATTGGCAGACCTTCTAGACATCGTTAATATTGCAAATAATAATATTAATAACTCTTTCATCTCAATTATTGATTTAATAATATATAAAATATCGACAATAATTGAATCAAATAACGTGAGATACTATGTAGCAATTATTATAGCAATAATTGAACAAAACTGAGTGACTTCTCACGTAAGCATCAATAATCAATATCGTGTGCTACTATGCAACCACACGTATTACTGTACTTTTAACACCAGTTGTTTCAACATTTAACGGTAAAACTTTCGTCATTATTTTCATAAAATATTTTTGTCGTTTTCTCAATTCGACAATAATTCCCTTGTGGGGTCCACCAATGATTGTGTCGTCGTACGAATATTCCCCGACCAATCGAATATTATATAACAACTTGCGTACTTTGCAAAATTTATAAATATTACCCACAACTATAACATTATATCAAATTCATTCCATAATATTCAAAAATTATAATTATAGAAAATTCATCTTTATTCATAAAAGTTGGGGTCTTACAATCTCCCTTCTTATGAAATTTTGCCCTCGAAATTAGAATGCGTGCACGGTATGTCAAAGAGGTAAGGATACCTTGATTTCATTTCAGATTCTAACTCCCAGGTCATTTTCTCAACATCGTGGTTCCTCCATAAAACTTTGACTTGAGGTATAACCTTGGAGCGTAGAATATGTTCCATCTTATCCAAGATTTGAATAGGAACCTCTTCATACGTTAAATCTTCCGTTATTTCATCCGGTTCTAACTCAATAATGTGGTTCGGGTCTTTCACATATTTACGTAACATGGATATATGAAAAATGTTATGAACACGAGACATACTTGGCGGTAAAGCGAGTCTATAGGCTATAGTCCCTACTCGGTCAAGGATTAAAAATGGGCCAATGAATCAAAGATTGAGCTTTCCTCTCTTTCCAAATCTCGTAACTCCTTTCCATGGAGCAACACGTAACAACACATCATCCCCAATATCGAATTCCACGTCCTTTCGATGAAGATCAGCATAACTCTTTTGTCGGTCTTGTGAGATTTATATACGTTATTGGATACCAACTCTGGCCCCAACAACGTTTCTTTATCCACCTCATCCCAGCATACTGGAGAACAACACTTTCTTCCATACAACGCCCCGAATGGAGCCATGCCAATACTTGTTTGATAACTGTTGTTGTAAGAAAACTCCGCCAATGGTAAGAACTTATCCCAACTTCCCTTGAAGTCAAGGACACAGAGTCTTGATAAATCTTAAAGAGTTTGAATAGTCCTCTCTGATTGCCGAACTAAATCGTAAATCTGTGCCCATAGCTTTTTATAAACTAACCCAAAATCGTGAAGTGAATCTTAGGTCTCAATCAGAAACTATGGATACTGGCATACCATGCAATTTTACCATCTCGTTTATGTATATACGAGCAAGACGTTCAAGTGTATAAGTTTCTCGTATTGGTAAAAAATGAGCAGACTTGGTCAATCTATCAACAATGACCCAAATTGCATCTATGCCTTAAGAAACCTTTGGAAGACCAGTAACGAAATCCATGGTAATGTGCTCCCACTTCCATTCTGGAATTTTAAGTGGTTACAATGGACCTTTTGGTACTTGATGCTCTGCCTTGACTCGTTGACAAGTTAAACACCTCGAGATAAACAGCGCTATCTCTCTCTTCATATTGCCCCACTAAAATGTATGTCAATGATCATGATACATTTTGGTACTCCCAGGATGAATTGTAAATGGTGTGTTGTGCGCCTCTATCATGATCTTATACTTTAACTCAGGATCGTTAGGAACACAAAGTCTGGAGTTAACTCGAAGTATTCCTTCTTCATCGATTCTTGCTTCCGGCATAGCACCTTCTTGTACTTTCTTCCTCATATGCATCAGCTCCAGGTCTGTAGCTTGAGCAGCTTTAACTTTATCGATTAAAGTCAGTTCTACTCGTATATTCGCCATCATCACGTGGGTCCCTGGAGTCTTTATCTCTATCTCCATCCTTTGCAAGTCATATAAAATGGGCCTTTGTGTTGACAATATCGCACTCGTACCCGCATATGATCTTCTACTCAATGCGTCAGCTACCACGTTCGTTTTTCCAGGATGGTATTGGATGGTATGATCATAATCTTTTAACAATTCAAGCCAATGTCGCTGTCGCATGTTGAGTTCCTTTTGAGTGAAGAAATATTTGAGGCTTTTATGATCCGTAAAGATCTCCACTTTCTCCCCATAAAAGTAATGCCTCCAAATCTTTAGTGCAAAAACAACTGCTGCCAACTCTAGATCATCAGTAGGATAATTCCTCTCATATTCTTTGAGTTGTCGAGAGGCATAGGCTATGACTTTCCCATGTTGCATGAGAACACATCCTAATCCTTTGCCCGAAGCATCACAATAGATGACAAATCCCTCCGAGCAAGATGGTATTGTAAGAACAGATGCTGAAATGAGTCTCCTCTTGAGTTCTTGAAACTCTTCTCGCATTCCTCACTCCAACTAAATTTTGTATCTTTCCGAGTCAGCTGAGTTAATGGAGTAGCGATTCGAGAAAACCCTTCTACGAATCTCTGATAATAACCAGCTAAGCCGAGAAAGCTACGTACTTCGGTCAATAATTTAGATTGTTCCCAGCTTTGAATAGCTTCAATCTTTGTCGGATCAACAGATATTCCATGACTTATTACCACATGCCCAAGGAATGCTACTTCCTCAAGCCAGAACTCACATTTCTTCAGTTTGGCATAAAGCTTATATTCACAAAGCTTTTGGAGTATCAGCCTCAAGTATTGCTCATGATCTTTACGGCTTTTGGAATAAATAAGGATGTCATCAATAAAGACGACCACAAAGTGATCCAAATATTCCCTGATTACTCGATTCATCATATCCATGAAGGCAGCAGGAGCATTAGTCAATCCAAAAGACATGACTAGGAATTCATAATGCCCGTACCGAGTTCTGAAAGTCGTCTTTAGAATGTCATTGGTTCTAATCTTCAATTGGTGATATCCTAACGAAGAAGATCAATCTTTGAAAAAAATTTGGCGCTTCTTATCGGGTCAAACAGTTATCAATGCGAGGCAATGGATATCTATTTTGATGGTGACATGATTCAATTCCGATAATCAATACAAAGTCGCATACTCCCATCTTTCTTCTTCATGAATAGAGCAGAGCACCCCAAGGAGAAGTACTAGGACCGAATAAAACCGATGTCTAACAATTCCTGCGGTTGGGTCTTTAACTCCACGAAGTTCAATAAGAGACATTCGATATGGGGCTTTGGAAATGGGTTTTGTACTGGGTTCAAGGTCGATACAAAATTCAATTTCACGCTCTGGGGGTAGGCCAGGAAGTTCTTCAGGGAATACGTCAGGAAATTCATTAACAATAAAAATATCATTCAAAACTGACGTATTTTTGCTTAGATCTGTAACATGAGCTAAGAAAGCTTGACATCCGTTTTTCAATAAATGAATAGCTTTATGGCTTGAGATGACAGTGATTGATTTTAATGGTTTGGTTGCTTGAATTCACATAATAGGTTGGTTAGGAATATGAAAGCTAACAACCTTATGAAAACAAACAATTTTTGCATGATGAGTAGTTAACCAATCAATCCCTAGAATTACGTCAAATGCAAGTATTTTCAATGAAATAAGATCGACAGGTAATGTGAGGGTACCGATTTGAACCAAACAAGACTTATAAACAGTGGATGTAATGAAGGTTTCTCCCAATGGAGTTTCAACAGATAAGTCAAAGTCTAATTTCTCTGGAGTCAAATTTAAACGTTGAGCGCAAGTAGGAGAAATAAAAGAATGGGTAGAACCGGTATCAAATAAGGTATAAACTTCGCTAGAGTTTATGATAAGCTTACCCGTGATGACCTCGTTCGGGTTCCTTACTTTCTGGGAAGTCACGACAAACACTCTCCCTTGCAGTACTGGCTTTGACTTTTCTGGGACGTCCTTTGGTGCCTCCATCCTAGCTGAATTTATCTTCGGTGAATGACAAAATAGGGCTAGGTGACCTTCTCTTCCACAATTATAACATGATTTGGACGGCAACACGCAGTTTGGACTGATGTGTCCCTCCCCTCCGCATTTGAAGCATATGAGAGGTGGTCGTTCTCCTTCCTTAACAACGGGTACTGGTACTGACGTCTTTCCATCATTGTTGAATCTCCTCTTCTTGAAATGTCCATTCTTATTATTTTGGCCATGATTACCACCGAAGTGGTTACCATTTCTGGCATGTTGATTCCCTCCACGCTTATTGTCACCGCTTCGATGACTGCTATAACTAGTATTATCATTTTGTCATTTTGCTCTCTTTTGGTTGGGTTGACTCATTATCGCGCTCAATAATCGAGCCCTATTAACAACATCTCGAATACAAACACAGTTTATGAGAGATAAGATATTGATGTATCTCGGGTTTCAAACCTCTTAGAAACATTCACGTCATTCTCTCCTCATTATCAACTAAATGGGATGCAAACCGGGACAACTCGGCAAACTTGGCTTCGTACTAAGACACGATCATGTTGTTTTGCTCCAGCTTAATGAACTCTACCTCTTTCATGTGACGAATACTTTCGGGAAAGTACTTGTCGTTGAACAATTCTTGGAACTTCTCCCAAGTCATCTTGATCTGGCGGAGTTCGAGTCGTTTCTGATTCCCACCGATGTCGCCTCTGCCTGCACACAACATGAAGGTGGCAAAGTGAACCTTTTGCTCCTCGGAGCATCCCAAGACATCAAATATCTTGTAGATCTGCTTTATCCATGTCTCCACCTTAAGTGGTTTTGGCTCTCCCAAAAACTCCGGTGGTCCCAGTTCCTTGAACTACTTAGCGGTGACCATCCGAGAGTTGTCAGTGTTTCCACCTGCAATATGTACAGGAGCCGCTCTTGCCTGATGTTGCATGAATTGCATAAAGCCTCTGAACATTCCATCATTCATCATCTGGTCAGTGTTGTTGTTTGCCTGAGGATTGTCGCCTTCCTGATGCACATTATCCTGATTATTGATCTGTGGAGACTCAACGGTCTCCTGTGCTCCATTGATGTTCTCAACATTCTCGGATGCCATTTTCAAACACTGCCACAAAACACGGGTTAATTAACATATCACATATTATCCTTATATTCTGACCGACCAATTAAATGCCAAATAAACTTAGGTAGGTTATACTAGCGAAGGAATTCCCCGTCTCTCCTCTCCTAGTTCTTGTTTCACATCTCAGCCAGGGATCATATCCCTAAGCTTTGATACCAACTGTGATGCCCGCAAAATAGGTATACATCACCCATCTTGAGTCGCCAAATACATGGTACAAAATTCAAATACACCTTAATTATACAACAGTCGTGTAAAATACGACAAAATATATGCTGTGAGTTTTATTACAAATATTATCATCTAGATAATATCCACACTCAATTGAGTTCTCATTATATTTATTATCACACTATTTAACAGAATAGTGAGGACTACTAATGCTATTATCTGGACCGTCACTCCGTTCCCCGACTAGTCCCTGCTACGTTCTCATTTCCTAAAGAGAACAATAAAAGTAAAAGGGTGAGCTAAACTAGCCTAGTATGAAATATTATGACTAAGATAATACATAATAAATTATCGTTAGCCTTCAACAGTGTTAAACTGATACAACATAACAAACATCAAGTTTAACTGCAGCGGAACAAACAATCCATTAAAAGAGTCAAGTAAAGAATAAAATCTACTATCTTTTATGATTTAAAAGGTTTTTCATCACTTTTATCCCTGGGACTCAGCTTAATAAATAATCCACATCATCCTTGCACTACGGCTAAGGATATTCATTAGTATCACAACCACAAATTATCCATGCACTACGGGCGAAGGATATTCGTGTATTCATCAATGGTCATGATCATGCCAACAACTGTCCATCAATGCACTACGAGCCAATGAGGACTTTTACCACATCATTTGTAACATTACGGTCATGATTATATCGATTAATCCCTGGTCATAATCATACCAAGTCCATCTATGAACTACAGGCCACAGATGACTTTCAACTTAAGATAAACATGAGGACGATGACAATGATATAAGATTTCAATAAAACAAGTTCAAGTATTAATTTATCCAGGAACTAATAACGTCCAAATTGTCAACATGCTACTTCTTTGTAGAGTAAAATTCAAGAATGTTCAGAAGAATATTTCCATGAAAAGATACTGGATGAAGCGCAAATATCAAGGATATTTCACTAATTTCATGAAGTATAGAAGTCAAAACTTTAACCAACTGAGTAAAATAAAGAATGGAATAACAAAAGAAATCACCAGGCATGCGATGAATCGCATGCAGCGAGTTATTAAAATGAATAATAAATAACGGAACCGGTCGTGCGTAAGCGCCTACGACAAGATATTCCAATGAGAATAATAAATAACGGAACCGGTCGAAAGAAATTTGCACCGACAGGATGTTCCAACATAATAATAAATAATGGAACTAGGTCATGCGTAAACGCACAGACAAGATATTCCAAGAGAATAATAAAGATTGGAATAACAGAATAATTTCACAATGTATGCGGTACTTTGCATAGACATGTTATTCCAACATAATGATAAAGAATGGAATAACAGAAGAATTTCACCAAGTATAGGGTAGCCCGCGTATATAGGTTATTCCAACAGAATAAAAAAAAATAGAATAACAGAAGTTCTCTTCATGAATACGAAAGAAATAATACCCCTTACGTTAGAACAAACTGGATATAGGAGTAATGAAGTAGCAGAATATTTTTCTTCTCTCTCTATAGTTTCTCTCTCTAGAGTTTCAGTGAATTCGTAAGAAATAATGATGGAATGAGCTTCTATGTATAGGAGAATGGACTGAATAATAACTAATTCCTGAACGGTTCAGATTGATTTACTTTTAAACGGACGGTCCAGATTTGTTTACTATAAAATATTCTAATAAAACAAAATCTTTTAAATAAAATATAATATATTCTATTTTCATAAAAAAAATAGAACTCTAAAGTGAAATAGTAATCTAAAATATCGATTAAAATGAAGAACGAACGAAGAACACGAAGAACGTTGTTGATGGACAAATTTAAAACCATCGTAGTATAATTGTTATTGATGGAAAAGTTTAAAACCATCGCGTATAAGTTAGATGCTTATTGCTTGGTTAGGAACGGTAGAAACGTTCATGAAGAACAGATTAAAATGGAGTTATAAGGAAGTTATGGCAAAAAATTTGTAAAAGACGAGCGAGAATTAGAAAGTTAGTAAATGAACCCGAACGTGTAGGGTTTCATAAGAAAGTAAGAGAACGTAGAAAACGTGATTCGTGGACTCAAGATTGAATGAGTTCCGAGTTCGGATGACCGAATTACGGACGAACGAATGAAGAACGTTAATAATGTAAACACGAACGAAGAGTGAAGATTAAGCCAATTGAATGGCATGTTAATGGATTTAGAACGAAGTTCTATCCATGGGTAGTCAAAGTATGTAAGATAAGGAAGAAAATGGCTTTAGAACGACCTCGTTCCGAGTTATAACGAAGAAGTTATGAGATCGGAAAGTAAGCGTCTCAAAATGAAGTTAACACTTAGAAAAATTTTCGAGAAGAAGGTCTTGGCGCCATGGTGCCAGACATGCCTTGTAAGGTGGAGCTGCAGCGCCAGACTGGAGAACCAGACACTGCTAACTCGCGCCACAGCGTGAGTCTTAGTGAAGAGAGTGAGCGCCCAGTGCCGGATGAGAGAAAAAAAGGCCAATGTGAGCTTTTAAGTGCTCAACTGTTGGGGGATGTGCAAGAAAGAAATATGAACATGTAGTTCGCCTAATGTAACACTTAATCAAGTGTTTTAAACCTTTAATGAAGGTTGAACAGAAAGATTAACCGAGATTAAAAGAATGTAATTGCAGATTACGGAACCGAGATCCGGGGATCGTAGTCGCAATAAATGATTTGATGTTATGTTGTGGTTATGAGAGATAAGTGTAAAGCGTATAGACGCTGTGAATGCAACGTTGTTGTGATGAACGATCGGTCTTAGCATACAACGATCGGTATGGCTTCGACGTTAAGAAAGAATAAAGAACATGGGGTTCATGGGATGGATAACTATTGAAAGCGATTAAAACCTTGAGTAAAGGTTGAATGAGAGGTTAAGAGATGAGCAACGTGAACGTTGAATACGTAAACGATCCTCGTGAATCGTATTCGTGTTGGACGAACGTGCTAAGTATACCCTGGTTGTATGACGTAGACGTTGACGAAGGTAGTAAGTAAGATATGAATTATCGAGAAAGCCGTAACGAACGGTAATAAGAGTATTGAAAGCCGAATGTGAGTTGAATAAGAACGAATCCTGAGGTATGGCATTTAGTTGTCAGAAAGCCAAAATGAATAAGAAATTGACTTAACGAACATTATAGTGAATAGTTCGTATAAGTTAAGATAAGTTTAGGTTGTGGTACAATCGTAACCTTTGATGGTTGACATATGGGAGCTGGGCTAAACAATTCCTTCAGAGAGCGAAGGTATATACAAAACTGGCAACCGATCTAACTCACTGTGATGGAAGTGTAGATGGGATGGGAACTTGTGTGACGCCCCCAAAATAGGTCCATTCCATCCAACCCATTCTGAGTCGCCAAATACATGGTACAGAAATAACTACAACTTTATTAATACATTTGTCGTGCAAAATACGACAACATATATACTGTGAGTTTAAATACAATTATTGTCTTCTAGACAATATCCACACACAAATAAATCCCCATCACAATTATTGATACATTATTTTATAAAAATGGTGAGGACTACTAAACAACTCTCTCTAAAACCTTCATTCCATACCCCGATTAATACTCGTTACATTCTCGCCTTCTGAGAAGAAAAATGGAACAAAAAGGAAAAGGGTGAGCTCAACTAGCCCAGTAAAGAATATTATGACTAAGATAATATACAACAAATTATCGTTAGTCCTCAACAGAAAAAAAATCTAATAGAATACAATAGACAACCAGGTTTTAAATCAATCTTCATGGCGGAAATAATAATTCATTAGAAGAGTTAAGTATAGAATGCAAACTACTATCTTCTATATATGAATTTAAAAGTTCATCGTCGATATTTTATCCTGTAACATCAATCAATATATATCTCGAATCAAATATTCATCTTTTACTCTGAGCCAAAGATATTCATCGATTAGTCATGTTTAATCTAAACACGTGTTCATCTTTGCACTACTACGGCCAAAGATATTAATCGATTAATCATGTTCATCTCAACACTGCTTCATCTTTGCACTCACGGCCAAAGATATTCATCAATAAATCATTCATCTTTGCACTACAGGCCAAAGATATTCAGTAATATCATCATTTAGGACTGAGGATGATGAAAAATATTATAAAGGAAATGAATCCAGTGAAACAAAAGAACAAATATTAAGGATTCATATTTTAAACAATCCAAGTTCAAAAATACTTCATAAGGAATCAGAGTGGAGTAAAATTCAAGAATGATCAAAACATTGATACAATCAAAGATAGTATCCAGAATAGATATTTTGGACAAAAAGAAGAAATTTCATTTTTCTATTGAATAATCTGTGATTAAGTGAATAGTCTTGAGTATCGTGAATAGTGACGTATACGTGAATAGTAACTCCTACACCAAAAGATAGAAATTTCACAAAAAACATCTTCACGCTTCGTGAATAGTACTCATGAATAGTAACTCGTGAATAGTAACTCATGAATAGTAACTCATGAATAGTAACTCGTGAATAGTAACTCATGAATAGTAACCCCGACATGAAAAAGTTTCAAAATTGATAAAGATTTCCAACCAATATTTCGGCATAATGATATTGAAGAAATAATATCATTTTCGAATAAAATAACATCTCTTACCTCGAAAGACAGTACTTCTAGTTGAAACACCGGATATATGCTATGACTTGAACTTGCACCGTATAGCAACACTCAAAGTATACTCAAAATACTCACAAGAATACGCTCGATAATATAGAGAGAAAAACTTGAGTTTAAATTGATTTTCAATTCTAACCTAAGCACCCTATTTATAGAAAATGCTTAGAACACCAAAGTAGAAAATTTAATAAATTAATATTATAATTTTTCCACAACTTCATACGCACACTAACAATCTTAATTCAGCTCCTAATCACATGTTAAATGAGTTTCAAAAATGAAAAAAATGTTTTTGTAATTAAAAATATTTTAAACTTCCAAAAATCAATTATTTGAACTTGAAACTTCAATAATTCATAATAAATAGCCCTTTTATCGAAAAAATTGAATCTAAGCGCTACTTGTATAGGAAATTCAATTCTCTACAACTTTGCAAAAGAAAGTTTTTCCAAATTCCAAACACAAATTTACCGAAATCCATAAACGGGAGATTTTAAAAGCTATAATCAAATTTCAGTCAATAATTGTGTCCACCAACACACAAAATATGTGTTAAACATTTAATGCCACAAAAATACTCTTCCTCCTCATATACTCATATATCCCACATTCATTATAAAAATATCACCGTTAATATATTATTAAAATAATATATTTAAATGAATTATTTTATCAGAAAAAGATAAAATATTAATTTTCAACAATTGTCACATTAAAATTTTCTCCATCTATATCCACATAAAATCAATATTTTCCTCATCATATAAATAAATAATTAATTATTCAAAATAATATTACAGAATCACAAGATCTTGGCAACCGTGTCGTTCCTCAGAAAGAAGCGCTTTCAATAAGGATCTCTCCTTACTTCTTGCCGCAATTAGGTGACCAAACCTCTCCTTAGATGTAACTTTCTAGACATTGCCAATAATGTTATCTAATAATATTATTCAGATAATATGAATTATTGCTTCGATAATGGAAAATCTTGTGTCTTGACAATTTATTGAAACAACGGTAATATAAAATATCAATGCGTGAATTATTGAATCAAGAAAATAAAATACTTAATGATAATTACTATAACAATTATTGAGTAGTGCCTTCTTACATAAGAATCAATAATTGGTGCAATCTGTGCTCTTCTTTAACAACGCGCGTATTAGTGTGTTTTAACCACCGTATTCCAACAATATTAATTGATAACAACTACGCCAGTTATTTATAAACAACTTATATTTGTCGTTTTCTTCATCCAATCGCTTTTTAGTTATGGGGCCCACAAAAGATCATGCAAGTCATACGAATATTCCCAAACAAAGACGAATATTCCACGACCAAACGAATATTCCCAAATTTATAATGAATATTTTATAACCATTTGCTTATTCAAAATATTTGTGTATTTTACCCATAACTATCCACATTAATCAAATCAACCCTTACTATTTCAAAATAATAAATAGAGGAAAATAAATTTCATTTATTAATAATTTGGGGTCTTACAACCTCCCACCTTATGAAATTTCATCCTCGAAATTGACGTCGACGCACAGGTATTTCAAAAGATGAGAATACCTCACTTTCATTTCCGTTTCCAACTCCCAGGTCATTTCCTCAATAGCATGGTTTCTCCACAAAACATTAACTTGTGGTATAACCTCAAAGTACATAGGACATGTTCTTTCCTATCCAAGATCTTGACAGTACCTCCTCGTCGTTAAGTCTTCTCTGCTATCTTGTCCGGTTCTAACTCAATGACGTGGTTCGTCGTCCACATATTTACGTAACATCGATACGTGAAAAACGTTATGAACACACGTCATACTTGGCGGTAAAACGAGTCTATAGGCCACAGTTCCTATTCGATCGAGAATTTCAAATGGATTAATAAATCGAAGGTTTGAGCTTTCCTCACTCACCGATTCTCGCTTTTTAAATAACAACTTCTTGCACCTCCTTCTTCAAATTCATCATCTCCGTGTGTGGCTTGAATAGCTTTAACTTTATCGATTAAAGTCGATTATACTCAGTATATCATCACGTGGGTACCTAGAGTTTTCATCTACATCTCTATTATTTGTAAATTATACGAAATTAGTCTTTGACAATATCGTACTCGTGCTTATATCGATCTTCTACTCAAAACGTCACCTACCACGTTAAGCTTTTCCGAGGATGGCATGGTCGTAACATGTCTTTGAAATGAGTCTCCTCTTGAGTTCTTGAAGCTCTTCCCACATTCCTTGCTCCATTCAAATTTTGAATCTCTACGAGTCAGCTGCGTTAATGGAATAGCAATTCGAGAATATCCTTCAACGAATCTCCGATAATAACCAACTAAGCCTAGAAAGCTACGTATTTCGATTACCAACTTAGGTTGTTCTCAACTGTGACTCATATCCCAACCATAGATAACACGTTACAATGACACCTATCAGTTTACTATCGCACGAATATGGTGTCCCCTACGGAGAGTCTGGCTTCGGTGCATTCCACAAAGGAAGTCACCAGATAAAGGCTTAGGTACCAAATTCTATAGTTGAATTTTTAACTTCTGAAGTTCAATAGGAGCCATTCGATATGAGATTTTAGAAATTAGTTTTGTACCGGGTTCAAAGTCGATACAAAATTTAATATCAGTCTTTGGGAGTAAACCAAGAAATTCTTCAGGAAATACGTCGGGAAAAATCAATAACAACAGAATATTATTCAAATCTAACGTGTCTTTATTCAAATCCATAACATGGACTAAGAAAACTTGACATCGATAATAAACGAATGACTTCATGGCTTGATATAAAATGTTTGACTACAATGGCTTGATTGCTTGAATTGAATAACGAGTTGCTTAGGAATATGAAAACTAACAACCTTACGAAAAGTAATCAATTTCGGCATGATGAATAGTTAACCTTAAAATCACATCAAAAGCAAATATCTCTATAGAAATAAGGTTAACGAGTAATGTGATAATGCCAACTTTGAATCAAGCAAGATTTCTAAACAATGGATGTAATGAAAGTTTCTCTAACAGAGTCTCCATAAATAGGTCAAAGTCTAATTTCTCCGTAGTCAAGTTCAATTGTTGAGTGCAAGCGGAGAGATAAAAGAATGGGTAGAACCAGTATCTAGTAAGGTATAAAATTCATGAAGAATTTATAATTAACTAACCTGTGCTAACTTCATTCGGGTTCCTCGAATTTTAATGGAAGTCCACGACAAACGCTCTTCCGTGAATCATTGACTTTGACTTTTACGGGACGATCTTTTGAGTCACCATTCATTGGATGGTTTTGATATCGTCTGATCTCGGCGATATGTCCTTCTTTTCCACAATTATAGCATACCTTAAATCTTTGTTGTGGGCAATTTGGTGATATATCCCTCTTCCCGCATTTGTAACATATACGACCGGGTGGTCTTTTTCCTCCTTGGAACCAGATTCTTTGCTAGTGTTGACGTCTTCACATGGTCGTTATTGAATCTCCTCTTTTAAAATCTCCTCCGACTCGCTTCTTCTATTTTCATGGCCACGATTACCACCAGAGAGTGGTTACCGCTTTTGTCCGTATTCTTCTTTCTCCGTGGTTATCGTTATTCGATGATCGCTATCTTCTAGATGATCCTCGATGATGGTCCCTCGGTTGAGCGTACTTTCGTTATCTCGCTCTAACAACCGAGAGCCTGCTTACAACATCTGAATAGAGAAAAATTTATGAGAAATGAGATCTTGGCGTATCTTGAGTTTCAAACCTCTCGAAACATCCGCGTCATCGTTCCTCATTCTCCACCAAATGAGGTGAAACCTGATAACTCATGAACTTCGCCTCGTCTTTGGGACACCGTCATGTATTATTCGATCCAGCCTAATAAACTCCACTTCCTTCATATAGCCGAATACTTTCGGGAAGTACTTGTCATTGAACTATTTCTAAAACGCGTCTCCGATGACATCGAGAGTGCGGTGGATGGGTACGCTTCATAGATTCCCACCAAGAATCACCTCGTTCTGAACATAAAAGTAGCGAATGGAACTTTCTATTCCTACGTGCATCCCAAGACATCGAATATCTTGGTAATTTGTTTGACCCACGTCTCGCCTTTAATCGGATCCGGCTTTCCCCGAATTACGTGGTCCCAACTCTTTGAATCGCTTGTTGTGTGACCACCCGTGAATTGCTATCATTTTCGCTTTGTATTTTGAACACGAGTCTCCTCGTCGATTTTGCATGAATCAGTAAAAGCTTCAAACATCCCCTCATTCATCATCTCGCCGGTGGTGTTGTTCACAAGAGGTACATTGCCACTGTTGTTGCGTTCTCCTCGTTAGTAAGTACAGGCATCTCCATGGTCTCATTTACTCCATTGTTAATATTCTCACTCGACATTCTCAAATACTGTCATAAAACAAGGGTTAATTAAGGAAATCAATATATCACATAATATCCCTATATACTAACCAACTAACAAATAAGCTTAGGTAGGACACACTAGCGAAGGGTTTACTCGTCTCTCCCCTCCTAGTTGTTTTCCCCGATCTCCGCCAGAGATCATAACCTGGCTCTGATACCAACTGTGACGCCCCCAAAATAGGTCCATTCCATCCAACCCATTCTGAGTCGCCAAATACATGGTACAGAAATAACTACAACTTTATTAATACATTTGTCATGCAAAATACGACAACATATATACTGTGAGTTTAAATACAATTATTGTCTTCTAGACAATATCCACACGCAAATAAATCCCCATCACAATTATTGATACATTATTTTACAAAAATGGTGAGGACTACTAAACAACTCTTTGTAGAACCTTCATTCCATATCCCCAGACTAGTACTGCCATACATTCTTGCCTCCCGAGAAGAAAAATGGCACAAAAGGAAAAGGGTGAGCTCAACTAGCCCGATAAAAGAATATTACGACTAAGATAATATACAACAAATTATCGTTAGTCCTCAACAGGGAAAAATCTAATAGAATACAATAGACAACCAGTTTTAAATCAATCTTCGCAGCGGAAATAATAATTCATTAGAAAAGTTAAGTATAGAATGCAAACTACTTTCTTCTATATATGAATTTAAAAGTTCATCGTCGATATTTTATCATTGTAACATCAATCAATATATATCTGAATCAAATATTCATCTTTTGCACTACAGCCAAAAGATATTCATCGATTAATCATGTTCATCTAAACACTGCTTCATCTTTGCACTACTGGGCCAAAGATATTAATCGATTAATCATGTTCATCCCATCACTGTTCATCTTTGCCTACGGGCCAAAGATATTCATCAAGAAATCATTCATCTTTTTGCACTACTGGCCAAAGATATTCAAATAATATCATCATTTAGGGGTGAGGATGATGAAAAATATTTTAAAGGAAACGAATCCAAATGAAACAAAAGAACAAATATTAAGGATTAGTATTTTAAACAATCCAAGTTCAAAAATACTTCATAAGTAATCAGAGTGGAGTAAAATTCAAGAATGATCAAAACATGGATACAATCAAAGCTAGTATCCAGAATAGATATTTTGGACAAAAAGAAGAAATTTCATTTTTCGGTGAATAGTTCCGTATTCGTGAATAGTGCCATATACGTGAATAGTAACTCCGACACCAAAAGATAGAAATTTCACAAAAAACATCTTCACGCTTCGTGAATAGTACTCATGAATAGTAACTCGTGAATAGTAACTCACGAATAGTAACTCATGAATAGTAACCCCGACATGAAAAAGTTTCAAATTTGATAAAAATTTCCAACCAATATTTCAGCATAATGATATTGAAGAAATAATATCATTTTCGAATAAAATAACATCCTTTACCTCGAAAAGACAAGACTTCTAGTTGGAACCACAGGATATAGGCTATGACTTGAACTTGCACCGTATAGCAACACTCAAAGTATACTCAAAATACTCACAAGAATACGCTCGATAATATAGAGAGAGAAAACTTCAGTTTCTGGTGTGATTTTCAATTCTAACCTAAGCACCCTATTTATAGAAAATGCTTAGAACACCAAAGTAGAAAATTTAATAAATTAATATTATAATTTTTCCACAACTTCATACGCACACTAACAATCTGAATTCAGCCTCCTAATCACATGTTAAATGAGTTTCAAAAATGAAAAAAATGTTTTTGTAATTAAAAATATTTTAAACTTCCAAAAATCAATTATTTCGGAACTTTGGAACTTCAATAATTCATAATAAATATCCCTTTATCAGAAAATTCGAATCTCGCGTGTTTTTATAGGAAATTCAATTCTCTACAACTTTACGGAAGAAAGTTTTCCAAATTCCAAATGAAATTGACCAAATCTATAAGCAAAGATTTTACAAGCTATAATCAAATTTCTATCGATAATTGTGTCCACCAACACACAAAATGTATTAAACATTTAATGCCACAAAATACTCTTCCTCCTCATATACTCATATATCCCACATTCATTATAAAATATATCAATTAATATATTATTAAAATAATATATTTAAATGAAATATTTTATCGAGAAAAAGATAAAATATTAATTTTGAACAATTGTCACATTAAAAATTTTCTCCATCTATATCCACATAAAATAAATATTTTCCTCATCATATAAATCAATAATTAATTATTCACAAATAATATTACGAGAATCACAAAGATCTTGCAACCACCAGTGCCGTTCCAGAAAGAGGGGGCTTTCGAATAAGGATCTCTCCTCTTTGGCGGCAATTGATTAGGTGACCAAACCTCTCCTTAGACAGAACTTTCTAGACATTGCCAATAATGTTATCCAATAATATTATTCAGATAATATGAATTATTACTTCGATAATAGAAAATAATGTGTAATGACAATTTATTGAAACAACAGTTGTGACGCCCCCAAAATTAGGTATACATCACCCATCTTGGGTAGTCAGATACATGGTACAGAATTTCAAATACAACTTACTAATATAACTGTCATGTACAATACGACATAAACTGTGAGTTTGAATACAAATATTGTCTACTAGATATTATACAAACTCAAAATGAGCCCTCATTACAATTATTATCACACTATTTCACAGAATAGTGAGGACTACAAATGCTATCCTCTGGACCATTACTCCGTTCCCCGACTCGTCCCAGCTATATTCTCATTTCCTGAAGAGAACGGTGAAAGAAAAGGTGAGCTCAACTAGCTTAGTAAGAAATATTATGACTAAGATAATGCGTAATAAATTATCATTAGCTTACACAAATGTTAAACGATAAAATATAATGAACATCAAGTTTAACTACAAAATGGAACCAAAGAATCCATTAAAAAGAGTCAAGTAGAAAATAAAATCTACTATCTTTTATTATTTAAAAGGTTTTCATCATTTGTTATAGTTTTGAGACTCGACTTTTAATAAATATTCCACATCATCGAATCACCCCCGCTACTACTACCAAGGATATTCTTTAGTATCACAACCACAATTATTCATGCACTCTCGCCAAGAATAGTTGTGTATTCATTAATGGTCATGATCATGCCAACAATCGTCCATCAATGCACTACAACCATCGAGGATTTTATCACATCATTTGTAATATTACGGTCGTGATTACAATCAATAGACTCTGTCATAATCATACCAAGTCCATCTATGCACTACAGGCCACAGATGACTTTCAACATAATATAAACATGAGGATGATGACAATGATATAAGAATTCAATAAAAACAAGTTCATGAATTATTTTATCAAGGAATTATTAACGTCCAAATTGTCAACATGATACTGTTTTGTAGAGTAAAATTCAAGAATGATCAGAAGAATATTTTCATGAAAAGATACTGGATGAAACACAAATATCAAGGATATTCTACTAATTTCATGGACTATAGAAGTCAAAGTTTTAACCAACTGGGTATAATAAAGAATGGAATAACAAAAGAAATCACCATGCATGCGATAGCCTCGCATGGCGAGTTATTCCAATGAGAATAATAAATAACGGAACCAGTCCCACAAAAACGCATGATACATGATGTTCCAACAGAATAATAATAAAGATTTTAACCAGTCCGTGTAAAACACACGATGTGATGTTCCAATGAATAATAATAAAGATTTTAACCGTGTCCTGTAAAACACACGACGTGATGTTCAAATGTATAATAATAAAGATTTTAACCAGGTCCTGTAAAACACACATGCATGGATGTTCCAACGTATAATAATAAAGATTTTAACCAGTCCGGTGTAAAACATGCATGGGATGTTCCAATGTATAATAGAAGAATGTCACCAAGTATAGGGTATAATATTCCCTACCTAAGAATCTGAATATTGGAAAAGTGAAGTAGCGAATACTTTCCTTCTTTCTCTATATAGTTTCTCTCTAGAGAGTTTCAATGAATTAAATAAGAAATAATGAAGGAATGAGCTTTCTATTTATAGAAAAACTGAGGGTGGCTCTTGGTCTTAACGAAGGGTCAAAATGACTCTTAGTAATATTGAAGAGACAACTACTATTTGCAAAGGGGTAATTAACCTTTGGAACACCGAAGAGGTAGTTAACTCTTGGTAATATTGAACGGACAACTACTATTTGCGAAGGGGTAATTACTATTGATGAAGGTAATTACTATTGACGAAGGTAATTACTATTCACAAAGTAATTACTATTGACGAAGGTAAATACTATTGACGAAGGTAATTGCTATTCACAAAGGTAATTACTATTCACAAAGGTAATTACTATTCACAAAGGTAATTACTATTGACGAAGAGACTCTTAGATGATGACATATGGGCCCCCCATAAAATAATCAAACTTACCACAAACATCTCATAACAGACTCTTTATAAACATCAAGGATTGAATAAATATTACCACAAATCATTTTATTTTTAATCAACACATTTTTAATCTTTCAACAATTATTAATCATTTATAACTTGTCGTCTCAATTAATAATATAACATATTATACGTATGATCTTGTGACAATAATTGAATCAATAATATAAGAGATATGATGCGTGAATTCATCGTGTGATAATTGAGTATAGCTAAGTGACTTCTCACGTAAGCATCAATAATCAATACTGGTGTGCTACTATGCAACCACGACATATTCTTGTTTTTTTACCAATAGGGTAGTTCAATAGTTTTAACAGTAACACCTCACCTCCGTTATTTTTATAGAAAGATAATTTTGTCGTTTTCTAACTACGACAATACTTCCGCCAATGGGGTCCACTAATGAATGAGTAGTCGTAATTTAATATTCTCCGACAAAAAGAATATTCCCCACCAAACGAATATTTTATAACAACTTGCTTACTTTGCAAAATTTATAAATATTACCCACAACTATAACATTATATCAAATTTATTCCATAATATTCAAAAATAATATTTATAGAAAATTCATCTTTATTTATAAAAGCTGGGGTCTTACAACCTCCCCTTCTTATGAAATTTCGACCTCGAAATTAGGGTACATACTTGGTATGTCGAAGAGGTAAGGATACCTTGATTTCATTTCAGATTCTAACTCCCAAGTCATTTCCTCAACATTGTGGTTCCTCCACAAAACTTTGACTTGAGGTATAACCTTTGAGCGTAGAATATGTTCCTTCTTATCCAAAATTTGAACAGGAACCTCTTCATACGTCAAATCTTCCGCTATTTCGTCCGGTTCTAACTCAATAATATGGTTCGGGTCTTTCACATATTTACGTAACATGGATATGTGAAAACGTTAAGAACACGAGACATATTTGGCGGTAAAAGCGAGTCTATAGGCCACGCTTCTACTCGATCGAGGATTAAAATGGACCGATGAATCGAGGATTAAGTTTTCCTCTCTTTCCAAATCTTGTAACTCCTTTCTATGGAGCAACTCTTAACAACACATGATCTCCTATATCGAATTCCACGTCCCTTTCGATGAAGATCAAGATAACTCTTTAATCGATTTTGTGAGGTTTTTATACGTTGTTTGATCGTTTGAATCTTTTCCATAGTCATACGTACATCAACTCCGGACCCAACAACGTTGCTTCACCCACCGCATCCCAAAGATATCGAGAACGACACTTTCTTCCATACAACGCTTGAATGGAGCCATGCCAATACTTGCTTGAGAACTGTTGTTGTAGGAAAACTCCACCAATGGTAAGAACTTGTCCCAACTCCCTTGAAATCAAGGACACAGAGTCTTAATAGATCTTCAAGAGTTTGAATAATCCTCTCCATTGTCCGTCTGCCCGAGGATGATATGCCGAGAACTAAATCGTAAGTCTGTGCCCATAGCTTTTTGCAAACTAACCTAAAATCGTGAAGTGAATCTTGGGTCTCGATTAGAAACTATGGATACCTAAGCATACCATGCGATCTTACAATCTCGTTTATGTACATACGAGCAAGACGTTCAAGTGTATAAGTTTCTCTACGGTAAGAAATGAGCGAACTTGGTCAATCTATCAACAATGACCCAAATCGCATCAATGCCTTGAGAAACCTTAGGAAGACCGGTAACGAAATCCATAGTAATGTGCTCCCACTTCCATTCTAGAATTTCAAGTGCTTACAATGGACCTTTTGGTACTTGATGCTCCGCTTTAACTCGTTGACAAGTTAGACACCTTGAGATAAACAGCGCTATCTCTCTCTTCATATTACTCCACCAAAATGTATGACGAATATCATGATACATTTTGGTACTCCCAAGATGGATTGCAAATGGTGTGTTGTGCACCTCCATCATGATATTATACTTTAAATCAGGGTCGTTAGGAACACAAAGTCTGGAGTTGACTCGAAATATTCCTTCTTCATCGATTCTTGCTTCCGCATATAAGACCTTCTTGCACTTTCTTCCTCATACGCATCGCCTCAGTGTCCGTAGCTTGAGCAACTTTAACTTTATCGATTAAAGTCGGTTCTACTCAGATACTCGCTATCATCACATGCGTCCTAGAGTCTTTAACTCTATCTCCATCCTTTGCAAGTCACACAAAATGGGCCTTTGCGTTGACAATAACGCACTCAGACTTGCATATGATCTTCTACTCAATGCGCCGGCTACCACGCTCACTTTTCCGGATGGTATTGGATGGTATGATCATAATCTTTCAATAGCCAAGCGAACGTCGTTGTCGCATGTTGAGTTCCTTTTGAGTGAAGAAATATTTGAGGCTTTTATGATCCGTAAAGATCTCCACTTTCTCCCCATCCAAGTAATGCCTCCAAATTTTAAGTGTAAAGACAATGACTACTAACTCTAGATCATGAGTAGGATAATTCCTCTCATATTCTTTGAGTTGTCATGAGGCATAAAGCTATAACTTTTCCATGTTGCATGAGAACACATCCCAACCTTTTGCCTTCGAAGCATCACTTTGTAGATGACAAATCCTCCGAGCAGGATGGTATTGTCGAACAGTCTTTGAAATAAGTCTCCTCTTGAGTTCTTGAAAACTCTTCTCACATTCTTCGCTCCAACCGAACTTTGTATCTTTTCGAGTCACCGAGTCAATGGAGTAGCGATTCGAGAAAATCCTTCCACGAATCTCCGATAATAACCAAATAAACCGAAAGCTACGTGCTTTTGTCCATCGATTTAGGTTGTTCCCGACTTTGAATAGCTTCAATCTTTCTTTGGGTCAATAGATATTCCATGACTTGATACCACGTGCCTAAGGAATGCTACTTCTTCAAGCGAACTCGCATTTCTTCAACTTGGCATAAAGCTTATATTCACGAAGCTTTTGGAGTGTCAGCCTCAAGTGTTGCTCATGATCTTCACGGCTTTTGGAATAAATAAAGATGTCATCAATAAAGACGACCACAAAGTGATCTAAATATTCCTTGAATACTCGGTTCATCATATCCATGAAGGCAACAGGAGCATTGGTCAATCCAAAGGACATGACTATGAATTCCTAATGCCCGTACCGAATTCTGAAAGCCGTCTTTGGAATGTCAGCAGTTCTAATCTTCAATTGGTGATATCTGGAACGAAGATCAATCTTTGAAAAGAATTTGGCTCCTTGCAACTGGTCAAATAGGTCATCAATATGTGGCAATGGATACCTATTTTTGATGGTGACATGTTTCAACTCCCGATAATCAATACAAAGTTGCATACTCCCATCTTTCTTCTTCACGAATAGAACAGGAGCACCCCAAGGAGAAGTACTAGGATGAATAAAGCCAATGTCTAACAATTCCTGTAGTAGGGTCTTTAACTCCTGAAGTTCAATAGGAGCCATTCGATATGGGGCTTTGGAAATAGGTTTTGTCTGGGTTCAAGGTCGATACAAAATTCAATTTCACGCCTCGGGGTAGGCCGTGAAGTTCTTCTAGAATACGTCAGAAATTTATTAACAATAGAAATATCGTTCAAAACCGACGTATTTTTGTTTAAATCATGACATGAGCTAAGAAAGCTTGACATCCGCTTTTCAATAAACGAATAACTTTATGGCTTGAGATGACCGTGATTGATTTTAATGGTTTGGTCATTTGAATTAGCATAATAGGTTGATTAGGAATATGAAAGCTAACAACCTTACGAAAACAATCAATTTTTGCATGATAAGTAGTTAACCAATCAATCCACAGAATCACGTTAAATGCAAGTATTTTTAATGAAATAATATCGACGTGTAATGTGAGGGTACCGATTTGAACTAAACAAGACTTATAAACAAAGTGGGATGTAATGAAGGTTTCTCCCAACGGAGTTTCCATAGATAAAGTCAAAGTCTAATTTCTCCTGAGTCAAATTTAATCGATGAGTGCAAGTAGGAGAAATAAAAGAATGGGTAGAACCCAGATCAAATAAAGTATAGACTTCATTAGAGTTTATGATAAGCTTACCCGTGATGACCTCATTCGGTTCCTTCCTCTCTGGGAGGTCACAACAAACGCTCTCTCTTGACTACTAGGTTTTGACTTTTCCGAACGGCCTTTGGTGCCTCCATTCTAGTTGAATTTGTCTTCTGTGAAATGACAAAATCGAGCTAAGTGACCTTCTTTCCACAATTATAACATGCTTTGGACGACATGGCGCAGCTTCGGATGATGTGTCCCTCTCCCTCCGCATTTGAAGCATATGATAGGTGGTCTTTCTCCTTCCTTAACAACAAAATCTTTGGTCGACGTCTTTCCATCATTGTTGAATCTCCTTTTAATGAAATGTCCATTCTTATTGTTTTGGCCCTGATTACCACCGAAGTGGTTACCATATCTGGCCTGTTGATTCCCTCCATGCTTGTTGTCACCGCTTCGATGACTACTCTCGCTGGTATTATAATTTTGCCAAATTTGCTTCTTTTTAGTTCACGTTGACTCGTTATCGCGCTCCACTAATCGAGCCCTATTTACAACATCCTAAATACAAACACGGTTTATGAGAAATAAGATGTTGACGTATCTCCGCTTCAAACCTCTTAAAAACATTCGCCCATTCTCTCTTCATTATCCACTAAGTGGGACGAAACCGTGATAACTCCGCAAATTTTGCCTCGTATTGCGACACGGTCCATATTGTTTTGTTCCAACTTGATAAACTCCACCTCCTTCATGTGGCGAATACTTTCGTGAAAGTATTTGTCGTTGAATGACTCTGGAACTTCTCCCAAGATATCTTCAAGATGCAAAGAAAGTTGGAGTACGCTTTTACCGATTCCCACCAAAGAATCGCCTCTCCGCCAACAATATAAAGGCGTAAAAGGAACCATTTGCTCCTCGAGAATCCCAAGACATCAAATATCTTGGTAATCTGCTTTATCCATGCTTCCGCCGAAGTGGTTTTGGCTCTCCTTAAACTCCCGGTGGTCCCAGCTCCTTGAATTGTTTAGCGGTGACCGCCGAGAGTTTTCCGTGTTTCCACCCCACGTTTTGGGCAGAGTCGCTCTACTTTCTTTGTTGCATAAATTGCATAAAGCCTCAACATTTGATCATTCATCATTTGGTCAATGTTGTTGTTTGCATGAGGATTGTCGCCTTCGATGCACATTATCCCGATTATTGATATGTGGTGAATCAACGATCGCCTGTGCTCCATTGCTATTCTCAACATTCTCAGATGTCATTTTCAGATACTACCATAAAATAAAAGGTTAATTGACATGTAACAAATTATCCCTATATTCTCGAATTCCACCAATAAAATAGCACATAAACTTAGGTAGGTCATACTAGCGAAGGTATTCCCGCCTCCCCTCCTAGTACTATTCTCACATCTTAGCCGTGGATCATATCCTAAGCTCGATACCAACCGTGACGCCCCAAAATTAGGTATACATCACCCATCTTGGGTAGTCGATACATGGTATGTAATTTCAAATACAACTTACTAATATAATCATCTCCTGTATAATACGACATAAACCGTGAGTTTGAATACAAATATTGTCTACTAGATATTATACAAACTCAAAATGAGTCCTCATTACAATTATTATCACACTATTTCACGTAATAGTGAGGACTACTAATGCTATCCTCTCGACCATTACTCCGCTCCCGACTCGTCCCAAATTATATTCTCATTTCAAGAGAAGAAAACAAAGAAAGAAAGGGAGCTCAACTAGCTCAAGAAGAAATATTATGACTAAGATAAGGCGTAATAAATTATCATTAGCCTTCTGTGAAAGGTTAAACCGATAAAATATAATGAACATCAAGTTTAACTACAATGAACCAAAGAATCCATTAAAAGAGTCAAGTAGAAAATAAAATCTACTATCTTTTATGATTTAAAAGGTTTTTCATCATCATTATAGTTGAGACTCAAACTTTAATAAATATTCCACATCATCAAATCACCCCCGCACTACTTCTGCCAAGGATATTCTTTAGTATCACGACCACAATTATTCATGCACTACGGGCCAAGAATAGTTGTGTATTCATTAATGGTCATGATCATGCAAACAATCGTCCATCAATGCACTACTACCACTAAGGATTTTTATCACATCATTTGTAACATTACTACCATGATTACACTTCGAATAGTCTCTCGTCATAATCATACAAGTCCATCTATGCACTACAGGTGCCACGATGACTTTCAACATAATATAAACATGAGGATGATGACAATGATATAAGAATTCAATAAAACAAGTTCAAGAATTATTTTATCCAGAATTATTAACGTCCCAAATTGTCAACATGATATCTTTGTTTTTGTAGAGTAAAATTCAAGAATGATCGTAAGAATATTTCCATGAAAAGATATCGGATGAAACGCAAATATCAAGGATATTCTACTAATTTCATGGAGTATAGAAGTCAAAGTTTTAACCAACCTGGGTATAATAAAGAATGGAATAACGAAAGAAAATCACCATGCATGCGATAGATCGCACAGTGCGAGTTATTCCAATGAGAATAATAAATAACGGAACCAGTCCCACAGCGTAAAAGCAACGCATGCATGGATGTTCCAACAGTAATAATAATAAAGATTTTAACCAGTCCTGTAAAACACATGCATATGATGTTCCAACAGAATAATAATAAAGACGGAACCAGTCCCGAGTAAAACACACATGATAGGATGTTCCAATGTAATAATAATAAACATTTTAACCAGTCCGTGTAAAACACACGCATGTGATGTTCCAATGTAATAATAGAAGAATGTCACCAAGTATAGGTAAATAACAGATACAAAGTTATTCCAATAGAATAATAAGCAATGGAATAACAATAGTTCTCTTCATGAATAAGAAAGAATAACACCCTTTACGAGTACAACAAATAATATTCCCTACCTTAGAAGAACTGAATATTGGAAAAGTGAAGTAGCAGAATACTTTTCTTCTTTCTCTCTATAGTTTCTCTCTCTAGAGTTTCAATGAATTCGTAAGAAATAATGAAGGAATGAGCTTTCTATTTATAGAAAAAGCGAGGGTGGCTCTCGGTCTTAACGAGGGTCAAAATGACTCTTGGTAATATCAAGAGACAACTACTATTTCATGAGGGGTAATTAACCTTTGGAACAATCAAGAGGCGCTTAACTCTTGGTAATATTGAAGGACAACTACTATTTGCGAAAGGGTAATTACTATTGATGAAGGTAATTACTATTGACGAAGGTAAATACTATTGAAGAAGGTAATTACTATTGTGAAGGTAAATACTATTGACGAAGGTAATTACTATTCACAAAGGTAATTACTATTCACAAAGGTAATTACTATCGACGAAGGTAAATACTATCGACGGTAAGGTAATTACTATTCACAAAGGTAATTACTATTCACAAAGGTAATTACTATCGATGAAGAGACTCTTAGATGATGACATATGGGCCCCCATAAAATAATCAAACTTACCACAAACGCCTCATAATGACTTTTTATAAACATCAAGGATTGAATAAATATTACCACAAATCATTTTATTTTTAATCAACACATTTTAATCTTTCAACAATTATTAATCATTTATAACTTGTCGTCTCAATTAATAATATAACATATTATACGAGATGATCTTGTGACAATAATTGAATCAATAATATAAGAGATATGATGCAAAGAATTATCAGAGCAATAATTGATTATAGCTAAGTGACTTCTCACGTAAGCATCAATAATCAATACCGTAGCTACTACGCAACCACGCCCAGACATTCTTGTATTTTTACCACCGGTAGTTCAATAGTTTTAACGGTAACACCTCCGCCATTATTTTTATAGAAAGATAATTTTGTCGCTTTCTAACTACGATAATACTTCCGTTATGGGGTCCACCAATGATTGAGCCGTCGCATTAATATTCCCCGACAAAAAGAATATTCCCCGACCTAACGAATATTTTATAACAACTTGTTTACTTTGCAAAATTTATAAATATTACCCACAACTATAACATTATATCAAATTTATTCCATAATATTCAAAAATAATATTTATAGAAAATTCATCTTTATTTATAAAAGCTGGGGTCTTACAACAGTAATATAAAATATTAATGTAGCAATTATTGAATCAATAAAATAAAATAATCTTTGAATAAAGAATTACTATAACAATTATTGAGTAGTGCCTTCTTACGTAAGAATCAATAATTGGTGCAATACTGCGTGCTACTTCTTCAATTAACAACGCATATTAGTGTGTTTTAACCACCGGGTATTCCAACAAGATAAATGGTAGAATAACTACGCCGCTATTTATAAATAACTTATATTTGTCGCTTTCTTCATCCAATCGCTTTCCGTTATGGGGCCCACAAAAAGACCGCAGGGTCGTCTGAATATTCCCCGAATAATAATGAATATTTTATAACCATTTGCTTATTCGAAATATTTGCGTATTTTACCCATAACTATCCACATTAATCAAATCAACCCTTACTATTTCAAAATAATAAATAGAGGAAAATAAATTTCATTTATTAATAATTTGGGG
This sequence comes from Panax quinquefolius, assembly GCA_020205615.1. Lineage (NCBI taxonomy): Eukaryota > Viridiplantae > Streptophyta > Magnoliopsida > Apiales > Araliaceae > Panax > Panax quinquefolius. Next base: position 68,844,866 of record CM035156.1, on the reverse strand, counting down.
TCTTACAACTTGTTTGTTGGTTGTTTGTGGGAAACCACTCAGAGTACCATATGGACTACCAGCAGAGAAGCGATGTGTGTTGAGTCCTAGAGAAGTTATAAGAAGAAGATAAGAATGTAAATCATCAAAGATGAAGAACATTTTGTGTAAGACATCTCCGTATGTCATGAAGCCGTAAATTGGTAATGAAAGTTAGTCACGTAAAATTATATTGCAAGAATGCAAACCCTAAGAAGTAAATTTAAGTAAACTAACGTGTAAGTCAAGTATATGACTAATTGGTGTATGTGTTATTTCCTTATGTGTTATAGGAATTGGAATGAGCAGCTCATCGTAAGCTGTAGCTGTGCGTAAGGCAAGTTTCCTAACTTCATTCATATTTTAAATGAATGCTAGTTTCTAAAACTTCTCAGATGTTGAACTTGAGAAGTTCTCATCCCATATGCTTGAATGTGTAATTTTTTACAAGGTGGTAGAATGTATGAGGCCTTGTGCCCTGATGTGAACACTTCGGTGTTTCTATGATATGAATTATTCTGTGATTGAACTGTTCAATATGAGCATGTTCTGTTTATACATGAAACATTATTGGTAAGTCTGTGCTATTGATTCTAGCCAGATAGAATGTGTATGAAAGAGGTAGAAGAATGAAAGTATTTCAAAGTGAATGTAACTAATGTTTTAAAATGATAGGAATCAAGATTATTCATATTATTCAATCTGCTTCATAACCTTTGTTAGGTTATTGAAGTCTTAAAAGAATGTTTAGATTCTTGAAGTTATTTTTTCAACTACTAAGACTTGCTGAGCAATTGAATGCTTACACTTGCTTTAATTGAAAAACATTTTTAGCGAACGATGTTGGTGGAACTTAAGGATTCCGTAAATATCAAGCTGATCGGTATCCAGAAGGAGTATCATTCATTATATAAATGAGCGTGAAGATCAAGTGAAGACTTGTACTGTAGAAAGAAGAAAATTAAACTATAGACTAGTTTAATGAACTGTTGTGTATCCTTGGTGGCAGATAAAAGTCACTCTTATATGATGAATTGAATAATGTATTTAACATTATTTGTAATAAAAAGGGTTATAAGGTTTTTAGAACCTGGGATTTAAGAATGTATGTTGTTATATTTCAGTATATAATGATGTTTGTTGGATGAATGATGTACTCATGACGTACGGAATCCAGGTGTGAAAATTGACCAGAGTTCGGGGCGTTGCAGGTTGGTATCAGAGCTAATAGGTTATAAATCTTAGGTATGAGTACCTAAGACTATAATCATAGAGAGAAGGATAAGAAGATCACCACGTGATCATAGTAAATCGTAGTAGCAAATGATCTGTTAAATGATGGATGATTTATAGCTAATGATATGAATGAATGGTACTACGAAATAGTACGGGAAGAAGAACTCAGATTGAGTTATAAAGGATAGCATGCGAATTAAAGAAAATTCTTATTAAGTAAAGAGAAAGTCAGAAGTTCTAAGATTTCGATTGAGGACTCAGGTGATAGCTGAGTAGTACGAACCTTCGAATGGGAGGGGGTTTGTGATTACTTAGTTATTACAGTGATAATCATTGGAATAGTATGTCATGCTATCAATATGTATATGACGAGAAGGTGAATCTTTTCTCATTATATACTTGATGGGTAGAAAATGATAAGATAGGTGCAGGTTCTTGAAACTCATACTTATGAAAAGTTTGTGACTCATAGTTATATTCTATGTTTCTGAGGCCTAAGCATATGGATAGTCCTTGATTTGTTCTTGGATTACATATTACGAAGATAAGTTCTTAAACACATATGGTTGTGGAAAGTTCCTAAACACATAAAGTGTGGTAAGTGGATGAACTATACTAAGGTATAGGAATGTTTAGACTGAAAGTAAGTATTTTCAGTAGACTTGGCATTAAAGGTGCTAGAGGAGATTAAGCATCGTCGCAAGTAAGACAATGAAGGAAGATGGAGAATAGGATATTCCAAGTCATCTAGCTATGCTAGATTTTGAAATTTATTGAATTCGTGCTGAAATGTGCATTTTGGAAAAATGAAAGAATTAGTTCAATTTTTGGAACCAATGGGTTTTAAAAGAACTATTCTTGGTATATCTATGCTAATTATTTTGGCTAGACAGAAATTGATTTGAAATATCAAAATGAATTTTATATCATCAGTGCATTTGATGCAGAGATGGTAAAAGGATGGAGTTATTAATGTAATTGAATCTGGTGTTGGATTTGATCTTAGGATCAACAACCCACCATGGTATGATGCATAATGATGAAGTCATAAACTGAAGAAGTCCTCAACGTACTGTGAATAGTATGGTATTATGGCGTCATAAAATGTTTTGATGTATTGTGAAAGAATTTACAGAAGTAGTTGATGTCAAGTGAGTTGACTAGACGAATGTTTCAAGTTGATGTCAAATTTATTCATATGGTCTAAGCTACTTGATTTGGCTAAGACGAATGGTATGTCATGATTAAAAGAAAATCGAGCTTTCTTTGAAGAGTTATGCCAAACCAAATTATTTTGGTGCGGAATCTAATGAGTAAGTCTGAGGTGAACATACTCTGAAATGGGGTTATACGATGGGTTGATCGCCTACGTATGAAAGAGGTAGTTTACCTTCTTGGTGATTGTAAACTGACCATGGAAAGAAATGTTATGGCGTCATGTTGTAAACCTAATAAGAGTTCATGGTCAATTTAACCCCTCAGCAAAAGTATGAAATGTTTTAAAGGAATTCTTATATTCCTCGTTGTTCATTCAACTTCATAATTTTTGATAAGTTGTGAAGGTGAGAGAATGTTTGAAAGATATAAACTTCTTTGAAGAGAAGTTGAGAAGAGGGGTAGGCTAAAATTTTGAGGAAGAAATTCTGTGAAGAAGGGGTGAATGTGATGACGCGGGTATGGGTGTGGTTTGAAGAAATTCCGAGGACAGAATTTTTATAAGGGGGGAAGGATGTGACAACCCGGAAAATCGGATTGTCCAGAATTTAAGATTTAAAGAATTAGTTATTAATAAAATGAATTTTATTAATACTATTCTATGCTATGTGTTTATTGATCGTTTTATAACCTAGAATGATTATTAATCGGTAGGATTCTGGCTACGAGCTATACTGAACAGTAAGAATTTTCAAGACGAAAATAAAATTTTTCTGAGAACAAAAATATTTTCGGGGAAAAGACGAAATAGGCATTATTCACCCGACGAAACCTAAGCCATTCCGAGAGTTCGGTATGTCGGAATGACATTCCGTTGAAAGATTTGACGATAATATGTCGTGAAAAGTTAAGTAAGCCGATAAAAGTTTTTCTCAAAAAACGTGCAGAAATCGGATAAAATAAAAATGACGAAAAGTACTGTTATGTACTTTTTATTCGTTTAGCTACGTTAGGGGAAAACGTGAAGGAAAATGCTTGTCACCAAAAAGTGTGTTTTAGTTTTTAAGAAATCCGAAGAATACGTAAAAGTTAATCGGTAAAGGAAAGACAAAATATCCAAAAATATTTGTATTCCGAGAATCGCAGTCTTCGAACCGTCGGACGAATTCCGAAAGATGGAACCATGAAGCTTCCAAGGGAAGCTACGTGAATAGTAAGGAGGTGGGAATAGTAAGGAGGTGTGAATAGTAAGGATGTTTGGGTGACGAAATGACTAAAACGCCCCTAGCTTTAGTTTTTTATAAATAGGAAGCTTAATCTCATTTGAATGGGATTTTAAAAATCCTATAACTTGAGAGAGAAAGAGAGAGAGTTCGGATGAAGGAAGAGAAGGAGAAGAAGGAGGAAAATCTTTCTCGTGAGCAAACTTTGTCCGACGGAGAAAGATTAAAGAAGAAAGGTAATCCGAAAACCTAACTTCTATATAATTTTCTTTAAATTTTTATGTTAAAAACATAGATTAATGAGAATAAGGAGTAAAAGATATTAAGAATTATTTTATATGGTTGAAATCATAAGAAAAGAAGAAATAAGAAATTAGAAGTTTAGTTGTAAATTTCTTAAGGAAGTGTTCGATTCGTAATGAATTAGAATGATCTGAATGGATTATATGAATGAGTAAATGAAATAAGTAAGGAATAATGTTCTATAACATCAAATTCTAATAAAAAGTGAAATTGTAATCCAAAATATCGATTAAAATGAAGAACGAACGAAAAACACGAAAAACACACGAAGAACACGAAGAACATTATTGATGGACAAATTTAAAACCATCGTAGTATAATTATTGTTGATGGACAAGTTTAAAACCATCGCGTATAAGTTAGATGCTTATTTCTTGGTTAGGAACGGTAGAAACGTTCGTGAAGAACGGATTAAAACGGAGCTATAACGAAGTTATGGCGAAAATTTTGTAAAAGACGAGCGAGAATTAGAAAGTTAGTAAATAAACCCGAACGTGTAGGTTTTCATAAGAACGTAAGAGAACGTAGAAAACATAAGTCGTGGACTCAAGAACGAACGAGTTCCGAGTTCGGATGACTGAATTACGGACTAACGAACGAATGAAGAATGTTAATAACGTAAACACGAATGAAGAGTGATGATTAAGCCAATTGAATGGCATGTTAATGGATTCAAAATGAAGTTTTGTCCATGGGTAATCAAAGTACGTAAGATAAGGAAGAAAATGGCTTTGGAACAACCTCGTTCCGAGTTATAATGAAGAAGTTATGAGATCGGAAAGTAAGCGTCTCAAAATGAAGTTAACACTTAGAAAAATTTTTGAGAAGAAGGGCTTGGCATCGCTGGCGCGGATATGCCTTATGGGTGGCGCTTCTGACAGACTGCATCAGAGAACTGAAGACATTTCTAACTCGTGTCACAAAGACGAGTCTTAGTGAAGAGAGTGGCGCCGCAGCGCCGGTACAAGGAAAAAGGCCAGTAATGAGCTTTTAAGTGCTCAACTGCTGGGGGATGTGCAAGAAAGAAATATGAACATGTAGTTTGCCTAATGTAAAACTTAATCAAGTGTTTTAAACCTTTAATGAAGGTTGAACGGAAAGATTAACCGAGATTAAAAGAAAGTAATTGTGGATTACAGAACCGAGATCCGGGGATCGTAGTAGCAGTAAATGAACCTTAAGGATTTCTATGATTATGATTCCTTAGACATTGAGTGATGAAAGTAATGAATAACATTTCAATGTTATGTTGTGGTTATGAGAGATAAGTGTAAAGCGTATAGACGCTGTGAATGCAATGTTGTTGTGATGAACGATCAATCTTAGCATACAACGATCGGTATGGCTTCGACGTTAAGAAAGAATAAAGAACATGGGGTTCATGGGATGGATAATGATTGAAAGTGATTAAAACCTTGAGTAAAGGTTAAATGAGAGGTTAAGAGATGAGCAACGTGAACGTTGAATACGTAAACGATCCTCGTGAATCGTATTCGTGTTGGACGAACGTGCTAAGTATACCCTGGTTATATGACGTAGACACTGATGAAGATAGTAAGTAAGATATGAATTATCGAGAAAGCCGTAACAAACGGTAATAAGAGTATTGAAAGCCGAATGTGAGTTGAATAAGAACGAATCCTGAGGTATGGCATTTAGTTGTCAAAAAACCAAAAGGAATAAGAAATTGACTTAACGAACATTATAGTGAATAATTCGTATAAGTTAAGATAAGTTTAGGTTGTGGTACAATCGTAACCTTTGATGGTTGACATATAGGAGCTGGGCTAAACAATTCCTTCAGAGAGCGAAGGTATATACGAAACTGGCAACCGATCTAACTCACTATGATGGAAGTGTAGATGAGACGGGAACTTGTTTGTTGGTTGTTTGTGGGAAACCACTCAGAGTACCATATGGACTACCAGCAGAGAAGCGATGTGTGCTGAGTCCTAGAGAAGTTATAAGAAGAAGATAAGAATGTAAATCATCAAAGATGAAGAACATTTTGAGTAAGACATCTCTGTATGTCATGAAGCCGTAAACTAGTAATGAAAGTTAATCGCGTAAAATTATATCGCAAGAATGTGAACCCTAAGAAGTAAAGTTAAGTAAACCAATGTGTAAGTCAAGTATATGACTAATTGGTGTATGTGTTATTTCCTTATGTGTTATAGGGATTGGAATGAGCGCTTCAAATAAAAGTCGAAATGTCGTAAAGGCAAGTTTCCTAACTTCATTCATATTTTAAATGAATGCGAGTTTCTAAAACTTCTCAGATGTTGAACTTGAGAAGTTCTGTCCATGTACGAATGTGTAATTTTTGTACAAGGTGGTAGAATGTATGAGGCCTTGTGCCACAATGTGAACACTTCGGTGTTTCTATGATATGAACTGTTCTGTGATTGAACTGTTCAATATTAGCATGTTTTGTTTATACATGAACCATTATTAGTAAGTCTGTGCTATTGATTCTAGCCAGACAGAATGTGTGTGAAAGAGGTAAAAGAATGAAAGTATTTCAAAGTGAATGTAACTAATGTTTTAAAATGATAGGAATCGAGATTATTCCTATTAGTCAATCTACTTCATAACCTTTGTTCGGTTATTGAAGTCTTAAAAGAATGTTTAGATTCTTGAAGTTATTTGTTCAACTGCTAAGACTTGCTGAGCAATTGAATGCTCACACTTGCTTTAAATGAAAAACATTTTCAGCGAACGATGTTGGTAGAACTTAAGGATCTCGTAAAGATCAAGCTGATCGGTATCCAGAAGGAGTATCATTCATTATATGAACGAGCGTGAAGATCAAGTGAAGACTTGTAATGTAGAAAGAAGAAAATTAAACAATAGAGTAGTTTAATGAACTGTTATGTATCCTTGGTGGCGGATAAAAGTCACTCTTGTAAGATGAAATGAATAATGTATTTATCATTATTTGTAATAAAAAGGGTTATAAGGTTTTTAGAACCTGGGATTTAAGAATGTATGTTGTTATATTTCAGTATATAATGATGTATATTGGATGAATGATGTACTCGTGATGTACGAAATCCGGGTGTGAAAATAAATCGGATTTCGGGGCATTACAGATAATGCAGAATAAATTATCCTTAGCCTTCAAAAGTATAACACCTGATAGAATACAATAGACAACAAGTTTTAGATCAACAACTGCATCCGAATAAGCAATCAATTAGAAGAGTCAAGTAGAGCATGATATCTACTATATTCTATAATTTAAATAAACCACATCATCTAATCATCCTGCACTACGAACCAAGGATATTCATGTAATCATCAATGGTTATGATTATACCAAATAATCCCTGGTCATAATCATACCAATAACTGTGCATCAATACACTAAGGGCCAATGAGGACTTTTACCACATCATTTATAACATTACGGATCATGATTATACCGAATGATCCCTGGTCATAATCATACCAATCAATAGTCCATCTATGCACGTAAGCCATGGATGACTTTAATCACAATATAAGCATGAGGATGATGACAATGATATAAGAATTCAATTAAAAGAAAGAAAAATGATAAATTTTAAAGATTTATAATTTAATTTATCCAGAATTCAATAATGTTCAAATTTCCAACATGATACTGATTTTTAGAGTAAAATTTAAGAATGATATTGTATCAAAAATGATTTAGACCGAAAAGAAATCAATTTTTGTCATGAATAGTACTCCGGGTGAATAGTACCCCTTGAATAGTACTTCAGAAATAGTACCCCATGAATAGTACTTTGTGAATAGTACTCATGAATAGTACTTCGTGAATAGTACTTTATAAATAGTACTTTGTTAATAGTACCCATGAATAGTACTTTGTGAATACTACCGTATAAATGAATAATACACATGGACAATACTCCGGCATGAAAAGCTTTAAATTTAACAAGAATGTGCAAAAAATATTGTGAAATGATACAACATGAAGCATAAATTTCAAGGATATTCTACTAATTTTACGGAGTATAGAAGAAATAATTAACAAAATGAGGGTATAATTAGGAATACGAGACGAAATAATATTACTCACATACTACAGAGTATGGAAGAAAATATTATTCCTTATGAATACTGAACAAAAATAATATCCCTTATGATTGTTGAACGAAAATAATATTCTTACGAATATTGAACGAAGATGATATTCCTTACGAATATTGAACAAAAATAATATTCATACGAATACAAAAAATAATATCTTTTCAGAATATGAAATAGATAATACCCCTTACGACTGTTGAACGAAAATAATATTCCTACGAATATTAAACGAAGATGATATTCCTTACGAATATTGAACGAAAATAATATTCATACGAATGCAAAAAATAATATCTCTTCAGAATATGAAATAAATAATACCCCTTACCTTAGAAGAAGACTAAATACTGGAATAGTGAAGTAGCAGAATACTCTTCTTCTTTCTCTTTATAGCTTCTCTCTCTATAATTGCTCTTCTGAGTCTTAGTGAATTGGTGAAAATGAAGGAAGAATGAGCTTCTATTTATAGGAAAATATAGTTTCGATAATTACACGTTTCGGGGCTCGAAATATTACAGTATAATACCTTCATCTTTTCCTTCATTTTTAATTCCGTCCTGCAAGTATTATAAAACTTGCACCACCCCCCTAATAGTACATTATGTGAATCAATAGTACAATCATGTGACTCAATAGTTTATACATGTAAAAAAAATAATTACAGTATAGTACATTCATCTATACCTACATTTTTAATTTAGTCATGCAAGTATTATCAATCTTGCACCACCTACCCTAATAGTACATGCATGTGAATTAGTAGTACACACATGTGATCAAATACTTATAAGCATGTGAATTAATAACAACTAATTGCTCATTTATCCGATTAAATACCCGATTGGTCAATATAACCTCCAGACATCAATTATTATCGGAATAGATGTCGATTTCCACTAACACTAATAATCCCAACACAATGGAAATATCAATTTAATCTTTAATCAACATAAATGTATTCATCATAAATATTATAACTCATAATATTTAACAACCAGATCATTCCCAGGAAAGAGGGGGCTTTCCGATAAAGTTTTCTCCCTATTAGCGCGCAATTAGGTGACCAAACCCCTTTCCTAGACAGAACTTTCTAGACATCGTCAATAATGCAAATAATAATATGAATAAATTTGTCGTCTCAATTATTAATTTAATAATAATAAATATTATGCAGATTATACTGTGACAATAATTGAATCAATAATATAAGAGATATTATGCAGCAATTACTATAGCAATAATTGAGTATAACTGAGTGACTTCTCACGTAAGCATCAATAATTAATCTGTGTTCTCTTATGCGATCACAGACATCGCATTTCTTTTACTACCGAGTAGTTCAACAGTTTAACGGTAAAACTTTCACCGTTATTTTTATAAAAAGATATTTCTGTCATTTTCTAACTACGATAATACTTCCGTTTTGGGGTCAATCAATGATTGTGTCGTTGTACAAATATTCCCTATTAAATGAATATTCCCCGTCCAATCGAATATTCCCCGACACAACGAATATTTTATATCAACTTGCTTACTTTGCAAAATTTTCAAATGTCACCCTTAACTTTAACCTTTATCAATTTAACCATTTACTATAATTATAAGAAAATTGAATACTTTCATTTCATAAAATTCGCGGTCTTACAATCTCCCCTCCTTATGAAATTTCGCCCTCGAAATTTACGTACGTACCTGGTATGTCGAAGAGATGATGATACCTCGTCAGATTCTAACTCTTGAGGTATAACCTTTGAGTGTAGAATATATTCATTCTTATCCAACATTTTAATAGGTACCTCTTCATATGTTAAATCTTCCGCTATCTCGTCCAGTTCTAATTTAATAATGTGGTTCGTGTCGTCCACATATTTCCGTAACATCGATACGTGAAAAACGTTATGAACATGCGACATACTTGGCGATAAAGCAAGTCTATAGGCCACAGTTCCTACTCGATTGAGGATTTCGAATGGCCCAATTAAATCGATCGAGGGTTGAGATTTACTCTCTTCGTCGATTCTTGCTTCTAGAATAACGCCCTCTTGAACCTTCTTCACATTCATCAGCTCCGGGTGTGTAGCTTGAGCGATTTTAACTTTATCGGTTAACATCGATTCTACTTATATTATTTGACATCATCACGTGGGTCCCTAGAGTCTTTAACTCTATCTCTATCATTTGTAAGTCATATGAAATGGGTCTTTGTGTTAACAACATTACAAACGTAAACACATACGATCTTCTACTCAATGCATCAGCTACCACGTTCGCATTATACGTTTGTTTTGGTTGAAGAAATATTTAAGGGTTTTTGAAATAGGTTTTGTACCGGGGTTAATACAAAATTTAATTTCACACTCTGGGGTAGGCCAGGAAGTTCTTCAAAAATACGTCAGGAAATTTATTAACGATAGAAATATCATTTAAAAACTGTGACTCTCATCCAAGACTTGGATAGCACAGGTAATGAAGGTTTCTCCTAACATAGTTTCAACAAATTAGTCAAAGTTTCATTTCTCTGGAGTTAAATTTAAACGTTGAGCGCAAGTAAGAGAAATAAAAGAATGGGTAGAACCGGTAACAAATAAGGTATAGATCTAAGACCCCGACTTTTATGAATAAAAATGAATTTCTATAAATATCATTTTTCAATATTAAGGAGTGAATTTGATATAATGTTATAGTTGTGGGTATTATTTATAAATTTTGAAAAGTACGCAAGTTGTTATATTATATTCGATTGGTCGGGGAATATTCATTTTAACAGGGAATATTCGTACGATGGTATAATCATTGGTGGACCCCACAATGAAATTATTGTCAGAGTTAGAAAATGATAGAAATATCTTTTTATAAAAATAACGGCGAAAGTTTTATTGTTAACTGTTGAAATACTCGATGTTAAAAGTACAGTAATACGCGTGGTTGCATAGTAGCACACGGTAATGATTATTGATGCTTACGTGAGAAGTCACTCGGTTTTGTTCAATTATTGCTACAGTAATTTCTGCATAGTATCTCACGTTATTTGATTCAATTATTGTCGATATTTTATATATTATTAAATTAATAATTGAGACGATACATTTATTCATATTATTATTTGCAATATTGACGATGTCTAGAAAGTTTTATGGAGGAGAGGTTAGGTCACCTAATTGCGCGCCAATAATGAGAAATCCTTATTGGAAAGCCCCCTCTTTCCTGGGAACGATTTGGTTGTTAAATATTGCGAGTTATAATAATCATGAATAAATGTTGTTAAAAATATTGAGGGGATTTTTATGAAGTATTTGTTATAAATTGGCTTATTATATGGACCCCCATTTACCTGTTTTTCAAAATAATTGGTAGAAAGTTATTCATATAATAAAAGTAGGGGCCACATGTGGGGCCCACATGTGTTGAAAAATCAATTGTCAGGTGGAAGAATTGTGATTCACGAGAGGATTTACTATTTTTGTTATATTATATTATATTATATATATATATATACATATTATAATGAGTTTTGTTTTTTATGAAAAATAGAATATATTATAATTTATTATGCATACTGTTTGCATGGTGTCTGCATAGTAAGATTATACGAAATTAAAATTTTCAGGTGTCCGTGATTTTCAATTCCGTGTGCAGTCCGTGATTATTTTTCCTAAATAGTATCCTTCCATTCTCCTATAAATAGGATGCTTAGTTAGAATTGAAAATCACACCAGAATCAGAGAATTCTTCTTCTATAATATTGAGCGTATTTCTTTCGAGTTTCAGAAAGCTTTGAGCGTAGAAAACAGTGAAAGTTTTCTTCAAGAATATCCCCGCTATACCAGTTGGAATACTCTTCTTTTCAAGGTACGGGATATTATTTTTGTTCAGTATTCATATGAAATATTATTTTCTTCCATACTCTGTAGTATGTAAGTAATATTATTTCGTTTCAGATTTTGAATTCTACACTTATTTTTGTTAAAGTTTTGGCTTCTATACTCCATGAAATTAGTCGAATATCCTTGATATTTGCGCTTCATCCAGTATCTTTTCATGGAAATATTATTTCTGAGCATTCTTCATAAGTTTTAACTTTTTCATGCTGGAGTACTATTCACGGGGTTACTATTCCCAAAGTAATATTCACGGGGTACTATTCACTCTGTTACTATTCACCCGGGGTACTATTTATGATAAAAATTGTATTTCTTTTCGGTCCATATTATTTTTGATACAATATTATTCTTGAATTTTACTCCACAAAGTAGTATCATGTTGATAATTTGGACATTATTGAATTCTGGATAAATTAAAATATAAATCTTTAAAAATTTATCCTTTGCTTTCTTTTAATTGAATTCTTATATCATTGTCATCATCCTCATGCTTATATTATAATGAAAGTCATCTGTGGCCTATAGTGCATAGATGGACTTGGTATGATTACGACCAGGGATTATTCGGTATAATCATGACCGTAATGTTTCAAATGATATGGTACAAGTCCTCATTGGCCCATAGTGCATTGATGGACAGTTGTTGGTATGATCATGACCATTGGTGAAAACACGAATATCATTGGCTCGTAGTGCATGGATAATTTGTGGTCGTGATACTAATGAATATCCTTCGCCGTAGTGCAGAGATGACTTGATGATGTAGATTATTTATTAAGTTGAGTCTCAGCGATAAAACTGTTGATAAACTTTTTAAATCATAAAAGATAGTAGATTTTATGTTCTACATGACTCTTCTAATGGATTGTTGTTCCGCTGCAGTTAAACTTGATGTCTATTGTATTTTATTAGTTTAACACTGTTGAATGCTAATGATAATTTATTCTGCAATATCTTAGTCATAATATTTCTTATTGGGCTAGTTGAGCTCACCCTTTGCTTTCATTATTCTCTTAAGGAAATGGGAATATAGCTGGGACTAGTCGGGGAACGGAGTGACGGTCCAGATGTTTGCATTAGTAGTCCTCACTATTTTGTTAAATAGTGTGAAAATAAATGTAATAATATTGAATTTGAGTTTGGATATTGTCTAGAAGATAATATTCGTGTAAAAACTCTCAGCTACGCTTTTGGTCGTATTGTATAATTAAGTTTATATTTGAATTCTGTACCATGTATTTGGCGACTCAAGATGGGTGACGTATACCTATTTTTGGGGCGTCTGTGACGCCCCCAAATTCAGGTTCTTGAAACCAGAATTCAGTGCTTCACGATATCATTTCTTTGAGTAGAATAATAATAATATTGTCATAAATATCAAACTTAATTTACATATTAAAGTTGTCTAAATCCTAGGTACGCGACCTTCAAAATATTTCATTACATGATAGATAATAAATATCATTATCTTATTTAAGTCTAGCTATTACATAAGATAACACAAACTTATATTGTCAGCTTCCCTTTCTCTTTGTTCTTGGCAGAGCCCTCTGGCTGATCATACTTAACTGAAAACATTTAAATTAAACAAGAATAAGCATTTGAGTGCCTATCAAGTAATAGTAAACAATAAACGTTAGCTGAAAGGATTAAATGTTTTCTTTGGATAACACTTCTATAATGAAACAATAGTTGTGAAGTAAACTGAATCAACACTAAACAACATAACAATTCTATTTCAAATTTTTGAAACTACATACTGACTATAAATGAAGATCAGTTGACAGACTATGAACATTGTTTTTCATTTTTGCTAAGGTTTAGCAGAACTTTATCCGTAAACCATCATAACTTACGGGCACGAGGGTGATCTACCCAATGTGCCCTGTATTGATCAATACTACATATAAGAATGATATTTTCGTTCAACACATCCACCTTAGGCGCAAAAAAGTTTCCCAGATTCGGAATGTTAATACTTAGTCAGGAATCCGAACCAAAACAATTTAGTTGGATACAATAAAGTTCTATCACGTTCAACGATATTTCTAAATTTGTGTCTAGCCGAGTCAAATAGCTTATACGACCTTTAATATATACATACTGGAAATCAATAGGTATGTATTCACATGTGATTAACTACAATGATTATCCAAGTGGGGACACTTGTATAACCATATTTAGAGATTAACGAACAGAATAAATATCTGGATTATACAATAATATTGTACTGATAAACAATGAACGAATAAAGTTCGAGAGCTTGCGTGAATACGAATGATTGGATACATAATCGATAATAATGGAGTGAATAATCTGGCACAACGATAATATAATTCTAAAACTTTCTTACTCATGTCCATTGCATAAAGTAAATGCAAAGGTAGGATACTTGCACAATAAAAGTAGGGTTTGAGGAACTTGCCTATACATGTCCATTGCATAAAGTAAATGCAAGGGGTAAAGATACTTGCACAATGTAAAAGATAGTTCAAATACTTGCTCAATAATAATTGGAGTAAGTTTAGGAAACTTGCCTGGTCTGCTGCTTACAATACGTAACTTAGTTTTATCTTTTATATCGACCTATCATTAATAACATCACTATCGATTAGAATAACATATCATCACACAGTACTGTTATTCGCAGTCAGCACATAACCTAAGCAAATTGTCACATAGATTTAACAGTCATCGAATCACAAATAAACACTTATAAAGTTAAACTATCTCGGTCTGGATCAGTTTCTGAAATATTTCGGTGTACCGATGATTTTACCGGGTAATTATAGAGTCTAAGACTCTATACCGAAGTTCAATATAACTTAAACATCGGTCAAATTATTTTTAATTAACTTATAATAATTTTAAAATAATTATTATAATTTATCATGATTTCTCAAAAACAGGAATCATTATTAATTGATTTAAATATTAAATAATTATATCATCATTAATATTTAAATAATATTAAAATATTAATGCAACCATTGCCAAAATATCAAGGTTATTTTAATAACTCAAAATATTTTTAAAGTACTAATATTACCCTTAAATGGTTTTTAAAATAATTAAAATCATTTTTAAATAATTATCATTAATACTTAAATATTAATGCACTATTTACCAAAATATTAAAAGTCATTAATTATAACTTAAAAATATTTTTAATTCATTTATATCCTTTTTAAATGATTTTTAAATTAATAAACTATTTTAAACTATTTATTTAATATAATTATTAAATAAATCAAATATCATTTAATATTAAGTAATTAATGAATTTTACAAGTAAATATTGAAAGTTATATTTTATAACTTTAAATATTTTTAAACACTATAGTTTCTTTTAAAATGATTTTATAATATTAAAATCATTTTAAAACTAATTTATTTAATATAATTATTAAATAAATCTAATATCACTAATATTAAAATATTAATATTTTTTATGACAAAATATCAAAAGTTATATTTTATAACTTCAAATATTTTTATAACCTTTAAATAATTTTATATAATTTTTAAATCATTAATTTTATTTTTCATAATTTATTTAATACATTTATTAAATAACTTAATTATCATTAATATTAATTTATTAATGAAATTCATAACAAAATATTAAAATTCATTAAAATAACTTAAAATGTTTTCTTATAGCATAATATAATTTTAAATGATTTTTCAAGTATTAAAATTATTTTTAAATAATTTATTTAATATAATATCTAAATAAATTAATTACCATTAATATTCCAAAAATATTAAATATTTATGAAATATTTTCAAAATTATTAAAAACTAATTTTTAGGCTTTAAAATAATTTTTAGAATTTATTTAGTATTTTTAATAATTAAAAACCATTTTTTTCTATTTAATAATTAAAATAATTATTTTCCTAATAAAACTGTCGCAAAAGGGCCCTATTGCGACAGAACCGTCGGTATAGGTGTTCTTGAGCCTTCCTAGAAACGCATGTCAGTGTGTAGGGTGTCTGGTTTGACCATAATTTTCTCCATGATCCTAATGTATTCTGGTCAGCCTAAAGTGTTTAGATTGTAGTATAAATGTAATACTACTATTATCAATCAAGTTCATAGTCAACACATATCGCATCCGAGAGATCTAAGCTCTCAAACATGTTGTCATACATTGTAAGACCCCAACTTATTATAAATGAAATTTAATTTTCTCTATTTATTATTTTGAAATTGTGACACCCCCAAAATAGGTATACATCACCCATCTTGAGTCGCCAAATACATGGTACAAAATTTAAATACAACTTAATTATACAACAGTCGTGTAATATACGACAAAATACATGCTGCGAGTTTTGATACAAATATTGTCATCTAGACAATATCCACACTCAATTTAGTCCTCATTACATTTATTATCACACTATTTAACAGAATAGTGAGGACTACTAAGACACCATCTCGGACCATCACTCGCTTCCCGACTAGTCCCATTCTACGTTCTCATTTCTTGAAGAGAACAGTGAAAGAAAGGGTGAGCTCAACTAGCCCAGTAAGAAATATTATGACTAAGATAATGCAGAATAAATTATCATTAGTCCTCAACAGTGTTAAACTGATAAAATACAATAGACATCAAGTTTAACTGCAGTGGAACATGCAATCCATTAAAAGAGTCAAGTAGAGAATAAAATCTACTATCTTTTATGATTTAAAAAGTTTTCATCACTTTTATCGCTGGGACTCAGCTTAATAAATAATCCATATCATCCCTGCACTATGGCTAAGGATATTCATTAGTATCACAACCACAATTTATCCATGCACTACGGGCCAAGGATATTTATGTATTCATCAATGGTTATGATCATGCCAACAACTGTCCATCAATACACTACGGGCTAATGAGGACTTTTACCACATCATTTGTAACATTACGGTCATGATTACACCAATAATCTCTGGTCATAATCATACCAAGTCCATCTATGCACTACAGGCCACAGATGACTTTCAACAAAATATAAGTATGAGGATGATGGCAATGATATATGAATTCAATAAAACAAGTTCAAGAATTATTTTATCCAGGAACTAATAACGTCCAAATTGTCAACATGACACTTCTTTGTAAAGTAAAATTCAAGAATGCTCAGAAGAATATTTCCATGAAAAGATACCGGATGAAGCGCAAATATCAAGAATATTCCACTAATTTCATGGAGTATAGAAGTCAAAACTTTAACCAACTGAGTATAATAAAGAATGGAATAACAAAAGAAATTACCATGCATGCGGTACTTGATAGACAAGTTATTCTAATGAATAATAAATAACGGAACCGAGTCAAAGCGTAATACGCACCGACGGAGATATTCCAATGAATAATAAAGAATGGAATAACAATAGAAATCACCATGCATGCGGTACTTAGCGATAAAACAGGTTATTCCAACGAATAATAAATAACGGAATCGAATTAAAAGTCCCAAAAACGCATGCATGTGATATTCCAGCGAGAATAATAAAGACGGAACCAGTCCTACGTAAAACGTCTTGACGTGATATTCTAACGTAATAATAAAGACGAATCAAATCCCACAGAAAACGATGTATAGTGATGTTCCAACGAATAATAAAGAATGGAATAACAGAAGTTCTCTTCATGAATATGAAAAAAATAATACCCCTTACCGTAAAAGAAGAGTATCCCGACTGGTAGGGCGAGGATATTCTTTAAGAAAGTTAGCACTACGCTCAAAGCTTCTTAAAACTCTAAAGAAATACGCTCAAGATTATAGAAGAGAATTTTCTTTGAATTTCTGGTGTGATTTCAATTCTAATTAAGCATCCTATTTATAGGAGAATTGAAGGGGTACTGTTTAGAAAATATCACGGACGTAAAAATTTTATAAATCACGGATGTCCTTTGCAATAATCGATGCTTGAATTTCAAAGCCATTATTGAGTAAAACAAAAATATAATATATATATATATATATATATATATATATATATATATATATATATATATATATATAACACATGGTTTTAACAAAACCATCTATAATTCATCCACCTATCACTATCATAAG
Source organism: Panax quinquefolius (assembly GCA_020205615.1). Classification (NCBI taxonomy): domain Eukaryota; kingdom Viridiplantae; phylum Streptophyta; class Magnoliopsida; order Apiales; family Araliaceae; genus Panax; species Panax quinquefolius. The sequence goes on along the minus strand of CM035156.1, from coordinate 68,826,893 downwards.
AACACTTTCCCACCATTAATTCAACTTACACACACTCCTACACACACGATACACACACACACATTTTCCAATTCTACCCCCATAAGTCCCTTTCATACATATATATATATATATATATATATATTATATATATATATATATATATATATATATATATATATACTCTACCAATTATTTTGAAAAATGGGTAAATGGGGTCCAAATAATAAGTAAAAGTTTACAACAAATACTTCATAAAATTCCTTCAATATTTTTAACAACATTTATCATCATTATTATAATTCACAATATTAATCGACTGTGTCGTTCCTCGTGAAAGAAGCGGGCTTTCCAATAAGGATTTCTCCCTATCAAGCGCTTGCAATTAGGTGACCAAACCTCTCTCGGCGTAACTTCTAGACATCGTTAATATTGAAAATAATAATATTAATAACTTTGTCATCTCAATTATTGATTTAATAATATATAAAATATCGACAATAATTGAATCAAATAACGTGAGATACTATGTAACAATTCTTTGAAACAAAAGCGAGTGACTTCTCAAATAAGCATTAATAATCAATACCGGTGTGCTACTACGCAACCACGACATCAGATTTTTACTACCGAGTAGTTCAACAAAGATTAACGAAAAAACTTCACCGTTATTTTCATAAAAAATATTTTTGTCGTTTTCTTCATCGAGACAATAATAATTACATTGTAGGGTCCACCAATGATTCTTGTGGTCGTATTTAATATTCCTCGTTTAAAACGAATATTCCTCGACCAATCGAATATTATATAACAACTTCCGTACTTTGCAAATTTTATAAATATTACCCATAACTATAACATTATATAAAATTTATTCCATAATATTCAAAAATGATATTTATAGAAAATACATTTTTATTCATAAAAGTTGGGGTCTTACAGAAATATTAAGGGTTGATTTGATTAATGTGGTTAGTTATGGGTTAAATGTGCAAACAACTTAAATAAGCAAGTGGTTATAAAATGTTCATTGTTGTCGGGGAATATTCATTTGGTCGTGGAATATTCTTATTATCGGGGAATATTCGTACGACGACGCAGTCTTGTGTGGGCCCCATAACAGAAAGCGATTAGATAAAGAAAACGAAAAGTATAAGTTGTTTATAAATAACGGCGTAGTAGTTACCGTTAATACTGTTGGAATACCCGGTGGTTAAAACACAGTAGCACACAGTATTGCACCAATTATTGATTCTTACGTAAAAAGGCACTACTCAATAATTGTTACAGTAATTACTGTTCAATATTTTATTTTATTGATCTAATAATTGCTGTGTTGATATTTTATATTATTGTTGTTTCAATAATTGTCATTACACAGTATTTTCCATTATCAGATCAATATTTCATATTATTTGAATAATATTATTAGATAGCATTATTGGCAATGTCTAAAAAGTTCTGTCTAAGGAGAGGTTTGGTCACCTAATTGCGTGCCAGTAAGGAGAAATCCTTATTGGAAAGCCCCCTCATTCATGGGAACGGCCTGGTTGTCAGTATTGTGATTCTATAATATTATTTGTGAATAATTAATTATTGATTTATATGATAAGGAAAATATTCATTTTATGGGGATATAGATGGAGAAAATTTTAAAGTGACAATTGTTAAAAAATTGATATTTTATCTTTTTCTGATAAAATAATCATTTAAATATATTATTATATTATAATAATATAATAATGGTGATATTTTTACAATGAAGGTGTGATATATGAATAATTGAGGAGAAAGAGTATTTTTGTTACAATAAATATTAAAAACATGTTAAACATGTCGGTGGGCCCCATTTCTTTACTGAAATCTGATTATAGCCTGTAAAATCGCCCGTATGTGGATTTCGGTCAATTTCTATTTAGAATTTGGAAAAATTTAAACTTACAAAGTTGTAGAGAATTGAATTTCCTATGAAATGGACATAAGATTCTAATTTTTCTGATAAAAGAGCTATTTATTGTGAATTATTAAATATCCAGAATAATTGATTTAATTTTATTTTTTGAGTTTTAAATGAGTTTAATGGGAAAAACGTTTTTGGTGATGGTTGGTGAGGTGTGGCTGAGATTTGGACAAAATAAGTGTGCGTAGGAAGTTAAGAAAAAATATATTATTATTTTATTAAATTTTCTGCTTTGGTGTTCTAATAAGCATTTTCCTATAAATAGGGTGCTTAGGTTAGAATTGAAAATCACACCAGAAACTAAAGTTTTCTCTCTCTATATTATCGAGCGTATTCTTGTGAGTATTTTGATACTCGGAGTGTTGCTATACGATGCAAGATCACTTCAGCACTATATCCAGTATTCCAGTCAGAAGTACTGTCTTTTTGAGGTCAGGGATATTATTTTTTTTAAAATGATATTATTTCTTTCAATATCATTATGCCAGAATATTAGTAAGATTTTTCTTGTGACATTCTTGTCTTTTAGTGTCGGGATTACTATTCACATATACGACACTATTAACGTATACGGTACTATTCACGAATACGGCGATATTCATATAAAAATTTAATTTTTCGTTTTTTTGTCCAAAATATCTATTATGGATACTAGCTTTGATTGTATCCATGTTTTGGTCTTCATTCTTGAATTTTACTCCACTATGGTTATTTATGAAGTATTTTTGAACTTGGACTGTTTAAAGTACGAATCCTTAATATTTGCTCTTTTGTTTCACTGGATTCGTTTTCTTTAAAATATTTTTCAAAGCATCCTCACCCTAAATGATGATATTATCTTGAATATCTTTGGCTTTAGTGCAAAAGATGGTTGATTTTCTTATGAATATCTTTGGCACCAGTAGTGTAAAGATGTACAAGTGTTGAGATGAACATGACCAATCGATGAATATCTTTGGCCCAGTAGTGCAAAGATGAATATTTGATTCAAGATGTATATTGATTGATGTTACTGAGGATAAAATATTGATGATGGACTTTTAAATTAATAGATAATAGTAGATTTCATTCTCTCACGTAATCGTTTCTATGAATTATTATTTTCATTGCGAATATTGATCTCAAAACTTGTTGTCTATTATATTCTATCGATTTTTCCTGTTGAAGACTAACGATAATTTTTTCTATATTATCTTAGTCATAATATTCTTTACTGGGCTAGTTGAGCTCACCCTTTTCCATTTTGTTCCATTTTTCTTCTCAGGAGGCGAGAATGTAGCGAGTACTAGTCGGGGTATGGAATGAAGGTTCTAGGAAGTTGTTTTTGAAGTCCTTACTATTTTGTAAAATAGTGTATTAATAATTGTAATGAGGACTTATTTGGGTGTGAATATTGTCTAGATAAAAAATATTTATATTTAAAATCACAGTTTATGTGTTGTCGTATTTTGCACGACAATTGTATTAATAAAGTTATAGTTGTTTCTGTACCATGTATTTGGTGACTCAAAATGGGTGTTGTATACCTATTTTGGGGGCGTCACAGCTCACATGTGTGCACAGCATAAGTTTGGCGCAGATAAAGACATACCAAGCCTTTCCATATAAACTTAGGTGCGAAAGAGGGAATGTCATGCTGCCACGTTCATGCAGTGTCCATGTGGTGCCCGGTTGACAAAGCTCACATATTATGGTTTCATAATCTGGTCCTTGACTCACAAGACTTGCATATTCATTGTTTTGTCCCTCCAACGGCAGTTGGTAGCAACCGTTGATGTCTTCTTTGCCAAATTCAACAGGTTTCCCTCTTACATACACTCCTTAGTGGAAATGCTCGGAAACGTTGGCGTAGAGCTCTTTAACGACTGCAATTACTGCCAGGTCGGGTTGTGCGATTAGTGTGAACCAATTCCTCTCAGCAATCATGACCACCATGTCCCCATCCTTGGATTGATCGGGCCTTAAACCGCGTTCGGGGACGAGAGAGCGGGTAGCCATACGGTTATAGTGTTCTTGAGCAGCAGCACTTACGAACCAACGACTGTCAAATTTTTGGGGAACTGAGGCTGACCCAGAACCTTCTCCACGTTAACGCTTTGAAGCCATTTGAGTAATCTAAAAGTGAAAACATACATGTTAAGATTTTGTTCAAATTTAAAAAATGACCCCCAAACTAAGAAGTAGTATGGCAGTGTATACAAAGGGTTGAGGGTATGGTTAGGCACACAGTAACATTCAATTATAAAAGTGAAACTGATTAGCCTAACTTGTCCAAAACATATGCAAATATCACAATTTTCTCAAGAAGCACACTAGTAGTCCCAACAAGGTGGACATGGTCACAAAAACCTTATGGTATTACTTGATAAAGACTATGTACTATGTAGGCATGGAAGTCATGTAAGACCCACCAATGTATGTACAAATAAAAATCCTGGTGAACCTTGATCCGACAAGTGTGGACGGCATGTAATAAATTGGAAACCAAAGTAAGGTATCAATAAAACACCATGCAGACATTTTATCAAACATATGATGGGCGTGCTAGATGTCTCAAATTGTATATCAAGCCAAAAAATTAGTAGCAGAATTAGTATTATGTGGACATAGATACCAGCCAATCAGAACATATATGTACACAAAACCTTACGTACCTGGGTGATCGAATGTGTGTGTTTAAATCAGATCTTACCTTGGTGATGAGAGATTGTAGATCAATTAAAGAATAAAGAGGGAGATGGATAGATCGTGATATAACACTTCCCTTTATAGCCATTGGAAGAAAAAGAAAGAGTCTAAGAAGTAAAAACCGAACAAAATTGAAACACCAAAAGGACTTGTAACCGCACCCCAGCACCGGGGCGCTAGGTTATAAGGGCAAGACAGCGCCGGGGCGCTGCTTATCAATATCTGGGAAAAGGCCCTAGCGTCGGGGCGTTGTAGAGTAGGCTATCAGCGAGGCGTCGGGCACCTTTGGGCCTAGTTGTCGAGGATTCTGATGCAACCTTTGGCGTTGTGGCTCTTCATGTTTGAGCAAGGTATTGGGCCTATTTTTTGAGGATTCTCAGTTAGAAGGCGTCGGTATTTTGTAGCCCTTAATGTCTTTGGGCAACGGGCCGCTTTGCTTGAAAATTGTGACTTGTTTAGCCCGTTTCCTGCCACTTTGTTCAATTATTTCTTTGGCCTGACCCTAATGAACGAGTGAGCACTTTGCACAGAAATAGGTAAAAAAATCATGAAGAATGTTAGTCTAATATATTATACAATGAAATGTAAGTACTGCAAATGCTATAAAGAAGAATTAATTGAAATTAACAAAACAAAATAAATTAGAACACATGGGGTTGCCTCCCCAGAGCACTTGGTTTCAAGTCGTCAGCCCAACTTTGTTGTGTTACTCAATTGGCCGCTGGATCGGAGAGGTACACATTTGTAGATTGGGGTTTGATGGGCCCACTACTATAACGATTCGAAATTTCAAAGTGTAATATTTAAATTTATTGATTAATATAAATATTTATTTGATGTGTCTATTGTGGGAATGAAGTACTTAGATTTGGGGGTGTCACAGGTTGGTATCAAAGCCTTAGGTTATGAACCTTAGGTGGGGAAAAGCCTTAGGAAGTAACCTTTGAAAAGATAGTAATGATAAACTCTTATCGAGTTTTAAGGAAAAATTAATAAAACACTTATGTGCTTGTGTGATTATAACTTATGTGCTTGTGAGCGTCGAGTAATGATTAGTAATTAAAACTTAAAATTTGGTTGACAGGATGGCTAATATAGGAAGATCCAGTCAGGCTAGAGAGGAGGAGCCTTGAGATATTTAGGTGATTTGGGAACAGCTACGGCCACGGGAAACAGTTCCGTCAGCCACAGTAGTTGACCAGGAAAGAGTACGTAATGAGGATGATGAAATAAAGACGGATGAGGAGGACCCCGTGGAGCTGCCACAGTCGGATGAGGAGGACGAGGAGGAAAGGATTCCACTTAACTCGATAGCTGGCCGTATGTACGATGAGGTGTATGACCATAATGTAGAACTTCAAGATACAATCGAGGAGTTACAAGAGATAGTAGCTGAACAACAGACCTCGATGGCACAGAAGGACGATGAGATCCAAGATAGAGAGGAATGACTGAACAATGTTGAAGAAAAGCTTGTTCACACCGAAGGAGAGAATAAGCGAATGATGGCAGAGCTTGCAGAGTTGAAGAACAAGCTGAAGGAAGAATCTACAAAAAGGGCAAGAGCTGAAGACGCGTACAGTGAAGCTTATCAACGAGCCGGAATGGCAGAGAGGGATGCATAAGCAAAGAGGAGGAAGATGGAAGAGATGAATAACGTGTTCAACATCGCGATCAATCGAGCTCAAGATCGGGTCATGGGTTACCCAATTTAGTTCAAGATGCTACCCTCATACGTATTAGACCGCCACACAATGTTCTGAATTATGGATGAAGAGCGTCGTAAGGCTATGCAATATCTTAGTAGGACATTGTAGGGAATGCAATTGATATGTGGTTAGAAAATAAATGAGATGTAAATCCCGAGTATGATATAACCAATCGGATAGATGATGGTGAAAGTGTTGTCCTATAACTGTTATAGTTCAGGAAAGTAATGTAAATAGCAGTGATGCTATTGTTTTGATGTTTTTGAAAGATTAAGAATGAATAAAAGTTATTATTTTATTCAAAGTGTTATGTGTTATGTGAGAAAATTTTGTGTGTAAATTAAGTAGAGATGCTTAAAGAAATGGAGTATTAGACTAATGGGTGTATTTTAACAGAAAATGGCTTCAAGACGTCAGCCACCACGATGGAGAACCACTGAGGAAACTAACAACAATAATGTGGAAGGAAATTCGGTTCAGCAGCTAGTGACGTTACTGACGGGTGCTTTGCAGAATCAACCTCAGAATTAAGGTACTACGTTTAAGGACTTCAAGGCTGTTGGACCACTAGAATTTTGTGGGTCCATGAATCCAGTTGAATCACAGACTTGGATTATGGAAATCGAGAAGGTTTTTGATGTTGCTAGGGTAGAGGATAACTAGAAGACTGCTTTTGCAACCTTTCATGTTGGAAGTAGAGGCTAGTTATTGGTGACAGGCCAACAAAACTCGGGAAGGACCAGGAGTTATGACCTAGGATAGATTTAAGGAGTTGTTCTTCGAGACCTATTTCCCAGCGAGTTCGAAGAGTCAGCTAGAATTATAGTTTTTGGAATTGAAGCAGGAAACAATGTCGGTGTCTGAATATGCCACAAAATTCAACGAGTTGGTGAGGTTTGCGCCATATCAAGTCAGTACAGATGAGTGAAAGGCAAAGCGGTTTGAACAAGGATTGAAGCCCTAGTTGTACAATAGGGTTTCCCTGTTCCAGTTGAAGACATTTGCAGCAGTGATGGAGAAGGCGATTCTCGCTGAAAGTGGAGGCGAGGCAGTAACAAAACATAATCAAGAATAGAGGAAGAAGAAAAGTGAAGGTGATGCTAAGAATAGTGGTGGTGGTAATGGTGGAAATGGCAACAATTTGAAGAGGAAGTGGAATGCGAATGGGGGAGCTGGAAATCAGCAAAGAAACCAGCAAAATAAGAATTTCGAAACATGTACTACGTGTGGAAAGTTTCACAAGGGAGTGTGCTTACTGGGGAAACGAGTATGCTTCAATTGTGGCCAGGAGGGTCACATAGCCCCAAATTGCACTCAAGCTAAGAAGAATGTTTGTTTCACGTGCGGGTCCAAGGATCACTTTACTCGTGAATGCACTAAGAAGAGATCTGGTGAGACAAATGGGAGCAAGAGAAATGCTAGTGGAGGTGCGCTAGCTATTGCTGGACTAACAACAACAAATAAGCCCACAACCAAAACTTTCAACATGACGATTCAGGATGCGGTGCAATCGAAAGATGTCGTGTCAGGTATTATCCCAATCAATGATATAGATGCATATGTATTATTTGATTTGGGTGCTACTTGTTTGTTTATATCTGATGATTTTGCTAAGAAGTTAGAAATACCTAGTGAAGAGTTGAAATTCCCTTTGAATATATAAATTACGAATAGGGAAGTGCTTCCTGTTAGGTTCGTATACAAGAACTGTAGAGTGAACATTAAGGGGAATGTTATGAAAGTTAATTTAATTCCGATAAAACTAGGAGAGTTTGATGTTATTTTGGGAATGGATTGGCTATTCAATTATGGAGCGATAATTGACTGTCAAAAGAAGTGTTTAAACCTTATGACTCCGTCAAAGTTAGTTTTTCGTGGTAGCAAATCACCTAGACAAATGAAATGTTTGACAATGATGTAGACCAAAAAGTTATTGAGTCAGGATTGTGTAGGGTATCTAGCTTACATAGTTGATACTAAAAAGGAGAAGGGTATGAAATTTGAGCAAATACCGGTGGTTAGGGAGTTCGTGGACGTGTTTCCGGAGGATTTGCCAGGACTTCCACCTGACCGAGAAATCGAGTTCGTGATCGACTTAGCACTAGGAATCGCTCTAATATCGAAGGCCCAGTACAGAATGGCCCCGGTGGAAATGAAGGAACTAATGGTGCAACTGCAAGAACTGTTAGACAAGAAGTACATTCAGTCGAGTGTGTCACCGTGGGGAGACCCAGTGTTATTCGTAAAGATGAAGGATGGGCCAATGCGTCTTTGCATTGATTATAGGGAATTGAACAAAGTCACTATTAAAAACAAATATCCATTTCCAAGAATAGATGACTTGTTTGATCAATTGAAGGGTGCTAGATATTTCTCGAAAATAGATTTGAGAAGTGGATATCACCAATTGAAAGTAAGGAAGGAGGATGTACCAAAGACGGCATTTCGATCTAGGTACGGACATTATGAATTTTTAGTAATGTCTTTTGGTTTGACAAACACCCCTGCAGCATTCATGGATTTGATGAATAGGGTGTTTAAACCATTTTTAGACAAGTTTGTAGTGGTATTTATTGATGATATTCTGGTGTACTCTAAAACTCAAGAGGAACACGTGGAACACTTACGTTTGACGTTGGAGACGTTAAGAAAGGAAAATTTGTACGCGAAATTCTCTAAATGTGAATTTTGGTTAGAACGTGTACAATTCCTTGGGCATGTGATTGATAAGGATAGGATTTCAGTGGATCCATCTAAATTCGAAGCTGTGATAAATTGGGAACAACCAAGAACTCCATCAGAAGTAAGAAGTTTCTTGGGATTGACAGGTTACTATAGACGATTTATCCAGGATTTTTCCAAAATTGTCACTCCGTTGACAAATTTGTCAAGAAAATCTATAAAATTTGTTTGCATGGAGAAGTGTGAAGAAAGTTTCCATGAATTGAAAAAGAAGCTCAGTGTGGCACCTGTGTTGTCATTACCAGATAATACATGAAATTTTGTGGTGTATAGTGATGCGTCACACAAGGGATTGGGTTGTGTCCTTTTGCAGAACAACAAAGTTATTGCGTATGCATCAAGGCAACTGAAAGACTACGAGAAAGGGTATCCGACTCATGATTTATAGTTGGTGGCAGTTGTCTTCGCACTGAAGATATGGAGACACTATCTCTACGGAGAAAAATGCGAGATCTACACAGACCATAAAAGTCTACAGTATATTTTCACACAGAAAGACCTGAACATGCGGCAAAGGAGATGGATGGAACTGATAAAAGATTATGATTGTGAGATCTTTTATCATCTGGGCAAAGCTAATGTGGTTGTAGATTCCCTGAGTAGGAAAGGCAGAGAAAAGTTGATGTTGTTAACCGACAAGGAATAGCTTATTTCAGCAATGGCAAGGTTAGAGCTGGAAATCAAATTTCCAGATGAGTTCGATGAATAGTTATTCCAGATAGAAGCTAGTCCAACTTTAATGGAGAAAGTGAAGAACGCACAGCTACAGGATGAAGAATGCAAGAAAATAAAAGAAAACGTGGGCGAGGGTAAAGAAGTGAAGTACAAGGTCAATACTGAGGGAATACTAAAATTCGAAGGACGAATTTGGGTTCCAGTAGTACAAGATATTAAAGAAGAAATCTTGACGGAAGCTCATAACTCAAGATATTCGATTCATCTGGGAAGTATGAAAATGTATCCAGATTTGCGGCGTCATTTTTGGTGGCCGAACATGAAAAGTGATGTTGTAGAATGCATTGTAAAGTGCTTGACATGTCAGAAGGTGAAGGCCGAGCATCAACGACCAAGTCGATTACTTCAACCGTTGGAGATACCGGAATGGAAATGGGAGCATATCACAATGGATTTTTTGGTAGGTCTTCCAACGACTCAGAAAAGATACGATGCGATATGGGTGGTAGTGGACAGATTAACAAAATCTGCACACTTTTTGCCAATAAAGATTAGATTTAATCTTGATCAGCCGGCGAAACTTTACGGGAAGTAGATCGTTTCAAGACATGGAGTTCCAGTGTCAATTGTATCAGACAGAGATCCGAAGTTCACATCAAATTTTTGGAAGAGACTACAAGAATGCATGAAAACGCAATTGAAGATGAGCACATCGTATTATCCGCAAACCGATGGGCAAAGCGAAAGAACGATCCAGATGCTTGAAGATATGCTCAGAGCATGCATCATGGATTTCGAAGGAAATTGGGATGATCATCTACCATTGGTGGAATTTGCATACAACAATAGCTACCATGCAAGCATTGGTTTACCACCGTATGAGGCATTATACGGCAGAAAGTGTAGAACTCCACTATGCTACGATGAAGTTGGAGAACGTTAACTATTAGGCCCAGAACTGGTACAATAGACCATTGAAGTTTTCAAACTCATCAGAGCAACACTGGTAGCTGCTCAAGATCGACAGAAAAAGTATGATGATCAACACAAGCAGAGTCGTGAATTTGAAGCAGGAAATTTCGTGTTCCTGAAAGTTTCTCCTTGGAAGGGAAAAATTCATTTTGGCAAGAAAGGCGAGCTCAGCCCGAGGTTTATTGGACCTTTTGAAATATTGTGCAGAGTGGGAGAGGTGGCTTACGAGGTAGCTTTACCTCCAGAATTAGAGCATGTGCACAACGTTTTTCATGTGTCAGTGTTGCGACCGTATAAACCCGATTACAAGCATGGGATTGAGTATGAACCGTTGCAGTTCAGTAAATATTTGTCTTACGAAGAACTTCCTATCCAGATAGTCGATAGGAAAGAAGAAGTGCTGAGGAATAAAGTGATACCTTCTGTGAAGGTGATATGGAGGAACCACAATGTCGAAGAGGCTACGTGGTAACTCGAAGCTGATATGATGAAGAATTATCCTGAGTTATTTGTTTAGTTTGTGTCTTCGATTATGGGGACAGAATCTTTGTAAGTAGGGGAGAATGTGACGATTTGATTGTTTGAATTGTGATTCTGGGGACAGAATCCTTGTAAGGAGGGAAGGATATAACGATCGAAAATTTCAAAGTGTAATATTAAATATTTATTGATCAATATAAATATTTATTTGATGTGTCTATTATGGAATTTATGAATCTAAATTTATTAGAGAATTTTCTAAATTTAATTAAATTATAATTTAGAGATTTGTATTGTAACATGAGGTGTTATAATTTTGTGATATTTGCTAAAATGCTATATTTATAGTTATAATAGTTAAAGTGCTTATTAAAATAAATTAAAAAGGATTTAAATTAGTTTTTTTCAAAAAAGGCTTAAGTATTTTAATTCTTTAAAATTTAAATGGTTTGCCAAACAAGCCTTATGGCTTTTGATATTTCTAATTTTTGAAATTTAATAAAATAAACAAAATTAATTAAAATCATAAATATAATATATATTTATATTATATCGTTAATGTTGATAATGCAATTAGTATTAGTATTATGGGTTTGTCAGTTTTAAAATACGCTTAATGTTATTTGGCTTGGCCTAGCTATATGCATTCTAGCATACTGAGTTTTGAGAGAGTTTAGAGAACTTGAGAGGTTAGCAGAGAAAATTGAGAGAGAGTTACAAATTTTCACAGCAAGTTCAAGTGATTAGCAGTGTTTGCATTTGTAATTGAAGGTATGTTTTACAACTTTGATATTATAAGTATATATATGAATATTACGACAACAATTTTCATACTCTGTGAATTTCAAATTGTTGAATTGTTGTTATATTATGGGATTACTTGTGATTATATGAGTATATGATAACTGAAGATTGTGTCTTAAATGAGAATTTCATTCTAATTTTGGTTTACAGTAGAAGAAAAGTTTGTAGTGCATGTTTATAGGTATTTTTTTCATATGTTCATGAAAAGTATAAATTTTAGTGGCCAATTAGTATGTGAAATTTTAAATTGAAGCTTGTACATGTTAGTTCTATGAGATAAGAGCATAATTTAATTTGAATAAGATGAATTGGTCATGTAATGAATTACAGTGATGATTTTTAGGATGAATGTCCAGAAAATGGAGTTTTTTATGAAAACATGAAAATTGAGAAATTTAAAATAGTTTTTGTGGTTGTTAAATTGTGTAAAGTGATTGTATGTGTTAGCAATCATGTCTATGATAGTCATATATTTATTTTACGTGTTATTATCACTGTTCGGTGGGTGAAATTCGTGTTAGTTGACTTAAGAAAAGTGCCGAGCTCTATTACGTAAAAAACTCGAGTTCGTGAGTCACGCGGTAATGCGTCAGACCTTTAAGCGCGGGTCTTGTTGTCATGCATGCGGTGCGACATCCCCATATAAAAACTTCAAGTACCATGCGAGTGCCCATTTTCGCACAAATCAAGTCTGTTTATTCTGCAGGCTTTGGTTGGTCATTCTAGCTTAGCTTAAGTTTATGGAATGTGAGAATCATGTAACAATAAGGTGAAATAGAGTCATGTTATGTGGATTATGAATTCAAAATCTTAAAACTGATTAGTAAATCGAGAATGCGTTATGTGATAATTTGGTATACATAATGAACGTTAGACAAGTATTGCGAAGTAAAACGCTTTGAGTTTCTGAAATGTAAATGGTAATGATCATGTTATGGTATGTTAGCATATCTAATAGGTTTTGTGGTTCTAAAATTATGTGTAGGTGATCGTGAGTTTAATTTTATATCTTATGCTCGAGGCAAGTTTTATAACTCTATATTTTCATTGAGCAAGTTTCTAAACCCTATCTTTTTACATTGAGAAAGTTTTCTAACTCTGCACTTTCGTTGAGTTAGTTTTATTACTACATTGAGTAACTTTATTCCTTTGATTGAGCAAACTTTAACTCTAATGTCATTTGGAACTCTCATTTGATTGATTCATTCTAACTTGTCTATAGTTAAGTAAGTTTCTTAAGTTTTATTATTGTATAATGAATGTAGTTTTGAATTCTCGTCCTTATTATTGAACTGTTTTAATTCTTTGCATGAGTTAATACCGTGTTGAGCAAGTTCTAGTTTTTAGCTTGGTATCAGTTAATGTACGTTCAATAATTTTATTTCTAATATTATAAAACTCTAACCTTAGCTTATTTATTGCTCAAGCAAAGGTTTACCATTTTATTCATTTTGTCGAATACTTATGCTTTACAGTTATTTTAAGCACGAGTTTAACATTGTACAATCAGTTTAACATTGTACATTGCGTTTGGAGATATTGCCTACTCATTGACACCGATCACATTTTAGCATAGAGAGATATGCATCTTTGAATAGGGAAGGCCATAAAAAACCCGACTACAACACTTTGGCTGCTGTTCTATCACCCACGTAATAACCTCCGTAATCTGATGAGTGGCAATGACTTAATATGCTATCCATCTCGTCTTGTGGCACACATCGTCTAATCATTTGGTCTGCATGTAACGACCCCAAAATAGGTCCATTCCATCCAACTCATTATGAGTCGCCAAATATATGGTACGGAAAACAACTACAACTTTATTACAACAATTATCGTGCAAAATACAACAACACATATGCTGTGAGTTTGGATACAAATATATACCAATTGTAGTACGTCACAATGACACCTTACATAAAGGTATAGTCAAAAACTGTTTTAGAAATTAGAATCTTTGGGAAGTGCTCAAGGAAACCTTCATACATGGGAGGCCATGCTTATAGGTTATTATAGATATCATATGGCCACAGAATTATCCTTGGTTGACCCAATAGACCCCAAAGAAAAACGAGAAGATTACTATCATATTCTTCCCAATGGTGAGTCTTCTCTTGACATATCATTATCTCCACTGTCTCTAATTGGGTATTAAACTCCAAACAAACACCAAGATTATATAGGTAGTGCTTGTAAATATACTCAGCAAGTGGATGAGCACAACCATGTCTTATGATAACACGAGTTTGTATGTCATTAGACATCTTGTATGATAGTGACAAAACACCCTTCCAAAGTTGAGTTCGCCTCACCCTATTTGATTCACCAAAAATAACTATTAAATGATGTATAAAATACAACACACTAAAGTCCTCAATAAAATTATTTCCATACTCTTTAGGAGAACCTCAACAACTATAGACCACCGCTTCTATTCCTTGTTATCCCTCACTCAACTCAAATACACTTTTATTACCCGAAGGGAATTGTGAAATAAAAGGGTGAGCACAACTAGCTCAGTAAAGAATATTATGACAAAAGATAAATAAATTATCAATAGTCTTCATCAGTAATAAATCAGAGATTTAGAACATATGGTAGATGATAAAACTTTTCAACCATAGTTGCAGCGGAATGAATAATCCATTAGAAGAGTCAAATAGACCATAAAATCTATTATCTTCTCCATGTTAAAAGTCCACCAACAATGTTTATTCCCCAGTAACATCAATCAATAATTCCCCATCCCACAATCACATGTATAACTTCATAACCATAATTGTAGTTCTAAATTCCTCTTCTTATCCGGATTTAAGATAATTTCATCACCGCCTTTACCCGAAACATCAAAGATCATGGTTATACTTCAAATCACGCCTCGCTCATAATCATACTAATAAATTCATCTTTGTACCACGGCCAAAGATATTCATCAACAGTTCATCTTTGCACTACATGCCAAAGATATTCAACAAAAAGTCATCTTTGCACTACGAGCCAAAGATATTTAACAACAGGTCGTCTTTGCACTACAGGGCAAAGATATGTAGCAACAGGTCATCTTTGCACTACGGGCCAAATATATTCTTCAATAATTCATCTTTGCACTACAGGCTAAAGATATTCAACAACAGGTCATCTTTGCACTACTGGCCAAAGAGAACCTATAGTCACGATCATACCAATAATCTACCCATCTTTACACTCAAGTCAAAGAGAAATATCATCATTAGGGTTATAAGAATGTTATATAAAAATAATATAATCAAAACATGGTTTTAATTTCAAGAGTAAGATTCATAAATCAACGATAATTTGGTCAGAGAAGAAACCAATTTGTCGTGAATAGTACCCCGTATTCATACATAATGTACCGTATCACGTGTACAAAGAAACCTCGACACAAAAAGATAAAGTTTCATAAAAATTCATATCCATATTTATAACACCTTAATCCAAATGTTATAAATCACTTAGAAATCTCATAATCTAATATTATTAATATTACAATAATATTTTAATCATTTCTTAAACTTATAAATAATTTAATCCAATTATTTACACTTTAATAATTAATGCATTTAATCATCTAAAATGCCAAACTCATAAGATTTCATCATCATTAACCAAAACCCTCATTAAAAATCAAGCATATACCTCATATATGATTTTCAAGCCAATAAATCATATTTTCCAATTTTCTTACTTCACATAACATATTTAATTCATTTACTCATAACTAAAATATTTTCATGAAAAATACCAAATCAGTTCCAAAAATATTTATTTTCGGGATTTAGAAGAATATAGTCCCATATTGAATATATATTTTTCTCGAAATTTTAAAATTCATTTACTATTTTTCACATGGCCAAAACTATCGAATATTTAAACATTTATCATAAATTATACTTTTATCCACAAATTCTGAAATTTACACGGTATACTCATATTATATAGATGTACTCCCAATAAAAATTTTATCAATTTTGGAGTTAATCTCAAGGAGTTATAAGTGGTTACTTTTAAAATAGTCTTTTCTCATAAAATCCATAACTCCTAATCTATACATCCAAAAATCACCATTTTTGGACACAATCTACAAAACTCATCAAAATATCATTTCAAATTTTTCTAGAATTTTTGAAGGTTCAAAAAAATTTCGAAACTAAAAAAATATAATAACCCTTAAAATCCCTTACTATCCCTTACCTCAAAAGAGCAGTACTTCTAACTAGAATAACGCTAAACGAACTTGCACCGTATAGCAATACTCAAAGTATACTCAAAATACTCACAAGAATACGCCGATAATATAGAGAGAAAAACTTGATTTACGGTGTGATTTTCAATTCTAACCTAAACACCTATTTATAGGAAAATGCTTAGAACACCAAAGCGAAAAATTTATTAAAATATTAATATATATATATATATATATATATATATATATATATATATATATAATCTTCACGCACACCTTGGACAATCTGATCTCAAATTTTTTCCATGCTAGTGGGCACACCTACCTTGTTAAAAACGTTTTTCTTTTAAAACAAATTTAAAACTTTTGAAAAATAATTATTTCGGAGCTTCGGAACTTCAATAATTCATAATAAATAGCTCTTTTATCAGAAAATTCGAATTTCGCGAATTTTTATAGGAAATTAAATTCTCTACAACTCTCCAGAAGAAAGTTTTTCCAAATTCCAAACAGAAATTGACCGAAATCCACAAACGGACGATTTTACAGGCTATAATCAAATTTCAGTCAAGAAATGGGGTCCACCGACACATAAAACATTTATTAAACATTTATTGCCACAAAAATACTCTTCCTCCTCATATACTCATATATCCCACATTCATTATAAAAATATCACCGTTAATATATTATTAAAATAATATATTTAAATGAATTATTTTATCAGAAAAAGATAAAATATTAATTTTCAACAATTGTCACATTAAAAATTTTCTCCATCTATATCCACATAAATCAATATTTTCTTCATCATATAAATCAATAATTAATTATTCACAAATAATATTATAGAATCACAGTACTGGCAACCACGCCGTTCCCAAGAAAGAGGGGGCTTTCCAATAAAGATTTCTCCTTACTGGCGCGCAATTAGGTGACCAAACCTCTCCTTAGACAGAACTTTCTAGACATTGCCAATAATGTTATCTAATAATATTATTCAGATAATATGAATTATTGCTTCGATAATGGAAAATACTGTGTAGTGACAATTCTTAAAACAACAGTAATATAAAATATCAACGCAGCAATTATTGAATCAATAAAATATAATATTGAACAGTAATTACTATAACAATTATTGAGTAGTGCCTTCTTACGTAAGAGTCAATAATTCAAAAATACTGTGCAATACCGTGTGCTACTGTGCAATAACGCGTATTACTTTACTTTACCCACCGGGTATTCCAACAGTGTTAACGGTAACAACTACGCCGTTATTTATAAACAACTTATATTTGTCGTTTTCTTCATCCAATCACTTTCCGTTATGGGGCCCACAAAAAGGATCATATAAATGCGTCGTTTAATATTCCCCGACAATAATGAATATTTTATAACCACTTGCTTATTTTGAAAAAATTATATATATCACCCTTAACTTGAACTTTTATCAATTTAACCATTTACTGAATAGTAATTATAAGAAAAATTGAATACTTTTATTTCATAAAATTCGGGGCCTTACACTGCACAAGCCTTAAACAGAAATGGTTCTTTCGAAAAGTATTGTCGGATGTCGTGGAGGAACTTTTTTCGTTGTTGCGAGTTCAATTCCGGAGGTAACACGTGACTAACCAGATAGTTCACGAAATCTGCATACCAGGGCACGGTCGTTGTTACTTAAAGAAGTTATTCATCAGGAAAACTCTCATTATTCATGACTTCGTCTTTTTGCTGAACCTTCGCATTTTCTAATCGAGAAAGATGATCTGCCACCTGGTTTTTGGTACCTTTTCTATCTCGGATCTCCAAGTCAAATTCTTGTAGCAAAAGTATCCACCGTATTAACCGCGGCTTGGCATCTTTCTTCTCAATCAAATACTTAATAGCAGAATGATAAGTGTAGACAATTACCTTGGTCCCTATGAGATATGCTCTGAACTTGTTCAAGGCAAACACAACCGCAAGTAATTCTTTTTCGGTGGTCATGTAGTTCAACTGAGCATCCGTCAACGTCTTGCTGGAGTAGTAAATAGTGTGAAAAATTTTATAGCGACGTTGTCCCAATACTGCTCCAACTGGGTAGTCACTGGCGTCACACATCAATTCAAACGGTAAGGACCAATCGGGCGCCACTATAATTGGAGCTGAAACCAATTTCTTCTTCAATACTTCAAAAGCATAGATGCATGACTGATCCATCTGGAACGGTACATCTTTCTCCAAGACGGAACATAAGGGTTTCGAAATTTTGGAGAAGTCTTTATTGAAGCGTTTGTAGAAACCCGCATGTCCCAAGAACCTCCGTATTCCCTTCACAGATGATGGAGGAGGTAGTTTCTCAATCGTCTCAATTTTTGCTTTATCCACCTCTAGCCCTGCTGCAGAAATTTTATGCCCCAAAATTATCCCTTCTTGCACCATGAAGTGACATTTTTTCGAGTTAAGAACTAGGTTAGTCTCCACACAGTGCTTCAACACTAAGACCAAATTTTTCAAGCATAAGTCGAAACTATCACCGAACACGGAGCAGTCATCCATGAATACTTCCAAGTTTTGTTCTACCATATCTAAGAAGATAGCCATTATGCACCGTTAAAAAGTTGTCGGCGCATCACATAAGTCAAAAGACATACGCTGGAATGCAAACGTACCGTAAGGGCATGTGAATGTGGTTTTTTCTTGATCTTCCAGAGCTATAGCAATCTGATTATATCCGGAATATCCATCCAAAAGAAAGTAGAATGGATGTCCCGCTAACCTATCCAACATCTGATCAATGAATGGCAAGGGGAAGTGATCCTTGCGTGTGGCTATATTCAGTTTGTGGTAATGCATACATACTCTCCATCATGTAACTGTTCTAGTAGGGATGAGTTCATTAGCTTCGTTTTTCACTACTGTCATTCCCCCTTTCTTTTGTACGCACTGTACATGACTTACCCATGAGCTATCCGAAATTGGATAAATAATGTCGGCATCCAACCACTTTATGATCTCCTTTTTCACCACATCCTTCATAATGGGGTTTAATCTTCTTTGTTGCTCAATGGTTGGTTTTGCTGTGACAACCCGAATTTTCATAAGTTATTAAAATAAGAATTTAATAATTAAAATTCTTATTATGAGGTGTATGTATTTTTTTTTAATTATGTATTTTGGTATGAAAAAATTAATTTTTTTATGTGATTTAATAGTTGATTAAACTATTAAAGGAAATAAAAGAAATTAGTCACGATAAAGAATTTAGTGGCGAGAGAAATTAACCCTATAAATATCGGGTAACTTAAATTAAGTTAAAACTATATTATGATTAAATGAATTATTATAATGTTATTTTTATTTGATTTTTTGTAATCAAAGTGATGTGTTAATTTATTAAACAAAATGAAAATTATAATTTTATTGTATGGGTTTGTGGTAAATTGATTTGATAAATTGTTATTAGATTTAATTTAATATGGAAATTTATTTAAATAAAGCGTGACAATAAACTATATTATAAATGACTTATGGAAATAGATTAAAAGAGTTTTAATTTGGTTTTACCAAGCAAAGCCTTAGAGCTTTTGAAAATTTTATTCTAATCTTGTTTTGCCAAATAAGGCTTAAGGAATGATTAAGTCATTATTTTAATTGGTTTTGCTAAACAAAGCCTTATGGCTTTTGAATTTTAAAAAAAAATAATATTAATAATAAAATAAAATATAATAAATATTTTTGTAACTGATATGTACTTAATAGTACATCAGTTTTTACGTCTTGTTTATTGCGTATGTTTGTTGGCCTAAGCTTGAGGATAGTGGGAGAGAAAATACAGAGGGAGAGAGAGCTCTAAAGAGGAATTATGAGGCAATTGGAAGAGAATCCTTGAAAACAAGAAGGAAGTACCAATTCTTTAACATCTCCTAACAAAGCTAAACAAGAATTAAGAGGTAAATAACCTAGTTTCTTCTTAGTTTGGGTGTTCTTGAGTTATCCTTTAAATTGGAAATTTCGTTGGATAGGGTTAAGATGTCGAATTCTATGTTTGTATGTTGTTGCTAAACTTGTTAGTTATCATCTATAATCCATGGTTGATGTTCAAATTCGTGAGAATTGGTTTGTAGGAAGAAAGGTAAAATACTAGTGTTTATATTATAGAATATGGCTTAGAAAGTACAAAATTTCATGGTCAATACTTGTTATAATCTGCGAATTGATGTTGGATTACGTTAGTATGTTAAGAAAAAAAAGCGGCGTAGTTTAAATCATGTCAATTGGTTAAAAAACGAAGCCGTGGCGATCGAATTCGCTAAATGTGTTTAAAACATGAAAATATAACATGAACATTGAATTGGAACCCTTAAATTGATTTGTTAAAGTTTTTGAAATGTTAAAATTAATCTGTAGATGAGTAGCTCAGTGTTTCACGAGTTCATAGAATTGAAAACCAACTAATTCCGACTTAAAATGAAGAAGTTATGAAGATTTGAAGATTGTACATTGAGAAAATTGTTTACGTGTCGTGGTGGTATTTGCAAATCGCGCTGCAGGCGTGCACGCTGCGCGCAGCTGGGCACTACATGTCGCTGCGGCGTCTGCGGCAAAGGGCGCCGCCGCCCCCATGTCTCTATTGGCCCGATCGTGGATCTTTGACCTAGTTTGGTAAAACGGCCATAACGTTTTCATATGAACTCCGATTAAGACGATTCAAGATGATCTGGAACGAGGACGAATAGACCTACAACTTTTGTTCTTTAAGGTTTTCAATTTGAGGTTGTTATGAAGGGTAAAAATAGTCATCTTTGGGACTATTACGTAATCGGAGGTAATCGGAGGGCGTCGGGCATGCACGTATGCAAGTGTAGTGCTCTTGACAATAAAAGATGTTATTTTAAGTTATAGAAAATTAATATTATGAAGTATAATGATGCTTAATATTAATAAATGATATATTAGACAAGTTATATACGCATACTAAGCACACACAAGAGAGACAAAGTGGGCGTGTGACGAATAAACGTCGAAACGTCGTGATAAGTGATAATGAACGTAAAAAGTATTTTAAGTCAAATGAAATAGATATTATAAAATATGAAACGGGTTTAATATAAAACCAATAATGATTCCTAGCAAGATTTAAACACTTGAATGAATTTCGAATATTACATAAGTCAAAAAGTTAACACAATCTAATTAAGCATTGTGTGCTAAATAATAGGAAAGATTATAAGATGTGGAGTAGAGTTTACATTACAATTACTATGTGTTGTTATGTCACTAATAATTGATGTGTATGATTATATAATTATGTAGGGCACGTGAAGTGCAGATAACTGTAAGCTGTTAAACGTTTATTGGTAAACAACGATCAAGGCAAGTCTTTTAGTTCCTATTTGTTATGTGAACTTGATGATTAACTGTTTTAAGTCTTTACTTCAAAGAGCATGATGTGTTATATATATGTTGAGAGTATGAAATGTTAAATTCAATTTATGACTATGTTGATTGACTAAAGCATGTTGATTGAGTAAGGAACTCAATCTTTATAATTGTTATATGAATTGTAGCATGTATGTTATGTTAGTCTGATGTCTATGAGATATATGTTTAGCATGTTATTATGTGCTATGTGATGCATGAAAACTATTAGATTTTGTTAGGCAATCGAGCTCAACCTTGAAAATAACCACTTTTACAGGTTTAAGATTCAAGGTAAAGTTATGTATTACTTGAAAGACATGAATCAGATGTGATACTTGAAGATTTACACACTTAAGTTGTGTTATTATTATTTGAACCATGTTTAAGGTTCCAAATAATGTATTAAAGGCTGAATTGTAATATCGTTTTGTGATGTAAACTATTTTAGTATTAAAATGTTTCTGAGATATTTAGATGTAAAGTTTGAAGGTTTTGGGAACGAGAATAGTTTGTAATAGAAAATTTTAATTATTTTACAAATTTCTACGGTTGTATTATCGTTTGATGATGTAAAATTAGAGGTTGAATGTATTATTAACGACCGAAGTCGAGAATTAAATTGTATGAATTTTGGGGTCGTTACATTTGCTCCCTCTTCCAATAAAATCTTATGCATACAAAATGACGGACTAATTCCTCGAATATCTACTATAGTCCATCCGATTGCTGTTTTAAACTCTCGCAATACCCTTAGAAGTTTCTCTTTTTGCATGTCAGTTAAATCTATCAAAATAATGACTAGTAGGGTAGCAGCATTTCCCAAATAGGCATACTACAGATGAGATGGTAGCGGTTTTAATTCCAACACCGGTGGCTCTTCTATCGATGGTTTTAACTCTTTTCTCTTCCGTTTTCGGCCGATCAAGAGTGTCGAATGATTGTTTAGTTTTCCTGGCGGTCGGTAATGTATCTAACCATTTGACATAATCCATTTCATCCTCAATATTGTAGTCGTCCATCCCGAATAAAACATATTCTAGTGGGTCTGCTGAAGAATTTTCGTTGAACTTGTGATTCACTAATTCTTCCATGACATCCACCCGCAGACATTCACCCTTTTCTTTCGAAAATGTCATTGACTTAAATACTTTAAAGGTGACCTATTGGTCTTCAACTCGCATCGTCAATTCACCTTTTTGTACGTCGATCAACGTTCTCCCCGTTGCTAAAAATGGTAGCCCGAGAATGATGGGAATTTCCCTATCTACTTCACAATCCAAGATAAAGAAATCCGTCGGGAAGATGAATTTATCCACTTTTACTAAAACATCTTCAACAATACCTCGTGGATATGTAACTGACCGGTCCGCCAATTATAAACTGATAGTTGTCGGTTTTGGTGCCTGAAGACCAAATTAGCTGTAGACGGATAGTGGCATCAAATTTATACTGGCCCCTAAATCACACAACGCTCTTCCCGAAAAGTGATTACCAATTTCACATGGAATAGTAAAACTACCTGGATCTTTTAGCTTCAGATGTAACTTATTCTGGATTATTGCGCTGCACTCTTCGGTCAATGCCACTGTTTCAAAATCACCCAATTTTCTCTTCTTCAACAAGACCTCCTTCATGAACTTGGCGTAACTCGGCATTTGTTCCAAGGCTTTTGCAAATGGTATGTTAATATGCAGTTTTTTGAAAATATCCAAAAATCTTGAAAACTGCTTATCTAACTTGGATTTCTGAAACCTTTGCGGATATGGTATGGGAGGCATTATGAGGGTTTGTTCCGGTACTTTCTACTCTAACTCCTCATCCTGACGTTTTTCGGTTTCTAAGACTTCCTCATTTTCAACTGTTGCGCTGTCCATCTTTTCCTTATCCTTGAGTGTCTCTTGCAACTTATTTCCACTACGTAAAGTCACAGCCTTGCAATGCTCATCTCTGCCGAAATTTATCTCGGTATCACTTGGGAGTGTCCCATGTGGATGGCTATTTAACGCATGTGCTATCTGCCCCATTTAATTTTCTAGATTCTTTATCGAAATACCTTAACTTTTCACGTTCATATCTACTTGACTCAATAACTTATCATTCTCACTGATCCTTTTGTCTGTAGCTACAATAAATTTCTCCAACGCGGCTTCCAGACTTGTTTTCCTTTTTTATTGTTGATGAGTCTGATTTTGAAATTCGGGTGGATTTTACTGTCTCGGTGCTTGAGCTTGATTAGTGCTCCAAGAAAACCCCGGGTGATTTCTCCAACCTGGGTTATAGGCATTTTGATTCAGATAAGGTTGGACAGATCGATTATAGCTTCCCACAAACTGAGCTGATTCAGAATTAATGGCACATTGATCTGTAGCATGACTCCCAGCACATAACTCATAAACCATTGCTACTTGTTGTACGGATGGTGGACCCCATGTTTCAATCTTCTTAGTTAATACAGAAACCTATGCTGCCAATGCTGTCATTGCATCCAATTCAAACTTTCACGGTGTTTTCAGAGGATTAGATCTAGTCATTGGCCACTGATAGTTATTGTTGGCCATCATTTCTAATAGTTGATAAGCCTCATCAAAGTTCTTAGCCATAATCGCTCCACCTGCTGCACCATCAATACTGGCTCTTGTGGACGCGTGTAAACCATCACAAAATATCCCAACCTGCATCCACTGTGGAATTCCATGATGTGGGCATTTACGGAGCATATCCTTGAATCTTTCCCACGCCTCATATAAAGTTTCTGAGTCGAACTGTGCAAAGGTGTGAATATCGTTCCGTAGTTTTGCCGACTTTGTTGGTGGGAAAAACTTAACTAAAATTTTTTTGGCTAAGTCGTCCCAAGCTGTGATTGAACCGAACGGCAATGAGTGTAACCAACTCCGAGCATTGTCTTTCAATGTAAACAAAAACAACCTCAACCTTATAGCATCTTCCGAGACATTATTGAACTTGAAGGTGTAGCATATTTCCAAGAAAATCAAAATATGCTCGTTCAGATCATCCGTCGAACTACCCCTAAACTGGACTACATTTTTAAGCATCTGAATCGTTCCTGGTTTAATCTTGAAACTATTTGCGTTAATCGCTGGCGTCTGAATACTCGACTGTATATCTGTGACAGTCGGCATGGCATAATCCCTAAGTAATTTATGTTCTTCCCATGCCATGTTCACTGGTATTTCTTGTGCCGCCAGATCTTCTTCCACAGGTAATACCGCACTAGTCAACTGTACTTTTCGGAACTTCCTTTCGATATCGTCTGTATAAGAAAAAAGTTCCTTTTTAGCCTTTGATCTAGTGTGCATACACTCACAAAGAATTCCTGCAAACACGAGAAGAAAAATAAATAACATTTAAATTAAGACCGAATTGATTATAACTAATATGAAATTAATATTAATAAAGAATTCCCCGGCAACAACGCCAAAAACTTGTCGATCGATTTCACAATCAATTATATGTGCAAGTGTACACAGTTAGCAAGTAATAAAGTGACGAAATAAAGTGTCGATCCCATAGAGAATTCCAATCAATAAATTCCAACTACTAGCACTATACCAATTCAATTTTATTTAAACAACTGTAAAGTGTGATTTTTCGAAATAAGAAAACTAAATTAATTAATTAGAAAAATAGATTACTTTAAAATTAAATCAACTAAATAAAAACTAAGACTTGACGAATAAATTCAGATAAATAAGTTTAAGAGTCCAATATCCCCAATTATGAACTATAAATCAATTATCCAATTATCCTAATTATTATGCCTACTGAATTGTTAATAGAAATTCTAAGTGTCAAAAGCCCTTTCCCAAGTGATCAATTAACTTTTATTCAATCCAATTAATCTTGCGATATTCCTATGCAAAATAATTAAATTAAACTCATTAAATTCTAATTCCCAATTTGTTACATGCAGTGAACATATATTCCTATTCAATTCATGACCCTAATTATTTGTCTCATGCAAATAATCAAGCATACATGTTATCATGTCCAGTTCTAACCCTTGATCTCCTCTCTTGAATCCTTCTAGAGTAACAAGGTAATTACTGGCCAAATAATTAATCAATAAACACAAGACATAATAAACAATTCACCTTGACATAAATAATTGGAATAAATAATTAATTAATTCATATGCATAAAAGGTTCAATTAGAAGTCTTAATAAAAGAATTAGTTCATAATAGAAATTAAAACCAACAATCTCATGAAAATCATCCTTAAGGAATTATACCATTTGAAAATAAGGAGAAGAAGAAACTTTAAAGAAAATCTCCCAATCTTTAATCTTCAATCTTCAAGTGATTCCTTGATGAGCCTCCAATTATGGTTTTTTTTTTCTAATTTCAGCTACTTGGCCTTTATATACTCTCTTTCCATGTTGTCATAAACCAAATCAACTTCTTAGCCCCTTCCAATCTCCAAGTCAAACCCTCTCATCACGCTTTGTACTTGGTCAACAGAATCGACTTCAAATACTCGAACAACGGCATTAGTACTAGGAATAGCGCCCCGACTCTGCACTTCGAATTAATCACAAAAATGCCATTAAACAGCTCAAATCCCCAATTTATCCCTGCAACTCCTTAATCTGTAAAATAATGAATAAACATAGTAAAAATTCTCCTAAGAGACTTGAAAATACAATAATTTAGGCCCAAGTATATCCAATTAATGAGTATACTACCCAATCATCAGTGTTGTTCCTGATGTTGTCCAGTGTGAAATTGATGGTTGGTTCTACAATCTCGAATCCCAGAATGTCCGCCTGTCTGAACGTCAAGATGTGATCTATAAGTTTTTAGTTGACTAGTTCACCGCCCAAAATACTATGTATGCTCAGTTGTACCCTAGAGTTGATCTTAGCCATTTTCCTATTGCTCCTATTCTGCCTGTGTTTTCCCCTTCTGATCAAGAGATGAGTGAGGATGATGATGATGCGCTCGAGGAATAAGCTCGTCAAGGAAGTCCTCTATTTTATTTTGCTCTATTTTTCGTATGAGGACACTGCTCTTTATATGTTTGGGGGTAGTTTAGTTTCTAGTTGCATTCGTAGGTGCCATGTTTCTAGTAGCTTGTGGATATTATGTTTTTACTTTTTTGTTAAGTTTTGCTTTCAGGATTTCACATAATTCAACCTGTTTAATAGTTTAAGTATATTTGGGGCCAGTGATGACACTGAAATTGCATAAATAAGTCTAGTAAGGATTGTTAAGCCCGTGATGTGTTTTCTTAACATGATTTAAATCTTTATCTATTTGAAATTGATATTATCATGATAACACGTGTTAAGAAATGACCATGTTGGCTGAGTAAGTTTAAATGGATAGATAATAGATTTCTAAAGGATAAATACTAGTTGAATGAAAGAATAACATGAATAGCTAGTGATGGCTGAAGTTAGACATGAATTTAAGTTTGGGGGAGGGAAATATTTGGAGTATATAAGCTTTTAAAAAAAATGTGACTAGTTTTATTTTGGGACCTTTGTTACTTGAGCAAGTAAGCCCGAGGGAGTGTCTCTAAACCTACCGCCCTAAGGTCTTATATGGTCTGGGAGTCGTTGGTCGAAAGCTCGCTAAGGGGTAGAACTGTTAGCCTAATGGAATGAGACATTGCACAATCATGGGCAAATAAAAAAATAATGAATAAAACGGGAAAAAGTGCAAAAAGCTCCCATTAGAAAAAAAAGAGAAATAAAGCATAAGTATTCCATTTTGACCCCTGGACTTTGGTAATTGTTTGATTTGAGCTGAATCTAGGTTATTTGAGGAGTTCTCGAGTTTACAGTGTATGATGCCTTCTAAGAAATCTATTATGTTTCGTATTTTGCTTTTCATCAGTTAGCATGGTTATTGAGCACACACACACGATATCAGTAATAACAGGTTTAGATTTGATGATTGTTGGGAAAATATTGATCTATTTTTTATGATGTACTAGCATGTTATTGTGAATTTTTTTCTGAGGCTTGATGAGTATACGGTGTTTTTGTTTGATTACTGGAATTACAAACATGTGGATAGTTATATGTGCATTTGCATGGTATAGTTAGTTTTTCTTGTTGCATTGTGTTTTGTTGCTTGGGGACAAGCAATAATTTAAGTTTGGGGGTATTTGATGAATGGGTAATATACCCATGAATTGGATACATTTGGGCTTAAATTATTGTATTCTCAAGTCTTTTAGAAGAATTTTTACTGTGTTTATTTTTTATTTTGCAGATTGAGGATATGCAGGGACAAATTAGGGATTTGAGCTAACTAATGGTAAAATCGTAATTTTCTTGAATACTAGCGTCGGGGCGCTAGTTCTAGTAGTAATTTCAGCATCGGGGCACTGGGAGTGAACTGGCGTGGACCAAGGCGCGAATATGGGAGGATTGTTGACTTGGTTTAGGATTGGGGCAAGATGGAAAAGAGTATAAAAAGGCCAATTAGCTGAAATAAAAAGGGGATTATTCAAACATAACAAGAGATTAATTAAGGATTAACAGGGGATTGTGGAGAAGAATTCCGATTGAAGATTAAAGCTTTGGAGATTTTCTTTTAGAGTTTCTTCTTCTTATTTTTAAATTGTGTAATTCTTTCAAGATGATTTTCATGAGATTATTGGTTTTATTTTTCATTATGAACTAATTCGTTTATTAAGACTACAATTTGAACCTTCTATGTCTATGAATTAATTGTTTAATTTATTCCAATTATTTATGTCAAGGTGAATTGTTTATCTTGTCTTGTGCGTATTGACTAATTATTTGGCCAGTAATTACAGTGTTACACTAGAAGGATTCAGAAGATGAAATTTAGAGTTGGAACTGGACATGATAACATGTATGCTTAATTATTTGCACGAGATGAATAATTAGGGTTGTGAACTGAATAGGGATACCTGTTCACTGCATGCAACAAATTAGGAATTGGAGCTTAATGGGTTTAATTTAATTATTTTGCATAGGAATATCGCAAGATTAATTGAATTAAATAAAAGTTAACTCATCACTTGGGAAAGGGCTTTTAACACTTAGAGTTCATGTTAACAATTCATTAGGCATAATAATTGGATTAGTTGGATAATTGGTTTGTAGCACATAAACTGGGGATATTGTAGTCTTAATCTTTATTTATCTAAATTCATTCATTTAGTCTTTACCTTTATTTACTTTAATAGATTTTAGAGTAATCTAGTTTTAATTGATTAATTTAGTTTTCTTAATTAGAAAAATCATAATTTGCAGTTGTTTAAATAAAATTAAATTGGTATTGTACTAGAAGTTGGAGTTTATTGATTGGAATTCCCTGTGGGATCGACACTTAATTTTAGCACTTTATTACTTGCTGACTGTGTATACTTGCACAGATAATTGATGGTGAAATCTACCAACACGTACGAGAAGAATAACTTAAGGATCCCATAAAGATCAAGCTGATCAGTGTCCAAAAGAAGTGTCATTCATTAGATGAATGAGCGTGAAGATCAAGCGAAGACTTGTAATGTAGAATAGTTTAATTAAACTATAAACTAGTTTATTGAACTGTCGTGTATCCTTGGTGGCGGATAAAAGTCACTCGTGTAAGATGTAAAGAATAATGTAATTATCATTATTTGTAATGAATGAGGTTATAAGGTATTAGAACCTGGGAATTGAGAATATATGTTGTTATATTTCACTATATAATGATGTATATTTGGAAAGAAGTGGGACAGCGACATACGAAATCCGGGTATGAAGATAGACTGGATTTTGGGGCGTTACAGAGAAGTTGTAGAAAAATGTGATTCTCATACGAGAAGGAAGTAAGAAACTAAATTAATTAAGAAACTTGGTATGTTAAAAATTTCGAGGACAAAATTTCTAGGAGAAGGGGTGAATGTGATATCCCAAAGGATTGAAAGTATAGTTAAGCATGATGTTTAACTAATGACGATTATGTCAGAAGATAATCTTTAGAAAAAGGAATTGAATGAGTTAAAGAAATGAATAATTAGGTAATACCTAATTGAAATAGTTTGTTAAGGTTATTCAACAAGAAATAGAAGTATAAAGAAGTATAGGTAAGGTTAATGCATTTATATATGGATGTAATTATGTAATGGTGATTTTGAGGACAAAATCCTTATAAAGGGGAAGAATGTGACACCCCAGAAAATTAGATAGTCATATTAAGTAGGATGTAAGGATTATTATATAATAAAATATATTTTTATTAATAATATTTTTTGTTATGTGTTTATTAGTCATTCTATAACCTTGGATGATTATAAAATGGGAGTATTCTGGCTATGTACTAGAATAAATGCGTAAGAATTTTTAAGACGAAAATGAATATTTTTAGAGGAAATAAATTTTTCTAAGAAAAAGACGAAATAGGTATGCCGAAATGACATTCCATTTCAAGATTTGACGGTAATATGCCGTAAAATGTCATGTTAGTCGATAAAATTTTTTCTCAAAAAATGAGCACAAATCGGACGAAATAAAAATGACGAAAAAATTTGTTATGTACATTTTGATCGTTTAGCTATGTTTTGGAAAAACGTTAAGGAAAAAAGCATTCATCGAAATATGTTTTTCAGCTTTTCGAATTTTCAAATAACGTGTTTGTGACGCCCCCAAAATAGGTATACATACTCATTCTGAGTCGCCAAATACATGGTACATAACTTAAATACAAACTTAATTTATACAATTATCAACTGTCGTGTAAAATACGACAAAACGTAAGCTGAGAGTTTTAACACGAATATTGTCTCGTAGACAATATCCAAACTCAAATGGAGTCATTACAATTATTATCACACTATTTTATAAAATAGTGAGGACTACTATAATAACTATCTTAGACCGTTACTCCATTCTCCGACTAGTCCCAGCTATATTCTCATTTCCTGAAGAGAACAATGACAGATAAGAATGAGCTCAACTAGCCCAGTAAAGAATATAATGATTAAGATAATGTAGAATAAATTATCATTAGCTTTCAACTGTGTAAAAACTAATAGAATACAATAGACAATAAGTTTAACTGCGACAGAACAAGTAATCCATTAGAAGAGTCAAGTAGAGCATGATGTCTACTATCTTCTATGATTTAAAAGTTCATCATCTATATTTTATCTCTGTATCACATTTTAATAAATAATCCACATCACCGAATTATCCATTCACTACGTGCCAAAGATATTCGTTAGTATCACATCCACGAATTATCAATGCACTACGGGCTAAGGATATTCATTATTATCACATCCACGAATTATCTATGCACTACATGCCAAGGATATTCGTTATTATCACCAGTGGTTATGATCATGTCAAACAACTGTCCATCAATGGACTACGGGCCAATGAGGACTTTAATCACATCATTTGTCTGTAACATTACAAGTCATTATTATACCGATACATAATTCTTCGTCATAATCATACCAATCAATAGTCCATCTATGCACTACGGGCCAAAGATTACTTTCATCACAATTTAAGCATGAGGATGATGACAATGATATAGTAATTCAAGATTTATAATTCAATTTATCTAGAGTTCAAGAATATCCAAATTGTCAACATGATAACTACTTTGTGGAGTAAAATTCAAGAATAATATAAATATATCAAAAATAATTTGGACAAAAAAGAAATTATTTTTTGTCGTGAATAGTACCTCAGGTGAATAGTACCCGAGTGAATAGTATTCCATGAATAGTACTTCATGAATAGTACCGTGTGTATAAATAGTACCGTATGAATAGTGTCATATGTATGAATAGTACTTTGGCATGAAAAGCTTAAAATTTAACAAGAATATTCAGAAAAATATTTCAGTGAAACGATACTAGATGAAACACAAATTTCAAGGATAGTCTACTAATTTCAAGGGATATAGAAGCAATACTTATCAAAAATAAGTGTAGAATTAGAAATATGAAATGAAATAATATTATTTACATACTATAGAGTATGAAGAAAATATTATTCCTTACGAATATTGAACAAAAATAATATCCCTTACGAATATTGAACGAAAATAATATTCCTTACGAATATTGAATGAAGACAATATCCCTTACGAATATTGAACGAAAATAATATTCCTTACAAATATTGAACAAAAATAATATTCTTACGAATACAAAAAATAATATCTCTTCTGAATATAAAATAAATAATACCTCCTACCTTAGTAGGAGAGTAATTCTGACTAGTATAGCGGATATATTCTTGAAGAAAACTTGCACTATTTTCTACACTCAAAGGTTCCTTAAACTCAAAAGAAATATGTTCAATATTATGGAAGAAGAATTCTTTGATTCTGGTGTGATTTTCGTTTCTAAACTAAGCATCCTATTTATAGGAGAATATTCGGCAGGACACTATTTGAATTAGAAAATCAAGGGTGAATAGAAGTTTTTTCACAGGCGTTCGGCTAAAAATTTTCTAATTTCACTATGCGACACTATGCAGTACTATGCAAACATTATGCAGTACATGCAATAAAATAAAATATAATATATTCTATTTATAAAAAGTATTCTATTTTATATAAAATGTTTTTTGCTTTATTACTATAAAACAAAAACTGAGATAACTTTCTACCGACGATTTTGAAAAATGAGTAAGTGAGGGTCCATGTAATAAACCAAATTTGAAATAAATACTTCATCACAAACCCCTTTATTTATATCAAATCACATGACTTCACTAAACACATTTTTAATTTTCAACAATTATTCATCATTAATATTATAACTTATAATATTTACAACCAGATCATTCACAGGAAAGAGGGGGTTTTTCGAATAACAACTTCTCCTTATTGGCGCGCAATTAGATGACCAAACCCCTTTCCTCGACAGAACTTTCTAGACATTATCAATAATTCAAATAATAATATGAATAACTGTATCGTCTCACTTATTGAGTTAATAATATAAAATATTGTATAGATGATACTGTGACAATAATTAAATCAATAATATAAGATACTATGCATCAACTACTGTTGCAATAATTGAATAAAATTGAGTGACTTCTCACGTAAGCATCAATAATCAGAGATACTGTATAATACTGTGTGCTACTGTGCAACCACGCATATTACTATACTTTTATCATTGGGTATTTCAACAGTTAACGATAAAAGTCTTGCCGTTATTTTTATAAAAAGGTTATTTCTGTTGCTTTCTAAATCTGAAAATAATTCTGTTCTGGGGTCCACCAATGATTGTGCCATCGTACGAATATCCCCTGATAAAACGAATATTCTCCGACCAAACGAATTTTTTATGACAACTTGCTTACTTTGCAAAATTTGTAAATATTACTCACAACTATGACATTATATCAAATCCACACCTTATTATTCAAAATAACATTTAGAGAAAATTAAATATTTATTCATAAAAGTTGGGATCTTACAACCTCCCCTTCTTATGAAATTTGTCCTCGAAATTGGGCTACGTACACTACAAGAAATCACACATTTTATGACGAATTTTTTTGCCACACACAAAATTTTGTCACAATTTGTTAATTAATAATTACGAAATTCATAATCGTCACTAAAACTTTTGTTTTTGTGACGACCTTTAATTTTGTTACTATAAATCATTTATATCGTCACTAATTTACACATTTGACGACGATTAAGAAAATTTCGTTACAAGTTATTTTGTATAAGTTTGTCATAATTACCAATTTTATTTGACGAGATAATAGTTCGCCACTAATTAGATGAGTGGATAAGTGACAAAAATGATTCGTCATAAATTCTTATATTTAGTGACAAAGTACATAATATTGTCAGAATTTTATTTGGAGGCAAAAAATTTTAAGAAATTTTGGAGGCAAATTTTGTAAAGACGAAAAATTAATAAATTATGACAATTTTTATTATCACAAGTACCAATTTTATATGACGAGATATTAATGCGTCACTAATTAGATGAGTAGATAAGTGACAACACTGGTTCGTCATAAATTCTTTTATTTAGTGACAAAGTATGCAATGACATCACATTTTTATATAAAGGCAAAAATTTTTCCAAACAAACTTGTATCCAAGCGACATCACCATTCTTTCTTTTATCATTGGCAGCCTCCATTTAGTCAAAAATCGACCAATTGCACCGATTAAGTCACACTAATGGCTACGACGTAGACGCTTCATCTTCTATTAATCCCACTACAAAAAAATGGACAATTGGAAACGATTTATTGGCCAACGACTTATAAAGTCGTTGCCCAAAATGCATATTTAGAAACAAAATTTTTCATTTGTTTCAGTTTTTGAAAGGCTTTTATTTTTCGTAACGAAATTCATAGGTTGTTGCAAAATTTCGTTGCCAATTTGTTAGTGGGAAAAAATAATTTTTTGCATATTAATTTTTTTTTCCCGATGTTATTTCTCCTCATCTTAGGCAAAAAATTGTTTTTTTTGCTATATTTCGTATCCTAATATGGGCTACATTCATTGTAAATAATTTTTTTCCATTGCGTATTTTGTATAATTTTTTACAATGACTAGTAAATTGTTGCCCAAAATTAAGATAAACCCAATAAGCATGTTTCGACCTTTTTTTCCAAAAGGCATCACATTTTTCATTTCAAAATTATTATTTATTTGGACACAAACTTATACAGTGAAATGTTTCACTTCCTCTGTCTCAAAATAAGTGTCCAGTTTTAAATTTTTGGCCAAATTTATAATTTTTGAAATTAAAATTGAGCACATATATATATATTTTCTAATTTTAAAAAATTAAAGTTTGTAGTAAATTTAATGTAATTTATAATGACCATATTCTCTCACTTATATTTTTTTTTAAAAAGTAATTAATTTCTAAAATGATTTATATGAATTTTTTCTTATAACTCATTTTTTACATATACAAGTTTTGACAAGGGCTGAGCAAAGAACCGAAATCGCCTCCGAAATCACACAAAAAAGGGAAAAAGCACCATTATCCCATTGTGGTCGTCGTGTTTTAAGAAATTAGTCACTGTAGTTTAAAAAAATTCAATTGGCCCACTGTGTTTTTTAAAAATTGTTAATCAAGCCATTCCGTCCAATTTTACTCACGGACATTAAAAAATTGGACCAATTTTCCTATGTGGCTTTTGAAAAAAAAAACGAAACAAGTTATTTTCTACCTGGCAAGCCAGTCAGCCAAATTCCTAATTCTTGCAAATTGGAAAAAAAAAATACCTTTACCCCATTGTGTTCGTCGAGTTGTAAGCATTGAGCCATTGTACTTTAAAAAAATGCAATTGGTCCACTGTTATTTTAAAAAATGCTTAATTGGGTCATTTCGTCAAATTTAATGGATGTCTGTTTATTTATTTCTTACATGACATTTAAAAAAAAATTCAAGGAAATGACGTGGAATCAAATAATCAGACACACGTGGATATAGTATGCAAATGCTAAAAATGAGGTAAAAAATATTTATAGTATGTATAATATTAATAAAAATTAATATTATAATGTTTATAATATGTATGTTTTATTTTAAAAATAAAAATAAAAATACTTTTATGTTTTAAATGAGTCGAGCAACACCGAGTCGTGTAGTATCTAGAATAGCATAAAAATAGAACTAATATTATAAAAATATATATTTTAGTAAATCATTTTAATTTTGTAACATATTTTTTTATATATCAATGAAATTAAAGTTTTTTATGTTTTTAGTTTCATGTTTCTTTTTTTAATAATATATCTCAAACTTAAATTTAAATACAAAAATTACGATTAACTTATAGTGAGTCGAGCAACATTAAATAGAATAATAATAAGTATTAAAACGAGGGGTCCTTCTACGCAGACAGG
Organism: Panax quinquefolius; assembly: GCA_020205615.1. Lineage (NCBI taxonomy): Eukaryota > Viridiplantae > Streptophyta > Magnoliopsida > Apiales > Araliaceae > Panax > Panax quinquefolius. Next base: position 68,791,419 of record CM035156.1, on the reverse strand, counting down.
GGAATTAGACACGGAAATGGGACCGGTGCAATTTTTTTTTATTGTGACTCTCAAAAAATGTATAGTATTTATTCTAACAGAAATTTTTATAAAATATAGTGTTTTAGTTATAATTTGGATACATATACAAAAACAGAGTTATATAGACATTTTTGTATATGTATCCAAATTACAACTAAAACACTATATTTTATAAAAATTTCTGTTGGAATAAAAACTATACATTTTTTGATGAGAGTCACAATAAAAATAAAAAATAAAAAATTGCACCGGTCGCATTTCCCTGTCCCATTCACCTGTCTGCCCAGACTTATTCTAAAACGAGTCGAATTTGAACACTATATGAAATTTTTAGTTTGAATTTGAGCATCTTTCTTTTGATCCGAGTTGAGACATGAGAACATGAGCAATAAGGTTTTCAGATTAGTTCTACTCGATTTACGTCCCTAAATTTTGTGAATTTCTTTTCTTTTTTGCCATATACGGTCCACCTTCTCCTATATATCCAAAATGATTCTCCTTAGATGAACGGCGTCATTCACAATGATATCCATCAAAACCTACCGTCGATGCCACATCACCATCTCAATTTGACGGTTAATATCAATTACGACAAATGCATATATCTCATCAAGGAAAAGGGCAAGAACAGAACAATCTCTTTCCAATTTCTCTTTCATCAGTCTCCCCCGTCTCTTCAATCCAATTTCAATGCCAATTACAATAACTGAAAACCTAACCAGAGAACAATATGTATACATGGCAAAACTGGCGGAGCAAGCGGAGCGGTATGAAGAGATGGTCCAGTTCATGGAGAAGCTGGTGGTCGGCTCGACTCTGGCCGCCGAGCTGACCATGGAGGAGCGAAACCTCCTCTCCATAGCCTACAAAAACGTCATCGGCTCGCTCCGAGCCGCCTAGAGAATCGTGTCGTCGATCGAGCAGAAGGAGGAATCTTGGAAGAACGACGATCACGTGGTGCTAGTTAAGGACTACAGATCTAAAGTTGAGTCGGAGCTTTCTGATGTCTGCGCAGGGATTCTGAAGCTGTTGGAGTCAAATCTGGTGCCGCTGGCTTCCATGAGTGAGTCGAAGGTGTTTTATTTGAAGATAAGGGGGATTACCATATATGGCGGAGTTTAAGGTTGGTGATGAGCGGAAGGAGGCAATTGAGGAAACTATGAATTCTTATAAGGCTGCTCAGGTACTTTTTAGTTTTATATTTTTAGGGATTTTGTTAGTTTTCGTTGAAAAAATTTAAATTAAGCTCAGATTTGTATATCTTGTGAATACAAGTAATTTATTTGGGCTTGTTTTTGTGTCATAATCTAATTACCTCATTTTTATGATTCATCTATTATCAACAATTTTTTCGTATTGAAATGGTGATTCTATATTTTCTCGATAGAACTTTCTAGACATCGTTAATAATGTAAATAATAATATGAATAACTTTGTCGTCTCAATTATTGACTTAATAATATAAAATATTGTGACAATAATTGAATCAATAACGTCAGAAACTATGCAGCAATTACTGTGGAAATAATTGAACAAAACTGAGTGACTTCTCACGTAAGCATCAATAATCAAAGATAATGTACAATACCATGTGCTACTATGCAACTACGCGTATTACTATACTTTTACCACCGAGTATTTCAACAGTTAATGGTAAAACTTTTGCTGTTATTTTTATAAATATTTATTTCTGTCGTTTTCTAACTCCGACAGTTATTCCGTTGTGGGGTCCACCAATGATTGTGTCGTCGTACGAATATTCCGTGATAAAATGAATATTGCCTTACCAATCGAATATTTTATGACAACTTGCTTACTTTGTAAAATTTATAAATATTACCCATAACTATAATATTATAACAAATCCACACCTTATTATTCAAAATAATATTTAGAGAAAATTAAATATCTATTCATAAAAGTCGGGGTCTTACAATCTCCCCTTCTTATAAAATTTCATCCTCGAAATTGGGGTACGCACCTGGTATGTCGAAGATGTGAGGATACCTTATTTTCGTTTCAGATTATAACTCTTGAGGTATAACCTTTGAGCATAGAATATGTTTCTTCTTATCCAAGATTTTAATAGGTATCACCTCATACATTAAATCTTTTGTTATCTCATCTAGTTCTAATTCAATAATGTGGTTCGGGTCGTCCACATATTAACGTAACATCAATACATGAAAAACGTTATGAACACGCGACATACTTAGCGGTAAGGCGAGTCTATAGGCCACAATTCCTACTCGATTGAGGATTTTAAATGGACAAATAAATCAAAGGTTTGAGCTTTCCTCACATCGTCGATTCTTGCTTTTGGAATAACGACTTCGTGCACCTTCTTCTTCATATTCATCAGCTCTGGCTCTGTAGCTTGAACGGCTTTAACTTTATCGATTTAAATTTAATTCTAATCGTATATTCGTCATCTTCACGTGGGTCTCTAGAGTTTTTAACTCTACCCCCATTTTTGTAAATCATACAAAATGGGTCTTTATGTTAACAACGTCGCACTCGTAACTTCTTATGATCTTCTACTTAATGTGTCAGCTACTACGTTCACTTTTCCAAGATGGTATTGAATGGTATGGTCGTAATCTCTCAATAGCTTAAGGCAACGTCTTTGCCGCATGTTACATTCATTCTGGGTGAATAAATATTTGAGTGTTTTGTACCGGGTTCAAGGTCGATAAAAAATTCGATTTCACGTTCTGGGGTAGGCTAGGAAGTTCTTCGGGGAATACATCAGGAAATTTATTAACAATAGAAATATCATTCACAACTATGACTCTCATCCAAGAATTAGATAGCACCTCACATTGATACCTATCAACTTACCACCATTATTCACGACGTCCCCTATGAAAAGTCTGGCTTCGGTGCATCCCACACAAGGAAGTCACCAGCGAAAGGCTCGGGGCTCTTTACTTATGGCTTGATATAACAGTGATTGACTTTAGCGGTTTGGTTACTTGAATTTTCATAACACGTTGGTTAGGAATATGAAAGCTAACAACCTTACAAAAAAAATCAATTTTATCATGATGAGTAGTTAACCAGACGATTCCTAAAATCACATCAAAGGCAAGTATTTTCAAAGAGATAAGATCGACAGGTAACGTGAGGGTGTCGATTTAAATCAAACAAGATTTATAAATAGTGGATGTAATGATGATTTCTCCCAACGGAGTTTCAACAGATAAGTCAAAATCTAATTTTTCAAGAGTCAAGTTCAAACGTTGAGCACAACTAAGTGAAATAAAATAGTTGGTAGAACTGGTATCGAATAAGGTATAGACTTCGCAAAAGTTTATGATTAACTTACCCGTGATAACTTTGTTCGGGTTCCTCGTCACGAAAATGCTCGCCCTTAAACTACCGATTTTGACTTGTCTGGGACAACCTTTGGTGTCACCATCCCAGCTGGACTTGACTTCTCAACACGACGAAATTGAGCTAGGTGACCTCTTTCACAATTGAAACACACTTTGGGTTGCTGCGTACAGTTTGGACGGATGTGTCCCTCCTGTCCACATTTGTAACATACAACTGGTGGTCATTCTCCTTCCATGGAAAAGGGTGTCGGTGCTACTGTTGATGTCTTTCCGTCATTGTTGAATCTTCTCTTCTTAAAGTTATTCCCACTTAGTTCACCTTTCCTATCATCTTGACCATGATTACCACCGAAGTGGTTACCATTTTTGGCATGATAATTTCCTCCACGATGGTTATCGTTGTTCCGATGGTCATTGCCACTAGTACGATTATTATCGTGTTGTTGGTCATTGCCTTTTGGTTGGGCTGACTTGTTATTGCGCTCCAATAACTGAGTTATATTCACAACATTTGAATATAAACAAAGTTTGGGAGAAATGAGGTATTAACGAATTTTGGGTTTCAAACTTCTTAGAAACATTCGCGTTATACGCTCCTCATTATCTACCAAATATGATGCAAATTGGGATAACTCCACAAATTTAGCCTCGTATTACGATACAGTCATATTATTTTGCTCCAACTTGATAAATTCCACCTCCTTCATGTGACGAATACTTTCGAAAAAGTACTTATCGTTGAATAATTCTTGAAACTTCTCCCAAGACATCTTTAGTGCGGTAGGCTGAGTACATTTTACAGATTCCCACCAATGATCTGCCTCTCCTCGCAACATGAAGGTGGCAAAGGGAACCTTTTGCTCCTTGGAGCATCCTAAGACATCAAATATCTTGGTGATCAATTTAATCCACGTCTCTGCCTTAAGTGGTTCTGGCTTTCCCAAAAACTCTAGTGATCCCAGCTCCTTGAATTGCTTAGCGGTGACCAACCGTGAGTTGCCGTTGATTCTATCTGCATTTTGAACAGGAATCACTCTTGTTTAGTGTTGTATGAATTTTAGAAAGTTCCTAAACATACCATCGTTCGTCATTTGGTCGGTGTTGTTGTTTACACGAGGATTATTGCCTTCCTGATGCACATTATCCTAGTTATTGATTGACGGTGACTTAACGGTCTCATGTGCTCTATTGCTTATCTTAACAATTTCAGATGTCATTTTCAAATATTATCACAAAAATAAGGGTTAATTGACATTCCACATATTATCCCTGTGACGCCCCCAAATCTGGGTCTCTTCCGACCCGACAGATGGTGTTACACGGTACTACCGTTCACAAATACGTTCAATGGAAAAGTCTCAAAAGAACGAATATATCTTCTATATATTCAAAATAATACTACATTTTCCTTGGTTCTTTATAACCAATACATTCATTCTGGTCATAATATTCAATATATTACAATCATTCATCTATACTATTACATAAGAAATCTAAGGGTTCGTCTTCGCCTTGCCCTTATCCTTGCCGGAGCCTTCGGTCTGTTCGATCTTAGCTGTCTTCATATGGTTTAGGAAAGAGTGAGTATGACTAGCGCAGTAAGTACAACAATTCTAATAAACAACATGCTTAAAACATAGGAATCATATATCTTCAATAACTGAATAATAGTTACGAAGTACTATCGATAATTCAAAATAGCACTTCTTTTCATTCAAAACGTTTTACAACAACAATATTCAGTAAAACATCAATTCCGGTTTAAGACCTTGAGCATTTCATAAGTTCTTTTGAAAAGGACATCTCGGCATTAAGTCTGCAAGTCTGACATTACTTACGAGCACGTCTAGGTGATCAGCCTATAGTACTCTATGTTGATCAACTCTACATTCATTAAACGTGTATACGTTTAAGTTGTGACAACCTCATGTGCCTGTCGTTAAACGACAAAACTTTTTTAGTATACTTAGTCTTCGTTTGAAAACCAGACTTAGATTTGAATCTTACCCTTCTTCTTAGGTTATGAATGAACATACATGGTTCTTAATGAATCTTACCCTTCTTCTTAATCTAATTATTACTTAGATTTGTTATTATTGGTCCCAGCTTTTTGTTAAGTCGTTCTTATTACGTACATATTTGATTACTTATCTTCAACCTTTAGAAAAATATAAATAAGGTTTAACAATACATTACAATGTCTTATTAAGTTCCTCAGTTCATTACTAATGAGTTACTGTTCATGTTATACTTGTAAACCTTCATCACTGTCTAAACCCTAAGGCTGGCACTGCGGCACCACCCTTCCTTCTCTAAGCCGCGCTGCGGCGCCACTCTGCTGTGATAACTCAAAAATTCATAAAATCTTGAATGATTAGAATAAAGGTTAATGAATAAAACCTAGATGAGAATTTGAGGATTTATTTAAAATTTTCAAGTAAAACCTATATGGTTTTCTATTCGAATTAGAATAGAGAAAATATGGGTTATAAATTACTAAACCCTAGAAATGAATTAATATGTACTTGAAGGAATATCAACAATAAGGTATTACGATATTTGTAAATTCGATGTGAACGGAATAGTCTAAGAAATGTTATATAAGTACATATGGAAATTTTCTTAAGGAGATAAGATTTCACATGAAGAGATGATATGAGGTTAAACGAAGATGACTATATGTATAGAAATATATATATATATATATATATATATATATATATATATATATATATATATACTTAGTAAGGTGATATATATATATATATATATATATATAGCAAGATGAATGATGAATTAAGTTAATGATATAAGGATCAAGATAAAACTATGTTAGTAATTAACATAGCTTGAACGTTGGCCTTGACTGGCAAATAAGAATTTGAATAAGTATAAAGTCATTAGTTAATACGATTAGCAATAAGAAGGGAGTAATTTAAAACTCAAAATTTGAGTTAGAGATAGAATTTTGAAGCATGGACTGCTCGGTTGCGTCCGGAATGTCAAGTTTAGTCAAAATGGACAGTAAACACAAAATGTGTAAAGGTTGACTTTTGGTCAAAGATTAACAGTTGACTTTTTATAGAGAAAAGTCAAAAGTAGTGTGAGAAGTGAAATATGTTATGATTATGTGAATTATATATATGATTAAATAAATATACATTATATAATGTGAATACAATTATTTTGTATATAAAAGTGAATTAAGAATTAGGTTGTGTAACCTTGTTTATATATTAGATGTGGTAATTAAATAACCTAAGAGGTTATAATATGGGAGAATATTAGTATATAAATATATATACTAACATTAAGAGATTTATTTTATATATCTAAAATAATTAATGTTATAACCAAAATATAATTGGGTTATGGAATTAAAGATATGAGTAAGGAATTTATTTACAAAGGTGTAGTGGAACCCTAATTAAATGATAAGAGTAGAATGGAATAGAATTAAAAGTAATATACTATAATAAGGTAATAGCCTAAGAATTTAAATAGAGTCCATGGGAATTGGATTTAATGGGCTAAGGAGGTTATTTTATTTAAGAAAGTCAAATTAATTAATTAAGCATGTGATTTGTAGATAAAGTGATTATGAGCGATTAAATTATTTAATCTAGCCCAATATATTATGTATGGGACAAGTATTATAATGACCCTATTTAATTAGGGTTGAAAGCCCAAGTTAATTTTGTTAGTAAGTAAAATAAGTAAAATTGCTAGCTCAATGGAATTAATTAAGGGCCCAAACTAAGCCCACTTGTGGGAGAATAATAATATTAAAAATTATATTAAGTTAAGAGATATATTTTTATTATCTCAAGTTATTAATATTATAACTTAATTAAAACAAGTTTAATTGGGTTATAGAATTTAATGTACAAGAGTAATGATTTAAATTCTAAATGTTTGGAATGGATACCCTAATTAAATATTTAGGGTGGGAGAAGATGGATATGATTGGACTATGTTAATATTACATAGCCCAAAGAATTAATTGTGTGGCCTAACTTTTAGCCCAATTGAGAGGGGGTATTATGGACCTTATGTATGTTAAATAAGAGATAAAAAGAAAGCAAAATTGGGAGCATTATAAGGCCACTTGGCCGAACATGTGATGAGGGAAAAGGAGGTGAAGAATGTGATGTATTCACTTTAGGTGGTGACCGACTTCTACCTACTCTTTCTATGTGTCATTTTTTTATTTATCCAACAACTTTGTTCGTGCTTGTAAGTAATCTCTTGGTAATTAAGAAAGAGAGAGAATTAGTGGGAGCAAATGAGGGGCACATGGCCGGATGGTATGTGGAAGGGAAAAGGAGGAGGAGTGAGATAGTTGTATATATATATATATATATATATATATATATCTTATCCATCTTATTTTGTTTCTCTTTCATCTCTTTTATTTTTCTAGCTAAATGAACTGAAGAGAGAGAGAGAGAGAGAGAGAGAGAGAGAGAGAGAGAGAGGCAAGTTTGGCAGCCTTGAGTAGTATAAGGGAGGGAGTTTGATTTTTTTTTCATATCAAAACTTCATCTCATATGTTTGAAGGAGAAGATTTTGAACAAAGGTATTAACCCTTTTGTTTATGTAATTTGTGATGATTGTAAATCAAACCTTGAATCTATATTTCTAAACTCAAAAACCATGAATATACATATTAATGAGTGTTTATTGTTTATGTGACGCCCCCAAAATAGGTATACATCACCTATTCTGAGTTGTCAATACATGGTACAGAAACAACTACAACTTTATTATTACAACAGTAAAACTGTGAGTTTGAATACAAATATTATCTTCTAGACAATATCTATACTCAAATAAATCCTCATCACATTTATTGGTACATTATTTTACAAAAATGCTGAGGACTACTAAACAACTCTGTCTAGAACCTTCTGTAACAACCCCAAAATAGGTCCATTCCATCCAACCCATTCTGAGTCGTCAAATACATGGTACAGAAAAACAACTACAACTTTATTACAACAATTGTCGTGCAAAATACAACAACACATCTTTGTGAGTTTGGATACAAATATATACCAAGCTGTGTAGCACGTTACTGAATGACACCTTACATAAAGGTATAGTCAAAAAGCTGTTTTAGAAATTAGAATCTTTGGGAAGTGCTCAAGAAACCTTCGTATATGGTAGTAGCATGCTTTTAGGTTATGGTAGATATCATATGGCCACGTAATTATCCTTGGTTGACCCAATAGACCCCAAAAGAAAACGAGAAGATTACTATCATATTCTTCCCAATGGTGAGTCTTCTCTTGACATATCATTATCTCCACTGTCTCTAATTGGGTATTATACTCCAAACAAACACCAAGATTATATAGGTAGTGCTTGTAAATATACTCAAAGAAGTGGATGAGCACAACCATGTTTTATGATAACACGAGTTTGTATGTCATTAGACATCTTGTATGATAGTGACAAAACACCCTTCCAAAGTTGGGTTACCTCACCCTATTTAATTCACCAAAAATAACTATTAAATGATGTATAAAATACAACACACTAAAGCCCTCAATAAAATTATTTTCATACTCTTTAGGGAGAACCTCAACAACTATAGACCACCGTTCTATTCCCTTGTTATCCCCGCTCAACCCAGTTACACTTTTATTACCTGAAAGGAATTGTGAAACAAAAGGGTGAGCACAACTAGCTCAGTAAAGAATATTATGACTAAAGATAAATAAATTATCAATAGTCTTCATCAGTAATGAATCAGAGATTTAGAACATATGGTAGATGATAAAACTTTTCAACCATAGTTGCAGCGGAACGAGCAATCCATTAGAAGAGTCAAATAGACCATAAAATCTATTATCTTCTCCATGTTAAAAGTCCACCAACAATGTTTTATCCCTGTAACATCAATCAACAATTCATGTCCACAATCACATATATAAATCATAATCATAATTGTAGTTCTAAATTCCTCTCTCATCTAGGACGAAGATAATTTCATCACCTGTCTTTACCTGAAACAACAAAGATCATGGTTATACCAAATCACAGTTCCTGTTCATAATCATACTAATAAATTCATCTTTGCACCACGGGCCAAAGATATTCATCAACAGTACTACAGGCTAAAGATATTCAACAACAGGTCATCTTTGCATTACGAGCCAAAGATATTCATCAATAATTCATCTTTTTGCACTTTCTGAAAAAAGATATTCATCAACAAGCCATCTTTGCACTACGGGCCAAAGATATTCATATCTCAAATAAATACATAATCATTTCAAAAGTTATATAACAATAATTATAACCATGTTGATCAATTCACCTTTGCACTTAAGCTAAAAATATTCAATTGTAAATTCAATGGTCATGATCATACCCGATTCCACAATTCAACTTTTGCACCATCGGCCAAAGAGAGAACCTATGGTCACGATCATACCAATAATCTACCCATCTTTACACTCAAGTCAAAGAGAAATATCATCATTAGGGTTATAAGAATGTTATATAAAAATAATATAATCAAAACATGGTTTTAATTTCAAGAGTAAGATTCATAAATCAACGATAATTTAGTTGGAAAAAGAAACCAATTTTGTCATGAATAGTAACTCGTGAATAGTAACCCATGAATAGTAACTTCATGAATAGTAACTCATGAATAGTAACCCATGAATAGTAACTTCGTAAATAGTAACTCATAAATAGTAACTCGTGAATAGTAACTCATGAATAGTAACTCGTGAATAGTAACTCATGAATAGTACTCCGTATTTGTACATAGTACCGTATACGTAAATAATGTCATATACATAAATAGTGCCACATACATAAATAGTGCCGTATACGTGAATAGTACCGTATACATGAATAGTACCATATACGTGAATAGTAACTCTGACACCAAAAGATAGAAATTCCACAAAAAAATATTTTCACGCTTCATGAATAGTAACTTGTGAATAGTAACTCATGAATAGTAACTCGTGAATAGTAACTCATGAATAGTAACCCCGACATGAAAAAGTTCCAACCAATATTTCAGCATAATGATATTGAAGAAATAATATCATTTGAGAAGAAAATAACATCCCTTACCTCAAAGAATCAGTACTTCGGAAGGAAAGGTCGGAAGTGATGCTGAATGAAACTTGTACTGAATAGCAACTCTCAAAGTATCTAAATACTCACAAAATACGCTCAATAATCTAGAGAGAGAAAGAGAGAAAACTTTGTTTCTGGTGTGATTTTCAATTCTAACTTAGCCCTCTATTTATAGGAAAATGTTAGCCCGCCGAAGTAGACTTGACCTGCTACCTGATGGCTTTACCTGTTACTATTGCCACCCACCACATTTGAAATAAAATTCAGCACATTTTTTCACCAACCACAAGTGGGGCCCACTCATTCTATAATTTTCCACCAAAATGATAAATTCGAAAACTTCAACAATTTCTGGACCAGTCACCTCTTAAAATTCATAACAAATCATTCGTTCATTTTTAACGGTTCAAAATTTGTGGACATATACTCAACTCATATATGTATAACATATCCAAAAATCACAACGATCCAACGGTCGGATCAAAATTTATAACTCACGCAATATAGCTGAAGAACACTGATTTTTCGGACTATTAGTCCTTCGGACCAGTTTCATTCAAAATTTCACCACGAAATATCTACAAAGAATTTTTGGGTGATTCAAATTTCTACAGTTAGCTTACTTCTAGGGCTTTCTTTTGATATATGGCTCATCTCTTAACTCATTATACACAAAGAGTTATGGATTTTACAAAATCAAGTAATAAACTAATTTTTCTGAAAATCCCATATTTTGTTCTCCATTTCGACAAATACTGATAAAACACCTCATCATTAATTCCTTCACTTATAAATACATAAATAAATCCATCATTTATATCCACATCAAATAAATATTTTCTTATCATATAAATCAATAACTAATTATTCACAAATAATATTACGAATCACAATTATGATGACCAGCGAGTAGTTCCGAGAAAGAGGGGCTTTCCAATAAGGATTTCTCCTTCTTCGGCGCCGCAATTAGATTGCCTAACCTCTCCTTGATGAACTTTCTAGACATTGCCAATAATGCTATCTAATAATATTATTCAAATAATATGAATTATTGATTTGATAATGGAAATCTCATGCGTGAGACAATTATTGAACAACAATAATATAAAATATCAACGCGGCAATTATTGAACCAATAAAATAAAATATTGAGCAATAATTATCGTAACAATTATTGAGTAGTGCTTTCTTACGTAAGGATTCAATAATTCAAAATCTTTGTGCAATACCGTGTGCTATCTTTGTGCAACAACGCATTTTTACCGTATTTTAACCACTAGGTATTCCAACGGTGTTAATGAAGAATAACTACGCCAATTATTTATAAAAACTCAAACTTGTCGTTTTCTTCATTCGACAGTTATTTTGTTATAGGGCCCACAAATGACTGCGCCATCGTATGAATATTCCCCAACAGAAAGAATATTCCACGACCAAACGAATATTCCCCGACAACAATGAATATTTTATAACCACTTGTGTATTTTGAAAAAAATTCATATATCACCCTTAACTTTAACTTTTATCAATTTAACCATTTACTGAATAGTAATTATAAGAAAAAATGAATACTTTTATTTCATAAAATTCGGGGTCTTACAATCTCCCTCCTTATGAAATTTCGTCCCCAAAATTTACGTACACAGTATTTCAAAGAGTTGAGAATACCTTGCTTTCATTTCGCATTTCATCTTTCACACATCATGATTTCTCCATTGCTCATCTCCTATTTCGATATCATTCTAGAATACAACTTCAAAACAAAGGTTAATTGAATAAATTAATATATCACATAATATCCCGATATTATGATTGACCAACAAATAAGCTTAGGTAGGACACACTAGCGAAGGATTTACTCATCTCTCCCTCCTAGTTATATTCCCGATCTCCTTGGAGACCATATCTCTAAGCTCGATACCAATCGTAACTCGGACACCAACTTGTGTCAAGACTCACATTGATACTGTCGGTTTGCCACCGCAGAAGCAGGCGTCCCCTACGGAGAGTGCGGCGGTGCATCCCCCATCAACAGGAAGTCACCAGCGAGAGGCTCGGGGCTCTTTACTTATAGCTCTGATACCAAATGTAACAACCCCAAAATAGGTCCATTCCATCCAACCCATTTTGAGTCGTCAAATACATGGTACAGAAAAACAACTATAACTTTATTACAACAATTGTCGTAAATGCAAATACAACAACACATATCTTTGTGAGTTTGGATACAAATATATACCAATCAGTGTACGTTACAATGACACCTTACATAAAGGTATAGTCAAAAACTGTTTTAGAAATTAGAATCTTTGGGAAGTGCTCAAGAAACCTTCGTATACGGGGAGGCCATGCTTTTAGGTTATGGTAGATATCATATGGCCACAGAAATTATCCTTGGTTGACCCAATAGACCCCAAAGAAAAAAGCGAGAAGATTACTATCATATTCTTCCCAATGGTGAGTCTTCTCTTGACATATCATTATCTCCAATGTCTCTAATTGGGTATTATACTCCAAACAAACACCAAGATTATATAGGTAGTGCTTGTAAATATACTCAGCAAGTGGATGAGCACAACCATGTTTTATGATAACACGAGTTTGTATGTCATTAGACATCTTGTATGATAGTGACAAAACACCCTTCCAAAGTTGGGTTACGCCTCACCTATTTAATTCACCAAAATAACTATTAAATGATGTATAAAATACAACACACTAAAGCCCTCAATAAAATTATTTTCATACTCTTTAGGAGAACCTCAACAACTATAGACCACCGTTCTATTCCCTTGTTATCCCCACTCAACCCAAATACACTTTTATTACACGAAAGGAATTATGAAACAAAAGGGTGAGCACAACTAGCTCGATAAAGAATATTATGACTAAAGATAAATAAATTATCAATAGTCTTCATCAAGAATGAATCGAGATTTAGAACATATGGTAGATGATAAAACTTTTCAACCATAGTTGCGTGAACGAAGCAATCCATTAGAAGAGTCAAATAGACCATAAAATCTATTATCTTCTCCATGTTAAAAGTCCACCAACAATGTTTTATCCTCAGTAACATCAATCAACAATTCACATCCACAATCACATGTATAAATCATAATCATAATTGTAGTTCTAAATTCCTCTCTCATCCGGGATGAAGATAATTTCATCACTGCTTTACGAAACATCAAAGATCATGGTTATACCAAATCACAGTTCTTGTTCATAATCATACTAATAAATTCATCTTTGCACCACGGGCCAAAGATATTCATCAACAGTACTACAGGCTAAAGATATTCAACAACAGGTCATCTTTGCATTACGAGCCAAAGATATTCATCAATAATTCATCTTTTCACTACAGGCTAAAGATATTCATCAACAAGCCATCTTTGCACTACGGGCCAAAGATATTCATATCTCAAATAAATACATAATCATTTCAAAAGTTATATAACAATAATTATAACCATGTTGATCAATTCAACTTTGCACTTAAGCTAAAAATATTCAATTGTAAATTCAATGGTCATGATCATACCAGTCAACAATTCAACTTTTGCACTACTGGCCAAAGAGAACCTATGGTCACGATCATACCAATAATCTACCCATCTTTACACTCAAGTCAAAGAGAAATATCATCATTAGGGTTATAAGAATGTTATATAAAAACAATATAATCAAAACATGGTTTTAATTTCAAGAGTAGGATTCATAAATCAACGATAATTTAGTTAGAAAAAGAAAACAATTTTGTCATGAATAGTAACTCGTGAATAGTAACCCATGAATAGTAACTTCATGAATAGTAACTCATGAATAGTAACCCATGAATAGTAACTTCGTAAATAGTAACTCATAAATAGTAACTCGTGAATAGTAACTCATGAATAGTAACTCGTGAATAAGACTCATGAATAGTACTCAGTATTTATACATAGTCAGTGATATCGTAAATAATGTCATATATATAAATAGTGCCACATACATAAATAGTGCCGATATACGTGAATAGTACCGTATACATGAATAGTACCATATACGTGAATAGTAACTCCGACACCAAAAGATAGAAATTCCACAAAAAAATATTTTCACGCTTCATGAATAGTAACTTGTCAATAGTAACTCATGAATAGTAACTCGTGAATAGTAACTCATGAATAGTAACCCCACATGAAAAAGTTCCAACCAATATTTCAAAGATAATGATATTGAAGAAATAATATCATTTGAGAAGAAAATAACATCCCTTACCTCAAAGAATCGATTACTTCGGAAGGAAAGGTCTCAAGTGATCTTTGAATGAAACTTGTCTTGAATAAAGAACTCTCAAAGTATCTAAATACTCACAAAATACGCTCAATAATCTAGAGAGAAAGAGAAAAACTTTGTTTACGGTGTGATTTTCAATTCTAACTTAGCCTCTATTTATAGGAAAATGTTAGCCGTAGAAGTAGACTTGACACCGCTACCGATGGCTTTACTGCATTACTATTGCCACCCACCACATTTGAAATAAAATTCAGCACATTTTTTCACCAACCACAAGTGGGGCCCACTCATTCTATAATTTTCCACCAAAATGATAAATTCAAAACTTCAACAATTTACGAACCCAACACCTCTTAAAATTCATAACAAATCATTCGTTCATTTTTAACGGTTCAAAATTTGTGGACAAATACTCAACTCATATATGTATAACATATCCAAAAATCACAACGATCCAACGGTCGGATCAAAATTTATAACTCACGCAATATAGTCAAGAACACCGATTTTTTGACTATTAGTCCTTCTGACCGCTTTCATTCAAAATTTCACCACGAAATATCTACAAAGAATTTTGGGTGATTCAAATTTCTCAGATTAGCTTACTTCTAGGGCTTTCTTTTGATATATGGCTCATCTCTTAACTCATTATACACAAAAGAGTTATGGATTTTACAAAATCAAGTAATAAACTAATTTTTTCTCGAAAATCCCATATTTTGTTCTCCATTTCGACAAATCTTGATAAAACACCTCATCATTAATTCCTTCACTTATAAATACATAAATAAATCCATAATTTATATCCACATCAAATAAATATTTTCTTATCATATAAATCAATAACTAATTATTCATAAATAATATTACAGAATCACAATTATGACAACCAGGCAGTTCCCAGGAAAGAGGGGGCTTTCCAATAAGGATTTCTCCTTCTTCGCGGCGCAATTAGATGACCTAACCTCTCCTTGATGTAACTTTCTAGACATTGCCAATAATGCTATCTAATAATATTATTCAAATAATATGAATTATTAATTTGATAATGGAAATCTTGTCAAAGACAATTATTGAACAACAATAATATAAAATATCAACGCAGCAATTATTGAACCAATAAATAAAATATTGAACAATAATTCTTCGTAACAATTATTGAGTAGTGCCTTCTTACGTAAGGATTCAATAATTCAAAATCTTCGTGCAATACCGTAGCTATCTCAAACAACTGTGAGTTTGAATACAAATATTATCTTCTAGACAATATCTATACTCAAATAAATCCTCATCACATTTATTGGTACATTATTTTACAAAAATGGTGAGGACTACTAAACAACTCATCTAGAACCTTCATTCCATACCACGACTGCATACTCGCTTATATTCTCGCATCCCGAGAAGAAAAATGGAACAAAAAGGAAAAGGGTGAGCTCAACTAGCCCAATAAAAGAATATTATGACTAAGTTAATATACAACAAATTATCGTTAGTCTTCAACAGGAAAAAATCTAATAGAATACAATAGACAACAAATTTTAAATCAATATTCGCAGTGAAATAATAATTCATTAGAAGAGTTAAGTAGAGAATGCAAACTACTATCTTCTATGTATGAATTTAAAAGTTCATCGCCTCATCTTTTATCCTGTAACATCAATCAATATACATCTGAATCAAATATTCATCTTTGCACTACTGAGCCAAAGATATTCATCGATTGGTCATGTTCATCTAAACACTGCTCATCTTTGCACTACTACCAAAGATATTCTTCGAAATCATTCATCTTTGCACTACAGGGCCAAAGATATTCCATAATATCATCATTTAAGACGAAGATGATGAAAAATATTTTTAAAGAAACGAATCCAAAGAAACAAAATGACAAGGATTATGGATTAAGGATTCGTACTTTTTTTTATTCACGCCCAAAATATCTCAAAAATAATCACAATTGGTGTAAAATTCAAGAATGATCAAAACATGGATACAATCAAAGCTAGTATCCGAATAGATATTTTGGACGAAAAAGAAAATTTTTCATTTTTCGATGAATAGTGCCGTATTCGTGAATAGTGTCAGATATCGTGAATAAGGTCTTGATATCGTGAATAAGTAACTCAGACACCAAAAGTTCCAAATTTGATAAAAACTTCAGATCAATATTTCAACATAATGATATTGAAGAAATAATATCATTACTGAAAAAAAATAATATCCCTTACCTCGAAAGATTAGTACTTCAAATTTGGAATCTGGGATATAGTCTTTGAAGGAACTTACAGACCGCCTAACAATACTCAAAGTATACTCAAAATACTCACAAGAATATGCTCGATAATATAGAGAGAAAAAACTTGATTTACGGTGTGATTTTCAATTCTAACCTAAGCACCCTATTTATAGAAATTGCTTAGAACACCAAAGCGAAAAATTTAATAAATTAATAATATAATTATATAAATTTCCTACGCATGCCTAGAATCTGATTTCACCATCAAACACATGCCACATTCTAGAAAAAGTAAGAAAAACGTTTTTCTAATTTTAAATATTTTAAACTTCTAAAATCAATTATTTGAGACTTGAACTTCAATAATTCATAATAAATAGCCCTTTCATCGTAAAATTTGAATCCCACGAGTTTTTATAGGAAATTCAATTCTCTACAACTTTGCGAAGAAAGTTTTTCCAAATTCCAAATAGAAATTGACCAAATCCACAAACAAGCGATTTTATAAAGTTATAATCAAATTTCAATCAATAAATGGGGTCCACCGACATGTTTAACATATTTTAAATATTTATTGCAACAAAAATACTCTTCCTCCTCGTATACTTATATATCCCACATTCATTGTAAAAATATCACCATTATTATATTACTAAAATATAATAATATATTTAAATGAATTATTTTATCGAAAAAAGATAAAATTTCAATTTTCAACAATTGTCACATTAAAATTTTTCTCCATCTATATCCACATAAAATCAATATTTTTCTCATCATATGAATCAATAATTAATTATTCATAAATAATATTACGTAATTGATAATATTGACAACCGTGCAGTTCCTGGAAAGAGGGGCTTTCCAATAAGAATTTCTCCTTACTGGCGCGTAATTAGGTGACCAAACCTCTCCTTAGACGGAACTTTCTAGACATTGCCAATAATGTTATCTAATAATATTATTCAGATAATATGAATTATTGCTTCGATAATGAAAAATACGTGTAATGACAATTATTGAAACAACAAACAATATAAAATATCAACGCAAAGACAATTATTAAATCAATAAAATCTTGAACAATAATTATCGTAACCATTATTGAGTAGTGCCTTCTTACGTAAGAATCAATAATTGGTGCAATACCGTGCTACCGTGTTTTTTACCAATCGAGTATTTTAACAAGATTAATCTGTAATAACTACGCTTATTATTTTTAAACAACTTATATTTGTCGCTTTTCTTCATCCAATCGCTTTTTGTTATGGGGCCCACACATGGTCAATTGCTACGTCGTATGAATATTCCCCGACATGCATTTAATATTCCACGACCAAACGAATATTCCCCGATAACAATGAATATTTTATAACCACTTGCTTATCACGTATTTTTACCCTTAACTATCCACATTAATCAAATCAACCCTTACTATTTCAAAATAATAAATAGAGAAAATTAAATTTCATTAATAATAAGTCTGGGGGTCTTACAACCTCCCCACCTTATGAAATTTCGTCCTCGAAATTGACGTCACGTTACACAGTGTTTCAAAAGGTGAGGATACCTCGTTTTCATTTCCGTTTCCAATTCTCAGGTCATTTCCTCTATTGCATTATTCCTCCACAAAACTTTAACTTGTGGTATGACCTTTGCGCGTAGGACATGCTCCTTCTTATCTAAGATCTTGACAGGTACCTCCTCATACGTTAAGTCTTCGGCTATCTCGTCCGGTTCTAACTCAATAACGAGGTTTGGATCTTTCACATATTTACGAAGTACAGATATGTGAAACACATTATGAACACGAGACATACTCGGAGGTAACGCGAGTCTATAGGCTACATTTCCTACTCGGTCAAGAATTTGAAATGGACCAATAAATCGTGGATTGAGCTTTCCTCTCTTCCCAAATCTTGTAACTCCCTTCCATGGAGCAACTCGCAACAATACATGATCCCCACACTAAATTCCACGTCCTTTCGATGAAGATCCGCATAACTCTTTTGTCGATCTTGTGCCGCTTTGTATCGTTGTCGAATCATTTGGATCTTTTCCGTAGTCATACGTACTAACTTTCGGGTCCTAACAATGTTGCTTCACCCACCTCGTCCCAACATATCTTTGGAGAGCGACACTTTCGTCCCATATAATGCTTCAAATGGAGCCACACCTATACTTGCACGATAACTTGTTGTTGTAGGAGAATTCTACCAATGGTAAATACTTATCCCAACCGCCTTGAAGTCTAGGACACGAGTCTTAATAAATCTTCAAGAGTTTGAATAGTCCTTTCGATTATCCGTCTGCTTTGAGGATGGTATGCGGCCCAATCGTAAATCCGTGCTCATAGCTTTTTGCAAGCTAACCCAAAATCTTGAAGTGAATCTTGGGTCACGATCCGAACTATGGATACAGGCATGCCATGCAACCTCACAATCTCATTCACGTACATACTAGCAAGACGTTCAAGGAATAAGTCTCCGTGACGTTAAGAAATGAGCGGACTTGGTTAATCTATCAACAATAACCCAAATAGCATTGATGCCTTGAGAAACCGTAGGAAGACCCATAACGAAATCCATGGTAATGTGTTCCCACTTCCATTTCGAATCTCAAGTGGTTGCAACGGACCCTTAGGTACTAGATGCTCGCGCTTTACACGTTAAGCAAGTTAAACACATCGAGATAAACTTTGCAATCTCTCTCTTCATATTGTTCCACCAAAATGTATGTCAAGATCACGATACATTTTAGTACTTACAGAGATGGATTGCAAATGGTGTATTGTGTGCCTCCATCATAATCTTGTACTTCAAATCGTGGTCGTTAGGAACACAAAGTCTAGAGTGGACTCAAGTATTCCTTCTTCATCAATTCTCGCTTAGGAATAGCTCCTTCTTGTACTTTCTTCTTCATACGCATCACTCCGGCCTGGGTGGCTTGAGCAACCTTAACTTTTTCTATTAAAGTTGGCTCTATCGCGTATACTTGACATCATCGCACTCATTCCCGCATATGATCTTCTACTCAACGCGTCACCACCACCACGCTCGCTTTTCCGGGATGGTAATGAATAGTGTGGTCGTAGTCTTTCAATAGCTCGAGCCAACGTCATTGCCGCATGTTGAGTTCTTTTTGAGTGAAGAAATATTTAAGGCTTTTATGGTGCGAATATATCTCCACTTTCTCCCCATATAGATAGTGCCTCCATATCTTTAGCGCTGAAAACGATCACCGCTAACTCTAGATCATGAGTAGGATAATTCCTCTCATACTCTTTAAGTTGTCGCGAGGCATAAAGCTATGACTTTCCCACGTTGCATGAGAACACATCCTAACCCTTTGCACGAAGCATCATTTGAGATAACAAATCCATCCGAACCGGATGGTATTGTTAGAACAGTCTTAGAAATAAGTCTCCTCTTAAGCTCTTGGAAACTTTTCTCGCATTCTTCGCTCCAAACAAATTTTGTATCCTTCCGAGTTAGTCAAGTTAATGGAGTAGCGATTCGAGAAAACCCTTCCACGAATCTCCGATAATAACCAAATAAGCCCAAAAACTACGTGCTTGATCAACACCGACTTTGCTGCTCCCAACTTTGTATTGCTTCAATCTTCGTCGGATCAACAGATACTCCATGTTTTGACACCACGTGCCCAAGAAATGCTACTTCCTCGCCGAACTCGCATTTCTTCAATTTGGCATATAGTTTGTTTTCACGAAGCCTTTGGAGTACCAAATTTCAAATGGTGCCCATGATCTTCACGACTTTTGGAATATATGAGGATGTCATCAATAAAGACAACAACAAAAACCGATCCAAATATTCCTTGAATACTTGGTTCATCATATCCATGAAAGTCATAGGAGCATTAGTCATCCGAAAGACATGACTAAGAATTCATAATGCCCGTCTTAGAAGTTCTAAAGGCGGTCTTTGGAATATCCTCGCCTAATCTTCAAATTGATGATATCCGCGAATCTAAGATCAATTTTTGAAAAGAATTGTGCCCTTGCAATCGGTCAAACAAGTCATCAATACGAGGTAGAGGATACCTATTCTTGATGGTGACATGGTTCAATTCCCGATAGTCAATACAAAGTCGCATACTCCCGCCTTTCTTCTTTACAAATAAAACAGAGCACCCCAAGGAGTTGTACTAGGGCCGAATGAAACCGATGTCCAACAATTCCTCGTAGTTGGACCTTTAACTCCTGAAGTTCAATAGGAGCCATTCGATATGGGGTTTTAGAAATGGGCTTTGTACCAGTTCAAGATCAATAAAGAATTCAACTTCACGTTCGGGGTGTGAGCCGGAAGTTCTTCAGAAATACGTCGAAAGTCAATAACAACAGAATATAATTCAAATTTGACGTGTCTTTATTCAAATCCATAACATGGGCTAAGAAAGCTTGACATCCGCTTTTTCAATAAATGAATAGCTTTATGATTAGATATGACGTTGATTGATTTTAATGGTTTAGTTGTTTGAATTAAATATAACAGGTTGGTTAGGAATATGAAAACCGACAACCTTACGAAAACAATCAATTTTTGCATGATGAGTAGTTAACCAATCAATCCCTAAAATCACATCAAAAGCAAGTATCTTTAAAGAGATAAGGTCAATGAGGTAAGGTGATGGTGCCAACTTGAATCAAACAAGATTTATAAACGATGGATGTGATGAAAGTTTCTCCCAATGGAGTTTCCACAGATAGGTCAAAGTCTAATTTCTCCTGAGTCAAGTTTAAACGTTGAGCACAAGCGGGAGAGATAAATGAATGGGTAGCACCCGTGATCAAGTAAGGTATAAACTTCGCAAAAATTTATAAATAGCTTACCCGTGATCACCTCGTTTGGGTTCCTCGCATTATGACCCGAATCACAACAAATGCTCTTCCAGAACTGCTTGACTTTGAATTTTCTCGGGATGATCTTTTGAGTCACCGTCCCCATTGAACTAGGTTTCGCTATCTGCATAATCTCGAGCAATATGTCCTTCCTTTCCACAATTATAGCATACCTTGAATCATTGTGGGCGCTTGGACTGATATGTCCTCTTTTTCCGCATTTTTGAAGCATATGACCGGTGGTCGTTCTCCTCCTTAGAACCCGATTCTTCTTACAAGACTGCTGTCTTCACATGGTCGTTGTTAAATCTCCTCTTTTAAAATCTCCTCCCGACTCGCTTCTTCTATTTTCATGGCCATGATTACCACCAGAGTGGTTACCATTTTTGTCCATCTGCTTTTCTCCGCCGGTTATCATTATTCATTGATCGCTATCTCCGTACGCGATCCTGGTTATGGTCCTTCATTTGACCGTACTTTCGTTATCTCGCCTAATAATTGAGCCTGTTTTACAACATCCTAATAGAGAAAAATTTATGAAAAATGAGATATTGTCGTATCCGTTTCAAACCTCTCAAAAACATCCACGCCATACGTTCCTCATTCTCCACCAAATGAGGTGCAAACTGATAACTCTGCAAACTTTGCCTCGTCATCGAGACACCGTCATATTATTTTGTTCTAATCGATGAACTCCACTTCCTTCATATAATGAACACTTTCGTGAAAGTATTTGTCATTAAATAATTTCTAAAATGTCTCCCAAGACATCTTTGAGTCTTGTGTGGATGGGTACGCTTCATGAGACTCCCACCAAGAAATGCGCCTCGCCACTTTAACATAAAGGTGGCGAATGGAACCTTCTGTTTTTCCGTGCATCCCAAGACATCGAATATCTTGGTAATTTGCTTGACCCATGTTTTCGCCATGATCGGATCTGGCTTTCCCTTAAATTCCGTGGTCCCAACTCTTTGAACCGCTTGGCATGTGACAACCCGTGAATTGCTATCATTTCCTCCTCAGATTTTGAACACGAGTCTCCTCGTTTGATTTCGCATGAACTGCAAAAACTTCTAAACATCCCTCGTTCATCATCTCTACTAAATGGTGTTGTTCACGGGAGGAACATTGCCCGACTGTTGCAGACGTTCTCCTCGTTGGTGAGTACAGCGCGCTCCACGTACTCATTTCCATTGTTAATATTCTCAGTCGACATTCTCAAATACTGTGATAAAACAAGGGTTAATTAAGGAAATCAATATATCACATAATATCCCTATATACTGACCAACTAACAAATAAGCTTAGGTAGGACACACTAGCGAAGGATTTACTCATCTCTCCCCTCCTAGTTCTATTCCCCGATCTCCGCCAGAGATCATATCCCTAAGCTCTGATACCAACTGTGATGCCCCCAAAATTGGTATACATCACCTATTCTGAGTTGTCAATACATGGTACAGAAACAACTACAACTTTATTATTACAACAATAAAACTGTGAGTTTGAATAAAAATATTATCTTCTAGACAATATCTATACTCAAATAAATCCTCATCACATTTATTGGTACATTATTTTACAAAATGGTGAGGACTACTAAACAACTCTCGTTGTAACCTTCATTCCATACCGACTTCGTACTCGCTATATTCTCGCATCCTAAGAAGAAAAATGGAACAAAAGGAAAAGGGTGAGCTCAACTAGCCCAAGAAAGAATAATATTATGACTAAGTTAATATACAACAAATTATCGTTAGTCTTCAACAGGAAAAATCTAATAGAATACAATAGACAACAAATTTTAAATCAATATTCGCAGCTGAAATAATAATTCATTAGAAGAGTTAAGTAGAGAATGCAAACTACTATCTTCTATGTATGAATTTAAAAGTTCATCGCTCATCTTTTATCCCCTCAGAACATCAATCAATATACATCCGGAATCAAATATTCATCTTTGCACTACTGGGCCAAAGATATTCATCGATTGGTCATGTTCATCTAAACACCTATTCATCTTTGCACTACTACCAAAGATATTCTTCTTCGAAATCATTCATCTTTGCACTACAGTGCCAAAGATATTCCATAATATCATCATTTAAGATCAAGATGATGAAAAATATTTTTAAAGAAACGAATCCAGTGAAACAAAATGACAAGGATTATGGATTAAGGATTCGTACTTTGTTTTATTCACGTCCAAAAATATCTCAAAAATAATCACAGTGGTGTAAAATTCAAGAATGATCAAAACATGGATACAATCAAAGCTAGTATCCAGAATAGATATTTTGGACGAAAAGAAAATTTTTCATTTTTCATGAATAGTGCCGTATTCGTGAATAGTGTCGTTATACGTGAATAAATACAGATACGTGAATAGTAACTCTCAGACACCAAAAGTTCCAAATTTGATAAAAACTTCAGATCAATATTTCAACATAATGATATTGAAGAAATAATATCATTACTGAAAAAAAATAATATCCCTTACCTCGAAAGATTAGTACTTCTAATTTGGAATACCTGGGATATAGTCTTTGAAGGAACTTACAATCGCTAACAATACTCAAAGTATACTCAAAATACTCACAAGAATATGCTCGATAATATAGAGAGAAAACTTCGATTTTACGGTGTGATTTTCAATTCTAACCTAAGCACCCTATTTATAGGAAATTGCTTAGAACACCAAAGCGTAAAATTTAATAAATTAATAATATAATTATATAAATTTCCTACACATGCCTAGAATCTTATTTCAGCCATCGGACACATGCCACATTCTAGAAAAAGTAAGAAAAACATTTTCTAATTTTAAATATTTTAAACTTCCAAAATCAATTATTTGAGCTTGAACTTCAATAATTCATAATAAATAGCCCTTTCATCGAAAAATTTGAATCTTGCAATTTTTTATAGGAAATTCAATTCTCTACAACTTTGCGTAAGAAAGTTTTTCCAAATTCCAAATATAAATTGGCCATCGAAATCCACACACTGGCGATTTTACAAGCTATAATCAAATTTCACCAATAAATGGGGTCCAATTTACATGTTTAACATGTTTTAAATATTTATTGCAACAAAAATACTCTTCCTCCTCGTATACTCATATATCCCACATTCGTTGTAAAAATATCACCATTATTATATTACTAAAATATAATAATATATTTAAATGAATTATTTTATCGAGAAAAGATAAAATTTCAATTTTCAACAATTATCACATTAAAATTTTTCTCCATCTATATCCACATAAAATCAATATTTTCCTCATCATATGAATCAATAATTAATTATTCACAAATAATATTACGAATCACAATATTGATGACCAGCAGCGGTTTCGTGAAAGGGGGGGGCTTTCCAATAAGAATTTTTCCTTCTTGGCGCAATTTAGGTGACCAAACCTCTCCTTAGATAGAACTTTTTAGACATTGCCAATAATGTTATCTAATAATATTATTCAGATAATATGAATTATTGCTTCGATAATGAAAATACTTTGTGTAATGACA
Organism: Panax quinquefolius; assembly: GCA_020205615.1. Taxonomy (NCBI): domain Eukaryota; kingdom Viridiplantae; phylum Streptophyta; class Magnoliopsida; order Apiales; family Araliaceae; genus Panax; species Panax quinquefolius. The sequence goes on along the minus strand of CM035156.1, from coordinate 68,766,039 downwards.
ATTATCAAACAACAAAGAATATAAAATATCAACGCAACAATTATTAAATCAATAAAATCTTGAACAATAATTCAGAACCATTATTGAGTAGTGCCTTCTTACGTAAGAATCAATAATTGGTGCAATACCGCAAATATACTTGTGTTTTAACAAAGATTAATTGTGAATAACTACTACAAGTTATTTTTAAACAACTTATATTTGTCGTTTTCTTCATCCAATCGCTTTCAGTTATGGGGCCCACACATGGTTGCGCCAGTGCATTTAATATTCCCCGACAAAGATTTAATATTCCACGACCAAACGAATATTCCCCACAACAATGAATATTTTATAACCACTTGCTTATTGCGTATTTTACCCTTAACTATCCACATTAATCAAATCAACCCTTACTATTTCAAAATAATAAATAGAGAAAATTAAATTTCATTAATAATAAGTCAGGGTCTTACAGTTTAGATATACCCATATTGGGTGTTATTTTAGTTGGAAATCGAAAGTAAAGAAAAGTGATTTTTCTAGTTTATAAACCCTAAAATTTCTATGTACTTTGGATTTTCACAGTTTTTGATCTACACTTATTTTTTGCGATCTGTCAAAGAGAGGTGCTAGATATGTAAGTTAACTACTAAAACCAAGTGGTAGAACTCAAAAATATTGAGTACACAATCTGTAGTGACTGATTTAGCAAAAATAGTTTTGTGTTTTTTTAAAGGAAAAACTGACTGTTTTGGACAGTCAAGAGTAGGGGCAGTTTAGTCATTTTTCGAACATTCAAAAATTCTGGAAAACTTTTGGAGGATAATATGATAAGTTTTCTAACATTTCCAAGTGGAATCACTAAAAAGGAGTTGTAGATTTCCATATGGAATATTTTTAACAAAGTACGAAAACATTGTTTTTCCAATTTAGCTACTGCCCAAAATTTTAAAAGGGCATTTTCGGCCACTTAATTTGTGAGAAAAATTCCAGCCTTTTGGGACATGAAAATATATGGTATTAAGTACCTCCTGTCCAAAAATTAGCTTATTCCGACTTAAAATGACCAAGTTATGACCATTTCAATTTTTGTGATTTTTCGACAAAAATCGCTTTAACCGGAGTTCTATAACTCCGATGGCCACGAAATTTAAATTGGAGGCTCACGTTAACACATACAAGATTTTGTCAAGAGATGGGAATTTTTGGAGTTAAGCACGAGGTAGCTAATTTCTTAAGGAATTAACTAGAAATTAATTTTTGAAAAATACCAAAGGAAGTTGGAAAATTATAGAAAAATACTTTTTGCATATGAAATATATGTATATGTGTTTGGCCAAAGGATAGAAAAATAATAAGTTTATTTGGTATTTTCGTGAAAAAAAATGGTGAATTCAGGTTGCTGAAATTGAATTCAGACTAGTAATCTGATTGTGGTCTATTGAAATAGTAATTTCAGGATGCTGAAATGTAATCCGGTTTACTGAAATGATATATCAGTTTACTGAAAGGTTATCTAGCTTACTAAGATAACATATAAAGGGAAAACTTATAAGTATAAGTTATAAGTGATGAAAAGATTATCAAAGTATAATGATAATACTAAGACTAAGGTGTAATGTCTAATACTTAACTTTGTGAGTGAAGGTTAGACAAGTTAATATAAGATGATGAGATTATAAGTAAGTAAATGAACATGGTTGTAAGATTATCTAATATGTGACTATGTGATTAAGTGTTAGATATTATTATGGAATGAGGTATGATATGCTAATTGAAAGATCAATCTTATACCTGATAGGTCTTTTCAATAAAGAGAATAAATTAAATTGTGTAGCGGTAATTGACTATGCAGGCAAGTTTTCTAACTCAAACTCGAGTTAATAATTTTCCAGAATGCTAGTGGTATAATTATTGACAATTATTCCACATCCATGATTATTGATTCGCACTTAGTGCATGTTTTATATGTTCATCAGGTATGAAAGGTTGATCACCTTCATTACCATAAGGTTCAGTTAATTTGTTCAGGGTCATTGTTGACCTTCAAACGTTATTGATTTAGTCACTCAATTATTGACACTTGATTCATGTTATTTCACAATTATTACATTGTTGAAAACTTGAAAGCTTATTTTGTAGTAGCCCCAAATCCGGGTCATAATCACCACAGATCTGGTATACTATTTCTATAACTAATTACGGAAGATATAAACATAAATTGTTTATACAATACACTTTACACACTATTCCCCAAAATCGAGTAACCTTAACTTATACACAATTCATAAACTATCTAACATATATCATTATTATCCAACTGTACTATTATAAACTATCTGCACATTTTATCCCAAGCGGAGCTTGGCATTATCCTTTTCCTGTATTCGAACGCATTCGCCTTATCTGCAATGTTTATCATAATATAGCAAGGGTGAGCATGAAAGATGCCCAACAAGTTTAAATACAATTTAAAGATATACCATGATTGAAAGAGTCTGAATAATAAGCTGGCTATAATTCATCAATATAATTGAGAACTAGCACGAACAAACTTTTGACTGAACAAGTATTGAACATGAACAAATATATCTGGACCAACTGGTAATGAAGGTGATCAGCCTTTCACACCTGACTTATACATGCAATATGTACAAAGTACAATTCCACATGGCAATTAGCAATGATTAACCATAAGCATAACTGAATGAAACAACTCTTAGTAGAGTTAAGTAAAAACTTGCCTGAACCGTTGATTACCGCTACGCAATTTATATCGCCTTATCCGAAGACCTAATATTAGTAATATAGATATCAAATATTAGAATACTATCATCACAATATAATACTATTATATATATACACAGAATAGCCTAAACACATAACACATAACCTTATCAGTCTATTACAAACATAAGACTCGGTATCAAGTCAAACTATTGTAGTCCGAGTTGAAACCGACACAATTCTATCATCCCGACGGTCTAGTCGGACAATTATCGATTTTAGTTCAATTAAACTCTGCCTAAACACTAAACAATATCTTAGATAATCATATTATTAGTCAAAATATTTTTCATAGACTTGCAATAATTTTCAGATAATTAATATAATTTATTATGATTTTTCAATCATTAAACTCGTATTTAAATGAATTAAATACCACTTAATTCATTTATCATTAATATTTATTTAATATTAAATATTAATAAAAATTATAATATAATATTATAATATATTTATAATATCAAAAAGTATTTTTAATACTTTAAATTCATATTTATATGATTTTTAAACACTTAAATCTATTATCCAATAATTGCTTTTAATATTAAAATATTAATATTTTCATGACAAAATATCAAAAGTTATATTTTATAAATTAAAATATTTTTATAACACTTAAATCATTTTTATATGATTTTTAAATCATTAATTTATTTTTCCATAATTTATTTAATATATTTATTAAATAAATTAATTACCATTAATAATAAATTATTAATGAAATTCATCACAAAATATTAAAAGTCATCAAAAATAACTTCAAATATTTTGTAATATCATAATATAATTTTTCATGATTTTTCATGAATTAAAACAATTTTTAAATAATTTAATTAATATTATAATTAAATAAATAAATACTTTTATATTCCAAAAATATTAAATATTTTTGAAATATACTCAAAATAATTAAAAACTATTTTTCAAGCTTAAGAATAATTTTTCATGATTTATTATGTATTTTTAATAATTAAAAACCATTTTTTCTATTTAATTAATTAATTAATTTTAGTAATTAAATGCCATTAAAGGGGACCTATAGCGACAAAACCGTCGCTATAGGTGTTCTGGGTGTTCATTAGGCCAAACCTAGATCTTCATTGTCAGATTCGAGGTAGCTAGTTTGACCAACATTTAATCCACGATACTAAGGTTTTCTGGCCAAAGTAAAGTTTTTAGATTGTAGTATAAGTGTAATACTACCATCATTAATCAATTTCATGTCCATAACATATCATATATGAGAGATCTAGGTTCTAGAAAATCATTTCAGGGTTGATCTTCATTTCTGGGTTTTCCAGAAATGAAGAACAGTTGTTAAGCCCTACTTTGAATCTGTGTCTGTTTTGTGTGATTTAAAGCTTCGAACTGGTAGTCTATATGTCAAGGAATAATAATACATCAATAGATCAACATAACAACATCAAAATCATAAGATCCAAAGCAGTCAAACCTTGTCAAAAATTTAGGATGATGAAGATCTGGGTTTTCCAGAAAACCTTCATGAACCATTTCGGTCAACCTAGTTTGACCAAGATTATCTACAATTCTGCTAATGATCTTTGGTTTCTAGATACATTATTATGAAGCCTACATGTCACACCACAACTGTAAAACAACAATATGGCTATAACATTTAACAGAAGCAAAATCTGAAGCCCAGAAAATGGTTGTCATAGTTTCTAGGAAATCTGGGTTGCCCAGAAACCAGACTTTGTGTTCGGTCAACGCTGTTTGACTGATCATAACTTCAAATCTAGACATGATACAACCCTGATTCAAGTTTCAGATGAAAGCCTACATGGCATATAACATCTCCATAACATAAAACATAACAAACAAACAATAGTGAAGGATCTAAGGCCTCTGACATATGGTTGTCAGGCCATATTTTTCAACTTTTCCATATTTGAAAAATCTTTAAATTCGAGTATCTAAATGATATGGATCTAGGTTTTGGCAACCCAGATCATCAAATGACACCCTCTAACACATATCTAGCCAACAAATTACAACATCAAACATCAGATCTAAGGATTTCTAAGTTAGGGTTTTTATACCTTTAAAACTTAGATTTTTGATTTCTGATCCTTGAATCTGTTCTTGTTAAGCTAAGAGATGATATTAGCTTAGCTTTTCATTCTCTTTCACTCTCATACCCGAATTTCTAGAGAGAAAAGTGACTTGGTTGGTTTGAAAAATAAAGTAAGTCATTTTTTTAAACTTTTTGCTTTTACATTCAAGATGCAATGTATATGGCTGGCCAAGATGGCTGATAATTGAATTATAAGTCACATGCTATGGCTAGGGTGGTTTACCAACCCAATTTAGGGCTAGATCTACAAGCAACCTATTAAAGAATGCAATAAGGGCACTTTGGACAATTAGCATACAATTTTAATTCTAAATTGGTCATTTGATCAAACCCTTAGGGTTTGACCCTTATGGTTTAACCCTAATGTTTACAAAAATCACATTTCTAAGATTTTCGGATTAAGGTTTTCGAAATAAAAAATTAACATTTGCAAATTATAATTAGAATTCTCTTAATTATACTAAGATTTTCTAACCATAAATTAAACTTTCTAATCAGGATTAATTTATCCTAATTAGAATCGCTAAAATAGCAATGTAAATCCACAATTGTACATTAGGGTTTCTGACAAAATAATTAGGGTTCCAAAATTTGAAATTATGGTTTTCTAATTAATTAATCTTTACCCTAATTAAGATTATAATTAATAGCAATTAAGCATTAAAATTTTCCGTTAAGTTCCCAGATTAGGGTTTCAAATTACCGAAATCTGAAATTAGGGTTTTTAGATATGGTATTAGGGTTTTCTAAAAATCAATTAGGGTTTTCAAGTAATTCATTAGGGTTTTCCCTAATAAATTATAATGAATGACATTTAAACCTTATACAAGCATTTACATTCGCTATCTAGGGTTTTAAATTTCCGAATTAGGTTTTGAATTCTCGGAACTGAAATTAGGGTTTCCAAAACCAGTTTCTAGGGTTTCTTATCAGGCTTTAGGGTTTTCTAACAGAACGTTGATGTTCTTAATAATATTAGGGTTTGACACTAATAAAATTTAGTTGGTCAACCCTTAACCCTTAACCACATTCTGAACACATACATAACCATATACACAGAACATATTCACATATATACTTACTCCTGAATAATTCACTTAAATCCTTCACAGAATTTTGAAATCCTCAAAATTCCTTCCCAAAAATGCTAAATGCATACACTTATTTTCTGTCTAGGTCTATTATTTGACCTTAAATCAATCATTTAAGATTTTAATAAATTGTCTAATTTCTCAGGTTGTCACATTTACCCCTTCTTCTAAGAATTTCGTCCCCAAAATTCACCTTACACCTTACATCATGCACCTTACACCATTCACACATCATCACATGCTACCCAATACACCACTCACAAGAGTAAAAATTTTCAAATTGTGCTGAGGGGTCATATAGACCATGAACACATAGTTTTAACGGTATTCATACCGCAAAACTATACATTACTTGGTATGTTTACAATCACAAAGAAAGTAAACTACCGTGACTAGTACTTTAGGTGATTAGCCTATCGTACTCTTACGTCATGCATAACATATTAATCATGTCTAGCGAATATTTACGCTACTTGATTGGATTATTTATCCAAACAACATAGTTCACCTCAGTCTTATCATAGGATTCCGCACCAAACCAATTTGGTTCGAGAAATTTCTTTCAATGAACACTTAGAGTTTTCATAAACATTAGTCTAGCTGAATCGAATAGCATAGACTCATATCAATTATTCAATTCAATCGAATTATTTTGGTTTAGCCAAACCCCGTTGGCAAATTAAAAATTTGAAAACATTTTCGAGAATAACGTCATGATGCCGTACTGTATTAACAGTACGTTTGAGGATGCCATCATTATATGACTTTGTCATAACACATCATACATTAGTGGAACAACGATTTTAGATCAAATTCACACTAAGTATTCATGTATTTACAACTCCATCACCTTTTTATCATCTCTACACCAGGTTACATGGTACATAAGTGATAAATAAAATATGTTTTGATATTTCAAATCATTTGTGTCTAGCCGAAATAAGTAGTTGAGACTGTAATTTAAGCCGTTTCAAAAATGATTACGAGTCTACATTTTTTTTAAAAGCACATAGTGCGTATTTAGCTTGATGTCAAAATTTTGAAGTCTATCATATCTAGGAGTTTTGTAAAACTTATGTCTCCACTAACAATTATTTGCTTAAACAGTCTATCTATTCCTATAATCCTCAATACTCCATTCACACACAACTATACCTAGTTCGTCAAACCACACTTATAAGTTCATAAACTTTCCACAATTATATGAGTTTAAGAACTTACCCTAGTCAGACCTTTGGCGTCCATTCGCTGAGGGGTTCATAAACATTTCATATAACTATGAGTCAAGAATGTCACATAATTATAAGTTTTAAGAAGTCGTACTTAACCCTATTTTCTTTACCTATGACCTATCTATATATTATACACATGAGAAAGGAATCACCCTCTTAACATGCATATAGCAAATAGTGCGACACAAACATTTCAATGGTTATCAATGACATAAACTAAGTAGTTTTTAGACCAAGTACAATTCCCCACCCATACAAGGAATCATACAACTCAGCTACCGACATGAGTCCTCAATTGAAATTCCCACCTAATCTTAACCCCCTTCTCAATACGAATTTCAATTAATCCGTATTCATAATCCTTTCATGAATCTGTAACAATTCATAGTACAACTGACACACAGTAATTTTGCTGTAACTTTCCAATAATCCAATTGATTTCTTATCCCTGCTATCACCTTATCAGATCACGGGGTGATCTCATCGTATATATTACGATTCATTTCTGTATCTTGATCGTTTTGTTTTACGATATCATATCCCTTTACTTTCAGTCTTTTAGACTCGATCTATTCAGCACTACTGTTCACATTATTATCAGAGTTATGGAACTCCGTATCTTTACAACTCGCCGAGATTCATCTTTGAATCTTACCGACACACTAACTCGATTTGAGTTAGTACTTAATCCTAATCATTGTGGTTATTGGTCTCAGGTATTCCTACCCAAGCTTCATAACCAACAGCTTTGATACCAACTGTAGTAGCCCCAAATTCGGGTCCTAATCACCATAGATCTGGTATACTATTTCTATAACTAATTACGGAAGATATAAACATAAATTGTTTATACAATACACTTTACACACTATTCCCCAAAATCAAGTAACCTTAACTTATACACAATTCATAAACTATATAACATATATCATTATTATCCAATTGTACTATTATAAATCTATTTGCACATTTTATCCCAAACGAAGCTTGGCATTATCCTTTTCTTGTATCCGAATGCATTCGCCTTATCTGCAATGTTTATCATGATATAGCAAGGGTGAGCATGAAAGTTGCCCAGCAGGTTTAAATACAATTTAAAGATATACCATGATTGAAAGAGTCTGAATAATAAGTTGGCTATAATTCATCAATATAATTGAGAACTAGCACGAACAAACTTTTGACTGAACAAGTATTGAACATGAACAAATATATCTGGACTAACTGGTAATGAAGGTGATCAGCCTTTCATACCTGACTTATACATGCAATATGTACAAAGTACAATTCCACATGGCAATTAGCAATGATTAACCATAAGCATAACTGAATGAAACAACTCTTAGTAGAGTTAAGTAAAAACTTGCCTGAACCGTTGATTACCGCTACACAATTTATATCGCTTTATCCGAAGACCTAATATTAGTAATATAGATATCCAATATTAGAATACTATCATCACAATATAATACTATTATATATATATATACATAGAATAGCCTAAACACATAACACATAACCTTATCAGTCTATAACAAACATAAGACTCGGTATCAAGTCAAACTATTGTAGTCCGAGTTGAAACTGACACAATTCTATAATTCCGACGGTCTAGTTGGACAATTATCGAGTTTTAGTTCAATTAAACTCAGCCTAAACACTAAACAATATCTTAAATAATCATATTAATAGTCAAAATATTTTTCATAGACTTGTAATAATTTTCAGATAATTAATATCATTTATTATGATTTTTCAATCATTAAACTCGTATTTAAATGAATTAAATACCACTTAATTCATTTATCAATAATATTTATTTAATATTAAATATTAATAAAAATTATAATATAATATTATAATATATTTATAATATCAAAAAGTATTTTTAATACTTTAAATTCATATTTATATGATTTTTAAACACTTAAATCTATTATCCAATAATTGCTTTTAATATTAAAATATTAATATTTTCATGACAAAATATCAAAAGTTATATTTTATAACTTAAAATATTTTTATAACACTTAAATCATTTTTATATGATTTTTAAATCATTAATTCTATTTTTCCATAATTTATTTAATATATTTATTAAATAAATTAATTACCATTAAAAATAAATTATTAATGAAATTCATCACAAAATATTAAAAGTCATCAAAAATAACTTAAAATATTTTGTAATATCATAATATAATTTTTCATGATTTTTCATGAATTAAAACAATTTTTAAATAATTTATTTAACATTATAATTAAATAAATAAATACTTTTATATTCCAAAAATATTAAATATTTTTGAAATATACTCAAAATAATTAAAAACTATTTTTCAAGCTTAAAAATATTTTTTCATGATTTATTATGTATTTTTAATAATTAAAAACCATTTTCTCTATTTAATTAATTAATTAATTTCAGTAATTAAATGTCACTAAAGGGGCCCTATAGCGACAAAACCGTCGCTATAGGTGTTCTTGGTGTTCATTAGGCCAAACCTAGATCTTCATTGTCAGATTCGAGGTAGCTAGTTTGACCAACATTTAATCCACGATACTAAGGTTTTCTGGCCAAAATAAAGTTTTTAGATTGTAGTATAAGTGTAATACTACCATCATTAATCAATTTCATGTCCATAACATATCATATATGAGAGATCTAGGTTCTAGAAAATCATTTCAGAACAGTTGCTAAGCCCTAATTTGAAGCCTCATAACTTGGAATCTGTGTCTGTTTTTTGTGATTTAAAGCTTCGAACTGGTAGTCTATATGTCAAGGAATAATAATACATCAATAGATCAACTTAACAACATCAAAATCATAAGATCCAAAGCAGTCAAACCTTGTAAAAAATTTAGGCTGATGAAGATCTGGGTTTTCCAGAAAACCTTCATGAACCATTTCGGTCAACCTAGTTTGACCAAGATTATCTACAATTCTGCTAATGATCTTTGGTTTCTAGATACATTATTATGAAGCCTACATGTCACACCACAACTGTAAAACAACAATATGGCTATAAGATTTAACAGAAGCAAAATCTGAAGCCCAGAAAATGGTTGTCATAGTTTCTAGGAAATCTGGGTTGCCCAGAAACCAGACTTTGTGTTCGGTCAACGCTGTTTGACTGATTATAACTTTAAATCTAGACATGATACAACCCTGATTCAAGTTTCAGATGAAAGCCTACATGGCATATAACATCTCCATAACATAAAACACAACAAACAAACAATAGTGAAGGATCTAAGGCCTCTGACATATGGTTTGTCAAAGCCATATTTTTCAACTTTTCCATATTTGAAAAATCTTTAAATTCGAGTATCTAAATGATATGGATCTAGGTTTTGGCAACCCAGATCATCAAATGATACCCTCTAACACATATCTAGCCAACAAATTACAACATCAAACATCAGATCTAAGGATTTCTAAGTTAGGGTTTTTATACCTTTAAAACTTAGATTTTTGATTTCTGATCCTTGAATATGTTCTTGTTAAGCTAAGAGATGATATTAGCTTAGCTTTTCATTCTCTTTCACTCTCATACCCAAATTTCTAGAGAGAAAAGTGACTTGGTTGGTTTGAAAAATAAAGTAAGCCATTTTTTTAGACTTTTTGCTTATACATTCAAGATGCAATGTATATGGCTGGCCAAGATGGCTGATAATTGAACTATAAGTCACATGCTATGGCTAGGGTGGTTTACCAACCCAATTTAGGGCTAGATCTACAAGCAACCTATTTAAGAATGCAATAAGGGCACTTTGGACAATTAGCATACAATTTTAATTCTAAATTGGTCATTTGATCAAACCCTTAGGGTTTGACCCTTATGGTTTAACCCTAAGGTTTACAAAAATCACATTTCTAAGATTTCCGGATTAGGGTTTTTGAAATAAAAAATTAACATTTTCAAATTATAATTAGAATTCTCTTAATTATACTAAGATTTTCTAACCATAAATTAAACTTACTAATCAGGATTAATTTATCCTAATTAGAATCGCTAAAATAGCAATTTAAATCCACAATTGTACATTAGGGTTTCTGACAGAATAATTAGGGTTCCAAAATTTGAAATTAGGGTTTGTTAATTAATTAATCTTTACCCTAATTAAGATTATAATTAATAGCAATTAAGCATTAAAATTCTCCGTTAAGTTCCCAGAGTAGGGTTTCAAATTACCGAAATCTGAAATTAGGGTTTTTAGATATGGTATTAGGGTTTTCTAAAAATTAATTAGGGTTTTCATGTAATTCATTAGGGTTTTCCCTAATAAATTATAATGAATGACATTTAAACCTTATACCAGCATTTACGTTCGCTATCTAGGGTTTTAAATTTCTGAATTAGGGTTTTGAATTCTCGAAATTGAAATTAGGGTTTCCAAAACCGGTTTCTAGGGTTTCTTATCAGGATTTAGGGTTTTCTAACAGAACGTTGATGTTCTTAATAATATTAGGGTTTGACACTAATAAAATTTAGTTGGTCAACCCTTAACCCTAACCACATTCTGAACACATACATAACCATATACACCGAACATATTCACATATATACTTACTCCTGAATAATTCACTTAAATCCTTCACAGAATTTTGAAATCCTCAAAATTCCTTCCCAAAATTGCTAAATGCATACACTTATTTTCTGTCTAGGTCTATTATTTGACCTTAAATCAATCATTTAAGATTTTAATAAATTGTCTAATTTCTCTGGTTGTCACATTCACCCCTTCTTCTAAGAATTTCGTTCCCAAAATTCACCTTACACCTTACATCGTGCACCTTACACCATTCACACATCATCATATGCTACCCAATACACCACTCACAAGAGTAAAAGTTTTCAAATTGTGCTGAGGGGTCATATAGACCATGAACACATAGTTTTAACGGTATTCATACCGCAGAACTATACATTACTTGGTTTGTTTTCAATCATAAAGAAAGTAAATTACCGTGACTAGTACTTTAGGTGATTAGCCTATCGTACTCTTACGTCATGCATAACATATTAATCTTGTCTAGCGAATATTTATGCTACTTGATTGGATTATTTATCCAAACAACATAGTTCACCTCAGTCTTATCATAGGATTCCGCACCAAACCAATTTGGTTCGAGAAATTTCTTTCAATGAACACTTAGAGTTTTCATAAACATTAGTCTAGCTGAATCGAATAGCATAGACTCATATCAAATAATTCAATTCAATCGAATTATTTTGGTGTAGCCAAACCCCGTTGGCAAATTAAAATTTTGAAAACATTTTCGAGAATAACGTTATGATGTCGTACTGTATTAACAGCACGTTTGAGGATATCGTCATTATATGAATTTGTCATAACACATCATACATTAGTGGAACAACGATTGTAGATCAAATTCACACTAAGTATTCATGTATTTACAACTCCATCACCTTTTATCATCACTGCACTAGGTTACATGGTACATAAGTGATAAATAAAATAAGTTTTGATATTTCAAATCATTTGCGTCTAGCCGAAATAAGTAGCATAGACTGTACTTTAAATCGTTTCAAAAAAGATTACGAGTCTACGTTTTTTTTAAAAGCACATAGTGCGTATTTAGCTTGATGTCAAAATTTTGAAGTCTATCATATCTAGGAGTTTTGGAAAACTTATGTCTCCACTAAAAATTATTTTCTTAAACAGTCTATCTATTCCTATAATCCTCAATACTCCATTCACACACAACTAAACCCAGTTCGTCAAACCACACTTATGAGTTTATAAACTTGCCACAATTATATGAGTTGAAGAACTTACCCTAGTCAGACCTTTAGCGTCCATTCGCTGAGGGGTTCATAAACATTTCATATAACTATGAGTCAAGAATGTCACATAAGTATAAGTTTTAAGAACTCGTACTTAACCTTATATTCTTTACCTATGACCTATCTATCTATTATACACATGAGAAAGGAATCACCCTCTTAATATGCATATAGAAAATAGCGCGACACAAACATTTTAAAGATTATCAATGACAGAAACTAAGTAGTTTTTACACCAAGTACAATTCCCCGCCCATACAAGGAATCATACAACTCAGCTGCCAACATGAGTCCTCAATTGAAATCCCCACCTAATCTTAACCCCCTTCTCAATACGAATTTCATTTAATCCATATTCATAATCCTTTCATGAATCTGTACCAATTCATAGTACAACTGACATACAGTAATTTTGTTGTAACTTTCCAATCATCCGATTTATTTCTTATCCCTGCTATCACCTTATCAGATCACGGGGTGATCTCATCGTATATATTACGATTCATTTCTGTATCTTGATCATTTTATTTTACGATCTCATATCCCTTTACTTTCAGTCTTTTAGACTCGATCTATTCATCACTACTGTTCACATTATTATCAGAGTTAGGGAACTCCGTATCTTTACAACTCGCCGAGATTCATCTTTGAATCTTACCGACACACTAACTCGATTTGAGTTAGTACTTAATCCTAATCACTGCGGTTATTGGTCTCAGGTATTCCTACCTAAGCTTCATAACCAACAACTTTGATATCAACTGTAGTAGCCCTAAATCCGGTTCCTAATCATCACAGATCTGATATACTATTTCTATAACTAATTACGGAAGATATAAACATAAACTGTTTATACAATACACTTTACACACTATTCCCCAAAATCGAGTAACCTTAACTTATACACAAATCATAAACTATTTAACATATATCATTATTATCCAACTGTACTATTATAAACTATCTGCACATTTTATCCCAAGCGGAGCTTGGCATTATCCTTTTCCTGTATCCGAACGCATTCGCCTTATCTGCGATGTTTATCATGATATAGCAAGGGTGAGCATGAAAGTTGCCCAACAAGTTTAAATACAATTTAAAGATATACCATGATTAAAAGAGTCTGAATAATAAGCTGGCTATAATTCATCAATATAATTGAGAACTAGCACGAACAAACTTTTGACTGAACAAGTATTGAACATGAACAAATATATCTGGACCAACTGGTAATGAAGGTGATCAGTCTTTCATACCTGACTTATACATGCAATATGTACAAAGTACAATTCCACATGGCAATCCAAAATGATTAACCATAAGCATAACTGAATGAAACAACTCTTAGTAGAGTTAAGTAAAAACTTGCCTGAACCGTTGATTACCGCTATGCAATTTATATTGCTTTATCCGAAGACCTAATATTAGTAATATAGATCTCCAATATTAGAATACTATCATCATAATATAATACTATTAAATACATATACACAGAATAACCTAAGCACATAACACATAACCCTATCACTCTATTACACACATAAGACTCTATAACAAGTCAAACTATTGTAGTCCGAGTTGAAACCGACACAATTCTATCATCCCGGCGGTCTAGTCGGACAATTATCGAGTTTAAGTTCAATTAAACTCTGCCTAAACACTAAACAATATCTTAGATAATCATATTATTAGTCAAAATATTTTTCATAGACTTGCAATAATTTTCAGATAATTAATATCATTTATCATGATTTTTCAATCATTTAACTCGTATTTTAATGAATTAAATACAACTTAATTCATTTATCATTAATATTTATTTAATATTAAATATTAATGAAAATCATAATATAATATTATAATATATTTATAATATCACAAAGTATTTTAATACTTTAAAATCATATTTATATGATTTTTAAACACTTAAATCTATTATCCGATAATTGCTTTTAATATTAAAATATTAATATTTTCATGACAAAATATCAAAAGTTATATTTTATAACTTAAAATATTTTTATAACACTTAAATCATTTTATATGATTTTAAAATCATTAATTCTATTTTTCCATAATTTATTTAATATATTTATTAAATAAATTAATTACCATTAATAATAAATTATTAATGAAATTCATCACAAAATATTAAAAGTCATCAAAAATAACTTCAAATATTTTGTAATATCATAATATAATTTTTTATGATTTTTTTGTGAATTAAAACAATTTTTAAATAATTTATTTAATATTATAATTAAATAAATAAATATCTTTTATATTCCAAAAATATTGAATATTTTTTAAATATAATCAAAATAATTAAAAACTATTTTTCAAGTTTAAAAATAATTTTTCATAATTTATTATGTATTTTTAATAATTAAAAATAATTTTTCAATTTATTTAATTAATTAATTAATTTCAGTAATTAAATGTCACTAAAGGGGCCCTATAGCGACAAAACCGTCGCTATAAGTGTTCTTGGTGTTCATCAGGCCAAACCCAGATCTTCATGTCAGATTCGAGGTAGCTAGTTTGACCAACATTTAATCCATGATACTAAGGTTTTCTGGCCAAAGTAAAGTTTTTAGATTGTAGTATAAGTGTAATACTACCATCATTAATCAATTTCATATCTATAACATATCATATATGAGAGATCCAGGTTCTAGAAAATCATTTCAGAGTTGTTCTTCATTTCTGGGTTTTCTAGAAATGAAGAACAGTTGCTGAGCCCTACTTTGAAGCCTCATAACTTAGAATCTGTGTCTGTTTTGTGTGATTTAAAGCTTCGAACGGGTAGTCTATATGTCAAGGAATAATAATACATCAACAGATCAACATAACAACATCAAAATCATAAGATCCAAAGCAGTCAAACCTTGTCAGAAATTTAGGCGGATGGAGATCTGAGTTTTCCAGAAAACCTTCATGAGCCATTTCGGTCAACCTAGTTTGACCAAGATTATCTACAATTCTGCTAATGATCTTGGGTATCTAGATACATTATTATGAAGCCTACATGTCACACCACAACTGTAAAACAACAATATGGCTATAACATTTAACAGAAGCAAAATCTGAAGCCCAGAAAATGGTTGTCATAGTTTCTAGGAAATCTGGGTTGCCCAGAAACCAGACTTTGTGTTCGGTCAACGCTGTTTGACTGATCATAACTTCAAATCTAGACATGATACAACCCTGATTCAAGTTTCAGATGAAAGCCTACATGGCATATAACATCTATATAACATTAAACACAACAAACAAACAAACAAACAATCGTGAATGATCTAAGGCCTCTGACATATGGTTGTCAGGCCATATTATTCAACTTTTCCATATTTGAAAAATCATTAAATTCGAGTATCTAAATGATATGGATCTAGGTTTTGGCAACCCAGATCATCAAATGATACCCTCTAACACATATCTAGCCAACAAATTACAACATCAAACATCAGATCTAAGGATTTCTAAGTTAGGGTTTTTATACCTTTAAAACTTGGATTTTTGATTTCTGATCCTTGAATCTGTTCTTGTTAAGCTAAGAGATGATATTAGCTTAGCTTTTCATTCTCTTTCACTCTCATACCCGAATTTCTAGAGAGAGAAGTGACTTGGTTGGTTTGAAAAATAAAGTAAGTCATTTTTTTAGACTTTTTGCTTTTACATTCAAGATCTGAATGTATATGGTCAATAAGATGGTGATAATTGAGATATAAGTCACATGCTATGGCTATGGTGGTTTACCAACCCAATTTAGGGCTAGTTCTACAAATAACCTATTAAAGAATCCAATAAGGGCACTTCGGACAATTAGCATACAATTTTAATTCTAAATTGGTCATTTGATTAAACCCTTAGGGTTTGACCCTTAGGGTTTAACCCTTATGGTTAAAACCTAAGGTTTACAAAAAAATTAACAATTAATAGTTGCAAATTATAATTAGAATTCTCTTAATTATACCATGATTTTCTAATCATAAATTAAACTTACTAATAAGGATTAATTTATCCTAATTAGAATCGCTAAAATAGCAATTTAAATCCACAATTGTACATTAGGGTTTCTGACGGAATAATTAAGGTTCCAAAATTTGAAATTAGGATTTGCTAATTAATTAAGCTTTACCCTAATTAAGATTATAATTAATAGCAATTAAGCATTAAAATTCTCCGTTAAGTTCCCAGATTAGGGTTTTAAATTACCGAAATCTAAAATTAGGGTTTTTAGATCTGGTATTAGGGTTTTCTAAAAATCAATTAGGGTTTTCAAGTAATTCATTAGTGTTTTCCCTAATAAATTATAATTAATGACATTTAAACCTTATACCAGCATTTTCATTCCCTATCTAGGGTTTTAAATTTTCTAATTAGGGTTTTGAATTCTCGAAAATGAAATTAGGGTTTCAACAACCGGTTTCTAGGGTTTCTTATCAGACGTTAGGGTTTTCTAACAGAACGTTGATGTTCTTAATAATATTAGGTTTTGACACTGATAAAATTTAGTTGGTCAACCCTTGACCCTTAACCACATTCTGAACACATACATAACCATATACACAGAACATATTCACATATATACTTACTCCTGAATAATTTACTTAAATCCTTCACAGAATTTTGAAATCCGTAAAATTCCTTCCCAAAAATGCTAAATGCATACACTTATTTTACTGTCTAGGTCTATTATTTGACCTTAAATCAATCATTTAAGATTTTAATAAATTGTTTAATTTCTCGGGTTGTCACATATTCAGTCTTTTCAATCATGATATATCCTCAATTAAATTTAAACTTGTTGCTCACCCTTGCTATATCATGATAAAAAATTTTAGATTTAGATGAAAGCTCGAGTAAAGACAGAAGCAAAGACAAAGTGCAAGATTAAATTATGGTGCAGTTAGATTTATTAATTTTTTTTGATGAAAATAGCATTGTAAACCTTTTTAGATATTGAAGGTATATTTTTAGTTAAGGTTGTAAACCTTGGGAATGATGTGTAAAAGTTTAATGTATAAAAAATTTATGTTTATATCTTCCACAATAGTTATAGAAATGATGTATCAGATCTTATGTAAAAAGTACCCGGATTTGGGGATGCTATATCTGCAGTGGGTAAAGATCCAAACTCAAATACTGCGCATGAGTCTCAATGCTATATGTATGACGCCAATGACGACGACTCTGTAGAAGGTCATGACATCAGTGCCGTGCCGTAGCTGCCACCTTATGGCCTTGGGTTGGCGCCGCGACACTAACTCTGTGCCTCAGAAAAATTTGACAGACTTTTAATTTTGCGAAACTCCCGAACGCATAACTTCTTCGTAATAAGTTCGAATTGGCTCGTTCAAGAGCCTACAGTTCATAAATTACATACTCTACACGTTCATGCAAGAATTTTATCTATTTTACTTCATTTGCTAAAATTTCACCTATTAGTTCATTTTTAATGAAAACGATAAACGTTTGTGAACGTTCAACGCTCGTTTCTTCGTTCTAAGTCGGAATTTAGCCATTTTCGATTCCGCAACTCTATAATGCCAAATATGACTTGTCTCCATCGAAAACCAACGTTTCTGATTTCAAACACAAAATATGACTTCTATTCCGAGAATTTCACGAATTCGACGATTATCGTCCAATCGTATGAATTCCGGCGAAACCTTATGACTAACGATTTGGTTATCATTCTAAATGGATTCTAACCATCATATGAACATTTCCAATTACTTATTACATCAACTTATTTTCAAGGAAAGTTTTGACTTATTCTTCATAAGTTCATGACTTAATCAACTTATAAACTACAATTTCCCTTTCTTATGACTTATTATTGATTTAATTTCTTTACTCAATGTTCTTACATCTTATCAAGCTTACTAATTTCATATGACAATCACATAACAAGTTCATCATAAGTTATCAACTTATTTAGATTCAAGTTGTTTATTCATAACTTATTCGGCTTAAGTCCATTCATTACTCAATTCTTATGATTGGTTAGCATACATGCTTATTAAGTTACACTTCTCTTATCATCCTACAATGATAGAGATAAAAGATGTATTAGACAAGAGTCTTACCCTTGAAGAACTTGTACTTCTTTTCTTTGAAAATCTAACAAAAGTTGTCTTGACTTATATGTGCTTATTATCTCTAATCCTTAAGTTGCTTTGTATTGGAAGTTGTTAGTGTTTTGAATAATGAACAAATTTCTAGCAAACTTCCTCTATTTATAGGCTTGGCAAAGTTAGGGTAGTTTAGTCTTTTAGGCCCTTCCACCTCCTTATTAACCTCCTTACTATTCCTTTGCTTTAGCCCTAAGTAAACTTGCTCATTACTCATTTTTCTTGCTCATCACATAACATATCATATGCTTGAACACCACTTAAAGTACTTGGCCATTACTTCACCCATGGGTTGCTCCATGGATCAAGCCTAACCCATTGGATCATTACATTGGGCTTAACTTAATTAACTTAGCTTATTCTTTGTTGGGCTTTCATTACATTAGTTTGGGCTTGCACCTTAATTCTTATTGGACTCTTCAATTGCTACACAATCCTATTAGTCCATTCCATTTAATTAAAAACCTTATCCCTTATACTATACATATAATCCTTATATTCTAGCACGTATATTAATTCATAATATACGTTATTCCATCCTCCATACATACTCGTATAATACTTCATATTATACTTGCATTTAATACCTCGTACAATACCTATGTATCATACAATCAATACATTTTCTTCTTAACGCTTAATATTCCTAGCGTCCTCTAATTAAGTCCGCATGCGAAATATTTCGTTTTCCATACTTATATTATTATTACATAATCCATCTCACGTTGATATTATAATGTTACGTATTTCTCAAAAATTCAAAAATAATTCCCGAGCGAAAATTGATGAATAGTGTTTTTCAAAAAATTTCTTGGAAAGCTTTTTTTTTCGCCTTGGAAATTCAAACACTTTAATTCATTCACGTAGTTAAAATTCTACGACGTCTCGACATTTCTAGGTTATAGAACGACTTTCACATAATAATAATAAATAATATTATTTTATTAATTATTAAAAGTATTTACAAAATGTTCGATTTTCTGGGGCGTTACACTCTCTCCCCCTTATAAGGATTCTGTCCACAGAATCTCGCTATATAAAAAAAATTACACAAACAAATGAGGGTAATTCTTTTTCATCTTTTCTTCAAATTCCCACGTTGCTTCTTCTGCATCGTGGTTCTTCCATATCACCTTCACGGAAGGTATGACTTTATTCCGTAGAACTTGTTCTTTTCTATCGACAATTTGAATCGGCGTTTCTTCATACGTTAAGTCCTTCTCGATATGAATAGGCTCATACTCTATCACGTGTTTGTAATTCGGCTTATAAGGACGTAACACGGATATGTAAACACATTATGTATGCGTTCTAGGTCTGGAGGTAATGTTATCATGTAAGCTACCTCACCCACCCATTTTAATACCTCAAAAGGTTCTATGAACCTCGGACTTAACGTTCCCTTCTTTCCAAAGAGTATCTTTCCTTTCCAGGGAGATACCTTTAGAAATACATACCAACCTAATTCAAATTATCTATTTTCTCGGTGCGAATTTGTAAATTTCTTCTGTCAGTCTTGAGCTACTAATAGACGCATTTGTATCATCTTGACGATGTTCGCTGTTTGCTGTACCAATTCTGGTCCCAGCATTTGGTGTTCTCCAACCTCATCCCAATACAGTGGTGTTCTGCATTTCCTTGCGTACAAAGCTTTGTAAGGCGGCATACCTATGCTTGCATGATAACTATTGTTATACGCAAACTCCACTAATTGTAGATGATCATCCCAACTACCCTTGAAATCCATAACGCAAGATCTTAACATATCTTCTAACGTCTGAATTGTTCTCTCGCTTTGTCCATCAGTTTGTGGATGATACGCCATACACAACTTCAACTGCGTTCCGATCTGCTCTTGTAGACTCCTCCAAAAGTTCGATGTGAATCGTGGGTCACGATCTGACACATTCGATACTGGTACTCCATGTCTGGAAATTATTTCCTTAACATAGAGTCTAGCTAATTGATCTAAGTTATACTTGACCCTAATTGGAAAAAAAGTGAGCCGACTTCGTCAACTGGTTCACTATTACCTAAATCGTATCATACCCTTTCGTTTTAGTCGGAAGTCCCACCACAAAATCCATAGTGATATTCTCCCACTTCCACTCCAGAATTTCCAATGACTCTAACAAGCTACTTGATCGTTGATGTTCGGCGTTAACTTTCTGGCAAGTCAAGCACCTACTCACATACTCTACTATCTCTATCTTCATGTTCGGCCACCAAAAACTCTATCGGAGGTCTTGATAAATCTTAGTACTACCAGGATGAATCGAAAACCTCGAATTATGAGCCTCTTGTAATACATGCTCCTTTAATTCCGTCTCATTCAGAACCCAAATTCTTCCTTCAAATCTTAATAATCCCTCATTATCAAGACTGTACTAGTATCTTTTTCATTGATTAGCCGCTCCTTTATCCGGTCACACTCAACAGTTTTAAGTTACACCTTGTAAGACCCCAATGTTTTTTTAATAAAGATGATTTTTCTATAAATATCATTTTAAATATTATGAAATGAATTTGATATAATGTTATAGTTGTGGGTAATATTTATAAATTTTGCAAAGTACGTAAGTTGTTATATAATATTCGATTGGTCGGGGAATATTCATTTTAACAGGGAATATTCGTACTACGGCACAATCATTGGTGGACCCCACAACGGAATTATTGTCGGATTGAGAAAATGACAAAAAATATTTTATGAAAATAACGACGAAAGTTTTACTATTAACTGTTGAAACACCCAATGTTAAAAGTACAGGAATACGTGTGGTTGCATAGTAGCACACGATATTGATTATTGATGCTTACGTGAGAAGTCACTTAGTTTTGTTCAATTATTGCTTCAGTAATTGTTGCATAGTATTTTCACATTAATTGATTCCATTATTGTCGATATTTTATATATTATTAAATCAATAATTGAGATGACAGAGTTATTAATATAATTATTTTCAATATTAACGATGTCTAGAAGTTCTACCAAGGAGAGGTTTGGTCACCTAATTGCGCGCCAATAGGGAGAAATCCTTATTGGAAAGCCCCCTCTTTCTTGGGAACAACCTGGTCGATTAATATTGTGAATTATAATAATGAAGATAAACATTGTTAAATATATTGAGGTGTGTTTTTATGCGATCATGGGTTATTTATATATATATATATATATATATATATATATATATATATATAAATTCATTTTATTAGTATTATTAATGTAATAAAAGCAGAAAAGCTTTTATATAAAAATGAATACTTTTATAAAGTTATTTATTTTATTAGACTATAAATAGAAGATATTATATTCTATTATGCATAGTGTTTTGCATAGTAAAATCTTTTTATATAAAAGCGAATACTTTTATAAAGTTATTTGTTTTATTAGACTATAAATAGAATATATTATATTTTATTATGCATAGTGCTACATAGTGTTTTTGCATAGTAAAATCTTTTTATATAAAATAGAATACTTTTATAAAGTTATTTGTTTTATTAGACTATAAATAGAATATATTATATTTTATTATGCATAGTGTTATAGTGCTGTATATAGTATTTTGTATAGTAAAATCTTTTTATATAAAAGCAGAATACTTTTATAAAATTATTTGCTTTATTAGATTTTAAATAATGTATGTATATATATATATATATATATATATATATATATATATATATATCATGTTGACTTATTAAATCAAAAGTTTCTGGTTCGTATTGACTGCAAATCACCAAAATATGTTTTAGAAAAAGATGTTGAAAACATAGCCTCTAAACATTCCTTTGCTAGATAGCAAGCCCTATTAAGTATTTAGATTTTGAGATTGAATACATTAAAGGAATTAACAATTCCATTCCTGATTTTCTCACTAGAAATTTATTAACACAGTACTGCAGTGCATCCGTTATGAGTGTTAGAGGAACATCATCTTCTCGTGGTCCGAATTCGCCTTCTTCGCCCAAGTAATCAACCAAAAGGAACTTTGGTTTCTCATCCAGTAAACCCTCTTTATCAAACCACTAACAAATATATATATATATATATATATATATATATATATATATTTAGAATATATTATATTTTATTGCATAGTATCCTTTCCATTTCCCTGAAAATAAGATGCTTAGTTAGAATTGAAATCACACCAAAAATTCAGAGAATTCTATTCTATAATCTTGAGCGTATTTCTTTAGAGTTTTAAGAATATTCTCGCCATACCAGTCGGAATACTCTTCTTTTACGGTAAGGGTATTATTTCTTTTGTATTCATGAAGAGAACTTTTGTTATTCCATTCTTTCTTATTCTGTTGGAATAACCTGTATACACGGGCTACCCTATACTTAGTGAAATTCTTCTAATATTCTATTCTTTATCATTATGTTGGAATAACCTGTCTATGCAATGTACCACATACATGGTGAAATTCTTCTGTTATTCCATTCTTTATTATTCTATTGGAGCATCCTCGTCGTGCGTTTCTGCGCATGACACAGTTCGATTATTTATTATTACATTGGAATATCACATGTCATTTCGCTAAACTACGCACGACTTTGGTTCCATTATTTATTATTACATTGGAATATCCTTTCTATCGTTTTACGCATGACTGAATCTCATTATTTATTATTCATTTGGAATAACTTTTATGCATGCGATCTATCGCATGCCTGGTGATTTCTTTTGTTATTCCATTCTTTATTATACTCAGTTGGTTAAAGTTTTGACTTCTATACTCCATGAAATTAGTGGAATATCCTAGATATTTGCGCTTCATCCAGTATCTTTTCATGAAAATATTCTTCTGAGCATTCTTGAATTTTACTCTACAAAGAAGTATCATGTTGACAATTTGGACGTTATTAGTTCCTGGTTAAATTAATTCTTTAACTTGTTTTATTAAATTCTTATATCATTGTCATCATCCTCATGTTTATATTATGTTGAAAGTCATTTGTGGCCTGTAGTGCATATATGGACTTGGTATGATTATGACCAGGGATTAATCGGTATAATCATAATCATAATGTTACAAATGATGTGGTAAAAGTCCTCATTGGCCCGTAATGCATTGATGGACAGTTGTTGGCATGATCATGACCATTAATGAATACACGAATATCCTTGGCCCGTAGTGCATGGATAATTTGTGGTCGTGATACTAATGAATATCTTTGGTCGTAGTGCAGGGATGAGGTGGATTATTTATTAAGCTGAGTCGATAAAAGTGATAAAAAAACCTTTTTAAACCATAAAAGATAGTAGATTTTATTCTCTACTTGACTCTTTTAATGGATTGCTTATTCTGCTGCAGTTAAACTTGATGTCTAATGTTTTTTATCAGTTTAACATTGTTGAAGACTAATGATAATTTATTCTGGATTATCTTAGTCATAATATTTCTTACTGGGCTAGTTGAGCTCACCGTTTCTTTCACTATTCTCTTCAGGAAATGAGAACGTAGCCGGGACTAGTCGAGAACAGTATTGTCCAGGATGATAGTATTATTAGTAGTCCTCACTATTTTGTTAAATAGTGTGACAATAAATGTAATGAGGACTCCTTTGAGTGTGGATATTGTCTAGATGACAATATTCTTATTAAAACTCTTAGTGTATGTTTTGTTGTATTTTACACAACAGTTGTATTATTAAGTTGTATTTAAATTTTATACCATGTATTTGGCGACTCAGAATAAGTGATGTATACCTATTTTGGGGGCATCACAGTTGGTATCAAAGCTTAGGGATATGATCCCTGGCTGAGATGTGAGACAAGAACTAGGAGGGAGAGCGAGGGGAATTCCTTCGCTAGTATGACCTACCTAAGTTTATTTGGTATTTAATTGGTCGGTCAGAGTATAGGGATAATATGTGATATGTTAATTAACCCTTATTTTGTGGCAGTATTTAAAAATGGCATCCAAAAATGTTGAGAACATCAATGGAGCACTGGAGACCGTTAAGTCTCCACAGATCAATAATCAGGATAATGTGCATTAGGAAGGCGATAATCCTCATGCAAACAACAACACTGACCAAATGATGAACGATGGAATGTTCAGAGGCTTTATGCAATTCATGCAACATCAGGCAAGAGCGGCTCCTGTCCAAAATGCAGGTGGAAACACTGGCAACTCTCGGACCGTCACTGCTAAGTAGTTCAAGGAGCTGGGACCACCGGAGTTTTTGGAGAACCAAAACCACTTAAGGCGGAGACGTGGATAAAGCAGATCGACAAGATATTTGATGTCTTGGGATGCTCCGAGGAGCAAAAGGTTCCCTTTTCAACCTTCATGTTGCGGGCGGAGGCAGATTAATAGTGGGAATTTGTAAAGCGTACTCAACCTGCTGCACTGAAGATGTCTTGGGAGAAGTTCCAAGAACTGTTCAACGATAAGTACTTTATTGAAAGTATTAGTCATATGAAAGAGGTAGATATCATTAAACTGGAACAAAACAACATGACCGTGTCGCAGTACAAAGCCAAGTTTGCCGAGCTATCCTGGTTTGCGTCCCATTTGGTTGATAATGAGGAGAGAATGACACGAATGTTTCTAAGAGGTTTGAAACCCGAGATACGTCAATACCTCATTTCTCATAAACTTTGCTTGTATTCAGATGTTGTTAATATGGCTCAGTTATTGGAGCGCGATAATGAGTCAACCCAACCAAAAGTCAGCAGACGGAAAAATGATAATACCAGTGATAGCAGTCATCGAAGCGGTGACAACAAGCGTGTAGGGAATCAACATGCCAGAAATGGTAACCACTTCGGTGGTAATCATGGTCAAAACAATAAGAGTGGACATTTCAAGAAGAGGAGATTCAACAATGATGGAAAGACATCAGCATCAGCACCCGTCGTTAAGGAATGAGAACGACCACCTATCATATGCTTCAAATGTGGAGGGGAAGGACATATCAGTCCAAACTGCGCGATGTCATCAAAAGCATGTTACAATTGTGGAAGAGAAGGTCACTTGGCCCGATTTTGTCGTGCACCGAAGACAGGTCCAGCTGGGATAGAGGCATTAAAGGCCATCCCAAACAAGACAAAACTAGTAGTTCAAGGGAGAACGTTTGTCGTGACCTCCCAGAAAGAAAGGAACCCGAACGAGGTCATCACGGGTAAGCTTATCATAAACTCTAGCGAAGTATATACCTTATTTGATACCGGTTCTACCCATTCTTTTATTTCTCCTACTTACGCTCAATGTTTAAATTTGACTCCGGAGAAATTAGACTTTGACTTAACTGTTGAAACTCCGTTGGGAGAAACCTTCATTACATCCACTGTTTATAAGTCTTGTTTGGTTCAAATCGGTACCCTCACATTACCGGTCGATCTTATTTCATTGAAAATACTTGCATTTGACGTAATTCTAGGGATTGATTGGTTAACTATTCATCATGCAAAAAATTGATTATTTTCGTAAGGTTGTTAGCTTTCATATTCCTAACCAACCTATTATGCGAATTCAAGCAACCAAACCATTAAAATCAATCACTGTCATCTCAAACCATAAAGTTATTCGTTTATTGAAAAACGGATGTCAAGCTTTCTTAGCTCATGTCACGGATCTAAACAAAAATACGTCAGTTTTGAATGATATCTCTATTGTTAATAAATTTCCTGACGTATTCCCTAAAGAACTTCCTGGCCTACCCCCAGAGTATAAAATTGAATTTTGTATCGACCTTGAACCCTACAAAACCCATTTCCAAAGCCCCATATCGAATGGCTCCTATTGAACTTCAGGAGTTAAAGACCCAACTGCAGGAATTGTTAGACATTGGCTTTATTCGTCCTAGTACTTCTCCTTGGGGTGCTCCTGTTCTATTCGTGAAGAAGAAATATGGGAGTATACGACTTTGTATTGATTATCGGGAGTTGAATCATGTCACCATCAAAAATAGGTACCCATTGCCACGTATTGATGACCTATTTGACCAGTTGTAAGGCGCCAAATTCTTTTCAATGATTGATCTTCATTCCGGATATTACCAATTGAAGATTAGAACCAATGACATTCCAAAGACGGCTTTCAGAACTCAGTACGGGCATTATGAATTCCTAGTCATGTCTTTTGGATTGAATAATGCTCCTGCTGCCTTCATGGATATGATGAACTGAGTATTCAAGGAATATTTGGATCACTTTGTGGTCGTCTTTATTGATGACATCCTCATATATTCAAAAGCCGTGAAGATCATGAGCAACACATGAGGCTGATACTCCAAAAGCTTCGTGAAAACAAGCTTTATGCCAAGTTGAAGAAATGCGAATTCTGGCTTGAGGAAGCAGCATTCCTTGGGCACGTGGTATCAAGTCATTTAATATCTGTTAACCCGACAAAGATTGAAGCTATTCAAAGCTGGGAATAACCTAAATCAGTGATTGAAGTACGTAGCTTTCTCGGCTTAGCTGGTTATTATCGGAGATTCGTAGAAGGGTTTTCTCGAATCGCTACTCCATTAACTCAGCTGACTCAAAAAGATACTAAATTCGGCTGGAGTGAGGAATGCGAGAAGAGTTTTCAAGAACTCAAGAGGAGACTCATTTCAGCACCTGTTCTGACAATACCATCTGGATCGGAGGGATTTATCATCTACAGTGATGCTTCGGGCAAAGGGTTAGGATGTGTTCTCATGCAACATGGGAAAGTCATAGCCTATGCCTCTTGATAACTCAAAGAATATGAGAGAAATTTTCCTACTCATGATCTAGAGTTGGCAGCAGTCATTTTTGCACTAAAGATTTGGAGGCATTACTTGTATGGTGAGAAAGTGGAGATCTTTACAGATCATAAAAGCCTCAAATATTTCTTCACTCAAAAGGAACTCAACATACGACAGCGACGTTGGCTTGAACTGTTGAAAGATTATGGTCATACCATCCAATACCATCCTGGAAAAGTAAACGTGGTAGCTGACGCATTGATTAGAAGATCATATGAGGGTACGAGTGCAATATTGTCAACGCAAAGGCCCATTTTGTATAACTTACAAAGGATCGAGATAGAGATATAGACTCCAGGGACCCACATGATGATGGCGAATATACGAGTAGAACCGACTTTAATCGATAAAGTTAAAGCTGCTCAAGCTACAGACCTATAACTGATGTGTATAAGGAAGAAACTACAAGAAGGTACTATGCCGCAAGAAAGAATTGATGAAGAAGGAATACTTCAAGTCAACTCCAGACTTTGTGTTCCTAACGATCCTGAGTTAAAGTATAAAATTATGATGGAGACGCACAACACACCGTTTGCAATCCATCTTGGGAGTACCAAAATGTATCATGATCTTCGACATACATTTTGGTGAAGCAATATGAAGAGAAAGATAGCGTTATTTATCTCAAGGTGTCTAACTTGTCAATGAGTCAAGGCGGAGCATCAAGTACCAAAAGGTCCATTGCAACCACTTGAAATTCTAGAATGGAAGTGGGAGCATATTACCATGGATTTTGTTACTAGTCTTCCTAAGGTTTCTCAAGGCATAAATGTAATTTGGGTCATTGTTGATAGATTGACCAAGTCTGCTCATTTCTTACCTATAGGAGAAATTTATACACTTTAACATCCTGCTCGTATGTACATAAACGAGGTTGTAAGATTGCATGGTATGCCAGTATCCATAGTTTCTGATCGAGACCCAAGATTCACTTCACAATTTTGGGTTAGTTTGCAAAAAGTTATGGGCACAAATTTACGATTTAGTTCGGCATATCATCCTCAGACGGACGGACAATCAGAGAGGACTATTCAAACTCTTGAAGATTTATTAAGACTATGTGTTCTTGACTTCAAGGGAAGTTGGGCCAAGTTCTTACCATTGGTGGAGTTTTCGTATAACAACAGTTATCAAGCAAGTATTGGTATGGCTCCATTCGAAGCGTTGTATGGAAGAAAGTGTCGTTCTCCGATGAAGTTTGGGATGAGGTGGGTGAAATAACGTTGTTGGGACGAGTTAAATACGTGTGACTACTGAAAAAATTTAAAACGATCCCAAGAACGTATAAAAACCTAACAAGATCGACAAAAGAGTTATGCTGATCTTCATCGAAAGGACGTGGAATTCGATATTGGAGATCATGTGTTGTTATGTGTTGCTCCATGGAAAGGAGTTACGAGATTTGGAAAGAGAGGAAAGCTCAATCCTCAATTCATTAGCCCATTTTTAATCCTCGATTGAGTAGTAACTGTGGCGTATAGACTCGCTTTACCTCCAAGTATGTCTCGTGTTCATAACGTTTTTCATATATCCATGTTACGTAAATATGTGAAAGACCCGAACCACATTATTGAGTTAGAGGAACATCATCCGTGCATCCGTTATGAGTGTTCGAGGAACATCATCTTCTCGTGGTCCGGGTCGCCTTACTGGCCCAAGTAATCAACCAAAAGGAAATTTGGTTTCTCATCCAGTAAACCCTCTTTATCAAACCACTAACAAATATATATATATATATATATATATATATATATATATATATTTAGAATATATTATATTTTATTGCATAGTATCCTTTCCATTTCCCTGAAAATAAGATGCTTAGTTAGAATTGAAATCACACCAAAAATTCAGAGAATTCTATTCTATAATCTTGAGCGTATTTCTTTAGAGTTTTAAGAATATTCTCGCCATACCAGTTGGAATACTCTTCTTTTACGGTAAGGGTATTATTTCTTTTGTATTCATGAAGAGAACTTTTGTTATTCCATTCTTTCTTATTACATTTGGAATAACTTTTGTATACACTGCTACCCTATACTTAGTGAAATTCTTCTATTATTCTATTCTTTATCATTATGTTGGAATAACCTGTCTATGCAATGTACCACATACATGGTGAAATTCTTCTGTTATTCCATTCTTTATTATTCTGTTGGAGCATCACATGCAATGCGCTTTCTGGCGCATGACCGGTTCTGTTATTTATTATTAC
The DNA here is from genome assembly GCA_020205615.1 of Panax quinquefolius. NCBI lineage: Eukaryota > Viridiplantae > Streptophyta > Magnoliopsida > Apiales > Araliaceae > Panax > Panax quinquefolius. Next base: position 68,735,929 of record CM035156.1, on the reverse strand, counting down.
ATTGGAATATCACATACTGTTTAAACTTCTGTGACACGGTTCCATTATTTATTATTACATTTGGAATATCCTTTCTGTCGCTTCGCATGACTGGTTCTGTTATTTATTATTACATTGGAATAACACATCTGCATGCGTCTATAGCATGCCCGGTGATTTCTTTTGTTATTCCATTCTTTATTATACTCAGTTGGTTAAAGTTTTGACTTCTATACTCCATGAAATTAGTGGAATATCCTTGATATTTGCGCTTCATCCAGTATCATGTTGAATTATACTCTACAAAGAAGTATCATGTTGACAATTTGGACGTTATTAGTTCCTGGTTAAATTAATTCTTGATCTTGTTTTATTGAATTCTTATATCATTGTCATCATCCTCATGTTTATATTATGTTGAAAGTCATCTGTGGCCTGTAGTACATAGATGGTCTTGGTATGATTATGACTAGGGATTAATCGGTATAATCATAACCGTAATGTTACAAATGATGTGGTAAAAGTCCTCATTGGCCCGTAATGCATTGATGGATAGTTGTTGGCATGATCATGACAATTGATGAATACACGAATATCCTTGGCACGTAGTGCATGGATAATTTGTGGTCGTGATACTAATGAATATTCTTGGCCGTAGTGCAGGGATGATGTGGATTATTTATTAAGCTGAGTCTCAGCGATAAAAGTGATGAAAAATCTTTTTAAATCATAAAAGATAGTAGATTTTATTCTCTACTTAACTCTTTTAATGGATTACTTATTCCGCTGCAGTTAGACTTGATGTCTAATGTTTTTTATCAGTTTAACATTTTTGAAGACTAATGATAATTTTTTCTGCATTATCTTAATCATAATATTTCTTACTGGGCTAGTTGAGCTCACCCTTTCTTTCACTGTTCTCTTCAAGAAATGAGAACGTAGCCGAAATTAGTCGGGGAACGGAGTGACGGTCCAGACGATAGTATTAGTAGTCCTAACTATTCTGCTAAATAGTGTGACAATAAATGTAATGAGAACTTTTTTGAGTGTGGATATTGTCTAGATGACAATATTCTTTTTAAAACTCTCAGTATATGTTTTGTCCTATTTTACATGATAGTTGTATTATTAAGTTGTATTTGAATTTTGTACCATGTATTTGACGACTCAGAATAGTTGATGTATACCTATTTTGGGGGCGTCACACACCTCCTTAACTCTCTCTACGATGGTAGATTACATCTCCGTCGCAAACAGTATTGGTCTTGCTTCACTCGGCAACTTCACTTCTAATTCCATATTAGTCATCTCTGTTATTAACTCATTTTGAGCCGTTAACAAAGATAACTTTTCCCGAACCTTCCTACTTAAGGCGTCGACAACTACATTGGCCTTTCTAGAGTGATACAGGATTTCACATTCGTAATCCTTTATCAACTCCAGTCATCTCCTCTGCCTCATATTTAACTCCTTCTGCGTGAAGATATATTTTAGACTCTTGTGGTCCATGTATATCTCACATTTTTCTCCATAAAGATAATGTCTCAATATCTTTAGAGCAAAAACTACTGCGGCCAGTTCCAGATCATGAGTAGGGTAAACTTTCTCAAAATCCTTCAACTACCTAGATGCATACGCAATGACCTTACCATGCTGCATGAGCACGCAACCAAGTCATCTATGCGAAGCATCGCTATAAACTACAAAATTTCATGTGTCATCAGGCAATGACAAAATAGGCGCTTCACTCAACCTCTTCTTCAGTTCTTGAAAACTGTCCTCACACTTATTAGTCCGAGCGTATTTCACCGTCTTCCTTGTCAAGTTAGTCAACGGAGTAGCTATCTTCAAAAATTCCTAGATGAATCTCCAATAGTAACCCGCTAACCCTAGGAAACTCTGCACCTTAGTCGGTATTTTCGGTTGTTCCCAATTCATCACAGCTTCCACCTTCGCTGGATCTACTGAAATCCCCTCATGGTCAATGACATGACCTAAAAATTGTACCTTCTCCAACCAAAATTCACACCTAGTGAACTTCGCATACAACTTCTCCTTCTATAGTGTCTCCAACAGTAATCTTAGGTGTTCAACATGATCTTCTGGTGTCTTAGAAAAGACTAGAATATCATCGATAAACACCATGACAAACTTGTCCAAATATTATTTGAACACTCTATTCATCATATCCATAAATGCAGCTGGTGCATTATTCAATCCAAATGACATCACCAGAAACTCGTAATGACCATAACGAGTCCTGAATGCTCTCTTTGGTACATCCTCCTTCCTAACCTTCAACTGGTGATACCCCGTTCTTAAATCTATTTTAGGAAAATACTTAGCCTCTTTCAACTGATCAAAGAGATCATCGCTCCTGGGCAATGGGTATTTATTATTTATTGTTAACTTGTTCAACTCTTGGTAGTCGATACAAAGTCTTAATGATCCGTCCTTCTTCTTAACAAGCAGTAGCGGTGCTCCCCACGGCGAAACACTCGCTTGAATGTACTTCCTGTCCAACAGTTCTTGTAACCGCACCATTAACTCCTTCATCTCCACTGGCGCCATACGATATGGTGCCCTAGAAACTGGTGTCGCTCCTGGCACGATGTCTATTACAAACTCTGTCTCCCTATCCGGCGAAAGACCCGACAATTCACTTCGAAATACATCGACGAATTCTCTCACTATAGGTATTTGTTCCATGGTTGCTACCACTCTCTGGGTATCAACAACATGACATAGATAACCTATGAATCCCTTCCTCAATAATTTCCTAGTTTTTGTCATGGTTAGACAACATGAACGTCTCGGTGTTCTATTCCCGTAAAAAACTACCTGAGGTTGTCTTAACGTTCTAAGGTTCACACATTTCTTCTAACAATCTATAATTGCCCCATGGTTAACTAACCAATCCATTCTGAGAATTACATTGAATTCTCCTAACTTTATCGGTATCAAATCTACCGATAATTTATAACCCCGTATATCTATGCAACAACTCCTATGAACATCTTCAACAAGAATTATTTCTTCATTTTCTACCTTAATATTTAAAGGTATAGGCAACTTTTTGGGAAGTAATCCTAATCGTCTAGCAAAGTCGCATGCTATAAACGAACAAGTAGCACCCGAATCAAACAACACGTAAGCATTTATGTCATTGATCGAGAATAATACTGTGACGGCGTCCCCACGATGCAACCGCATCTTGAATTTGTCATGTTAAAGGTACGACCCATTGGCCTACCCGGCTGCGCTGGACCACTAATAGCTAACTTACCACTATTAGTGCCACGGTTCCCGTCCGTCCCCTTCTTTGGGCAATTCTTTTCCATGTGGTCAGTTGACCCACACACAAAGCATCCGTGATTCTTTTTCAGACTTGGACAGTTAGGCGAGATATGCCCTTCCTGTCCATAGTTATAGCATACGGCCTTCCTCTTGAGATCGACTCCTAAATGAGTCTTCCCACAAGTCTTGCATGCCTTCATCCTTCTCTTCAAATCTCCTAGCTTTACTCCGGTATTCCTAGAGCTGAACATCTTCCTTTTCTGTTCCTCGCCACTACCGCTGGCTCCTTCAACTTTTACTCCCCCATCCACTTTCCCCTTACTCTTCTTATCTTTGTGGTATTGGCTAGAGCATCACTACCACCCTCGGCGATTATCGCCTTCTCTAAAATGGTTCCAAATGAAGTACTTTGGAACACCGAAATATGGTTATAGAGCCAGGGTTTCAAGCCATGCTCGAACCGTCGCGCCTTCCTAACCTCGGTATCCACTTGGTGTGGAGCGAACCTCGCCAGTTCATTAAACTTGGCGGCGTATTGGGGAACCGTCATGTCCCCTTGTTTCAAATCAAGAAACCGCATCTCCATCCTTCACTGCATGCTCATGGGAAAGTAGTTCTCGAAGAATATCTCCTTGAACCTCACCCACGTTAGATTCTCTATACCAGCCCTAGCCTGATTGGCTTCCCACCAAAAGTTGACCTCTCCCTTCATCATATAGGTTGCAAAGGCAACCTTCTGGGCCTCGCTGACATTTGCTATCACAAATTCCTTCTCTATTTCCTTCACCAACGTTTGGGCTTCGATAGGGTTCGTAGTTCCTTTGAACTTCGGCGGACCCACGCTCTTAAAATCCTTAAAGGTAGTAGCTCACGCTACTCCTGGATTTATGGGGATATTAGCCCCTCTTATATTAAATGCAGCTGTTAAAAGGTTAACAAAATCCTATATAGGGTTAACCGGACCTCCCTTCGGTTGATTCATATTAGCTCCTTGATTACGTTGTACTCTTCTCGGCGGCATTTTACTGATTCAATAAACAACACATTTCATTATTATTCCTTTCTTTATTAGTTATTATTCGATATTAAACAATAACTTTAACATCCATTGCTCATTGCTTTCCATAAAAAGGCTTATATTCATTCTTTGTAGTATAATACTACATCGTTTACATTACACAGCCTAAGCTGATTACATTACTTTCCCGCTATTGCTTTCCAAAAATTGGAATTTACAAAAGACTACCCTTCGTTATACAAAAGAGGGTTGTACGTCACAACTAAGTACAAAATATTTACATACCTAAACTACTCTAGCTACTACTAGATCACATCTGCCTCAATGCATTATCGAAATCTGCCTTGGCAAGACCGGCAATGATATCACGGCTTATAGTATACCGCATTTTCCCCACCTCTACAGGATAACCAGCTACCTGCTGCTGGAAATCTATGTGAGAACTCCTATGAATATAGGACATTCTTCCTATATTTTGCAGTTTGGACTTTAGCTCCTCCAAAGACCTCATGTTTCAGTTCATGTACCTTGTCCTTAGCCAAAACCCTTTCATCGTGCTCTTGCTCCCACATGGACTCCACGTCCGTCTTGTCTTCTATAACCGTCTGGAGTTCTTCCTTCAACTCCTTAACCTCCTCACAATAATGGATATATCTATCCAATACTGACATAAATAATGACATCATCGACTCCCCAGGAGCTATCTTTGCTGCTATTGCCACTGGATTGAAGGATACAACCTCCACCTCCTCCTCTATCATACCATTGAATATTGAAATGAGGTCAGGATCCTCTGAGACTCCAGACTCAATAACCACTATCTTAGGCTCTACCGCTATGGGGTTCGGTATAACATCTACTTGGTTCACCGACTCTTCACTAACTGCTTGCACATCTAAATGCATTCCATTTACTTCTGACATCTACACAAAATAATAAAGTTGATTAGTACACGTCAGTAGAATAATAAAATCACATAACATAATCATAATGCATTTTTATAAGGTTATTTTTCTTCTTTTACTTCTTTGACTTCTCTTAAGGTTATGACTTAAGGTTTTTAATCCCCCCTTAAGTTTTATAACCTAATGCTTTGATATCAACCTGTGACGCCCCCAAATCTGGGTCTCTTACAACCCGACAGATGGTGCTACACGGTACTACCGTTTACACATACATTCAATTGAAAAGTCTCAAAAGAACGAATATGTCTTCTATATATTTAAAATAATATTACATTTCCCCAGGTTCTTTATAACCAATACATTCGTTCTTGTCATAATATTCAATATATTACAATCATTCATCTATACTATTACATAAGAAATCTAAGGGTTCGTCTTCGCCTTGCCCTTATCGCCTTCGGTCCATTCGATCTTAGCTGTGTTCATATGGTTCAAGCAAGAGTGAGCATGACTAGCTCAGCAAGTACAACAATTCTAATAAACAACATGCTTGAAACATAGGAATTATATATCTTCAATAACTGAACAATAGTTATGAAGTACTATCGATAATTCAAAATAACACTTCTTTTCTTTCAAAACATTTTACAACAACAATATTCAGTAAAACATCAATTCCGGTCTAAGACCTTGAACATTTCATAAGTTCTTTTGAAAAGGACATCTCGGCATTAAGTCTATAAGTCTGACATTACTTACGAGCACGTCTAGGTGATCAGCCTATAGTACTCTATGTTGATCAACACTACATTCATTAAATGTGAATACGTTTATGTTGTGGCAACCTCACATGCCTGTCGTTAAACGATAAAACATTTTTAGCATATTCAGTCTTCGTTTGAAAACCACACCAATATAACTTGGTAAACATTGACCATGCTTTGATAGAAACATAATATAAGCCTGGTTGAAAGAATTGGCTTTGACTTCATCATATAATACTTCATGTGTAAAAATACATGAATGACAAAGCTTGTCCAGATTGAACTGGGACAAGGGTTAGAATACTTGCCTTTAGTGTCTGCTACAGTTATAACACGTTCTTGATTAAGTCTCTACAGTAAATGATAACATCACATGACACATTAAGTTATGAATGAACATACATGGTTCCTAATGAATCTTACCCTTCTTCTCAATCTAAATATGATTTAGATTTGTTATTATTGGTTCCGGCTTTTTGTTAAGTCGTTCTTATTACGTACATGTTTGATTACTTATATTCAACCTTTAAAAAATATAAATAAGGTTTAACAATACCTTACAATGCCTTATTAAGTTCTTAAGTTCATTACTAATGAGTTACTGTTCATGCTATACTTGTAAACCTTCATCATTGTCTAAACCTTAGAAATTTGGGCATATAAGCATTTCTTCTTCATTAATCTAAGCAGTATGCTTATACCCACTCTGATTAGTAAAGACCGAACTTCGGTCTTTGTATGCGCCAGATCTAAATGCTATATATCTTGCGCTATGGCGTGACTTTGCAGAAAGTCATGACACTGTGCCTCAGAAAAATTTGACAGACTTTTAATTTTGCGAAACTCCCGGAAGCATAACTTCTTCGTTATAAGTCCTAATTGGCTCGTTCAAGATCCAACGGTTCACAAATTACATACTCTACGCGTTCATGCAAGAATTTTATCTATTTGACTTCATTTGCTAAAATTTCACCTATTAGTTCATTTTTAACGAAGACGATAAATGTTCGTGAACGTTCAACGCTCGTTTCTTCGTTCTAGGTTGAAATCCGACCATTTTTGAGTCCGTAACTCTATAATGCCAAATATGACTTGTCTCCATCGAAAACCAACGTTTCTAATTTCAAACACAAAATATGACTTCCATTTCGAGAATTTCACGAATTCGACGATTATCGTCCAATCGTGTGAATTCCGGCGAAACCTTATTACTAACGATTTGATTATCATTCTGAATGGATTCTAACCATCATATGAACATTTCTAATTACTTATTACATCAACTTATTTTCAAGGAAAGTTTTAACTTATTCTTCATAAGTTCATAACTTAATCAACTTATAAACTACAATTTCCCTTTCTTATGACTTATTATTGATTTAAGTTCTTTAATCAATGTTCTTACATCTTATCAAGCATACTAATTTCATATGACAATCACATAACAATTTCATCATAAGTTATCAACTTATATAGATTTAAGTTGCTTATTCATAACTTATTCGGCCTAAGTCCATTCATTACTAAATTCTTATGATTGCTTAGCATACATGCTTATTCAGTTACACTTCTCTTATCATCCTACAATGATAGAGATAGAAGATTTATTAGACAAGAGTCTTACCCTTGAATAACTTGTACTTCTTTTCTTAAAAAATCTAACAAAAGTTGTCTTGACTTATATGTGCTTATTCTCTCTAACCCTTAAGTTGCTTTGTATTGGAAGTTGTTAGTGTTTTGAATAATGAACAAATATCTAGCAAATTTCCTCTATTTATAGGTTTGGCAAAGTTAGGGTAGTTTAGTCTTTTAGGCCCTTCCACCTCCGTACTAACCTCCTTACGAACCTCCTTAATATTCCTTTGCTTTAGCCCTAAGTAAACTTGCTCATTACTCATTTGTCTTGCTCATCACATAACATATCCTATGCTTGATCACCACTTAAAGTATTTGGCCATTACTTCACCCATGGGTTGCTCCATGGATCAAGCCTAACCCATTGGATCATTACATTGGGCTAAACTTAATTAACTTAGCTTATTCTTTGTTTGGCTTTCATTACATTAGTTTGGGCTTGAACCTTAATTCTTATTGGACTCTTCAATTGCTACACAATCCTATTAGTCCATTCCATTTAATTAAAAACCTTATCACTTATAATATACGTATAATCCTTATATTCTAGCTCGTATAGTAATTCGTAATATACGTTATTCCATCCTCCATACATACTCGTATAATACTTTGTATTATACTTGCATTCAATACCTCGTACAATACCTACGTATCATACAATCAATACATTTTCTTATTAACACTTAATATTCCTAACATCCTCTAATTAAGTCCGCATGCGAAATATTGCGTTTTCCATACTTATATTATTATTACATAATCCATCTCACCTTGATATTATAACATTACGTATTTCTCGAAAATTCAAAAATAATTCTTGAGCGAAAATTGATGAATAATATTTTTTGGAAAATTTCTCGGAAAAGCTTTTATTTTCGTCTTGGAAATTCAAACACTTTAATTCATTCACGTAGTTAAAATACTACGATGTCCCGACGTTTGTAGGTTATAGAATGACATTCACATAATAATAAATGATATTATTTTATTCATTATTAAAAGTATTTACAAAGAGTTTGATTTTCTGGGGCGTTACAATCCCTATATTTTGACCCACTAATTAAATAACCAATAAGCACATGTAGGTCATACTAGCGAAGGATTTACCCCTCTCTCCCCTCCTAGTTCTAGCCTCAAATCTCAGCCAGGGATCATATCCCTAAGCTTTGATACCAACTGTGACGCCCCCAAAATAGGTATACACAACCCATTATGAGTCGCCAAATACATGGTACAGAATTCAAATACAAACTTAATTATACAACCGTCGTGTAAAATACGAAAAAACATAAGCTGAGAGTTTAACACGAATAATGTCTCGTAGACAATATCCAAATTCAAATGGAGTCCTCATTACAATTATTATCACACTATTTCATAGAATAGTGAGGACTATTATAACCACCAGCTTGGACCATCACTCCATTCCCCGACTAGTCCAATCTATATTCTCATTTCTTGAAGAGAACAATAAAAGCAAAGGGTGAGCTCAACTAGCCCAGTAAAGAATATTATGATTAAGATAATTAATTTATCAATAGCCTTCATCAGTAATAAATAAGAGATTTAGAACATATAGTAGATGATAAAAGTTTTCAACCATAATTGCAGCGAAATCAACAATCCATTAGAAGAGTCAAGTAGAACATAATGTCTACTATCTCCTTCAAATTAAAAGTTCATCATTAATATTTCGTTCCTGTAATACTCATCAATAGTTCTTTGTTTTACCCAAGACAAAGAGAACTTTCATCACATGTCTTCACCTGAACCACTAAAGATTATAGTTAAATTCACAATTCATATTTATAATCATGTAAATCAACAGTTTCTCCTTGCCACAAAGGCTTAATAGAACGTTTACTCAATATCTTTGCCCCAAAGGCTAAAGATATTCAAATGTAATAACAATGATCATACCAATCAGTTGTTTATCTTTACACTATGGGCCAAAGATATTCAACTATAAAACCAATGGTCATGATCATACCAATCAATTGTCTGTCAGTGCACTACGACCAAAGACATTTAACTATAAAACCAATGGTTATGATCTTGTCAATCACATCATCGAATTATCCATGCACTACGGGCCAAGGATATTCGTTAGTATCACCAGTGGTCAAGATAATGTCATACACATGTCCATCTTTGTACTACGGGCCAAAGCTATCAATCAATAGTTCGTCTTTGCATGTAAACCAAAGATATACAACTTTAAAACAAATAATCAACAATCCATCTTTACACGTAAGCTAAAGATATACAACTATAAAACCAATAATCAATAGTCCATCTTTGCACGTAAGCCAAAGATATACAATTGTAAAACCAATAATCAACAGTCCATCTAGGCACTCCGGGCAAAAGATGACTTTCGTTACAATATAAGCATGAGGATGCTGACAATGATATAAGCATTCAATTAAATGAGATCAAGGATAAATTTTAAAGATTTATAATTTAATTTATCCAGAGTTTAAGAATGTCAAAATTGTCTACATGATAACTATTTTGTGGAGTAAATTTCAAGAATAATATTCATGTATCAAAATTAATTTGGACAGAAAAGAAATCAATTTTTGTCATGAATAGTAACCCAGGTGAATAGTACCCTGTGAATAGTACTTCATGAATAGTGTCATATGTATAAATAATACCGTACGTATGACTAATGTCGTATGTATGAATAGTGTCGTATGTATATAATACCCATGAATAGAACTCCGGTATGAAAATATTAAAATTTAACAAGAATATTTAGTAAAATATTTCAGTGGAACGATACTAGATGAAACACAAATTTTAAGAATATTCTACTAATTTCAAGGATTATAGAAGCAATACTTAACAAAATGAGTGTAGAATTCGGAATATGAAACGAAATAATATTACTTACATACTATAGAGTATGGAAGAAAATATTATTTCTTATGAATATTGGAAAAAAATAATATCCTTTACAACTGTTGAACGAAAATAATATTCCTTACGAATATTAAATGAAGATAATATTTCTTACGAATATTGAACGAAAATAATATTCCTTATGAACATTTATTCATCATTATTATAACTCGCAATATTAACAACCAGATTATTCCCAGGAAAGAGGGGGCTTTCCGATAATGATTTCTCCTTATTGGCGCGCAATTAGGTGACCAAACCCCTTTCCTCGACAGAACTTTCTAGACATCGTTAGTAATGCAAATAATAATATGAATAACTTTGACATCTTAATTATTGATTTAATAATATAAAATATTATGACAATAATTGAATTAATAACGTCAGATACTATGCAGTAATTACTGTGGTAATAATTGAACAAAACTGAGTGACTTCTAACGTAAGCATTTATAATCAAAGGTATTGTACAATATCGTGTACTACTGTGCAACCACGCGTATTACTATACTTTTACCACTGAGTATTTCAATAGTTAATGGTAAAACTTTTTCCGTTATTTTTATAAAAAGTTATTTCTGTCGTTTTCTAACTCCGACAGTTATTATGTTGTGGGGTCCACCAATGATTGTGACGTCATACGAATATTCCCTAATAAAATGAATATTTCCTGACTAATCGAATATTTTATGACAACTTGCTTACTTTGCAAAATTTATAAATATTACCCACAACTATAACATTATAACAAATCCACACCTTATTATTCAAAATAATATTTAGAAAAAATTAAATCTTTATTCATAAAAATTGGGGTCTTACATACATCTTCATACGTTAAATTTTCTGCTGTGTCGTTTCGTTCTAATTCAATAATGTGGTTCGAGTCTTCCACATATTTACGTAACATAGATATGTGAAAAACGTTATGAACACGAGGCATACTTGGTGGTAAGGCGAGTCTATAGGCCATAACTTTAACTTTATCGATTAAAGTTGGTTCTAATCGTATATTTGACATCATCACGTGGGTCCCTAGAGTCTTTAACTCTATCTCCATCATTTGTAAATCATACAAAAATGGGTCTTTGTGTTAACAACGTCGCACTCGTAACCACATACGATCTTCTACTCAACGCGTCAGCTACCATGTTCGCTTTTCCAGGATGGTATTAAATGGTATAATTATAATCTTTCAAACGTCTTTGGCGAATGATACGTTCATTTCAGTTGAAGAAATATTTGAGCCTTTTAAAAATGGATTTTATACCGGGTTCAAGGTCAATACAAAATTCGATTTCATGCTCTGAGGGTAGGCTAGGAAGTTCTTCAGGGAATACTTTAAGAAATTTATTAACAATAAAAATATCATTCAAATCTGATATATTTTTAATTAAATCCCCGACGTGGGCTAAGAAAGCTTGAAATCCATTTTTCAATAAACGAATGGCTTTATGGCTTGATATAACAGTGATTAACTTTAGTGGTTTGGCTTCTTGAATTTGCATAATAGGTTGGTTAGGAATATGCTAGCTAACAACCTTACAAAAATAATCAATTTTAGCATGATTAGTAGTTAACCAGTCGATTCCTAAAATCACATCAAATGTGAGTATTTTCAAAGAGATGAGATCAACAGGTAATGTGAGGGTATCGATTTAAATCAAACAAGATTTATAAATGGTGGATGTAACAAAGGTTTCTCCTAACAGATTTTCAACCGATAAGTCAAAGTCTAATTTCTCCGGAGTTAAGTTTAAATGTTGAGCACAATTGGGTGAAATAAAAGAGTGGGTAGAACCGGTATTTAATAAGGTATAGACTTCGCAAGAGTTTATGATTAGTTTACCCGTAATAACTTCGTTCGAGTTTCTCGCTTTTTGGGAAGTTACGACAAGTGCTCTCCCTTAAACTATCGACTTTGACTTGTTTGGGACAGCCTTTGGTGTCGCCATCCCAACTAGACTTGACTTCACTACATGACAAAATTGAGATAAATGACCTTCTTTCCATAATTGAAACACACTTTGGGTTGCTACGTACAGTTTGGACGGATGTGTCCCTCATGTACGCATTTGTAGCATATGACTGGTGGTTGTTCTCCTTCCTTGGAAACGGGTGTTGGTGCTACTGCCGATGTCTTTCCATCATTGTTGAATCTTATCTTCTTAAAGTTGTTCTCACTTAGTTCACCTTTCCTATTATCTTGGCTATGATTACCACCGAAGTGGTTACCATTTCTGGCATGATAATTTCCTCCACGATGGTTATCATTGTTCCGATGGCCGTTGCAACCAGTACGATTATTATTGTGTTATTGTTCGTTATCTTTTGGTTGGGTTGACTCATTATCGCGCTCCAATAACTGAGCCCTATTCACAACATCTGAATATATATAATGTTTATGAGAAATGAGGTTTCAAACCTCGCAGAAATATTCGCGTCATACGCTCCTCATTATCTACCAAATGGGATGCAAATTGAGATAACTCCGCAAACTTAGCCTCGTATTGTGATACGGTCATATTATTTTGTTCCAGCTTGATAATTTTTACCTCCTTCATGTGACGAATACTTTCAGGAAAGTACTTGTCGTTGAATAATTCTTTGAACTTCTCCCAATACATCTTCAGTGCGGAAAGAAGAGTACATTTTACAGATTCCCACTAGTAATCTGCCTTTTCTCGCAATATGAAGGTGGCAAAGGGAACCTTTTTCTCCTCTGATCATCCCAAGACATCAAATATCTTGGTCATCTGTTTAATCCACGTCTCTGCCTTAAGTGGCTCTGGCTTTCCCAAAAACTCTGACGGTCCCAGCTCCTTAAATTGCTTAACAGTGACATGCCACATATTATCCCTATATTATGACCAACCAATTAAATAACAAATAAGCTTAGGTATGACACACTAGCGCGATTTACTCGTCTCTCCCCTCCTAATTCTAGCCTAATTTCTCTGCTAGGGATCATATTCCTAAGCTCTGATACCAACTGTGATGCCCCCAAAATAGATATACACAACCTATTCTAAGTCGCCAAATATATGGTACATAACTTAAATACAAACTAAATTTATATAATTATCAACTATCGTGTAAAATACGACAAAGCATAAGCTGAGAGTTTTAACACGAATATTGTCTCGTAGATAATATCCAAACTCAAATGGAGTCCTCATTACAATTATTATCATAGTATTTTATAAAATAGTGAGGACTACTATAGCAACCATCTTGGACCGTCACTCCATTCCCCGAAAAGTCCCATATATATTTTCATTTCCTGAAGAGAACAATGAAAGAAAAAGGTGAGCTCAACTAGCCCAATAAAGAATATTACGACTAAGATAATGTAGAATAAATTATCCTTAGCCTTTAATAGTGTAAAAACTGATAGAATATAATAGACAATAAGTTTAACTCCAGCGGAACATGTAATCCATTTGAAGAGGTTTGTAAAGCATGATGTCTACTATCTTCTATGATTTAAAAGTTCATCATCAATATTTTATCTTTGTAACACATTTTAATAAATAATCCACATCACCGAATTATTCATGCACTACGGGCCAAAGATATTCGTTAGTATCACATCAACGAATTATCCATGCACTTGGGCCAAAGATATTCGTTATTATCACATCCATGAATTATCCATACACTACGGGTTAAGGATATTCGTTATTATCACCAGTGGTTATGATCATGCCAAACAACTGTCCATCAATGAACTACGGGCTAATGAGAACTTTTACCACATCATTTGTTTATAACATTACAGGTCATGATTATACTGATACATAATTTCTGGTCATAATCATACCAATCAATAGTCCATCTATGCATTATGGGCCAAAGATGACTTTCAACACAATTTAAGCATGAGGATGATAACAATGATATAAGATTTCAATTAAGTGAGATTAAGGATAAATTTAAAAGATTTATAATTCAATTTCCAGAGTTCAAGAATGTCCAAATTGTCAACATGATAACTACTTTGTGGAGTAAAATTCAAGAATAATATTCGTGTATCAAAAATAATTTGGACAGAAAAAAAATTATTTTTTGTCGTGAATAGTACCCCAGGTGAATAGTACCTGAGTGAATAGTACCCCATGAATAGTACTTCATGAATAGTACCCTGTGAATAGTACCATATGTATGAATAGTACCGTATGTATAAATAGTGTCGTATGTATAAATAGTGCCCATGAATAGTACTTTGGCATGAAAAGCTTAAAATTTAACAAGAATGTTCATAAAAATATTTCAGTTAAACGATACTAGATGAAGCGTAAATTTCAAGGATATTCTACTAATTTCAAGGGGTATAGAAGCAATACTTATCAAAATAAGTGTAGAATTAGGAATATGAAATGAAATAATATTACTTACATATTACAGAGTATGGAAGAAAATTTTATTTCTTATGAATATTGAACAAAAATAATATCCCTTACAAATATTGAACGAAAATAATATTCCTTACGAATATTGAACGAAGACAATATCCCTTACGAATATTGAACGAAAATAATATTCCTTACGAATATTGAACAAAAATAATATTCTTACGAATACGGAAAATAATATCTCTTCTGAATATGAAATAAATAATACCCCTTACCTTAGTAGGAAAGTAATTCTGACTGGTGTAGCGGAGATATTTTTGAAAAAAACTTGCACAGTTTTTTACACTCAAAGCTTCCTTAAACTTAAAAGAAATACGGTCAATATTATAGAAGAAGAATTCTCTGATTCTGGTGTAATTTTCATTTCTAAACTAAGCATCCTATTTATAAGAGAATGACAGGGCACTATTTTAATTAGAAATTCACGAGTGAACAGAAGTTTTTTCAAGGGCATTCAGCTGAATTTTTTTTGATTTCACTATGCAGTACTATGCAAACACTATGCAGTAATATGTAATAAAATATAATATATTTTATTTATAAAAAGTATTCTGTTTAATGTAAAAAGTTTTCTGTTTTATTACTATAAAACAAAAACTGAGATAACTTTCTATCGATAATTTTGAAAAATGAATAAGTGGGGGTCTATGTAATAAACCAAATTTACAACAAATACTTCATCACAAACCCCTTTATTTATATCAAATCACTTGACTTCACTAAACACGTTTTTAATCTTTCAACAATTATTCATCATTAATATTATAACTCACAATATTAACAACCAGATCATTCCTGGGAAAGAGGGGCCTTTCCGATAAAGGCTTCTCCCTATTGGCGCGCAATTAGATGACCAAATCCCTTTCCTTGACAGAACTTTCTAGACATTGTCAATAATACAAATAATAATATGAATAAATATGTCATCTCATTTATTGATTTAATAATATAAAATATTGTGCGGATGATTCTGTGACAATAATTGAATCAATAATATGAGATACTATGCATCAATTACTGTTATAATAATTGAATAAAACTGAGTGAGTTTTTACGTAAGCATCAATAATCAAAGATATTGTACAATCTGGTAATAATACATCGCAGTATGTGACAACCGTAATTTTGTAATTTAATTTTAATATTTATTTGATTGAATAAATATTTTTTGATGAATTAATTATTAGATTAAATAATTAATTGATAAAGTTGTGATAGATTAATTTAATTATATGTGTTATATTTATTAATTTAATGTGAAGAATTTTATTATTCAAGTATGTGATTATGTGAGCTTATTGAATTAAAAGAAATATCTAATAAGCCTATGTTATTTTAATTAATTTAATTATTAATTAGAGATTTAATAATTTGACATTATTAATCAAAGAGAATTTGAATTATGTGACTATGTGTATTAATGAGAAATTATTATATTTTATTTAAAGTAAATTAAATAAGATATTAGATTTATTTTATATGGATGTGACATTATTTAAACTATATGATAATGATTTATTAAATTAAATGATTTTAAACCCCATTCTTACTAGCCAAACATGGCACTAAGAGAGGTTGGGAGCGATTATCATGATAGATAGTAACCTCCACCTCCATCATGCTTGTCGGTTTACCTTATGTATTAGTATACACCTTCTTTTCTTTTCCTTATTATTTCTAAGTCTGACAAAGTTTAACAGAGAGAGACTTTGAGAAAGTTTGAGAGAGATTGGGAGAAACCCTGTGATTGAAGTAGAGAGATTTGTCATTTTATATAATCTACGCTTTAGGTAATTCTCTTCAACCCAAATTCTTATTTTACGTCTTTTAAGTTTTCATAAAAATGGCTTTCATACTTTTGTGAGTCTCTGTATTTGGGAAATTCTATTGTTATGAGAATATATGTAATAATTCGAGTTGTATGGCATGTTTTATATATATATATTGTGTGTGTCCATATCATCAATTTCATAAGATTACAACGTATGATTATGGCTTGTTATTTCAAAAATTTACATAGTACGTGATATGACCATATGGCCTTATACGTGATTTTTATATGTCAAATATAATTTATTTTGCAAAATTCACACATTGATATGATTATGCATGTTAAAATGAACAAAATGAAACTTGAATGGTTGGATTTGGCTTTATAACGAATCTGTAGCATTAAAATCCATGTTTTTGTTCAAGAACTTCAAGAACATCAAGAATAGTCCAATTTGCAAGCTTTAATTCTGTGATTATGTGTTTTAATGGGTGAAAATCACTCCATAGATGTTAAGTATTGATTATTTATGAATTCTAGCATGTGGGTATGTCTAAATTCGTGTAAAAATAAGTTGATTGGAAATTTTTAGTCGAGTTCTGCAATTTTCGCGAATTATAGAAACTGGAACTAGAGTCTCGCGCCGCGGTGCCAACTCCTAGTTCTTTTCCCGAAATCAAGATGCCACAGCTATGACTGCTAATGTGTCGTCAATACTATGCTATGGCCTTGACAAGCAAATACAAAAAGTTAGTATTAAAAGTGGTAGCAAATTGCCACTTAGCAGATTGTCCAGAAAATGCAAATTTTTAATGTTCAAGTATAGAAATGAGTTAGTGACCTAGTCTAATGAACATAAAAACTTGTTAGACATATAATGAGATATTAAAATGATTTTTTACCAAGTCAAGAAGACAATTACATGTTATTTGAATCGTTGATTATATAATTAACTTGTTGTTCATGTAGTATTATATTATGTAAAAACAAGTATGGTAATTTGACTAAGTATGGTCATGAAGTCGTGTTTTGACAAAGAATAACTTATGATGTTTAGCACTTTATTATTGACTGGTATTGTGAATGTAATTGATATGTAGGATTTAATTCGATGAATGAGTTTGTTTAAGTGTAATCTACGCACGAGGCAAGTTTCTAAACCTTATCTTGTTACATTGAGCAAGTTTTCTAACTCTACATTTACGTTGAGCAAGTTTCTTACCCTAAACTTTTGTTGAGCAAGTTTCCTAACCTTACTTGTTATCGTTATATAAATTGATTAATTCCTCTTTCGATATTGAGCAAGTTCTCATTATTATTGATCATGCCTGTCTTGGATATTAAAGTTTATTAATCTTCAAGCATGATGTTGTTATACAATAATTATTCTATTGTATACCGTTTGAGATGTTATTCAAGTTAAATATTCATTTACTGTTAAACATTATTAGACTAGCCTCATTTATTTACTTAGATTGTTATATGCGATTCTGGGGACATAATCTTTGTAAGGGGGGAGAATGTAACGGAATTAATTATTGAGTTGTGATTCTAGAGACAGAATCCTTTTAAGAGGGGAAAGATGTGACAACCGAGATTTTTGTAATTTAATTTTAATATTTATTGGATTGAATAAATATTTTTCGATGAATTAATTATTAGATTAAATAATTAATTGATGAAATTGTGTTAGATTAATTTAATTATATGTATTATATTTATTAAATTAATGTGGATAATTTTATTATTCAAGTATGTGATTATGTGAGCTTATTGAATTAAAAGAAATATTTAATAAGCCTATGTTATTTTAATTAATTTAATTATTAATTAGAGATTTAATAATTTAATATTATTATTAAATGAGAAATTTAATTATGTGACTATGTGAATTATTGAGAAATTATTATATTTTATTTAAATAAATTAAATAAGACATTGATTTATTTTATAATGGATGTGACATTACTTAAACTATATAATAAAGCTTTATTAAATTAAATAATTTTTAAAACCTATTCTAACTAGCCAAACATGGCCTTAGAGGGAGTTGAGGGCAGTTACCCATGACTGGGTAACTGACCACAACTCGTCAGACGTCTTCTTTATTATACGCTTTCCCCTTCCTTTTCTTTATTAATTTTCCTAAGTCTAGAAAGTGACAGAGAGAGTTTGAGTAATTAGTGTGTGATTGGTAAAGAATTGAGAGGGAATTCATCTTCTGCAAGTTATATTCTACGCTTTGGGTAATTCTCTCCAACCCAAATTTTAATTTTACGTCTTTTAAGTTTTCAAGAATATGGCCTAAGTTTTCTGTAAAGTTTCTGTAGTTGGAAAGGGTAACAATTATGTGATTATGTGTTAATATATAACATCATAGCATGTTTTATATATATTATATGGGTTTCCATATCTTCAGTTTCATGAAATTATATAGTAAAAAATTTTAGAGTATGTTATATAGCCATATGGCTTTATACGTGTTTTTAGTATGTCAAACATAAATGGTTTTGTAAAATTTCCACTTGTATATGATTATGCATGATAAAATGAACAAAACGAAATTTGAATGGTTGGATTTGGTCTTATAACGAATCTATGGCGATGAATTTTAGAATTTATGTTCCAAACTTCAAGAACATCAAGAACAGTCCAATTTTCATGCTCTAATTCTATGATCATGTGTTTTAATGTGTTAAAATCACTCTATATATGTTGGGTAATGGTTATGTATAAATTCTAGCATGTGGGTATGTTTAAATTGGTGAAATTAATGATCACGTAGAGTTTATTTTGCTAAATTTTGTGTTCTTCGCGAACTGGAAATTCAGAATCTGGAGTGTCGCGCCGCTAGCAGTGCCAACTCGAGGCACGAGACTTCAGCGTCATGTAGTCACCACCGCGCCACAACGTTAGACACTGCACTGCGCCACGGCCGCAGTATGCCAATACAAGAAGACATAGTATAAAAGTGGCGCCGCAGCGCCACTCAACAGAATGGTCATAAATGAGTTTTTAAAAATGTACAAGTATGGAAATGTGATAGCAACATAGTCTATTGATTATAAAGACTTGTTAGACGTATAATGAGATGTTCAAATAATTTCTTAACATGTCCATAACACAATTACGTGTGGATTGAATGATCGAATGCATAATTAGTTTATTTTTTTCGTGAAGTCTTAATTTTACACTAAGTGTAATAATTGACTAAGTATAGTTATGAATTCGAGTTAAACAAAGAGTAAAGTTATGATGTTAGTATGTTGTTATTGACTGGTATTGTGAACGTAATTGGTATGTAGGATTTAATTCAAAGAACGAGTTAGTTTAAGTGTAATCTACACACGAGGCAAGTTTCTAAACCTTATCTTGTTACATTGAGCAAGTTTTCTAACTCTACATTTACGTTGAGCAAGTTTCTTACCCTAAACTTTCGTTGAGCAAGTTTTCTAACCCTACTTGTTATCGTTCTATAAGTTGATTAATTCATTTTTCGATATTGAGCAAGTTCTCATTATTATTGATCAAGCCTGTCTTATATATTAAAGTTTATTAATCTTTAAGCATGATGTTATTATACAATAATTATTCAATTGTATACCTTTTGAGATGTTATTCAAGTTAAATATTCATTTACTGTTAAACCTTGTTAGACTAGCGAACCCTTATTGATTCGACTAGTCCATAGTTGATGAGCGTTCTAAATTTTAAAATTCCTTGATGAATTATCCAAACCAAACTTCCTTTGGTGCGGACTCGAATGTCAAACTGAGATGAACAACCCTGTATAGGGGATTATTTATACTTTAGCATTAAGATATTGTGCACATTATGGTACTAAGGGCTGATCCCCCTAAGTACGAGAAGAAGAGTCCATAGTCTTATGACTGTTAAAGGTTTCAAGTAAAAACACTTGAGAACCTAGGACATAGTTCAAGGTCTTATGACCCTCAGAATTTCTTTTGATTCTTGTTATCCATTCTTGATTCAAAAGTTGAGCTTTATATCAGAAGTTATTATTTCCCTCGCATGGTATTATTCATTGTTATATTGTTATACTTGTGGGCAATCATGCTCACTCTTGCGTAATAATAACATTGCAGTTAAGAACGAAAGAGTAGACGAACCTTCCACTAGTAAGGGCAAGGGCAAGCATAGCTAGTAATGAAGACTGTTTTATTATTGTGGTTATGTGATGTAATTAGAATTGATGTTACTAAGACTTATTTGTTTATGTTTTCCGCACAGATGTTTTAAGGTTAGAGTAACCTGGAATTTATTATTATTCAGTTGATGTAACCCCATAAGGGAGAGAGATTTTATTATTATTTCTATCTATTGTATGGTTTTGCATTTTATTTACGGGTAGATAGATAGATTATGTTTGTACAGTGAACACTAAATCCTGTGGAAATGGAAGTACCGGATTTGGGGGTGTCACAGTGTAACCACGTGTATTACTGTACTTTTATCACCAGGTATTTTTTAACAGTTAACGGTAATAGTCTTGATGTTATTTTTATAAAAAGGTTATTTATGTCGCTTTCTAAATCCGATAATAATTCCGTTGTTGGGTCCACCAATGATTGTGTTGTCGTACGAATATCCCCTGATAAAATAAATATTTTCCGACCAAACGAATATTTTATGACAACTTGCTTACTTTGCAATATTTGTAAATATTAACTACAACTATAACATTATATCAAATATACACCTTATTATTCAAAATAACATTTAGAGAAAATTAAATCTTTATTCATAAAAGTTGGGGTCTTACAATGTTAACATTAGAGTGACGAAGAAAGACGGAATGTCTAAAAAGATTTGGAAACCGAGAAACGCAGTTTTTCAACTGTGTAATAATTAAAGGGATTAAAGAAAAGAATATTGGTATAATATGAATTATTATATGAGTATAGTAAGGGAATAATTCAATGTATAATACAAAAATTATACGAAGTACAATACACGTGTAATTCAAAAATTATATAGTATAAATAAGAAAGTCAAAATTGACTAATTAGCTATTGGACTTTGACTTTGAGAAGCCCAATAGGGGATGTTAGGAGGCACAATGATAATTAAATTAAGGCCCAAAAGTATGTTAAATTCAAGCCCAAATTTTGGCCCAATTTGAATTAAAGATAAGCCTAAACCAAGAAACAAACCTGTGGGTCGAACCATGGGTCACCCAAATGGGTCACCAAGCTTCCTTGAGAAGTTTGGTTGATATTTTAAGTGAGGAGGTGTGAATAGTGAAAAGTAGGGGGTGTTTTGTAAGTTTTGCAAACCTAAAGGTTTGGACTATACAAGACCAAAAGTTAAGTGACCAATTTGTAAGAAAATCAAAATTGATTTAATGACCAAAATGCCCTAAGGTGAGAAATGACTTTTACCCCAAGTCTTTCAAATTCTATATATGCAAGCATTCCATTTCATTTGACTTAGCAAATCAAAACCAAAAGAAGAGCAAAGGCAAATAAATTGCGAGAGAAGATAATGGCATTTTTGGATGGAGAAGAAGAAGAAGGAAGAGGAAAGCTAGCAGTTAGCAAGCTTTGATAAGAGTATGAAGAATAAAAAAGAAAAACAAAGAAGAAAGATAATTAAATCTAGCTTTAATCCATTTTTCTTTAAGTTTCATATGTTAAAATACATAACTTAATGAATATGGACGTAAAACATGTTAAGAAATAATTTTATTATGGTTTAACTATAATAAAATGAAGTAATGACAATTTGAAATTTATTTCATCTTTTTCTTTTAAAAGCTTTCATATGAAGTATGAATTGCTTGATGTTAATGGATGATTCAGATAAATCCTATGAATGGTCCAATGGAATAAAGAAGAATTAACAAACTTTTAACATTGATTAATGCATAACAAGAGAATCGTAATCAAAATATTGATGTAAAATGAAAAATGAACGAAGAACACGAAGATAGAACGAAGAACGTTGTTGGAGGACAAATTTAAAATAATCTAATTAGAGCTTGTTATTTATGGACAAGTTTAAAACCATAATATATATAATTGGTGGTATATTTTTGGTTAGGAAATGTAGAATTGAAAAAAATGTTCCTTTGGAACGGATTAAAAATAGCCTATAACGAAGTTATGGCAAAATTTTCATAAAAGATGTTGATCGTTAAAATCATAATCCATTATTGATTTCCAAACGAAAATGGAAAGTAAGTTAATGAACCTAAATAACTGAGGTTTCATAAGAATGTTGGAAAACATTGAAAACGTGAGTCGTGGACTCAAGAACGAACTCATTCCGGATTCGGATGAGTAAGTTACGGACGGACGAACGAAGAACGTTATGAACATAAAGTAAACGAACGAATAAATTTAAGTGTAGACACTCAAAATTTTTTGCACACCTTTTACTAACATTGCAAGAGGGCATATTCGTCTTTCAGAGATAACCCTGGAAGACAGATCATATCCATTCCGGATACCTTCGGAAGTTCAGTCTTAACCCCGGAACACACACCGGGAGTATTAGTTCCAAACTCGGAGATAACCCCGAGTTCATCCTTAGAGATAACCCCAAGGAATGTCGTTGCAGTTCCGGCGATAACCCCGGAAATGCTTATTTCAAATGAATGCAATCAGCTTCAACCTCGGAACTCCTGCCGAGGCACTCATTCCAAAAAACCGAAGATAACACCGGGAAGACAGACACACTTAAAGATGACCCTGAGGAATTCAAACACTTGCAGCATTCCAATCTTAGAGATAACCCTGAGCAACGTCTGCTTTATCAACCAACACTGGAGATAACCCCGTTGAGGGGTAAAATTTTCATCTTGCCACCTCAACCCTACATTGCGCCATCTCAACATCTCATACATACATTTCTACACAACAATGTCCATAAGAGCCAAGGAATTCCAATCCCAAGTGAATATTACGCAGGGCAGCACACCGGATAAAATTTGAAGCTTAAAGACCATGGGCATGGTCCCCTCTTCCTGACTTCGTACAACCTCTAATCCCATGTCAATGCGTAACTCTCAACAATGGTGATCTGAAAAAGGACTTGTACACCTTAATTGGATGCTCAGATTGAAGTTATGCAAGTTCGAGCGGACATCACAGTGCACGAGTGCACATACTTTGAGACGGTAGGACTGCGAGAGCAGGGCACCCCTGGCAAAATTGCAGTGCATCTCAAGCGATCGCCATAGGTACACACTTGACCCACCAAATCTATAATTATAGAGCTTGGGGTGGCCATATTTGAAGAGAAAAAGCTGATGAAGCCATGTCAAATTTGCTCTATACACACCCCATATTGAGTTCTTTCTCATTTTAAACACTTATTAGCTCACATATAGCTATATTTTTACCGGCGGGAGCTGAGTGTTCATCCACTTAGAGTCATAGAAGTCTTCTTTGTCAGCCGATTGTAAGCCTTCTTACACACTATAAAGCCTTTCTCTTCATCTTTGCACACATTATTCTTCACATTGAGAGTCGTGTTGTGTGTGTATGCCCGGACTTCGGTCCGAGGTTTTCATTTCTGTCTGTACATATATACTTATATATGTATATATTTATATATATGGACTAACATTATTGAGTTATGCCACGATTGAGCCTAGACTTATGTTTGAAGCGTTTAATGTTTATATATATATATATATATATATACTTGTATATATGAACTGTTGTTGAATTATGTTTGATGAGCCTGGATTTTATATTTGGAGCGTTTAATGTTTATATATATATATATATGAATTGTTGTCGGACTCTGTTCGATGAGCACATATTTTATATCAAAAAGTGCGTTCGCTTATATATATATATATATATATATATATATATATATATAAATATATAGCGACAAATCGGTGAAATGGTAAACCGAGCCGGGATTGAGAAACATCCAGTGTGTTTACCGCTTATATATATATATATGTATATATATATATATTTATATTTCTGTCAGGCCTTGAGTTTACTTCGTGGCCTTTTACTGCTTTATTTACATTCTGTCCCGCCTGGAGTTTACTTCATAGCAGTTGATCGTTTTTACTATTTTATTTACATTTAGTCCCGCCTGGAGTTTACTTCGTGGCGGTTGATCGCATTTACTACTTTATTTATATTTTTGATCCCCCATAGAGGTGCTTCTTGGTGGTTGATCATGTCTCTCTATATATATATATTTACCGCTTTTATATATTTACATTTCTGATCCCCCATGGAGGTGCTTCATGGTAGTTAATCATGTTTGTATATATATATATTTATAGCTTTTATATATATAACTGCTTACTGATTTTCATATAAACTGCGGCATCATGTGAGCCTAGGAATCATGTGATCACAGATTCAGTCTACTGAATCTAGATTCGGTTCCCGTGATGGACATTTTCAGCTGTAAGCAACTTGTAAATTATTCACAGTGTTTGAATTTCCTTAGATGGCTTTCATGCCCATGAGCAGTTCGATAATGATATATATTATTTTCTCAAGGATGCTTCGCATCTCGAAAATAAAAAGCAATCAAGCTGAACATTTAATAATAAAATTGGAGTATGAAAAGGTCTCAATTCCTATTGAGCACAGGGTTTGAAAAACCTCTTTTACAAAACTTCACTGCTATATCATGTTTAAAACTGAATTTTTCATACAAATTCGAACCCTTTGTATATAGGTGCGAACAAGGCCTCACACTAGTTCCAAATAAATAGCACATTGACCCACACACACACTCACATTCATATAACAGTTTCTTGAAAAGTGGCGATCACCATGGTAACATAGATGTCGGGGGGTGCGTAACACCTTCCTTGCACAAAATCAAGCCCCCGAACCCAAATGAATCTCGATTTCATAGACCCATTTAGCAATGTCACATCACTGGGTCAATGTGCAAACCTTTTCTCGGTTGCGTTGGTTCAACCAGTTAAAAACACCAATTGGTGACTCTTACAGTCAAATCGTCGACATATACATATCGGACCTTTTTCAATTATTTTTTCAAACAAATCTCATATAACATGAGAACACCGAAGAACAAGAATAGAAAAGGGACAAATAAAAATCCTGACGTCGACAGGTGGCGACTCCGCTGGGGACTCTAGTAAGAGGGCTTATATACTTGTGTGTGAATGTTGCATTTACATTTTTTTGATGAATGTGTACGAATGCATTTTACTTACTACATTGCAATATATCTATCTGTGATATTAGTGCTTCGCACAGGTCATCATTTTAAAAAATGGTGAGACACGTTGTATATGAATGTATGTTGTGTGGTTCCTCCATTAGGAGGCTATCCTATCGGTGTTTGATTACTGGACTTGTAGGGAGACTAATTCCAATGAAGCTCAGAAAAGGCACCACCCAGATTCGCTCCAGTTGAAAGACTGGATTAACTTCCCGTCAAGTAGATTGCAATGATCTGGGAACCTTCATGCCAAAAAGTTATTTAGAGTAAACCTAAAATAGGTCAGCCTCTGATAAACCAAATGCGGAGGAAAGTCTCTTCATGCTTTCCACTTTCGATTACTTGTAAAAGCATTTACTTATAAATATCATTTCATGTCAATCCATTATAATGGAAAATGTGAAGAAATATGTGCACATGCATATTTAAAATTAGCATGCTATCCTGTATTACAAAATAGCTAACATCCGTTGTAAGACCCCAATTTTTTTTTAATAAAGATGTTTTTTCTATAAATATCATTTTCAAATATTATGGAATGAATTTGACATAATGTTAAAGTTGTGGGTAATATTTATTAAATTTTGCAAAGTACGCAAGTTATTATATAATATTCGATTGGTCGGGGAATATTCGTACGATGGCACAATCATTGGTGGACCCACAATAGAATTATTGTCGGATTGAGAAAACGAAAAAAATATTTTATGAAAATAACGGCGGAAGTTTTACCGTTAACTATTGAAACACCCGGTGTTAAAAGTACAGGAATACGCGTGGTTGCATAGTTGCACACGGTATTAATTATTGATGCTTACGTGAGAAGTCACTAAGTTTTGTTCAATTATTGCTACAGTAATTGCTGCATAGTATCTCACATTATTTGATTCAATTATTGACGATATTTTATATATTAGTAAATCAATAATTGAGACGACAAAGTTATTAATATTATTATTTGTAATATTAACGATGTCTAAAAGTTTTGTCAAGGACATGTTTGGTAACCTAATTGCGCGCCAAAAGGGAGAAATCCTTATTGGAAAACCCCCTCTTTCCTTGGAACGACCTGATCGATTAATATTGTGAATTATAATAATGATGATAAATATTGTTAAAAATATTGAGGATATTTTTATAAAGTATTTGTTGTATTTATGGACCCCCCCCCCCATTTACCCATTTTTCAAAATAATCGGTAGAAATTATTTAAAGGTGGGGCCCACATGTGGGGGCGACATGTGGGGCCCATATGTGTTGAAAAACTGATTTTAGAAATGAGGGTGGGAGGGAGTTACGTAAAGGGGAGGGAATTTATATATATAGGTTTGTGATGTGTGTGTGTGTGTGTGTCTATATATATATATATATATATATATATATATATATGAATGTGATATAGGTGAGAGTGATGTGTGTGAGAGTGACATGTTGGTGGAGTTTAGTGTGTGAGTGTGTGTGTGTGGTAGGAAGAAAGGGGGGTGGGGGAAGATGCCTTGGAGATAAGGGAATGTGGGTGTGTGTGTTTGATGTAGAAATTGATGGGTGGATTATTGTGGGAGTTGTTGTTTTGTTTTGTTGCAAAATAACATGTGTTATAAATATATGTATATATATTATATTTTTGTTTGTTGTGGATTATTGCATTGAAATCCAATCACCCGTAGTATTGAATAGAACATCCGTGAATTGTTTCTGTTGCGTCCGTGATTTCTTTTTCAAATAGTATCCCTTCCATTCTCCTATAAATATGATGCTTAGTTAGAATTGAAATCACACCGGAAATTCAGAGAAATTCTCTTCTATAATCTTGAGTGTATTTCTTTAGAGTTTTAAGAAGCTTTGAGCGTAGTGAAAGATTTCTTCAAGAATATCCTTGCTCTACCAGTCGGAATACTCTTCTTTTACGGTAAGGGGTATTATTTCTTTGGTATTCATGAAGAGAACTTCTGTTATTCCATTCTTTATTATTCTGTTGGAATAACCTATATACGCGGACTACCCTATACTTAGTGAAATTCTTCTGTTATTCCATTCTTTATTATTATGTTGGAATAACTTGTCATGCTGATCTGCGCATACATGGTGAAATTCTTCATTATTCCATTCTTTATTATTACATTGGAACATCCTCAGTAGGTGCGAATTTACTTTGACCTAGTTTTGTTATTTATTATTCATTGGAACATCCACCGGTGGGTGAATTTCTTTGACTGGTTCTCATTATTTATATTTATGTTGGAATATCCAATCTATACGTTTACGCATGACCTGGTTCCGTTATTAATTATTCTGTTGGAATAACTTGTCTGTGCAGTGTATCGCATGCCTGGTGATTTCTTTTGTTATTCCATTCTTTATTATACTCAATTGGTTAGAGTTTTGGCTTTTACACTCCATGAAATTAGTGGAATATCCTTGATATTTGCGCTTTATCCAGTATCTTTTCATGAAAATATTCTTCTGAGCATTCTTGAATTTTACTCTACAAAGCAGTATCGTGTTGACAATTTGGACATTATTAAATTCTGGATAAATTAATTCTTGAACTTGTTTTATTGAATTCTTATATCATTGTCATCATCCTCATGTTTATATTATGTTGAAAGTCATATGTGGCTTGTAGTGCATAGATGGACTTGGTATGATTATGACCAGGAATTAATCGGTATAATCATGACCGTAATGTTACAAATGATGTGGTAAAAGTCCTCATTAGCCCGTAGTGCATTGATGGACAGTTGTTGGCATGATCATGACCATTGATGAATACACGAATATCTTTGGCCCGTAGTGCATGGATAATTTGTGGTTGTGATACTAATGAATATCCTTGGCCGTAGTGCAGGGATGATGTGGATTATTTATTAAGCTGAGTCCCAGCGATAAAAGTGATGAAAAACCTTTTAAAACATAAAAGATAGTAGATTTTATTCTATACTTGACTCTTTTAATGGATTGCTTGTTCCACTGCAGTTAAACTTGATGTTTGTTATATTGTATCAGTTTAACACTGTTGAAGGCTAACGATAATTTATTCTGCATTTTCTTAGCCATAATATTCCTTACTGGGCTAGTTGAGCTCATCCTTTTACTTTCATTGTTCTCTTCAGGAAATGAGAACGTAGTAGGGACTAGTCGGGGAACGGAGTGATGGTCCAGATGATAGCATTAGTAGTCCTCACTATTCTATGAAATAGTGTGATAATAAATGTATTGAGGACTTATTTTGAGTTTAAATACTGTCTAGAAGACAATATTTGTATTAAAACTCACAGCTCATGTTGTATATTTAAGATTGTATTTGTATTCTGTACACTGTATTTGGCGACTCAGAATAGGTGATGTATACCTATTTTGGAGGCGTCACATCCGTTTTTCAGGATAATATTCCTAACACGGATACCTCATATAGCATGTAAACATTTACATTATCCCTAAGACTAAACTATATAAGTTTTTTTAGGGAAACAATTGGGCCTATTACTCGCTCAAAATCCAAAAAGGCCACGAGCCTATAGCGAATCATGTCTTTGTCTGACCAGTCTAATCTTGCTCCTATCTCATGAGAAGAGTTTGATGGATTAAGCAAGCAAATCACAGATTTGGATGTTCTGCTTAAAGAACTACACCAATCTACTCAGGTTTGCGAATACCCGTACATACAGAATCCTCTGCACAAGTAGGAGCACAAGGTTTGGATAAAACAAATTCGGAACCTCAATTGGATATGACCAACAAAGACCTTGAAAACACCCATCTCAAAGGAGATCCAGACACTGGTGATATCAGGAAGAAGGTCCTTCAAATGGAAGAAACCATTCGTTCTCTCAAGGGGATTGGAGCACATTGGAGTGTTTCATATGCTGACCTTTGCATATTCCCTGGTGTTCATTATCCATTGAAATTTAAAACCCCTGACTTTGAAAAGTGTGACGGATTAGGGGATCCTTACACACATTTGAAGGTGTTCATTGGAGAACTTGGATCTTATGCAGAAAACGAGAAGCTCCGAATGCTGCTGTTTCAGAAAAGTCTGACTGGAGAAGCCCGTTCATGGTATACCAGATTAGACAACTCAAAGAATCATAGCTGGGAAGAGATAGCTCACACCTTCCTTACTCATTATAGCTTCCAGTCTCAGATGGCTCCCGACCGTTATCAGATTATCAAGGTTAAGAAATAGTCCAATGAGTATTTTAGAGAGTATGCTCAAAGGTGGAGGCGCCTTGCTGCTCAAGTTATTCCTTCTATGACGAAATCAGAAATGGTCAAGACCTTCATAGACGTACAAGAAGCTCCTTTCTATGAGATAGTCTTAGCTTGTAGTGGCAAAACATTTTCTGAAATGATCAAACATGGGGAGATGGCTGAGATGGGGTTGAAGTCAGTTAAGATTCAAGACCTAGCCGCTCTTAAAGCAGTTGCTGAGCACATCCAGTCCGGAACTTATGGAAACAACCCCCGAAGGGTCCATAAAAAGAAAGAGGATGATGTTTCCTTGATACTACAAGGTCAAAAAGGTAATCAGAATATGCCTATACAGAGGAGAAACTACTCCCCTTTTCAAGCACAGTCTTCAAACCCCCTATTGCCTAAAGGTGGAGAAGTAAAGCACCCTCGAACGTTCACACCCTTAGGGGACTCGCTCGAGAATATTCTTACTCTTCTGACAACTCAGAAGAAAATCACACATCTTTTTCCACCAGCCAACCCTAATGGGAGGGGTTTCAATGCTACTCGGAAGTGTGCTTATCATTCCAGGGCACCTGGACATGATACTCAAGATTGTTGGGCCTTGAAACACAAGATCCAAGATTTAATAGACAACGGTGAGATCGTGGTTACCAAACCAGATCAACCTCATATGCAAGACAACCCTCTTCCCCAACACAAAGAATAAGAGGTCAATATGATTAGGTGGAGTAGTGGACAGAGTTCCAATTTTAATAATGAATCATCATAGACCATCAAAGACGGTGTTGATAGATGGGATTACGCAAAGTTCCAATTTGCTATGGAACGAAAGATGAAAGCTCTTTGTAAGCAAGTTGAATAATTGGCAGAACTGGTGATCCATCAGCATCAAGTCACACGCCAGTTAGTCAGCCGGGAGTATGTCTGTCTCCTTCCTTTTGTTATGAATGCTCCATCATCACCTTCAGGAAGTGAAGCACTGGAGGACAAGGTTACGAAGAGAGAAAGTGCTAAAGCCCGTCGGGATTTTGCCAATAGAAACGAATTTACATACCTGGGCCAACCTATGGAGGAGATATTTCAGATGCTAATAAACGAAGGAAGAATCACCTCCCTTCTACCTCCAATCATTCCCCGTTCAAGACGGTTCAACTTTGATGGAATGTGTCAATATCATTCACATTCTCACGGTCACAACACAGAAGAATGCTGGGCACTCCGCCACCTTATTCAGAATCTAATTGACAGCGGTGTCCTGCAGTTGGCAGACAATGACACTGTGCTACTCGAGAGTGGGAATACATGTCCTACTATGTGGAAGGGGCTAGTAGTAGTTATATCCTCTAAGACTGATGAGACTATTAGGCCATTTCCCGCACCAACAATTCAACTCAAAGGTAGTGATAATCCTTTGAAAGTGGCTACACCAGAGCCAATTTGCTTACCATTTAGACCATAGTATCCTGTTATCAGCTTACAAAAAGTCCCATGAAATTATGGAGAAGCTGAAGGATCCATGTCTCATACTACTGCTACAGTGTCGAAGGGAAATCCACTGTATCTTCCTCAGAGGGTGATGAAGCCTACCATAAAAGCAAAGGGGAAGATTCCCATAAAGAAGATTGAGAAATTCCTCCATAATGAAGCCAAGGTAGTTTTAAGCTTAAGAGAAGCTCCACATCAAATCTCAACACTAGACTTGGTTTTTTCTTCCGAGGATCACAAGAAGATCTTACTGAAGGTTTTGGAGGAAGCCTACTTACCGAGATCAGTGGATGTTGAAAATTTTCAACATCTGGTTGATCACATTGTTAACAACAATGTGATATCTTTCACTAATGATGACATACCGCCCGAAGGGACAGGTCATTGCAAGCCATTACACATTAAAGTTTTATCCTCCGGGTATATGTTAGCTGGAGTTTTAATAGACGGAGGTTTGTCTCTGAATATCTATCCTTATGCCACTTTGGTGAAGATGAACGTCAATCTCAAATGGATCCAAAGTAGCTATACGTTTATCAGAGCTTTTGATGGATCCCAACGAAATTCTGTTAGAGAGATTGAGCTGCCAATTGAGATTGGTCCCCATACATTTTACGTATCTTTTCACATCCTCATGATAGATTCAGGATACAACCTGTTATTGGGGAGACGATGGATCGACATGGCTAGAGCCATCCCTTCTACACGTCATCAACAACTTAAATACATTATCAACAATAGCCTAGTCACTGTCAACACTGAGCCGGAATATCCTGAACAAGGAGACATACCACTCATTAGCTTCAATTCAGAAGTTGAGCCGGCCAGTTTTTATACGTTGGAAGTGAGCAACACGCAATACCATCCTATTGGAACGCCACTTCCCATACCCAAGATTTCTACCAAAGTGGTAGCAACTACACAAGAAATGATATCATTGGGTCATCAGCCTGGACAAGGGCTGGGTAAAAATCATCAGGGTATTAAGCACACAATTCAAATGTCCAGTCAAACTAGGACAGCCAGACTAGGCTATTCTGCCAATTGCAGTTATAGGAATCCTCATAAGCACAAGCATATTCTTCAAGCTTTCGCCACACGACAATTTTCTACACCTACAACTCCTGAGCTTGTACAATTTCGGTAAAGGTGTCAGCCCATGTTATGGCTATGATATTCCCCAGACCAGTACCGGTTAAAGCAAAAGAAGTGTTGATTCCTGATCCCGAAGTGGAAGAGAGGGAACGGAAACGTAAACAAGACATCGCCCTGATGATGTCAGGCATATGCATCATTGTTCATGATGAGCATACAAACAGATACACCCCAGACGATGATTGCCAAGATGTTATGGTCATCATTCGGGAGAAGGAAGACGATGATAGCCCATCCATCATTGCAGTCCATCAGGACTTTACCCTCGACAATTGGAGCAGTACTCCATGCATTAGTTGACGAGGGTAAAAAAAGCAATTCCATCTACCTCAGAGATAACTTTAATCGCTTACTTTTCACATGCAGATAATAATGGCTATTTTATCAGTACATGCTAACACTTTATATGATTAAGTAGTTTCATATATTAAGTGTGAAAGTATATTTTATTTCAAGACTCTGAATTTAGATGTGCATGTACTTGCTAATGAGGTGCCTTTTCTCCACAAGGACTGTAACTTTGATGAAAAGTTGGACTCAAACATAATGGAAGT
This sequence comes from Panax quinquefolius, assembly GCA_020205615.1. Lineage (NCBI taxonomy): Eukaryota > Viridiplantae > Streptophyta > Magnoliopsida > Apiales > Araliaceae > Panax > Panax quinquefolius. Next base: position 68,702,649 of record CM035156.1, on the reverse strand, counting down.
ACAAGAGGACATTGAGATACCTCAGGAGATTAAGGAATGGGTCAAAGAAAAACCCAAGCCTAATCTTGATCAAACCACTTCTTTCAATCTCGGAACCTTAGAAATCCCTAAGTTAATCCAGATTTGTTCAGACCTTACCCCAAACAAACGGAATGACATGGTTACATTACTTACTCAATTTCAGGATGTGTTTGCATGGTCTCATGAAGACATGTTAGGTTTATCCACTGACATTTTCCTTCATTGCCATGAAGACATGTAAGGTTTATGAAGACAGATCCAGAATGTGTCTACATGGTCTCATGAAGACATGTTAGGTTTATCCATGTTAGATTCGAGGATGTGTTTCCATGTACTAATGAATATACTTGGCTCGTAGTGCATGGATAATTTATGGTTGTGATACTAATGAATATCCTTGGCCGTAGTGCAAGGATGATGTGGATTATTTATTAAGCTGAGTCCCAGCGATAAAAGTGATGAAAAACCTTTTAAATCATAAAAGATAGTAGATTTTATTCTCTACACGACTCTTTTAATGGATTGCTTGTTCCATACCGCAGCTTAAACTTGATGTTTGTTATATTGTATCAATTTAACACTATCAAGGCTAACGATAATTTATTACAGTATTATCTTAGTCATAATATTTCTTCTTAAGGCTAGTTGAGCTCACCTTTTACTTTTATTGTTCTCTTCCGGAAATGAGAACGTGGCGAGGGACTAGTCGGGGAACGTGGTACGGTCGGATAATAGCATTAGTAGTCCTCACTATTCTATTAAATAGTGTGATAATAAATGTAATGAGGACTCAATTGAGTGTGGATATTGTCTAGATGACAATATTTGTATTAAAACTCACAGCATATGTTTTGTAATATTTTACATGATTGTTGTATAATTAAGTTTTATTTGAATTTTGTACCATGTATTTGGCGACTCAAAATGGGTGATGTATACCTATTTTGGGGGCGTCACAATTGGTATCAAAGGTTAGGGATATGATCCCTGGCTGAGATGTGAGACAAGAACTAGGAGGGGAGAGATGGGGAATTCCTTCGCTAGTATAACCTACCTAAGTTTATTTGGCATTTAATTCGTAGGTCAGAATATAGGGATAATATGCGATATGTTAATTAACCCTTGTTTTGTGGCAGTGTTTGAAAATGGAATCCGAGAATATTGAGAAAATCAATGGAGCACAGGAGACCGTTGAGTCTCCACAGATCAATAATTAGGAAAATGTGCATCAGGAAGGCGACAATCCTCAGGCAAACAACAACACTGACCAGATGATGAACGATGGAATATTCAGAGGCTTTATGCAATTCATGCAACATCAGGCAAGAGCGGCTCCTGTACAAAATGCGGTAAAACACTGCAACTCTCGACGACCATCACCGCTAAGCGATTCGAGGAACTAGGACCACCGAGTTTTTGGAGAGCCAAAACCAATTAAAGCGAGACGTGGATAAAGTAGATCTGCAAGATATTTGATGTCTTGGGATGCTCCGAGGAGCGAAAGGTTCCCTTTGCCACCTTCATGTTGCGTACAGAGGTAGATTACTGGTGGGAATCTCTAAAACGCATACTCAACTTCTTTGCCGACCAAGATGACTTGGGAGAAGTTCCAAGAATTTTTCAACGACAAGTACTTTCCCGAAAGTATTCGTCACATGAAAGAGGTAGAGTTCATCAAGCTGGAGCAAAACAACATGTCCGTGTCGCAGTACGAAGCCAAGTTTACCGAGTTGTCCCGGTTTGCATCCCATTTTGTTGATAATGAGGAGATAATGATGCGAATGTTTCTAAGAGGTTTGAAACCCGAGATACGTCAATATCTTATCTCTCAAAAACTGTGTTTGTATTCAGATGTTATTAATAAGGCTCAGTTATTGGAGCGCTATAATGAGTCAACCCAACCAAAAGAGAGTAGCCGGTAAAATGATAATACTAGTAATAGCAGTCATCGAAGCAGTGACAATAAGCGTGGAGGGAATCAACATGCCAGAAATGGTAACCACTTCGGTGGTAATCATGGCCAAAATAATAAGAATGGACATTTCAAGAAGAGGAGATTCAACAATGATGGAAAGACGTCAAAGAGCAGACACCGTTGTTAAGGAAGGAGAACGACCACCTATCATATGCTTCAAATGCGGAGTGGAGGGACACATCAGTCCAAACTGCGCGATGCCGTCCAAAGCTTGTTATAATTGTGGAAGAGAAGGTCACCTAGCCCGATTTTGTCATTCACCGAAGACATGTTCAGCTAAGATGGAGGCACCAAAGGACATCCTAGAAAAGTCAAATCTAGTAGTGCAAGGGAGAGTGTTTGTCGTGACCTCCGAGAAATCAGGGAACCCGAACGAGGTCATCACGGGTAAGCTTATCATAAACTCTAGCGAAGTTTATACCTTATTTGATACCGGTTCTACCCATTCTTTTATTTCTCCTACTTGCGCTCAATGTTTAAATTTGACTCTGGAGAAATTAGACTTTGACTTATCTATTGAAACTCCATTGGGAGAAACCTTCATTACATCCACTGTTTATAAGTCTTGTTTGGTTCAAATCGGTACCCTCACATTACCTGTCAATCTTATTTCATTGAAAATACTTGCATTTGACGTAATTCTAGGGATTGATTGGTTAACTACTCATCATGCAAAAATTTATTATTTTTGTAAGGTTATTAGCTTTCATATTCCTAACCAAACTATTATACGAATTCAAGCAACCAAACCATTAAAATCAATCACTGTCATCTCAAGCCATAAAGCTATTCATTTATTGAAAAACGAATGTCAAGCTTTCTTAGCTCATGTCACTGATCTAAACAAAAATACGTCAGTTTTGAATGATATTTCTATTGTTAGTGAATTTCCTGACGTATTACCTGAAGAACTTCCTGGCCCACCCCCAGAGCGTGAAATTAAATTTTGTATCGACCTTGAACCCGTTACAAAACCCATTTCCAAAGCCCTATATCGAATGGCTCCTATTAAACTTCAGGAGTTAAAGACCCAACTACAGAAATTTTTAGACATCGGTTTCATTCATCCTAGTACTTCTATTTGGGGTGCTCCTGTTCTATTCGTGAAGAAGAAAGATGGGAGTATGAGACTTTGTATTGATTATCGGGAATTGAATCATGTCACCATCAAAAATAGATATCCATTGCCTCGCATTGATGACTTGTTTGACTAGTTGCAAGGCGCTAATTTTTTTTTAAAGATTGATCTTCGTTCCGGATATCACCAATTGAAGATTAGAACCGATGACATTCCAAAGACGACTTTCAGAACTCGGTACGGGCATTATGAATTCAGAGTCATGTCTTTTGGATTGACTAATGCTCCTACTGCCTTCATGGATATGATGAGCCGAGTATTCAGGGAATATTTGGATCACTTTGTGGTCGCCTTTATTGATGACATCCTTATTTATTCCAAAAGCCATGAAGATCATGAGAAACACTTGAGGGTGATACTCCAAAAGCTTCGTGAATATAAGCTTTATGCCAAGTTAAAGAAATGCGAGTTCTGGCTTGAGGAAGTAGCATTCCTTGGGCACGTGGTATCAAGTCATGGAATATTTGTTGACCCGGCAAAGATTGAAGCTATTCAAAGCTAGGAACAACCTAAATCAGTGACCGAAATACGTAGCTTTCTCGGCTTAGCTGGTTATTATCGGAGATTCGTAGAAGGGTTTTCTCGAATCTCTACTCCATTAACTCAGCTGACTCATAAAGATACAAAATTCGGTTGGAGTGAGGAATGCGAGAAGAGTTTTCAAGAACTCAAGAGGAGACTCATTTCAGCACCTGTTCTGACAATACCATCTAGCTCAGAGGCATTTGTCATCTACGGTGATGCTTCGGGCAAAGGGTTAGGATGTGTTCTCATGCAACATGGGAAAGTCATAGCCTATGCCTCTCAACAACTCAAAGAATATGAGAGGAATTATCCTACTCATGATCTAGAGTTGGCAGCTGTTGTCTTCGCACTTAAAATTTGAAGGCATTACTTGTATGGGGAGAAAGTGGAGATCTTTACGGATCATAAAAGCCTCAATATTTCTTCACTCAAAAGGAACTCAACATGCAACAGTAGAAACGTGGTAGCTGACGCATTGAGTAGAAGATCATATGCGGGTACGATTACGATATTATCAGCGAAAAGGCCCATTTTGTATGACTTGAAAAGGATGGAGATAAAGATAAAGACTCCAAGGACCCACGTGATAATGGCGAATATACGAGTAGAAACGACTTTAATCGATAAAGTTAAAGCTGCTCAAGCTACAAACCTGGAGCTAATGCGTATGAGGATGAAAGTACAAGAAGGTGTTATGCCGGAAGCAAGAATCTATGAAGAAGGAATACTTCGAGTCAACTCCAGACTTTGTGTTCCTAACGATCCTGAGTTAAAGTATAAAATCATGATGGAGGCGCACAACACACTGTTTGCAATCCATCCTGGGAGTACCAAAATGTATCGTGATCTTCGACATACATTTTGGTGGAACAATATGAAGAAAGAGATAGCACTATTTATCTCAAGGTGTCTAACTTATCAATGAGTCAAGGCAGAACATCAAGTACCAAAAGGTCCATTGCAACCACTTAAAATTCTAGAATGGAAGTGGGAGCGCATTATCATGGATTTTGTTACTGGTCTTCCCAAGGTTTCTCAAGGCATAGATGTAATTTGGGTCATTATTGATAGATTGACCAAGTCTGCTCATTTCTTACCAATACGAGAAACTTATACACTTGAACGTCTTGCTCGTATGTACATAAACGAGATTGTAAGACTGCATGGTATGCCAGTATCCATAGTTTCTAATCGAGACCCAAGATTCACTTCACGATTTTGGGTTAGTTTACACAAAGCTATGGGCATGGATTTACGATTTAGTTCGGCATATCATCCTCAGACGGACAGACAATCAGAGAGGACTATTCAAACTCTTGAAGATTTATTAAGACTCTATGTCCTTGACTTCAAGGGAAGTTGGGACAAGTTCTTACCATTGGCGGAGTTTTCTTACAACAATAGTTATCAAACAAGTATTGGCATGACTCCATTCGAGGCGTTGTGTGGAAGAAAGTGTAGTTCTATAGTATGTTGGGATGAGGTGGGTGAAACAACGTTGTTGGGGCCGGAGTTGGTACGTATGACTACGAAAAAGATTCAAAAGATCCGACAACGTATAAAATCCTCACAAGACCGACAAAAGAGTTATGCTGATCTTCATCGAAAGGATGTGGAATTTGATATTGGGGATCATGTGTTTTTACGTGTTGCTCCATGGAAAGGAGTTACGATTTTTGGAAAGAGAGGAAAGCTCAATCCTTGATTCATTGGCCCATTTTTAATCCTCGATCGAGTAGGGACTATAGCCTATAGACTCGCTTTACCGCCAAGTATGTCTCGTGTTCATAACGTTTTTCATATATCCATGTTACGTAAATATGTGAAAGACCTGAACCACATTATTGAGTTAGAACCGGACGAAATAGCGGAAGATATAACGTATGAAAAGGTTCCTATTCAAATCTTGGATAAGAAGGAACATATTCTACGCTCCAAGGTTATACCTCAAGTCAAAGTTTTATGGAGGAACCACAATATTGAGGAAATGACCTGGGATTTAGAATCTGAAATGAAATCAAGGTATCCTTACCTCTTCGACATACCAGTCATCGTACCCTAATTTCGAGGGCTTAAATTTCATAAGAAGGGAGATTGTAAGACCCCAACTTTTATGAATAAAGATGAATTTTCTATAATTATCATTTTTGAATATTATGGAATGAATTTGATATAATGTTATAGTTGTGGGTAATATTTATAAATTTTGCAAAGTACGCAAGTTGTTATATAATATTCGATTGGTGGGGAATATTAGTATGACGGCACATACAATCATTGGTGGACCCCACAATGGAATTATTGTCGGATTGAGAAAATGACAAAAATATTTTATGAAAATAACAGCGGAAGTTTTACCGTTAACTGTTGAAACAACCGGTGTTAAAAGTACAGTAATAAGCGTGGTTGCATAGTAGCACACGGTATTGATTATTGATGCTTACGTGAGAAGTCACTCAGTTTTGTTTAATTATTGCTATAGTAATTGCTACATAGTATCTCACATTATTTGATTCAATTATTATCGATATTTTATATATTATTAAATCAATAATTGAGATGACAGAGTTATTAATATTATTATTTGTAATATTAATGATGTCTAGAAGTTTTGCCAAGGAGAGGTTTGGTCACCAAATTGCATGCCAATAGGGAGAAATCCTTATTGGAAAGCCCCCTCTTTCCTGGGAACGACCTGGTCGATTTAATATTGTGAATTATAATAATGATGATAAATGTTGTTAAAAATATTGAGGTGATTTTATGAAGTATTTGTTGTAAATATTGGCGTATTATTTGGACCCCCATTTACCCATTTTTCAAAATAATCGTTAGAAAGTTATTAAGTATATATATATATATATGTATATATATATGTATATATATATAAGTATTATATATATAATATATATATATGGTTCACGTGTGGCATGAATGATTAAAGGGGGGAGAATAATGTATCCGAGGAGTACTATTATGATAATTATATATATATATATATATATATATATATATATATTTGAAAGTGGTGGATGTCATGGGGGTTGAAACCCGTGACTTATTTTGTTAAATATTATATATATATATATATATATATATAAGTTTTGTTTTTTTGAAAATAGAATATATTATATTTTATTTAAAAGATTTTATTTTATTAGAATATTTTATAGTAAACCAATACTGACCGTCTGCTTAAAAGTAAATCATTCTCGAACTGCTTCAAGAATTAGTTAATATTCACCCATTCTCCTATAAATAGAAGCTCATTCCTTCATTATTTCTTACGAATTCAATTTGAAACTCTAGAGAGAGAAAACTATAGAGAGAAAGAAGAAAAGTATTCTGCTACTTCACTACTCCTATATCCAGTTTGTTCTAAGGTAAGGGGTATTATTTCTTTCGTATTCGTGAAGAGAACTTTTGTTATTCTATTTTTTATTTTGTTGGAATAACCTTGATACGCGGCTACCCTATACTTGGTGAAATTCTTATGTTATTCCATTTTTTATCATTATGTTGAATAACTTGTCTCATGCTGGCACCGCATACATGGTGAAATTCTTCATTATTCCATTCTTTATTATTCATTGGAGCATCCTGCTCTACATCGCTTACTCATGACCTGGTTCCATTATTTATTATTCATTGGAACATCCTCGCTTGGTGAAATTTACTTTGACTTCGGTTCCGTTATTTATTATTCTGCTGGAATATCCTGTCTATGCGTTTACGCATGACCTGGTTATGTTATTTATTATTCTGTTGGAATAACCTGTCTGTGCGGTCTATCGCATGCCTGGTGATTTCTTTTGTTATTCCATTCTTTATTTTACTAAGTTGGTTAAAGTTTTGACTTCTATACTCTATGAAATTAGTGGAATATCCTTGATATTTGCGCTTCATCCAGTTTCTTTTCATGGAAATATTCTTTTGAGTATTCTTGAATTTTACTCTACAAAGAAGTATCATGTTGACAATTTGGATGTTATTAGTTCCTGGATAAATTAATTATTGAACTTGTTTTATTGAATTCTTATATCATTGTCATCGTCCTCATGTGTATATTATGTTGAAAGTCATCTGTGGCCTGTAGTGAATAGATGGACTTGGTATGATTATGACAAGGGATTAATCGGCATAATCATGACCGTAATGTTACAAATGATATGGTAAAAGTCATCATTGGCCTGTAGTGCATTGATGGACAGTTGTTGGCATGATCATGACCATTGATGAATACACGAATATCCTTGGCCCGTAGTGCATGGGTAATTTGTGGTTGTGATACTAATGAATATCCTTGGCCCGTAGTGCATGGATAATTTGTGGTTGTGATACTAATGAATATCATTGGCCGTAGTGCAAGGATGATGTGGATTATTTATTAAGCTGAGTCCCAGCGATAAAAGTGATGAAAAACATTTTAAATCATAAAAGTTAGTAGATTTTATTCTCTACTTGACTCTTTTAATGGATTACTTGTTCTGCTGTAGTTAAACTTGATGTTTGTTATATTGTATCAGTTTAACACTGTTGAAGGCTAACGATAATTTATTCTTTATTATCTTAGTCATAATATTTCTTACTAGGCTAGTTGAGCTCACCATTTTACTTTTATTGTTCTCTTCAGGAAATGAGAACGTAGGAGGGACTAGTCTGGGAACGGAGTGACGGTCCAGATAATAGCATTAGTAGTCCTCACTATTCTGTTAAATAGTGTGATAATAAATGTAATGAGGACTCAATTGAGTGTGGATATTGTCTAGATGACAATATTTGTATTAAAACTCACAGCATATGTTTTGTCGTATTTTACACGATTGTTGTATAATTAATTTATATTTGAATTTTGTACCATGTATCTGGCGACTCAAGATGGGTGTTGTATACCTATTTTGGGGGCGTCACAGTAGGGTGAGTTAAGCCTTGTACATGATAATATATCAATCAGATCTCTGATCCCTGCCACAAAAGCTGACCAAGATGCAACATCTATAAACTCCGCAAGCAGAAAGGAGTATGACATGGCTATATCATGGGTGAAACAATACCCATGTCGTCTGAAACCACACATACAGCATGACCGAGCTGCCTGTAAACACTCACGTCGGATAAGTGCAGCAGTATGTGGCCGACCTTAGAGTCTCTGCTATAATCATCGGTACGATGGTGTGACCCTCCCTGAGAGCTCTCACTGCCATGCTAACTCCTATATCCAACTCATCCATGTACCGTGGCATGTAGACATACGATAATATGCACAATAGCAGTACATCCACTCTGGCTGAGTGCCAATGATCCTCCGGCATAGTGAAATCCCCGGAATGCCGTGTATAACTATCCTCAGAGCCAAATCTATCAAACAGAAAATGCTGGGATATCACATGGCCGGATATGAGCTCATCCTGCACCACCCTACGCCTCAATCCAGTGAAGGTCATGAACTGCCAACACATGTCTCTAATCGCCATATGCACGCAAGGTTTATCCAGTGGCAGCATCGTCAAACGTGCATACTCCTCTAGAATAGGAGTCAACTCCTGGGTCTCAAATCGGAAAACCTGCCTCACCGATACCCAGTGCTCCAGCACTCCCTCTACGAATCATGCGGGAACTTGAAACATCAACAGGGTCATAGTATGCTGCAACAGTTGATCTACAGTCACCATGTCTGATGGTGACATACTATCATAACACGATCGCATACCAGATGCCACCAATACTGGTGGGGGTATGATCAATGTGGCTAATTGTCAAAGAAGACATCTGTGTGGGTAGTATAATAAGATCATCCCGGGGTCAATGCTGAATATCTCTGGATATACATACATATGCATAACATAATAACATGCATGATACAATAGATGGCAACATGATATAGGGAATGGAAAATTATACATACTTTCCTAAGTACATCATCATCTAATACATCATCAATATACAACTAAAAATTCAGGGAAATGGGGCACTAACGCCTAACAACTAGTGTAACGCCCCAGAAAATCAAACCTTTTGTAAATACTTTTAATAATGAATAAAATAATATTATTTATTATTATTACGGTTGATAAGATGAATGTCGTTCTATAACCTAGAAACGTCGAAACGTTGTAGTTTTTTAACTACGTGAATGAATTAAAGTGTTTGAATTTCTAAGACGAAAATAAAAGCTTTCCGAGAAATTTTCTGAAAAACACTATTCATCGATTTCCGCTAGGGAATTTTTTTTGAACTTCCAAAAAATACGTAACGTTATAATTTCAAGGTGAGATGAATTATGTAATAATAATTCACGTATGGAAAACATAATATTTCGCATGCGGACTTAATTAGAGAATGTTAGGAATATGAAGCGTTAAGAAGAGAATGTATTGATTTTATGATACATATGTATTATACGAGGTATTGAATACAAGTATAATATGAAGTATTATACGAGTATGTATGAAGAATAGAATAACGTATATTATGAATTAATATACGAACTAGAATACGAGAATTATATGTATATAGAGTTATACTAAGACTTTAAGTCAATTATGAATAGATGTATGGATTATGTAGTATGTATAAGTCCAATAGGAATTGATATGAAAGCCCAAGTGTTTGTTAATCAAAAGTCCAAATTAAAGTAATACAAGCCCACAAGAATTAACTAAGTAATGAAGCATAAGCCCAATATAATGATCCAATGGACTAGGTTGATCCATGGGGCAACCCATGGGTAATCTTGATGACCAAAAACTTTAAGTATTGACCAAGCATAGGATAAGTTTTGTGGTGGCCAAGTAATAGAAGTAATGAGCAAGTTTACTTAGGGTTAAAGTTATGAATAGTAAGGAGGTTAGTTAAAGGAGGTGGGATGTTATAATGACCATACTACCCTAACTTTGCCAAGTCTATAAATAGCAAGCTCAAAATTTATTTATTGCTTGATTAATTTCATCCAACTTCCATCAAGTTAAGTGCTTAAGTGTTAGAGAGAATAAGCTCACATAAGTCTAGACAACCATTGTTAGATTTTCAAAGAAGAGAAGTACAAGTTCTTCATGGGTAAGACTCTTGTATAATATATCTTCTATCTCTATCATTATAGGATGATAAGAGAAGTGTAACTTAATAAGCTTGTATGCTAAGCAATCATAAGAATTGGGTAATGAATAGACTTAAGCCGAATAAGTTATGAATAAACAACTTGAATTTAAATAAGTTGATAACTTATGATGAACCTGCTATGTGATTGTCATATGAAGTTAGTATGTTAGATAAGATGTGAGAACATTGAGTAAAGGACTTAAGTCAATAATAAGTCATAAGAAATGGAAATTTTAGTTTATAAGTTGAATAAGTCATGAACTTATGAAGAATAAGTCAAAACTTACTTTGAAAATAAGTTGGTGTAATAAGTAGCTTAAAATGTTCATATGATGGTCAAAATCCATTTAAAACGGTGATCAAATCATTAGTAATGAGGTTTCGCCGGAATTCACACGATTGGACGATAATCGTCGAATTCGTGAAATTCTCGGAATGGAAGTCATATTTTGTGTTTAAACTCGAAAACGTTGGTTTTCGATGGAGGAAAGACATATTTGGCATTATAGAGTTGCGGACTCGAAAATGACCGAATTCCAACTTAAAACGAAGAAACAAGCGTTTAACGTTCACGAACGTTTATCGCTTTCGTTAAAATGAACTAATAGGTAAAATTTTAGCAAACGAAGTCAAATAGATAAAATTCTTTCATGAACGTGTAGATTATGTAATTTGTGAATCGTAGGCTCTTGAACGAGCCAATTCGGACTTATAACGAAGAAGTTATGCGTCCGGGAGTTTCGCAAAATTAAAAGACTGTTAAATTTTTCTGAGGCACAGAGTTGGCGCCGTGGCGGCAACCCAAGGCCAAAAGGTGGTGCTGCAGCGCCGGTACAGTGTGTCAACCTATTGTAGAGTCACGTCACAGCGCGGCTCAGTGTGTTAAATGTGGTGCCGCAGCGCCAGACTCGGTACTCAGCCACTGCAAAGTGGCACCACAACGCGACTTAGAGAGGGAAGGGTGGCGTCGCAGCGCCAACCCTAGGGTTTGGACAGAGAAGATAGTTAGTAAGTATAACATGGATAGTAACTCTTTAGTAATGAACTAAAGCTTGGTGAACATGGTTTAAGTTATTATTAAACCTTAATTATGTTGAAGATAAGTAATCAAATATGAACGTAATGACAATGTAAGAACAATATAACAAGAAGCTGGAACAGATAGTAATAAATCTAAGTCATAATTACATTGAAAAGAAGGGTAAGATACATTAGGAACCAATCATGTTCATTCATGACCTAATGTATTATGTGATGTTATCAATTATAGTAGAGACTTAAAGTCTTAAACCGAGAATGTGTTATAACTGTACCAGACGCTAAAGGCAAGTATTCTAACCCTTGTTCTAGTTCAGTCTGGACAAGCTTTGAAATTCATGTATCCTTACGCATGAAGTCTTGTATGATGTAGTCAAAGCCAACTCTTTCTGCTAGACTTATATTATTTTTCTATCAAGCATGGTCAATGTTTACCAAGTTATATTTAGTGTGGTTTTCAAACGAAGACTAAGTATGCTAAAATGTTTTGTCGTTTAACAACAGGCACATGAGGTTGCCATAACTTAAATGTATACACGTTTAATGATTGTAGTGTTGATCAACATAGAGTATTATAGACTGATCATCTAGACGTGCTCGTAAGTAATGTCAGACTTACGAACTTAGTGTCGGGATGTCCTTTTCAAAAGAACTTATGAAATGCTCAAGGTCTTGGACCGAAATTGATGTTTTATTGAATATTGTTGTTGTAAAACGTTTTGAATGAAAAGAAGTGCTATTTTGAATTATCGATAGTACTTAACTATTGTTCAGTTATTGAAGATATATGATTCCTATGATTCAAGCATGTTATTTATTAGAATTGTAGTACTTTCTGAGCTAGTCATGCTCACTCTTACTTGAACCATATGAACACAGCTAAAATCGAACGGACCAAATGCTCCGGTAAGGATAAGGGCATGGCGAAGATGAACCCTTAGATTTCTTATGTAATAGTGTAGATGAATGTTTGTAATATATTGAATATTATGACAAGAATGAATGTATTGGTTATAAAGAACCTGGGGAAATGTAATATTATTTTGAATATATAGAAGACATATTCGTTCTTTTGAGACTTTTCAATTGAATTTATGTGTGAATGGTAGTACAGTGTAGCACCATCTGTCAGGTTGGAAGATACCCGAATTTTGGGGCGTCACAAGTTGGTATCAAAGCATTAGGTTATAAAACTTAAGGTGGGATTAAAAACCTTAAGTCATAACCTTAAGAGAAGTTAAAGAAGTAAAAGAAGAAAATAACCTTATAAAAATGCATTAAGATTATGTTATGTGTTTTTATTATTCTACTGACATATACTAATCAACTTAATTATTTTTTGTAGATGTCAGGAGTAAATGGAATGCATGTAGATGGATAGGCTGTTAGTGTAGAGTCTGTAAACCAAGTAGAGGTCATACCGAACCCCATAGCGGTAGAGCCTGAGCTAATTGTTATTGAGTCTGGAGACTCAGAGGATCCTGACCTCATGTTAGTATTCGATGGTATGATTGAGGAGGAGGTGGAGGTAGTGTCCTTCAACCTCGTAGCTATAGCAGCGGAGATAGCTCCTGGGGAGTCGATGATGTCGTTGTTTATGTCTGTATTGGATAGAAATATCCATTACTGTCAAGAGTTTAATGAGTTGAAGGCAGACCTCCAAGCTGTCATAGAGGACAAGACTGATGTGGAGTCCATGTGGGAGCAGGAGCACGATGAATGGGTTTTGGCTAAGGATAAGGTCCATGAGCTTAAACATGAGGTCTATGAGCTCAAGGAGGAGCAAAAGACCAAACTGCAGAAGATAGGGAGAATGTCCTATATTCATAGGAGTTCTCACACAGATTTCCAGCACCAGGTAGCTGGTTATCCTGTAGAGGTGGGGCAGACGTGGCATACTATCAGCCATGATATCATTGACGGTCTTGCCAAGGCAGATTTTGATAATGCCTTAAGGCAGATGTAATCTAGTAGTAGCTAGAGTAGTTTAAGTATGTAAATATTTTGTAGTTAGTAGTGACGTAAAGCCCTCTTTTGTATAGTGAAAGGTAGTCTTTTGTAAATCCCAATTTTTGGAAAGCAATAGCGGGAAAGTAATGTAATCAGCTTAGGCTGTGTAATGTAACTGATGTAGTATTATACTACAAAGAATGAATATAATTTTTTATGGAATATAATAAGCAATGGATGTTGAAGTTATTGTTTAATATCAAATAATAACTAATAAAGAAAGGAATAATAACGAAATATGTTTATTGTATCAGCAAAATGCCGCCAAGAAGAGTACAACGTAATCTAGGAGCTAATATGAATCAACCGGATGGAGGTCCGATTAACCTGTTTCAAGAGTTTGTTAATTTATTAACACCTGCCTTTAATAGAACAGGGGCTAATATCCCCATAAATCCAGGAGTAGCACGAGCTACTACCTTTAAGAATTTTAAGAGCGTGGGTCCGCCGGAGTTCAAAGGAACTACGGACCCTATCGAAGCCCAAATGTGGGTAAAAGAAATAGAGAAGGCATTTGTGATAGCAAATGTCGACGAGGCCCAGAAGGTTGCCTTTGCAACCTATATGATGAAGGGAGAGGCCAACTTTTGGTGGGAAGCCTATTAGGCTAGGGCTGGAATAGAGAATCTGACGTGGGTGAGGTTCAAGGAGATATTTTTTGAGAACTACTTTCCCACGAGCATGCAGAGAAGGATGGAGATGCGGTTTCTCCAGTTGAAATAAGGGGACATGACAGTTCCCCAATACACCACCAAGTTTAACGAACTGGCAAGGTTTGCTCCACACCAGGTGGATACCGAGGTTAGGAAGGTGCGAGGGTTTGAGCAGGGCTTAAAAACCTGGCTCTATAACCTTATTTCGGTGTTCCAAAGTACTTCATTTGGAACCATTTTAGAGAAGGTGATAATCGCCGAAGGTGGTAGTGAGGCTCTGAGTCAATACCACAAGGACAAGAAGAGCAAGGGAAAAGTGGATGGGGAGTAAAGGTCGAAGGAGCCAGCGGTAGTGGTGAGAGACAGAAGAGGAAGACATTCAACTATGGGAATATCGGAGTGAAGCTAGGAGATCTGAAGAGAAGGATGGAGGCCTGTAAGACCTGTGGGAAGACTCATTTAGGAGTCTGTCTTAAGGGGAAGGCCGTATGCTACAACTGTGGATAGGAAGAGAATATTTTTCCTAACTGTCCAAGTCCGAAAAAAAATCACGGATGCTTTGTGTGTGGGTCAACTGATCACATGGCAAAGAACTGCCCAAAGAAGGGGACAGATAGGAATCGGGGCACTAATAGCGATAAGTTAGCTATTAGTCATCCTCAAGACAACCCAGTAGGCCGATGGGTCAGACCTTTTAACATGATGATCCAAGATGCAACAGATCATGAGGGACGTCGTCACAGGTATTATTCTGATCAACGACATAAATGCTTACGTGTTGTTTGATTCGGGTGCTGCTTGTTCATTTATAGCATGTGATTTTGCTAGACGATTAGGATTACTTCTCAAAAAGTTGCTTATACCTTTAAATATTAAGGTAGCAAACAAAGAAATAATTCCTGTTGAAGATGTTCATACGAGTTGTTGCGTAGATATACGGGGTTGTAAATTATCGGTAGATTTGATACCGATAAAGTTAGGAGAATTCGACGTAATTCTCAGAATGGATTGGTTAGTTAACCATGGGGAAATTATAGATTGTCAAAAGAAATGTGTGAATATTAAAACGTTAAGACAACCTCAGGTAGTATTTTACTGGAATAGATTGTTGGGACTTTCGTGTTGTCTAACCATGACACAAAATAGGAAATTATTGAGGAAGGGATGTGTAGGTTATCTGTGTCATGTTGTTAATACCAAGAGACTGGTAGCAACCATAGAACAAATACCTATAGTGAGAGAATTCACCGATGTATTTCCGAGTGAATTATCGGGTCTTCTGCCGGATAGGGAGACAGAGTTTGTAATAGACATCGTGCCAGGAGCGGCACCAGTTTCCAGGGCACCGTATCATATGGCGCCAGTGGAGATGAAGGAGTTGATGGTGTAGTTACAAGAACTGTTGGACAAGAAGTACATTCAACCGTATGTTTTGTTGTGGGGAGCACCGGTACTATTTGTCAAGAAGAAAGACGGATCTTTAAGACTTTGTATCGACTATCGAGAATTGAATAAGTTAACAATAAAGAATAAATACCCATTGCCCAGGATCGATGATCTCTTTGATCAGTTGAAAGGGGCTAAGTATTTTTCTAAAATAAATTTAAGAACGGGGTATCACCAGTTGAAGGTTAGGAAGAAGGATGTACCAAAGACAGCATTCAGGACTCGTTATGGTCATTACGAGTTTCTGGTGATGTCATTTTGGTTGACTAATGCACCAACTGGATTTATGGATATGATGAACAGAGTGTTCAAACAATATTTGGACAAGTTCATCGTGGTGTTTATCGATGATATTCTAGTCTATTCTAAGACGCTAAAAGATCATGCAGAACACCTAAGATTAGTGTTGGAGACACTAAGAAAGGAGAAGTTGTATGCGAAATTCACTAATTGTGAATTTTGGTTAGAAAAGGTACAATTTTTAGGTCATGTCATTGACCATGAGGGGATTTCAGTAGATCCACCGAAAATGCTAACCGAGGTGCGGAGTTTCCTAGGGTTAGCGGGTTACTATCGGAGATATATTCAGGATTTTTTGAAGATAGCTACTCCATTGACTAACTTGACAAAGGAAGACGGTGAAATACGTATGGACAGATAAATGCGAGGACCATTTTCAAGAATTGAAGAAGAGGTTGAGTGAAGCGCCTATTTTGTCATTGCTCAATGACACAGGAAATTTTGTAATTTATAGCGATGCTTTGCATAGAGGACTTGGTTGCGTGCTCATGTAGCATGGCAAGGTCATTGCGTATGCATCTAGGTAGTTGAAGGATTATGAGAAAGTTTACCCTACTCATAATCTGGAACTGGCCGCAGTATTTTTTGCTCTAAAGATATGGAGACATTATCTTTATGGAGAAAAATGTGAGATATACACGGACCACAAGAGTCTAAAATATATCTTCATCCATAAGGAGTTGAATATGAGGCAGAGGAGATGGCTTGAGTTGATAAAGGATTACGACTATGAAATCATGTATCACCTAGGAAAAGCCAATGTAGTCGCCGATGCCTTAAGTAGGAAGGGTCGGGAGAAGTTGTCTTTGTTAACTGCTCAAACTGAGTTAATAACAAAGATGACTAGGATGGAATTGGAAGTGAAGCTGTCGAGTGAAGTAGGACCAATACTGTTTCAGACGGAGATGCAATTTACCATCGTAGAGAGAGTTATGGAGGTGCAACTTAAAACTGATGAGTGTGATCGGATAAAGGAGCGGCTAGCCAATGAAAAATATATTAAGTATAGTCTTGATAATGAGGGATTATTAAGATTTAAAGGAAGAATTTGAGTTCCAAATGAAACAAAATTAAAGGAGCAGGTATTACAAGAGGCTCATAGTTCAAGGTTTTCGATTCATCCTGGTAGTACTAAAATGTATCAAGACCTCCGAAAGAGTTTTTGGTGGCTGAATATGAAGAGAAAGATAGTAGAGTACGTGAGTAGGTGCTTGACTTGCCAGAAAGTTAAGGCCGAACATCAACGACCAAGTGGCTTGTTACAGTCATTGGAAATTCTGGAGTGGAAGTGGGAGAATATCATGATGGATTTTGTGGTGGGACTTCCGAGTACAACGAAAGGGTATGATGCAATTTGGGTAATAGTGGACCGGTTGACAAAGTCAGCTCACTTTTTGCCAATTAGGGTTAAGTATAACTTAGATCAGTTAGCCAGACTTTATATTAAGGAAATAATTTCCAGACATGGAGCCCTAGTATCGATTGTATCGATTGGGAACGCAGTTGAAGCTGAGTACGGCGTATCATCTACAAACCGATGGACAGAGCGAGAGAACAATTCAGACGTTAGAAGATATGCTAAGATCTTGCGTCATGGATTTGAAGGGTAGTTGGGATAATCATCTACCATTAGTGGAGTTTGCATATAACAATAGTTATCATGCAAGCATAGGTATGCCGCCTTACGAAGCTTTGTATGGGAGGAAATCCAGAACACCACTGTATTGGGATGAGGTAACAGAACGCCGAATGCTAGGACCAGAATTGGTGCAGCAAATAGTGGACATGGTCAAGATGATACAAATGCGTCTGTTAGAAGCTCAAGATAGACAGAAGAAATTTACAGATTCGCATCGAGAAAATAGAGAATTTGAAGTAGGTTCATACGTATTTCTAAATGTATCTCCCTGGAAAAGAAAGATACGTTTTGGAAAGAAGGGAAAGTTAAGTCCGAGGTTTATAGGACCTTTTGAGGTATTAAAACGGGTAGGTGAGGTAGCTTATATGATAACATTACCTCCAGAACTAGAACTAATACATAATGTGTTTCACGTATCTGTGTTCTATCCTTATAAGCCAGATTATAAACATGTGATAGAATATGAGCCCATTCATATCGAGAAGGACTTAACGTACGAAGAAACGCCAATTCAAATTGTCGATATGAAAGAACAAGTTCTGCGAAATAAAGTCATACCTTCCATGAAGGTGATATAGAAGAACCACGATACAGAAGAAGCAACGTGGGAGTTGGAAGAAAAAATGAAAAAGAATTACCCTCATTTATTTGTGTAATTTTTTTATATAGCGAGATTCGGAGGACAGAATCCTTATAAGGGGAAGAGAGTGTGACACCCCAGAAAATCGAACCTTTTGTAAATACTTTTAATAATGAATAAAATAATATTATTTATTATTATTACATGTTGATAAGATGAATGTCGTTCTATAACCAAGAAACGTCGGAACGTCGTAGTATTTTAACTACGTGAATGAATTAAAGTGCTTGAATTTCTAAGACGAAAATAAATGCTTTCCGAGAAATTTTCTGAAAAACACTATTCATCGATTTCCACTCGGGAATTATTTTTGAACTTCCAAAAAATACGTAACGTTACAATATCAAGGTGGGATGAATTATGTAATAATAATTCACGTATGGAAAACGCAATATTTCACATGCGGACTTAATTAGAGAACGTTAGGAATATGAAGCATTAAGAAGAGAATGTGTCGATTGTATGATACGTATGTATTATACGAGGTATTGAATACAAGTATAATACGAAGTATTATACGAGTATGTATAAAGAATAGAATAACATATATTACGAATTAATATACGAACTAGAATACAAGAATTATATGTATATAGAATTATACTAAGACTTTAAGTCAATTGTGAATAGATGTATGGATTATGTAGTATGTATAAGTCCAATAGGAATTGATATGCAAGCCCAAGTGTTTGTTAATCAAAAGTCCAAACAAAAGTAATGCAAGCCCACAAGAATTAGCTAAGTAATGAATCATAAGCCCAATGTAATGATCCAATGGACTAGGTTGATGTGACGCCCCCAAATTCGGATACTTGAAACCCGAACTCGGTGCTTCACAATACCATTTCTTTGAGCGGAATAATAATAATTTTGTCATAAATATCAAACTTAATTACATATCAGAGTTGTCTAAATCCCAGATACGCGACCTTAAAACATTTCATTACATGATAGATAATTAATATCATCATCTTATTTAAGTCTAGCTATTAAATAAGGTAACACAAACTTATTCTGACAGCTTTCCTTTCCCTTTGTTCCTGGCAGAGCCCTCTAGTTGGTCATACTTAACTGAAAACATTTAATTTAAGCAAGGATGAGCATTTGAGTGCCCAGCAAGTAATAATAATTATAAATATTAGCTGAAAGGATTAAATGTTTTCTTTGTACTACCCTTCTACAACAAATCAAAAGTTGTGAAGTAATCTGAACCGATAATAATAACATAATAACTCTCTATCAAATTTTTAAAACTATGTACTGACTATAAATAGGGTTAAGGTGACATACTATGAACATTGTTTTCCATTTTCAAATAGGTTTAGCAGAACTTCATTCGCAAACTGTCATAACTTACGGGCACGGGGGGTGATCAGCCAGTTATGCCCTGTATTGATCAATACTACATGCAAGAAAAATATTATCGTTCACTCTATCCGCCTTGGGCGCATAAAAGTTTTCCCATGTTCGGGATGTTCATACTTAGTCTGGAATCCAAACCAAAACAATTTGATTGGATATAAAAAGGTTTTATCATATTCACCAATACTTCTAAATCTGTGTCTAGCTGGTCAAATAGCTTAGACGACTTTTACTTATTGTATACATACTGGTGATCAATAGGTATATATATATCAACATGTAATTAAATACAATAATTATCCAAGTGGGGACACTTGAATAACCATATTTAGAAATTAACGAATAGAATATATATATCTGAATTACCATATAGTACCATGTTGATAATCAATGATCGGATATAACATATATAACAATAGGGTTAATAATCTAGTACACTAATAATATAATTCTGAAACTTTCTTACTCATGTCCATTGCATAAAGAAAATGCAAAGGTAGGATACTTGCCTGGTCTGCTGCTTACACAATTTAGTTCTATCCTTAATTCAACGACCTATCATTCATAAGATTGTTCTACTGATAAGAATAACATATCATAACACATCATACTGTTATTTAAAGTTAATACATAACCTAATCACATTGTCACATAGATATATCAGTCCTCAAGACATAAACAAATACTTATACAGTCAAACTATATAGGATCGGATCAATTTTGATAACATTTTGGTGTACTAATGGCTTTATCGGGTAATTGTCGAGTTTATCATTGATAAAACTCTAATCTGTAATTCAAATATTAATCTAGATAATTTAAATATCAATCATATTATTTATAAATGACTTATAATAATTTATCATTAATTATTATAATTTATCATAATTTTTCAAACCGTGGAATCATTATAAAATTAAATAATTCTATTATCATTAATATCTAAATAATATTAAAGTATTAATGCAACCCTTACCAAAATATCAAAGTTCTTTTATAATAACTCAAAATACTTTTAAAGTATTAATTATTACCCTTAAATGATTTTTAAAACATTTAAAATTATTTTAAACAATTACCATTAATATTTAAATATTAAGGTATTATTCACTAAAATATTAAAAGTCATTTAAAATATTATTAAACCACTTATATCCTTTTTAAATGATTTTTAAACCAATAAAATCATTTTAATCTATTTATTTAATATTATTATTAAATAAATCTAATATCATTAATATTAACTAATTAATGAAATTTATCTTAAAATATTAAAAGTAATATTTTATAACTTAGAATATCTTTAAATTCTTTATTTTCATTTAAAATAATTTTTATAATATTTAAATTATTTTTAAACTAATTTATTTAATATAATTATTAAATAAATCTAATATCATTAATATTAAATAATTAATAAAATTTACATTAAAATATTGAAAGTTACATTTTATAACTTTAAATATTATTAAATATCTTATTACCATTTAAAATGATTTTTAATATTAGAAAATCATTTTTAGTTAATTTTTTTAATGCATTTATTAAATAAATTAAATACTAATAATATTCAAATAATTACTAATATTTTTGAAAAATATGTCAAATTATTAAAAGTTAATTTTTATAACTTCAAATAATTTTTAAAACTGATTTTATAATTTTTAGAATTTATTTACTATTTTTAAATGATTTTTAGAAATTTAATTAATTAAAATTAATAAATCTGTCGCTATAGCTTTTAGGGACAGAAAGCGTCGCTATTGTGTTTTTGAGTCCTCAAGAACATTCATAGCCAGTTTCGACTCAGCTAGTTTGACCAAGTGCAATTCGTAAATTGTAATGTTTCTGAGCTATCTAAAGTGTACAACGTGTAGTACTACTGTAATACTAAATGTTCCCATCATCATCTAAGTCGTATCTTAACAAATTAGAAAGATTAAATGCCTCAAAGTAGTTGTCAGACTCTTTCTGGGCTTTCTGGGTTACCCAGAAACCCAGACATCTTCGACTGCCTACTTTGTGGCTCGATTCTTTCCTAGTTCCGGTCATGATTTTTGTGGTCTCAATACTCAAATATATAGTACTCATGTCATAGAACATAAAAACAGTAACATATCAGTCCAACAACAGCACATTCTCCAGATTGAACTCGGTCAAAGCTTGTCAGAAGGCACGTTCTTCCGGTTTCTGGAAATTCTAGAAATCTTAAGTCATGGCCGAATGACCTACTCTGACCGCTTACTCTATTCACTATGTTGATTACATAAACGATATAAAGCCATAATTATAAAGCACATATGTAAGGCTACAAATTGGTTACAATAACAACATCAAATCTCCCAAAACCTGTCAGATTTGAGCGATTGAATACGTTGTCAGACACTGGTAATGACTTTCTGGGTTACCCTATGAAAGCCCCAAATCTGGGTCCCAAATCACCACGAATATGGTACAATCATTATATAACTATTGCGGAAGATATAAACATAAATTGTTTATATAATACACTTTACACACTTTTCCCCAAAATCGAGTAACCTTAACTTATACACAATTCATAAACAATTTAACATATAACATTATTATCAAACTATACTATTACAAATTAGCTGCACATTTTATCCCAAGCTAAACTTGGCTTTATCCTTTCCTGTATCCGAACGCATTCGCCTTAATCTGCAATGTTTTATCATGATATAGCAATGGTGAGCTTGAAAGTTGCTCGGCAAGTTTAAATTTATTTAAGGATATATCATGATTGAAAGAGTCTGAATAATAAGCTGGCTATAATACCACAATATAGTTGTGAATTAGCACGAACAAACTTTTGACTGAACAAGTATTAAACATGAACGAATATATCTGGACCAAACGGTAATGAAGGTGATCAACCTTTCATACCTGACTTATACATGCAATATGTACAGAGTACAATTCTGCATGGCAATCAGCACTAATTAACTATAAGCATATCCGAATGAAACAACTCTTATTAGAGTTAAGAAAAACTTGCCTAAACCGTTGATTACCACTATGCAATTTAATAAGCTTTGTCTGAAGACCTAATATTAATAATATTTATTTCTAAGTTAGAATAATATCATTACAGTATTAAAAATAACCTAAACATATTAACACATAATCCTATATGTCTATAACACACATAAAACTTAACCTCAAGTAAAACTATTACAGTCTGAGTCGAGTTCAGAACAATTCTAACATCCCGATGGTCTAGTCGGAAAATTATCGAGTTTAAGTTCAATTAAACTCTGTCTAAACACTTTAACAATTATCTTAGATAATTATATTATCAGTCAAAAATATTTTTCACAGGCTCGTAATAATTTTTATATAATAATTATCATTTATCATGATTTTTCAATCATTACTAACATATTTATATGATTTAAATACTTTAATATTATATTATAAGTTTTTTCTCGAATATAAAAGTCAAATACCAATCCACTAACCCAGATTTGGAATCCAGCAAACTAAACTGCAATCCAACAAACTGAAAATCAAATCTAGTAACTAGATTGCAATCCAGCAAGTTGGATTCAACATATTTTCAATTCAATAAACTTCTTTTCAATCCAGCAAGCTGGATTCCATATCCTTTTCACAAAAATACCAAATAAATTTATTATTTTTCTATCCTTTGTCCAAACACATATACATATATTTCATACACAAAAAGTATTTTTCCATAATTTTCCAACTTCCTTTAATATTTTTCAAAAATCATTTTTAGTGTGTAGCTTAAGAAATTAACCCTATCATGCTTAACTCCATAAATTCCCATCTCTTGACACAATCTTATAAATGTTAATGTGAGCCTCCAATTTAAATTTCATGGCCATCAGAGTTATAGAACTCCGGTTATAGCCGTTTTTGTCGAAAAATCTCAAAAATTGAAATGGTCATAACTTGATCATTTTTAGTCAGAATGAGCTCATTTTTGGACAGGAGGTACTTTATATCATATATTTTCATGTCCCAAAAGGCCGGAATTTATTTCACCAACTAAGTGGCCGAAAACGCCCTTTTAAATTTCTGGGCAGTAGCTTTTTGGTACTTTGCAGTTTTTGACTCCTATGCTAAAATCAGTCCACACAAAAATCTACAACACCTTTTTCAGTGATTCCACTTGGATACGTTAGAAAACTCAAAGATCTAACTCTAGTACTTGACTACACTCAAAAATTCGAAATATAATAGAAGATATAGTCATTTGAATTTTATGTTCCATTTTCACCAAAATCTGTTTTTCAACCCTTTGTGATTTCTAAGAAACTTTCATGTTTTCACATAATACCCAACATAACTCATCACAACACTTACTAATACTACATATACCCATTATTCTACCATGACACGTGATCTATTTCATCAAACAATCATCAAACACAAGATTAAACACTATCAATACTTAGAAAGTTAGGATTTTTTACACTTTGAAAACCTAGCTTCACTTCTCTTGCTTTTGATCTAACTTTTGACACTTAAAATGGATAGATCCACACATAAAACACTCTAAATCATGTAGATCTAAGATTTTTGATTTTTGAAACCTTAGATCTTTATTCCATCAAAATAACTTAAAGAGGATAACTTAGGTTTGGTTTTATACCTTTGATTTCTAGACATATCTTTTTCTGCCAAACTATGTGATGGATCTTGGATGGAATGGATGATCAAAATCTTCTCTTCTCTTCTCTCTTGGGAGCTGCTGAAATATGGCTTCTCTCTCTCTCTGTCTATATTTGATTTTCTTTGTTTTAACTAATAAGAAATGAGAGAGAAATGGAATGGGTTCTTCTTTTGTTTGTAAAAATATAGAGATATATTATGTATATCTAATAAACATTTCATCCAATATCTCTCTTGCTCTCTCCTCCTTAGTCAATTTAGTGTTGCTTGTACACTTAAATAAAAGTGTTGGTTGAACAAAACAATGACACATAAGGAGATTTGGTAGGAGTGGGTGACCAACTTAATAAATAATTTGCATGCTCCTCTTTTTCCCTTTCCCATCCGGCCAAGTGGCCTTAAGTTTGTCCAAGATTGATTTTTTTGTTTTATGTAATATTTAAAATATCCAATGACTAAAATGCCCCTCTTCAATTGTGCTAAGAGATTAGGCTTTAATCAAATTCTTTTGGGGTTACAAATTAGTTTCTTTGGGCTCTCTACTTAACATGTTTGGGCCATGTAATTTACATAATCCATTACCTTTAATTCTATCATTTCCTAATTATTTAATTAAGGTTTTCATTTCCTCAATTATAATTTAAATCTTTACTCATGTACATTTAATTTCTTAACCCAATTAGACTTGCTATAATTAGGTTATGAAATTAATTAATTGAGAAGTATAAAATAAATCTCTTGGGATTAGTATATATTATAAATACTAATATTCTCCCATACCATAACCTTTAAGTTATTCAATTTTTTATTCCTAATATACAATTAGATTACTCTAGTTTCTTTTATTTGTTTATATAATAAACAAATAAATAAATACATAATATTCATATTCATTACACACAAAACTTTTAATCCCCTAGGATTTTATACAAAACATTAGGGTTTCTAATTTAGCAATTATGGTTATCCCTAATATATACTCAAAAATACTTAAGCCATTATATTTAGCCTTTGATTTCCCAAATTAGGGTTTTGAATATCTGAATTAGGATTTTGAATTCTCGAAACTGAATTTAGGGTTTTTTGAACATATCATTAGGGTTTCTACCAGTTCGTTAGATTTTTCTAACTTAATCACCATATTCTGAACACATATAATAACATATACAAAGAGCATATTCACGTAGACCCTTAATCCTGAATAATTCACCAAAATCCAACACGAAATTTTGAAATCCTCAAAATTCCTTCCCAAAAATATCAAACGCATACACTTATTTTATGTATAGGTCTAATATTTGACCTTAAATCCATCATTTAAGATTTTAATAAATTGTTTAATTTCTCGGGTTGTCACATACCCAGAATTAGTCTGATCATGCCTGGTCAACGGGTTTTGACCGATTATAACTTCAAATCTACAACATATCTAACTCTGAATCAAGTTCTATATCAAAGCTAGCATAACATACTACAAGATCAAACACTTAAACAACAACAAAACATAACAGGCTGAGATTTACAGGGTCTGACATTCGGTTGTCAGACTCAATTTAAAAAATTTCCAGAATTTTGAAAACACCAATTTTGAGCATTTAAATGTTATGGATTCCCTAAATACCAACCCAGATCATGGATTAACACAACATATAACATGTTTAAACACAACAGCAACAAATCCATCATAGCATACTAGATCAAATCTTATTGGCTTAGGGTTTACCTTTGAGCTTTGATTTTTGATTCTGACCTTCTGATCTCTTAGTGGTAAATGTGGGGCTTGCTTATGGGACTGAATTGCTCAAACAATTTGTGGGTTAGAGGGAGAGAAGCTTGGTGGCGTGTTTGTGAACAATTGGGACAAAATTATGAACTTTCCTCTCTCCCAATCTATATATAATTTGATGCAAGGACCATGGTTGATCATGAGGGAAGGTTTTGGCTGATTAAAGGCTAGTACTAGACCACATGGCTAGCTAAAGTTGGTCACCAACTAATGTTATGGTAAGTTTTACAAGTTATCTATTAACTAATACAAGAAGGGCAATTTGGTTATTTGGTTTTTACTTTTAGTGGCAAGGATGACAATTCATTCTAACCTTTAGGGTTTGACCCTTAGGGCTTAACCCTAAGGTTTCCTAAGCTCTAAATCTAGAATTGTGTATTAAGGGCAAAAATAGAAATCTTAGTTTCTAAGAATGTTGATTAGGGTTCCCTAATTACACTAGGTCTCCTAATAACCTAGGATTTGTAAATTAGCCTTTA
Source organism: Panax quinquefolius (assembly GCA_020205615.1). NCBI lineage: Eukaryota > Viridiplantae > Streptophyta > Magnoliopsida > Apiales > Araliaceae > Panax > Panax quinquefolius. Next base: position 68,675,880 of record CM035156.1, on the reverse strand, counting down.
TAATGTACTAATTACCAAAAGCTTGCTAAATTAATAATTAAGGTTTATAACTTAGCAATTAGGGTTCTAATCTAGTAATTAGGGTTTTTAAATATTAATTAGGGTTTACCTAATTAACATTAATCATAATAATAGTCATTAATTACATAACACATAACTTAACAAACATTACGGTCATATTTGACTCAGATATATAGTTTATCAAGAATGCTAGGATTTTGTACTATTTTACTATAATTGTTCTAAATATTAACATTACACACATATAATAAATGTTTATATTATTGAAATATAAATAATATTATATTATTAATCTCATTCTTTATTCAAAATCCGCACTTAGGGTTTTGAATTCATATCTGACATAACCTTCATAGATACCATTATTAATTAAGTTAAAATAATTAACTTAATTATTATAATAAATACATATCATAAAATCCATATCATATATACAATAATCATATTTTCATGGAAAATAAATAATAAATATTTTATTACAAGATTAATTTATTATAAAAATATAATCTACTATGATCAATAATTCTAAAAAGAACTTAGTTAAATCTAATAAATAATTTTATTTATCAGATATATACATATACTTTACTTTGCACATATTCCCACCCTTATATATATAAAAAAAAATTATTCGCAAAATTTCTTATTAAAAATATTAGGTTATTACAGTTGATCCATAGGGCAACCCATGGGTAATCTTGATGAATAAGAACTTTAAGTATTGGCCAAGCATAGGACAAGTTTTGTGGTGACCAAGTAATAGAAGTAATGAGCAAGTTTACTGTCGACGTCGGGATTTTTTGATGTCCCTTTTCGTTACTTGTTCTTAGGTGTTCTCATGATAATGTGAGATTTGTTTAAAAAAACAAGTGAAAAAGGTCTGACATGTGTAATGTCGACGATTTGACTTTAAGAGTCGCCAGTTGGTGTATTTAACTTGTTGCACCAATGCAACCGAAAAGGTTTGCACATTGACCTAGTGATGTGACACTTCTAAACGGGTCTGTGAAACCGAGATTCATTAAGGGTTCGGGGGCTTGGTTATGTGAAGGGAAGGTGTTAGGCACCCCCCGACACACCGGATGTAAAATCCAGGCTCATCAGACAGTGTCTGACCACAATATATATATATAAGTATATATATATATATAAGAAATTAAACGCTCCAGACCAAAGTCTAGGCTCATCAAACAGAGTCTGACAACAATTTATATATAAATATATATATATATAAGCTAATAAACGCTCCAGACCGAAGTCTAGGCTCAATCGAGGCATAACTCGATAATGTTATTCCGTATAAAAATATATACATATATATATATATATAAGTATATATATATATACAGACAGAAATGAAAACCACGGACCGAAGTCCGGGCAAACACACTCACACGACTCTCAACGTGTACAACAGTGTGATAATATAAGAAGAAAGCTTTATAGAATGTGAGAAGACTTACAGTGGGCTGCCAAAGTAGACTTCTATGACTTTATTTGGATAACTACTCAGCTCCCGCCGGACAAAAGATAGCTATATGTGAGCTAACAGAAAAGAAAACACTCAATATGGGTGTGTACAGAGCAAAATAGACAGGGCTTCCTCGCCTTTTCTCTCTCTTCTCTTTCTTCAAATGGCTGACCCCAGCCTTGTATATATAGACGGATGGCCGCAAGTATACCTGCGGCTAGTCGTGGTGGGCCCGGGCTTCGCGGGTCCCGTCGTCTCGAAGTACGTGCACTCACGCACTATAATATCTGCTCAAACTTGCAGAACTTCAATCCGAGCTTCTGAACGAGGTATATGTGGCCTTCTTCAGATAGCTTATGTCGAGAGTTACGCAATGACATGGATTAGAGGTTGTACGAAGTCAGGAAGAGGGACCATGCCCATGGTCTTCAAGCTTCAAATTCTATCCAAAGTACTGCCACGCGTAATAGTCACTCGGGATTGGATATCATGGTTCTTGAAGGACATAGTTGTATGTATGTATGTATGAAGTGCTGAGATGACGCACAGGTGTTGCAAAGGGCAAGATGATGTTTGACTCTTCGCCGGGATTATCTCCGGTTTGAGCTGAAAGTAGACATTGCTCAGGGTTACATCTGAGATTGGACTACTTGTTGGTATGCTGCGATATCATCTTGTGAGAGGAAGTGTTGAAGTGGCAAGATAACGTTTGACTCCTCACCGGGGTTATCGCCGGTTTGAGCAAAAAGCAGACGTTGCTCAGGGTTACATCTGAGATTGGACTGCTTGTTTGTGTGCCTTGCTGTCATCTGTTGGTGTGCATGTCCGCCCGTAGTTATCTCCGGGTCTGTCGTATGAGTTCCTCGGCAGGAGGGCTGAGATTGAAGCTGATCACATGTGTTTGAAACAAGCATTTCTGGAGTTATCGCCAGAACTGCAACAACATTCCTTGGGGTTATCGCCAAGGAAGAAACTCGGGGTTATCTCTGATGTTGGAAATGATCCTTTCGGTGTGTGTTCCGGGGTTGAGGATGAGACTCCCGGTGTGTGTTCCAGGTTGAGACTGATGTTCCCGGTGTGTGGTCCGGGTTGTGAACCGATCCTCCGGTAGTATCCAGAATTGATGTGAGCTGTCTTCCAAGGTTATCTCTGAAAGACGATTCTGCCCTTTTATAATGTTAGTAATAGTTGTGCAGAAAAATTTAAAGTGTCTACAGTTGCCCCTCTTTATCATATTCATGCAATGCAAGGCATGGATAGGATAAAGAATCCTAGACACTTGAAATGCAAGTGAAATAAACATGATGCTTATGTGCAGCAACATGATGCAAATGTATGGTGCATAATTGTCATGTAATCCTGCTGGGATGACAATCAGTGATGGCTTGGACATGCGATCCAAGTTTTCAAGGATGTTGACATTGGGGCTATCACCAAAGTCGTGAATCCTAGACAATTTCTTATATTCCATAGAGGTACCTCTTGTATGTAAGAGATCTGTGGGGATAAAGCTTTGTCTGCTTGAGGATGTGTATAACATGTTCCCTCATCCTGTCAGAGTTACTGCCAACAGTCGGTTGTTGTCAGGGTTGCCTGACCTTTGTTGATGTGTGTATCACCGAATAGACTATCAAGGTTGCTTGACCCTCATTGATGTGTGTATCAATGGTTGCATTGCGTTGTAACCCCTGCCGAGGATACGTAGATGTCTGACAGATGTGCGTTGTGACCCCCGCCGGGGATACGTATATTTTTGAAACTTCGGTGTTGTAACCCCCGCCGGGGATACGTATTTAGTTTGTAACTTCGGCATTGTAACCCCCGCCGGGGATATGTTGATGCTTAAATTTCGTAGATTCTGCGTTGTAACACCCGCCGGGGATACGTCAGGTTACTTGACACTCATTGATGGCATCGGACCTTTGTGGGGTATTGCCGAGCATGATTTATGAAAGCTGAGGCCACTGGTATCGTATACCTTGTATGCAGGTGAATACCAATGTGGATCATGTGGAGCCAGATTTTGACACATGAACACCAGGATTCTGTGCTTTTTCGCTCAATTGCGTAGCGCTTTTATTCCTGATTTGGCCTTTTCAGCTTGCGAGACCTCCATTGCAACTCTAATTAGAGCGAACTGGAGGTGTGGGACCCATGCAGGAGTGCCACAAGTACACCTACAGCAGCCACAGGTGGACCTACGGCCAACCGTGGCTATGTAAAGCCCAAAAGTTGCTTTCATAAGTCATTTTCAAGCTGCACGACGAAGGAAATCTGAGAACTTCTCGTCGACTTGTTGAGTTCGGGAACTTTTATGTATAATTTGCTCTACCGTACATAAGTGTTCTTCACCGTCACCGTAACGTATACATGTATTCCTTTCCGATTTCTATAAGTTGGAAAATAACTTATCACATAAAATGCATTTTAGACATATAGTAGTGAATATGCATGCTGATATGACTTGATAAAAAATATTCAACATAGCAAATGTTAGTATTAAACCATGTTGAACATAATGATGAGAAAAAATTTAACTTTTAAAACAGTCAAATTGGCACCTTTTACTGTCATTTCTTATCCTATCTGAGGACAAATAAGTAAAGGTAGAAAAGTAAAATAATCCTGGTAATTAGACTACACTTACTGATTTTTACTACAATGTATTAAATGCATATAGGATGTATATGACTGTGTATAGGTGTGCTACTAAATGGCCACCTAGTCATGCCTATGTGCATGTGGATAGTCCCATTTACAAAGGGGCTATGGAAAAATTTTCCCAAAATGTAGGAATGATTAGTCATGCATTTTTAACTCTCATCAGTGATGTTTTTTAAAATAATGCATGCATATGGAAAAAAGCTCCGATAAGAAATTACCACACCCTTTCTGAGGTGATTTAGAGACTTGTTGTCCAGATATTATGGATCCAGATCAACCGAGCAGTTCCCGCAGGACCACTTCTATTGTATGGAGGAGAGCTTCTGAAGAGCCTCAACGCCGTTCTGTTAGACAGCCTCGTCATTTGGTGGAGGCGGTGATACATCATATTCGGGTTGAAGTGCCGAATTTCGAGGACGAGGAGGAGGATGTACCGATCGAGGTTCCTGGTCCTGCTGTGTGTGTTCCCCGTAGGGAGTTGCCAAGAATTCAAGTGGCGAAACCAGATCTTCTGGGTGACTTGAGTAGGCATCCTTCAGTATACCTACATGCAAATGAGGTATGAAGTTAGATCATTAATCTTCCTTATTTCCTATTGATGAGGAGTTAAGGATTCTGATGTTGATCTGTATTTGATGTAGGTTCTTGGCTTCACACAGCCTCGAGGGAACTGGTTTAGTATCCACACTATGCATCAGGCTTTACATGATGACTACAAAGTGATTGTACATGGCTGGGGATTTGGAGAATTCTTTTCCATCCTTCCCCGTCGCTGTCCCTAGGGTTACCTCAGGGCATTGTCTGAGCGGTGGTTTCACCAGACTCAGTAACTCCATTTACTAGACTGTAAGGTGATGATGACGCCGATGGATTGGCGGTTTATCACAGGTATGGAGTTTAGAGGGGATCCAGTGCCTTATACGACGGATATTACCCCTATTGCCGTCAGATCCTTGTTGGGAGTTTTGGCGGAGGTGCTCAAGGGCAGGACTGTTCGTACGTGTCCTTTGAGCATAGATGCTATGAGCGGGCTGTTGAGTGAGCCCATACCCGATGATGTGAGAGTCAGGGACCGCATTCTTCAGTGATTGTTCCTGATGATCATTAGGGGCTACTTCATAGCAGATAATTCTTCTATGGTGTCCTTCACTTTGATCAATGACACTCGGTACGTGGACCATATAGGAGACTATGATTGGGGTTCCTACACCTTGGCCTACTTCCTCAGGGGAATGGGCATGCGATCGCAGGGCTTAACCGAGGCGTGGTTAGGATTCTACCCATTTCTGTTGGTGAGTGTTTCTCTTATCTTTTCCCGTGTACAGGTTAAGAGTGTTGATTGAAAGTAGATGTTTGCCTTTGTGTTTACAGTTTTGGGCCTATGAAATGCTTCCATGTTTGCGTCCTGTGAGTGTGTTAGGTTTAAACACCTATCCACGAGGACGACAATGGCATCATTCCATACTGGCGAAGGTCCTTGTTGCTGAGGGTTTCACTCATTGTCACCTACAGCTGGAGTTGTTGACAACATGTGTCATCACATGTGTTCCCTACTCTGGGGAGCATTTGGGAGTTGGTTTTGAGGATGGGTACCCGACTGGAGTTGAGTACGTCATTTCCACCCGCAGGATTCCTCTCTTCACAGATGGAGGATGGGAGCTCTATTTAGGAGAGCGTACTATCAGGAACACTATAGGAGAGATTCGTATGCCGATCTTGCCTCCTGTCAGGCGTCATTGGCCTATTTCACAGTCAGACGTCATTGATATCCCATTGTTGGGGATTGACGGTTTTACTTTGTGAGAGGGCCCCTGCACTCAGGAGATGTTCCAGCATTGGTGGATCCCTCGTACCATTGGAGCTCAGACCCGTGCCACACAGTATATGGGGGATATGGTTCCAGGATCCATGATGATGATGGATTAGCTAGCCTTTGTCAGAGATTCGACTCATGTGACATAGATTGATAGATTGACCCAACAGCTGGACCGGGCACATTTCTTCATCAAGCATTTGGGCAGAGATCCTTCAGAGGCAGATACTTTTGATCCCTCCAGCTCTGGCGCAGGCCCCTCAGGTGACCCATATGGTTTTGTTGGTGTAAATCCTCCATTGTATAGGCCTGACATCCCTGTAGATAGAGATCCAGTGACTCAAGAGGAGTTACATCAGGTGGATAGCATCGATGATGTAGACATTGACACTATTGACTTTTTCTAATGTATTTCTCGTTATCTCTTTTGATAGGCCTCTGTTAGCTACTGGGTAGCTTCGCCCCATTCTTGCTATATCTTTTGATAGACCTCTGTTGAGTTGTTGGGTAGCTTCGCCCCATTTCCTTGTATTTTAGCTGTACAGAGATGTATTAGATGATGATATACTTAGGAATGTATGCACAGTTTTTCATTCCCTATATCATATTTCCATCTATTGTATTATGCATGTTATTGTTATGCATATATATGTATGTCCAGAGATATTCAACATTGACCCCTGGATGGTCTTATGACACGGCCCGCATAGATGTCTTCTTCGATAGTTAGCCGTATTGATCATACCCCACCATTTTTGGTGGTAGCTGGTATGCGCTCATGGTATGATAGTAAATCACCATCAGACATGGTGATCGTAGATGATTTGGTGCAACATACTATGACTCTATTGATGTTTCAGGTTCCCACAAGATTTGTAGATGGTATGCTCAAGCACTGGGTATCGGAGAGGCAGGTTTTCCGATTTGGGACCCAGGAGTTGACTCCTACTTTGGAGGAGTATGCACGTTTGACGATGCTGCCGCTGGACAGACCTTGAGTGCATATGGCTATTAGAATCATGAGTAGACAGTTCATGACCCTCACCAGATTAAGACGTAGAGTGGTAGAGGCGAGATTACATCCAGCCACATGATATCCCTGCATTTTTTATTTGACAGATTTGGCTCTGAGGATAGTTATGCACGGCATTCCAGGGATTTCACCACACTGGAGGACCATTGGCGTTCAACCAGAGTTGATGTATTGCTATTGTGCGTATTGTCATACGTCTATATACAGCGATATATGGATGAGCTTGATATCGGCGTCATTATGGTAGTGAGAGCTCTCAGGGAGGGTCGTACCATTATACCGATGATTATTGCATAGACTCTGAGGTCAGCTACATAATGCTGCACTTATCCGGTAGGAGTGTTCACAGGTAGTTCGGTAATGTTGTATGTGTGGTTTATGTCACACTTGAGACCGATTGGCACATTCAGACGGCAGGGGTTTTGCTTCACCCATGATATAGCCATGTCATCCTCATTTTTCTGCTTCACAGTGTGTACAGATCTTTGCGATCGTGGTCACTTTTTCGGCGAGGATTAAAGACCCATTTGCTATATTGTCGTGTTCAGGGCTTAGCTCACCATATAGCTTCATTACTCATGCTCTGGGCATGGATTACCTCCCTCTGGCTGGATTGAGGGGCATGATTACCTACCACCCACTGGCCGTGATGTGCCAGTTTGACCAGTTTCAGGATTTTCATCCTTATGAGGGGCAAGCGATCGTCGGTAACCGCTTCACAATCGCTTATCAACGGAGACGATGGATCCAGGTTGTATTCTTGTTGGGATCAGCGAGAGCTAGCTGAGTTTTCTATCAGTCATCCAGGTTGTTCTGCAGAGTATTCCGCATGGATAGAGACAGACGCATCGTGATCATCATTAGTATCCACAAGGTCAGCAAGGATTGATTCGACGATGAGAGAACCTATAGCGGGAGAGGTCGATATTCCCATCGATGATTTGACTGCTAAGGTCGCCAAAGCATTTGTGATGGATTCTCCCACCCCGAAAGTGCCACTTTGTTACTCGAAGATTCTACACAACATCTGGAGCAGAGCTTACATCTGATGACCTATGAGAGAGATCAGGCTAGGGTCGTGATGTTGATAGCTCTTGATGGGAGAGACGCCGCTCTGTTAGAGAGGGATGAGGCTAGATTAGCCAGGGATGCATTGATAGTGGAGCGGGATGCCGCCTTATCTGCTAGGGATGTAGCCATCGCAGACAGTACTTCAGTTAGATCCCAGATGACTGTCAGTCTTGCCGACATGAATGCTTACATTGATGAGCATTATGCCACCATTAAGTTAGCCTCTGATCTACTAGCTCGTGTAGATACCCTTGGGTAGGAGCTTGCAGTGCTACCTCCGTCTTCAAAGAGGGATGCCATGTTAGATCTAATAGTTGGCATGTATACAGATCTATAGATAGCTTTGTATTTTCCTACACAGACTAGTTTAGCCATTTTGTCATGTACAACACATATGTGTATATCAAACAATATTATGTATGGCAGGGAAATATATTTTGATCCACTTCCCTTTTAGTTATGCCTTGATACTTGCTTGATATTTGCATGTTTCTTCAGGGCCTTGTGATCTTGATTTATTCTGAACTTATCCTTGATAGGTGGACATTGAGACGTTGCAAGATCTCTCAGAATGGATCATTGATTTTTGTATATCCCTACCATATTTGGTGTCTTGGGACTAGTATCTGAATGAAATGTGGAGAGGAGAATGGTTTCTTCCTCTCTGAGATTGACCGCACCATAGATGGTCGCCAGTACTTATATTTGTGAGAAGCCTAGTTAATTCCATCTCTTATGGATTTGTATTGCTCTTCGAGGCACGATCGCAGCTTAGATGGTCACCGAATCTTCTATTTGTGAGAAGAGGTTAGGTAATTCCATCCCTTTGATCTGAAACCGATGAAATGCGGTGAAATGAAGGTTGATCCCAGTACCGTGTGACAAATTTTTTTGTTCTGGTAGGGGTTAGACTGAACCATGAATGGCTGTCTACGTACTCCTATTGAAGAGGAGATCAAGTCTACGTAGTTCGAACCTGGTGTAAGAGGTTCAACGCTGGATGTGAAAGGCAGATAAGGTGTTGAAATGTTTTTATTGTTTTTATTTTTGTAGAGAAAGGGCAGAAATGTTTTTGTTGTTTTTTTATTGCGACCAGGCCATATAGAATTTGTTTGCCTACGTACTCCTATTGAAGAGGAGATCAGGTCGACGTAGTTCGCCCCTCAGGACGAATTGAAGGTGAAGAGAAGCGTAAATCCCATGTGCAGGCTATACTACGGGGAGAAGAAAGTTTGATCCCATAATGGGGACAAACTGCAGGTGTGGAAAAAGTTTGATCCACTCGTCAAGATAAACTACAAGCGCAGAAAAGTTTAATCCCGTCTCCAGGATAAACTGCAAGTATAAAAAAGTTTAATCCCGTCTTTAGGATAAACTGTAGGCGTAGAAAAGTTTAATCCCGTCTTCAGGATAAACTGCAAGTGTGAAAGGTTCAATCTCGTCTTCAGGATAACCTACAGGTATGAAAGATTTGAAACGAAGTGGAAACCAGGCTGCTGGTTTGAAGTGTATGTTTCCCTGAGGGGCAGAAAAGTATGTAGAAAGGAAAGGTTCAAAATCGAAACGACTGGTGATTGGATGATCAAAACCAGGATGTTTGCTTAATGGTAACTTCAAACATAGTACCGTTTCATGGTGTTTCAGTTGATAAGCTGTGAAAATTCATCGTCGTCTATTTCCTGCAATCTGAGAGCACCTCCTGTAAATACCTCCTTGATAACAAATGGGCCTTCCCAGTTAGGAGCGAATTTTCCTTTAGATTGATCTTGGTTGTCAATGATCTTCTTCAAAACCACGTCATGTTGTTTGAACTGCCATAGTCGGACTTTTCTGTTATAGGATCGTGCGATCCTTTGCTGATATAATTGACCATGGAAGATTGCCACGGTTCTCCTTTCGTCTATTAGAGATAATTGGTGATACCTGTCTTATACCCATTGGTCCTCATCCAACTAAGCATCCATTAATACTCTAAGGGATTCCATTTCCACCTCTATGGGGAGCACTGCTTCCATCCTATAGGCTAATGAGTAGGGGGTTGCCCCAGTGGAAGTACGCATAGAAGTTCTATAGGCTAATAAAGTTAGAGGCAAGAGGTCAGGCCATCCTCTGTGATTGGCGGACATTTTCTGCATGATCTTCTTGATGTTTTTATTAGCCGCTTCTACAGCACCATTCATCTTTGGACGGTAGATGACGGAGTTAAGGTGTTTGATGTGGAATTTGATGCATAACTCCTCCATCATTTTGTTGTTGAGGTTCTTAGCATTGTCTAACACAATGACCTCTGGTTGTCCATATCGACAGACGATATTTTTTCTGATGAAAGCAATGATAACTTTCTTAGTAACCCTGGGGAAGGAAGCTGCTTTTACCCATTTGGTGAATTAGTCGATCATGGTGAATATGAATCGATGACCATTACTGGCTTTGGGCTCGATGGGCCCGATCACGTCCATTCCCCACATTGAGAAGGGTCAGGGCGAACTCATATTGTGGAACTCCCTTGGAGGGGCGTGGATAACATTCTCATGGACCTGGCATTGATAGCACCTCTTGACGTGATCATCACAGTCAGCTTTGAGTGTAAGCTAATAATGTTCTGTTTTGAGAATTTTCTTGACAAGTAAGGGTCCGCTCATGTGTGGGCCACATACTCCACCATGGATCTCATCCATGAGCCTCTGAGCTTGGTCTTTGTCTAGACATCTAAGGAGACCTAATCTTGCATCTCTTTTATAGAGTGCATCTCCGCTCAGGTAGAATTTCATAGCAAGTCGATGAATCCGCCTCTTCTCAGTTAGGCTCACCTCAGCGGGTGTAGATCCATCTCGCAGATACTCCTTGATATGCTGATACCAAGGGTGGTGGATAGGAGGTAGTTCATCCGATACTTCTCCAACGTAGTTCCCATAGACTGGGGCTTTTTGCATAGCAAATGTGATGCTTGGCATGTTTTCCTTATCAAGTATGTGAACCAAGGAGGCCAACGTTGCTAATGCATCCGTAAAATAATTCCTATTACGAGGAATGTGTAGAAAGGAGATTTCTTTGAACTCCAACGCTATCTGTAGAACTTACCGATGGTAAGGCAACAAATGTAATTCTTTAGTTTGATAGATTCCCGTGGATTGTTTGATCACCAATTCGAATCCCCAAAGACGATTAATCGCCTAATGCCCATTGAATGGGCAAGTTTTAGCCCCATATACAACCTTCATACTCAAACCGTGTTGTTGGTCTTTGATAAATTTGTAATTTGACTGACTGACGGATAATGCACCCCGTCTTCGGATATTAGAACTGCTCCAGCTCCAGAGCCTTCTATGTTAATAGCTCCATCAAAATACATTTTCCACGTATGGCATGTATCGTACTGATGTTGTTGCTGAATTGTCATTACCCCTCATCGGGGAAGTATGTTTCAAGGTTTTGTATTCCTCTATAGGTGCGACGGCGGTTGATCCACAATTCCATGACCTTTGATAGACTTTTTCATCACGTGAAGCGATGTCAAATTGTTGTAGGATCAACGCCATCGACAGACGTAACACAATTCAATGATGGGCTTCTCGAACACATACTTGAGAGGATCCACGCGGGATATAAGATGGGTCGTGTGACCATGGAGATAATGTTGTAATCTCATGGAAGCTCATGCTAAAAGCATAACAAGTCTTCTCAATCTAGAGTACTTGTGTTCACTTTGGTCTTGAATCTTTTCTTTGAGGTAATAGATAGCTCGTTCTTGACCTCTATCATCTTTTTTGCCCCAAAGATGCACCCTATGACATTGTCATTAATGGACGGTACATGAATAGGGGAACATCATCCACAGGAGGTACCAAAATAGGGCGTTAATCACCGCTCTTTAATTGTAAGAAGGCTTTCTGACACTCATCATTCCATTTCATGGAAGAGTTCTTCCTTAATAGCTTGAAGATGGGTTCACAGGTTGTTGTGAGTTGAGAAATGAATCTGCTAATGAAGTTGATTCTTCCCAAAAATCCCCGTATTTCCTTCTCTATCTGAGGAATGGGCATTTCCTTGATGGCCTGGATTTTGGTAGGATCCAGTTCAATCCCTTTGTGGCTGACTAGGAAACCTAGCAACTTGCCTGATTTGACACCAAAGGCACACTTGGCTGGATTCAACTTTAAGTTGTACTTACGCATCCTATTGAACAACTTCTTGAGATGGTCTAGGTGGTCCTCCTCCTTTCGGTATTTGATAATGATGTCATCCTCATAGATCTCTATCTCTTTATGCATTAGATCATGGAAAAGAGCCATCATAGCTCGTTGGTAGGTTGCCCTGACATTGATGAGGATGAATGACAACCATCTGTAGTAAAAAGTTTCCCAAGGCGTGATGAAAGCAGGTTTTCTCATGGTCTTCCTCAACAATCATAATTTGATGGTACCCCACAAAAGCAATCGAAGAAAAGGAGTACATGCCGTATCGAAAAAAATTGTATTGTCAATGAGAATGTGGATAAAAGGCACGGAAAGCTATCTTTCGTGCAAAGATTTGTTTAAATCCGGTAATCCATGCAAACTCGCACATTTCCTCCTGGTTTTGGCATGGGAACAATGTTGGATATCCACTACGGATATGTAGACACCATGATGATGCCAGCTTGAAATTGTTTCACAATTTCTTCTTTGACCTGTAAACTCCACTCGTGTTTTCAATCGCTTTGAGTTTTTGTCTAACTGGCTTGAATCCTCTTTAATGGGAAGGCGATGAAGAATAATGTCAGTGGACAAACCCACCATGTCTTCACGAGACCATGCAAACACATCCTAGAATTGGGTTGATAGTGCAACCATGTCATTTCGTTGATTTGTGGTAAGGTCTGAACCAATCTGGATTAGCTTAGGTTTTTCTAAGGTTCCAAGATTGAAAGGAGTAGTTTGGTCAAGGTTGGGTTTAGGCTTATCTGCGACCCATTCTTTAATCTCCTGAGGTGTCTCAATATCCTCTTGAATGTCCATCAAGTCTGAGTCCAACTTTGCATCAAAGTTACAGCCCTTGTGGAGAGAAGGCACCTCATCAGCAAGTACAGGCACATCTAAATTCAGAGTTCTAAAACAAAGTATGCTTTAACTTAATATATACAACTGTTCGATCATATAAAAGTGTTAACATGTACTTGATAAAATAACTGCTAGTACTGTAAAGGAAAGTAAGCAATTAAAGTTATCTATAGGGCAGAGGGATTTTCTGCCCGTTTTATCCTCGTCGACCAATGCATGGAATGTTGTTCCAATTGTCGAGGGCAAAGTCCTGATGGACTGCAGTAATGGAAGGATCATCATTGTCCTCCTTCTCCCGAATGATAACCATGACATCTGGGCAATCATCGTCTGGGGTGTATCTGTTTGTATGTTCATCATGAACAATGACGCGTATACCTGCCATCATCAAGGCAAGGTCATGTTATTTTTCCGTTCCTTTTCTTCCACTTCGGGATCAGGAATCAGCACCTCTTTTGCTTTGAAAGGTACTGGATTGGGAAACAGCATAGTCAGAATATGTGTTGGCACCTTCACTGGAGACTATATCAGCTCATGAGGTGCATATTGAAAACATCGCCGTGTGGCGGAAGCTTGAGGAACCGACCGGTGTTTATGCGGATTCCTATGACAGGAACTGGCAGAATAGCCTAGCCTGGCTGTCCTAGTTTGACTGGACATTTGAATAGGGTGCTTAATACCTTGCTTGTCTTTACCAAGCCCTTGTCCAGGCTAGTAACCCAATGACATCATTTCTTGAGTAGCTGACATAACCTCGGCATAAATCTTGGGTATGGGAAGTGGTGCTTCAATAGGTTGATATTGAGTGTTGCTCACTTCCAAGGTATAAAAAGCGCCGATTCAACTTCGAGTTAAAATCGATGATTGGCGAGATCTCCTTGTTCGTGATACTTGACTCGGCGATAATAAAGATGACTAGAGTGTTATTGATAATGTATTTGAGCTGTTGATGTAATGTGGAGGGAACAACTCCAGCCATATGTATCCATGGTCTCCCCAATAGCAGGTTGTGTCCTGAATCTATCTTTAGGACATGGAAGGATACATTGAATGTATTTGGGCCAATCTCAATTTGCAATTCAATTTTTCCGATGGCACTTCGTCGGGATCCATCAAAAGCTTGGATAACCGTGTGGCTGCTCTAGATCCGCTTGAGATTGACATTCATCTTAACCATGGTGGCATAAGGACATATATTTAGAGATGAGCCTCCATCTATCAGAACTCCAGCTAGCATGTACCCAAAAGACAACACTGTGATGTGCAGTGGCTTATAATGACCGGTCCCTTCGGGCGGTATGTCGTCATCAATGAAGGATATCACATTATTGTTGAAAATGTGATCAACCAGATGTTGAAATCTTTCCACATCCCCTTATTTTGGCAGATAGACTTCTTACAAAACCTGTAATAGAATCTTCCGATGATCTTCGAAAGAGAAAACCAAATCCAGTATAGATATCTGGTGTGGAGCTTGTCGTAATCTTAAAACCACGTTGGCTTCATTGTGGCCCATAGTGCGGAGGAATTATTCAATCTTCTCCATGGGAATCTTCCCCTTTGCTTTGCAAGTAGGCTTCATAACCCGTTGAGGAAGATACAATGGATTATCCTTCGACACTGTAGCAGTAGTATGAGACGTAGATCCTTTAGCTTCTCCATAATTCCATGGAACTTTGTGCAAGCTGACAATAGGATGTTATGGTCTGAAGAGTAGAGAAATTGGCTCAAAAGTCGGCCACTTTCAAAGGATTTTCACTCCTTTGAGTTGAATTGGATGTATAGGAAATACTTTGACGATCTCATATTATCCACTTCTAAATATAATCTGCGATCGATTCCTTCCATTTGGTAGGACATGCATTCCCACCTTTGAGTTGCACAGTGTAATCATTTGCGATTTACAGGACACCGCTATCAATAAGATTCTAAATGAGATGGCAGAGTGCCCAGCATTCTTCTGTGCTGTGACCGCGAGAGTGTGAATGATACTAACATACTTCATCAGAATTGAACCGTCCGGAGCGGGGATTGATTGGAGGTAGAAGGAAGGTAATTCTTCCTCCGTTGATCAACATTTGCAATATCTCCTCCATAGATTGGCCGAGATAGGTAAGTTCCCTTTGATTGGCAAAATCCCAATAGGCTTTAGCACTTGCTCTCTTTGCAACCTTATCCTCCATAGCTTTGCTTTCTAAAGGTGATGGTGGAGCATTCATAACAAATGGAAGGAGATAGGCATGCTCCTGTTTGATTAATTGGCGTGTGACTTGATGCTGACGAGACACCAGTTCAGCCAATTTCTCGATTTGTTTATAAAGAGCTTTTATCTTTCATTCCATGGTAAACTGGAACTTTGCATAATCCCATCTGTCATCACCGTCTTTGATGGTCTAAGATGGCTCACTTGATAACACTAGAATTTTGCCCAAAGCTCCAATGATCATGTTGACCTCTTCTTCTTTGTGTTGAGGAAGAGGGTTATCTTGCACATAAGGTTGATCGGATTTGGTGAATACAATCTCACCATTGTCTATCAAGTCTTGGATCTTGTGTTTCAAGGCCCAACAATCTTGAGTATCATGTCCAGGTGCTCCGGCATGATAAGCACACTTCCGAGTAGCATTGAAACCCCTCCCATTAGGGTTGGCTGGTGGAAGAAGACGTGTAATTTTCTTCTAAGTAGTCGAAAGAGCAAGAATATTCTCGGCGAGTCCCCAAGGGTGTGAATGTTTGAGGTCGCTTTGCTTCTCCATTTTAGGAAATGGAGGGTTTGAAGATTGTGCCGAAAAGGGAATAGTTTTCTCCTTTGTATAGGCATGCTTTGATTGCCTTTACGTCCTTATAGTATCAAGGAAACATCCTCCTCTTTCTTTTTATGGACCCTCAGGGGATGTTTCCATAAGATCCCTCTTGGATGTGCTCAAAGAATGCTTTTAAGAGCGGCGAGGTCTTGAATCTTCCCAAACTTTAATCCCATTTCAACCCATTTCTCCGTGCTTGATCATTTTGGAGAATGGCTTGCTTGCCAATACCAACTAGAACTCTTTCATAGAAAGGAGCTTCAGACATCTATGAAAGTTATGACCATTTTGATTTTTGTCATGGAAGGAATAACTTGAGCAAAGAAGCGCCTCCACCTTTGAGCATACTCTCTAAATGACTCATTAGACTATTTCTTGACCTTGGTAATTTGGTGGGTCGGCCAGAGCCATCTGAGACTGAAATCAGATGTGAGTGAGGAAGGCGTGAGCTAGCTCTTCCCAACTATGGATCTTTGAGTTGTCTAATCTAGTATACCATGAATGGGCTTCTCTAGTCGGACTCTTCCAAATAGCTTTGCATTCTCGAGCTTTTCATTTTCCTGCGCATAAGACTTCAAGTTCTCCAATGAACACTTTCAAATGTGTATAAGGATCCCCTAATCTATCATATTTTTCAAAATCGGGGTTTTAAATTTCTCTCGGATAATGAACACTAAATATGGGAAGATACAAAGGATATTTCCTATTTGATAGACTTCGTGCCTCCTTTGAGATGGGTGTAATTTTTTCGATCCAACTGATGCTCTGGAATTGTTTTTTCCGCACTTTGGACTCCCTTGTGTAAGTTCTGTGTATTTGTTTAATTCTTTTAGTATCAAGTCAGGATTTATTTACTCAATCCGTCAAATTCTTCTCGGGAAACAGTGTTAGACTGGTCAGAAGAAGATATGATTGGTTGTAGGCTCGTGGCCTTTTTGGATTTTGAGCGGGTAACAGGCCTAATTGCTTCCCTACAAAAGACTTATGTAGTTTAGTCTTAGGGTAATGTAAATGTTATCATAACAATGTCCATTTTAGGAATTTTGTCCTGCAAAACCAATTGTTAATTGATAACATGTCATGTATGCATATAAAATAAATTACAAGTAAATGCTTTTACAAGTAATTGAAAATGGAAAGTATGAAGAGACTTTCCTCCTCGCGTTTGGTTTATCGAGGTTGACCTATCTTAGGGTTACTCTCGCGGCTTTTTGGCATGAAGGTTCTCGAGATCATTGCAATCTACTTGACGGAAAGTTAATCTGGTCATTCAACTGGAGCCGATCTGAGTGGTGCCTTTCCTAAGCCCCGGGGAATTAGTCTTCCCACGGGTCCAGTAATCAAACAAGCGATGGATAGCCTCCTGGTGGAGGGACCACACAACATACATTCACATACAACGTGTCTCACCGTTTATGCAAAATGATGACATGTGCGAAGCACTAATATCACAGATAGATATTTAGCAGTGCAATAATTAAGATGCATTCGTACACATTCATCATAAATGTAAATGCAACATTCACACACAAGCATATAACAATTTTGAAAAGCTTGTAATAGCGGCTTAAGCCCTCTTACTGGAGTCCCCAGCAGAGTCGCCACCTGTCGACGTCGGGATTTTTTTGATGTCCCTTTTCGTTACTTGTTCTTTGGTGTTCTCATGTTAATGTGAGATTTGTTTGAAAAAACAAGTGAAAAAGGTCCGACATGTGTAATGTCGATGATTTGACTTTAAGAGTCGCCAGTTGATGTATTTAAATTGGTTGCACCAACGCAACTGAAAAGGTTTGCACATTGACCCAGTGATGTGACACTGCTAAACGAATCCAAATGGAAACCGAGATTCATTAAGGGTTCGGGCTTGGTTATGCGGAGGAAGGGGGTTAAGCAATTTCCACATCCGTGTTTACCACTGATGACCGCCACTTCTCAAAGAAACTGTTATATGAATGTGTGTGTGTGTGTGCGCGTGTGAATCAATGTGTAATTATTTGGAAGTAGTGTTATACCTCATTCGCACCTATATACAAGGGTTTGAATTTATAGAAAATTCAGGTTTTAACCAGATATATCAATGAGGCCTTTGATACTTCCATTTTATTATCTGAATGTTCGGCTTGTTTGCTTTTATTTTCGATATGCGAGGCATCTGCGAGAAAATAATATACAGTAGTGTTGAACTCCTTATGGGCATGACAACCATCCAAGGAAATTCAGACACTATAAATAATGTATAAAATGTTGCTAAATGGAAAATGTCCATCATGGGAATCAATCTAGATTCATGAGATGAATCTGTGATCGCATGATTCTAGGCTCACATGATACCGCAATTTGTATGGAAAGCGATGAGCCACGGAGAAAACTCGGCCGACAGAATGTAACTATATATATACATATATATATATAAACAGTGAATGCTCTGGATATGAAATCCAGGCTCATCGGATATGTCCGACAATAGTTATATATATATATATATATATATATAAGTAATTAAATGCTCCAGACCGAAGTCTAGGCTCATTAGATAGAGTCTGACAACAATTTATATATAAATATATATATAAAAGCCGATAAACGCTCCAGACCAAAGTCTAGGCTCAATCGAGGCATAACTCGATAATGTTAGTCCATATAAAAATATATACATATATATATATAGACAGAAATGAAAACCACGAACCGAAGTCCGAGCAAACACACTCACATGACTCTCAACGTGTACAACAGTGTGTGATAATATGAGAAGAAAGCTTTATAGAATGTGAGAAGGCTTACAGTGGGCTGCCAAAGTAGACTTCTATGACTTTATTTGGATAACTACTCAGCTCCCATCGGACAAAAGATAGCTATATGTGAGCTAATAGAAAAGAAAACACTCAATATGGGTGTGTACAGAGAAAAATGGACAGGGCTTCCTCGCCTTTTCTCTCTTTTCTCTTCCTCAAATGGCGAACCCCCAGCCTTGTATATATAGACGGAAGGCCGCAGGTGTACCTGCGGCAGCCCCAGTTACACCTGCGGCTGGTCGTGGTGGGCCCGGACTTCGCGGGTCCCGTCATCTCGAAGTACGTGCACTCACGTACTGTAATGTCCGCTCGAACTTGTAGAACTTCAATCTAAGCTTCCGAACGAGGTATATGTGACCTTCTTTGGATAGCTTGTGTCGAGAGTTATGCAATGACATGGATTAGAGGTTGTACGAAGTCAGGAAGAGGGGACCATGCCCATGGTCTTTAGGCTTCAAATTCTATCCAAAGTACTACCACGCGTAATAGTCACTCGGGATTGGATATCCTGGTTCTTGAAGGACATAGTTGTATGTATATATGTATGAAATGTTGAGATGATGCACAGGTGTTGAAAGGGGCAAGATGATATTTGACTCTTCGCCGGGGTTATCGCCGGTTTGAACTGAAAGTAGACGTTGCTCAGAGTTACATCTGTGATTGGACTACTTGTTGGTATGCTGCGATATCATCTTGTGAGGGAAAGTGTTGAAGTGACAAGATGACGTTTGACTCCTCATCGGGGTTATCGCCGATTTAAGTAGAAAACAGACGTTGCTCAGGGTTACATCTGAGATTTGACTGCTTATTTGTGTGCCTCATTTGTTATCGTAGGTGTGCTGTCCCTTGAATTATTCTGATCAATACCTTCAACTTTTCTCTCATTTTTAATTTAGCCCTACAAGTATTATCAAACTTGCACCACCTTCCCTAATAGTAAATCATGTGAATTAATAGTTCATTCATGTGACTTAATAGTTATAATCATGTGAAAATACGAATTACAGTATAGTACCTCCATTTTTAACTTAGTCATGCAAGTATTAACAATCTTGGACCACCTCCCCTAATAGTACATGAATGTGAATCAATAGTACACACATATGAACAAATAGTTATAATCATGTGAATTAATAGCAATTAATTGCTCATTTATTCGATTAATTACCCGATTGGTCAATATAACCTCCAGACATCAATTATTATCGAAATAAATGTCGATTTCCACTAACACTAACAATCCTAACACAATGGAAATATTTTTCTCAAAAATTTCATTTTTGAAATTTTGAAGTTTGACTTTTTCCGAAAAAGTCAATTGTTGACTTTTTTGACCAAAAACTCAACCTCAGCAAATTTTGTGTTTATAGTCTATTTCTACTAATTTCATCGTTCCGGACTCAAATATCACATCCGCGTCTCCAAATTTAACTCCAAACTCAATTTCAATTTTTAATAATATTCATCATTAATATTATAACTTATAATATTTAACAATCAGGTCGTTCTCAGGAAAGAGGGAGCTTTCCGATAAGGATTTTTTCTTATTGGCGCCCAATTAGGTGACCAAACCTCTCCTTGATAGAACTTCTAGACATTGTCAATATTGTAAATAATAATATGAATAACTTTGTCATCTCAATTATTGATTTAATAATATATAACATATTATGCAGATGATACTGTAACAATAATTGAATCGATAATATGAGAGATATGATGCAACAATTATTGTAGCAATAATTGAGTATAACTGAGTGACTTCTCACATAAACATCCATAATCAATATCGTGTGCTACTATGCAACCACGCCAGACATCGTTTCTTTTACTACTCTAGTTATTTTATGACAACTTTCTTACTTTGAAAATTTTTCAAATATGACCCTTAACTTTGAACTTTTATCAATTTAACTATTTACCAAAATAGAAAAATTGAATACTTTTATTTTATAAAATTCGGGATCTCACAAATACCAAAGAATGAGATGTGGGACCAGAATGTGGCCCATAAAAACCTGGATTTCAGGCTATTCTGCTCAATCGCATAGCACTTTTATTCCTGATTTGGCCTTTTCAGCTTGTGAGACCTCCTTCGCAACTCTAACTGGAGCGAGCCGGAGGTGTGGGACCCACAAAGGGGTGTCACAGGTACACCTGCAGCAGCCGCAGGTAGACCTGCGGCCAACCGTGGCTATATAAAGCCTGCGGGTTGCTTTCATAAGTCATTTTCAAGCTGCGCGACGAAGGAAATCTGAGAGCTTTTCTTCGGACTGCTCAATTCGGCAACTTTCTCGCATATTCTCGCTTTCTGGTAGACAAGCGTTCTTGTGGCGCCCCAAAATTAGATATCGTCCACCCATCTTGGGTCGCCACTTACATGGTACATAAATTCAAATACAAACTTAATTATACATCTGTCGTATAACATACGATAATACATAAACTGAGAGTTCTAATAGGAATATTGTCATTTAGACAATATTCATACTCAAGGAGTCCTCATTACATTTATTGTCACACTATTTAACAGAATAGTGAGGACTACTAATGCTATCTTCTGGACCATCACTCTTTTTTCCGACTCGTCCCAACTATATTCTCATTTCTCAAGAGAACAAAGAAAAGAAAGGGTGAGCTCAACTAGCCCAAAGAAGAAATATTATAACTAAGATAATGTAGAATAAATTATCAATAGTCTTCAACAATGTTAAACTAATAAAATACAATAGACAAATCAGGGTTAATCTGCGGCTGGAATATGCAATCCATTAAAAGAGTCAAGTAGAAAATAAAGTCTACTATCTTTTAGGTTTTAAAAAGGTTTTCATCAATTTTTATCACTAAGACTTAGTTTAATGAATAAACCACAATATCTAATCATCCATGTACCACGGTCAAGGATTTTCATCAAATTATCAATGGTCATGACTATACTTAGAATCACCCCCGGTCATAATCATACCAAAAACTATCCATCATCGCATTACGAGCCACTTTGAGGACTTTTGTCACATCATTTATATCAAGCCATGATTATACCGAATGATCTCTGGTCATAATCATACTAAGTTCATCTATGCACGTAAGCCAAAGATAACATAATATAACATGAGGATGATGACAATGACATAATAATTCACTAAAACAAGTTCACGAATTAATTTATTCAGGAACTAATAACGTCCAAATTGTCAACATGAAACTGCTTTGTAGAGTAAAATTCAAGAATGATCAGAAGAATATTTCCATGAAAAGATACTGGATGAAACACAAATATCATGAATATTCTACTAATTTCATGGAGTATAGAAGTCAAAGTTTTAACCAACTGGGTATAATAAAGAATGGAATAACAAAGGAAATCACCATGCATGCGGTACCGCGCATGACGAGTTATTCCAATGAATAATAATAACGAAACCGGTCGGTGAAATTCACACCGACGGGATGTTCAACATGAATAATAAAGATGGAACCAGATCGGTGTAAAACACACGATAGGATATTCCAACGTAATGATAAAGACGGAACCAGTGCGGTGTAAAACACACGCATGATGTTCCAACCGAATAATAAAGAGCGGAACCAGTCCTGTAAAACACATGCATGGATGTTCCAATGTAATAATAGAAGAATGTCACCAAGTATAGGGTAAACCACGATATCTGATTATGTATAGGGTATGCCACAGATCTGAGTTATTCCAACATAATAATAAAGAATGGAATAACAAAGGGATTTCACCAAGTATAGGGTATGCTGCAGATATCAAAAGTTATTCCAACGTAATAATAAAGAATGGAATAATGAAGTTCTCTTCATGAATAAGAAAGAATAACACCCTTACGGGTACAACAAATAATATCCCTTACCTTAAAAGAACTGAATATTGGAAAAGTGAAGTAGCAAAATACTTTTCTTCTTTCTCTCTATAGTTTCTCTCTCTAGAGTTTCAGTGAATTCGTAAGAAATAATGAAGGAATGAGCTTTCTATTTATAGAAAAACTGAGGGTGGCTCTTGGTCTTAACGAAGGGTCAAAATGACTTTTGGTAATATTGAAGAGACAATAACTATTTGCGAAGGGGTAATTAACCCTTAGAACACCGAAGAGGCAGTTAACTCTTGGTAATATTGAAGGGATAACTACTATTTGCGAAGGGGTAATTACTATTGACGAAGGTAATTACTATTGACGAAGGTAATTACTATTGAAGAAGGTAATTACAATTGACAAAGGTAAATACTATTGACGAAGGTAAATACTATTGACGAAGGTAATTACTATTCACAAAGGTAATTACTATTCACAAAGGTAATTACTATTCACAAAGGTAAATACTATCGATTGAAGGTAAATACTATCGACGAAGGTAATTACTATTCACAAAGGTAAATACTATTGATGAAGAGACTCTTAGATGATGACATATGGGCCCCCATAAAATAATCAAACTTACCACAAACGTCTCATAATGGACTCTTTATATACATCAAGGATTAAATAAATATTACCACAAATCATTTTATTTTTAATCAACACATATTTAATCTTTCAACAATTATTAATCATTTATAACTTGTCGTCTCAATTAATAATATAACATATTATACGATGATCTTTGTGACAATAATTAAATCAATAATATAAGAGATATGATGCGTGAATTCATCATGCAATAATTGCGTATAGCTAAGTGACTTCTCACGTAAGCATCAATAATCAATACCGGTGTTGCTACTTATGCAACCCATGCGCCAGATTCATCGTACTTTTTACTACCGGTAGTTCAACGGTTTTAACGGTAACACCTCTGCCGTTATTTTTATAGAAAGATAATTTTGTCGCTTTCTACTACTACAATACTTCCGTTAATAGGGTCCATAATTTGATTGAGTAGTCGTCTTTAATATTCCCCGACAAAAGAATATTCTCCAACCAAACGAATATTTTATAACAACTTGCTTACTTTACAAAATTTATAAATATTACCCACAACTATAACATTATATCAAATTTATTCCATAATATTCAAAAATAATATTTATAGAAAATTCATCTTTATTTATAAAAGTTGGGGTCTTACAGCTTCTTCACTATCCTGGTAATAAATGCATGTATTTTTTCCAATTTCTATCCATTGGAAAATGACTTATCACATGAAATACATTTAGACACATAGTAGTGATATGCATGCCGATATGATATGATAAAAATATTCAACATAGTAAATGTTAGTTTTAAACCATCTTTGAACATAATGATGTGAAAAAATGACATTTGAAATAGTCAAATTGGTACCTTTTCTTTGTCATTTCTTATCGTATTTGAGGACAAATGAGTAAAGGTAGAAAAGTAAAATAACCTTGGTAATTAGACTACACTTACAGATTTTTTTACTGCGATGTATGTAAGATGTATATGACTGTTGGTAGGTGTGCTACTGAATGGCCACCTAGTCATGCCTATGTGCATGTGGATAGTCCCATTTACAAAGGGGACTATGGCAAAAATTTTCAAAATGTAGGCATTGGGTAGTCATGCATTTTTAACTCTACTATAGATGTATGTTAAAATAATGCATTTTGAAAAGCTCCAGGTAAGAATTTACCACACCCTTTCTGAGGTGATTTGGAGAATTGTTGTCCAGATATTATGGATCCAGATCAGCCGAGTAGTTCTCACAGGACCACTTCTGGTGTACGGATGAGAGCTTCTGAAGTACCTCGACCCCGTTCTGTTAGACAACCGCGTCATTTGGTGGAGGCGGTTATTCGTCCTATCCGGGTTGAAGTGCCGGATGTCGAGGAAGAGGAGGAGGATGTACCGGTTGAGGTTCCTGCTCCTGCTGCACGTGTTCCCCGTAGGGAGTTGCCAGGTATTCAAGTGGCGAACCCAGATCTTCTGGGTGACTTGAGTCGGCATCCTTCAGTATACCTGCATGCAAACGAGGTATGAAGTTAGATCTTAATCTTCCTTATTTCCTATTGATGAGGAGTAAAGGATTCTTGTAACGACCCCAAAATTCATACAATTTAATTCTCGACTTCGGTCGTTAATAATACATTCAACCTCTAATTTTACATCATTAAACGGTAATACAACCATTGAAATTTGTGGAATAATTAAAATTTTTATACATTTCCTTCTTTATTTCCCTAAATCGCAACCTTTACATTACATCTCTTCGATTCAAATTTATATCGTGAATCGTTACAACAAAATAACTATACAAAGTCTTACATCATAAATAGGTATCCATATATATCGGATAACTCAACTTATAATTCAACAACATGTTACATTCAAAATATTAAATACATTTCCCATAAAATATAAGTAATCTTCGTGAATATGGATCTCTATAATTCACGTAGCACATATCCTTACCTTAAATCTTTAACCTGCAAAAGTGGTTATTTGCAAGGTTGAGCTCGACGGCCTAGCAAAATCTAACAGTTTTTATGCATCACGTAGCACATAATAACATGCTCAACATATATCTCATAAACATCGGACTAACAAAACATACATGCTACAATTCATATAACAATTATATAGATTGAGTTCCTTACTCAATCAGCATGCTTTAGTCAAACAATGTAGTCATAAATTGACTTTAACATTTCATACATTCAACATATATATAACACATCATACTCTTTGCAATACAGATTTAAAACAATCAAATTCACATAGCAAATAGAAACTGAAACACTTGCCTTGATCATTGTTTACCAATAATAGTTTAACAGCTTACAGATATCTGCACTTCACGTGCCCTACACAATTATATAATCATTCACATTAACTATTAGTCACATAGCAATGCAAAGTAGTTGTAACATAAATTTTAATCTACATCCTATAACCCTTCCTATTAATCAATACACAATGTTCAATTTGATTGTGTTAACTTTAGACTTATAACTCACTATATTTCATATTTGAAGTTCATTCAAGTGCTTAAGTCTTGCTAGGACTACTTATTGGATTTATATTAAATCCATTCCATATCTTATAATATTCATTTCAATTGAATTGAAACACTTTTTAAGTTTATTTACACTTGGCACAACGTTTCGACGTTCATTCGTCACACGCCCGATTCGTCTCTCATTTGTGTGCTTAGTATGCTTATACAACTTATCTAATACATCATTTATTAATGTTAAAAATCATTATATTTACTAATATTCATGTTTTATAACTTAGGACAACATCTTTTATTGTCAGGAGCACTACATTTTCATATGTGCATTCCCGACGCCCTCCGATTGCCTCTTAATACATATTAGTCCCACAAATGACCATTTTAACCCCTGTTCCCGACCTCAAATTGAAAGACTTAAAGAATGAAAGTTGTAGGTCTATTCGTTCTCGTTCCGGATCATCTTGAATCACCTCAATCGAAGTTTGTATGAAAACGTTATGGCTATTTTACTACAAGAGGTCAAAGCGTCAGGCCTGCACCACTTTTCCAAATATTGGCGCGACAAGGTGCTCTTTGGGAGCGAATTCCATATACTGGGTGCGAAGTTTTAGGCTATTTTTGGCACTAAGGCGCGAAATTTAGAGTTGGGGCGCGAAACATGGCGTTGTGGCTCCGAATTACAGAACACCCCAAAACAAAACACAGAACAAAGCTATGTCTTAATTCTAACACCAATTAATATGTATAACTTATGCAAATTACACAGAAACTTCACCAAGCATACAAATACTAAATTAACACAACTTAAACCATAATTCTAGAAAAATTACATACTGGAATAACATATTTTAAAACCAAAAACTCCATTTTTGATATTTCTTGACACAGTGAACACTGTAATCATATAATGATTGTAGACACTTGAAATTTTCTGCACACCTGTTACTAACATTGCAGGAGGGCTGATTCGTCTTTCAAAGATAACCTTGGAAGATGACTTACATCCATTCTGGATACTATCTCGGAGTTCAAGTTCAAAACCCGAGACACACACCGAACATCATTTCCAAACCCAAACACACACCGGAAGGATCATTTCCAACCTCGAGATAACCCCGAGTTTCGTCCTGGGCGATAACCTCAAGGAGTGTTGTTGCATTTCCGCGATAACTCCGTAAATGCTTATTTCAAATACAAGCTATCTCGCTTTCAAGCTCAAACCTCCCACGAGGCACTCATACCTCGAATCCGGAGCTAACATCGGTGTGACAGTTTCTCCCACGATGACCTTGAGGCATTCAAACACTTGCAGTAGTCCAATCTCGAGATGTAACCACGAGCAACGCCTACTTTTAGCTCAAATAGGCTATAACCCCGGTGAGGAGTCAAACGTCATCTTACCGCCTCAACGTTTTTCTCTCACAAGATGATATCGCGGCATACCAACAAGTAGTCCAATCTCAGATGTAACCCTGAGCAACGTCTACTTTCAACTCAAATCGGCGATAACCTTGGCAAAGAGTCAAACGTCATCTTGCCCCCTTCAACACCTGTGCGTCGTCTCAACACTTCATACATACATACATCCAACAATGTCCCACAAGAACCGAAGAGTTACAATCCCGAGTGACTATTACGCGTGGCAGTGCCTTGGATAGAATTTGAAGCTTGAAGACCATGGGCATGGACCCCTCTTTCTGACTTCGTACAACCTCTAATCCATGTCATTGCGTAACTCTCGACACAAGCGGTCCGAAGAAGATCATATATACCTCGTTTGGATGCTCGGATTGACGTTCTAGAAGTTCGAGCGGACATTACAGTGCACGTGTGCACGTACTTCGAGACGATAGGATCCGCGAGGCCCGGATGCACCACGACCAGTCGCATGTATAACCGCGGCTGCCGCAGGTGTACCTGCGGCCATCAGTACATAAATATAGACCTTGGGCCAGCCATTTTGAGGGAGGAAGGAGAGAAAAAAGGCGAGGAAGCCCTGTCCAATTTACTCTGTATACACCCATATTGAGTGTTTCCTCAGTATAAACACATGTTAGCTCACATATTGCTACACTTTTATCCGGTGGGAGATGAGTGTTTATCCACATAGAGTCATAGAAGTCTACTTTGGTAGCCCACTGTATGCTTTCTTATATTCTATAAAGTCTTTTTTCCATATTAGCACACATTGTTATACACATTGAGAGTCGTGTAGTGTGCGTTTGCCCGGACTTCAGTCCATGGTTTTCATTTCTGTCTATATATATACTTATATATATGTATATATTTTGTATATGGACTAACATTATCGAGTTATGCCTCGATTGAGCCTAGACTTAGGTCTGGAGTGTTTACTTGCTTTTGTATATATATGCTTATATATATAAATTGTGGTTAGATTCTGTCTGATGAGCCTAGACTTATGTCTGGAGCATTTCTCTGCTTTTATATATATATATATATTATATATATAACTGTTGTCAGACATATCTGATGAGCCTGGATTTTATATCTGGAGCATTTACCTACTTATATATATATATATACACTTATATATATAATTGTTGTCGGACATATCGGATGAGCTTGGATTTACATCTGGTGCGTTTACTGCTTATATATATATATATATATATATATATATATTTACATTTCAATCTGCTCGAGTTTACTTTGTGACGATTGATCGCTTTTACGACTTTATTTACATTTCGTCCCTGGAGTTTACTTTGTGGCGCTTGATCGCTTCTGACTTTTATTTACATTCTGTCCCACACCGAGTTTACTTACGTGGTGGTTGATAATGTCTGTATATATATATATTTACTGACTTTTATATATATACAATCGCCATCGCTTTCCATACAAACTACGATATCATGTGAGCCTAGGAATCATGTGATCACAGATTCATCTCATCAATCTAGATTCGGTTCCATGATGGACATTTTTTAGTCATGAGCGACTTGTACATTATTTACAATGTCTGAATTTCCTTTGATGGCTATCATGCCCATGAGGAGTTCTAAGCATCACAGATATTATTTTTCTCGAAGATGCTTCAGATCTCTCGAAAAATAAAAGCAAACAAGTCGAACATTTAATAATAAAATGGAAGTATTAAAGGCCTCAATTACTATTGAGCACAGGGTTTGAAAAACCTCTTTTTACAAAACTTCATTGCTATATCTTGTTTAAAACTAAAATTTTCTATAAATTCAAACCCTATGTTTATAGGTGCGAATGAGGTAAAATACTACTTCCAAATAATTGCACATTGATCCACACACACACATACATTCATATAATAGTTTCTTTGAAAAGTGGCGGCCACTGTGACAACACTTGGATGTCGGGGTGCCTAACACCTTCCTCCGCATAATCAAGCCCCCAAGACCTAAATGAATCTCGGTTTCACAGACTTCGTTTAGCGTTGTCACATCATCGGGTCAATGTGCAAACCTTTTTCGATTCTAAGCGTTAGTGCAACTAGTTAAATACACCAACCGGCGACTCTTACGGTCAAATCGTCGACATTATACATGTCAAACCTTTTTCACTTATTTTTTCAAACAAATCTCACATTAGCATGAGAACACCAAAGAACAAGTAACGAAAAGGGACACTAGAAATCCCGACGTCGACAGGTGCGACTCTGCTAGGGACTCCAGTTAGAGGGCTTAAGCCGCTATTACAAGCTTTTCAAAATTATTATATGATTGTGTGTGAATGTTGCATTTACATTGATGATGAATGTGTAGAAATGCATTTTTACTCACTACACTATACTATATCTATCTGCGATATTAGTGCTTCGTACATGTCATCATTTTTCATAAACGGTGAGACATGTATGTGAATGTATGTTGTGTGGTTCCTCCATCAGGAGGCTATCCTATCAGTGTTTGATTACTGGACTCGTAGGAAGAATAATTCCAACGGGGCTCAGGAAAGGAACCACCCAGATTCGCTCCAGTTGAAAGACCAGATTAACTTCCCGTCAAGTAGATTGCGATGATCTAGGAACCTTCATGCCAAAAAGTTTCAAGAGAAACCCTAAGATAGGTCAACCTCTGATAAACCAAACGTGAAGGAAAGTCTCTTCATGCTTTCCATTTTCAATTACTTGTAAAAGCATTTACTTGTAATTTTATTCCATGTTCATCTTTATGTTATCTAAATATAAAGATTATCTCATACATGCATGTTATCAATTAACACCCTGTTTTGTAGGACCATATTCTTAAAACAGACATGTTATGATAACATTTATATTACCCTAAGACTAAACTACATAAGTCTTTTGTAGGGAAATCATTGGGCCTGTTACCCACTCAAAATTCAAAAAGGCCACGAGCCTACAGCCAATTATGTCTTCGTCTGACCAGTCTAATCTTGTTTCTCGAGAAGAATTTGACGGATTAAGTCAGTAAATCACAAATTTGGTTGTCCTGCTTAAAGAATTGCATCAGTCCACTCAGGGTACAAAAATCCATCCACATGCAGAATCCTCTACACAAGGAAGAACACGAAGTCTAGATAAAACAAATCTAGAACCTCCATTGGATATGACCAACAAAGACCCTGACAACACCAATCTCAAAGGAGATCCAGACACCAGTGATATCAGGAAAAAAGTACTCCAAATGGAGGAAACTATCCGTGTTCTCAAAGGGATTAGAACACATGGAAGTGTATCATATGCTGACCTTTGTATCTTCTCTAGTGTTCATTATCCAGAGAAATTTAAAACCCCTGATTTTGAAAAATATGACAGATTAGGGGATCCTTATACACATTTGAAAGTGTTCATTGGAGAACTTGGGTCTTACGCAGAAAATGAAAAGCTCAGAATGCAGCTATTTCAGAAGAGTCTGACTGGAGAAGCCCATTAATGGTATACCAGATTAGACAACTCCAAGATCTATAGCTGGGAAGAGCTGGCTCACGCTTTCCTCACTCAATACAGTTTTCAATCTCAGATGGCTCCTGACCGGTACCAAATTACCAAGTTCAAGAAACAGTCTAATGAGTCTTTCAGAGAGTATGCTCAAAGGTGGAGGCGCCTTGCTGCTCAAGTTATTCCTTCCATGACGGAATCAAAAATGGTCATGACATTCATAGATATACAGGAAGCTCCTTTCTATGAGAGAGTCTTAGCTGGTATTGGCAAACCATTCTCTGAAATGATGAAGCACGGAGAGATGGCTGAAATGGGATTGAAGTCTGGTAAAATTCAAGACCTAGCCGCGCTTAAAGTTGTTGCTGAGCACATCCAGTCCAGATCTTATAGAAACAACCCCCGGAGGGTTGTTGGGTAAAATATAATTACGTACAACACGCAAGTATACGTGGTCAACAAGTAATACAGTGAAAGTAGAGTATCGTTCCCACGAGGAATTATTAATACAAATTACCAAGTACTAACCCTTAATCAAACTAATTTTATTTAAACAGACAATTTAACAATATAAATTAAATTATCTAATTACACTAATTCTAATTACCACTAATTAAAAATTAGGTTATGGACATTTATGATCACAACTCCACTTATTGCTTCATTTAAATTAACACACTTCTCATCAATTATTTTTTATCCTGAATTATTAATCAAGAACACTAAAGCAGATAAAACCAACTCTCGATGCATAATACTCATACTCACTTAAATCCACAATTGATAGAATTAAGCAAGACACCCTAATTAACTAATGCACTATATCTCTATGTGAATTACAATTAAAAATGATTTAAAGCACAAGTTCTCTATAAGATTACATATGGTGTAAAGGCATATCTCTATCCTAAACATGAATCATGAATTCCATCTATGCAGAAATCACAAACATATGCTATCATGATCAGATCTAAATCTATACTTCATCTCTCGAGTTCATATAGATTATCACGGTAATTATTAGCTAGGCAATTAAGCAATTAAGTCCAAATCAAAATAGACAATCCACAATGATAGATCACAATAATTTATAGCGAAGCATATTAAAATAAACTACACAACAAGATCCATTGTAATCTCAAACAAAGAATTAGTTCATTGAATTAAAACTAAGAATCCACACTTGAATAAACATTAAAAGATAAGAATAAGATTAAGGAAAAGAATTGATTTTGTTGTCAGCAAATCTTCATCCTTCTCAAGCTCATGTTCTTGATCTTCAATGGTCTCCAAGTTGCTTCAATCTCCAAATCTCATAATAACTAGGGTTTTGTCCTAATATAATATAATCTAATTTAATATAAAGGAATTCTTCCAAAAACTTCTATTAATCCTTGTGATTCTCCTCCTTTTATATGTCTCTTCATATGTCTTTAAGTCCTCTTAGAAGTCCTTGAATCAATCAGCTCAAACCAATCCTTATCGGACTCAAATTTAACAAAACTACTTTTTCTTTTTGCATCCCAAGCCCCGGCTTAGGTATTTCCTTGTAAATAGCAAGCCCCGGCTTGCTATACTACTATTTTTTACTTTAGGACCCCAAGCCCCGACTTGGGTATAAGGCATAAAATAGCAAGCCCCGGCTTGGGTGCAAGCTGTTAGTTGTTTTTTTTTGCTGCAGTGTCCTCTGGTAAAATGGCCATAACTTTTGATCCGATAGGATTTACGGGGCCTGCCACCTACCAAATCGAAGCTATCGACGATATCTACAACTTTCATTCTTTAAGAATTGAGAATTAACGAATGAATGAAGGTCGAAATTGAACTGGAAGTGACTGCTATGCAAATGGCCATCCAAAACAGCGAAGTTCAACGTCTGTTAGTACAAATGTCATAACTCTTGCATCCGAACTCTGATTGGAATGATTCAAGATGTTCCAGAAAGCTAAGCAGAAGCTCTAGAATATAGTCCAAGTTCCAAGCCAAAAACATGAAATGACCATGAAAGCCCAAATGATGTTTGGATTGCTTTTCTTTGTGTTTTTCTACCAATTCTTTGCGATTTCCTTGCTTTTCCTTACCAATAGTCGCTCACACCGCTCCCAAACATATAACCTATAAAATAAACACAAAATTCATGAAAAGTAACTAAGACACATGAATATAAGCAACTAATTCAAGTAAAAGATACTTGATAAGTAGGTATAAAACCTACTTATTAAATACCCCCAAACTTAAACCTTTGCTTGT
Organism: Panax quinquefolius; assembly: GCA_020205615.1. Lineage (NCBI taxonomy): Eukaryota > Viridiplantae > Streptophyta > Magnoliopsida > Apiales > Araliaceae > Panax > Panax quinquefolius. The sequence continues at coordinate 68,643,083 of CM035156.1, read as the reverse complement.
CCTCAAGCAAAAACAAAACAACAATGCAATGCAACGCAATGGAATTAATCTACATGCCTACGAATCCAGCAGTAATGATAGCAACAAGTCTATTCACCCAGCCTTAGAGAAATCAAGTAAACATGATAATACATCATCTCAAAACCAATCAATAATTCCTATCAATCATCAAATCTCAAACTGTTATTACTGGTATAGTGCGTGTGTGCTCAACATCCATGCTAACTAATATAATGCTAAATACAACACATAATAGATCTCTTTAAAGGTATCATACAGTGCAAACTCACAAAATTTATGAATAAGCTAGATCAAACTAAAGTCAAACTTCCACCAAATTCAAGAGTCCAATCCGGGATACTTATGCTTTACTTTGCATTACGGGGGCTTTTTTCTCTTTTCCTGTTTTATTGTTTTTTTTACCATGACTGTGCAATGTCTCATTTCATTAGGCTAACAGTGCTACCCCTTAGCGAGCTTTCGACCAACGACTCCCAGACCATATAAGACCTTAGGGCGCTAGGTGTAAAGACAATCCCCTCGGGCATACTTGCTCAAGTAACAAAGGCCCCGAAACAAGACTAGCCACGATATTTTTTCCGTTATTTTTTATTGTTTTTTTTATTTTTTTTATTTTTTTTAAAGCTTATATATCCCAAATTTTTTTCCCAAACTTAAGTTTTTGTCTAAATTTAGCCATTTCTGCCTGTTAATGTCTTTCATTTATTCAAACTAATATTATCCTTAAGAAGTCAATTATGTATCAATTTAAACTTAATCAGTCAACAAAGTTGTCTCTAACGTGCTAACCTGATTATACCAGTTTCAAACAGGAAAAGAATCAATTCATAATAAGAAATCATATTAAAGTTCTAATAATTAGTACTATACTTGTCTACTCAATCCCATTATCATCATTGGCCAAAATAGACTGTAACTATCAAACAGGTGGACTCATGCAAGATGAACATAGTAACTAATTATTATTTTTGAATTTTTGAATTTTTTATTTTTTTTTACAAGAAACTGAATATAATGTTATTCAAACTATACTTCTATGCAACTACTTATGCAGTTGTAGTACATGAATGCAAACATAATGAACCTAAACTAAATTAACAACATATGAAAAATAACATAACATAAACATGAAACTAAACATGAAATAAAGAACTAAACTAAACTCCCCCAAACTTAACAATTACAATGTCCTCATTGTAAAAATATAGCGGTAAGTAGAAGAGAACTTCCCTGTAATCGGCTAAGTGTGAGGTGATGGTGGCGACGATCATTTTCCTATCCATTGAACCTCCAATACCTGCAATGAAGAGAGACAACATGGATTAGAATAGCACTTTGGAATATAACGTGATTCTTATCTACTAAATAAACTAGGAAAGCATATAAATATAAATATATATATAAAAAAAAAATTCTGGGTTGCCTCCCAGTCAACGCTTGATTTATAGTCTTTCAGCCTGACTTTGTCTGGTCAACGCTATCCAATTCCTCTTCGAAAGTTGAAGAACCCTCCATTCATCAGAAATAATGAAGCTTTTGGTAGGTTCCCATTTGTGATATCCATTGTATTAAAGTCACCTAGCATGCTTTCTTTAGCTAAGATCACATTCAAGAACGTTCAACATCTAGGTGTTTTCTCCATTGTGTCTGCAAATAGATTCTGGCATTGAGGCTTGTCAGACACAACAATCTCTTCTTTTATCTTCTCCAGCTCATCGCACCATGGCTTCGATGTTTTATTCGCTTTTACGTCACAAGGAGTATTGCCGACGACATGACTACCTAGCAGACAAGGTTTTGAAAATCTAACCGGATCCTTGAACTTTGGTGGAGAAGGCACTTGAGGCATTAATAACATTGGCTCATCCTCGTTAGTACTCATAGTTAGCTCTTGACCGACCTTGTTTTCATTATCCTCACTTGTCTCCTCTTTTCAACATATCGTGACTCATCCAGTTGTAGATTTGGCTCGGGCACTTCATCATTCTCGGAATCCTCGTCATAACACCAATTATTTTGAGGACAGTTGTTCAGTGCTTTGAGCATTTGATCCATCTGGTTCTGCAGATTTTGAATTGATATCTCATGATTAATCCTCCTCTCCTCATTTGATGCTACAAACTTAGACCACAATTTCTCCAACTTTGAATTTTCTATCTCAGTCTTGGAAGCCATGTATTGAGGACCATTGGTTGAGGTAGTGACGAGTTGTTCCATCCGATTATTAAAATTTTTGGTTAACAACTCTTGGCTAATCCTCATCTCCTCTAGGTTTGATATGCCCTTCAATATTACATCCCTCGGATTTGGCTTTTCTTCTTGTGACAATGAAGGTGGACATGAAAATTCCGGTGTGTATGTTGGATTTGGAGCGTAGTATTGGTCTTCATAAGTATAGCTCCACGATGAATCCGGGTGATACCCCCAAACTTGATGATAATTAACATATGTATAATCGTTGAGGTATTTACCACCATATTGTAACGATTCAAAACTTACGGTGCATTGATGACTTTGATGGTTGCCAGCACAATAGTCATACGTAACTACCATCCTTTGACTCCTTTGAGCTGCAATAACGTCCAACATCCTCGAAAGTTCTTCAATCTGTGCTGATATTGCGGAAAATGCATTAAGTCCATCAATCCCTGTTTCCCTTGGTTGATTCATGTTTGCCATCCGTCGACTCCGTTGGGCTGCGATAACCTCTAACGTCTTCAAATTTGCCTCAATTTGTACGAACACTAAAGGAAATGCATTAAGTCCATCAATCCATGTTTCCCTTACTTGAGTCATGTTCGTGTATGGCCATTGATACGTAAAGTCATCCATGGTACCTGAACAGAGAGAAATATAGGAAGAGAATTAAAAATAAAAATAAAAATGTTTAAATTAAGACTAATTTGATTGAAATTAATATTGGTAAAGAATATTAAACTAATTCCCCGGCAACGGTGCCAAAAACTTGTTGGGTAAAATCTAATTACGCATAACACGCAAGTATACGTGGTCAACAAGTAATACAGTGAAAGTAGAGTATCGTTCACCCGAGGAATTATTAATACAAATTACCAAGTACTAACCCTTAATCAAACTAATTTTATTTAAACAGACAATTTAACAATATAAATTAAATTATCTAATTACACTAATTCTAATTACCACTAATTAATAATTAGGTTATGGACATTTAAGATCACAACTTCACTTATTGCTTCATTTAAATTAACACACTTCTCATCAATTATTTTCTATCCTGAATGGTTAATCAAGAACACTAAAGTAGATAAAACCACTTAAATCCATACTCACTTAAATCCACAATTGATAGAATTAAGCAAGACACCGTAATTAACTAATCCACTATATCTCTATGTGAATTACAATTAAAAAGGATTTAAAGCACAAGTTCTCTATAAGATTACATATGGCGTAAAGGCATATTTCTATCCTAAACACGAATCATGAATTCCATCTATGTAAAAATCACAAACATATGCTATCATGATCAGATCTAAATCTATACTTCATCTCTCAAGTTCATATAGATTATCACGGTAATTGTTAGCTAGGCAATTAAGAAATTAAGTCCAAATCACAATGGACAATCCACAATGATAGATCATAATAATTGATAGTGAAGCATATTAAAATAAACTACACAACAAGATCCATTGTAATCTCAAACAAAGAATTAGTTCATTGAATTAAAACTAAGAATCCACACTTGAATAAACATTAAAAGATAAGAATAAGATTAAGGAAAATAATTGAATCTGTTGTCAGCAAATCTCCATCCTCCTCAAGCTCCTGTTCTTGATCTTCAATGGTCTCCAAGTTGCTTCAATTTCCAAATCTTATAATAACTAGGGTTTTATCCTAATCTAATATAATCTAATTTAATATAATGGAATTCTTCCAAAAACTTCTATTAATCCTTGTGATTCTCCTCCTTTTATATGTCTCTTCATATGTCTTTAAGTCCTCTTAGAAGTCCTTGAATCAATCAGCTTAAACCAATCCTTATCGGACTCAAATTTAGACAAAAACTACTCTTTCTGTGCGTACCCAAGCCTCGGCTTGGGTATTGCCTTGTAAATAGCAAGCCCCGGCTTGCTATGCTACTGTTTTTGACTTCAGGACCCCAAGCCCCGGCTTGGGTATAAGGCATAAAATAGCAAGCCCCGGCTTGGGTGCAAGCTGTTAGTTGTTTTTTCTACTACAGTGTCCTCTGGTAAAATGGTCATAACTTTTGATTCGGGAGGATTTACGGGGCCTGCCACCTACCAAATCGAAGAAATCAACGAGCTCTACAACTTTCACTCTTTGAGAATTGAGAAATAACAAACGGATGAAGGTCGAAATTGGATTGGAAGTGACTACTATGCAAATGGCCATCCAAAACAGCGAAGTTCAACGTCCGTTAGTACAAATGTCATAACTCTTGCATCTGAACTCCGATTGGAATGATTCAAGATGTTCCGAAAAGCTAAGCAGAAGCTCGACAATATAGTCCAAGTTCAAAGATAAAAACATGAAATGAACATGAAATCCCAAATGATGTTTGGATTGCTTTTCTTTGCGTTTTCCTACCAATTCTTTGCGATTTCCTTGCTTTTCCTTACCAATAGTCGCTCACACCGCTCCCAAACATATAACCTATAAAATGAATACAAAATGCATGAAAAGTAACTAAGACACATGAATATAAGCAACTAATTCAAGTAAAAGATATCGGATAAGTAGGTATAAAACCTACTTATCAAGGGTCCATAAAAAGAAAGAGGAGGATGTTTCCTTGATACTACAAGGTCAAAAAGGCAATCAAACCGTGCCTCTACAGAGGAGAAACTACTCCCCTTTTCAAGCACAGTCTTCAAACCCTCCATTGCCTAAAGGTGAAGAAGTAAAGCGTCCTCGAATGTTCACACCCTTAGGGGACTCGCTTGAGAATATTATTGCTCTTCTGACTACTCAGAAGAAAATTGCACATCTTTTTTCGCCAGCCAACCCTAATGGGAGGGGTTTTAATGATACTCGGAAATGTGCTTATCATGCCGGAGCACCTGGACATGATACTCAAGATTGTTGGGCCTTGAAACACAAGAGTCAAGATTTAATAAACAACAGTGAGATCGTGGTCACCAAACCAAATCAACCTCATGTGCAAGACAACCCTCTGCCTCAACACAAAGAAGAAGAGGTCAACATGATCAGTTGGAGCACTGGACAGAGTTCTAATTCTAATTGTGAATCATCTCAAACCCTCAAAGATGATGTTGACAGATGGGATTATGTAAAGTTCCAGTTCACTATGGAACGAAAGATGAAATCTCTTTGCAAACAAATTGAGCAATTGGCGAATCTGTGACCCACCAAAGATCAAGTCACGCAGCCCGATTAATCAGCGAGAGCATGCCTATCTCCTTCCTTTTGTTATGAATGCTCCATCACCACCTTCAGAAAGCGAAGCTATGGAGGATAAGGTTGCAAAGAGAGCCAATTCTAAAGCCCGTCGGGATTTTGCCAATCAAAGGGAATTTACCTATCTTGGCTAATCTATGGAGGTGATATTGCAAATGTTGATCAATGAAGGAAGAATTACCTTCCTTCTGCCTCCAATCAATCCTTGCTCAAGAAATTTCAATTTTGATAAAGTGTGTCAATATCATTCACATTCTCGCGGTCACAGCACAGAAGAATGGTGGGCACTCCGCCATCTCATTCAGAATCTTATTGATAGCGGTGTCTTGTAAATAGTGGATGATTACACTGTGCAACTCAAGGGCAGGAATGCATGTCCTACCAAATAGAAGGGATCATAGCAGTTATATCCGAAGTGGATGATGAGACTGTCAAAGTATTTCCCATACAACCAATTCAACTCAAAGGAGCTGACAATCCTTTGAAAGTGGTCGCACTGAGCCAATTTCTTTACCTTTCGCACCCTGACATCCCGTTGTCGACACACAAAGTTTTATGGAATTATGGAGAAGCTGAAGATTCCATGTCTCATACTACTGCTACAGTGTCGAGGGAAAATTCACTGTATCTTCCTCAATGGGTTATAAAACCTACTTGTGAAGCAAAGGGGAAGATTCCCATGGAGAAGATTGAAAAATTCATCCTCACTATGGGCCACAATGAAGCCAAAGTGGTTTTAAGCTTGAGAGAATCACCACACCAGATATCTATACTGGACTTGGTTTACTCTTCCGAGGATCATCGGAAGATTTTACTGAAGGTTTTGGAAGAAGCCTACTTGCCAAAATCAGTGGATGTGGAAAAATTTCAACATTTGGTTGATCACATTTTCAACAACAATGTGATATCCTTCACTGATGATGACATATCGCCCGAAGGGACCGGTCATTCCAAGCCATTACACATTGCGGTTTTGTCTTCCGGGTACATACTAGCTGGAGTTTTGATAGATGGAGGCTCATCTCTAAATATCTGTCCTTATGCCACTTTGGTGAAGATGAATGTCAATCTCAAGAGGATCCAAAGCAGCCATACGGTTATTAGAGCTTTTGATGGATCCCGACAAAATGTCATCGAAAAGATTGAATTACCAATTGAGATTGGTCCAAATACATTCAATGTATCCTTCCATGTCCTCAAGATAGATTCAGGATATAGAGACCATGGATACACATGGCTGGAGCCATTCCCTCCATGCTACATCAACAACTCATATACATTATCAACAACAGTCTAGTCACTGTCAATGTTGAGCCAGAATGTCTTGAACAAAGAACTCTACCGATCATCAGCTTCAATTCAGAAGTTAAACCGACCTGTTTTCATACTCTGGAAGTGAGTACCACGCAATACCATTCTATTGGAGCACCACTTCCCATACCCAGGATTTCTGTCGAGGTTATGTCCGCCACTCAAGAAATGATGTCATTGGGTTATCAACCTGTACAAGGGCTTGGTAAAGATAAGCAGGGTATTAAGCACCCTATCCAAGTGTTCAGCCAAATTAGAATAGCCGGACTAGGCTATTCTGCCAGTTCCAGTCACAAGAATCCTCATAAGCATAAGCAGGTTCCTCAAACTTCCGCCGCACGGCAATTTTCTATACCTTTACCCCATGAGCTAATACAGTCTCCAGTAATGGTGCCATCCCATGTTGTGGCCATACTGTTTCCTAAACCAGTGCCAATCAAAGCTAAAGAGGTGCTGATTCCTAATCCCAAAGTGGAAGAAAAGGAACGAAAACGCAAACATGACTTAATTTTGGTATCCTACAAAACACGTTCATACATGTGTTCACTGCAAAAAACCAATTTCTTTTCTTAGAGACTTAATTTAGCATACAATCTTATCTATATGTTAAGCATACACTCATATATATGCTAGTATAACAATTATAATTACCAATACACATAATTTCCTAACCAATTATAAAAACATGGTTTTATAAAAAGTTTATAAATAACTTTATATTACAATCAAATTCAGAAACACAGAGACTTAGAAATTATAGCGTAAAACCTATATGTTAAGGTTGCGTAACATACCTTTTGTTGCTTAAGAAATCCTTGATAATCACTGAGAATCGCTTGACGAACTCATAACTTTCTCTCTTGATTCTCTCTCAGGCTCTCTCAAACTCTCTCAAAATTCCCTGAACACTCTTTTCTTTTCTTTCTTCTTATGCTCAATCTTAGACCACACACAATTGACGTAAAATAAAGCTAACGTTCTATTTTCAAATGTTTTAAAAACAGACGTTATAATTAATATACTAATAAGTTGTCAGTTACTAAAAATAATATATATTATTTATATTTTATTTATTTAATTTATTATAATTCAAAATTCAAAATAAAACCAAAAGCCATAAAGGCTCTCGTTTAAGAAACTCTTTAAAAATTAAAGACTTAATATATTGAAGCCTTGTTTGGCAAAACTAAATTAAACTCCTTTAATTTATTTTAATAACTCCTTTATAATATAGTTATTTATCACACTTTATTTAATTAAGTTTTAATACTTATTTTAATTAATTCTAATAACAATTTATTGAATAAATCATTTAATCATTATAAACTCTCTAACTTAATTATTAAATTAAATTAGAATATTATCTCAAAATAATTAATTTTCCTTAACCCATTAATTATTTATTAAACAAATAATTAACCAAATCAAATCAAATCAAACAAATATTTATTCAACAACAAACAAATATTTATTCAACAATAAACACATCCATTAAATATTTATATAATTCAATAAATATTTATAATTACAATTAAAATTTTGGATTGTTACATTAATAACATCGCAATAAGAATTTCAATTATTAAATTCTTATTTTAATAACTTATGAAAAATTTGGGTTAAGGATTTCGTCCTCGGAATCAACAAAACCTCCCTTACTCGGTTTTCACCAAATTTTTTTTAAAAAAAATTATCATTGAATATCTTCAACACATTACCTTAATATAGATTTTATATTTCCTACTACATTCATTACTTCAACACATTCTAGGCTTTATTTCATAACTTTCACTTGAACTCAATTATATTTTGAGTATTATATACTCTTTAACCCATTCATTTCCTTAGTTAAGGATCATTATCATAGACACTCGGGATATTACATTCATTCATTCTTCTAAGAATTTCGTCCTCGAAATTTTATCTATTAATCTTTATTCTTTCAATATATCAAAATAGATTTTACGTTAATACTTTATTCATTCATTAGGTTCTACAACCAAATTCTTTCTCTAAGAATCTTTCTAAGATCATCATATTCCTCACCTCTTCCTCTTTTAAGAGTTTCACATTTCTCCCCTTTCTGGAGTTTCAATTTTTTTTTTGAAATTATTATGTTTTGCTTAATTTTCTCATCCTTTCCACTTTCACCTTTTAGAATAATAAGAATCTTCCACAATTGCTCAATAATTGGGAAGCGATATGAATAATAGGAATTTCAAAGATTCCAAATCATGTTGAGGGGTCACAAGACCGTGAACTCTATTCTCGGTTTACTAGTGCTTCAACTCAATCCTTCACACTGCAAACCAGAGTGTTTATCAATCACAAAGACTGAAAACACCCTCCACATGTACACTAGGTGCCCAACCTATTGTACCACTACGTTGGGCCGTAACGTAGTATTTTGTAACGACTATATGCGTTACGCTCAGAACCATTGTCCTCGAAAATATGTCCCCTTATAGGGTTGTTCACCTCAGCTTTTCAACATCTGAATCCGCACCAAAACAATTTGGTTTGGCATAGTTTGACAAAGAACGCTTGAATTCCATGAACATCTTTCAATATTTGTCTAGCAAAATCAAATAGCATAGACTTCTACAACAATTCGGACATCAATCGAAATATATATATATACACACACACACACACACACACACATATATATATATATATATATCTCATATCTTAAAGAAATCTCAAAATCTTTTTATGACGTCATGATCAAACATTGTATCTATTCACAAATCCGCTTTGAGGATTCCGTCATTTGGTGATTTTATCATACTACATCATACCATAGTGGGCTGACGATCCATAGATCACATCCAACACTAAGTAATATTGCATTGATGACTCCATCATTTTTATCATCTCTGCACCAGGTAACATGATGCATTGATGATATATATATATATATATATATATATATATATTGATATACTTTAAATCATTTTTGTCTAGCTGAAACAATTAGCATAGACATACGAATAACGGTGTTGTTTTTTTTAAAACTCATTGGTTTCATCATTTGATCCAATGTTTTTCAAAAAAAAGAAGTGCAAACATCAGTACGAAGTCAATAAATTTCGAAAGTCTAGCATAGCTAGTAGATTTAGAATATACAGACATCCATCAACTTCAATCTTTACTTCATTACTTCATTACTTAACCATTCTATCAATCTTTAACTTCATCAATGTTCTCTATACTATAACCATTTTCTACCCAAAATAGTTCATCAAACTTACCGCACATTGGAAGCTCAGGAACTTGCCACAATAATATGAGTTTAAGAACTTATCCTAGTCAGACCATAGGCGTCCATTCGCTGAGGGGTTCAAAACATACCATATTATTCTGAGTCATGAACTTATCATATACCTTAGTTTTAAGAATAACACATAATCCTAATAATATCTGACTAATCTTAATAGTTTCTAACTATCAAATATACACATGAGAAAAGAATCACCTTTTCACCATATACATTGATAGCGCAACACCAACATTCCAATGATTATCAATATGATAAATTGAGTGCAAGCACAAAACCCTTGCCCATACAAAGGTTTGTACAACTCAGCCATCACGTGAGTCTTCAATTGAAATCCCACCTAACTCTATCTTACTCTTAACTTGCTCTTTGTTCGATACGAATTTTTCGTACCATATCATCTATAACTCCTCGTGAGTTATCTTGTACTATATCATAGTACATTACCTTCATAGCATTAAGCTATAATTATTCAAACATTACAGACCATCTTTCTTTTATAACTTAAACAGATCACGTCGTGATCCTATTTTATAATCATCTCCCTTAAAATTCTTTTCTTAACTCATGATCGTTTTGTTTTACGATCATCTTTATTTCCTTTTTCATCATTTACGATTTCGTTTATGCTTTTAATCTTACAGGCTTTGTCTATTCATCATTATTCGTTATCTTGGCTATTAGAGTTAAGCAACTCCCATATCTTATCTTTATATCACTTCAAGATTCTTCTTTGAATTCTCTTGTTTATATAACAATTCTTCTTTTAAGAATTTCTAACTTCATTTACATTGCTCAACATTTCATTTAAGTTCCACATTTTCATCATACGTATCCATTTTCTATACTTGGTACATATCGAGTCTCTAACAGTTTCAATATGGTAAGCTGAGTGGTTTCCCACAAATAACGAACAAACTAGGTTCTGAGTTGCTAGTTCGTATATACCTCCACTCTATGAAGGAATTATTTAGCCCAGATACCACACATCAACTATTTAAGAGTACAATTGTACCATACGTAAATATAACTTTTTATTCTTAACTTCTTTATCATTCTCTTTTTACAGACATTGTCTATTTATTATCACCTTACATCCTTATTATTAGAGTTGGGTAACCCCACTTTCATATTCCTTATAACTCTGCGAGATTCTTCTTTGAATCCTCTCACGCATGTTTTAACCCCGTCTTTATATATTTCTTAAAATACTTCTTATTGTTTAAACTCTACTTGAGCTAATTCGTTCATTATCTTAACCTCTCTTCTCTAAGGTTATAGCCTAAGGTACTCTTACCTAAGGTTTCTAACCTATCAGCTTTGATACCAACTGTAATGACCCCAAAATTCATACAATTTAATTCTCGACTTCGGTCGTTAATAATACATTCAACCTCTAATTTTACATCATTAAACAGTAATACAACCATTGAAATTTGCGGAATAATTAAAACTTTATTACATTTCCTTCTTTATTGCCATAAATCGCAACCTTTACGTTACATCTCTTCGATTCAAATTTATATCGTGAATCGTTACAACAAAATAACTATACAAAGTCTTACATCATAAATAGGTATCCATATACATCGGATAACTCAACTTATAATTCAACAACATGTTACATTCAAAATATTAAATACATTTCCCATAAAACATAAGCAATCTTCGTGAATATGGATCTCTATAGTTCACGTAGCACATATCCTTACCTTAAATCTTTAACCTGCAAAAGTGGTTATTTGCAAGGTTGAGCTCGACGGCCCAGCAAAATCTAACAGTTTTCATGCATCACGTAGCACATAATAACATGCTCAACATATATCTCATAACCATCGTACTAACATAACATACATGCTACAATTCATATAACAATTATAAAGATTGCGTTCCTTACTCAATCAGCATGCTTTAGTCAAACAACGTAGTCATAAATTGACTTTAACATTTCATACATTCAACATATATATAACACATCATGCTCTTTGCAATAAAGATTTAAAACAATCAAATTCACATAGCAAATAGGAACTGAAAGACTTGCCTTGATCGTTGTTTACCAATAACAGTTTAACAATTTACAGATATCTGCACTTCACGTGCCCTACACAATTATATAATCATTCACATTAACTATTAGTCACATAGCAATGCATAGTAGTTGTAATATAAATTTTAATCTACATCCTATAACCCTTCCTATTAATCAATACACAATGTTCAATTTGATTGTGTTAACTTTAGACTTATAACTCACTATATTTCATATTCGAAGTTCATTCAAGTGCTTAAGTCTTGCTAGGACTACTTATTGGTTTTATATTAAATCCATTCCATATCTTATAATATTCATTTCAATTAAATTGAAACACATTTTAAGTTTATTTACACTTAGCACGGCGTTTCGACGTTCATTCGTCACACGCCCGATTCGTCTCTCATGTGTGTGCTTAGTATGCTTATACAACTTATCTAATACATCATTTATTAATGTTAAGCATCATTATATTTACTAATATTCATGTTTTATAACTTAGGACAACATCTTTAATCGTCAGGAGCACTACATTTGCATATGTGCATTCCCGACGCCCTTTGATTCCCTCTTAATACATATCAGTCCCACAAATGACCATTTTGACCCCTGTTCCCGACCTCAAATTAAAAAACTTAAAGAATGAAAGTTGTAGGTCTATTCGTCCTCGTTCCGGATCATCTTGAATCACCTCAATCGGAGTTCGTATGAAAATGTTAAGGCCATTTTACTACAGGAGGTCAAAAGCGTCCGACCAGCACCACTTTTTTCGGCCTGAAGCGCAAGAGAGATGTGACGTTGAGCACGAATTCCAACATTTGGGTGCGAATTTCAATGTTGGGCGCTGAACTTCAACGAGCTTGAAATTTTGGGCTATTTTTTACACTGAGTATGAGGCGCTAAATTCAGATTTGGGCCGAAGAAACTTGTGCTGGGGCTCAATTACGTAACACCCCAAAACAAAACACAGAACAAAGCTATGTCTTAATTTCTAACACCAATTAACATGAATAACTTATGCAAATTACACAAAAACTTCACCAAGCATACAAATACTAAATTAACACAACTTAAACCATAATTCTAGAAAAATTACATACTGGAATAGCATATTTTAAAACCAAAAACTCCATTTTTGATATTTCTTGACACAGTGAACACTGTAATCATAATGATACACCAATTTGATTCTTTTGAACTAAGTTCTCTTTATTTCATACCCAATTAACAATTCACAGTTCAATTTTACAATTTAGCATACAATCAAATACTAATTTTGGTATCCTACAAAACACGTTCATACATGTATTCACTGTAAAACCAATTTCTTTTCTTGTAGACTTAATTTAGCATATAATCTTATCTATATGTTAAGCATACACTCATATATATGCTAGTATAACAATTATAATTACCAATACACATAATTTCCTAACCAATTATAAAAACATGGTTTTACAAAAAGTTTGTAAACAACTTTATATTACGGTCAAATTCAGAAACACAGAGACTTAGAAATTATAGTGTAAAACCTATATGTTAAGGTTGTGTAACATACATTTTGTTGCTTAAGAAATCCTTGATAATCACTGAGAATCGCTTGACGAACTCAGAACTTTCTCTCTTGATTCTCTCTCAGGCTCTCTCAAACTCTCTCAAAATTCTCTGAACACTCTTTTCTTTTCTTTCTTCTTAGGCTTAGTCTTAGACCACACACAATTAACGTAAAATAAAGCTAACGTACTATTTTCAAATGTTTTAAAAACTGACGTTATAATTAATATACTAATAAGTTGTCAATTACTAAAAATAATATATATATATATATATATATATTATTTATATTTTATTTATTTAATTTATTATAATTCAAAATAAAACCAAAAGCCATAAGGCTCCGTTTGGCAAAAGTCTTTAAAAATTAAAGACTTAATATATTGAAGTCTTGTTTGGCAAAACTAAATTAAACTCCTTTAATTTATTTTAATAACTCCTTTATAATATAGTTATTTATCACACTTTATTTAATTAAGTTTTCATACTTAATTTAATTAATTCTAATAACAATTTATTGAATAAATTATTTAATCATTATAAACTCTCTAACTTAATTATAAAATTAAATTAGAATATTATCTCAAAATAATTAATTTTCCTTAACCCATTAATTATTTATTAAAAAATAATTAACCAAATCAAATCAAATCAAATCAAATCAAACAAATATTTATTCAACAACAAACAAATATTTATTCAACAATAAACACATCCCTTAAATATTTATATAATTCAATAAATATTTATAATTACAATTAAAATTTTGGATTGTTACATTAATCACATCGCAATAAGAATTTCAATTATTAAATTCTTATTTTAATAACTTGTAAAAAATTTGGGTTGTCACAATTCTGATGTTGATCTGCATCTGATGTAGGTTCCCGGCTTTACACAGCCTCAGGGGAACTAGTTAAGTATCCACTCTATGTATCAGGCTTTGCACGATGACTATAGAGAGATTGTAAATGGTTGGGGATTTGGGACGTTCTTTTCCATTCTTCCCCGTCGCTGTCCCTGGGGTTACCTCAGGGCATTGTCTGAGCAGTCACTCCATTTGGTGGACTTTGAGATGATGATGATGCCGATGGATTGGTGGTTTATCACAGGTATGGAGTTTGGAGGGGATCCAGTGCCTTGCACGACGGATATTACCCCTACTGTCGTCAGATCCTTGTTGGGAGTTCCGGCGGAGGCGCTCAAGGGTAGGACTGTTCGTACAGGTCCTTTGAGTGTAGATGCTATGAGCGGGTTGTTGAGTGAGCCTATACCCAATGATGTGAGAGTCAGGGATTGCATTCTTCATTGATTGTTCCTGATGAACATTAGGGGCTGCTTCATAGCATATAACTCTTATACGGTGTCCTTCGCTTTGATCTGCGCCACTCGACACGTGGACCGTATAGGAGACTATGATTGGGGTTCCTACACTTTTGCCTACTTCCTCAGGGGAATGCGCATGCGATCGCAGGGCTTAACTGAGGCTTGATTAGGATTCTATCCATTTTCTGCTGGTGAGTATTTCTCTTTCCTTTTCCCATATACAGGTTAAGAGTGTTGACTGACAGTAGATGTTTGCCTTTGTGTTGGCAGTTTTGGGCCTATGAGAGGCTTCCGTGTTTGCGTCCTGTGAGCGTGCTAGGTTTAGACACCTATCCATGAGGACGGAGATGGCATCATTCCATACTGGCGGAGGTCCCTGTAGCTGAGGGTTTCACTCATTGCCGTCTACAGCTGGAGTTGTTGACAGCGGATGTCATCACATGGGTTCCCTATTTTGGGGAGCACTTGAGTGTTGGATTTGAGGATGGGTACCCGACTGGGGTCGAGCACGTTATGTCCACCCGTAGGATTCCTCTCTTCACAGATGGAGGATGGGAGCTCTATTTGGGAGAGCGTGCTATCAGGAGCACTACAGGAGAGATTCGCATGCCGATCTTGCCTCCTGCCAGGCGTTATTGGCCTATTTTGCAGTCACCCGTCATTGACATCCCATTGTTGGGGATTGACGGTTATACATTATCAGAGGGCCCCTGCACTCAGGAGATGTTCTAGCATTGGTGGTTCCCACGTACCATTAGAGCTCAGACCCGCGCCACACAGTTTATGGGGGATATGGTTCCAGGATCCGTGATAATGATGGATTGGCTAGCCTGTGTCAGAGATCCGACTCATGTGACACAAATTGACTGTTTGACCCGATAGTTGGACCGGGCACATTTCTTTATCCGGCATTTGGGTAGAGATCCTTTAGAAGCAGAAACTTTTAATCCTTCTAGCTCTGGCGCTGGCCCCTCAGGTGACCCATATGGTTTTGTCGGTGCAGATCCTCCCTTGTATAGGCCTGACATCCCTGTAAATAGAGATCCAGTGATTCAGGAGGAGTTACATCAGGTGGACAGGATTGACGATGTAGACATTGATACCATCGACTTCTTCTGATGTATATTTCTCGTTATCTCTTTTGATAGGCCTCTGTTAGCTGCTTGGTAGCTTCACCCCATTCTTGCTATATCTTTTGATAGGCCTCTGTTGAGATGTTGGGTAGCTTCGCCCCACTCCCCTGTATTTTAGTTGTACAAAGATATATTAGATGATGATATACTTAGGAATGTATGTACATTTTTCCATTCCCCATATCATATTTTAATCTATTATATCATGCATGTTGTTATGTTATGAATATGTATGTATATCCAGAGATATTTCAAAGATTGACCCTCGATGGTCTTATATGACACGGCTTATGTATGTGTCTTCTTCTTCAAGCTTAGTCAGATTGATCATACCCCACCATTTTTGGTGGCATCCGTATATGCGCCATGGTATGATAGTATGTCACCACCAGACAGGGTGACCGTGGATGATTTGTTGCAGCATACTATGACCATGTTGATGTTTCAGGTTCCCACAGGATTTATGGAGGGTATGCTAGAGCATTGGGTACCGGAGAGACATGTCTTCTGATTCGGGACCCAGGAGTTGACTCCTACTCTGGAGGAGTATGCACGGTTGACGATGCTATCATCGATGTACCTCTTGCATGCATACGGCGATCGGAGACATGAGTAGACAGCTTCATGACCCTCACCGGATTGAGGCGTAGAGTGGTACAGATGAGATTACATCCGCCACGTGATATCCCAAATTTTTTCTGCTTGATGATTTGGCTCGAGGATAGTTATGCACGGCATTCCGGGGATTTACCACACCGGAGGATCATCAATGGCGTTTGCCGAGTGGATGTACTACTACTGCATGATTATCATACGTCTATATGCCACGGTACATGGATGAGTTGGACATCGGCGTCATTATGGCAGTGAGAGCTCTCCAGGAGGGTCACACCATCCTACTGATGATTATGGCAGAGACTCTGAGGTCGGCCACATATTGTTGCACTTATCCCAAGAGAGAGTGTTCATAAGCAAATTCTGGCCATGCAGATGTGTGGTTTATGTCACACTTGGGATCGATTGGCACATTCAGACAAAGATGGATATTGTTTCACCCATGATATAGCCATGTGCACTCTTTTCACCATGAGTGTACAGATGCTTGCATCTTGGTCACTTTTCCTAGGTGGATCGAGATCCATTCGCTATATTATCGCAGTATGTGTGGCTTAGCTCACCCTACAACTTCATTACTCATGCTCCGCATGGATTATCTAACTCTAGCTGGTTTGAGAGGGATGATCACCTACCACCCACTGGCCGTGATGTGTCAGTTTGACCAGTTTTAGGATTTCCACCCATTTGAGGGGGCAGTGATTCAGCGTTTTGCTTCTCGCCACTTATCATCAGTGGACAGATCCAGGTTATATGCCTGTTGGGATCAGTGAGAGCTAGCCGAAGTTTTTCATCACCATCCGGGTTATTCTCGCAGAGTATTCAAAGATGGATGGAGACAGAGATCGATCGACTATGGTAGTATCCATAAAGGCAGATATATTGATTCGACGATGAGGAGCCCATGGAGGAGGCCGACATTCCCATCGATGGAGACTTAACTGCTCGGGTCCAAAGATTTGTGATGGATTCTCCCACCCCGAAAAGTGCCACTATTACTCAAGATTCAAAGATAAAGATTTGGAGCAGAGCTTACATCCGATGACCTATGATAGAGATCGTGCTAGGGCCTCTGATGTCGACAACTCTTGATGGGAGAGACGCCGCCTATTAGAGAGGGATGAGGCTAGATCACCAGGGATGCATTGATTGTGGAGCGGGATGCCGCCCTATCTGCTAGGGATGTGGCCATTGCAGACAGTACCTCAATGAGATCCCTTATGACTGGCATCCTTGCCGATATGAGTGCTTACATAAATGAGCATCATGCCACCATGTAGTTAGCCTCTGATCTGTTAGCTCGTGTAGATGCCATCAAGGTGAGCTTGCGCCTTTATCTCCGCCTTCGTAGAGGGATGCTATGTTAGATCCGATAGTCCGATACACACACGATCCGTAGATAGCTTTGTATTTTCCTCGCATGCATCTAGCTTAGCCATTTTGTCATGTACAACATATATGTATATATCAAATAAGATATATATATGGCGTAGAAATATATTTTGATTTACTTTCCTTTTAGTTATGCCTTGATACTTGCTTGATATTTGCCTGCTTTTTTGTGGCCTTGTGATCTTGATGCATTCTCGAACTTATCCTCGATATGTGGACATTGAGCCATCACAGATCTCTCGTAACGGATCATCGATCCGTATGTATCCCTACCATCTTTGGTGTCTTGGGACCGTTTTTATATGGAAATGTGGAGAGGAGTGTGGCTTTTCCTCTCTCGAGATCGACCGCACTACGATGGTCGCCAATACTTCTATTTGTGAGAAGCCCAGTTAATTCCATCTCTTTTGGATTGGTGTTGCTCTTTGAGGCACAACCGCAGCTTAGATGGTCACCGAATCTCATATTTGAAAGGAGAGGTTGGGTAATTCCATCCCTTTGTCCGAAGCCGATGAAATGTGGTGATCAAGGTTGATCCCAAAGATCGCGTGACAAGCATTTTTCTTCGGTAGGGGTTAGATCGAACCATAAATGGTCGCCTACGTACTCTATATTGAAGAGGAGATCAAGTCTCATGTAGTTCAACTCGTGTAAGAGGTTCAACGCCGAATGTGAAAGGCGATGGGTGTAAAAGCTTTATTGATGAATAAAGGTGTAGAAGTATTTTTGTGGTTTTTGTTTTTTGTAGAGAAAGGGCGAAATGTTTTTGTTGTTTTTTTTTTATCATGACGCCATATAGAATATGGTTGCCACGCATTCCGCAGTATCGTGGAGATCAAGTCGACGTAGTTCGCCTCCTCGTGACAAATCGCAACCAAAGAGAAGTGTGAATCCCATGTGCAAAGCTATATCATGGGGAAAAGAAAGTTTGATCCCATAATGGGGACAAACCGCAGTGTGGAAAAAGTTTAATCCCGCCTTCGTGACAAACTGCAAGCGTAGAAAAGTTTAATCCCGCCTTCGTGATAAACTTGTGATAAACTGCAGTGTGAAAGTTCGCAGATAAACCGCATGAAAGGTTCAATCCCGCCTTCGTGATAACCAAATTGTATGAAAGGTTTGAAATGAGGTGAAACCAGTCACCGGGTTTGAAGTGTATGTTTCCTCGAGGGGCGTAAGAGTTTGTAAAAAGAAAGGGTTCAAAACCGAATGACCGGTGATCGATGATCAATACCAGATGTTTGCTTGATGGTAACTTCGCATATAGTACCGCTTTCACTTGTCCGAAGTTGATAAGTCAGGAAATTCATCGCCATCCATTTCCTCGTAGTCCGAGAGCGCCCCAATAATACCTCCTCGACAACAAATGGGCCTTCCCAGCTAGGGAGCGAATTTTCCTTAGATTGATCTTGGTTGTCAATGATCTTCTTCAAAACCAAGTCATGTTGTTTGAACTCGCCAGAGCTGACTTTTCTATTATAGGATCGTGCGATCCTTTGTCGATATAACTCGACTATGGAAGATAGTCGCGGTTCGCCTTTCGTCTATTAGAGACAATTGGTGATACCTGTCTTGTACCCATTGGTCTTCATCCAACTGAGCATCCATCAACACTTTGAGGGATTCCATTTCCACCTCTATGGGGAGCACTGCTTCCATCCCATAGGCTAATGAGTAGGGGTTGCCCCAAAGGAAGTACGCATGGAAGTTCTCAGAGGCTAATAAAGTCGAGGCAAGAGGTCGTGCCATCCTTTGTGATCGCTGGACATTTTCTCGCATGATCTTTTTGATGTTTTTATTAGCCGCTTCAACAAAGACCATTCATCTTTGACTAGAGATGACTTTGAGTTAAGGTGTTTGATGTGAAATTTATCGCATAACTCCTCCATCATTTTGTTGTTGAGGTTCTTAGCATTGTCTCTATTACAATGACCTCTCGTTGTCCATATCGACAAATCGATATTGTTTCGATGAAAGCAATGATGACTTCTTTTTTTAGTAACCCTCGGGAAGGAGGTCGCTTTCTACCCATTTGGTGAAGTAGTCGATCATGGTGAATATGAATCGATGTCCATTATCGGCTTTGGGCTCGATGGGCCCGATCACGCCCATTCCCCACATCGAGAAGGGCCATGGCGAACTCATATCAGGAGTTCCTCGAGGGGCGTGGATAACATTCCCATGAATTTGGCATCGATAGCATCTCTTGACGTGATCATCACAATCGACTTTTGAGTGTAAGCCAATAATGCCCTGCTCTGAGAATTTTCTTGACAAGTAAGGGCGCCATGTGGGGGCCACATACTCCACCACGGATCTCATCCACGAGCCTCTCGAGCTTGGTCTTTGTCCGCACATCCGAGGAGACCTAATCCTGCATCTCTTTTGTAGAGTGCATCTCCGCCGTAGAATTTCATAGCAAGTCGATGGATCCGCCTTTTCTCGCTTAGGCTCACCTCAATGGGTGTAGATCCATCTCGCAGATACTCTCTTGATATGTCGATACCAAGGGTGGTGGATGGGAGGTAGCTCATCCGATACTTCTCCAACATAGTTCCCATAAAGCCGGGCCTTTTGCAGAGCAAAATGTGATGCTTGGCATGTTTTCCTTGTCGTATGTGAATCAAGGAGGCCAACGTTGCTAATGCATCCGCAAAATCATTCCTATTACGAGGAATGTGTAGAAAGGAGATTTCTTCAACTCCAAAGCCATCTCAGAAAACTTGTCGATGGTAAGGCAAAAAATGTAATTCTTTGGTTTGATAGATTCCAATGGATTGTTTGATTACCAATTCGAATCCCCAAAGACAATTAACCACTGATGCCCATCGAATCGGGCAAGTTTTAGCCCCATGATATACCTTTTCATACTCAACAGTTTGTTGGTGCCGATAAACCGTAATTTGACGGCGATGGATACCGCTTCCCCCATATCGATATATTAGAACCGCTTCCAGCTCCGTAAGCCTTCATGTTAATAACCCCATCAAAATACATTTTCCATGTGTGGCATGCATCGCATCGATGGTATTGCTTGAATCGCCATTACCCTTCATCGGGGAAGTATGTTTCTAAGGGTTTGTAATCCCTCGCAGCAAAGCGGCGCCAGCTTGATCCGCAATTCCTCGACCTTTGATGACTTTTTACGTCACGTAGACGATGTCAAATTGTTGTAGGATCAACCGCCATCCGGATAATGACAATTCAAGATGGGCTTATCAAACACATACTTAGAGAGGATCCACGCGGATATGAGATGGGTTGTGTGACCATGGAGGTAATGTTGTAACCTCATGGAAGCCCATGCTAAAGCACAACAAGTCTTCTCAATCGAGTGTACTTGTGTTCACCGATGTCAATCTTTTGCCGAGGTAATAGATAGCTCGCTCTGGCCTCTATCGCCTTTTTTGCCCCAAAGATACGTACAATTTCATGGCATTGTCATTAATGGACAGTACATGAATAGGGGAACATCATCCCCGGGTGGTACCAAAATAGAGAGCGTTAACTAAGCTTGCTTTTTAATGGTAAGGAAGGCTTTTTGACACTCATCGCTCCATTTCACGGAGGAGTTCTTCCTTAATAAACTTGAAGATGGGCTCACAAAGTTGTCGTGAGTCGAGATATAAACCTACTAATGAAGTTGATTCTTCCCAAAAATCCCCATATTTCCTTCTCTCTCTCCGAGAGAATGGGCATTTCCTCGATGGCCTCGGATTTTGGTAGATCCAGCTCAATCCTTTGTGGTCGATTAGAAACCCTAGCAACTTGCCTCGATTTGACACCAAAGGCGACTTTGGTCGGATTCAACTTCAAGTCAGACTTACGCAACTCGTTGAATAGCTTTTTCGAGATGGTCTATGGGTCTTCCTCCTTTCGGATTTGACAATGATGTCATCCACGAGATCTCTATCTCTTTATGCATTAAATCGTGGAAAAGAGCCATCATAGCTCACCGGTAGGTTGCCCCTTGATCGATGAGGCCGAATGACAACCGCCTCATAGTAAAAAGTTCCCAAGGCGTGATGAAAGCAGCTTTTCACACGGTCTTCCTCAAATGACCATAATCTGATGGTACCCCGCAAAGCAATCCGCAAAGGAGTACATGCCGTATTGAGCAGTATTGTCAATGAGAATGTGGATAAAGGGCACGGAAAGCTATCTTTAAGGCAAGCTTTGTTCAAATCCCAAAATCCACGCAAACTCGCACCTTTCCTCCGTGTTTAGGCACGGAACAATGTTAGATATCCACCCCGATATGTAGACACCATGATAATGCCAAATTGAAATTGTTTCACAATTTCTTCTTTAACTTTTAAACTCCACTCAGGTTTCAATCGCCTAAGCTTCTGCCTAACTGGCTTGAATCCTTCTTTAATGGGAAGGCGATGAAGAACAATGTCAATGGACAAACCCACCATGTCTTCATGAGACCATGCAAACACATCCTGAATTGGTTAATAGTGCAACCATGTCATTCCGCTGGTTTGGGGTAAGGTCCGAACCAACTGGATTAGCTTAGGGTTTTCTAAGGTTCCAAGATCGAAAGAAGTGGTTTGGTCAAGGTTGGGTTTAGCTATCTCATGACCCATTCCTTAATCTCCGAGGTGTCTCAATGTCCTCTTGATGTCCATCAAGTCTCGAGTCCAACTTTGCATCAAAGTTACAACCTTTGTGGAGAGAAGGCACCTCATCGCTAAGTACAGTACACATCTAAATTCGTAGTCCTCAAAACAAAATATGCTTTCACTTAATATATGAAACTGCTTAATCATACAAAAGTGTTAGTATGTATCGATAAAATAACTGCTAATACTGTATAGAAAAGTAAGCAATTAAAGTTATCTACAGGGCAGAGGGATTTTCTGCTCGTTTTACCCTCGTCGACCAATGCATGGAGTGCTGCTCCAATTGTCGAGGGCAAAGTCCTGGTGGACTGCAATGATGGAGGGATTGTCATTGTCCTCCTTCTCCCGAATGATAACCATGACATCCGGGGCAATCATCGTCTGGGGTATATCTGCTTTGTATGTTCATCATGAACAATGACGCGTATGCCTCGACATCATCAAGGCGATGTCATGTTTACGCTTCCGCTTTTTTTTCTTCCACTTCGGATCGTGAATCAAGACCTCTTTTGCTTTAAATGGTACCGGTTTGGGAAACAAAGATAGCCATAACATGGGTCAGCACCTTTATCGAGATCAGATCATTTCATGCAATGCGGATGAAGAAATCGCCATGCGTGGCGCGAAAGCTTGAGGAACTCCGCTTATGCTTATGAGGATTCCTATGATCGAATCGCAAAATAGCCTAGTCCTATTGTCCCAATTTGATCGACACTTGAATAGGGTGCTTAATACCTTCGCTTATTTTTACCAAGCCCTTGTCCAGCCGATAACCCAATGACATCATTTCTCGAGTGGTCATATAACCTCGATGTAAATATTGGGTACGGAAGTGGTGCTCCAATAGGATGGTATCGAGTGTTACTCACTTCCAAGGTATGAAAACCGGCCGGCTCAACTTCCGAATCAAGTCGATGATCGGTATCTCCTTGTTCGTGACATTCCGCCAAAGTTAATAAAGGACTAGACTGTTGTTGATAATGTATTTGAGTTGTTGATGTAGTGTGGAGGAATAGCTCCACCATGTGTATCCATGGTCTCCCCAATAAAGCAGTCAGTATCCTCGAATCTATCCTTGAGGACGTGGAAGGATACATTGAATGTATTTGGACCAATCTCAATTGGCAACTCAATCTTTCCGACGGAATTTCATCGGATCCATCAAAAGCTTTGATAACCGTATGGGTCGCTTTGGATCCGCTTTGAGATCGACATTCATCTTCACCAAGGTGGCATAAGGATGATATTTAGAGATGAACCTCCATCTATCAAAACTCCAAATAAGTATATACCCTAAGACAAAACTCAGAATGTGCAATGGCTTGAATGACCGGGCCTTCTTCGGGAGGTATGTCATCATCAAGAAGGATATCACATTATTGTTGAAAATGTGATCAACCATATGTTGAAATTTTTCCACATCCACCGATTTCGTAAGTAGTAGCTTCTTCCAAAACCTTCAATAAAATCTTCCGATGATCCTCGAAGAGAAAACCAAGTCCAAAGATTGATATCCGATGTGGAGCTTCTCTTAAGCTTAAAACCACCTCGCTTTCATTACGGCCCATAAGTGCGAGGAATTTTTCAATCTTCTCCATGGGAATCTTCCTTTTGCTTTCGAGAGTAGGCTTTATCACCCTCCGAGGAAGATATAGTGGATTTTCCTTCGACATCGTAGAGCAGTAGAGTATGAGACGTGATCCTTCAAATTTTCCATAATTCCATGGAACTTTGTGTAAGTCGACAACAGATATCAGGTCCGAAAGGTAAAGAAATTGCTCTGCGCCACTTTCAAAGGATTGTCACCCTTTGAGTTGAATTGCTTGATAGGAAATGCTTTTGACAGCTTTATAATCCTCGCTTGATATAACTCGCTATCGATCCTTCCATTTGGTAGGACATGTATTCCCACCTTCAAGTCAGTGCAAAGTTGTCATCGTCCGCCATTTACAGCAGGACACCGCTATCAATAAGATTTTGAATGAGATGGCGAGTGCCCAACATTCGTCTCAGGTTGTGACCACGAGAATAGAATGATATCGACACACTCCATCGTAGTTAAACCGCCTCCGCACGGGATTGATTGGAGGTAGAAGGATGTAATTCTTCCTTCATTGATCAACATTTGAAATATTTCCTCCATAGGTTGGCCCAGATAGGTAAACTCCTCCTCGATTGGCAAAATCCCGACGGGCTTTAGCATTTGCTCTCTTTTTAACCTTATCCTCCATAGCTTCGCTTTCAAGGTGATGGTGGAGCATTCATAACAAAAGGAAGGAGATAGCATGCTCTCGCTCAATTAATCATGGCGTGTGACTTGATGATGTCATGGGTCACCGCTCGCCAATTGCTCAATTTGTTTGCAAAGAGCTTTCATCTTTCGCTCCATAAGTAAATCGAACTTTTCATAATCCCATTTGTCAACACCATCTTGATGGTCGGGGATGATTCATCGTTAAAACTCGAACTCTGCCCAAAGGCTCCAACTCGATCATGTTAACCTCTTCTTCTTTGTGGTTGAGGAAGAGGGTTGTCTTGCACATGAGGTTGATCTGGTTTGGTGACCACGATCTCACCGTTGTTCATTAAATCTTGGATCTTGTGTTTCAAGGCCCAACAATCTTGAGTATCATGTCCAGTGTGTTCCATGATAAAGCACACTTCCGAGTAGCATTAAAACCCCTCCCATTAGGGTCAGCTAGTGGAAGAAGACGTGTGATTTTCTTCTCGAGTAGTCAAGAGCAAGAATATTCTCGAGCGAGTCCCCTAAGGGTGTGAACGTTCGAGGACGCTTTTACTTCTCACTTTTAGGCAATGGAGGGTTTGAAGATCGTGCTTGGAAAAGGGAGTAGTTTCTCCTCCGTGATATAGGCATGTTCTCGACCCGCTTTTCGATCCTTGTAGTATCATCAAGGAAACATCCTCCTCTTTCTTTTTATGGATTCTCCGGGTTGTTTCCATAAGATCCGATTGATGTGCTCAAAGAATCGCTTTAAGAGCAGCTAGGTCTTGAATCTTACCAGACTTCAATCCCATCTCAGCCATTTCTCCGTGTTTGATCATTTCAGAGAATGGTTTGCCGATACCGGCTAAAACTCTCTCATAGAAAGGAGCTTCCTGTATATCTATGAAAGTCATGACCATTTTTGATTCTGTCATGGAAGGAATAACTTGAGCAGCAAGGCGCCTCCACCTTTGAGCATACTCTCCGAATGACTCATTAGATCGCTTTCTTGACCTTGGTAATTTGGTACCTGGCGTGAGCCATCCGAGATTGAAAACTCAGATTGAGTGAGGAAGGCGTGAGCTAGCTCTTCCCAATGCATGGATCTTTGAGTTGTCTAACTGGATACCATGAACGGCTTTTCCAAATGACTTTTTTGGAACAAATGCATTTCTTCTAAGCTTCTCATTTTCCGCATAAGATCCAAGTTCTCCAATGAACACTTTCAAATGTGTATAAGGATCCCCTAATCCATCATATTTTTCAAAATCGGGGTTTTGAATTTCTCTCGATAATGAACCCGGTGAAATATGCAAAGGTCAAGATATGAAACACTTCCATGTGTTCCAATCCTTTGAGAACACGGATAGTTTCCTCCATTTGAGGACCTTCTTCCGATGTCACCGGTGTCCGGATCTCCTTTGAGATGGTTGTTTTCGTGGTCTTTGTTGGTCAGATCCAACCGAGGTTCTAGAATTGTTTTTTCCAAACCTCGAGCTCCTCCTCATGAAGAGGATTCTCAGTATGTGTAGGCATCTTCGCACCTCGAGTAGATTGATGCAATTTTTTCAAGAGATAATTTGTTTAAATCAGATAATTTGTTTACTCAATCCACAAATTTTCTCGAGAAACAGATATTAGACCGGGTCAAGAAGACATGATTGGTCAGAGGCTCGTGGCCTTTTTTGGATTTTGAGCGTAAATGTGCCCAATTGCTTCCCTACAAAAGACTTATATAGTTTAGTCTTAGGGATAATGTAAATGTTATCATGATGTGCCCATTTTAGGAATACGGTCCTGAAAAAAACGGTTGTTAATTGATAACATGTCATGTATGCACAGATATTCTTCATATTTTCCATTACATATAGATGATCATGGAATAAAATTACAAGTAAATGCTTTTACAAGTAATTGAAAATGGAAAGCATGAAGAGACTTTCTCCGCTTTTGGTTTATCGTAGGTCGACCTATCTTAGGGTTACTCTCGCGGCTTTTTTGGCATGAAGGTTCCCAGATCATCGCAATCTACTTGACGGAAAGTTAATCCTGCCTTTCAACTAGAGCGAATCTGGTGGTGCCTTTCCCGAGCCTCGCTGAAATTAGTCTTCCTACGAGTCCAAAGAATCAAACACCGATGTGATAGCCTCCTGTGTGGAGGAACCACAACAACATACATTCACATACAACGTGTCTCACCGCTTATGCAAAATGATGACATGTGCGAAGCACTAATATCACAGATAGATATTTAGCAAAGGCAAGAAGTAAAAAATGCATTCATACATTCATCATAAATGTAAATGCAACATTCACACACAAGCATATAATAGCTTTGAAAAGCTTGTAATAGCGGCTTAAGCCCTCTTACTAGAGTCCCCAAAGAGTCGTCGCCACCGTCGACGCCGGGATTTTTAGTTGTCCTTTTCACATTTGTTCTTTTTGGTTCTCATGTTAATGTGAGATTTGTTTGAAAAAACAAGTGAAAAAGGTCCGATATGTGTAATGTCGACGATTTGACTTTTAAGAGTCGCCATTTGGTGTTTTTAATCGGTTGCACTAACGCAAATCGAAAAAGGTTTGCACATCGACCCAAAGATGATGACACCGCTAAACGGGTCCGTGAAACCGAGATTCATTTGGGTTCGGGGGCTTGATTATGCGGAGGGAAGGTGTTAGCACCCCCACATCCGTGTTTCCACTGATGACCGCCACTTCTCAAAGAAATCATATATGAATATGTGTGTGTGTGTGTGTGAGAGAGAGATCAATGTGCAATTATTTGAAAGTAAAGTGCAGAGGCCTCGCTCGCACCTATATATATACAAAGGGTTTGAATTTATAGAAAAATTCAGCTTTTAAGCAAGATATAAAGAATGAAGTTTTGTAAAAAAGGTTTTTTTCAAACCCCGTGCTCAATAGAAATTGAGACCTTTTCATACTTCCATTTTATTATTAAAATGTTCTATTTTGTTTGCTTTTATTTTTGAGATGCGAGGCATCTTCGAGAAAATAATATACAAAGAAGTGTCGAACTCCTTATGGGCATGATAACCATCCAAGGAAATTCATACATCGTAAATAATGTACAAGTCGCTTACAACAAATTTGAAAAAATGTCCATCACGGAACCGAATCTAGATTCAAGAGACCTCAATCAGTGATCACATGATTCCTAGGCTCACATGATACCGCAGCTTATATGGAAAGCAATAGCGCTTATATATATATAAAAGTAAAGATATATATATATATATATATATATATATATATATATATATATATATATATATATATATATATATCAACCAACCACCACGAAGCAACTCCATGGGGATCGAAAATGTAAATAAAGCAAAGAATGTTATCAACCGCCACGTAAGTAAACTCAAAGTGACGAAAATGTAAATAAAGTCAGAAAGCGATCAACCGCCACGGCAGTAAACTCCAAAGGACGAAATGTAAATAAAGTCAGAAAAGCGATCAACCGCCACAGTAAGTAAACTCCAAAGTGACGAAATGTAAATAAAGTATATAAAAGGCCAATAAGTAAACTCCAGCCCGATAAAATGTAAATATATATATATATATATATATATATAAGCAATAAACGCACCTCTGATGTAAAATCCACGCTCATCATCGATATGTCCGATAACAATTATATATATATATAATATATATAAAAGCAATAAACGCTCCGATGTAAAATCCAGTGCTCATCGATATGTTCTATATAATAATTATATATATATATATATATATATATATATATATATATAAAAAAGCAAGTAAACGCCCGCATATAAGTCTAGGCTCAATCGAGGCATAACTCGATAATGTTAGTCCATATATAAATATATACATATATAAGTATATATATATAGATAAAATGAAAACCACGAATCAAGTCCGCATACACACACACACACGACTCTCAATCTCAATGTAGAATAAAGTGTGCAAAGATGAAGAGAAAGGCTTTATAGAGTGTGAGAAGGCTTACAAAGGGCTTCCAATGAAGACTTCTATGACTCTATATATGGATAAATACTCACCCCCCACGGGTAAATGTATAGCTATATGTGAGCTAACAGTGTGTTTAAAAAAGAACAAACACTCAATATGGGTGTGTATAAAGCAAATTGGGCAGGGCTTCCTTGCCTTTTCTTTTTTTTTTTAAATGGCCACACCAAGCCCTCTATTTATAGAGGGGGGAGTCACAGTGTACCATGCTAGGTAGATGCAGATGCACTGCACCGATCGCCAAGGTGCCCCGGTTTCATGGGTCCCGTCTGTCTCAAGTACTTGCATTCGCAATCACTTGTAATGTCCACTCGAACTTGCAGAACTTCAATCTGAGCATCCTAACGAGGTATATACGACCTTCTTCAGACTGCTTATGTCGAGAGTTACGCAATGACATGGATTAGAGGTTGTACGAAGTCAGGAAGAGGGGAACATGCCCATGGTCTTCAAGCTTCAAATTCTATCTGGTATACTGCCACACGTAATAGTCACTCGGGATTGGAACTCCTTGGTTCTTGTAGGAAATTGTTGTGTGTATGTATGTCTGAAGTGTTGAGCTGACGCGCAAGTGTTGAGGTAGCAAGATGACGTGTGACTCTTCATCGGGGTTATCACCTATTTGAGTTAAAAGTAGACGTTGCTCAGGGTTACATCTGAGATTGAACTGCTTGTTTGAATGCCGCAATGTCATCTGTAAGTGTGCCTGTTTTCCCGATGTTAGCTCCGGGTCTAAGGTACGAGTGCTTCGGCGGTAGGTCTGATTGAACATGATCGTATGTATTTAAAACAAGCATTTTCGGAGTTATCGCCGGAACTACAACATCATTCCTTGGTGTTATCGCCAAGGATGAAACTTGGGGTTATCTTCAAGGTTAGAAATGATCCTTCCGGTGTCTGTTCTGGGGTTAAGACTGATATTCCCAGTGTGTGGTCCAGGGTTGAAACCGAACTTCCGGTAGTATCCGGAATGGATGTTAGCTGTCTTCCAAGGTTATGTTCGAAAGATGAATCTGCCCTCCTATAATGTTAGTAATAGGTGTGCAAAAAATTTCGAGTGTCTACAACTTTTAATGAAATAAACTTCTCAATTTCTACATAGTATCAAAGCATGGTCCATTAATGCACTGCTTTTTTTTCTTTTCATAGAAA
The DNA here is from genome assembly GCA_020205615.1 of Panax quinquefolius. NCBI lineage: Eukaryota > Viridiplantae > Streptophyta > Magnoliopsida > Apiales > Araliaceae > Panax > Panax quinquefolius. Next base: position 68,612,962 of record CM035156.1, on the reverse strand, counting down.
CCTTGCATGGTCAGTTTTTCTTGGAGAAATTGAGATCATAATAGGGTTCTACAGTGCCAGGTAACCTAATTGGAGTTTTCAATTTTTTGACCCATCGCCGTACACGCCGCCCACATGCCTAACCTCCGACGCCACGCACCGACGTTGATTGGCTTGTGTGAACTTTTTCAGTGAGTTTTTTCTGACAAAGTTTGTTCCGTCCTGGTCGCCTCTCTCTCTTCTTCCTATCTACAGTGGATTTAAGGTGATTGGTTGAGTTTTTTCATAACCCTTAACAGTGTTAGTTTTTCACTGTTAAACAAACTGAAGTCTTGAAAAGGTGTGATTCTTGTTACTTTGTCTTCCTATCCTTGTTCTTGGAGTGTTATACAATCTCTTTATATCATTTGGAAAGTTTATTCTCCTTGGTATAGATTGTATCTCCTTATTAGTACTCTTTTATGGCGGAACAAAGTGGTGCAAGCAGTAAGGTTTAGAACAGTGGAATGGAACAACAAGGCTCATTCAGGAGCCATACACTTAATTCAGCACTGGTTCTAAGTCCCTTCAAACTGGATGGAACCAACTATTTGGCATGGTCTAAAGCATGCCGCATGTCAATTGAGGCAAATCGTATGCAACACTTCATCAATGGAACAACCACTATGCTTAAGAAATCAAGTTTGATCCAAGAGGAATGGAAATCTGATAATTCTATGGTAAAAACATGGATTTTTAATTCCATGGAACCTAGTATGCGGAGTAGTTACATGTTCTTAGACACTACCTATGAGCTTTAGGAGGCTATCTCTCAAACTTTCTCTGTTTCTAGTGATATGTCTAAGGCATATGATATTCGTAAAAGGATTTGCGAGCTAAGTCAAGGGGAGAAGACTGTGGCTCAGTATTTTACATAAATTAATGCTCTTTGGTAGGAACTTGATCATTATCGGGACTTTTCAGCTAAATATCCAGAAGATGCAACAGCTTATCAAAAGTTTGTTAGTGCAGATAGAGTTGTAGATTTCCTGGCTGGAATGAATATAGAATTTGATCAAGTTCAAGCACAGTTGATTGGTCAGACACCTTTTCCATCGTTATGAGAGGCTCATGCTAGAGTCCAACAAGAGGAAAGTAGGCATCGGGTGATGATTTTAAATTATGTTGATCGATCCGCCATGGTTGTTTCATCTCCTAAGTTTGGCTTCACTACTCAATCTCCTGTTGAGAAGGAATCTCATAAATGTGATTATTGTGGAGGTAAGAACCATACCAGAGATCGTTATTTCAAGCTACATGGACGTCTTAAAGGGCAAGGGGGTAGGTTTGGTAGTGGTCGTGGATGTGGATCTCAGGCCTATATGACTACTACCACACCTCAAGTTGATACCTCCAGTGCTTCAGACACTACTTCTGCGCTCACTCCTTAGGAAATCTCAGCTTTTCAAAAACTCTATTCCAAATCCACTTCTTCTCATTACGCTCAGTCAGCTATACAATCTTGTGCTCTTAATGTTTTATCAACTTGCTTAGTTGGATCATTGACACAGGTGCCTCCGAGCATATGACCGGGTCCTCCACCCTCTTTACTTCATACACGCCTTGTTCTAGAAAAGACAAGGTTCGCGTAGCTGATGATTCCCTCTCTTCTATCTCTGGGAGAGGTCTGTAGTTTGTACCCCTTCTTGGCATTGTCATCTATTCTTCATATTCCTTCGTTCACTACAAATTTGTTATCTGTTCAATGTCTTTTTGAATCCTTAAACTGTTCAGTAACTTCTTTCTCATCTCATTATGTTTTTCAGGACTAGGTGACGGGGCTGAAGATTGGCAGTGGTAGTGCAGGTGGTGGTCTCTATTACTTAGATATTCTCTCGTCGAATATGTTCCCTACTCAGGCTCTTCACTCTACTTCTGACTCAAGTTTGTCTTCTCTCCATCAGTGGCATCGACGCTTGGGACATCCCTCCTTTTCTATTTTAGAGTATTTGTTTCCATCTTTAGTTCAACAATGTAATAAAACTCAGTTTTTGAAAGACCCCGAATTTTATGAAATGAAAATATTCAATTTTCCTATAATTATTATTCTATTTAGTAATTGCTTAAATTGATAAAAGGTTAAAGTTAAGGGTGATATTTGACAATTTTGCAAAGAAAGCAAGTTGATATAAAATATTCGTTTTATCGGGGAATATTCATTTTAATAGGGAATATTCGCACGATGACATAATCATTGGTGGACCCCACAACGAAAGTATTGTCGTATTTAGAAAACGACAGAATTATCATTTTATAAAAATAATAGCGAAAGTTTTACCGTTAAACTGTTAAACTACCCGGTAGTAAAAGTATAGTAATACGCGTGGTTACATAGTAGCACACGGTATTGATTATTGATGCTTACGTAAGAAGTCACTCAGTTATACTCAATTATTGCTATAGTAATTGTTGCATCATATCTCTCATATTATTGATTCAATTATTGTCACAGTATCATCTGCATAATATTTTATATTATTAAATCAATAATTGAGACGACAAAGTTATTCATATTATTATTTGCAATATCGACGATTATCAGAAGTTCTGTCGAGGAGAGGTTTGGTCACCTAATCATGCGCTAATAAGGAGAAATCCTTATCGAAAAGCCCCCTCTTTCCTGGAAACGACCTTGTTGTTAAATATTTTGAGTTATAATATTAATGATGAATAAGTTCGTGTTGATTAAAGATGAAATTGATAGTTCCATTGTGTTGGAATTATTAGTGTTTGTGGAAATCGACATTTATTTCGATAATAATTGATGTTTGGAAGTTATATTGACCAATCGGGTAATTAATCAGATAAATGAGCAATTAATTGCTATTAATTCACATGCTTATAACTATGTGTTCACATGTGTGTATTATTGATTCACATGTATGTACTATTAGGGGAGATGGTGCAAGATTGATAATACTTGCATGACTAAATTAAAAATGAAGGTATAGATAAATGTACTATACTGTAATTATTTTTTTCACATGTATAGAACTATTGAGTCACATGATTGTACTATTGATTCACATGATATACTATTAGGGGAGGTGGTGCAAGTTTGATAATACTTGCAGGACTAAATTAAAAATGAAAGAAAAGATGAAGGTATTATACTGTAATATTTTGAGCCCCAAAATGTGCAATTATCGAAACTATATTTTCCTATAAATAGAAGCTCATTCTTCCTTCATTCTCACCAATTCACTAAGACTCACAAGAGAAATTATAGAGAGAGAAGCTATAGAGAGAAAGAAGAAGAGAAGTCCGCTACTTCACTATTCTAGTATCCAGTCTTCTTCTGAGGTAAGGGGTATTATTTATTTCATATTCTGAAGAGATATTATTTTTCGTATTCGTATGAATATTATTTTCGTTCAATATTCATAAAGAATATTATCTTCGTTCAATATTCATAGGAATATTATCTTCGTTAAATATTCGTTGGAATATTATTTTCGTTCAATAGTTGTAAGGGATGTTATTTATGTTCAATATTCGCTTGAAATAATATTTTCTTCCATACTTTATAGTATGTAAGTAATATTATTTCGTTTCTGCTTTCGAATTCTATACTCATTTTATTAAAGTTTTGGCTTCTATACTCCATGAAATTAGTAGAATATCCTTGAAATTTATGCTTCATCTAGTATCGTTTCATAAGGATATTTTTTGCACATTCTTATTAAATTTTAAGCTTTTCATGCCGAAGTACTGTCCATGAGTACTATTCATTTATACGATACTATTCACAAAAGTACTATTCATGGGTACTATTCATAAAGTACTATTCACAAAGTACTATTCACGAGGTACTATTCCTAAAGTACTATTCACAGGATACTATTCACCCGTGTACTATTCACCCACAGTACTATTCATGACAAAAATTGATTTCGACTTTGCTGTCCAAATCATTTTTGATACAATATTATTCTTGAATTTTTCTTCATAAAGTAGTATCATGTTGGCAATTTGAACATTATTGAATTCTAGATAAATTAAATTATAAATCTTTAAAAATATATCCTTTGTTTCTATTAATTGAATTCTTATATCATTGTCATCATCCTCATGCTTATATTATGATGAAAGTCATCTTTGGCTTACGTGCATAGATGGACTGTTGATTGGTATGATTATGACCAGGAATCATTCGGTATAATCATAACCCGTAATGTTATAAATGATAAGGTAAAAATCATCATCATCCGTAGTGGTTGATGGATGATTTATTAGTATGATTATGACTGAGAATTATTCTAAGATAATCATGACCATTGATGATTACATGAATATCCATGGCGTAGTAGTGCGGGGATGATTCAAGATGTGATTTATTTATTAAACCGAGTCTCAAATGATAAAGTTGATGAAAAACATTTTAAATCATAGAAGATAGCAGATATCATGCTCTACTTGACTCTTATAATGGTTTTGCTTATTCCACTGCAGCTTGTTGATCTAAAACTTGTTGTCTATTATATTCTATCGGTTGTTATCTTTGTTGAAGGCTAAAGATAATTTATTCTCATTATCTTGAGTCATAATATTTTTTTTGAAATTTAATTGAAATTTCACCCTTACTACTACAAAATAATAAATAGACAACGCTTAAAAGATAACATTTTTATAAAAAACCTTGTAGTATTTTTTTTCACAACGTTTTTTAACAAAATGTTGTAGATACATATGAAAAAACGTTATCTATTTATAAGAGTAATTTTTGATTTTTAATAGATAACATTTTTAACCAAAAACCGTTATGTTTGTAAAAAACACGGAGCTCTTAAATCAAAACATAAAATTAAAACAGCTAACTTATATGTCTTTCTTTGCTATGTCTTTCTCTGCTCTCTTTAATTTGCTCACAAAACCAAAACCCTAGTTATCGATCTCTGCTGCAATGCCGCCAAAGTTTGACCCATCTCAAGTCGTCGATGTGGGCGAGAAATAGATCCGTTCCTGGTGGTGGTGGGTCGAGCTCAGAAATCATGGATTCGAGCCAAGATCATAGATCGGAGGGGTTGTAGTGAACGTTATCGCAAGCGAAATGAGAAAGGCCATCATGTTGAGCTTGGCCCATCACTTCTTCGAGGTACTCGAGTTTCCGGGCAACATCCGCCATGTCAGATGACCGAACTTTATAGCCCAGAACAGCCAAACGCTCGTCAACTACCATCTCTCTGTTCCGGCAATAGGATTCATGCATCATCCTCAATGAACATTCTAGAATCTAAATAATCAATTTACACCTCAAACAAAAGCTCCTTTGGTACTCAGATTTTTCATAAATGCCCAGGTTTTAATCGAGCTATAACGGCTAGATTAAGTTTGAATTTCCCTTTAATTTCTCCCCAAGACAATTGGGGCATATGGGCAGCTCTCTTCGCCACTGGCGCAATCGGCTTGTGGTAACTTTTCTCTCTTACTTCACTTTATTCACTCCACTCATCTTAATTTCTTTATGAGTCTGTTTGCTTGCCGAGAAATTTGTAAGAAAAGAGAAATTAATTTAAAGCCCAAATCAATTTGAAGTCCAAAACTTGAAATTGAAGGCCAAATTTTAACTAAATTTCAATTTTATGGAATTGAAAATGTGCTTTCGATTCCAAGACTTAGAATTGAGTTGCCAAAAGTAGCTTGAGTTATGTTTTCTTTTATCCATGTTTTGTTGCAACTGGGCCTCATACAAGCTTCATTGTTTTTTTTAATTTGGGTTTGTAAGATTATTATGAAACCTAAGGTTTGAAGTTTTTATATTTTTATATTATTTTCTTCAGTTTTCTTGGCAAGAAACAGTAAATAGGATGCTGATGTGTGAATCTGGGTTAAAGGTCAAAGAGAACCAAGATTGGGAGAATGATCAGTGCTGCGTTGGTTAGCAATTTGGTTGGGTTCGCAGCCAGTAATTTGAGAATAATTCCTTATAAAGCCCCAGCATACTCAGGTTGTTTTTGAGTATCTTCTACCATTGACAATTCCCTTGTTGTTGTTTAGAGCAGACCTGCTGCAAGTGATACAATAAACTGGGACATTGTTCTTTGCTTTCTTGCTTGGAAGTTGGATCAGGTCATACTTTTAAGCATTGCTATTTAATATTCTACGAAAGATGTATTTGGTTTCTTTCTTTTGCTTGAAATTTGTCTTACCACATGTAAAAAAATCCTGAATATTATCAAATTGCTTATAGTATTATTGACAGGTACCTCAAGGTGACCCTTCTGATTTATGGCACATTTTGACTATAAGATTCTAACCTCCAACTGGTAATGTGAATGCCACTCATGGACGATAATTGGAAGGTTCCAACTGCAGTATGTTGGGGCCAAAGAGACCGCTGGCTAAGCTATGATAGAGTTGAAGATTTCTATAAAGACTCGAAGCATCAATTGATTCAACTTCCTATGGTGAGAAGCATTCCTCAAGTCTTCCATTTGCATTTTTATACAACCAATAGTTGCTTAATTTTTACAAGCTAATTTCTTGCTTTTGCAGGCAAGGCATCATGTACAAGAGGATTCTGGTGAAGAACTAGGACAACTCATTGCTGGAACGGTACGCATGCGGGCTATGTTTATCATGGCATGGACGGAAAGACAATTAGTAGATCTTTTCACGAAGGATGTTTTATATGATCTGTCCAGTATTTTCATCATAGCAGCCTTACTTCGTTTCCTACAAAGTAATTCTTACCCATTAGTTGCTATATTGAAGTTCAAGCAAAGTACATGTATTATTTAAATTTCTGTAGCAGCAACACTGTCAAGATATAGAAAATTATCACCTACCTAAGCATTAATTTTATTCTGAGATAAAATTTAGTCTTCATTTTAATGTCATATATCTCTGTCAATCTCTATTTATGGGGGAAAGCCAATTCATCAACCCACCAGCTTTGAGGAATTGCTAGGTGCACCTTTGAGGATAGGATTCTGATGAGTGACATTATTTTCTTGCGTGCATGGACCCAAGTTGAAGTTCCTTGCTTTTACAACCCTTTGACAATAGCTCTGCAACGTCGTGATCGGCCCTGGGAAGGAATGAAAACTGTAGCTGAATTGAGGAGAGATCGAAATCTTCCAACTCCTGTAAACAAAGATTCACTTTACAAGGTAATTTATGATAATGGGTCATTAATTGAATAATTACATAGACTTTCCGTTTCTTCTACTTTTACTCTCATCTGAACTCTTTTATTTCATTTTGCTAAATAGCCAATTGAAGGGAAGCTTAGAAAGTTCAACCCGTTGGTTATAAAAGGAAGCTGATGGTATCCCCTGCAAGTAAGTTTATAAAAGTAATTTTTGTCTATGGCATTGAATATGGATAATGGTATCCCCTGCCTCTGCTATAGTAATATAAACTTCATGTTGTTCAGTTTTTAAAAGAGCAAGTTACGCTATCTGCATCTGATATTTTGATGGATCAAGTTAGTACCATTATGCTTTATGAACTTTAGTTACTATGCGACACCATGATCCACCTCCTCCGTCTATTTATAGATAGCTTTGTCGTATGCAAATTGCAAATTAACTTTTTTCTATATTCTACTATTCTTTTTGTTAATATCTGATATTTATTGTTGTTTTCCATCTTCGGGTCGAGCCACATATGGATTGATCACAACTCACTATCTAACTGTGTTGATGGCCTTGTTGATGCTGTCATGGGCTCAACTGCCATGATGGCTTAGAAATTATAACTTGACTTGTGTTTAATAAAATGCAACTACCATTTCCAGGTAGCTCAGGTGCAGGAGGATTTTCTCTTCAATTTGGGTCCATAAGTCCAAGTTTTATGAATGGAATGCAGGTATGGTGCAATTTTGCAGTACACAGTCTATGTTGTAAGCTTTTGTCAATTGCATGGAGCTCAATAAGTTCTAGTCCATTAACTTTTGTTCCTAATAATAGGATTTGATTTGTATGATGTGAACATTTTAAAGAATGTTGCACAGCTGCCAGCCTGCTACAATAATGTTGGACCTAATGCTGGGTAATGGGGGGTTCATCTACATGTAGGCGACAACTTTGGCTGCAGTGCCACCTTGATTTAGCTGCCGATTTATTGTCTTATGTTAGTCACCTATATTATTTTAAAATTATCCTATTTGTTGTTACTTAATTTCTTTTTCTAGTTTTGTGCAAGTTTTAGTGGCTAATTCATTTATCAATATTTTCTTTGAGGAAATTGACCTTTTGTTTGGTGTCTCGTGTAGCTTGAAAAGAATTGCATTGAGACTTTCCTATGCATTTCAAAAAACTATGGAACAGAGGTGACATTCAGCATTGTGATAACATACAGGATCTATGCATTTAAGACTGTTGAAACTCAGATGTGTACATTTCGAATTTCAATTTAATTGTTATTGATATATGTTTCCTATGTGTTGTTCTAATGCTGAAAAGATGCAATTATTCAACTGCACAATATATTCTACTATATTAAGTTGAGCTTTCATGGAAACATCAAATCCTATGCTTTCTCTTGATTGTTAGACAGGGTTGTGAAGTGTCAGTGAAGGAACTGGACACACTATTATCGTTGCTTTCATATAGAAAGAGAAAATTGGAGCAGGAAGAAGCTGGGAGAAATATACAAATTCTGCTGGACTTCTTGCACTGCTTAAGGAAACAAAAAGTTGATGAGCTTAAGGATGTTTGTAGTGGAACATTTTTTAAGAAGTTTGTACAATGAAGTTGATGAACAAATTTTCTTTGTAATTGGTATATTTTGAATTTGAAATGTATGGATAGTAATATTATTTGTAATATTATTTGTAATTGGTAATAAAGGTGAAACACAACTTTTCTTTCTTTGTTTTTTAATCTACAACATTTTAAAAATGTTGTGTAAATATGCCTAAACGTTGTCTGATATATTAAGTTACAACATTTTTATCCAGAAAACGTTGTGGAATCATACCTTCTACAACGTTTTTAAGCATTTGTTAATTTATGAAAAATAAATCTACAATATTTTTTTCTTAAAAAACATTGTGTAATGTGCTTAACTACAACGTTTTTAAAACGTTGTGTAAGGGTGTCAAATAGATGACACCCTTAACCACGACGTTTTTCTGACTGAAACCACAACGTTTTTTTCGCGTTGTCTATTTACTATTTTGTAGTAGTGCCTTTTCTTTCATTGTTCTCTTCAGGAAATGAGAATATAGCTGAGACGAGTCGAGGAATGGAGTGACGGTCTAGATGTTTGCATTAGTAGTCATCACTATTATGTGAAATAGTGTGATAATAAATAAGGACTTATTTTGAGTTTGAATACTGTCTAGAAGACAATATTTGTATTAAAACTCATAGCTCATGTTGTATAATTAAGTTTGTATTTATATTCAATACCATGTATTTGACGACCCAAGATGGGTGATGTATACCTATTTTGGGGGCGTCACAATTGGTATCAAAGCTTAGGGATATGTTCCCTGGCTGAGATGTGAGACAAGAACTAGGAGGGGAGAAACGGGAAATTCCTTCGCTAGTATGACCTACCTAAGCTTATTTTGGTATTTAATTGGTCGGTCAGAGTATAGGGATAATATGTGACATATTAATTAACCATTGTTTTGTGGAAGTATTTGAGAATGGCAGCTGAAAATGTTAATAATGGAGTGAATGAGACTGTTGAGACACCTTTAATCACCAACCAGGTTAATGTGATGTTAGGAGAAGAAGAAATTAGATCTATCTACGTGGTGAGTGAAGAACTAATAGTTGCACCTGAGTTAGTCGAAGAGGTAGCAACTGAGAATGAGGAAGAAGAGGAACCTGAGGAGGAATTATTAGAAGAACTTTATGATCGAAATGTAGAATTACAAAATCGTATTCATGAGTTAGAAGAGCAGGCTGAAGAACGGTAGGCGATCGTGGAGCAAAGAGATGCAACAATTCAAAATTGTGTTACCTGATATGTGATGCTTGAACAGAAGCACTCTTTGGCAGAGTATAAGATATTAGAGCTGGAATCTGAGAATGCTATGATCAAAGTTCTAATGAAAGAAGAAGCAACTGAACGAATGAGAATAAATGATGCATGGGTAAAAGTCACACGACGCGTTGATATTGTAGAAAAAGACGTCCGATCTAATAAGGCTAAAATACATGAAATGGATTTTGCTTTTTGGACAGCAATTGGGAAAATCTAACATCAAGTTCAGAATTACCCTGTGCAGAGCGGTTAACCCCAATTCGATATGGATCGGAGAGTAATGATTCGAATCATGGATCAGGAATGTGACGAAGCAATTAAGGGTGGAATGCACTATATAGCAAAGTTAAGTCCAACTGGGATGGTGACGCCAAAGGATGTCCCAGACAAGTCAAATTCAGTAGTTTAAGTGAGAGCGTTTATCGAGGAACCCGAACGAAGTTATCACGGGTAAGTTAATCATTAACTCTTGCGAAGTCTATACCTTATTCGATACCGGTTCTACCCAATCTTTTATTTCACCTAGTTGTGTTCAACATTTGAACTTGGCTCTTGAGAAATTAGACTTTGACTTATTTGTTGAAACTCTGTTAGGAGAAACCTTCGTTACATCCACTATTTATAAATCTTGTTTAATTCAAATCGACACTTTCACGTTACCTGTCGATCTTATCTCTTTGAAAATACTTGCATTTGATGTGATTTTAGGGATTGATTGGTCAACTACTCATCATGCTAAAATATATTGTTTTCGTAAGGTTGTTAGCTTTCATATTCCTAACCAACCTATTATAAGCAACCAAACCACTAAAGTCAATCATTGTCATATCAAGCCATAAAGCTTTTCGTTTATTGAAAAACGAATGTTAAGCTTTCTTAGCCCATGTCACGGATTTAAATAAAAATACGACAGATTTGAATGATATTTCTATTGTTAATAAATTTCCTGACGTATTCTCTGAAGACTTCCTGGCTTACCCCAGAGCGTGAAATCAAATTTTGTATTGACCCCAATACAAAACTCATTTCTAAAACCCATAAATATTTCTTTAATCAAAATGAACGTATAATGCGCCAAAGACGTTGGCTCGATCTGTTGAAGATTACGACCATACCATTCAATATTATCATGGAAAAAGCGAACATGGTAGCTGATGCATTGAGTAGAAGATCGTATGCGTTTACGAGTGCGATGTTCTTAACACAAAAACCCATTTTATATAACTTATAAATGATGAAGATAGAGTTAAAGACTCTAGGGACCCACGTGAAGATATCGAATATACAAGTAGAATCGACTTTAATCAATAAAGTTAAAAGCCGCTCAAGCTACAAACTCAGAGCTGATAAATATGAAGAAGAAGGTTCAAGAGGGCGTTATTCTAGAAGAGTCGATGAAGAGAGGAAATCTCAACCCTCGATTTAATTGGCTCATTTGAAATCCTCGATCGAGTAGGAACTGTGGCCTATAGACTCGCTTTACCGCCAAGTATGTCGCGTGTTCATAACGTTTTTCACATATTGATTTTATGTAAATATGTGGACGACCCAAACCACATTATTGAATTAGAACTAGACGAGATAGCAGAAGATTTAAAGTATGAGGAGATACGTGTTAAAATCTTGGATAAGAAGTATCATATTCGACACTCAAAGGTTATACCTCAAGAGTTAGAATCTAAACAAGGTATCCTCAGCTCTTCGGCATACCAAGTATGTACGTAAATTTTGAGGGCAAAATTTCATATGGAGGGGAGATTGTAAGACCCCGAATTTTATGAAATGAAAATATTCAATTTTCCTATAATTATTATTCTATTTAGTAATTGGTTAAATTGATAAAAGGTTAAAGTTAAGGGTGATATTTGAAAATTTTGCAAAGAAAGCAAGTTAATATAAAATATTCGTTATGTCGGGGAATATTCATTTTAACAGGGAATATTTATACGACGGCACAATCATTTGTGGACCCCACAATGGAAGTATTGTCGTATTTAGAAAACGATGTAATTATCTTTTATAAAATAACTACGAAAGTTTTACCGTTAAACCGTTGAACTACCCTAGTAAAAAGTACAAGAATACATGTGGTCGTTAAGAGTAGCACACTGCAGTATTGATTATTGATGCTTAAGCAAGAAGTCTCTCAGTTATACTCAATTATTGCTACAGTAATTGCTGCATCATAACTCTCATATTATTGATTCAATTACTGTCATAGTATCATCTGCATAATATTTTATACTATTAAATCAATAATTGAGACGACAAAGTTATTCATATTATTATTTGCAATATTGACAATGTCTAGAAGTTCTATCAAGGAGAGGGTTGGTCACCTAATTGTGCGCCAATAAGGAGAAATTCTTATCGAAAAGCCCCCTCTTTCTTGGGAACGACCTGGTTGTTAAATATTGTGAGTTATAATATTAATGATGAATAAGTTCGTGTTGATTAAAGATGAAATTGATAGTTCCATTGTGTTGGAATTATTAGTGTTTGTGGAAATCGACATTTATTTCGATAATAATTGATGTCTGGAAGTTATATTGACCAATTGGGTAATTAATCGGATAAATGAGCAATTAATTGCTATTAATTCATATGCTTATAACTATGTGTTCACATGTGTGTACTATTGATTCATATGTATGTACTATTAGGGGAGGTGGTGCAAGATTGATAATATTTGCATGACTAAATTAAAAATGAAGGTATAGATAAAGGTACTATACTGTAATTATTTTTTTCACATGTATAGAACTATTGAGTCACATGATTGTACTATTGATTCACATGATATACTATTAGGGGAGGTGGTGCAAGTTTGATAATACTTGTAGGACTAAATTAAAAATGTATGAAAAGATGAAGGTATTATACTATAATATTTCGAGCCCCAAAACGTGCAATTATCGAAACTATATTTTCCTATAAAAAGAAGCTCATTCTTCATTCATTCTCACTAATTCACTAAGACTCACAAGGGCAATTATAGAGAGAGAAGCTATAGAGAGAAAGAAGAAGAGAAGTCTGCTACTTCACTATTCCAGTATCCAGTCTTCTTTTGAGGTAATGGGTATTATTTATTTCATATTCTGAAGAGATATTATTTTTCGTATTCGTATGAATATTATTTTCGTTCAATATTCATAAAGAATATTATCTTCGTACAATATTCAAGGAATATTATCTTCGTTAAATATTCGTTGGAATATTATTTTCGTTCAACAGTTGTAAGGGATGTTATTTTTGTTCAATATTCGCTTGAAATAATTTTTTCTTCCATACTCTGTAGTATGTAAGTAATATTATTTCGTTTCAGATTTTGAATTCTATACTCATTTTGTTAAAGTTTTGGCTTCTATACTCCATAAAATTAGTAGAATATCCTTGAAATTTGCACTTCATCTAGTATCTTTCACAAGGATATTTTCTGCACATTCTTGTTAAATTTTAAACTTTTCATGCCGAAGTGCTATCCATGAGTACTATTCATTTATACGGTACTATTCACAAAAGTACTATTCACGGGGTACTATTCATCCACAGTACTATTCATGACAAAAATTGATTTCTTTACTGTCCAAATCATTTTTGATACAATATTATTCTTGAATTTTACTCCACAAAGTAGTATCATGTTGGCAATTTGAACATTTTTGAATTCTGGATAAATTAAATTATAAATCTTTAAAAAAATTTCCTTTGTTTCTGTTAATTGAATTCTTACATCATTGTCATCATCCTCATGCTTATATTGTGATGAAAGTCATCTTTGGCTTACGTGCATAGATGGACTGTTGATTGGTATGATTATAACCAGGAATCATTCGGTATAATGATAACCCATAATATTATAAATGATGTGGTAAAAGTCCTCATTGGCCCGTAGTGCATTAATGGACAGTTATTGGTATGATTATGACCAGGGATTATTCGGTATAATCATGACCATTGATGATTACATGAATATCCTTGGCCCGTAGTGCAAGGATGATTCGATGATGTGGTTTATTTATTAAGCCGAGTCTTAGCGATAAAGTTGATGAAAAAATTTTAAATCATAGAATATAGTAGATATCATGCTCTACTTGACTCTTCTAATGGTTTGCTTATTCCGCTGCAGTTGTTGATCTAAAACTTGTTGTCTATTATATTCTATTAGTTGTTATACTGTTGAAGGCTAAGGATAATTTATTCTGCATTATCTTAGTCATAATATTTTTCTTACTAGGCTAGTTGAGCTCACCCTTTTCTTTCATTGTTCTCTTCAGGAAATGAGAATATAACTTGGATGAGTCGGGGAATTGAGTGACGATCCTGATGTTTGCATTAGTAGTCCTCACTATTCTGTGAAATAGTGTGATAATAAATGAGGACTTATTTTGAGTTTGAATACTGTCTAGAAGATAATATTTGTATTAAAACTTACAGCTCATGTTGTATAATTAAGTTTGTATTTATATTCAGTACCATGTATTTGGCGACCCAAGATGGGTGATGTATACCTATTTTGGGGGCGTCACAGTTTTTGTGTGAACCATGTTAATTGGGGAAACACAAACGTTCTGTTTATCCTTCTATTAATAGTCGACATTCAAAATCTTTTGTTGTTATACATTATGATGTGTGGGGGCCCTCTCGGGTTGTTTCCCGTTCTGGTCATTGATGGTTTGTTAGCTTTATTGATTGTCATTCTCGTGTAACTTGGCTTTATCTTCTTCATTCCAAAGTTGAGGTGTTTGATTGTTTCCAGGAATTTCATAAAATGATTCAAACCCAATTTGAAGCTAAAAGTAAAGATTATCCATAGTGATAATAGTCGTGAATATCTATCTCAGCATGGCATTATCCTTCAAACCTCTTATGTCAAAACTCCAAAACAAAATGGAGTGGCAAAAAGAAAGAATCACGACTTACTAGAAGTAGCCCACACCCTTAAGTTCACTATGAACACCCCTAAATTTCTATAGGGCGATGCTATTTTGACTGCTGCTTTTTTGATAAATCGACTTCCTGCTAGAATTCTTGGGAACAAAACCAATATCTTTGCTTCACCACACAACCAGTCCTTCTCCTTCACCTCGAGTCTTTGGTTGTGTGCGCTATATTCATGATAAATCTCCCACTCGGGGAAAATTAGATCCCAAGTCTCTTCTTTGTGTTTTCATTGGTTACTCTCCCACCCAAAAAGGGTATAAATGTTATCATCCTCCTTCACACAAAGTCTTCGTCACTCGGGATGTAACCTTTTGGGAATTGGAACCTTTTTATTCTTCTTCACCTTCTCCTCGGGGGGAGGATGTCATTGGTGAGGAGAAGCTTCCTCCTGAGGCTGGCATTATAAGTTATATTCTACCCTCTTTTCATGTTCCATCATCCCTTGTTCCTATTGATGTTCCTAATAATTTTACACAGGGGGAGTTATAGAATGAACCTGAGTTGAGAACCTATATTCGAAGAGGCAAGCATAAGGTCACCATTTCTACACCACTACTCCAACCTTGCTCAGAACCTAGTCTTGATAATGCTAATGGTGAGAATCCTAATCCTACTTATTCATCTGATGATACCGATATTCTTATTACTCTTAGAAAATGGGTTAGAGCTTGTACTCAACATCTGATCTCTAATTTCATAGCCTATGATAAATTGTCTGCATCATATCTCTCTTTTGTTTATTCTTTGTCTTCAATACCTGTACCTCAAGGATGGAAAGAAGTAATGAGTGATGAGAATTGGAAATAGTCTATGATATAGGAGATGAATGCCCTAAAAAAAGAATGATACATGGGAACTAGTCTCACTTCCGTACGAAAAAATTCCTATAACATTGTCATCATCCTCATGTTTATATTATGTTGAAAGTCATCTTTGGCTTACGTGCATAGATGGACTTAGTATGATTATGACCAGGGATTATTCGGTATAATCATGAATTGTGATGTTATAAGTGATGTGGTAAAAGTCCTCGGTGGCACATGTAATGCATTGATGGACGCTTTTACGGTATGATTATGACCGTGGATTATTCGGTATAGTCATAACCGTGGATGATTTAATGAATATCCTTGGCTCGTGAGTACATGGATGATTAGAAGATGTGGTTTATTTATTAAGTCGAGTCTCAAATGATAAAAGTTGATGAAAACATTTTTAAATCATAGAAGATAATAGGTTTTATTCTCTACTGACCCTTCTAATGGATCATGCTTATTCAAATTGCAGCTTAAACTTGATGTCTATTGTATTTTATCGGTTTAACATTATCAAGACTATTGATAATTTATTCTCGCATTATCTTAGTCATAATATTTCTTCTTGGGCTAGTTGAGCTCACCCTTTCTTTCTTTTGTTCTCTTCGAAATGAGAATATAGTTTGGGACGAGTCGGGGAAAGGAGTGATGATCCGTAAGATAGCATTAGTAGTCCTCCTATTCTCATTAAATAGTGTGACAATAAATGTAATGAGGACTCCTTTGAGTATGGATATTGTCTAGATGACAATATTCCTATTAGAACTCTCTCGGCTCATGTATTGTCGTATGTTACACGACAGTTGTATAATTAAGTTTGTATTTGTATTTTGTAACATGTATCTGGCGACTCAAGATGGGTGATGTATACCTAATTTTGGGGGCGTCACAAGGGCTTCCTCGCCATTTTCTATTACAAAATGGCCACCCCATGCCCTCTATTTATAGAGGGAGGGGGGGAGCACCATGCAGTGCACCTACTGGTCTTTCTGGTGCCCCAGGCTACGCAGGTCCTGCCGTCTCGAAGTACGTGCACGCATGCAATGTGATGTCCGCTCGAACTTTTAAAACTTCAATCCGGGCATTCGATTGAGGTATATAAGACCTATTTTTGAGTGTTGTTGTCGAGAGCTACACAAATGACATAGTATTAGAGGTTGTAAGAAGTCAGGAAGAGGGGACCATGCCCTTGGTCTTCAAGCTTCAAATTCCATCCGGTTTGCTATCCTGTGTAGTAGTCACTCGGGATTGCAGCTATTTGGTTCTTGTGGGACATTGTTGTGAGGAATATATGTTGAAATGTTGTTGAGGTGGCGCGCATGTGGATTTGAAGTGGCAAAATGACAATTTTGCCCTTTACCAGGGTTATCTCGGGCTTGGGCTAATAAAGCAGTCGTTGCTCAGGGTTATCTCTGAGATTGGGTTGTTGCAAGTGCTAAATGTCCTTAGGGTTATCTCTGAGGTGTGCCTGACCTCCCGGGGTTATCTCCGGGTTTTGACTAAGTGCCTCGGGGTTATCTCCGTGGTTGAAGCTAATTGCAAGGGTTGAAACCAACATCTTCGAGGTTATCTTCGGAACTGTAATTGCACTCCTCGGGGTTATCTCTGAGGTTGAAACTGAAACTCCCAGTGGTATTTCTGGGATTGAAACTGAGCATCTCGGGGTTATCTCTAAGATGGAAAAGGCTTCTCCGGTGTGTTTTCCGGAACTGAGCTAAGCTGTCCTCCGGGGTTATCTCTAAAAGATGATTCTGCCCTCCTGCCATGTTAGTAACAGGAATGCAAAATTTTGAGTGTCTACAGATGCTCCTCTTTATCATATTCATGCAATGCAATGGCATGGATGGGATAAAGAATACTAGACACTTGAAATATGATAAGACAATCATGATGCAATGTACAGCAACATGATGCAAATGTATGATGCATATGGTTTGTTGGACGGTTCTCCAACGGAATGTGATGACTATTTGCTACCACACCTTCTGATGGGAACTGGAGTTATCACTGACCACCCTGATTAACTGCTTGGACGTTCGATTCAAAGCTACCAGGAACTTCAAGGATGTTAATGTTGGGGTTATCACCAAAGTCCTTAATCCCTAGCACAGACTTTCCACTGAGGATGTATCTCTCATGTATAAGAGACCTATGGGGACGTGTTTTGTCTGTTGAGGATGTGTATAACATGTTTCATCATCAGTCCTCCCCGATGAGGATGTTCTTTCCTGGTTTGTATCGCCAGATCTTTCTAGTGTCCTGTCAGAGTTACTATCAATAGTCTGTGCTGTCAAGGTTGCCTGACCTTCGCTGACATGTTCATCAACGGATGAAATCCCTGCTGAAGATAATGTCAAGGCTTCTTGACTTTCATTGACGTGTGCATCAACGGATGAGATCACCGGATGGTTTCCGATGCCTTGCTGGAGTTAATTGCCAATGGATGAATGTAGTCAAGGTGCCTTGACTTTCGTCGACGTGTACATCAACGACTGAATTGAACGAAATTCTCGTTGGGGAATGTTTTGGAGTTACTACCCCGAACTGACGGCATTGGACCTTTCTGAGGTATTACCGAGTGTAGTTTGCAACAATTATGATCATCGGTATAGTGAACCCTATGTTTATGCTAATACCAATGAGTGATATGTAGACCCGCAGTTTGGTCTCTAAAAACCAGGATTTTAGGCTATTCCGCTCAATCGCGTAGCATTTTTATTCCTGATTTGGCCTTTTCACCTTGTAAAATCTCCTTTGCAACTCGAATTGAACCGAGCCGAAGGGGTGGGCCCCACACAGGGGAGCCACAGGTACACTTGCGGCCAGCCGTGGGTGGCCTTTAAGGCACATGTGGCTTTCACAAGTCATCTTTAAACTGCGCCGCACAGGAAATCCGAGAGCTCTTCTTCAAATCTGCTGCGTTCGGGCGTCTTTCTGCAAATTCTGTCTCTGTACAAGTATTTTACATTGTCCTGGTAAAGTATGCATGTTTTCTTTTCCAATTTTTATCCATTGGAAAATGACTTATCACATGAAATGCATCTAAACACATAGTAGTGAATATGCATACTTATATGACATGATAATAAATATTCAACATAGTAAATGTTAGTATTTAAACATGTTGAACATAATGATATGAAAAAAATTAACTTTTGAAACAGTCAAATTGGCACCTTTTGTAAGACCCCAATTTTTATGAATAAAGAATATTTTTTCTCAAAATATATTTTTGAATATTATGGTGTGGATATATTATAATGTTATAGTTGTGGGTAATATTTACAAATTTTACAAAGTAAGCAAGTTGTTATAAAATATTCGATTGGTCGGGGAATATTCATTTGAACAGGGAATATTCGTATGATGGAACAATCATTGGTGGACCCCACAATGGAAGTATTGTCGTAGTTAGAAAACAACATAATTATCCTTTTATAATAATAACGGCGAAAGTTTTACCGTTAAACTGTTGAACTACCCGGTGGTAAAAGTACAGTAATACGCGTGGTTACATAGTAGCACACGGTATTGATTATTGATGCTTACGTGAGAAGTCACTCGGTTATACTTAATTATTGCTACAATAATTGCTGCATAATATCTCTCATATTATTGATTCAATTATTGTCATGGTATCAATACTTTATATTATTAAATCAATAATTGAGACAAAAAAGTTATTCATATTATTATTTACAATATTGACGATGTCTAGAAAGTTCTCATCGAAAGGAGGTTTGGTCACCTAATCAAGGCTACCAATAGGGAGAAATCCTTATCGGAAAGCCCCCTCTTTCCTGGGAATGATCTGGTTGTTAAATATTATGAGTTATAATATTAATGATGAATAAGTTCATGTCGATTAAAGATGAAATTTATAGTTTTATTATGTTGGGATTATTAGTGTTAGTGGAAATCGACATCTATTTCGATAATAATTGATGTTCGGAGGATATATTGACCAATCGGGTAATTAATTGGATAAATGAGCTATTAATTGCTATTAATTCACATGCTTATAATTATTTGTTCACATGTGTGTGACTATTGATTCACATGCATGTACTATTAGGGGAGGTGGTGCAAGATTGATAATACTTGCATGACTAAATTAAAAATAGAGGTATAGATGAAGGTACTATATTGTAACTATTTTTTTCACATGTATAGAACTATTGATTCACATGAATGTACTATTGATTCACATGATGTACTATTAGGGGAGGTGGTGCAAGTTTGATAATACTTGCATGACTAAATTAAAAATGAAGGAAAAGATGAAGGCATTATACTATAATATTTCGAGCCCCAAAACGTGCAATTATTGAAACTATATTTCCTATAAATAGAAGCTCATTCTTCTTTCATTTTCACGAATTCACTAAGACTCACAAGAGCAATTATAGAGAGAGAAGCTATAGAGAGAAGTTATAGAGAGAAAGAAGAAGAGAAGTCAGCTACCTCATTATTCCAGTATCCAGTCTTCTTCTGAGGTAAGGAATATTATTTTTGTTCAGTATTCATAAGAAATAATATTTTCTTCCATACTCTATAGTATATGAGTAATATTATTTCGTCTCGTATTCCTAATTATACCTTCATTTTGGTAAAGTATTGCTTCTATACTTTACAAATGATGTGGTAAAAGTCCTTATTGTCCCGTAGTGCATTTATGGACAGCCCATAGTGCAGGGATGATTCAATGATGTGGTTTATTTATTAAGTTGAGTTTCAGCGATAAAGTTGATGAAAAACTTTTTAAATCATAGAAGATAGTAGATATCATGCTCTACTTGACTCTTCTAATGGATTGCTTGTTCCGCTACAGTTAAACTTGATGTTTATTGTATTATATCAGTTTAAAACTATTAAAGGCTAATGATAATTTATTCTGTATTATCTTGGTCATAATATTTCTTACTGGGCTAGTTTAGCTCACCCTTTTGCTTTTATTGTTCTCTTCAGGAAATGAGAACGTAGCCGGGACTAGTTGGGGAATGGAGTGATGGTCCGAGATAGTGTTCTAGTAGTCCTCACTATTCTATAAAATAGTGTGACAATAAATGTAATGTGGACTCCATTTAAGTTTGGATATTGTCTAGAAGACAATATTCGTGTAAAAACTCTCAGCTCATGTTGTATAATTAAGTTTATATTTGTATTCAGTACCATGTATTTGGCGACCCAAGATGGGTGATGTATACATATTTTGGGGGCGTCACACCTTTTTTCTGCTATTTCTTATCCTATTTGAGGATAAATCAGCTAAGGTGAAAAAGTAAAGTAATCATGGTAATTAGGTTACCCTTACGGATTATGACTTTGATATATGTATGCATATAGGATGTTTATGACTGTGGGCAGGTGTGCCACTGAATGGCCACCTAGTCATGCCTATGTGCATGTGGATAGTCCTGTTTATAGAGGAAACTCAGGCAAAATTTTTCAAAATATAGGCATTGGGTAGACATGCATTTTTAACTCTACTATAGGCGTATGTTAAACTAATGCATGCATGCATGTAGTCATAAAATGCATTTGAAAAAGCTCCAGGTTAGAATTTATCACACCCTTTCTGAGCTAATTTAGAGACTTGTTGTCCAGATATATAGATCCGGATCAGCCGAGTAGTTCCCGCAGGACCACTTCAGGTGTGCGGAGGAGGGCTTCTATTGTGCCTCGATCCCGTTGCGTTAGAAAGCCTCGTCGTCTGGCGAAGGCGGTGATTTATCCTATCCGGGTTGATGTATCGGATGTTGAGGATGAAGAGGAGGATGTACCGGTTGTGGACCCTGCTCCTGCTGCACATGTTCCCCGTAGGGATCTTCTAGGCTTTCAGGTGACTATCCCAGAGATTCTGGGTAACTTTAGTCGACACCCCTCAGTTTACTTGCATACAAACGAGGTAAAAGATGGATTCTGATCTTCCTTCTTTCCTATTAATGAGGAGTAAAGGATTCTGATGTTGATTAGCTCTATAATGCAGGTTCCCAGCTTCACACAGCCTCGAGGGAACTGGTTTAGCATTCACTCTACATACTAGGCTCTGCATCCTGATTATCGAGCGGTTGTACATTGCTGGGGCTTTGAGGCGTTCTTTTCCATCCTACCCTGTCGTTGTCCCTCGGGTTACCTCAGGGCATTGTCTGAGCGCTTGTTTCACCAGACTCAGTCTCTCCATTTGTTAGACTATGATGTGATGATGACGCCGATGGATTGGCGGTTTATCACAGGTATGGAGTTTGGAGGGGTGCCAGTGCCATGTATGGCGAATATTACCCCGATTTCCGTCAGATCCTTGCTAGGTGTCCTGGCTAAGGCGCTCAAGGGCAGGACTGTTCATACAGGTCCTTTGAGCGTAGATGCTATGAGTGGGCTATTGAGTGAGCTCATGCCTAATGATGTGAGAGTCAGGGACCGCATTTTTCGGCGATTATATTTGGTATTTAATTGGTCGGTCAGAGTATAGGGATAATATGTGACATGTCAATTAGCCCTTATTTTGTGGTAGTGTTTAAAAATGACATCTGAAAATGTTGAGATCAGCAATTAAGCACATGAGACCGTTGAGTCACCAACGATCAATACTCAGGATAATGTGCATTAGGAAGGCAATAATCCTCATAAAAACAACAACTTTGACCAAATGATGAACGATGGAATGTTCAGAGGCTTTATGCAATTCATGCAACATCAGGCGAGAATGACTCTTATTCAAAATGCAGGTGGAAACACTAGCAACTCTCGGACGGTCACCGCTAAGCAGTTCAAGGAGCTGGGACCATCGGAGATTTTAGAGAGCCAAAACTACTTAAGGCGGAGACGTGGATAAAGCAGATCACCAAGATATTTGATGTCTTGGGATGCTCTGAGGAACAAAAGGTTCCCTTTACCACCTTCATGCTGCGAGGAGAGGCAGATTACTTGTGGGAATCTGTAAAGCGTACTCAGCCTACCGCACTAAAGATGTCTTGGGAGAAGTTCAAAGAACTGTTCAATGACAAGTACTTTCTTGAAAGTATTCATCACATGAAGGAGGTAGAGTTCATCAAACTAGAGCAAAACAATATAACCATGTCATAGTACGAAGCTAAGTTTGCCGAGTTGTCCCAGTTTGCGTCACACTTGGTTGATAATGAGGAGAGAATGACGCGGATGTTTCTAAGAGGTTTAAAACCCGAGATACATCAATACCTTATCTCTTACAAACTATGTTTGTATTCAGATGTTGTAAATAGGGCTCAGTTATTGGAGCACGATAATGAGTTAACCTAACCAAAAGAGAGCAGCCGACAAGTCGATAGTACCAGTGGTAACAGCCATCGAATCGGTGACAACAAACGTAGAGGTAATCAACATGCCAGAAATGGTAACCACTTCAGTGGTAATCATGTCCAAGACAATAGGAGTGGAAATTTCAAAAAGAGGAGATTCAACAATGATGTAAAGACGTTAGCACCAGCACTCATTGATAAAGAAGGAGAACAACCATCGATCGTATGCTTCAAATGCGGAAGGGAGGGACAAATCAGTCCAAATTGCGCGATACAGTCCAAAGCATGTTACAATTATGGAAAAGAAGGTCACCTAGCCCGATTTTATCGTGCACCAAAGTCAAGTCCAGCTGGGATGGAGGCATCAAAGGTCTTCCTAGACAAGACAAAATCAGTAGTTCAAGGGAGAGCATTTTTCGTAACCTCCCAAAAAGCGAGGAATCCTAACGAGGTGATCACGGGTAAGCTAATCATAAACTCTAGCGAAGTTTATACCTTATTTGATACCGGTTCTACCCATTCTTTTATTTCTCCTACTTGCGCTCAATGTTTAAATTTAACTTTAGAGAAATTCGACTTTGATTTATTTGTTGAAACTCCATTGGGAGAAACCTTCATTACATCCACTGTTTATAAGTCTTGTTTGATTTAAATCGGTAACCGCATTTTACCTGTCGATCTTATCTCTTTGAAAATACTTTCATTTGTTGTGATTTTAGGGATAGATTGGTTAACTACTCATCATGCTAAAATCGGTTATTTTTGTAAGGTTTTTAGCTTTCATATTACTAACCAACCTATTATGCGAATTCAAGCAACCAAACCACTAAAGTCAATCACTGTCATATCAAGCCATAAAGCTATTCATTTATTGAAAAATGGAAGTCAAGCTTTCTTATCCCATGTCACGGATTTAAATAAAAATACGTCAGATTTGAATTATATTTCTATTGTTAATAAATTTCCTTAACGTATTCCCTGAAGAACTTCCTAGCCTACCCCAAGAACGTGAAATTGAATTTTGTATCGACCTTGAACCCGGTACAAAACTCATTTCCAAAGCACCATCTCGAATGGCTCCTATTGAACTTCAAGAGTTAAAAACTCAACTACAGGAATTATTAGACATCGATTTCATTCGTCCTAGTACGTCTCCTTGGGGTGCTATTGTTCTATTCCTGAAAAAGAAATATGGAAGTATGCAACTTTGTATTGATTATCGGGAGTTGAATTATGTCACCATCAAAATAGGTACCCGTTACCTCGAATTGATGATCTGTTTGACCAAATGCAAGGCGCCAAATTCTTTTCAAAGATCGATCTTCGTTCTGGATATCATCAATTAAAGATTAAAACTAATGACATTCCAAAGACTGCTTTCAGAACTCAGTACGGGAATTACGAATTCCTAGTCATGTCTTTTAGATTGACTAATACTCCTGCTGCCTTCATGGATATGATGAACCGAGTATTCAAGGAATATTTGGATCACTTTATGGTCGTCTTTATTGATGACATCCTCATTTACTCCAAAAGCCGTGAAGTCATGAGCAACACTTGAGGCTGATACTCCAAAAGCTTCGTGAAATCAAGCTACATGCCAAGTTGAAGAAATGCGGGTTCTGGCTTGAGGAAGTAGCATTCCTTGGGCACGTGATATCAAATCATGGAATATCTGTTGACCCGACAAAGATTGAAGTAATTCAAAGTTGGGAGCAACCTAAGTCAGTAACAAAAGTACGTAGCTTTCTAGGCTTAGCTGGTTATTATCGGAGATTCGTGGAAGGATTTTCTCGAATCGCTACTCCATTAACTCAGCTAACTCGTAAAGATACAAAATTTAGTTAGAGAGAGGAATGTGAGAAGAGTTTTCAAGAACTCAAGAGGAGACTCATTTCAGCACCTGTTCTGACAATACCATCTGGTTCGGAGGGATTTTTCATACACAGCGATGCTTGAGGCAAAGGTTTAGGATGTGTTCTCATGCAACATGGGAAAGTCATAGCCTATGCCTCATGACAACTCAAAGAATATGAGAGGAATTATCCTACCCATGATTTAGAGTCAAGTGTTTGTCATTTTTTAAGCTTAAGATTTGGAGGCATTACCTGTATAGAGAGAAGGTGGAGATCTATATGGATCATAAAAGCCTCAAATATTTCTTCACTCAAAAGGAACTCAACTTGCGGCAACGATGATGGCTTGAGCTGTTGAAAGATTATGATTATACCATTCAATACCATCCTGGAAAAGTGAACGTAGTAGCTAACGTATTGAGTAAAAGATCATATGCGGGTACGAGTGTGATATTGTCAACGCAAAGGCCCATTTTATATGACTTACAAAGGATGGAAATAGAGTTAAAGACTTCATGGACCCATGTGATGATGGTAAATATACGAGTAGAACCGACTTTAATCGATAAAGTTAAAGCTGCTCAAGCTACAGACCTGGAGCTGATGCGTATGTGGAAAAAAGTGCAAGAAGGTGCTATTCCGAAAGTAAGAATCGATGAAGAAGGAATACTCCGGGTCAACTCTAGACTTTATGTTCCTAACGATTCTGACTTGAAGTATAAAATTATGATGGAGGCGCACAACACAACGTTTGCAATCCATCTTGGGAGTACCAAAATATATCGTGATCTTCGACATACATTTTGGTGGAGCAATAGGAAGAGAGTGATAGCGGGGTTTATCTCAAGGTGTCTAACTTGTCAACGAGTCGAGGCGGAACATCAAGTGCCAAAAGGTCCATTGCAACCACTTGAAATTCCAGAATGGAAGTGGGAGCACATTACCATGGATTTCGTTACTGGTCTTCTATTTCCTCTTTTATAGTTCTAATAAAAGACCTCTGACTCATGCAAGTATACATGGGTCAACAAGTAATACAGAGTAAATAGAGTATCGATCCCACAGAGAAAGTTGTTAAATTCAAACTATCATGCATTAATTAACTCACCAAATTTATATGCCTAGACTAATGACTAAAAGTGTTCAATTAAACTAATTGTGAATAACAACTGAAAATAAGAATACAAATGGAATAAATATAATCTGAAAATAATGGAACCCTAACTTCATTTAATATTTCATCTAATCGCCACTATCATGCAAGAAGTGTTCACATATCACAGGAAAATAGCCAAGAGCATGAATAGAGTTATAACCATTTTTTAATGCATTATAACCTACTTACACAGCATCTACAGATGTTAGACTCTATGTAATCACCAATACAACCAAAATCACTATATATCTATGTGAAATTGCAATTATATTGATTTTAAGCTCAAGCCCTTATTCTAGCTCATACGGTGAAACAGTATATGTCTATCTAGTTCACAAAATACGCAAGCCATATACAACAGCCCCATATTTGCATGTTATCATGATTACAATCCATACCTATATGTTCATTGTCAATTCCATACAAGTACTGAGACGAATGGTGATCAAGCATTCATACATGTAAAACAACCAGGATAGATATTCCATATGATATGCAAAACAATCCTAGCATTTAAATGTGCAACCAAACTATATATTAAAATTCGTTAGAATCCCATAATGGAATTTAGTTTATGGTTGAACCAAAAGTCATTATGGGATCAACGCTAAACATGATCAATGAGTAAACAATTGAAATAAGAAAGATAGAACAATCAAACCCAATCGCTGAATAGAAATCAATGATCAACGTTTAAATCCTCATAGAAATCCAGTAAATAAGAATAGAAATCCACAATGGTAGATAATCCCAAGAAGAATTGGAAAAATAGACGTTAAGGCTTCGTTCTACGTTGGAATCTCTTCCAATGTGTAAACCCTAGTTACTATGATGAAAAAACGCTTAAAGTTATCAAGTTGTTCATTTGACACCCGTCAGAATCCTTTAAAAACCAATTACAATTCATTTAATTAAAAATTAAAATTAAAACAAAATTACAAGATCAAGATCGCTGCGTGTGTACGCCGCCTCTCCAGACTATGTCTCGCGCATTGGCGCGAGACTTACATATGTCATACGCTTGTCGCCTTCAAGTTCTAGTTACGGTTTTTTCTGGTTCTTCTTATCTCGCTTCTTCCATGCTTGATCCTCTTGTTTGCTTGGTCTCCATGCTTCATTGTACCTCTATGCCATGCACATCCCCGCTTTTGCCTCGCCTTCACGCATCTATTTGCCACATGCCTTCTAATACCACCAAAATTAAGCCGATTCCTACACTTATTCACCAAAAGGAGTTTTAAGTAAATGCAATGCAAAATAACATGAAATGCAACTAAAACACAATAAAATGTACTTGAGATGGGCACAATTCGCATGAATTGGTATTCAATAAGTAGGTAAAAATACCACTTATCAAATACCCCCAAACTTAAACTGTTGCTTGCCCTCAAGCAATGCATACTGATGAATAATGAAAATACAACTACAAAAATATGCAACTACTCTATGATGCAAATTAGTCTAACATAATCCCTACCATAATAGAATTTCAGCCCAAATTACCTCAGTGAATCATCGAGATCCAAGAATATAATTTCAAACCAAACTATAAACATAACATCATACACTCAGATAATTTCATATATGCTATAGAGATGCTGTGTGTGTGTGTGATGTTCACCAAAACTTGATCTAAGTAAAGAATACATATGCTACACTGCTCCAAACAGAAAATTATAGTCTAAAGCAAGATTCATGTATATTTATGTAACGCAGACTGTTTCAACATATCAACACAAACTAAGGTTCAACAATGGGTTTATTGCTTTATTGCTACACACGAGGACGATTTACGCACTTTCCCGCGGTGTTTATTGCTATTTTTCTTTTTCTTTTCTTTTTTCTTTTTTTTTCACATGACTATGTAATGTCTTAATCCATTAGGCACACTGCTACCCCTTAGCGAGCTTTCAACCAACGACTCCCAGACCATGAAAGACCTTAGGCGCATCCCCTGGCGCACTTTACTCAAGTAGCTGGGGCCCTATTAAGACTAGCCACGTTATTGCTATTTGATTTTTTTTTATATACATAGCATACCCATGTTTTCCCAAAATTTGCATGTCAATGGCTCATACAATCTACAACACTTTCCACATGTTTCTCTTTTTTAAAATTACATGTTCTATCAAGCAATGCAACATACACTTCTTAAACCTACAAGTAATTGTGAACACGTTTGTGCATACCGAAAGTATTTAAACAGCAACATGAATCTCATCGTGTAAAACATTATATCTCAGCTCATGTTATCCCAAACATTCTCAAATCCTTCACAATTCACTGTCGTCATTGGCTAGGCAAAAATTTCTATTAAGCAAGAATTTGTGTGAGACATGTAACTAAAACATACTATGACAATCCATCATGAATAAAAATTAAAAATTTTCTGCAAAAATTTAACTAAACACATAAACATGCAACAGTTAAATAAAACTAAACTACTATGATATGCTCCCCAATACCCCCAAACTTAAAATATTCAATGTCCCCATTGAATGAAGGTAAAGTGTACAGAAAAACTCCCCTAATGATCGGCTTGACCACCCTCCTCGGGTGGTGAATCTGGTGGTGGATAAGGCACTGCGGTTCCAAACTGCGGCCATTCTAGCATTGTTCCTTGCTGTGCGAAGGCTTCTGCCAAGGCCCTTGTGAGTCCCGGGGCAAACATTTCAAGATTGGCATACATGGCATCGACTTTGCGCTCTGACCTTCGAAGCTGTCGATCGCTAGGAACAGGATGTGCTCGGGTGGATGGGCCTGCCTCATCGGGCTGAGGGGGCTGCTGAGATGTCTCTGGGAATGTGGGTCAGAGAATGAATCCTCGTTTGCGTGGGTGTGGTTCACCACCTGCCCAGTCCTCAAATTTAGCAATGGTGGCATGGGTGATGTCCTGACTTGGATATTGCATTTGTTCATTGCCCCAATTGCACCCCTGATGCGCACATAGCATGGCTACCACTGAGGCATGTGGGGTGCTTCCAGTAGTAGTTCCCTTCAGATATTTCATAATGTTTTAATGAATCAAATATCCCACATCAATGTACTCGCCAGTAATTATGCCCCACAATATTATAGCCCTTTCCGCCGTGATCTCGTGTTGATGCGATGAAGGCAATAACTTGGCACAGATGAACAGATTCCACGCCTTGGCATATCGATTCAGTGCGGCTGCTGGAAATATTTGAGGCTGGATCGTGCCAACTTTGTAAGTCCACTTCGTGTCTGGCACGCACAACTCAACGATAACAACCTCCAAGTCCATTTCCAGATGTGCCCCTGCGATCCAATTGGCCACCCCTGTTGGTGGTCTTGCGGTGATTCTCAGCACGTTTCGGATGGCGAAGGGTTTGTAGTCTACCTCGACACCACGAACCATCGAGGTATCGTTCATGGTGACTTTGGTATTGGCATAGAACTCTCGGACTATGCTCATCTGAATGGGTGTGGGAGATGCAGTCAGTCCACCCCAGCCTCGTTCCTGAATCATGGTGGAGAGCTGTCCGTCCTAGCCTTCGGGTCTGAATCCTCTTTCCTTGATAAATGTCTTCGCTACAATACGGTAGTACTCCTGCTGGGCTTCTAGACACAGGAACTTGGTGTGGTCGACAATGTCCTCCTCGTGGCTGGCGGAGGAGGATGAGGAAGATGAAGATGGTCGTGCTCTCTTCGAACCCATTTGTAGATAGTTGATTGAAAGTCCAGATGGACTTACTGAGAGAGAATGAAAATTTGAGAATTATTAACCTCGCTTGGATGTGCCAACCCTAGTAGGAACCCTAGCTTTATAGAGAGAATGAGAGGTGGTTGAGCTTTGAACGTGGAGAAAGTTGTGGGGATTTGATGGAGAGATATACGGCTTCAATTTTCAACTGATAAGGAGATAGAGACGTGAGTTATGGAGAGGGAGAGAGTTTTTCTTCTGTTATTATCGCAAATGAGAGTCCAAAGGGTACCAAACTCTTTTTTTAAAAACATTCAGATTTGATTTGATTCGGTGCCGCGCGCGGCCGTGCGTGTGTGTACTGGGTTGGGCTCACGGGCGCGAGACTTGCAGAATGCATGTCTGTTCTGGATGGCTTGACACGCTGGTAGCCATGAAGTTTGTGTCTATATAGCCTCATGCTCACATGACCCTATGTTTGCAATGGTCAAGTTCAATTTTTCTTGCCTCTCAGTAATACTTTCCACTGCTTGTTCCTGTATAGACATTAATACTCCTTGTTAAGACATGAGTTAGTGGCCATATAGTGCTAATCATCGTGCAAATATTCGCAAAGCAATTCTTGCTACATATTTAAGCATGAAAATCCAATATCCTAGAAAAATTAAATTCAATAGAACTAACTAAAATAATCCCAAAATGAAAAACTAAAAGTTAACGGAGATAGGAATGATGGGTTGCCTCCCATCCAGCGCTAAGTTATAATCAATTACCTTGACTGTCTTTGAATCTCACGTCACATCAAGAATTGAGGTGCCTTTCTTACTGTCCATTGCACCCCAAAATTTAATGACTTCAGCTTTCATCAACGGTTCTACCTTCAACTCTAAACTTTTGCTCATTACATAGTTCAACGGTCCATAATTTTTTAGTTTTTGTACTTCATCCTTCGGACCCCAATCCACCAAGTTAACCAGAAGCATTCTTCTTCATCCGATGGGAACTTTATCGCCTTAAAGACATTAAACGTGACCTCTTGATTATGTACATGCATCGTTAGCTCCCCCTTTTGCACATCGATTGAAGTCTTTCATGTGGCTAAGAATGGTCTCCCTAGTATGATTGGTATACTTTTGTCCTCTTCATAGTCTAGAATAATAAAGTCAGCCGGAAAAATGAACTTGTCCACCTTTACCAACACATCTTCAACAATTCCTCGTGAATATGTGATAGATCTCTCAGCTAGCTATAGTGATATGTTTGTAGGTCTTGGAGCCGGCAATCCCAATTGATTGAACACTGACAAGGGCATCAAGTTTATACTTGCCCCCAGATCACATAAACACTTGCTAAAGTTCATCTTCCCAATGGTGCATTTAAATTGTGAAGCTTCCTGATCTTTCGACTTTGGAGGTAATTTCTATTAGAGCACTGCACTGCATTCCTTTGTCAAGGCTACCGTCTCAAACTCGTCTAATCCCCTCTTCCTTGACAATATACCTTTCATGAACTTTGCATAGCTTGGCATTTGTTCCAATGCCTCGGCGAATGGTATGTTGATCTGCAGCTTTTTGAACACCTCCAGAAACTTACTGAACTATTTGTCTTCCTTCTGCTTAACTAACCTCTGCGGATATGGTACTTGAGGGTGCATTAGTTGTACTGGACTCTTGACCTTCTCTTCTGAACCTGCCTTGTTCTTCTCTTCTTGCTGAATCTCAGATTTTTTTAACTTTTCTTCATCACCATCCATCTGTTCTGCCTCGCGCGGCCGCACGATGTCCCCTTGTAACTCACGCGCGGGCGCGCAACTTGCAGTGTCTGTCAAGTCTTTCCCAGATCTCAATGTTATTGCTTGACACTGCTCCTTCCCGCCTCTTCTAGGATTTGTCTCTGTGTTACTTGGCAATGCACCCTGGGGCCTATTATTAAGCATGCTTGCCATCTGCCCCATCTGCGTCTCTAGATTCTTGATAGCCACTGCTTGGCTTTTGATCATGACTTCAGTGTTTGCCATGTATTTCAACATCATCTCCTACATCTCTGATTTCCTTTCTGGCTGTGGTGCAGCTGGAGTGTGGTGTTGTTGTTGCTGAGAGAATCCCGATGGAAACGGTGGTTTTTGTGCAAATTGTGGCTGAGATGACTGTGGTTGAAACTGTTGGTTCGGCTGAAACTGATGTTGTTATTGTCCTAGGTTATTTGACGAACTAAAGTTCGGATGATTGCGGTTGTTGGGGTGGTATGTGTTCTGGAATTGACCTTGGTCTTTTCTATAATTGCTCACATACTGTACTGACTCTGAGTTGATGGCACATTGATCCGTGGAGTGTGACCCCCGCATAAATCTCACAAACGAAGGCAACTGTTTTCACTTTGCTTTCTGCCAAAGTATCTATCTTCTTAGCCATAACTGCCATCTGTGCCGACAACTGAGTAATGGCATCAACCTCCAACACACCGCAAACTTTGGGTCATGGCATCCGAAACGTAGGATTCTGATAATCATTCGCAGCCATAGTCTCGATAAGCGTATAGGCCTCATCATAGCTCTTTGCCCACAATGCCTCTCCAGTAGCTGCATCTACAATCAGTCTCGACAGCCATCCTAACCCATTGTAAAAGGAATTTATCACCATCCAGTCTGGCATACCGTGATGCGAACATTTTCTGAGCATCTTTTTATAACGCTTCCATGCCTCATATAAGGACTCGCCCTACTGTTCCTCGAACTGAGAGATAGCCGTCCTCATCTTTGCAGTCTTAGCCATTGGGAAAAACTTGGCTAAGAATTTCTGCGCTAAGTCCTCCCATGTGGTTATTGACCCTGGTGGCAAAGAATGTAGCCAACTTCTAGCCTTATCCCGCAATGAAATGGGAATAGTCGTAGTCTGATGGCATCCTCCGTCACACCATTGTATCTAAATGTGTCGCAGATCTCGATAAAACTCAATAGGTGCTCATTCGGATCATCTGTAGCAGCACCCCCAAACTGAACTGAGTTCTGCACCATTTGAATAGTGCCCGGTTTGATCTCAAAGGTGTTGGCTGCTATTGTCGGTCTGACTATGCTAGACTGTAATCCGTTTATGTTCGGCATGGAATATTCCCTTAGAGCCCGATGCTCTTCTCTTTGCTCGATTCTCTGTTCTTCTGCCATATACGGTATAGTTCCTTCTAACTGAGCTTGTAGATTTCTTCGCACGCTAGCTTTCCAACCTCTCCCGTTGATGTTTTCCTGTGCTGGTGTTAATTCAGAATTGGAAGATCTCGTGTGCATATAAATCTACAAGTACCTAAAATTACAAATAAAACAAAAATAGAAATGAGAAACGATCAGAATTGTCTAAGTCATATAATTTAGCTTTAAACTGATGATAATTATCTGAATTAACGCCTTTCCCCGGCAACGGCGCCAAAAACTTGTTGCCCCTTTTATAATTCTAATAAAAGAGCTCTAACTCATGCAAGTATACACAGGTCAACAAGTAATACAGAGTAAGTAGAGTATCGATCCCACAGAGAAAGTTGTTAAATTCAAAGTATCATGCATCAATTAACTCACCAAATTTATATACCTAGACTAATGACTAAAAGTGTTGAATTAAATAACAGCTGAAAATAAGAATACAAATGGAATAAATATAATCTGGAAATAATGAGACCCTAACTTCATTTAATATTTCATCTAATCGCCACTATCATGCAAGAAGTGTTCATATATCACAAGAAAATAGCCAAGAGCATGAATAGAGTTATAACCATTTTTTAATTCACTATAACCTACTTACACAGCATCTACAGATGTTAGACTCTATGTAATCACCAATACAACAAAAATCACTATATGTCTATGTGAAATTGCAATTATATTGATTTTAAGCTCAAGCCCTTATTCTAGCTCATACGGTGAAATAGTATATGTCTATCTAGTTCACAAAATACATGAAACCATATACAATGAAATTTATATTCGCATGCTATCATGATTACAATCCATACCTATATGTTCATTGTCAATTCCATACAAGTACTGAGACGAATGGTGATCAAGCATTCATACATGTAAAACAACCATGACAAATATTCCATATGATATGCAAAACAATCCTAGCATTTAAATGTGCAACCAAACTATATATTAAAATTCGTTAGAATCCCATAATGGAATTTAGTTTATGGTTGAACCAAAAGTCATTATGGGATCAACGCTAAACATGATCAATGAGTAAACAATTGAAATAAGAAAGATAGAACAATCAAACCCAATCGCTGAATAGAAATCAATGATCAACGTTTAAATCCTCATAGAAATCCAGTAAATAAGAATAGAAATCCACAATGGTAGATAATCCCAAGAAGAATTGGAAAAATAGACGTTAAGGCTTCGTTCTACGTTGGAATCTCTTCCAATGTGTAAACCCTAGTTACTATGATGAAAAAACGCTTAAAGTTATCAAGTTGTTCATTTGACACCCATCAGAATCCTTTAAAAACCAATTACAATTCATTTAATTAAAAATTAAAATTAAAACAAAATTACAAACATCGGCGATAGCGGCGTGGCCACGCGCTCTTGACTTTATGTCTCGCAAGCAAGCGCGAGACTTACAAAATGTCCGCCTCGTCCCAAATTAACCTCTCGAAAGCGCGCAAGATCTCTACTTCATGGCACAAGGCAAGACTTGTAGTAGAGTTATCATCGTTCGGTCGGGTATCACAAGCAGCGCCGCTCCCCAGTTGTTATGCGCCATGGCTTTGATGATCGATCGTCCTCCTACTCGTTGATATTGTTTACTTTGTAAGACCCCGAAATTTTTTTAAATAAAAAGGAATTTCCTTTATTTATTATTTTGAAATAGTAAGGGTTGATTTGATTAATGTGGATAGTTAAGGGTTAAATACGCAAATATTTCAAAATAAGCAAGTGGTTATAAAATATTCATTTTTGTCGGGGAATATTCGTTTGGTCGTGGAATATTCGTATTGTCGGGGAATATTCGTTTGGTTGTGGAATATTCGATGCTTGTGAATATTCGTATGCGACCAGACGCTGACCATGTGTGGGCCCCATAACGAAAGCGATTGGATGAGGAAAACGATAAAGTTTGGGTGGTTATAAATAACTGCCACGTAGTTATTACCATTAAAGACTGTTGGAATACCCTGGTTAAAATACGAGAATACGCGTGGTTGCACAAAGAAGCACACCTGTATTGCAAAGATTGTTGAATTATTGATCCTTACGTGAGAAGGCACTACTTAATAATTTTCACGATGAGTTACTGCTCAATATTTTATTTTATTGATTCAATAATTGTTGCGTTGATATTTTATATTATTATTGTTTCAATAATTGTCATCGCACAAGATTTTCCCATTATCGGATCAATAATTCATATTATTTGAATAATATTATTAGATAACATTATTGGCAATGTCTAGAAAGTTCTCGCTCTAAGGAGAGGTTTGGTCACCTAATTGCGCCGCCATTAAGGAGAGATCCTTATTGAAAGCCCCTCTTTCCTCAGGAACAACTGGTCATCATAAATGTGATTCGTAATATTATTTGTGAATAATTAATTATTGATTCATATGATAAGGAAATATTTATTTTATATGAATATAAATGATGGATTTATTTATGTGGTTATTAATGAAGGAATTAATCTTTGAGATGTTTTATTTGTATTTTGTTTGGATTGAGGTATTAAAAGATCAAATCGGTTATTACAAACTTTTATTGTGTGAGTTATAATATTTAATCCGACCGTTGGATCGTTGTAATTTTTGGATATGTTATACATATATAAGTTGAGTATATGTCCACAAATTTTGAACCGTTAAAATCAAAGCGATATAATTTATTATGAATTTTAAGAGGTGACTGATTCGAAATTAGGTTATAAATGATTTTGGTGGAAAATTCTAGAATTGGTGGGCCCCACTTGTGGTTGGTGAAAAATGTGCTGAATTTTATTTCAAATGTGGTGGGTGGCAATAGTAGCGGTGTAAAGCCATCGTGTTCTGAGTTAAGTCCGCCTTTGCCAAGGTCTAACATTTTCCTATAAATAGAGGGCTAAGTTAGAATTGAAAATCACACCGAAACAAAGTTTTCTCTCTTTCTCTCTATATTATTGAGCGTATTTTGTGAGTATTTAGATACTTTGAGAGTTCTTTGTTCAAGATAAGTTTCATTCAAAGATCACTTGAGCTTTTCCTTCCGGCAATCGATTCTTTGAGGTAAGGGATGTTATTTTCTTCTCAAATGATATTATTTCTTCAATATCATTATGCTGAAATGTTGATCTGAAGTTTTTATCAAATTTGGAACTTTTTTCATGTCGGGGTTACTATTCATGAGTTACTATTCACGAGTTACTATTCATGAGTTACTATTCACGAGTTACTATTCACGAGTACTATTCATGAAGCGTGAAGATGTTTTTGTGGAATTTCTATCTTTTGGTGTCGGAGTTACTATTCACGATACTCTAGACTATTCACATATACTGACACTATTCACGTATACTACGGCACTATTCAATTTAAAAAATAAAATTTCTTCTTTTCATCCCAAAATATCTATTCGGATACTAGCTTTGATTGTATCCATGTTTTGATCATTCTTGAATTTTACACCACTATGATTATTTTTGAGGTATTGTTGGACATGGATAAAACAAAGTACGAATCCTTAATCCTTAATCCTTGTCATTTTGTTTCACTGGATTCGTTCTTTAAAAATATTTTTCATCATCCTCAGTCTTAAATGATGATATTATTGAATATCTTTGGCACAGTAGTGCAAAGATGAATGATTTCAAGAATATCTTTGGCCAGTAGTGCAAAAAAAGATGAGCAGTGTTTAAATGAACACGACCGATCGATGAATATCTTTGGCCTTTAGTGCAAAGATGAGCAGTGTTGAGACGAACATGACCGATTGATGAATATCTTTGGCTGTAGTGCAAAAAGATGAATATTTGATTTGAGATGAATATTGATTGATGTTACTGAGGATAAAATATTGATGATGGACCGTTAAATTCATAGATTATAGTAGATTTCATTCTCTACGTAACTCTTCTATGAATTATTATTTCACTGCGAATATTGATCCAAAACTTGTTGTCTGTTGTATTCTATCGATTTTTCCTGTTGGAGACTAACGATAATTTGTTGTATATTATCTTAGTCATAGTATTCTTTACCGGGCTAGTTGAGCTCACCCTTTTCCATGTTGTTCCATTTTCTTCTCGTGAGGCGAGGCGAGAATGTAAATGAGTACTAGTCGGGGGTATGGAATGAAGGTTCTAGAGAGAGTTGTTTAGTAGTCCTCACCATTTTGTAAAATAATGTATCAATAATTATGATGGGGATTTATTTATATGTATGGATATTGTCTAGAAGACAATATTATATTTAAACTCATTAAGATATATTGTCGTATTTCACACGACATTTGTATTATTGAAGTTGTAGTTTGTTTCTTGTACCATGTATTTGGCGACTCGAATGGGTGTTGTGTATACCTATTTTGGGGGCGCCACGGTTGGTATCGAGCTTAGGGATATGATCTCTGGCGGAGATTGGGGAATAGAACTAGGAGGGAGAGCGAGTAAATTCTTCGCTAAGTGTGTCCTACCTAAGCTTATTTGTTAGTTGGTCAAGATATAGGGATATTATGTGATTGATTTCCTTAATTAACCCTTATTTTATGACAGTATTTGAGAATGTCGACTGAGAATATTAACAGTGGAGTAAATGAGACCGTGGAGATGCCTATACTCACCAACGAGGAGAACGTGCAACAGGCTGGCAATGTTCCTCCCATGAACAACACCAATCGAAAGCGATGAGGAACGAGGGATGTTTAGAAGTTTTTGCGCTTCATGCAAAATCGAATTTAGGGAGACTCGTGTTCAAAATACGGGAGGAAATGATAGCAATTCACGGGTTGTCACAACCAAGCGCTTCAAAGAGTTGGGACCACCGAATTTAAGGGAAAGCCGGATCCGATCATGGCGGAAACATGGGTCAAGCAAATTACCAAGATATTCGATGTCTTGGGATGCGGAGAAAACGAAGGTTCCATTCGCTACTTTTATGTTCCGTGGTGAGGCGAACTCTTCGGTGGGAGTCTCAGAAGCATACCCATCCACCGCACTCAAAGATGTCATGGGAGACATTTCAGAAGCAGTTCAATGACAAGTACTTCCCCGAAAGTATTCGTCATATATGAAGGAAGTGGAGTTTATTAGACTAGAGCGAGAATAACATGACGGTCCCAAAGACGAGGTGAAGTTCATGAGTTATCTAGGTTTGCACCTCATTTGGTGGAGAATGAGGAACGATGACGCGGATGTTTCTTAGAGGTTTGAAACCCTAAGATACGTCAAGATCTCATTTCTCAAATTTTCTCTCTATTCAGATGTTGTCAACATGGCTCGATTGTTAGAGCGAGATAACGAGAGTATGTTCAACCGAGGGACCATAACCGAGGATCATATCAAGAAGATAGCGGTCATCGAATAACGATAACCAAATGAGAGAAGAAGAATACGGACAAAGCGGTAACCACTCTGGTGGTAATCGTGGCCATGAAAATAGAAGAAGCGAGTCGGGAGGAGATTTTAAAAGAGGAGATTCAACAACGACCATTTGAAGACGTCGGCAACCAAAGAAGCAACTAGTTTTAAGGAGGAGAACGACCACCGGTCAGTATGTTACAAATGCGGAAAGAGGGACATATCACCAAAACGCCCCTAACAGTTTAAGGTATGCTATAATTGTGGAAAAGAAGGACATATCGCCGAGATTAGACGATATCGAAACCCAGTCCAACGGAATGGTGACTCAAAAGGATGTCCCGAAAAAGTCAAAGTCAACGGTTCTCGGAAGAGCGTTTGTCGTGGCCGGTCAAAATGCGAAGAACCCGAACGAAGTTAGCACGGTTAGTTAATTATAAATTCTTGCAAGTTTATACCTTACTAGATATCTGGGTTCTACCCATTCTTTTATCTCTCTTTGCTTGCGCCAACGTTTGAACTTGACTACGGAGAAATTAGACTTTGACCTATTTATGGAGACTCAGTTAGGAGAAACTTTCATTACATCCGTTGTTTATAAATCTTGCTTGATTCAGTTGGCACTATCACATTACCCGTTAACCTTATTTCTATAGAGATATTTGCTTTTGATGTGATTTTTGGGATTGATTGGTTAACTACTCATCATGCCAAATTGATTGCTTTTGTAAGGTTGTTAGTTTTCATATTCCTAAGCAACTCGTTATTCAATTCAAGCAATCAAACCATTGTAGTCAAACATTTTCATATCAAGCCATGAAGTCATTCGTTTATTACGGATGTCAAATTTTCTTAGTCCATGTTATGAATTTGAATAAAGACACGTCAGATTTGAATAATATTCTTGTTGTTATTGATTTTTCCCGACATATTTTCAAGAATTTCTTGGTTTACTCCCAAAGATCGATATTAAATTTTGTATCGACTTTGAACCCTAAGACAAAACTCATTTCTAAAATCTCATATCGAATGGCTCTATTGAACTTCGTGAGTTAAAATTCAACTATAGAATTTGGTACCGAGCCTTTATCTTGTGACTTCCTTTGTGGAATTCACCTGCCGAACTCTCTGTAAGGGACGCCATATTCGTGCGATAGTAAAGCGATAGGTGTCATTGTGACGTCTATCCAAGATTGGGATATGAGTCACGGTTGAGAGCAACCTAAGTCGATGAATCGAAATACGTAGCTTTCAGGCTTAGTTGGTTATTATCGGAGATTCGTTGAAGGATATTCTCGAATCGCTATTCCATTAACGTAGCTGACTCGTAGAGATACAAAATTCGAATGGAGCAAAGAATGTGGGAAGAGCTTCGAAGAACTCAAGAGGAGACTCATTTCAGCACATGTTCTGACCATACCATCCTGGAAAAGCGAACGTGGTAGTGAGCGTTGAGTAGAAGATCATATGCGGAACGAAAGGGATGATGTCAAGTATACGATAGAGCCAACTTTAATAGAAAAAGTTAAGGTTGCTTTCAAGCCACCGGCCCGGAAATGATGCGTATGAAGAAGAAAGTACAAGAAGGAGCTATTCCGGAAGCGAGAATTGATGAAGAAGGAATACTTCGAGTCCACTCTAGACTTTGTGTTCCTAACGACTCTGATTTGAAGAACAAGATTATGATGGAGGCACACAATACACCATTTGCAATCCATCCTGGAAGTACTAAAATGTATCGTGATCTTCGATATACATTTTGGTGGAACAATATGAAGAGAGAGATTGCAAAGTTTATCTCGATGTGTTTAACTTGCCAACGTGTAAAGGCGGAGCATCTAGTACCTAAGGGTCCGTTGCAACCACTTGAGATTCCGGAATGGAAGTGGGAACACATTACCATGGATTTCGTTACGGGTCTTCCTACGGTTTCTCAAGGCATCAATGCTATTTGGGTCATTGTTGATAGATTAACCAAATCTGCTCATTTCTTGCCGATACGGGAGACTTATTCCCTTGAATGTTTTGCTAGTATGTACGTAAATGAGATTGTGAGGTTGCATGGCATGCCCGTATCCATAGTTTTGGATAGTGACCCAAGATTCACTTCAAGATTTTGGGTTAGCTTGCAAAAAAAGCTATGGGCACGGATTTGCGATTTAGTTAAGCATACCATCCCTAAACGGACGGACAATCGAGAGGACTATTCAAACTCTTGAAGATATATTAAGACTCGTGTCCTAGACTTCAAGGGTAGTTGGGATAAGTATTTACCATTGGTGGAATTCTCCTACAACAACAAAGTTATCGAGCAAGTATAGGTGTAGCTCCATTCAAGCATTATATGGACGAAAATGTCGCTCTCCAATATGTTGGGATGAGGTGGGTGAAGCAACATTGTTGGGACCTGAGTTAGTACGTATGACTCACCGAAAAGATCCAAATGATTCGACAACGATATACAAGCGGCACAAGATCGACAAAAGAGTTATGCGGATCTTCATCGAAAAGGACGTGGAATTTAGTGTAGGGGATCATGTATTATTGCGAGTTGCTCCATGGAAGGGAGTTACAAGATTTGGGGAGAGAGGAAAGCTCAATCCACGATTTATTGGTCCATTTCAAATTCTTGACCGAAAGTAGGAAATGTAACCTATAGACTTGCGAGTATGTCTCGTGTTCATAATGTGTTTCATATATCTGTACTTCGTAAATATGTGAAAGAACCGAACCACGTTATAGAGTTAGAACCGGACGAGATAGCCGAAGACTTAACGTATGAGGAGGTACCACAAAGATTTTGGATAGGAAGGAGCATGTCCTACGCACAAAGGTCATACCACAAGTTAAAGTTTTGTGGAGGAATCATGCTATAGAGGAAATGACCAGAATTGGAAACGAAATGAAAGCGAGGTATCCTCACCTTTTCAAACGCCAGAATCGTACGTCAATTTCGAGGACGAAATTTCATAAGGAGGGAGGTTGTAAGACCGAAATTTTTTTAAATAAAAGGAATTTCCTTTATTTAATATTTTGAAATAGTAAGGGTTGATTTGATTAATGTGGATAGTTAAGGGTTAAATACGCAAATATTTCAAAATAAGCAAGTGGTTATAAAATATTCATTTTGTCGGGAATATTCGTTTGGTCGTGGAATATTCGTATCGTTTGTCGAATATTCGTTTGGTCGTGGAATATTAAATCGCTTGTGAATATTCATTTACGACTGCATAGCGACCGTATTGGGGCCCCATAATGAAAGCGATTGGATGAGGAAAACGACAAAGTTTGGGTGGTTATAAATAACTGGCGTAGTTGTTACCAATTAAGATCGTTGGAATACCCGTGGTTAAAATACGATGTCTGGCGTGGTTGCCGCACAAAGAGCACTACGGTATTGCATAAGATTGTTGAATTATTGATCCTTACGTAAGAAGACACTACTCAATAATTTTCACAATGAGTTACTTTGCTCAATATTTTATTTTATTGATTCAATAATTGTTGCGTTGATATTTTATATTATTATTGTTTCAATAATTGTCAACGCACAATATTTCCCATTATCGGATCAATAATTCATATTATTTGAATAATATTATTAGATAACATTATTGGCAATGTCTAGAAAGTTCTGTCTAAGGAGAGTTTTGGTCACCTAATTGCGCGCCAGTAAGGAGAGATCCTTATTGAAAGCCCCTCTTTCTGAAATGACTGGTCATTCATAAATATGATTACAGTAATATTATTTGTGAATAATTAATTATTGATTCATATGATAAGGAAATATTTATTTTATATGAATATAAATGATGGATTTATTTATGTGGTTATTAATGAAGGAATTAATGCTGAGATGTTTTATTTGTATTTTGTCGGATAAGAGGTATTAAAAGATCAAATCGGTGTTATTACAGCTTTATTGTGTGAGTTATAATATTTAATCCGACCGTTGGATCGTTGTAATTTTTGGATATGTTATACATATATAAGTTGAGTATATGTCCACAAATTTTGAACCGTTAAAAATGAGCGTATAATTTATTATGAATTTTAAGAGGTGACTGATTCAGAAATTAGGTTATAAATGATTTTGGTGGAAAATTCTAGAATTGGTGGGCCCCACTTGTGGTTGGTGAAAAATGTGCTGAATTTTATTTCAAATGTGGTGGGTGGCAATAGTAGCGAGTAAAGCCATCAAAGTTCTGAAGTTAAGTCCGCTTTGCTGTATAACATTTTCCTATAAATAGAGGCTAAGTTAGAATTGAAAATCACACCGAAAACAAAGTTTTCTCTCTTTCTCTCTCTATATTATTGAGCGTATTTTGTGAGTATTTAGATACTTTGAGAGTTCTTTGTTAAAGATAAGTTTCATTCAAAGATCACTTGACTTTTCCTTCCGTCTCGATTCTTTGAGGTAAGGGATATTATTTTTTTCGTAATGATATTATTTCTTCAATATCATTATCTTTGAAATGTTGATCCGAAGTTTTATCAAATTTGGAACTTTTTCATGTCTGGGTTTACTATTCATGAGTTACTATTCACGAGTTACTATTCATGAGTTACTATTCACGAGTTACTATTCACGAGTACTATTCATGAAGCGTGAAGATGTTTTTGTGGAATTTCTATCTTTTGGTGTCGAGTTACTATTCACGATATCTGACTATTCACGATACTGACACTATTCACGATACTAAGCACTATTCAATAGAAAAAATAAAATTTCTTCTTTTCGTCCAAAATATCTATTCGGATACTAGCTTTGATTGTATCCATGTTTTGATCATTCTTGAATTTTACACCACTATGATTATTTTTGAGGTATTGTTGGACATGGATAAAACAAAGTACGAATCCTTAATCCTTAATCCTTGTCATTTTGTTTCACTGGATTCGTTCTTTAAAAATATTTTCATCATCCTCGCCTTAAATGATGATATTATTGAATATCTTTGGCCTGTAGTGCAAAGATGAATGATTTCTGAAGAATATCTTTGGCCTGTAGTGCAAAGATGAACAGGTGTTTAAATGAACATGACCGACTGATGAATATCTTTGGCCTTTAGTGCAAAGATGAACAGGTGTTGAGACGAACATGACCGATTGATGAATATCTTTGGCCTGTAGTGCAAAGATGAATATTTGATTTGAGATGAATATTGATTGATGTTACAGGGATAAAATATTGATGATGGAGTGTTAAATTCATAGATTATAGTAGATTTCATTCTCTACGTAACTCTTCTATGAATTATTATTTTCGCTGCGAATATTGATCTGAAACTTGTTATCTGTTGTATTCTATCAGATTTTTCCCCGTTGGAGACTAACGATAATTTGTTGTATATTATCTTAGTCATAGTTCTTCTTTACTCGGGCTAGTTGAGCTCACCCTTTTTCCTTGTTGTTCCATTTTCTTCTCGTGAGGCGAGAATGTAGCGAGTACTAGTCGGGGTATGGAATGAAGGTTCTAGAGAGAGTTGTTTAGTAGTCCTCACCATTTTGTAAAATAATGTATCAATAATTATGATGGGGATTTATTTATGTATGGATATTGTCTAGAAGACAATATTATATTTAAACTCACAAGATATATATGTCGTATTTCACACGACATTTGTATTATTGAAGTTGTAGTTTGTTTCTTGTACCATGTATTTGGCGACTCAGAATGGGTGTTGTGTATACCTATTTTGGGGGCGTCACATGCTTGGTCTCCATGCTTTATTGTACCTCCATGCCATGCACATCCCCGCTTTTGCCTCGCCTTCACGCATCTATTCGCCACGTGCCTTCTAATACCACCAAAATTAAGCCGATTCCTGCACTTATTCACCAAAAGGAGTTTTAAGTAAATGCAATGCAAAATAATGTGAAATTCAACTAAAACACAATAAAATGTACTTGAGATGGGCACAATTCGCATGAATTGGTATTCAATAAGTAGGTAAAAATACCACTTATCAAATACCCCCAAACTTAAACTGTTGCTTGCCCTCAAGCAATGCATACTAATGAATAATGAAAATGCAACTACAAAAATATGCAACTACTTTATGATGCAAATGAGTCTCACATAATCCCTGCCATAATAGAATTTCAGCCCAAATTACCTCAGTGAATCATCGAGATCCAAGAATATGATTTCAAACCAAACTATAAACATAACATCATACACTCAGATAAATGAGCAATTAATTGCTATTAATTCACATGCTTATAATTATTTGTTCACATGTGTGTAACTATTGATTCACATGGATGTACTATTAGGGGAGGTGGTGCAAGATTGATAATACTTGCATGACTAAATTAAAAATAGAGGTATAGATGAAGGTACTATACTGTAACTATTTTTTTCACATGTATAGAACTATTGATTCACATGAATGTACTATTGATTCACATGATGTACTATTAGGGGAGGTGGTGCAAGTGTGATAATACTTGCACGACTAAATTAAAAATGAATGAAAAGATGAAGGTATTATACTGTAATATTTCGAGCCCCAAAACGTGCAATTATTGAATCTATATTTTCCTATAAA
Organism: Panax quinquefolius; assembly: GCA_020205615.1. Taxonomy (NCBI): domain Eukaryota; kingdom Viridiplantae; phylum Streptophyta; class Magnoliopsida; order Apiales; family Araliaceae; genus Panax; species Panax quinquefolius. Next base: position 68,568,202 of record CM035156.1, on the reverse strand, counting down.
TAGAGGCTCATTCTTCTTTCATTCTCACCAATTCACTAAGACTCACAAGAGCAATTATAGAGAGAGAAGCTATAAAGAGAAAGAAGAAGAGAAGTCTACTACCTCACTATTCCAGTATCCAGTCTTCTTCTGAGGTAAGGGATATTATTTTTGTTTAGTATTCATAAGGAATAATATTTTCTTCCATACTCTGTAGTATATGAGTAATATTATTTCGCCTCGTATTCCTAATTATACCATCATTTTGTTAAAGTATTGCTTCATCTAGTATCGTTTCACAAGGATATTTTCTACACATTCTTGTTAAATTTTAAGCTTTTCATGCCGGAGTACTGTCCATAAGTAATATTCATTTATACGGTACTATTCACAAAGTACTATTCACGGGTACTATTTACGAAGTACTATTCATAAAGTACTATTCATGAAGTACTATTTATAAGTACTATTCATGGGGTACTATTCCCGAAGTACTATTCATGGGGTACTATTCACCTGGGTACTATTCACCCGGAGTACTATTCATGATAAAAATTGATTTCTTTTCGGTCTAAATCATTTTTGATACAATATCATTCTTGAATTTTACTCCACAAAGCAGTATCATGTTGGCAATTTGAACATTATTGAATTCTGGATAAATTAAATTATAAATATTTTAAATTTATCCTTTGCTTTATTTTAATTGAATTATTTTATCGTTGTCATCATCATCATGCTTATATTGTGATGAAAGTCATATGTGGCTTACGTGCATAGATGGACTATTGATTGGTATGATTATTGTAGACACTCGAAAATTTTCTCGCTTTTTCTTACTATTAACATTGCGGGAGGCGCGATTAAATCTTTCTGAGATAACCACGGAAGACGACACATCCATTCTGGATACTATCGGAAGTTCATTCTCAAACCCGGAACACACACCGGGAGTATCAATTCCAACCTCAGAGATAACCCCAAGTTTAATCCTTTGAAATAACCCCAAGGAATGTCGTTGCAGTTCCGGCGATAACTCCAAAAATGCTTGTTTCAAATGCATGCAATCAGCTACAATCTCAAACCTCCCGTCGAGGCACTCATTCCAAAGACCCAGAGATAACACCGGGAAGACAGGCACACTTCAAGATGACCCTGCAGAATTCAAACACTTGCAGCAGTCAAATCTTAGATGTAATCCTGAGCAACGTCTGCTATCAGCCCAAACAGGAGATAACCTTGGTGAGGGGCAAAATTGTCATCTTGAAACCTCAACCCCAGCGCGTCGTCTCAACATTTCATACATATATTTCTACACAGCAATGTCCCACAAGAGCCAAGGAGTTCCAATCCCGAGTGACTATTACACGTGGCAGCACACCGGATAGAATTTGAAGCTTGAAGACCATGGGCATGGTCCCCTCTTCCTGACTTCGTACAACCTCTAATCCCATGTCATTGCGTAACTCTCGACAAAAGCGGTCTGAAGAAGGTCTTGTATACCTTGTTCGGATGCTCGGATTGAAATTCTGCAAGTTTGAGCGGACATCACAGTGCATTAGTGCACGTACTTCAAGACTAGGGACCCACGAGCTCGGGGCACCACAGGCAAACAGCAGTACATCTCATGGCTGTGTAAATTACTGCAACTCCCATCTCTATAAATATAGAGCTTGGGGTGGCCATTTGTAAGAGAAAAAGAGGCGAGGAAGCCCTATCCAATTTTTTCTGTACACACCCCATATTGAGTGATTTCTCATTTTAAACACCTGTTAGCTCACATATAGCTATATTTGACCGGCGGGAGCTGAGTGTTTATCCATCTAGAGTCATAGAAGCATGCCTTGGCAGCCCACTGTAAGCCTTCTCACACTCTATAAAGCATTTCTCTTCATCTTTGCACACACTATTCTTCACATTGAGAGTCGTGTTGTGTGTGTATGCCCGGACTTCAGTTCGTGGTTTTCATTTTTATCTATATATATATATATATATACTTATATACGTATATATTTATATCTATGGACTAACATTATCGAGTTATGCCTCGATTGAGCCTAGACTTATGTCTGGAGCGTTTACTTGCTTTATATATATATATATATATATATATATATATATATATATATATATAAGTAGTAACGCTCAGGACATAAAATCGTGCTCATCGAATGTAGTTCGACAATAGTTCATATATATATATATATGTAAGACCCCTGATTTTATGAAATAAAAGTATTCAATTTTCTTATAATTATTATTCAAGAAATGGTTAAATTGATAAAAGTTTAAAGTTAAGGGTGATATATTTAAAATTTTCAAAATACATGCAGTGGTTATAAAATACTCATTTACGTAGGGAATATTCTTTTGGTCGTGGAATATTCTTGTTGTTGGGGAATATTAAATGCGACCGGCCTAGCGATTATTTGGGGCCCCATAATGTAATAACCTGTTGATAAAGAAAATGACAAGTTTGAGTTTTTATAAATAACGACGTAGTTATTATAAATTAACACTTTGTTGGAATACTAGATGGTTAAAATACAAGATACTGGCGTGGTTGCAATACCACATGGTATTGCACAAAGATATTTGAATTATTGTTTCGTACGTGAAGGCACTACTCAATAATTGTTACGATAATTCTTTATTCAATATTTTATTTTATTGATTCAATAATTGTCTGCGTTGATATTTTATATTATTATTGTTTTAATAATTGTCAATGCACGATTTTCCATTATCGTGTCAATAATTCATATTATTTGAATAATATTATTAGATAGCATTATTGGTAATGTCTAGAAAGTTCTCATCGAGGAGAGGTTTGGTCACCTAATTGCGGCAAGATGAGGAGAAATCCTTATCGAAAAGCCCCTCTTTTAAGAAATGGCTTTGGTTTGTCATAATTGTGATTACGTAATATTATTTGTGAATAATTAATTATTGATTTATATGATAAGGAAATATTTATTTGATGCGGATATAAATGATGGATTTATTTATGTGGTTATAAATGAAGGAATTAATGTTGAGGTGTTTTATCAGTATTTTTGTCGGAAAGGAGGTATTAAAAATTAAACCAATGTTCTTGTGATATATTGTGTGAGTTATAATTTTTAATTTGACCGTTGGATCGTTGTGATTTTTGGATATGTTATACATATATAAGTTGAGTATATGTCCACAAATTTTGAACCGTTAAAAATAAACGTATAAATTGTTATGAATTTTAAGAGGTGACTGGTTTAGAAATTGTTGAAGTTTCAGAATTTATCATTTTGGTGGAAAATTCTAGAATGTGTGGGCCCCACCTATGGTTGGTGAAGAAATGTGCTGAAATTCTAATTCAAATGTGGTGGGTGGCAATAGTAGCAGGTAAAGCCATCAGGTAGCAGGTCGAGTCTGCTTTGGCGTGCTAACATTTTCTTATAAATAGAGGGCTAAGTTAGAATTGAAAATCACACCAAAAACATAAGCTTTCTCTCTTTCTCTCTCTATATTATCAAGCGTATTTTGTGAGTATTTAGATACTTTGAGAGTTGCTATTCAGTGCAAGGTTCCTTCGGCTTTACATTCCGGTCAGAAGTACTGCTCTTTTGAGGTAAGGGATTTTAAGGGTTATTATGTTTCTTCAGTTTCGTAATTTTTCTGACCTTCAAAAATTCTGGAAAAATTTGAAATGATATTTTGATGAGTTTTCTCGATTGTGTCCAAAAATGGCGATTTTTGGATGTATAGATTAGGAGTTATGGATTTTATGAGAAAATACTTTTTTAAAAGTAAACCCTTATAACTCCTTGTGGTTAACTCCAAAATTGATAAATATTTTATTGGGAGTACATCTATATAATATCGATATACTACTGTAAATTTCGAAATTTTGGACAAAAGTACAATTTATGATAAATGTTTAAATATTCGCGATTTTGGCCGTATGAAAAATAGTAAATGAATTTTAAAATTACGAGAAAATATATGCTCAATATGGACTATATTCTCGCTAAATCCCGGAAAAGAAATATTTTTGGGCCGATTTGGTATTTTCATGAAAATGGACTAGTTATGAGTAAATGAATTAAATATGTTATGTGAAGTAACAAAATTGGAAAATAGGATTTTATGGCTTGGGAATCCTATATAAGGTATATCTTGATTTTGATGAGGGTTTTGATTATTGGTGATGAAATTTTATGATTTTGGCATTTTAGGATGATTAAATGCATTAATCGGTAAAGTGTAAACAATTAGAATAAATTGATTATAAGTTTAAGAAATGATTAAAATATTGTTGTAATATTAATAATATTAGATTATGAGATTATTAAGTGGTTTATAATATTTGGATTAAGGTGTTATGAAATCATTGATTCATGAATATTACTCTTGAAATTAAATGCAGTTGTTGATCATATTATTTTTATTATCATATATAACATTTTTATAATCCCGGTGATGAAATTTCTCTTTTACTTAAGTGTAAAGATGGGTATATTATTGGTATGATCGTGACTATGGGTTCTCTTTGGCCAGTAGTGCAAAGATGAATTGTTGATTGGTATGATCATAACCATTGAATTTCCAATTGAATATTTTTAGCTTAAGAGCAAAGGTGAATTGATCAACATGGTTATAGTTATTGTTTATATAAATTCTGAAATGATTATATATTTCTTTGAAATATTAACATCTTTGGCCTGTAGTGCAAAGATGAATTGTTGATGAATATCTTTGGCGTGTAGTGCAAAGATGACCTGTTGTTGAATATCTTTGGCCCGTAGTGCAAAGATGACATGTTGTTGAATATCTTTGGCATGTAGTGCAAAGATGAACTGTTAATCAATATCTTTGGCCCGTAGTGCAAAGATGAACTTAATAGCATGATTATGAACAGGAACTGTGATTTGGTATAACCATGATCATTGATGTTTCAGGTAAAGATATGTGATGAAAAATATCTTCGTCTTGGATGAGAAGAGTAAATTAGAACTACAATTATGATTATGAGTTATTCACATGATTGTGAATAGGATCTGTTGATTAATGTTACAGGGTTAAAGCATTGTTGGTGGACTTTTAACATGGAGAAGATAATAGACTTTATGGTCTATTTGACTCTTCTAATGGATTGCTCATTCCGCTGCAACTATGGTTGAAAAGTTTTATCATCTACCATATGTTCTAAATCTCTGATTTATTATTGATGAAGGATATTGATAATTTAATTATCTTTAGTCATAATATTCTTTACTGAGCTAGTTGTGCTCACCCTTTTGTTTCACAATTCTTTTTAGGTAATAAGAGTGTTGCCGGGTCGAGCGGGGATAACAGGGGAATAGAACGGTGGTCTATAGCTGTTGAGGTTCTCCCTAAATAGTATGGAAATAATTTTATTGAGAACTTTAGATAAGTGTGTCGTATTGTATACGTCATTTGATATTTAATTTTGGTGAACCGAATAGGGTAAGGTGAACCCAACTTTGGAAGGGTGTTTTGCCACTATCATACAAGATGTCTAATGACCTACAAGTTATCATAAGATAGGGTTGTACACATCCACTTGCTGAGCATATCTACGAGCACTACCTATATAATCTTGGAGTTTTGTTGAAGTATAATTCTCAATTGGAGACAGTGAAGATAGTTATATGTCAAGAGAAGACTCACCATTGGGAAGAACATGATAGTAATCTTCTCATTTTTCTTTGGGGTCTATTGGGTCAACCAAGGATAATTCTGTGGACATATGATATCTATCATAACCTAGACGCATGGCCTCCCATGTACGAAGGTTTCCTTGAGCACTTCCCAAAGATTTTAATTTCTAAAACAGTTATTGACTGTACCTTTATGTAATGTATCAATGTGAGGTGTTGTCCATAGTTGGGACATGAGTCACAGTTGGTATTAAAACTCACAATATATGTGTTGTTGTATTTTGCACGACAATTGTAGTAATAAAGTTGTAGTTGTTTTCTGTACCATGTATTTGGTGACTCAAAATAGGTTGGAAGGATTGGACCTATTTTGGGGGCGTCACATATATATAGCGACAAATCGCTGAAATGATAAATCGAGTCGGGATTGAGAAACATCCTGTGCGTTTACCGCTAATATATATATATATATATATATATATATATAAATAATTTCTGTCGAGCTCAAGTTTACTTCGTGGCCTTTTACTGCTTCATTTACATTCTATTCACTTTGGAGTTACTTCGTATGGCGGTTGATATCGCCTTTTTTCCGCTTTTTTACATTCAGTCCACTTTGAGTTTACTTCATGGCGGTTGATCGCATTTATTGATTTATTTACATTTCTGATCCCCCGTGGAGGTGCTTCGTGGTGGTTGATCATGTCTCTCTATATATATTTACAGCTTTTGTATATATAACTGCTTACTGCTTTTCATATAAACTGTGGCATCATGTGAGCCTAGGAATCATGTGATCACAGATTCAGTCCACTGAATCTAGATTCGGTTCCCGTGATGGACTTTTTCAGCTGTAAGCAGCTTGTAAATTATTCACGGTGTTTGAATTTCCTTAGATAACTTTCATGCCCATGAGGAGTTCGGCACTACTATATATTATTTTCTCGAAGATGCTTCGCATCTCAAAAATAAAAGAAAACAAGCCAAACATTTAATAATAAAATGGAAGTATCAAAGACCTTAATAACTATTGAGCACAGGGTTTGAAAAACCTCTTTTACAAAACCTCATTATTATATCTGGTTTAAAACTGAATTTTTGTATAAATTCAAATCCCATGTATATAGGTTTGAACGAGGCATAGAACTACTTCCAAATAAATTTCACATCGATCCACACACACACACACACACACACATATAACATAACAGTTTCTTGAAAAGTGGTGGTCATCGTGGCAACACGAATGTTGGGGGGGTGCCTAACACCTTCCCTCCGCATAATCAAACCCCCGAACCCAAATGAATCTCGATTTCATAGACCCGTTTAGCAGTGTCACATCACTAGGTCAATGTGCAAACCTTTTCTCGGTTGCATTGGTGCAACCAGTTAAAAACACCAACTGGCGACTCTTATAGTCAAATCGTCGACATGATACATGTCCGACCTTTTTTACTTGTTTTTTCAAACAAATCTCACATAACATGAGAACACCAAAGAACAAGAACAGAAAAGGGACAAATATAAATCCTGATGTCGACAGGTGGCAACTCTGTTGGGGACACCAGTAAGTGGGTATAAGCCGCTACTACAAGCTTTTCAAAACTATTATATGCTTGTGTGTGAATGTTGCATTTATATTTATGATGAATGTGTACGAATGCATTTTACTTACTGCACTACAATATATCTATCTGTGATATTAGTGTTTCGCACATGTCATCATTTTCATAAACAGTGAGACACGTTGTATGTTAATGTATGTTGTGTGGTTCCTCCACCAGGAGGCTATCTTGTCGGTGTTTGATTACTGGACTCGTAGGGAGACTAATTCCAACGAGGCTCAAGAAAGGCACCACCCAGATTCGCTCCAGTTGAAAGATCGGATTAACTTCCCGTCAAGTAGATTGTGATGATTTGGGAACCTTTATGCCAAAAAGCCGCTAGAGTAACCCTAAGATAGGTCAACCTCTGATAAACCAAATGCAGAGGAAAGTCTCTTCATGCTTTCCATTTTCTATTAATTGTAAAAGCATTTACTTGTATTTTATTCCATGTTCATCTTTATGTAATGCAAAATATGAATAATATTTGCACATACATGACATGCTATCAATTAACATCCGTTTTGCAGGATAATATTCCTAACACGGGTATATCACATAGCATGTAAACATTTACATTATCCCTAAGACTAAACTACATAAGTCTTTTGTAGGGAAATAATTGGGCCTGTTACCCGCTCAAAATCCAAAAAGGCCACGAGCCTGCAGCCAATCATGTCTTTTTCTGACCAGTCTGATCTTGTTTCTCGAGAAAAATTTGACGGATTAAGTAAACAAATTATAGATTTGGTTGTTCTGCTTAAAGAATTGCATCAGTCTACTCAGGGCTCAAAAATGCCTATACATATATAATCCTCTACACAAGGAGGAACACAAGGTTTGGATAAAATAAATTCAGAACCTCAGTTGGATACGACCAACAAAGACCCTGAAAACACCCATCTCAAAGGAGATCCAAACACCGGTGATATCAGGAAGAAGGTCCTTCAAATGGAAGAAACTATTCGTTCTCTCAAAAGGATTGGAACACATGGAAGTGTTTCATATGCTGACCTTTGCATATTCCCTGGTGTTCATTATCCAGAGAAATTCAAAACCCCTAACTTTGAAAAGTATAACGGATTAGGGGATCCTTACACACATTTGAAGGTGTTTCATTAGAGAACTTGGATCTTATACGGAAAATGAGAAGCTCAGAATGCAGCTATTCCAGAAGAGTCTGACTGGAGAAGCCCGTTCATGGTATACCAGATTAGACAACTCAAAGATCCATAGCTGGGAAGAGCTAGCTCATGCCTTCCTCACTCAGTACAGTTTTCAATCTCAGATGGCTCATGACCGGTATCAAATTACCAAGGTCAAGAAATAATGTAGTGAGTCTTTCAAAGAGTACGCTTAAAGGTGGAGGCGCCTTGTTGCTCAAGTTATTCCTTCTATGACAGAGTCAAAAATGGTCATGACTTACATAGACATACAAGAAGCTCCTTTCTATGAGAGAGTCTAAGCTGGTATTGGCAAACCATTTTCTGAAATAATCAAGCACGGAGAGATGGCTGAGATGGGGTTGAAGTTAGGAAAGATTCAAGACCTAGCCGCTCTTAAAGCAATTGCTGAGCACATCCAATCCGGATCTTATGGAAACAACCCCCGGAGGGTCCATAAAAAGAAAGAGGAGGATGTTTCCTTGATACTACAAGGCCAAAAAGGCAGTCAGAAAATGCCTATACAGAGGAGAAATTACTCCCCTTTCTAAGTATAGTCTTCAAACCCTCCATTAGCTAAAGGTGGAGATGCAAAGCGCCCTCGAACGTTCACACCCTTAGGGGACTTGCTCGAGAATATTCTTGCTCTTTTGACTACTCAGAAGAAAATCATGCATTTTCTTCCACCAGCCAACCCTAATGGGAGGGGTTTCAATGATACTCAAAAGTGTGCCTATCATGCCGGAGCACCTGGACATGATACTCAAGATTATTGGGCCTTAAAACATAAGATCCAAGATTTGATAGACAATGGTGAGATCGTGGTTACCAAACCAGATCAACCTCATGTGGAAGACAACCCTCTTCCTCAACACAAAGAAGAATAGGTCAACATGATTAGTTGGAGCACTGGACAAAGTTCCAATTTTAACAGTGAATCATCCCAAACCATCAAAGGCGGTGTTGATAGATGGGATTATGCAAAGTTTAATTTTCTATGGAACGAAAGATGAAAGCTCTTTGTAAGCAAATTGAACAATTGGCAAAATTGGTGACCCATCAGCATCAAGTCACACGCCAGTTAGTTAGCCAGGAGCATGCATGTCTCCTTTTTTTTGTTATGAATGCTCCATCATTACCTTCAAAAAGCGAAACTATGAAGGATAAGGTTGCGAAGAGAGCAAGTGTTAAAGCCCGTTGGGATTTTGCCAATAAAAGGGAATTTACATACATGGGCCAACCTATGGAGGAGATATTTCATATGCTAATCAACAAAGGAAGAATTACCTCCCTTCTACCTCTAATCAATCCCCGTTCAAGACGGTTCAACTCTGATGGAGTATGTCAATATCATTCACATTTTAACGGTCACAACACAGAAGAATGCTGGTCACTCCACATCCTTATTCAGAATTTAATTGACAGCGATGTCAGTGGATGTGGAAAAATTTCAACATCTGGTTGATCACATTTTTAACAACAATGTGATATCCTTCACTGATGACGACATACCGCCCGAAGGAACCGGTCATTGCAAGCCATTGCACATTGCAATTTTGTCCTTTGGGTATATATTAGATGGGGTTTTGATAGATTGTAACGATCCAAAATTTCAAAGTGTAATTTAAATGTTTATTGAGTTATATAAATATTATTTGAGGTGTTTATTGTTAAATAAATATTTTATTGATGTGATGGTTGATGAATCTAAATGATTAGAGAATATTCTAAATTAAATTAATTTATAATTTAGAGGTTTGTATTATAACATGAGGTGTTATGTTGTTGTGTTGATTTAATAATTTAGATGGTATGTTAAATTATTAAATAAAGTTATAATGAAAATTATAAATTGGTGATATTTGCTAAATGGCTATATTTAATTAAAATATAGTATGTGATTAATTTAATGGGTTAATGTTGGATATGAAAATAATATATGATTATAGTTTATAAACTAAAGTGTTTATTAAAATAAATTAAAAAGGATTTAAAGTAGTTTTTGTCAAACAAGGCTTAAGTATTTTAATTCTTTAAAATTTAAATGGTTTGCCAAACAAGCCTTAGGGCTTTTGATTTTTCTACTTTTTGAAATTTAAAATAAATAATATAAATAAAATAAAATAAAAAATAAATATAATGTATTTATGTTATAGACGTTATTTTGATAACTGATGATAGCTATTAAGGCCATATCAGTTTGTGTTATTTTATGTTACACATTCTAGCTATCAGAGTTTCATTCTAGTTGTGCTAGGCATTAGAGAGAATTGAGAAATTGAGAGAGAATTGGAGAGGAGTCTAGGAATTTTCACGTCAATTCCAGTGTGCTTAGCAAGAAATTTCTGTCAAGTAACAAAGGGTATGTTCTACTATTTTGATATTATTTATGAGTATCTCAGTAAATTTTGTTATACTCTTTGAATTATGTTTTTTGAATTGTTGTGAAATAACTTAGTTATGGTGATTACATGCGTATATGATGATTATATATTATGTTTAGACAGTAATTGTATGCTAATTTTGATTTACAGTTGAAGAAAATTTCGGCAGTGTATGTTTATATGTATTTTTCCATATGTTCATGAAAAGTATCAATTTTAGTTGCCAATTAGTATTTGAAATTGTAAATTGAAGCTTGTATATGGTAGTTCATTGAGATACGAACATAACGTAATTGGAATGGACTGATTTGGCCAACTAATGAATTCACAGTGTTGATTTCTAGAATGAATATCAAAAATAGAGTTTTATATGAAAACTATGAAAATTTTGGAATTAAAATAGTTCTAGTTAGTGTTAAATTGTTCCAATTAGTTGTAAATGTGAGTAATCATGTTTATGATTGTGGTATATTTATTTTACGTGTTAATTTCACTGTTTGGTGGGTGAAATTTATGTTTGTTGGGCTAAAAAATTAAACTCTTGCTCATTAGCCTCTCTCCGTCTGTCTGAACAACACCGAATTTGCAAGCAAATTGCAGCGATCCCAAGCTTTTGTATGGCGCAATTATTATATACCTTGGTTTGAGATTTTCGCTTCTGTTATTACTGTAGTCTTGGGATAGCATCATGGTATGGCCTGAAATTATGTTAGCATATTAAATGAGTAATGATAAGGATAACATAACTTAGTGAATTGGGGTTAATAAGTTCAAAGATGCAAAAATGTTTAGTGAGTCGAGAACGTGTTATGTTGCAAGTTCATTAGAAAATGAACGTTAGTTAAGTGTTTCGAAGTAGAACACTTAGAGTTTCTAAAATGTGAATGGTAATGATCATGTTATGATATGTTGGCATATCTAATAGATATTGTGGTTCTAAAATTATGTGTAGGTGATCGTGAGTTTAATTTTATAGCTTACGCTCAAGGCAAGTTTTCTAACTCTATATTTACATTGAACAAGTTTCTAAACTTCTCTTTTTACATTGGGAAAGCCTTTTATCCTTACATTCATGTTGAACTAATTCTTACTTTAAAGTTTTGTTAAACGAACTATTGTATTCTTAATCATGATTTGAACAATCTAGCTATGACATTATTTTATTCAAACAAGTTTGATGTCCAATACTTATTGATGCATTCTAACTTGTTTATTGTTAGACATGTTTCATTATTGTTATTCTGGATATTATGAATGCAAATTTTTTTGAATTCTAATTTCAAATGTTGAATTATTATAGTTCATTTACTTGACACAAGTCATTTTCATAATAAGTAAGCTTTATTTTCAGTTTGCTATTACTTAATGTTTATTCAATAATTCATAGTCCTAGTTTAATTTTATTCAAGCAAGGTTTATTATTGTCATTCAATACTTATTCTTTGTAGTTATTTCTAAGCATGAGATCAAGTATAGTCAGTTCGCTTACACTTATTCATTGCTTCATATTATGTTATTATTGATCAATTGTTGTATTATCAAACACTATTGATTCAACTAGTCCACTAGTTGATATTCGTTGAACTTTAAATTACCCTTGATAGCTTATCCAAACCAAACCTTCTTTGGTGCGGACTTGTACTCTAAATACTGAGATGAACAACCCTATTATTATTAGGGGATAACTTATGCATAGCGTTAAATGTTTGTGCACAATAAATGGTATGAAGGGCTGATCCCCCTAAGTACGAGGAGTCCTTATAGTCTTATGACTATTAAAGTTGGGGTTGAAAGATTACTCGCAACTGTGGACATGGTTCATGGTCTTATGACCCTCAGTTATGTTTATTCCATATTTTGGATTCCAGTTTCTGATTATCATTGTTAGAGTACTATTCAGTTTTGATGAGCCTTCGTTGGCAGTTATTATTGTTATTCTCATGTTGATTCATTATTATATCCAGTGAGCAATTGTTTTGCTCACTCTTGCATATTTATAAACTTGTTGCAGCTAAAGTGGAGAAGGTAGATGAACCTTCGTCTAGCAAAGGAAAGGGAAAAATGTACAAGTGATGAAGACTTGTAATTTTGATTATGATTATGATATTAGACTTTTATTTGTGATGATGATCTTATACTTTATCTTAATGATGTTATGTAATAATTTTAATTACGCATTTGAATGACGTTTAAAGGTTAGATACCCTGGGATGTTTTTGAACTTAATGATGTAACCCTATTTAAGGGGAGGTTTTATGATTCAAATATTGTTTTATTTGGGTAGATAGTATGAATGTTTGAATAGTGAGCACAAAATCTTGTGGGAATGAAGTACCTAGATTTGGGGGTGTCACAGGTTGTTATCAAAGCCTTAGGTTATGAACCTTAGGTAGGGGAAAAGCCATAGGAAGTAACCTTTGAAAAGATAGTGATGATAAACTCTTATCGAGTTTTAGGAAAAAGAAAGTAATAAAACACTTATGTGCTTATGTGATAGTAATCTTTGTGCTCATGAGTGTCGAGTAGTAATGATTAGTAATTAAAACTTAAACTTTGGTTGACAGGATGGCTAATGTAGGAAGATCCAGTCAGGCTAGAGAGGAGGAGCCTCAAGATATTCAGGTGATTTGGGAACAACTACTGCCACGGGAAATAGTTTCGTCGGTCACAATAGTTGAGCAGGAGAAAGTCCCTGATGAGGATGATGATGAGATGCGAGGCAGACGAGGAGGATCCGTGGAGCCGCCACCCATCGGATGAGGAGGAGGACGAGGAGGAAGAGCTTCCACTTAACTCGATACATGCCCGTATGTACGACGAGGTGTATGATCGCAATGTGGAACTTTAAGATACTGTCGAGGAGTTACAAGAGATAGTAGCTGAACAACAGACCTCGATGGCACAGAAAGACGATGAGATCCAGGATCGAGAAGAACGACTAACAACGTTGAAGAGAAGCTGGTCCACACTAAAGGAGAGAATGAGCGAATGATGGAGAAGATTGCGAGAATCGGAGAATAAGTGAAGAAGAATCTACAAAAGGGCAAAGAGCCAAAAGGCACGTCTGATGAAGCTTATCAACGAGCCGGAATAGCAAAGAGTGATGCACAAGCCAAGAGGAGGAAGATGGAAGAAATGAGCAACGTATTCAACACTGTGGTCAATCAAGCTCAAGATCCAATCATGAGTTATCCGATTCAGTTCGAGACGCTACCATCAAACGTATTGGATCGCCGAACAATGTTCCGAATTATGGAGGAAGAGCGTCGTAAGGCTATGCAGTATCTTAGTAGGACATTGTAGAGATTGTAATTTATAGGTGATTTTGAAAATAAATGAAATGTAAATCCCGGGTATGATAACCAATGGGATAGATGATGATGATGTTATCCTGTAACTGTTATAGTTCAGGAAAGTAATGTAAATAGCAGTGATGCTATTGTTTTGATGTTTTTATGATGAATGAATAAAAGTTATTGTTTTATTCAAAGTGTTAAGTGTTACGTGATAAACTGTTATGATGTGCGACTTAAGTATATAATACCTAAGAGATTGAATAGAATCTGATGGATGTATTTTAATAAAAAATGGCATCAAGATGTCAACCACCACGACGAAGAACCATTGAGGAAAACAACAACAATAATGTGGAAGGAAACCCGATTCAGCAGCTAGTTACATTACTGACGGGTGCTTTACAGAATCAACCTCAGAACCAAGGTACAACGTTTAAGGACTTTAAGGCGGTCGGACCACCTGAATTCTATGGGTCCATGAATCCAGTTGAAGCACGGACCTGGATCATGGAAATCGAGAAGGTTTTTGATGTTGCTAGGGTTGAGGATAATTAGAAGACTGCTTTTGCAACATTCATGTTGAAAGCAGAGGCTATCTATTGGTGGCAGACCAACAAAACTCTGGAAGGGCCAGGAGTGATAACCTGGGATAGGTTTAAGGAGCTGTTTTTCGAGACTTATTTCCCAGAGAGTTCGAAGAGTCGGCTAGAGGTTCAGTTTTTGGAATTGAAGCAGGTAACAATGTCGGTGTCTGAGTATGCCGCAAGGTTCAACGAGTAGGTGAGGTTTGTGCCATATCAAGTCGTACCTGAGAAGAGCCTTAAGCGAAAGAGGTTCGACGAGGATTGAAACCACAGGTTGTACTGTAGGGTTTTCCTGTTCTAGTTGAAGACGTTTGCGGCAGTGATGGAGAAGGCGATTCTCGCTGAAAGTGCAGGTGAGGCAGTAACAAAACATAATCAAGAGTAGGGGAAGAAGAAAAGTGAAAGTGAAACTACGAATGGTGGTGGTGGTAATGGTAACAACAACTTGAAGAGGAAGTGGAATGCGAATGGGGAAGCTGGAAATCAGCAAAGAAACTAGCAAAATAAGAAGTTCGAAGCATGTGCTACGTGCGAAAAGTTTCATAAGGGAGTGTGTTTGCTGGGGAAATGAGTATGCTTTAATTGTGGCCAGGAGGGTCACATAGCCCCAAATTGCACTCAAGCTAAGAAGAATGTGTGCTTCACGTGCGGATCCAAGGATCACTTTGCTCGTGAATGCCCTAAGAAGAGATCTGGTGAGACAAATGGGAGCAAAGGAAATGCTAGTGGAGGAGCATTGGCTATTGTTGGGCTAACATCAACAAATAAACCCACAGCTAGAACCTTCAACATGACGGTGCAAGACGCAGTGCAATCAAAAGATGTCATGTCAGGTATTATCCCAATCAATGATATAGATGCATATGTATTATTTGATTCGGGTGCTACTTGCTCGTTTATATCTGATGAATTTGCTAAGAAGTTAGAAATACCTTGTGAAGAGTTAAAATTTCCTTTAAACATAGAAATTGCGAATAGGGAAGTGATTCCTGTTTGGTTCATATACAAGAACTGTAGGGTGAACATTAAGGGGAATGTTATGAAAGTAGATTTAATTCTGATAAAACTCGAAGAGTTTGATGTTATTTTGGGAATGGATTGGCTATTCAATTATGGAGCGATAATTGGTACCAAAAAAGAAGTGTAAAACCTTTTGACTCAAAATCAAAGGTAGTTTTTCATGGTAGTAAATCGCCTAGACAAATGAAATGTCTGATGATGATGCAAGCCAGGTAGTTGTTAAGTAAAGGTTGTGTAGGGTACTTAGCCTACATAGTTGATACTCAAAAATAGAAGGGTATGAAATTGGGGGAAATACCAGTGGTTAGGGAGTTTGTGGACGTGTTTTCGGAAGATTTGCCAAGACTTCCACCTGACAGAGAAATCGAGTTCGTGATCGACTTAGCACCAGGAACCGCTCCTATATCGAAGGCCCCGTACAGAATTGCTCCGGTAGAGATGAAGGAATTAATGGTGCAGCTGCAAGAATTGTTAGACAAGAAGTATATTCAACCGAGTGTGTCACCGTGGGGAGCACCGATGTTATTTGTGAAGAAGAAGGATGGGTCGATGCGTCTTTGCATTGACTATGGGGAATTGAACAAAGTCACTATTAAGAACAAATATTCGTTGTCGAGAATAGATGACTTGTTTGATCAATTGAAGGGTGCTCGATATTTCTCGAAAATAGATTTGAGAAGTGGGTATGATCAATCTAAAAGTGAGGAAGGAGGATGTACCAAAGACGACATTCCGAACTAGGTATGGACATTACGAATTTTTAGTGATGTCATTTGGTTTGACAAACGCCCTTGCAACGTTCATGGATTTGATGAATAGGGTGTTTAAACCATTTTGGACAAATTTGTGGTGGTATTCATCGAAGATATTCTGGTGTACTCTAAAACTCAAGAGGAACACGTGGAACACTTACGTCTGACGCTGGAGACGCTAAGAAAGGAAAAGTTGTATGCGAAATTCTCTAAATGTGAATTTTGGTTGGAACGTGCACTATTTCTTGGGCATATAATTGATAAGGATGGGATTTCCGTAGATCCATCAAAAGTTGAAGCTGTGATAAATTGGTAACAACCAAGAACACCTTAGGAGGTAAGGAGTTTCTTGGGGTTGGCAGGATATTATAGACGGTTTATTTAAGATTTTTCTAAAACTGCTACTCCGTTGACAAATTTGACAAGAAAATCTGTAAAATTTGTTTGGACAAAAAAGTGTGAGGAAAGTTTTCAAGAACTGAAGAAAAAGTTAAGTGTGGCACCTGTATTGTCGTTACCGGATAATACAGAAAACTTTGTGGTGTATAGTGATGCTTCACATAAAAGATTGGGTTGTGTCCTTATGCAAAACGACAAGGTTATTGCGTATGCATCAAGGCAACTAAAAGACTATGAAAAAGGGTATCTGACTCATGATTTAGAGTTGGCGGCGGTTGTGTTCGCATTGAAGATATGGAGACACTATCTCTATGGAGAGAAATGTGAGATCTGCACAGACCATAAAAGTCTGAAGTATATATTCACACAGAAAGACCTGAACATGCGTCAAAGGAGATGGATGGAACTGATAAAAGATTATGATTGTGAGATCTTTTATCATCCGGTAAAAAGCTAATGTGGTTCTGAGATGCCTTGAGTAGGAAAAGCGGAAAAAGTTATTGATGTTAAGCGATAAGGAGGAGCTCATTTCAGCAATGGCAAGACTGGAGTTGGAAATCAAATTTCCAGAAGAATCCGATGAAAAATTGTTCCAGATAGAAGCTAGTCTAACTTTGGTGGACAAAGTGAAGAATGCTCAGCTACAGGATGAGGAATGCAAGAAAATAAAAGAAAATGTGGTCGAGGCTAAAGAAGTGAAGTACCAAGTCGATACTACGTGAATACAAAGATTCGAGGGACGAATTTGGGTTTCAGCAATTCAGGATATTAAAGAAGAAATCTTGGCAGAAGCACATAGCTCAAGATATTCAGTTCATCCAGGAAGTACGAAAATGTATCAAGATTTGAGGCGTCATTTTTGGTGGCTGAACATGAAAAAAGATGTTGTAGAATGCGTTGCAAAGTGTTTGACATGTCAAAAAGTGAAGGCCGACCATCAACAACCAAGTGGATTACTTTAATCGTTGGAAATACCAGAATGGAAGTGGGAGCATATCAAAATGGATTTTGTGGTAGGTCTTCCAATGAATCAGAAAGGATACGACGCGATATGGGTGATAGTGGACAGATTAACAAAATCTGCACACTTTTTGCCAATAAAGATTAGATTTAATCTTGATCAGCTGGCAAAATTATACATTAAGGAGATCGTTTGAAGACATGGAGTTCCAGTATCAATTGTATCAGATAGAGATCCGAGGTTCACATCAAATTTTTGGAGGAGACTACAAGAATGCGTGGGAACGCAATTGAAGATGAGCACAGCGTATCATTCGTAAACCGATGGGCAAAGCGAAAGAACGATCCTGACGCTTGAAGATATGCTCAGAGCGTGCATCATGGATTTCAAAGGAAATTGGGATGATCATCTACCGTTGGTGGAATTTGCATACAACAATAGTTACCACGCAAGCATTGGTATGCCGCCATACGAGACGTTATACGGCAGAAAGTGTAGAACCCCACTATGTTGGGATGAAGTTGGAGAACGTCAACTGTTAGGCCCAGAACTAGTTCAGTAGACCGCTGAAGTAGTCAAACTCATCAGAGCAAGATTGGTAGCTGCTCAAGATCAACAAAAAAAGTATGTTGATCAACATAGACAAAGTTGTGAATTTGAAGTAGGAAGTTTCGTGTTCCTGAAAGTCTCTCCTTGGAAGGGGAAGATTCGTTTCGGCAAGAAAGGCAAGCTCAACCCGAGGTTTATTGGACCTTTCAAAATTCTACGCAGAGTAGGAGAGGTGGCTTATGAGGTAGCTTTACCTCCAGAATTAGAGCATGTGCACAATGTTTTTCATGTTTCGGTGTTGCGACCCTATAAACCCGATTACAAGCATGTGATCGAATATGAACCGTTGCAACTCAGTAAAGATTTGTCTTACGAAGAGATTCCTATCCAGATAGTCGACAGGGAAGAACAAGTGCTCATGAATAAAGTGATACCTTCTGTGAAGGTGATATGGAGGAACCACAACGTCGAAGAGGCTACGTGAGAACTCGAAGCTGACATGATGAAAAATTACCTTGAGTTATTTGTTTAGTCTGTGTCTTCAATTCTGGGGATAGAATATTTGTAAGTAGGGGGGAATGTGACGATTTGATTGTTTGAATTACGATTCTGGGGACAGAATCCTTGTAAGGAGGGAAGGATGTAACGATCCGAAATTTCAAAGTGTAATTTAAATATTTATTGAGTTATATAAATATTATTTAAGGTGTTTATTGTTAAATAAATATTTTATTGATGTGATGGTTGATGAATCTAAATGATTAGAGAATTTTCTAAATTAAATTAATTTATTATTTAGAGGTTTGTATTATAACATGAGGTGTTATGTTGTTGTGTTGATTTAATAATTTAGATGGTATGTTAAATTATTAAATAAAGTTATAATGAAAATTATAAATTGGTGATATTTGTTAAATGGCTATATTTAATTAAAATATAGTATGTGATTAATTTAATGGGTTAATGTTGGATATGAAAATAATATGTGATTATAGTTTATAAACTAAAGTGTTTATTAAAATAAATTAAAATGGATTTAAAGTAGTTTTTTGTCAAAACAAGGCTTAAGTATTTTAATTCTTTAAAATTTAAATGGTTTGCCAAACAAGCCTTAGGCTTTTGATATTTTACTTTTGAAATTTAAAATAAATAATATAAATAAAATAAATAATAAATAATAAATATAATGTATTTATGTTATAGACGTTATTTTGATAACTGATGATGGGTATTAAGGCCATATCAGTTTGTGTTATTTTATGTTACGCATTCTAGCTATCAGAGTTTCATTCTAGTTATGCTAGGCATTAGAGAGAATTGAGAACTTGAGAGAGAATTGGAGAGGAGTCTAGGAATTTTCACGTCAATTCCAGTGTGCTTAGCAAGAAATTTCTGTCAAGTAACAAAGGGTATGTTCTACTATTTTGATATTATTTATGAGTATCTCGGTAAAGTTTGTTATATTTTGTGAATTATGAATTTCAAATTGTTGTGAGATAACTTAGTTATGGTGATTACATGCGTATATGATTATTATATATTATGTTTAGACAGTAATTGTATGCTAATTTTGGTTTACAGTAGAAGAAAATTTCGACAGTGTATGTTTATATATATATTTTTCCATATGTTCATGAAAAGTATCAATTTTAGTGGCCAATTAGTATTTAAAATTGTAAATTGAAGCTTGTATATGGTAGTTCATTGAGATACGAACATAACGTAATTGGAATGGACTGATTTGGCCAACTAATGAATTCACAGTGTTGATTTCTAGAATGAATATCAAAAATAGAGTTTTATATAAAAAATATGAAAATTATGGAATTAAAATAGTTCTAGTTGGTGTTAAATTGTTCTAATTGGTTTTAAATGTAAGCAATCATGTCTATGATTGTGGTATATTTATTTTATGTGTTAATTTCACTGTTTGGTGGGTGAAATTTGTGTTTGTTGGGCTAAAGTCGACTACTGTTCATTAGCCTCTCTGCGTCTGTCTGAACACCTTGCATGCAAATGCCAATTGGGTCCCAAGCCTTTGTATGGCGCAATATACTACGCCTATTTGCCTACCTACAGTTTGAGATTCTGGTTTACATTATTCTCGCAGTCTTGGGATAGCATCATGGTATGGCCTGAAATTATGTTAGCATATTAAATGAGTAATGATAAGGATAACATAACTTAGTGAATTGGGGTTAATAAGTTCAAAGATGCAAAAATGTTTAGTGAGTCGAGAACGTGTTATGTTGCAAGTTCATTGGACAATGAACGTTAGTTAAGTGTTGCGAAGTAGAACACTTAGAGTTTCTAAAATGTGAATGGTAATGATCATGTTATGATATGTTGGCATATCTAATAGATATTGTGGTTCTAAAATTATGTGTAGGTGATCGTGAGTTTAATTTTATAGCTTACGCTCAAGGCAAGTTTTCTAACTCTATATTTACATTGAACAAGTTTCTAAACTTCTCTTTTTACATTGAGAAAGCCTTTTATCCTTACATTCATGTTGAACTAGTTCTTACTTTAAAGTTTTGTTAAACGAACTATTGTATTCTTAATCATGATTTGAACAATCTAGCTATGACTATTGTATTCAATAATTCATAGTCCTAGCTTAATTTTATTCAAGCAAGGTTTATTATTGTCATTCAATACTTATGCTTTGTAGTTGTTTCTAAGCATGAGATCAAGTATAGTCAGTTCGCTTACACTTATTCATTGTTTCATATTATGTTATTATTGATCAACTGTTGTATTATCAAACACTATTGATTCAACTAGTCCACTAGTTGATGTTCATTGAACTTTAAATTACCCTTGATAGCTTATCCAAACCAAACCTTCTTTGGTGCGGACTTGTACTCTAAATATTGAGATGAACAACCCTATTATTATTAGGGGATAACTTACGCATAGCGTTAAATGTTTGTGCACAATACATGGTACGAAGGGCTGATCCCCCTAAGTACGAGGAGTCCTTATAGTCTTATGACTATTAAAGTTGGGGTTGAAAGATTACTCACAACTGTGGACATGGTTCATGGTCTTATGACCCTTAGTTATGTTTATTCCATATTTTGGATTCCAGTTTCTGATTATCATTGTTAGAGTACTATTCAGTTTTGATGAGCCTTCGTTGGCAGTTATTATTGTTATTCTCATGTTGATTCATTGTTATATCCAGTGAGCAATTGTTTTGCTCATTCTTGCATATTTATAAACTCATTACAACTAAAGTGGAGAAGGTAGATGAACCTTCGTCTAGCAAAGGAAAGGGAAAAATGTACAAGTGATGAAGACTTGTAATTTTGATTATGATTATGATATTAGACTTTTATTTGTGATGATGATCTTATACTTTATCTTAATGATGTTATGTAATAATTTTAATTCTGCATTTGAATGACATTAAAGGTTAGATAACCTGGGATGTTTTTGAACTTAATGAAGTAACCCTATTTAAGGGGAGGTTTTATGATTCAAATATTGTTTTATTTGGGTAAATAGTATGAATGTTTGAATAGTTAGCACCAAATCTTGTGGGAATGAAGTACCTAAATTTGGGGGTGTCACATAGATGGAGTTTCATCTCTGAATATTTATCCTTATGCCACCTTAGTGAAGATGAACGTCAATCTCAAACGGATCTGCAGCAGCCATACGGTTATCAAAGCTTTTAATGGATCCCGACAAAATTCTGTCGGAGAGATTGAGCTGCCAATTGAGATTGGTCCAAACACATTCAATGTATCCTTCTACGTCCTCAAGATAGATTAAGGATACAACCTACTGTTGGGGAGACCATGGATCCACATGGCTGGAGTCGTCCCTTCTACACTTCATCAACAACTCAAATACATTGTCAACAATAGCCTAGTCACTGTCAACGCTAAGCCGGAATGTCCTTAACAAGGAAACCTACCACTCATCAGCTTTAATTCAGAAGCTGAGCTGGCCAGTTTTCATACTTTGGAAGTGAGTAACACGCAATACCATCCTATTGGTGCACCACTTCCCGTACCCAAGATTTCTGCCAAGGTTATGTCGGCCACTCAAGAAATGATGTCGTTGGGTCATCAGCCTGGACAAGGGCTTGGTAAAGATCAGCAGGGTATTAAGCACCCAATTCAAGTGTCTAGTCAAACTGGGACATCCGGACTAGGCTATTCTGCCAGTTCCAGTCACAGGAATCCTCATAAGCGCAATCAGGTTCCTCAAGCTTCTGTCACACGGTGATTTTCTCCATTTGCACCTCATGAGCTGACACAGTCTCCGGTAAAGATGCTATCCCATGTTATGGCTATGCTGTTTCCCAAACCAATACCCTTTAAAGCAAAACAAGTCCTGATTCCTGATCCCAAAGTGGAAGAAAGGGAACGAAAACGTAAACATGACATCGCCCTGATGATGTCAGGCATACGCATCATTGTCCATGATGAACATACAAACAGATAGACCCAAGATGATGATTGCACAGATGTTATGGTCATCATTCGGGAAAAGGAGGATGATGACAGCCTCTCCATCACTGCAGTCCATCAGGACTTTACCCTTGACAATTGGAGCAACACTCCCTATATTGGTCGACGAGGGTAAAACAGGCAGAAATCCCTCTGCCCTGTAGATAACTTTAATTGCTTACTTTTCTGTATAGTATTAGCAGTTATTTTATCAGTACATGCTAACACTTTTGTATGATTAAACAGTTTCATATATTAAGTGAAAGCATATTTTGTTTTAGGACTCTGAATTTAGATGTGCATGTACTTGCTGATGAGGTGCCTTTTCTCCACAAGGACTGTAACTTTGATGAAAAGTTGGACTCAGACTTGATGGAAATCCAAGAGGACATTGAGACACCTCGGGAGATTAAGGAAAGGGTCAAAGACAAACCTAAACCTAATTTTGATCAAACCATTCCTTTCAATCTTGGAACCTTAGAAAGCCCTAAGCTAATCCAGATTGGTTCAGACCTAACCCCAAACCAACGGAATGACATGGTTGCGCTATTAACCCAATTCCAGGATGTGTTTGCATGGTCTCACGAAGACATGGTGGGTTTGTCCACTGACATTGTCCTTCATCTCCTTCCCATTAAGAAGGGATTTAAGCTAGTTAGGCAAAAGCTCAGGCGATTGAAACTTGAGTGGAGTTTAAAGGTGAAAGAAGAAATTGTGAAACAATTTCAAGCTAGCATTATCATGGTGTCCACATATCCGGAATGGATATCCAACATTGTTCCCGTGCCTAACCAGGAGAAAAGGTGCGAGTTTACGTGGATTACCATGATCTGAACAAAGCTTGCCTTAAAGATAGCTTTCCCGTGCCCTTTATCCACATTCTCATTGACAATCTGTTTAATACAGCATGTACTCCTTTACCGATTGCTTTGTGGGGTATCATCAAATTATGGTCGCTGAGGAAGATCGTGAGAAAACTGCTTTCATCACGCCTTGGGGAACCTTCTGTTATCGACGGTTGTCATTCGGCCTCATCAATGCCGGGGCAACCTATCAGCGAGCCATGATGGCTCTTTTCTATGATTTAATGCATAAAGAGATAGAGATCTACGTGGATGACATCATTTGAAAGTCCCAAAAGGAAGAAGACCACTTAGACCATCCCAAAAAGCTCTCCAATAGGTTGTGTAAGTACAACTTGAAGTTGAATCCAGCCAAGTGCGCCTTTGGCGTTAAATCAGGCAAGTTGCTAGGTTTCCTAGTCAGCCACAAAGGGATTGAGCTGGATCCCACCAAAATTCAGGCCATCAAGGAAATGCCCATTCCTCATATAGAGAAGGAAATACGGGGATTTTAGGGAAGAATCAACTTCATTAGTAGGTTTATTTCTCAACTCACAGCAACCTGTGAGCCCATTTTCAAATTGTTAAGGAAGAACTCCTCCATGAAATGGAACAATGAGTGTCAGAAAGCCTTCCTTACAATCAAATAGCAGCTGGTTAATGCTCCTATTTTTGTACCTCCCAGGGATGATGTTCCCCTATTCAAGTACCTGTCCATTAATGATAGTGATATGGGTTGCATGCTGGGGCAAAAAGATGATAGAGGCCAAGAACGAGCTATCTATTACCTCAGCAAAAGATTCAGCAGCAATGAACACAAGTACACTCTGATTGAGAAGACTTGTTGTGCTTTAGCATGGGCTTCCATGAGGTTACAACATTACCTCCATGGTCACACAACCCATCTCATATCCCGCGTGGATCCTCTCAAGTATGTGTTTCAATGGCCCATACTTGAATTATCGGTATCGTCCCGGATGGCGCTTGATCCTACAGCAATTTGACATCATCTACGTGACGCAAAATTCTGTCAAAGGTCAAGGAATTGCGGATCAATTGGCCACCGCACCTACAGGGGATTACAAACCCTTGGAAACATATTTTCCTGATGAAGGGGTAATGGCAGTTCAGCAACACCATCAGTACGATGCATGCCACACATGGAAAATGTATTTCGATGGAGCTGTTAACACATAAGGTTCTGGAGCTAGAGCAGTTCTAGTATCCGGTACGGGGGAGCAGTATCCCGTCGTCGTCAAATTACAATTTGTCAGCACCAACAACACAGCTGAGTATGAAGGCTGTATCACAGGGCTAAAACTTGCCCGTTCAATGGGCATCAGGCGTTTAACTGTCTTTGGAGATTCAGAGTTGGTAATCAAACAATCCACAGGAATCTATCAAACCAAATAATTACATCTGTTGCCTTACCATCGGCAACTTCTACAGATGGCTTTGGAGTTTGAAGAAATCTTCTTTCTACACATTCCTCATAATAGGAATGATTTTTCGGATGCACTAGCAATGTTGGCCTCCTTAATTCACACACCAGATAAGGAAAACATGTCAGACATCACATTTTTCCCTGCAAAAGACCCCAGGTTATGGGAACTATGTTGAAGGAGTATCAGATGAGCTACCTCCCATCCACAACCATTGGTATCAACATATCAAGGAGTATTTGCGAGATGGATCTACACTCGCTGAGGCGAGCCTGAATAAAAAGAGGCGGATCCATTGACTTGCTATGAAATTCTACCTGAGCGGAGATGCAATCTATAAAAGAGATGCGGGATTAGGTCTCCTCAGATGTCTGGACAAAGACCAAGCTCAGAGGCTCATGGATGAGATCCATGGTGGAGTACGTGGCCCACACATGAGCGGACCCATACTTGTTAAGAAGATCCTCAGAACAGGACATTATTGGCTTACGCTCAAAGCTGACTGTGATGATCACGTCAAAAGATGCTATCAATGCCAAATTCATGGGAATGTTATCCACGCCCCTCCAACAGAACTCCACAATATGATTTCTCCATGGCCCTTCTCAATGTGGGGAATGGACGTGATCGGGCCCATCGAGCCCAAAGCCAGTAATGGACATTGATTCATATTCACCATTATTGACTACTTCACCAAATGGGTAGAAGTAGCCTCCTTCCCCAGGGTTACCAAAGAAGTCATCATTGCTTTCATCAAAAATAATATCATCTGTCGATATGGACAACTAGAGGTCATTGTGTTAGACAATATTAAGAACCTCAACAACAAAATGATGAAGGAGTTATGTAGTAAATGCCACATCAAACACCTTAACTCCGTCATCTACCGTCCAAAGATGAATGGTGATGTTGAAGCGGTTAATAAAAACATCAAGAAGATCATGCAGAAAATGTCCGCCAATCACAAAGGATGGCCTGACCTCTTGCCTCTGACTTTATTAGCCTAAAGAACTTCAATGCGTACTTCCACTGGGGCAACCCCCTACTCATTAGCCTATGGGATGGAATCAGTGCTCCCCATAGAGGTGGAAATGGAATCCCTCAGAGTGTTGATGGACGCTCAGCTGGATGAAGACCAATGGTTACAAGACATGTATCACCAATTATCTTTATAGACGAAAGGCGAATCGCGGCTATCTTCCATGGTCAGTTATATCAGTAAAGGATCGTAAGATCCTACAACAGGAAAGTCTAGCTACGGTAGTTTAAACAACACAACTTGGTTTTAAAGAAGATCATTGACAACCAAGATTAATCTAAGGGAAAATTCGCTCCTAACTGGGAAGGCCCATTTGTTGTCAAGGAGGTATTGACAGAAGGTGCTCTCAAACTATAGGAAATGGATGGCGATGAATTTCCACAGCTTATCAACTCGGACACCGTGAAACGGTACTATGTCTGAGGTTTCCATCAAGCAAACATCTTGGTTTTTGATCATCAAATCACCTGTCATTCCGATTTTCTAACCCTTTTTACATACTCCTCTGCCCCTCAGGAAAACATACACTTCAAACCAGCAGCCTGGTTTCACTTTATTTCAAACCTTTCACACAATTTCGGTTATCCCCCCAGGGATTGAACCTTTAACACCTGCAGTTTATCCAGAAGACGGGATTAAACTTTTCTACGCTTGTAGTTTGTCCTGAAGACGGGATCAAACTTTTTCCACACCTACAGTTTGTCCCAATCATGGAATCAAACTTTCTTCTCCCAACAGTATAGCCTGCACATGGGATTCATACTTCTATTCAGCCGCAATTCGTCCTAAGGGGCGAACTACGTCGACCTGATCTCCCTGATACCCAGGAGTACATAGGCACCCATATTCTACCAAAAAAACAAAAACAAAAACAATAAAACATTTCTACACCTTTCTTCATCAATAAAGCTTCTACACCCATTTACACCCATTTCACATTCAGCGTTGAACCTCTTACACCAAGTTTGAACTACGCAAAACTGATCTCATCTTTAATAGGAGTACATAGGTAGCCATTTATGGTTCGGTCTAATCCCCTACCAGAACAAAAATACTTGTCACATGGTACTGGGATCAAACTTTAATCCACCACATTTCATCGGCTTCAGACCAAAGGGATGGAACTACCTAACCTCTCCTCGCAAATAGGAGATTCGGTGACCATCTAAGTTGCGGTTGTGCCTCAAAGAGCAACACCAATCCATAATAGATGGAATTAACTAGGCTTCTCACAAATAAGAGTACTGGCGACCATCTGTGGTGCGGTTAATCTCAAAGAGGAAAAGCCATACTTCTCTCCACATCTACATACAAGAAACTAGTCCCAAGACACCAAAGATAGTAGTGATACACACATATCAATGATCCATTCTGAAAGATCCTGCGACGTCTCAATGTCCACACATCAAGGATAAGGTCAGAATGCATCAAGATCACAAGCCCTGAAGAAACAGGCAAATGTCAAGCAAGTATCAAGGCACAATTGAAAGGGAAGTGAATCAAAATATATTTCCCTACCATACATAATACTGTTTGATATATACATATGTGTTGTACATGACAAAATGGCTAAGCTAGTCTGTGCAGGAAAACACAAGGCAATCTACGGATCTGTGTGTATGCGAACTATCAGATCTAACATAGCATCCCTCTCTGAAGAAGGAGGTAACGCTGCAAGCTTCTGCCCAATGGTATCTACACGAGTTAGCAGATCCGAGGCTAACTGTATGGTGGCATGATTCTCATCAATGTATGCACTCATATCGGTAAGGATGTCAGTCGTAAGGGATCTCAATAAAGTACTGTCTATGATGGTCACATCCTAGGATGATAGGGCAGCATCCCGCTCTACAATCAATGCATCTCTAGCTGATCTAGCCTCATCTCTCTCTAATAGAGCTGCGTCTCTCCCATCAAGAGTTGTCAACATCAAGGCCCTAGCCTGATCTCTCTCAAAGGTCATCAGATGTAGACTCTGCTC
Organism: Panax quinquefolius; assembly: GCA_020205615.1. NCBI lineage: Eukaryota > Viridiplantae > Streptophyta > Magnoliopsida > Apiales > Araliaceae > Panax > Panax quinquefolius. The sequence continues at coordinate 68,540,081 of CM035156.1, read as the reverse complement.
CAAATACTATGCTGAATACTAAATCATAGTAGCACTTATAGTGGGAGAATCCATCACAAATACTGGCAACCCAGTAGTCAAATCCTCCTCAGTGGGAATATCAGCCTCTTCCATAGGCTCCTCATCATCAAAATCAATCCCCTGCACTGTGGATACTACCGCAGCCTATGCAGTCTTTGTCTCCATCCATGCGGAATACTCTGCAGAACGAACCGAATAGCTGATGGAAAACCCAGCTAGCTCTCGCTGATCCCAACAAGCATACAACCTGGATCTATCCTCTGCTAATAAGTGGCGAGAAACAAAGCACTAACTAGATGCCCCCTCAAAAGGATGGAAGTCCTAAAACTGGTCAAACTGACACATCACGGCCAATGGGTGGTAGGTGATCATCCCTCTCAAACCAACCAAAGGAAGATAATCCATGCCCGGAGCATGAGTGATGAAGTTGTAGGGTGAGCTAAGCCTTGTACACGGTAATATAGCAAACGGATCTCTGATCCCTGCCAAGAAATCTGACCAAGATGCAACGTCTATACACTCCGCAGGTTGAAAGGAGTGTGACATGGCTATATCATGGGTGAAACAACACCCATACCATCTAAAAGTGCCAATCGGTCTCAAGTGTGACATAAACCACACGCATAACACGACCGAAGTTTGCTGTAAATACTCCCCGATCAGATAAATGCTGACGTATGTGGGTCGACCTCGTAGTCTCTACTATGATCATTGGTATAATGGTGTGACCCTCCCTGAGAGCTCTCACTGCCATGATAACTCCTATGTCCAACTCATCCATGCACCGTGGCATGTAGACATACGACAGTACGCACAATAGCAGTACATCCATTCTGGCCAAATGCCAATGATCCTCCGGTGTGGTGAAATCCCCGGAATGTCATGTATAACTATCCTCAGAGCCAAATCTATCAAATAGAAAATGCTGGGATATAACGTGGGCAGATGTGAGCTCATCCTACACCACCCTACGCCTCAAGCCAGTAAGAGTCATGAACTGCCTACTCATATCTCTAATCGCCATATGCACGCAAGGTCTGTCCAATGGTAGGATCATCAAACGTACATACTCCTCCAGATTAGGAGTCAACTCCTGGGTCCCAAATCGGAAAACCTATCTCTCCGATACCAAGTGCTCGAGCATGCCCTCCACGAATCCTGTGGGAACCTAAAACATCAAGAGGGTCATAGTATGCTGCAACATATGATCTATAGTCACCCTGTCTGATGGTGACATGCTATTATACCACTATCGCATAACAGATACCACCAATAATGGTGGGGTATGATCAATACGGCTAACTATCGAAGAAGACATCTGTACGGGCCATGTCATAAGACCAACCAGGGGTCAATGATGAATATCTCTTGACATGCATACATATGCATAACATAATAACATGCATAATACAATAGATGGCAATATGATATAGAAATGGAAAACTGTACATACATTCCTTAGTATAACATCATCTAATACATCTCTATACATCTAAAATATAGGGAAATGTGGAAAAACTTCCCTACATCTAACAGAGGCCAAATCAGGAATAAAGACGCTACGCGATTGAGCGGAATAGCCTGAAATCCTGGTTGTCACAAATCAAATTATGGCTTCACATGTCACTTATGGGTATTCACCTAAATACAAGGTACACTATACCGATGAGCTCAGCTTTTGCAAATCATACTCGACAATGCCTCACACAGGTCCGATGCCGCCAAATACATGGTTATAACCCTAAACAATCCCCGACGGGGGTCACAACGCCAATGTTATTCGTTGATAAAGTATCCCCGACGGGGGTCACAACGCCAATGTTATTCGTTGATAAAGTATCCCCGACGGGGGTCACAACGCCAATGTCATTCATTGATAAAGTATCCCCAACGGGGGTCACAATGCCGATTTCAATCATTGATAAAGTATCCCCAGCGAGGGTCACAATGCAGACTTTCACTCATCCACGTATCCCTGACGGGGGTTACAACTCATTATTCGTCTATGAATGAATCCCCGACGGGGGTTATAACCCAATTCAACCATTCATGTACGTGTCAATAAAGGTCAAGCAGCCTTGACGTTATTTCAACCGATGGCAAGTAAACCCATCAAAGCATCGGAGGCCATTCGATGATCTCATCCATCAGTGCACTTATCCACAACCTTCCCCGGCGGGGGTCACAATGCAATTCAACCATTGATATACGCATCAATAAAGGTCAAGCAACCTTGAGATGTTCCCTGGCGGGGGTCACAATGCAATGCAATCATTAATACACACATCAATGAACGTCAAGCAGCCTTGACAATTTGCCCAACAGGGATCTATTCGGTGACACACACATCAGCGAAGGTCAGGCAGCCCTGAAAATACATACTGTTGGCAGTAAATCTGACAGGATTGTGGTATATGTTATACACATCCTCAAATAGACAAAGATTTATCCCCATAGATCTCTTGCACACGAGAGGCACATCTTCAAAATAAAGTCTGTATCAAAGATCCAGGACTTTGGTGATAACCCCAATGTCAACATTCTTGAAGACTTAGATCGCATGTCCAAGACATCACTGATTGTCATCCCCGGCAGGATTAACAGGGAACCGGCAATCATTCCATCATGTTGGGAAACAATCCAACAACCTACATGCATCATGCATTTGCATCATGTTGCTGCACATAGCATCGTGTTTATCTTATTGCATTTCAAGTGTCTAAGATTCTTTATTCTATCCATGCCTTACATCGCATGAATATGATAAAGAGGGGCATCTATAAACACTCGAAATTTTCTGCATACCTGTTACTAACATTGCAGGAGGGCAGATTTGTCTTTCGGAGATAACCCTAGAAGACAGCACAAATCCATTCCGGATACTACCGAAAGTTCATTCTCAAACCCAAAACACACACCGGGAGTATCAATTCCAACCTCGGAGATAACCCCGAGTTTCATCCTTGGAGATAACCCCAAGGAATGTCATTGCAGTTCTGGCGATAACTCAAGAAATGCTTGTTTCAAATGCATGCAATCAGCTTCAATCTCAAACCTCCTGCCGAGGCACTCATTCCAAAGACCTGAAGATAACACCGGGAAGACAGACACACTTAAAGATGACCCTGCAGAATTCAAACACTTGCAGCAGTCCAATCTCAGATGTAACCCTAAGCAACGTCTGTTATCAGCCCAAACCGGAGATAACCCCGGTGAGGGACAAAATCGTCATCTTGCCACCACAACCCCAGCGCGCCGTCTCAACATTTTATACATACATTTCTACACAACAATGTCCCACAAGAGCCAAGGAGTTCCAATCCCAAGTGACTATTACGCGTGGCAGCACACCGGATAGAATTTGAAGCTTGAAGACCATGGGCATGGTCCCCTCTTCCTGACTTCATACAAACTCTAATCCCATGTTATTGCATAACTCTCGATAAAAGCAGTCCAAAGAAGGTCTTGTACACCTCGTTCGGAAGCTCAAATTGAAGTTCTGCAAGTTTGAGCGGACATCACCGCGCACGAGTGCATGTACTTCGAGACGGCAGGACCCGCGGAGCCCGGGACACCCCGGGCAGCCGCAAGTGCATCTGCGGCTACCGCAGGTACACCTGTGGCTCCCATCTCTATAAATATAGAGCTTGGGGTGGCCATTTGTAAGAGAAAAAGAGGCGAGGAAGCCCTGTCCAATTTTATCTATACACACCCCATATTGAGTGCTTTCTCATTTTAAACACATGTTAGCTCACATATAGCTATATTTTATCGGTGGAAGCTGAGTGTTTATCCATCTAGAGTCACAGAAGCCTGCCTTGGCAGCCCACTGTAAGCCTTCTCACACTCATCTTTGTACACACTATTCTTCACATTGAGAGTCGTGTTGTGTGAGCCTAGACTTATGTCTGGAGCGTTTACTTGCTTTATATATATATATATATAAGTAGTAAACTCTCCGGATATAAAATCCAGGCTCATCTGGTGCGTTTACTGCTTTTATATATATATAGCGACAAATCGCTGAAATGATAAACCGAGCCGGGATTTTTTATATATATATATATATATATATATATATATACATTTTTGTCAGGCCTGGAGTTTACTTCGTGGCCTTTTACTACTTTATTTACATTCCGTTTCGCCCAGAGTTTACTTTGTGGCGGTTGATCGTCTTTACTACTTTCTTTACATTCAGTCCCGCCTGGAGTTTACTTTATGGCGGTTGATCACATTTATTACTTTATTTACATTTCTGATCCCCCATGGAGGTGCTTCGTGGTGGTTGATCATGTCTCTATATATATATTTACCGCTTTTATATATTTACATTTCCGATCCCCCATAGAGGTGCTTCGTGGTGGTTGATCATGTCTGTATATATATATATTTATTGCTTTTATATATATAACTGCTTACTGCTTTTCATATAAATTGCGGCATCATGTGAGCCTAGGAATCATATGATCACAAATTCAGTCCACTGAATCTAGATTCGGTTCCCATGATGGACTTTTTCAGCTGTAAGCAGCTTGTAAATTATTCACGGTGTTTGAATTTTCTTAGATGGCTTTCATGCCCATGAGGAGTTTGGCACTACTATATATTATTTTCTCGAAGATGCTTCATATCTCAAAAATAAAAGCAAACAAGCCGAACATTTAATAATAAAATGGAAGTATCAAAGGCCTCAATTACGATTGAGCACAGGGTTTGAAAAACCTCTTTCACAAAAACTCATTGCTATATCTTGTTTAAAACTAAATTTTTGTATAAATTCAAACCCTATGTATATAGGTTCGAATGAGGCATAACACTACTTCCAAATAAATTGCACATTGATCCACACACACACACATTTATATAACAGTTTCTTAAAAAGTGGTGGTCACCGTGGCAACACGGATGTCAGGGGGTTCCTAACACCTTCCCTCCGCATAATCAAACCCCCGAACCCAAATGAATCTTGGTTTTAAAGACCCGTTTAGCAGTGTCACATCACTGAGTCAATGTACAAACCTTTTCTCGATTGCATTGGTGCAACCAGTTAAAAACACCAACTAACGACTCTTATTGTCAAATCATCGACATGATACATGTCGGACCTTTTTCACTTGTTTTTTCAAACAAATCTCACATAACATAAAAACACTAAAGAACAAGAACAGAAAAGGGATAAATAAAAATCCTGACGTCGACAATTATGACCAGGGATCATTCGGTATAATCTTGACCCGTAATGTTACAAATGATGTGGTAAAAGTCCTCATTGTCCCGTAGTGCATTGATGGACAGTTGTTGGCATGATTATGACCAGGGATTATTCGGTATAATCATGACCATTGATGATTATGTGAATATCCTTGGCCCATAGTGCATGGATTATTTGATGATGTGGTTTATTTATTAAGCTGAGTCTCAGCGATAAAGTTGATGAAAAACTTTTTAAATCATAGAAGATAGTAGATATCATGCTCTACTTGACTCTCCTAATAGATTGTTTGTTCCACTACAGTTAAACTTGATGTTTATTTTATTTTATCAGTTTAACATTGTTGAAGGCTAATGATAATTTATTCTGCATTATCTTGGTCAAAATATTTCTTAGTGGGCTAGTTTAGCTCACCCTTTTGCTTTCATTGTTCTCTTCAGGAAATGAGAATGTAGCCAGGAGTAGTCGGGGAATGGAGTGATGGTCCGAGATAGTGTTATAGTAGTCCTCACTATTCTATAAAATAGTGTGACAATAAATGTAATAAGGACTCCATTTGAGTTTGGATATTGTCTAGAAAACAATATTCGTGTAAAAAATCTCAGCTCATGTTGTATAATTAAGTTTGTATTTGTATCCAGTACCATGTATTTGGCAACCCAAGATGGGTGATGTTTACCTATTTTGGGGGCGTCACACCTTTTTTCTGCTATTTCTTACCCTATTTGAGGACAAATCAGCTAAGGTGAAAAAGTAAAGTAATCCTGGTAATTAGGCTACCTTTACGGATTATAACTTTGATATATGTATGCATATAGGATGTTTTTGACTGTGGGCAGGTGTGCTACTGAATGGCCACCTAGTCATGCATATGTGCATGTGGATAGTCCTATTTATAGAGGAAACACTGGAAAAAAATTTCAAAATGTAGGCATTAGGTAGACATGCATTTTTAACTCTACTATAGGCATATGTTAAACTAATGCATGCATGCATGTAGTCATAAAATGCATTTGAAAAACCTCCAGGTTAGAATTTACCACACCCTTTCTGAGGTGATTTGGAGACTTGTTGTCCAGATATATAGATCTGGATCAGTCGAGTAGTTCAGGTGTGCGGAGGAGGGCTTCTGATGTGCCTCGACCCCGTTCCGTTAGACAACCTCGTCATCTGGCGAAGGCGATGATTCATCCTATTTGGATTGATGTACCGGATGTTGAGGATAAGGAGGAGGATGTACCAGTTGCGGACCCTGCTCCTGGTACACATGTTCCCCGTAGGGATCTTCTAGGCATTCAGGTGATGATCCAAGAGCTTCTGGGTGACTTGAGTCGACACCCCTTAGTTTACTTGCATGCAAATGAGGTAAAAAAGATGGATTCTAATCTTCCTTCTTTCCTATTAATGAGGAGTAAAGGATTCTGATGTTGATCAGCTCTATAATGCAGGTTCCCAGCTTCACACAGCCTCGAGGAAACTGGTTTAGCATTCACTCTACATACCAGGCTATGCATCCTGATTATCGAGCGGTTATACATTACTTGGGCTTTGAGGCTTTCTTTTCCATCCTACCCCGTCGTTGTCCCTGGGGTTACCTCAGGGCATTGTCTGAGCACTGGTTTCACCAGACTCAAACTCTCCATTTGTTAGACTGTGATGTGATGATGACGTCAATGGATTGGCGGTTTATCACAAGTATGGAGTTTGGAGGGGTGCTAGTGCCATGTACGACGAATATTACCCTGACTGCCATCAGATCCTTGCTAGGTGTCACGACTGAGGTGCTCAAGGGCACGACTATTCGTACAGGTCCTTTGAGCATAGATGTTATGAATGGCCTGTTGAGTGAGCCCATGCCTGATGATGTGAGTGTCAAGGACCGTATTCTTCAGCGATTATTCCTGATAACCATTAGGGGCTGCTTCATATCTAATAACTCTTCCACGGTGTCATTCGCTTTGGTCAGCGCCACACGGGAGGTGGACTGTATTGGAGACTATGGTTGGGGTTCCTATACCTTTGCCTATTTCCTCAGGGGAATGCGCATGCGTTCGCATGGCTTGACAGAGGCTTAGCTAGGATTTTACTCATTTCTGCTGGTGAGTATTTCTCTTGTGATTTCCCATGTACATGTTAAGAGTGTTGACTGACAGCAGATGTTCTACTTTGTATTGGTAGTTTTGGGCCTATGAGAGGCTCCATGTTTGCGCCCTATGAGTGTGTTAGGTTTGGAGACCTATCCACGAGGACGGCGATGGCATCACTCCATACTAGCGGAGGTTCCTATTGCCGAGGGTTTCACCCATTATCGTCTACAGCTGGAATTATTGAGAGTTGATGTCATCACTTTGATTCCCTACTCTGGGGAGCATTTGCCCATTGGACTTGAGGATGGATACCCGACTAGTGTCGAGTATGTGATTTCTACCCATAGGATTCCTCTTCACAGATGGAGGATGGGAACTCTATTTAGGAGAGCATGCTATTAGGAGCACTACAAGAGAGATTCATGTACCGATCTTGCCTCCTGCCAAGCGCTATTGGCCTGTGTCACAATCGCCCGTCGATGATATCCCATTGATGGGGGTTGACGGCTTTACACATTCAAAGGGTCCTTATACTCAAGAGTTGTTCCAATGTTGGTAGTCCCCTCGTACCATCGGAGCCCAGACCCGCGCCACTCAGTTTATGGGGGATATGGTTCCTGGATCCGTGATGATGACAGATTAGTTGTCCTGTGTCCGAGATCCAAATCATTTAACACAGATTGACAGTTTGATCCGGCAGTTAGACCGGGCACATTTTTTTCATCTGGCATTTGGGTAGAGATCCTTCAGAGGCAAATACTTTTGATCCTTCCAGCTCAAGCGCTGGCCCCTCAGGTGACCCATATGGCTTTGCCAGTGTAGATCCTCCATTATATAGGCCTGACATCCCCGTTGATGGAGATCTAGTGACTCGGGAGGAGTTACATCAGGTGGACAAGATTGATGATGTAGACATTGACACCATTGTCTTCTTCTAATGTATATTCTCATTATATCTTTTGATAGGTCTCTATTAGATACTGGGTGGCTATGCCCCATTCTCGCTATATCTTTTGATAGGCTTCTGTTAGTAGTTGGGCGGCTGTGCCTCATTTCCCTGTATTTTAGCTGTATAGAGATATATTAGATAATGATGTACTTAGAAATGTATGTACTGTTATTCCCTACATCATATTGCCATCTATTATTTATCATTCATGTATTATGTTATGCATATGTATGTATGTCCAGAGATATTCAGCATTGACCCCTGGATTATCTTATAACACAGCCCACACAGATGTCTTCTTCGACAGTTAGCCGGATTGATCATACCTCACTATATTGGTAGCATCCCGTCTAAGATCGTGGTATGATAATATGTCACCTTCAGACAAGATGACTGTAGATCAGCTACTACAGCATTCCATGACCCTCCTGATGTTTTAGGTCCCTATAAGCTTTGTAGAGGGTATACTGGAGCATTGGATACCAGAGAGGCAGGTTTTTTGCTTTGGGATCTAGGAGTTGACTCCTACCTTCGAGGAGTATGCGCGGTTGACGGCGCTACCATAGACCTTGAGCGCGAATGGCTATCGGCGAGATGAGCCGTCAGTTTATGACCCTCACCGGGTTGAGACGTAGAGCAGTGCAAGATGAGATCACATTAGGCCACGTGATCTCTTATGATCGGTATTTCTTCTAACTTTGCACTCTTCCTCTGTGTATCGATGATGTAGGCTAAGTATCCTACACATCCTTGTCTCAACAACTTCTTGGCTTGCATCACCATCAGAAAACTTGCTTGTAGAGGTGACTTGCTGCCAAAGAACACAACCTTTGATGGAGTCATAAGGTTAACACACTTCCTTTGGCAATCAATTATTGCTCCATAATTAAATAACCAATCCATTCCCAGTATAACATCAAACTCACTAAGTCTAATTGGTATCAAATCTACCATCATCTAGTGACCCTTTATAACCACTCTAAAATTCCTATATACAAATCTAACAGGAATCACTTCTCTATTCGCAATCTCTATACAAGGGAAATTCTAATTCTTCCTGAGGCAAATCTAAGTTCTGAGCAAATTCATCGGATATAAATGAACAAGTAACACCCGAATCAAATAGTACATAAGCGTTAATACCATTAATCGGAATGATACCTGACACCACATCCTTAGACTGTATAGCATCCTGCACGGTCATATTGAATGTCCTTGCAGTAGGTCGGCTTGACTGAGCTAGTCCAGTGATAGTCAATGCACCACCACCGTTGTTGTTTCCTTTTCCACTACTTGCACTTCCCGCTGGCTTCTTGGGACAATCACGAGCCATGTGATCCTTTGAACCGCAGGTAAAACATGCTCCTTTCTTCGGACTAAAGCAGTTCGGTGCAATGTGTCCCTCCTGACCACAGTTGAAACACACCCGCTTTCCCTTCAAACATACCCCAGTATGGTTCTTCCCGCAAGTTGCGTAAGCCTCAAACTTTTTCTTCTGCTGATTTCCTTGATGTCCTCCCGCAGTCGAATTCTCGCTCCATTTCCTCTTCTGATTATTACTTCCAACGTTACTTCCACCAGCCTTATTCTCATTCATATTCTTCCTCTTCTTCTGTTCTTGATTGTACTTGGTCAAGGCATCGCTTCCACCTTCCACGATAATTGCCTTTTCCAGTACAGCCGCAAATGAGTTCAGCTGGAACATTGAAACCTTGTTGTAAAGCCAGGGCTTCAATCCTTGTTCGAACCTTCTCGCTTTACGCTCGTCGGTATTAACTTGGTAAGTGGAAAACCTTGCCAACTCGTTAAATTTCGCAGCATATTCCGGCACCGTCATAGTTCCTTGCTTCAATTCCAGAAATTGTACTTCCAACTGATTTCGAGAACTCGCTGGAAAGTACATTTCGAAAAACATTTCCTTAAATCTATCCCACGCTATCACTCCTTGTCCTCCACGAACCTTATTTGCTTGCCACCAGTAGCTAGATTCAGACTTCAGCATAAACGTTGTGAACGCAGTTTTCTGATCTTCGTTAACTCTAGCAACGTCGAACACCTTCTCCATTTCCATGATCCAGGTTTGGGCTTCCATTGGATTCATAGACCCTTGAAACTCTGGCGGTCTAACCGCTTTGAATTCCTTGAAAGTCGTGACTTGAGCTTGCGGTTGATTCGCAAGTGCACCCGTGAACAGAGCTACCAACTACTAAACCGGAGTAGCGTTGGCCTCGTTGTTATTATTAGTAGACCCCTCTAGAGGTGCTTGCTGACGTGGTTATCTTCTTCTAGGAGGCATTTTCTGTTAAAATATACGCTTATTAGTTCATTACTCAACTTCTTGGGTATTTTAAGTTTAACTTAAACATTCCAAGATTAAAGCTTTAACACATAACATTTCAAATAAACTTTGATATTTTATTCATTCATAACATTTTAAAACATGTTAAAGATAGCATATCCGCTATTAACATTTACTTTTCGAAACTAAACAAGTTCCAGGATTACATACTCATACTATCCCTTTATTTATCTCAAAATAAGGGATTCACAGTTTATTTATTCACATAATTAACCATACATTATTATCTATCTTATTCTATCTAGGCATATTAAGACATTGAAAGACTTCCTGACACTCTTCCTCCATGATACGATACACCATTCTACGATCCATCATGAACCACGGTGAATTCTCAAACTGAGGTGGGTAATAATAGACTCGATCCTGGGCCCTATCAATCGCCGAATTAAAAGCATAATCCATCTCCTTCATCTTGGCTTTCTTCACTTGAACCTTAGCCTCAGCACGGTCTGCACGTTGAGTCGCCTTCATCCATGCATCCTCTGCTCTTGTACGCTTAGCTGATTCCTCCTTGAAATCATCTTTCAATTTCTCCACGTCAGTCTTCATCTTCTCGTATACTGCCAACAGGTCTTCATGCTGACCCTTGGTATGAACTACATCCCACTCCGTGTTTCCAAGTTTTGAGTTGAGTTCCTGAATCTCCGCATCCTTCTGCTCCATCGAAGCATGATGCATCTCAACCATCCCCTTCAGCTCCTCAACTTTGTCCTGCAATTCTATGTTACGGTCGTACAGAGCATCATACGTCTCCGCTGATATGGAGTTTGGTGGAAACTCCTCAGGACCCTCTTCCTCATCATCCTCCTCTATATCCTCAGAACTATCCTCCTCGGGATCGGTCACAAGCTCATCCTCCTGGATCAACTTCTCCCGCATTACGTGAGTATCCCGGGGTTCATCCTCTCAAAGTACCTGAGGTATCACCTCTCTAGCTGGACTCGATCCTCCTTCGTTAGACATCCTGACAACAAAATGTTTTAAGTTTTACTTAATATTTTTGATACTCACAAGCACATAAGTTATTAACACATAACACATAATGTCTTTTATTATTTAACTTCAATGGATACCTTAATCCATTCCATAAAACTCGATAAGAGTTGAACACCACTATATTTTCTGTTTCCTTAAAGGTTACTTCCTAAGGTTTCCCCAGCTAAGGTTCATAACCTATGGCTCTGATACCAAACTGTGACACCCCAAATCCAGGTACTCCATTCCCACAGGATTTGGTGTTCACTATCCAAAACATTACATCTAACTACCCATAATCAAAAGATAAAGACATAATTTAAATAACTTAAACAATCATCTTTCCTATTAAAGGGTTACATCATATTCTCAAAATATATCCCAAGTAATCTAACCTTAAAATTATTTCATAAGTTTGCAGAATACATCACATATTAAAACAAGTCTTTAGCATAATTCAATAAAATAAAATTCTCATAGGTCTTCAACATTTGGACATCTTGCCCTTTTCTTTGCTAGTAGACGGCTCGTCGACTTTCTCAACTTTAGCTGCAGTGTTAACTACAAGAGTGAGCAAACAATTGCTCACTGGTATAGGAAGTAGTAATAATAACAACATGAGAATGAATAACGAATGTTAGCAATAATGAACTTGTTCTGTGAATTAAGAATAGAAAACAAGTTCTAAATCAATGTCTGAGGGTCTTAAGAACACGAACTCTGTCTCCGGTATATAGGTATTATTACCTTAACCTTAACAGTCATTAGACTGTACAGACCCTTCTTAGCGTACTTAGGGGGATCAGCCCTTTGTACCATGTATTGTGGACAAACATCTAAATGTTACACGTACAAAAATCCCCTATATTAGGGTTGTTCGTCTCAGTTTGAATTTAGAATTTCCGCACTAAAGAAAGTTTAGTTTGAAACTAGCTTATCAGTGTCTCTAGAATTTTAGAACACTATTCAACTTCCATCAATAAAAGTTTAATACGAGAATGTATAACTGAACAAGGCTATTAAAGTCAAAGATCGGATATCAACAATATATATAACTGAATAACATGATTTACATGCAAAGTGCTATATTCAAAGGAGTTTAGAACAATATTCAATGAATCAATGTATTAGAATAATATATGCTTCAAATGATAATAAGGAAAATAAAGCTCGCTCGATGTAACGAATTAGGTTACAAGAGGTTGCACAAACATGCTCAAGATAAATTAGGCTTGCTCAACCTTACAAGAATTTTAGGAACTTGTACCATAACAATTTAGGAATGGGACATGCATTCAATATGAAAAGAATGAAGTTAGAAAGTTTGCTCAATGTAAACAGTTAAGTTTTAGGAACTTGCCTTGTTCGTAAGCTACACAAGTGTAAAATAATCTCCAATTACCCTACATATATCATTACAATTTCAACAACAATTAGTTGTATGAATATTAACACTATGGGTATTAAACCATCATTTAGGTCAGAACCCTAACCTAGCATCTAACCATTTAGGTTAACATACTTAACGAATCTGAAATCGCATTACGAGCCAACATAACTTACTCGTTCATTTCTAACTTTTGAAAACATCACTTTTAGTTTCATTATATAACTCAATTAACAATCACCTAAAACTCTTTTACACTTTATATTACAACACCTTACAATCTGTTATTGTAGTCCACTTTATGTTTTAATATCCTTAACATGCATGTTAAACTAACCCAAGTCCGTCACACACATGACATGAATTAAGCAGACTTAAGCAGACTTTCACTGTCGCTATCAGCTACTAAAGGCGTGGTCATGCCGATAATACATCGGGTAACCATGACGCCAAGACGATGCAAATACCTTGGCATACCATAAGTCATGCCTTACTGGCATTAAATAACCGCGCCCGACGGCAATACCATACTTCACGATGCCTCAGTTCCAGTTTTTTGTAGAAGCTCGAAAACATACTCTGCTTTGGCCAAAAAATCCCAATTCTATAGAAAATCTCCTAACTTCAACATCTAACACTTTGTAATATTATAGTTATACATGCTAAACACCATTCTATATACAAAAACATTACATAAACATCATTTTGAAGAATCAAAACTAGATTTTTCTCAAATTTCTTCATTTTTATACTTTTAACGAATTCGATCACCACGAATTCGTTTCTTAACCATTTGACACGATTCAAACTACGCCGCTTTCGTTTCTTAATATATTATCACAATCCACTAATAAATTACAGATTACAACACATATAAGGCATGAAATTTGGTACTTTCTAAAGCCATTTTTTAAATATGAACACTGTTAATTATTTTTCCTTCTTATAACCCAATTTTAACAAATTTGACACCCAAGTATCCACCATATATGATGATTATCAGTTTATAAACCATATATACATGTATATTTCAACACAACATGACTTAGCAATTTATAGAGAATGAACATGAAAACTCAAACATAAACCTTAGAAGTAGAATATACCTTGATTTAGCAAACCCTAGTTGTATGCTAGCAAGAAATGGTGATTCTCTCTCAAAACCACTGTGATCTTCCTTCTCTAAAATCTCTGTGTTCTCTTCTTCCAAGCTCTCTCTCAACACTCTGTGATATCTAGCTAAGCCTTAGAAAAGTAGACGCGTAGAAAAAAATATAAGCAAGCCACTCCCACGTTCCCTTCTGTTAGAAAAATAAAAGGTTTGCGTCAGTTGAATAAGCCAAAGGCCACAAGACCTTGTTTAGCTAACACCTTTTTCCCCCCAATAAATTATTTAAATAATATTTATATCATATAGTTACTACTTGTCACACATGTAACCATTTTAATAGCTTATAATTTATAATTATAATAATTATAATCTTATTATAATTATAAATAAATATATATCTAATTTTAATTAATAAATTAGAAACATTATTTTATTTAATTTATTCATTTAATATTAAACAATTCACTTAATTTAATTATCTTCTTAAATATTAAGCAATTGATTTAATTTAATTATTTCCTTAAATTAAATCCTTCAAATAAAATTATCATTACTCAATTTAATTTACACTAATCAATTTGATTACTAAATTGATTCACCACAATTCATCAATTATTTATTTTCCTCAATAAATGAATTATTTAAAATATTTAATTAATTCAATAAATATTTTCATTAAATTATATATTTCTCGATCGTTACAACTAGTCGGGGAATGGATTGACGGTCCAGATGTTTGCATTAGTAGTCCTCACTATTCTGTGAAATAGTGTGATAATAAATGTATTGAGGACTTATTTTGAGTTTGAATACTGTCTAGAAAACAATATTTGTATTAAAACTCACAGCTCATGTTGTATATTTAAGTTTGTATTTAAGTTTTGTACCATGTATTTGGCGACTCAGAATGGGTGATGTATACCTATTTTGGGGGCGTCATAGTTGGTATTAAAGCTTAGGGATATGATCCCTGGCTAAGATGTGAGACAAGAACTACGAGGGGAGAGACAAGGAATTCCTTCGCTAGTATGACCTACCTAAGTTTAATTGGTATTTAATTGGTCGGTCAAAGTATATGGATAATATGTGGTATGTCAATTAACCCTTGTTTGGTGGCAGTATTTGAAAATGACATCTGAGAATGTTGAGAATAACAATAGAGCACAGGAGACAGTTGAGTCACCACAGATCAATACCCAGGATAATGTGCAACAGGAAGACAATAATCCTCAAGTAAACAATAACACCGATCAAATGATGAATGATGGGAAGTTTAGAGGCTTTGTGCAGTTCATGCAACACCAAATAAGAGAGACTCCTGTTCATAATGCAGGTGGAATCAATGGCAACCCACGGTTAGTCACTGCTAAGTAGTTCAAGGAGCTGGGACCACTTGAGTTTTTGGGAAAGCCAGAACCACTTAAGGTAGAGACGTGGATAAAGCAGATCACCAAGATATTTGAGGTCTTGGAATGCTCAGAGGAGCAAAAGGTTCCATTCGCCACCTTTATGTTGCGTGAAGAAGCAGATCATTGGTGGGAATTTGTAAAATGTACCCAGCCTGACGCACTGAAGATGTCTTGGGAGAATTTCCAAGAACTGTTCAATGACAAGTACTTTCCCGAAAGTATTCGTCATATGAAGGAGGTAGAATTCATCAAGCTGGAGCAAAACAATATGACCGTGTCGCAGTACGAGGCTAAGTTTGCGGAGTTATCCTGATTTGCATCCCATTTGGTCGATAATGAGGAGCGAATGACCCAAATGTTTCTGCGAGGTTTGAAACCTGAAATACGTCAATACCTCATTTCTCACAAACTTTGTTTATATTCAGATGTTGTGAATAGGGCTCAGTTAGTGGAGCGCGATAATGAGTCATCACAACCAAAAAGTAATGACCAACAACACGATAATAATCGTACCAATGGCAACGGCCATCGGAACAATGATAACCATCGTGGGGGAAATTATCATGCCAATAATGGTAACCACTTCGGTGGTAATCATGGCCAAGATAATAGAAGTGAAAATTTCAAGAAGAGTAGGTTTAATAATAATGGAAAGACAGCAACACCAGCACCCGTTTCGAAGGAAGAAGAACGACCACCGGTCGTATGTTTCAAATGCGGACAGGAGGGACACATCCTTCTGAACTGTACGCAGCAACCCAAAGCGTGTTTCAATTGCGGAAGAGAAGGTCACTTAGCTCGATTTTGTCGTGTAGTGAAGTCAAGTCCAGCTAGAATGGTGATGCCAAAGGATGTCTCAGACAAGTCAAAGCCGGTAGTTTAAGTAAAAACGTTTGACGAGGAACTTGAAAGAAGTTATCACGGGTAAGTTAATCATAAACTCTTGCGAGGTTTATACCTTATTCGATAACGGTTCTACACACTCTTTTATTTCTCCTACTTGCACTCAACGTTTAAATTTGACTCCAGAGAAGTTAGACTTTGACTTATCGATTGAAACTCTATTAGGAGAAACCTTTGTTACATCCACTGTTTATAAATCTTGTTGATTCAAATCGACACTTTCACGTTAACTGTCGATCTTATCTCTTTCAAAATACTTGCCTTTGATGTGATTATAGGAATCAACTGGTTAACTACTCATCATGCTAAAATTGATTATTTTCGTAAGGTTGTTAGCTTTCATATTCTTAACCAACCTATTATGCAAATTCAAGCAACCAAACCACTAAAGTCAATCACTACCATATCAAGCCATAAAGCCATTCATTTATTGAAAAATGGATGTCAAGCTTTCTTAGCAATGTCACAGATTTAAACAAAAATATGTCAAATTTGAATGATATTTCTATTTTTAATAAATTTCCTGACGTATTCCCTGAAGACTTCTTAGCTTACCCCAGAACGTGAAATCGAATTTTGTATTGACCCCAGTACAAAACTCATTTCTAAAACCCTCAAGTATTTCTTCACCCAAAATAAACGTATTATGCGTTGAAGACGTTGACTCGAGCTGTTGAAGATTACGCTAATACCATGCAATACCATCATGGGAAAAATGAACGTTGTAGCTGACGCATTGAGTAGAAGATCGTATGAATTTACGAGTGCAAATATACAAACTTACGTGAAGATAGCGAATATACGATTAGAACCGACTTTAATCGATAAAGTTAAAGCCGTTCAAGCTACAGACTCAGTGCTTATGAATGTGAAGAAGAAGGTTCAAGAGGGCGTTATTCTAGAATCAAGAATCGACGAAGAGATAAAATCTCAACCCTCGACTTTATTGGTCTATTTGAAATCATCGATTGAGTAGGAACTGTGGCCTATAGACTCGCCTTACAGCCAAGTATGTCGCGTGTTCATAACGTTTTTTCATGTATTGATGTTACCTAAATATGTGGACGACCCGAACCACATTATTGAGTTAGAACCGGACAAAATAGCGAAAGATTTAACGTATGAAGAGGTACCTGTTAAAATCTTGGATAAGAAGGAACATATTCTACGCTTAAAGGTTATACCTCAAGAGTTAGAATCTGACGAAGTGTCCTCATCTATTCGGCATACCAGGTACGTACGTAAATTTTGAGGGTGAAATTTCATAAGGAGGGGAGATTGTGAGACCCCAAATTTTGTGAATAAAGATTAATTTTCTCAAAATATTTTTTTTAAGTATTATGGTGTGGATTTGATATAATGTTATAGTTGTGGGTAATATTTATAAATTTTTCAAAGTATGCAAGTTGTTATATTATATTCGATTGGTTGGGGAATATTCTTTGTGTCGGGGAATATTCGTACGACAGAACAATCATTGGTGGACCCCACTATGGAATTATTGTCGGAATGAGAAAACGATAAAAATATCTTTTTATGAAAATAACGGCGGAAGTTTTACCATTAAAACTGTTAAACTAACCAATAGTAAAAGTACAATAATACGCGTGGTTACATAGTAGCACACGGTATTGATTATTGATGCTTACGTGAGAAGTCACTCAGTTTTGTTCAATTATTGCTACAATAATTGCTGCATAATATCTCACGTTATTTGATTTAATTATTGTCGATATTTTATATATTATTAAATCAGTAATTGAGACGACAAAGTTATTAATATTATTATTTGCAATATTGACAAGTCTAGAAGTTCTGTCAAGGAGAGGTTTGGTCACCTAATTGTGTGCCAATAGGGAGAAATCCTTATTGGAAAGCCCCCTCTTTCCTGAGAACGACCTGGCTGTTAAATATTATGAATTTTAATAATGATGATAAATGTTGAGGTGATTTTTATGATGTATTTGATGTAAATTTTACTTATTTTATGGACCCCCATTTACCCATTTTTCAAAATAATCGGTAGAAAATTATTTAATATAATAAAGGTGGGGCCCACATGTGGGGGCCACATGTGGGGCCCATATGTGTTGAAAAATTGAATTGGAAATTGGGGTGGAAGGGAGTTTACGTAACTAGAAGGTAATTGTGTGTGTATATATATATGATAATGACATGTGGGTGGGGCCCACATGTTGGATGAAGGAATTGGTGGAGAGAAATCTGAAGGTTTTTCTTGTTTTGTTCACGGTTGGGTGGAAAATTTTTCAAATAAGCATGTGTTATATAAATATATTTATATATATTATATTTTGTTGGTTTGTTTTATTAGAGAAATTCAATCGCCGAATATGCGTATGAAGTCTGTGACTGTGTATGTTGAATCCGTGAGTTTTTCTTAGCAGTACTCCTTCCATTCTCCTATAAATAGGATGCTTAGTTAGAATTGAAAATCACACCAGAATCAGAGAATTTTTCTTCTATAATATTGAGCGTATTTCTTTTGAGTTTTAGAAAGCTTTGAGTGTAGAAAATAGAGAAAGTTTTCTTCAAGAATATATCTGCTATACCAGTTGGAATACTCTTCTTTTTGAGGTAAAGGGTATTATTTATTTCACATTCTGAAGAGAGATTATTTTTTCGTATTCGTATGAATATTATTTCCGTTCAATATTCATAAGAAATTTTATTTCGTTCAATATTCGCAAGAAATATTATATTTGTTTAATATTCGTAATGAATATTATTTTCGTTTAATATTCGTAAGGGAAGTTATTTTTGTTTCATATTCGCTTGAAATAATATTTTCTTTCATACTCTTTAGTATGTAAGTAATATTATTTCGTTTCAGATTTCGAATTCTATACTCATTTTGTTAAAGTTTTGATTTCTATACCCTATGAAATTAGTAGAATATCCTTAAAATTTGTGTTTTATCTAGTATCTTTTCATGGAAATATTATTCTGAGCATTCTTGATAAGTTTTAACTTTTTCAAGCCGGAGTACTATTCACAGTGTATTATTCACCCGAGTACTATTCATGAAGTACTATTCACAGGATACTATTCACTCGTGTACTATTCACCCGGGGTACTATTCATGATAAAAATTGATTCGTTTTCGGTCCAAATCATTTTTGGTACAATATTATTCTTGAATTTTACTCCACAAAGCAGTATCATGTTGACAATTTGAACGTTATTGAATTCTGGATAAATTAAATTATAAATCTTTAAAATTTATCCTTGAACTTGTTTTATTGAATTATTATGTCATTGTCATCATCCTCATACTTATATTGTTATGAAAGTCTTCTTTGGCCCGTAGTGCATAGATGGACTTGGTATGATTATGACCAGGGATTATTCTATATAATCATGGCCAATCGTAAATGTTAAAATGATGTGGTAAAAGTCCTCATTGGCTCGTAGTGCATTGATGGATAGTTTTTGGTATGATTATGGCCATGGATTCTCTTCGGCCAAGGGTGCAAAGATGAATTGTTTTACGACATGATCATGACCGTTGATGAAAACACGATTATCTTTGGCCCGTAGTACATGGATAATTTGTCATCATGATACTAAAGAATATCCTTGGCCCGTAGTGCAGGGATGATTCGATGATGTGGATTATTTATTAAGCTGAGTCTCAGCGATAAAATTGATGATAAATCTTTAAAATCATAGAAGATAGTAGATTTTATGCTCTACTTGACTCTTCTAATAGATTGCTTATTCCGCTGCAGTTGTTGATCTAAAACTTGTTGTCTATTATATTTTATCAGTTGTTATACTGTTGAAGGCTAACGATAATTTATTCTGCATTATATTAGTCATAATATTTCTTACTGGGCTAGTTGAGCTCACCCTTTCTTTCAATGTTCTCTTTAGGAAATGAGAATATAGCTGGGACTAGTCGGGAAATAGATTGACGGTCCAGATGTTTGCATTAGTAGTCCTCACTATTCTGTGAAATAGTGTGATAATAAATGTATTGAGGACTTATTTTAAGTTTAAATATTGTCTAAAAGAAAATATTTGTATTAAAACTCACAGCTCTTGTTGTATATTTAAGTTTGTATTTAAGCCCTGTACCATGTATTTGGCGACTTAGAATGGGTGATGTATACCTGATAAGTGAATTTTATATACACTTATCCGGTATCTTTTACTTGAATTAGTTGCTTATATTCATGTGTCTTAGTTACTTTTCATGCATCTTGTGTTCATTTTGTAGGTTATGCATTTGGGAGTGGTGTGAGCGATTATTGGTAAGGAAAAGGAAAGAAAATACAAAGAAAAGTAATCCGGTCATCATTTGAGCTTTCATGTTTACTTCATGTTCTTGGTTTGGAAGTTGGCTTACATTATAGAGCATCTTCTTAGCTTTCCAGAACATCTTGAATCATTCTAATCAGAGTTCGGATGCAAGAGTTATGATCGTTGTACCAACGGACGTCGAACGTCATGGTTTTGGGAGGTCATTTGCGTAGCAGTCACTTCCAGCCCTATTTCAACCTTCATCCGGCCCAAATTTCTCAATGCTCAAAGAATGAAAGTTGTAGAGATCGTCGATATCTTCGATTTGATAGGTGGCAGGCCCCATAACTCCTCCCAGATCAAAAGTTACGGTCATTTTACCAGAGGACACTGTGACAGAAAAATGATGCCCGTCGGGGCGGGCTTTTCCTTACTAAAACCCTCGCCGGGGCGGGGGTACCAGCTGCAAAACAGTATTATAGCCCGCCGGGACGGGCCCTTGACAAGCTTAAACCCCCACCGGGGTGGGGGTACGAGTAAAAGAAGTAGTTTTTGGCCAAATTTGAGTTTGGGAAGGATTATTTTCGATCCAATTGACTCAAGGACTTCCAAGAGGACTTAAAGACATGTAAAAAGGCTTATAAAAGGATGAGAATAATAAGGATTAGGAGAGATTGGAGAGATTGTGAGAGAGCATTCTATTAGATTAGATTAGAGTACATTAGATCAAAACACTAGTTCTAAATAGTTTTGGAGATTGAAGCAACTTGAAGACCATTGAAGATCAAGAGCAGGAGCTTGAGGAAGATGGAGATTTGCTGACAACAGATTCAATTCTTTACTCTACTCTTATTTTTATCTTTTAATGTTATTTCAAGTGTGGATTCTTAGTTTTAATTCAATGAACTAATTCTTTGTTTGAGATTACAATGGATCTTATTGTGTAGTTTATTTTAATATGTTTCGCTATCAATTAGTATGTTCTATCGTGAGAATTGTCTATTGTGGTTTGGACTTAATTGTTTAATTGACTGGCCATCAATTACCGTGATAATCTATATGAACTCGAGAGATGAAGTATAGATTTAGATCTGATCATGATAGCATGTGTTCAGGATTTTGTTAGTAGCTTAAAACTTAATGAGTGTTAAGGTGGAGATATGCTTGACACCGCATGTAATCAGATAGAGAACTTGTTCTTAAACCTTCTTCAATTGTAATTCACATAGAGATATAGTGGGTTAGTTGATTAAGGTGTTTAACGGATTTCTATCTTAATTGTGGATTGACGTTAATACGATATTAGTGCATCGAGAGGTGGTTAATACTACTTTAGTGTTCTTGATTAACAATTCGAGATAGAGAATAATTGATGAGAAGTGTGTTAACTTAAATGAAGCAATAAGTGAAGTTGTGATCTTAAATCTCCATAGTCTTAATTTAATTAGTGGAATTTAATAGTAGTTTAATTTATATAATTTGAAATTCATTCGTTTAAATAAGATTGAGTTGGTTACGGGTTAGTACTTGGTGATTTTTATTAACTAATTCTCTTTGGGAACGATACTCAACTTATCACTTTATTACTTGTTGACCATGTATACTTGCATGTTGTGCGTAATTAGATTTTACCCAATAATACCTATTTTGGGGGCGTCACAGGTGGCGCCCCAATGGGATGGTAGTGAGTGTTGCTCACCTCCAGGGCATGGAAACTGACCGGCTCAACTTCTGAATTAAAGTTGATGAGTGGTATGTCACCTTGTTCAGGACATTCCGGCTCAGCATTAATAGTGACTAAGCTATTATTGATAATATACTTGATTTGTTGGTGAAGGGTGGAAGGGATGGCTCCAGCCATGTAAATCCACGATTTTCCTAAGAGTAGGTTGTATCCTATAGCTATTTTGAGCACATGGAAGGATACACTGAATGTATGTGGACCAATCTCCACTGGCAGTTCAATCTCTCCGACGGCATTTTATCGGGATCCATCAAAAGCTTTAATAACCGTATGGCTGCTTCGGATCCTCTTGAGATTGATATTCATCTTCTCCAAAGTCGCATAAGGACAAATATTTAAAGATGACTCACCATCTATTAGAACTCCTCCCACCATATATCCGGAGGACAGAACTGCTATGTGCAACAGCTTGCAATGACCAGTCCCTCTAGGAGGTATGTCGTCATCAGTGAAAGATATCACATTGTTGTTAAAAATGTGATCAACGAGATGCTGGAATTTTTCAACATCCACTGATTTTGGCAAGTGGGCTTCTTCCACTGATTTTGGCAAGACTTTTCGGTGATCTTCGGAAGAGAAAACCAAGTCCAGTATGGAAATTTATTATGGAGTTTCTCTCAAGTTTAAACCCACCTTAGCTTCATTATGGCCCATAGTACGGAGGAATTCTTTAATCTTCTTCGTTAGAACTTTTCCTCTTAATTTGATGGCAGGCTTCATCACCCGTTGGGGAAGATACAATGGAATTTCCTTCGATACTGCAGCAATTGTATGTGATGTAGATCCTTCATCCTTTCCATAATTCCATAGTACTTTGTGTAGGCTAACAACAGGATATTGTGGTCTGTATGGCAAGATTATTGGCTTTGGTGCAGTCACTTTAAAAGGATTATCAACACCTTTGAGTTGAATTGCTTGTATTATGAGTGATTTAGTAGCCACATCATCCTCAGCGGATCTAACTGCTACGACGACCTTCCATTTTGTAGGACATGTGTTCCCACTCTTAAGTAACAAAGTGTCATCATCTTCCATCTACAGGACACTGCTGTCAATTAGGTTTTGAATAAGATGGTGGAATACCCAGCATTCTTCTGTGTTGTGATCGCGAGAATGGGAGTGATACTGACACACTCCATTAAAATTGAACCGTCTTGATCGGGGATTGATTGGAGGTAAAAGGGATGTAACTCTTCCTTCATTAATCAGCATCTAAAATATCTCCTCCATAGGTTGGCCCAGGTATGTAAATTCCCTTCTATTAGCAAAATCCCGACGGGCTTTGGCACTTGCTCTTTTTGTAATCTTATCCTCCAGTGTTTCACTTTCTAAAGGCGATGATAGAGTATTCATAACAAAAGGAAGGAGACTAGAATGCTCCTGACTGACTAATTGGCGTGTGACTTGGTGCTGATGAATCACTAGTTCTGCCAATTGCTCAACTTATTTACAAAGAGCTTTCATTTTTCGTTCCATTGTAAACTGGAACTGAGCATAATCCCATTTTTCAGCACCGTCCTTGCTGGTTTGGGAGGATTCTCCACCATAATTGGAACTCTGTCCACTGCTCCAATTAATCATATTGACATCTTCTTCTTTGTGTTGAGGAAGAGGGTTGTCTTGTACATGAGGTTGGTCAAGCTTAGTCACCACGATCTCACTATTGTCGATCAAATTCTGGACCATATGTTTCAAGGCCCAGTAATCCCGAGTATTATGTCCCGGTGCCCCGGCATGATAAGCACATTTCCGATTAGCATTGAAACCCTTGCCATTCGGGTTGGCTGGTGGAAGAAGATGGGTAATTTTCTTCTAAGTTGTCAGAAGATTAAAAATGTTCTCGAGTGACTCCCCTAAGGGTGTGAACACTCGATTGCGTCTAACTTCTCCACTCTTTGGCACTGGAGTGTTTGAAGACTGTGCTTGAAAAGGGGAGTAGTTTCCCCTTTAAATAGGTATGTTCTGACTGCCTTTTTGTCCTTGTAGTATCAAGGAAACATCCTCCTTTTTCTTCTTATGGGCCCTCCGGGGATTGCTTCCATAAGTGCCGGATTGGATGTGTTCAGCAACAGCTTTAAGAGCGGCAAGGTCTTGAATTTCTCCTAACTTCAATTCCATCTCAGCCATCTCTCTGTGTTTGATCATTTTAGAAAATGGCTTGCCAATGCCAGCTAAGACTCGCTCATAGAAGGGAGCTTCTTGTATGTCTATGAAGGTCATCACCATCTCAGACTCAGTCATAGAGGGAATAACTTGAGCAGCAAGGCGCCTCCACCTTTGAGCATTCTCTCTGAAAGACTCATTGGCTTACTTCTTGACTTTGGTAATTTGGTATCGGTCTGGAGCCATCTGAGACTGAAAGCTGTACTGACTGAGGAAGGCATGAGCTAGCTCCTCCTAGCTATGGATCTTAGAATTGTCTAATCTGGGATACCATGATCGGGCTTCTCCGGTCAGACTCTTTTGAAACAGCTGCATTCTGAGCTTCTCATTTTCTGCATAAGATTCGAGTTCTATAATGAATACCTTCAAATGTGTGTAAGGATCCCCTAACCCATCATACTTTTTAAATTCAGGAGTCTTAAACTTCTCTGGATAATGCACACCAGGGGATATACAAAGGTCATCATATGAAACACTGATAAGTAGGTTTTATACCTATTAATCCAGTATCTGTTACTTGAATTAGTTGCTTAATCTCATGTTTCTTAGTTACTTTTCATGCATTTTGTGTTCATTTTGTAAATTGTATGCTTGGGAGCTGAAATCGCAAAGAATTGGTATGAAATCGCAAAGAAAAGCAAATCGGACATCGTTTGGGCTTTCATGTTCATTTCATGTTTTTGGCTTGGAACTTTGCTTACATTGTAGAGCTTCTTCTTAGCTTTTCAGAACAACTTGAATCATTCCGATCGGAGTTTGGATGCAAGAGTTATGACATTTGTACCAACGGACGTTGAACTTCACTGTTTTGGGTGGCCAATTTCATAGCAGTCACTTCCAGCCCAATTTCAACCTTCATCCATTCGTTATTTCTCAATTCTCAAAAAATAAAAGTTGTAGAACTCGTTGATATCTTCGATTTGATAAGTGGCAGGCCCCGTAACTCCTTCCGAATCAAAAGTTATGGCCGTTTTACAAGAGGACGCTGTGGCAAAAAATGGACCCCGTCGGGGCAGACATACCAGCTGGAAAACAGAAAGGACCCCCGCTGGGGCGGGCCCTTTTAGTGTATAAACACCCGTCGGGGCGGGGGTATGCGCAGAAAAGCCATTTTTTTCCCGAATTTGAGTTGGAGAAGGATTGTTTTGATCCGATTGACTCAAGAACTTCCAAGAGGACTTAAAGACATATAAAGAGACATATAAAAGGAGGAGAATCACATAGATTAGAGGAGAGAGAAGGAGGATTCTATTAGATTAGATTATAGTAGATTAGGAACACTAGATTAGATTAGAACTGAAGATTGAAGCTATTGATCATCATTGGAGAAACAGATTGGAAGCAAGAGAATATAGATTTGTTTATCTCAATTCTAATTTCTTTTCTTATCTATTTGTATCTTTTAATGCTTAATCAATTGTGGATGATGGATTCTAGTTCCGTTATGAATTAAACTCTGTTTTGAGATTACTATGGATCTTATTGTGTAGTTTACTTTGATATACTTCTTTGTTAATCTTATTAGCTATATTTGGATTGTCTATTATGATTTGGACTTAATTGCTTAATTGCCTAGCTAACAATTACCGTGATAATCTATATGAACCTCAAGAGATGAAGTATAGATTTAGATCTGATCATGATAGAATGTGTTTGTGATTTCTGCATAGATGGAATTCATGATTCGTGTTTAGGATAGAGATATGCCTTTACGCCATATGTAATCTTATAGAGAACTTGTGCTTTAAATCCTTTTTAATTGTAATTCACATAGAGATATAGTGGATTAGTTAATTAGGCTGTTCAATTTAATTCTATCATCTTTGGATTTGATTTGATATGAGTATGGTGCGTTGAGAGATGGCCATATTTTACTTTCATGTTCTTGATTAACAATCCAGTATAAATAACTTGGCTTAAAAGGAAGTGTGTTGACTTAAATGAAACAATAAGTGAAATTGTAATCTCGAGTCTTCGTTATCTTGTTTCATTCTAGGGATAGTTAGTAATAGTTTAATTAATTATTTTAAATTAAAATATTAAATCATTCGTTTAAATAAGATTAAATTGGTTACAAGTTAGTACTTGGTAATTCTTGTTAACTAATTCTCTGTGGGAACGATACTCTACTTTCACTTTATTACTTATTGACCACGTATACTTGCATGTTGTGCATAATTAGATTTTACCCAACAAACACTTCTGTGTGTGTCAATCCCTTTGATAGAACGAATGGTTTCTTCCATTTGAAGGACATTTTTCCTGATATCACCGGTGTCTGGATCTTCTTTGAGATGAGTGTTTTCAGGAATTTTGTTGGTTTTTCCCAACTGAGGCTCAGGTATGTGTGCTTCTTTGTCTAAACCTTGGGTTCCTCCCTGTGTAAAGGATTCTGTATGTACGGGTATTCGTGAACCCTGAGTAGACTGGTGTAGTTCTTTAAGCAGAACAGCCAAATCTGTAATTTGTTTGCTTAATCCGTCAAACTCTTCACGAGAGATAGGAGCAGGATTAGATTGGTCAGATGAAGACATAATTGGTTGTAGGCTCGTGGCCTTTTTGGACTTTGAATGGGTAGTAGGTCCAATTATTTCCCTACAAAAAAACTTATGTAGTTTAGTTTTAGGGAATGTATAAACATTTACATGCTATTATAACATGTCTGTTTTAGGAGTATCATCTTGAAAACACAGATGTCAGCTGTTTATATGATAGCATGTCAGTATTTAAATATGCATGTACACATATTTCTTCATATTTCCCTCTACATGAAGATTAATATGGAATGAAAATTACAGGTAATTGATTTTACAAGTAATAAACATGGGAGAGTATGAAGAAACTTTCCTCCGCGTTTGGTTTATCAGAGGCTGACCTATCTTAGGTTTACTCTTGCGGCTTTTTGGTATGAAGATTCCCAGATCATCGCAATTTACTCGACGGGAAGTTAATCCGGTCTTTCAACTGGAGTGATTCTGGGTGGTGCCTTTCCTGAGCCTCGTTGGAATTAGTCTCCCTACGAGTCCAGTAATCAAACACCGACAGGATAGCCTCCTGATGGAGGAACCACACAACATACATTTACATACAACGTGTCTCACCATTTATGAAAATGATGACATGTGCGAAGAACTAATATCACAGATAGATATATTGCAGTGCAGTAAGTAAAATGCATTCGTACACATTCATCAAAAAAATATAAATGCAACATCCACACACAAGCATATAACAGTTTTGAAAAGCTTGTAGTAGCGACTTAAGTCCTCTTACTGGAGTCCCCAAGAGAGTCGCCACCTATCGACGTCGGGATTTTTATTTGTCCCTTTTCTGTTCTTGTCTTTTGGTGTTCTCATGTTATGTGATATTTGTTTGAAAAAATAAGTTGTGAAAAGGTCTGACATGTATATGTCGACGATTGGACTATAAGAGTCACCAGTTAATATTTTTAAATGGTTACACCAACTCAACAAAGAAAAGGTTTGCACATTGACCACGTGATGTAACACTGCTAAACTGGTTTATGAAACCGAGATTCGTTAGGGCCCGGGGACTTGATTATGCGGAAGAAAGGTGTTAGGCACCACTTTTTAATTAAACTGTTATATAAATGTGTGTGTGTGTGGGTCAATGTGCAGTTATTTGGAAGTAGTGTTATGCCTCATTCGCACCTATATACAAAGGGTTTGAATTTGTGAAAAAATTTAGTTTTAAACAAGATATAGCAGTGATGTTTTGTAAAAGAGGTTTTTCAAACCCTTTTGCTTAATAGTAATTGAGGCCTTTAATACTTCCATTTTATTAAATGTTCGTCTTGATTGCATTTATTTTCGAGATGTGAAGCATATTCGAGAAAATAATATACATAGCAGTGTCGAACTCCTTATGGGCATGAAAGCCATCCAAGAAAATTCAAACACCGTGAATAAATTACAAGCTGGTTACAGCTGAAAATGTCCATCACGGGAACCGAATCTAGATTAAGTAGACTGAATCTGTGATTACATAATTTTTAGGCTCACGTGATGCTGCAATTTGTATAAAAGTTGTAAGCAGTTATATATATAAAAGCTGAAAATATATATATAGACATGATCAACCACCACGAAGCACCTCCATGGGGGATCAGAAATGTAAATAAAGTAGTAAAAATGATCAACCGCCATGAAGTAAACTCCAGGCGTGACGGAATGTAAAGAAAGCGGTAAAAGGCCACGAAGTAAACTCCAGGCCGGACAGAAATGTAAATATATATATAAAAGCGGTAAACACAGTGGATATATATCGATCCAAGCTCGGTTTATCATTTCAGCGATATGTCGCTATATATATATAAAAGCAGTAAACGCAGTGGATATAAAACCCAGGCTCATCGAACAGAGTTCGATAATAGTTTATATATATAAGTATATATATAAAAGCAGTAAACGCTTAGGATGTAAAATATAGGCTCAATCGAGGCATAACTCGATAATGTTAGTCCATATATATAAATATATATATATATATATATATATATATATACACACATATATATACAAGAGAAATAAAAAGCCAGGATCCGAAGTTCGGGCATACACATGCCACACGATTCTCAAGGTGAAAAATTATGTGTGAACAGTAGTGGAGAAAGGCTTTAAGAAAAGCAAGAAGGCTTATAGTGGACTGCCAAAGAAGACTTCAATAGCTTTAAATAGATGAACACTCGGCTCCCGTCGGTAAAAATATGAAAGAATATAAGCTCACAAGTGTTTAAAATGAGAAAGCACTCAGTTTATAGTGTGTACAGAACAAATTGGACAGGGCTTCCTTGCCATTTTCTCTTACAAAATGGCCACCCCAAGCCCTCTATTTATAGAGGGAGGGAGCCAAGAGGTGTGCACATCTGAGTAGCAGGGGTGCCCCTGGGCTCCATGGTCCCGGCCGTCTCAAAGTATGTGCATGCATGCAATGTGATGTCTGCTCAAACTTTCATAACTTCAATTCGGGCATCCGATTGAGGTATATAAGACCTGTTTCAGAGTTCTGTTGTCGAGAGCTACACAAATGACATGGGATTAGAGGTTGTAAAAAGTCAGGAAGATGGGACCATGCCCTTGGTCTTCAAGCTTC
This sequence comes from Panax quinquefolius, assembly GCA_020205615.1. Taxonomy (NCBI): domain Eukaryota; kingdom Viridiplantae; phylum Streptophyta; class Magnoliopsida; order Apiales; family Araliaceae; genus Panax; species Panax quinquefolius. The sequence goes on along the minus strand of CM035156.1, from coordinate 68,510,380 downwards.
AAGTTTTATCTGGTGTCTTGTCCTGTGTAGTGGTCACTCGGGATTGCAGCTATTTGGTTCTTGTGGGACATTGCTGTGAGGAATGTATGTTAAAATGTTGTTGAGATAGCGCGCATGTGGAATCGAGGTGGCAAAATTATGATTTTGCCCCTCACCGGGGTTATCTTCGGCTTGGGCTGATAAAGCAGTCGTTGCTCATGGTTATCTTTGAGATTAGGCTGCTGCAAGTGCTAAATGTCCTCAGGGTTATCTCTGAGGTGTGCTTGACCTCCTGGGGTTATCTCCGGGTTTGGACTGAATGCCTCGGGGTTATCTGTAATGCCCCCAAATTCAGATACTTAAAACTCGAACTCAGTGCATTACGATACCATTTCTATGAGCGGAAATAATAATATTATCATAAATATCTAACTTAATTTATATATCAGAGTTTCCTAAATCCCAGGTACACGACCTTAAAACATTTCATTACATGATAGATAATAAATATAATCATCTTATTTAAGTCTAGCTATTACATAAGATAACACAAACTTATTCGGGTAGCTTTCCTTTCCTTTCATTCTTAGCAGAGCCCTCTTGCCGATCATACTTAACTGAAAACATTTAAATTAAGCAAGGATGAGCATTTAAGTGCCCAACAAGTAATAACAATTATAAATATTAGCTGAAAGGATTAAATATTTTCTTTGTACTACCCTTCTACAACAAATCAAAAGTTGTGAAGTAATTTGAACCGATAATAATAACATAACAACTCTCTATCAAATTTTTGAAACTACGTACTTACTATAAATAGGGTTAGGGTGACATACTATGAACATTGTTTTTCATTTTCGCTAAGGTTTAGCAGAACTTCATCAGCAAACCGTCATAACTTACGGACACGAGGGTGATCTGCCCAATGTGCCCTATATTGATCAATACTACATGCAAGAACGATATTATCGTTCACTCTGTCCACCTTGGGCGCATAAAAGTTTTCCCATGTTCGAGATGTTCATACATAGTCGAGAATCCAAATCAAAACAATTTGATTGGATACAAAAAGGTTTTATCATATTCAATGATATTTCTAAATCTGTGTCTAGCTGATCAAATAGCTTAGAGGTGTGTGTGTGTGTGTGTGTATATATATATATATATATCAACATGTGATTAAATACAATGATTATCCAAGTGGGGACACTTAAATAATCATATTTAGAAATTAACGAACATAATATATATCTGAATTACCATATAGTACCATGTTGATAATCAATGATCGGATATAACATATATAACAATAGGGTTAATAATCTGCACAATAATAATATAATTACGAAACTCTCTTACTTCATCCCATTGCATAAAGGAAATGCAAAGGTAGGATACTTGCACTCGTCTCAACGCTACAAAATGCAACTTAGTTTTTATCTTTCAGTATAACAACTTATCAATAATAAGATCATTTTACTTGATTAGAATAACATATCGTAACACATAATAACGCTTATCATTGCGATTGACAAGACATAACCTAATCGCATTTGCCACACATGTTCGATAATACGTATTGGATCACAAACAAATATTAATACGATCAAATTATCTAAGTCAGATCAATTTACGAAACATGTCTGATTAAAAATTACTAGCGGCTTTATCGGGTAATTATCGAGTCTAAGACTCTATTCAAGAGGTTCAATAACCTGTAATTATCACCATAACATTTTTAAATGACTTATAATAATTTTTAAACATTTATTATAATTTATCATAAATTTTCAAACTCGGAATCATTATTAAATGATTTAAATATTAAACAATTCTATTATCATTAATATTTAATTAATATTAAACTATCAATGAAACCCTCACAAAATATTAAAGTTATTTATAATAACTTGTAGAGTATTTTTAAAGTATTAATATTATCCTTAAATGATTTTTAAAACATTAAAATCACTTTTAAACAATTACCATTAATATTTAAATATTAAGGTATTATTTATCAAAATATTAAAAGTCATTAATTATAACTTAAAATATTTTTAATTTATTTATATCCTTTTAAATGATTTTAAATCAATAAAACCATTTTTAAACTATTTATTTAATATTATTATTAAATAAATCTAACATCATTAATATTAAATAATTAATTAAATTTATCTTAAAATATTAATAGTTATATTTTATAACTTAGAGTATCTTTTAAACTCTTTATTTTCATTTAGAATGATTTTTATAATATTAAAATCATTTTTAAACTAATTTATTTAATATAATTATTAAATAAATCTAATATCATTAATATTAAATAATTAATCAAATTTACATTAAAATATTGAAAGTTACATTTTATAACTTAAAATATTATTAAATACCTTATTATCATTGAAAATGATTTTTAATATAATAAAATTATTTTTAATTAATTTATTTAATGCATTTATTAAATAAATTAAATATCAATAATATTTAAATAATTACTAATATTTATGGAAAATATGTCAAATTATTAAAAGTTAATTTTTATAACTTAAAATAATTTTAAAACCGATTTTATAATTTTTGGAATTTATTTACTATTTTTAAATGATTTTAGGAATTTAATTAATTAAAATTAACTAAGTCTGTCGCTAAAGCCTTTGACGACGTAAAGCGTCATTTTAGGTGTTCTTGAGGCTCAAGAACATTCATAGCAAAGATGATAAAGGTACCTAATTTGACTCATAATAATTCCTTGTCTAAATTGTTTCTGGTCATGGTAAGACATTGATCATGTAGTATTGTTGTAATACTACATGAATCAATCATAAACAGGATCAAAACATAACATAGGTGTAAGATCTAGTGTCTTAAACTTTCTGTCAGACGTGTTCATCATGATTCTGGGCTGCCCAGAATCATAAGTCATGGCCGGTCAACGCTTTTGTTGACCTTATATCGTGAAATCTGTTCATGGTAATTGTGTTCTAGACGTCGGGATATGAAGAGAAACTAACATAGAACATGTGTTGAACAATAGTCAAGTCTAAACATCCTTAACCAGAAATATCTAAGCCTTAGAAAATCGTGTCAGAGGCTGCTCTGGGTTTTCTGGATAACCCAGAAACCCAGGCAGTTCGAGTGCTTACTTTCTAGCTCATTTTAATCTATGATCTGGTAATTATCTGGTGGGTCTCATGATTCTAACATATAGTACACATGTAAAACAACACATACCTATCAATATATCAGTCCAAACACATCGTATCTTCCAAATCTAGCCTAGTCAAACGCTGTCAGAAGGCGTGTTCTTCCCGTTTCTGGAATTTCTAGAAACTGTACTTCGTGATCGTATGGTCTAGTTTGACCATCTACTATACTTAATCTATTGACTGTTTATGGGATCTAAAAGCATGGATATAAAGACCATATAACAGACTATAATCTAGATATAGCAAAATCATCAAACAACATAACACTTAACAGATCTCAGGCTAACAAAATCCTGTCAGGCATTGAAAACGAGTTTCTGGGTTGCCTAAAAACTCTTGGTCATGCTCGGTCAATGGGTTTTGACCAAAAATAACATGAAACCTAGGCATGAAACAACCCAGATCACAGACCACATATCAAACTACATATCTAACACATAAAACAACAAAACTCATGATCAAGAAAGAATCTAGAGCCACTGACATTCGTTGTCATACCTCAGTTTTAAACTTTTTCTAGATTTCTAAAATCATCAATTTCGAGCATCTAAGTGTTATGGATCTGAGTTATAACAACCCATATCACTAAATGACACCTTCTAACATAACTCTAATGTGACGCCCCAAAAAAGGTATATATCACCCATCTTGAGTCACCAGATACATGGTACAAAATTCAAATACAACTTAATTATACAACAGTCGTGTAAAATACGACAAAAATATAGCTGAGAGTTTAAACAAGAATATTGTCATCTAGATAATATCCACACTCAATGGAGTCTTCATTACAATTATTATCACACTATTCCATAGAATAGTGAGAACTACTAATGCTATCATCCGGACCGTCAATCCGCTCCCCGACTCAAAAGAAACTATATTCTCATTTCAAAGAGAACAAAGAAAAGAAAGGGTGAGCTCAACTAGCCCAAGAAGAAATATTATGACTAAGATAATGCGTAATAAATTATCATTAGCCTTCAACAATGTTAAACCGATAAAATACAATAGACATCAAGTTTAACTCACAGAGAATAAGCAATCCATTAGAAGAGTCAAGTAGAGCATGATATCTACTATCTTCTATGTTTTAAAATGTTTTCATCAATTTTTATCATTTGAGACTCACTTAATAAATAAACCACATCATCGAATCATCCCCGTGCACTACGGGCCAAGGATATTCATTAAATCATCAATGGTCATGAAAATACCGAATAATCCATGGTCATAATCATACCAAAAATTGTCCATCAATGCAATACAGGCCACTGAGGACTTTTACCACATCATTTATAACATTACAGGTCATGATTATACCGAATGATCCCTGGTCATAATCATACCAAGTCCATCTATGCACGTAAGCCAAAGATGACTTTCATCACAATATAAGCATGAGGATGATGATGATGATATATATAAGCATTAATCAAACGAAAACAAGGATAAATATTAAAGACTTTAAATTTATCCAAATATTATCAATCACTTAATAAACTCATCATCTAATATTATTAATATTATAAAAATATTTTAATCACTTCTTAAACTTATAAACAATTTATTTCAATTGTTTACACTTTACTAAATAATGCATTTAATCATTCAAAATGTCATACTCATAAGATTTCATCACCAATGATCAAATCCTCATCAAAATCAAGATATACCCTATATAGGATTCCCAAGCCATAAAATCCTATTTTCCAATTTTGTTACTTCACATAACATATTTAATTCATTTACTCATAACTAGTTTATTTTCATGAAAAATACCAAATCACCCCCAAAATATATTTTTTTCCGGGATTTAGCAGAATATAGTCCCATATTGAACATATATTTTTCTCGAAATTTTTAAAATTCATTTACTATTTTTCATATGGCCAAAACTGCCGAATATTTAGACATTTATCATAAATTGTACTTTTGTCCAAAAATTTCAAAATTTACAGGGTATACTCTTGTTATATACATGTACTCCCAATAAAAATTTCACCAATTTTGGAGTTAACCATAAAGAGTTATAAGGGTTTACTTTTAAAATAGTATTTTCCCATAAAATCCATAACTCTTAATCTATACATCCAAAAATCGCCATCTTTGGACACAATATAGAAAACTCATCAAATTATCATTTCAAATTTTTCCAAATTTTTGAGGGTCGAAAAAATTAAAAAATCGCCTCTGGCGAAACCCCTTTTGAATGAAAATACTATTTATATGAATGAATACAAAGGATCATTCACCATGCATGCGGTAATCCACATAGAGCAAAGTTATTCCAATAGAATAATAAAGAATGGAATAATGTAAGAATTCACCATGCATAGGATAGTCCACAGATAGCAAAGTTATTCCAAATGTAATAATAAAGAATGGAATAACGTAAGAAGAATTCATCGCATGCGATGATAATCGCATGCATGTGTTATTCCAATGTAATAATAAATAATGGAACCAAAGTCATGCATAAATTTACAAAGATGTGATATTCCAACGTAATAATAAAGAATGGAACCAGTCATGCGTAATTACATACATGCATGGATATTCCAACAGAAATAATAAAGAATGGAATAACAAATATAATTTACGTGATCGATAGATAAGATGCATGTGTTATTCCAATGTAATAATAAAGAATGGAATAATGAATAATTTCACCATGTATGCGGAGATTTCATGATACAAAGTTATTCCAACATAATAATAAGGAATGGAATAACAATAGCTCTCTTCATGAATACGAAAAGAATAATACCCTTTACCTTAGAAAGAAAACCTGATATTTGAATAGTGAGGTAACAAACTTCTCTTCTTCTTTCTCTATAATTTCTCTCTATAATAATTGCTCTAAAGCTTTAGTGAATTGGTGAGAAATGAAGGAAGAATGAGCTTCTATTTATAGGAAAATATAGTTTCGATAATTACACGCTTTTGGGGCTCAAAATATTACAAAGATAATACCTCCAACTTTTCTTTCATTTTTTTTAATTTAGTCCTGCAAGTATTATCAAACTTGCACCACCTCCCCTAATAGTAAATAATGTGAATCAATAGTTCAATCATGTGAATCAATAGTTATAATCATGTGAAAATACGAATTACAGTATAATACCTCCATCTATACCTCCATTTTTAACTTAGTCATGCAAGTATTATCAATCTTGCACCAACTCCCCTAATAGTACAAGAATGTGATTCAATAGTACACACATGTGAACAAATAGTTATATAAGCATGTGAATTAGTAGCAATTAATTGCTCATTTATCCGATTAATTACCCGATTTATCAATATAACCCCACACATCAATTATCATCTAAATAGATGTCGATTTCCACTAACACTAATAATCCCAACACAATGGAACTATCAAATTCATCTTTAATCAACACTTAACTTATTCATCATTAATATTATAACTCACAATATTTAACAACCGTGTCGCTCCTGTGAAAGAGGGGCTTTCGATAAAGATTTCTCCTTATTGGCGCCGCAATTAGATGACCAAACCTCTCCTTGATGTAACTTCTAGACATTGTAAATATTGTAATTTAATAATATAAATAACTTTGTCGTCTCAATTATTGATTTAATAATATATAAAATATTATGCGATGATAATCGTGACAATAATCGAATCAATAATATGAGAGATATGATGCAACAAATTACTATAGCAATAATTGAGTATAAACCGAGTGACTTCTTACGTAAGCATCAATAATCAATACCGTGTGCTACTATGCAACCACGCCAGACATCGTATTTCTTTTACTACCGGGTAGTTCAACAGCTTTTAATTGTAACACTTTCACCGTTATTTTTAAAAATGATAATTACGTCGTTTTCTAACTACGACAAATACTTCCGCTGTGGGGTCCACCAATGATTGTGCCATCGTATTTAATATTCCCCGATAAAAGAATATTCCCCACCAAACGAATATTTTATAACAACTTGCATACTTTGCAAAATTTATAAATATTACCCACAACTATAACATTATATCAAATCCACACCATAATATTTAAAAAAATATTTGAGAAATTTAAATCTTTATTCATAAAATTTGGGGTCTCACAATCTCCCTCCTTATGAAAATTTTTGCCCTCGAAATTTACGTACGCACTGGTATGTCAAGAGAGGTGAGGATACCTTGACTTCATTTCGATTCTAACTCTTGAGGTATAACCTTTGAGTGTCGAATAAGATCCTTCTTATCCAAGATTTTAACATGTATCTCCTCATACATTAAATCTTCCGCTATCTCGCCTAGTTCCAATTCAATAATGTGGTTCGGTCATCCACATATTTACGTAACATCGATACGTGAAAAACGTTATGAACACGCCGACATACTTGGTAGTAAAACGAGTCTATAGGCCACGCTTCCTACTCGATCGAGGATTTCAAATGGGCCAATTAAATCGAGGGTCGAGATAACGCCTTCTTTCTAGAACCTTCTTCTTCACATTCATCGATTCATTATAGTAGAGCGTAGCTTTTTGGCTTTAACTTTATCGATTAAAGTCGATTCTACTCAGATATTCGTTATCTTCACGTGGGTCCCTGAGAGTCTTTAACTCTATCTTCATCATTTGTAAGTTATACAAAATGGGTTTTTGTGTTAACAACATCGAACTCAGAAACGCATACGATCTCTTCTACTCAACGCGTCGCCTACCACGTTCGCTTCTTCCACGATGATATATTGAGTGGTATAGTCGTAATCTTCAATAGCTTTCGAGCCAACGCCTTTGGCGCATAATACGCTCGTTTCTAGGTGAAGAAATATTTAAGGGTTTTAAAAATGGGTTTTGTACTGAGGTCAATACAAAATTCGATTTCACGCTCTAGGGGTAGGCTAGGAAGTTCTTCAAGAATACGTCAGGAAATTTATTAACGATAGAAAAAAAAACTGTGACTCTCATCTAAGACTTGGATAGCACGTCACATTGATACCTATCAACTTGCCACCATTATTCACGACGTCCCCTACGGATATTCCGGCTTCTGTATTCCAAGACTTGAAGTCACCAATGAAAGGCTCGGGGCTCTTTTACTTATGGCTTGATATGACAATGATTGACTTTAGTGGTTTGGTTGCTTGAATTCACATAACAGGGTTGGTTAGAAATATAAAAGCTAACAACCTTACGAAAAGCATGATGAGTACTTAACCAATTGATTCCTAAAATCACATTAAAGGCAAGTATTTTCAAAGAGATAAGATCGACATGTAACGCGAAAGTGTCGATTTGAATCAAACAAGATTTATAAATAGTGGAGGTAATGAAGGTTTCTCCCAACGGAGTTTCAACAGATAAATCAAAGTCTAATTTCTCTGGAGTCAAATTTAAACATTGAGCGTAAGTAGGAGAAATAAAAGAGTGGGTAGAACTGGTATCGAATAAGGTATAGACTTCGCAAGAATTTATAATTAACTAACCCGTGATAACTTCATTTGGGTTCCTCACTTGTTGGGAAGTTATGACAACCACTCTCCCTTGAACAACCCGGCTTTGACTTGTCTCTCTGGGGCAACATTTGGTGTCATCACTACCGCTTGAAATCGACTTTTCTATAGGGGTATATTCCACCCTCAACCGCTTCATCGAACTCCCTGCTTTCATGATCTCAATCATTAATCTTCGATCCATATCAAATTGAGGTTGACCGCAATGTACAGGGTAATTCAAAACTCGATGTTGGGTTCTCTCAATTGTTGTCCAAAAAGAGAAATACATATCATCTATTTTAGCCTTCTTAGATCGGATATCTCTTTCCAATATCAACGCGTTGTGCGGCTTTTTTTACCCATGCATCACTCATTCTCACTGCTCATTTTGTTTCTTCTTTCAAATTCGATTCCAAATTTTATCATCTTATACTCGCCAAAGAGTGTTTTTGTTCAAACATCACATATCGTAAAACAAGCTTGAATTGTTGCATCCTTTTGCTCCACGACCACCGCTTCCTTTCTTCAAATTTCTTCTTCTAACTCATGAACACGATTTTGCAATTCTAAATTTCGATCATAAAATTCTTCAAATAAATTCTCCTCGTGTTCCTCTTCTTTCTTCCTCTTCTTCCTCACTCTCACCGCTACCTCTCATGACTATCTCTCTCGTGCAACTATCAATTCTTCACTCACCACATGGATATCTCTAATTCCTTCTTCGCCTAACATCACATTATCCTGGTTTGTGATTAGAGGTGTTTCCACGATCTCATTCACTCCATTGTTAACATTTTCAGCTGCCATTCTCAACATCGCCACAAAACAAGGGTTAATTGACATGTCACATATTATCCCTATACCTTGACCGACCAATTAAATACCAAATAAACTTAGGTAGGTCATACTAGCGAAGGAATTCCCCGCCTCTCCCTCCTAGTTCTTGTCTCACATCTCACCAGGGATCATATCCCTAAGCTTTGATACTAACCGCGACGCCCCAAAAATAGTATACATCACCCATCTTGAGTCGCCAAATACATGGTACAAAAAATTCAAATACAACTTAATTATACAACAAATGTAAAAATACGACAAAAACATAATCTAAGAGTTTAAATAAAAATATTGTCATCTAGATAATATCCACACTCAATGGAGTCTTCATTACATTTATTATCACACTATTCCATGTAATAGTGAGGACTACTAATGCTATCATCCGGACCGTCAATCCGCTCCTCGACGACTAGTCCCAACTATATTCTCATTTCCTCAAGAGAATAAAGAAAAAAAGGGTGAGCTCAACTAGCCCAAGAAGAAATATTATGACTAAGATAATGCAGAATAAATTATCATTAGCCTTCAACAATGTTAAACTGATAAAATACAATAGACATCAAGTTTAACTGTAGCGGAATAAGCAATCCATTAGTAGAGTCAAGTAGAGCATGATATCTACTATCTTCTATGATTTAAAATGTTTTCATCAATTTTTATCGCTGAGACTCAGTTTAATAAATAAACCACATCATCGAATCATCCCTGCACTACGGGCCAAGGATGTTCATTAAATCATCAATGGTCATGATTATACCGAATAATCCCTAGTCATAATCATACCAAAAATTGTCCATCAATGCACTACAGGCAACTGAGAACTTTTACCACATCATTTATAACATTACAGGTCATGATTATACCGAATGATCCCTGGTCATAATCATACCAAGTCAATCTATGCACGTAAGCCAAAGATGACTTTCATGAAGATGATGACAATGATATAAGCATTAATCAAACGAAAACAAGGATAAATATTAAAGACTTTAAATTTATCCAAATATTATCAATCACTTAATAAACTCATCATCTAATATTATTAATATTATAACAATATTTTAATCACTTCTTAAACTTATAAACAATTTATTTCAATTGTTTACACTTTTTACCAAATAATGCATTTAATCATTCAAAATGTCATACTCATAAGATTTCATCACCAATGATCAAATCCTCATCAAAAATCAGATATACCCTATATAGATTCCCAAGCCATAAAATCCTATTTTCCAATTTTGTTACTTCACATAACATATTTAATTCATTTACTCATAACTAGTTTATTTTCATGAAAATACCAAAAATCACCCCAAAAATATTTCTTTTACGGAATTTAGCGAATATAGTCCCATATTGAAATATATTTTTCTCGAAAATTTTAAAATTCATTTACTATTTTTCATATAAATATGCCAAAATCTATTTAAATATTTAGACATTTATCATAAATTGTACTTTTGTCCAAAAATTTCAAAATTTACAGGTATACTCTCGTTATATACATGTACTCCCAAAAAAAATTTCACCAATTTTGGAGTTAACCACAAAGAGTTATAAGGGTTTACTTTTAAAATAGTCTTTTTCCATAAAATCCATAACTCTTAATCTATACATCCAAAAATCGCCATCCTTGGACACAATATAAAAAACTCATCAAATTATCATTTCAAATTTTTCCGAATTTTTGAGGTCGAAAAAATATTAAATCGAAAAATGGATTTTCACCTGGCGAAAACCCTTTTGAATGAAAATACTATTCATATGAATACAAAAAGATCATTCACCATGCATGCGGTAATCCATATAGACATGTTATTCCAATAGAATAATAAAGAATGGAATAATGTAAGAATTCACCATGAATAGGATAGTCCGCATGAATAAAGTTATTTCAATGTAATAATAAAGAATGGAATAATGTCACGCGTAATTCACCGCATGCATGTGATATTCCAATGTATAATAATAAAGAATGGAACCAGTCATGCCAAATCGCATGCATAAACATATTCCAACAGAATAATAAATAATGGAACCAGTCATGCGTAAATTCGCATGACATGTGATATTTCAACATAATAATAAAGAATGGAACCAAGTCATTTCACCAGTAATGCGATAGCATTTATGCATGTGATATTCTAATGTAATAATAAAGAATGGAATAATGTAAGAATTTCACCATGTATACGGTAGTCCACGTATACAGGTTATTCCAACAGAATAATAAGGAATGGAATAACAATATCCCTCTTCATGAATACGAAAGAAATAATACCCCTTACCTTAGAAGAAACTGGATATTTGAATAGTGAGGTAGCAGACTTCTCTTCTTCTTTCTCTCTATAATTTCTCTCTATAATAATTGCTCTAAAGCTTTAGTGAATTGGTGAGAAATGAAGGAAGAATGAGCTTCTATTTATAGAAAAATATATTTTCGATAATTGCACGTTTTGGAGCTCGAAATATTACAATACAATACCTCCAACTTTTCTTTCATTTTTAATTTAGTCCTGCAAGTATTATCAAACTTGCACCACCTCTCCTAATAGTAAATAATGTGAATCAATTGTTCAATCATGTGAATCAATAGTTATAATCATGTGAAAATACGAATTACAGTATAGTACCTCCATCTATACCTCTATTTTTAACTTAGTCATGCAAGTATTATCAATCTTGCACCAACTCCCCTAATAGTACAAGAATGTGATTCAATAGTACACACATGTGAACAAATAGTTATATAAGCATGTGAATTAGTAGCAATTAATTGCTCATTTATCCGATTAATTACCCGATTTATCAATAACCTCCTCCATACATCAATTATCATCGGAATAGATGTCGATTTCCACTAACACTAATAATCCCAACACAATGGAACTATCAAATTCATCTTTAATCAACATGAACTTATTCATCATTAATATTATAACTCACAATATTTAACAACCGTGTCGCTCCTGTGAAAGAGGGGGCTTTCGATAAGGATTTCTCCTTATCGCGCGCGCAATGATAGATGACCAAACCTCTCCTCGATGTAACTTCTAGACATTGTAAATATTGCAATTTAATAATATAAATAACTTTGTCATCTCAATTATTGATTTAATAATATATAAAATATTATGCGATGATAATCTTTGTGACAATAATCGAATCAATAATATGAGAGATATGATGCAACAATTATCAGTAGCAATAATTGAGTATAATTGAGTGACTTCTTACGTAAGCATCAATAATCAATACCGCAGTGCTACTATGTAACCACGCCAGACATCGCATTTCTTTTACTACCGGGTAGTTCAACAGCTTTTAACGGTAAATACTTTTTCATCGTTATTTTTATAAAATGATAATTCTTTCGCTTTTTAACTACGACAATACTTCATTGTAGGGTCCACTAATGATTGTGTCGTCGCATTTAATATTCTCCGATAAAAAGAATATTTCCCGACCAAGCGAATATTTTATAACAACTTGTATACTTTGCAAAATTTATAAATATTACCCACAACTATAACATTATATCAAATCCACACCATAATATTCAAAAAAAATATTTTGAGTAATTTAAATCTTTATTCATAAAATTTGGGGTCTCACATATCCATATCATATATAAAATAATCATATTTTCATGGAAAATAAATAATAAATATTTTTATTACAACATAATTTTATTATAAGAATATAATTTATAATGATTAATAGTTCTAAAAAAAATAATTACATCTAATAAATAATTTTATTTATCAGATATATGCATATACTTTACTTGCACATATTCCCACCATTATATATATATATATATAATTATTTGCAACATTTCCTAGTGAAAATATTGGGTTATTACATTATCTCTGAGGTTGAAGTTGACTGCAAGGGTTGAAACCAGCATCTCCGGGGTTATCTCCGGAACTGTAACTGCACTCCTCGGGGTTATCTCCGAGGTTAAAACTAAAACTCCCGATGGTATATTTAGGATTGAAATTGAGAATCTCGGGGTTATCTCCGAGATGGAAAAGGCTTCTCCGATGTGTTTTTCGGAACTGAGCTGAGTTATCCTCCAGTTGACCTTCAATCAATCAGTCATGGTCTTGAAGATGCAAGCCAAGAGAATATCAACATCTTTAGTTCTTTGACATCCTTGAGTTCACAAGGTTTACATCCAGCTGCAGGTTGGCCAGACACATGTTTGAGAAGTTCTTCTTTCTTCTCTAGATAAGCATTGCTTAGCATGTATGGCCTTTTCATCTTTTTAGGTTGGTGGATGTTTGATTCTTTTCTGTTGATGTCTCCTGAGTTTTCTAGCCTGGTCTTCAGACTACAAGATTGACCGCGAGCAAGGATTGGTCTTGTTGATATGACAATCAAGAACATGGACCAATCTGAGCAGCTTCAGGTGTATATGCACATTTACCTATACACAATATTTCCAACGTGTGAGCTCATCTGCATATAACAAGTGACTTACTACTAAACTAACTTTAGAACAATGTTTGTGCCTAAGATCAGACTCAAAGCGATTAGTTTTTGAATATAGCATGAGAACCTGCTTTGATACCAATTGTTAGTTCTTAGGCACAATATAGATCTAGAAGGGGGGGTTGAATAGATCCTTTTTTGTTTGAAAAACTTTTCTCATTTATTTTGTATTGCTCATGAATTAGCATATGACAAACATAAGAATCTTTTCAAGCACAACGGAATAAGTAAAAGATCCCCTTCATTGATATATTTATAATCATACATACATTTTTCGTAGAGTTAATTCAGTAGTAAGCAGTTAAAACATGCATAGCAGTTATAGCAGCTAATGTACATAAAGTAAATGACATAAAGTAAAAGACACAAGGGGTTTTAAGTGGTTCAGAGACTCAAGCTCATAATCCACTCTTCTGCTTTCAACAAGCAGGATTTCCACTAAGGAAGGGCAACACCCTAAATCACTAAGATTCCTTCAAGACCAGCAGCCTTGGAACTTTAGTTCACGAAGAACTCTTCAAGGCCAGCAACCTTGGAACTTCTCTAGTTCCCTAAGAACTCTTCAAGCGCAGCAGGCTTGGAAACTTCATTTAGTCCCTCTGGACAAGGACCCTTCAGGCCCTGGCTTCTTGTTGTTGAGTTGTTTGTTTGTTTGTTGGAGTTGGTGCTCAGCTGCTAAGATGTCTTTAAGCTCTGAACATCTTCTGTACTTAGCAGCTTGGTTTGATCATCCTTGAAGTGCAGTTGATTGTTGTATGATTCTCAGCTTCTTCAGTTACTCATCCACTTCTGATGATCCCTTGATGAACTGCCTTGAAGATCTCGAGTTATTTAGTGAAGACTGTAGATGTGACATGACATCTTTTTTTGACTTTCTGACACTGCAGTCTACTGTTTCACCTACCCCGTCAGATATGTTACTTTGATGTCTCGGGCAGGTCGACGACTTTATTTCCCTCTTCTGATTTCTCGATCAGAGGTTGTCCTTCTGCATCAATGCTCTCAATAAGCTCTTGTTCGAATACCAACCTTCAGATTGAACCATTGCCAATGCTTCAATCTTCGGATGACCAAACTCTACGATTCTGATGCTTGCTTTCTTGGACCTGATCGTAGTGTCTTGTTGACTTGCTTATTTGACATGTAGAGACAACACTACGATCTTAGAAGAATGTTCATTGGATCTTCAATGTAGAACAACTCTTCCTTCTATTGTGCAGTGCTTCAACACTTCTTGTTTGCTTCAACTGCTCTCAGATACTGATGGCTTGACTCCTTGCTCTGGCCCCTTCTGAATAGCAAGACACTTCAGATTTGTGGCGTGTCCAGCTCACTTTCTTCTTGTGATCTCCCGTTCACTTATCATCAATGGACTGACCCAATGCTTAATCACTTTAGCCTTATTCTTCAAAAGTCGATCAAGATCTCTGTACACTCCATCGCTTCTTTCTTTGTTTGGCAAACACTACGATCCTCGGTTACTTCCAAGATCATTGTCATCTTACCACTGACAAATGATCGCACTCACCGACTTTCCTTAATCACCATGTGAAGTCTCCTTATGATCATCTTGTGGAAGACTTCATCTCGAATGGCTTCACAACTTAATCTGGATGCTGATTGGGTTGATGCTTAGATCTTTTGTTAGCTTGCATGCCATTCGTTGAGTGCTCTCTGGTTTCCTTTAGGTGGGATGTATCTTTGCAGTATCAACCAGAGGCTTCATTCCTTTGGATATTCTGGGAGTGCTCAGTTGTTGAGAATCTTATTAGCTCTACGATTCTGCCTTGATGTTATGAGAACATCTATTGAAGTTTCAGTTCTACACTCTACAATTCGGCTTCGGCTGTGTAGACACTACGACTCCGAGATCAGATCTTGACACTCTACGATTTCTGTCGTTGTGCTCGTTATCTTCATCTGATCTTGCTCGACTACGATCTCTACCTCTGATATGATCAGTAGACTCTACGACTCTGAGGGTAGTCTACGATTCTTGACTTAGCTTCGGGCAGATGCTCGATCACTGCGAGGGCGTGCCGTGTCTCTATGATTCTGAACATAACTTCCTCAGTAGACTACGGCTCCGAGGAAGTGCTACTCGACACACTACGATCCTTCCTCGTCTCTCCTGGCAGTCTACGAACTCCGAGATCTACTATCTTGCAGACTACGATTCTGCCTTGATTGCTCTCGAGTTTTCCTTAACTCACCTGGCAGACTATGATTTCTGGTGCAGTGCTCGATGATCAGACAAGCCTATCTATTACATCATAAGATCAACCTAACATGCTTGATCTTTCTATATTTATAGTCCTTGTACATCATTTCTTTTTAAGGACTTTACAAAGTTGTTTTGCTTATGTAAGATCAACCTAACATATTTGATCAGTTCATTCTTAGTCCTTGTACATATGTTTCTACAATCTATCAAAGGACTTTATAGCTTTTCTTAATACAAGCATACTTGTATATTCATTCATATATATCATAATCAAATCATATATAAATAGGAATATCATTCATATGCTTATTCTTGACAATCTCCCCCTATTTTATTATGAAAAAAATAATGAGTGCATATGCATGTTATGAATGAATCTTATATACAAAGGAGCAAATCAGATTTCTAAAATAGATAATCATGAATGTCATTTATAATGATGTGAAATTTAATACACTGACATTTTACATCCTAGATCCAGAACATACCTAACTAGTTAGAGATGTACCTCTTTTGGCTCCATGTATGCTTCCAGGATGTCTGTTAACCCAGCTATTCATCTATTTGATTTCTTTGTTTTTGCTTCACTTGGGATGTTGACTTCATTTCTTTTGTTTGCTCCTCTGCAGATGTATGCTCCTCTTCTTCTTCTGGCTCCCCCTCAGTCTTTGCAAATACAGGCTCATCATCCTTTGGCTCCCCCTCAGATGATGAACCAGCTTCTTCTTCTGATGTCTTCTTCTTTGTCTTCTTTTCTTGTTTCCTTCTGCTCTCCTTGCCCTTTCTTGAATACCTTTTACTCTGCCCATTTCTATGCCTCTTTTTCTCCCCCTTTTTGTCATTAATCATTTGGGAGAGCAGCTCCATGTTGGACATAATCTGCTCCATCAGATAGGAGGAGTTAGCAACTTCAAACTTGAGTTCTTGTTGGCTCAGCTCAAGTTGCATGGAGAAAGACTGATTCATGTTGTCAATCTTGTTGGAGAGGACTTGGAGTTGTTCTTCATTTGCCTTCTGTGCTGGTAGTGCATCTGCCTTCTAATCATTTATGACCTTCAGATAGATGTGATCTCTCTCTTTGATTTTGAGAGATACATCAGCCATGGTGGCTTGGAGTCTATCTTGAGCTGAGTTATCTTCTGTTGCTGTCAACCTCTTAGACTCTTCAGTGATTAGAGACATCTTCTCAATCAGATCATCAAAAAATTTCATCAACTCTTGCTCCATAGGGATTTGGTCATTTGGTTGGGCAGCCTCTTGTTGAGCACCAGATTGGACTCTACGATTTTCATCCTTGGACAAATTTTCGAAGGTGTTGAGAATCTGAAAAATCGTTGAGTACCAATCGCTATCGGATGATAAAAAAATGTCGGGCAATTGTGCTTGAACAGATGGAGGCTTCTTATTCTGGACTTGAACACCATCAGTGGTAGAGTGAACAGAATCTACGATTATCTCCTTGGCCATAATCCTTTTGCCTTCACAGTCCACTCTACGATTCTAGGGAATGTAGTGATTGTTAGCATGCCGGTAGACTTTGTAATGGGGCTGGTCATTGATCATCATGTTTACAAACTTCTTTACCCTTGGGAAGTTTTGTGACACTGTTGGGTAAAATCTAATTACGCACAACACGTAAGTATACGTGGTCAACAAGTAATAAAGTGATAAGTTAAGTATCGTTCCCATAGAGAATTATTTAATAAAAATCACCGAGTACTAACTCGTAATCAACTCAATCTTATTTAAACGAATGAATTTCAATTTATAATTAAACTAATTCTAATTACCACTAGTTAAATTAAGATTACGAAGATTTAAGATCACAACTTCACCTATTGCTTCATTTAAGTTAACACACTTCTCATCAATTATTCTCTATCCTGAATTGTTAATCAAAAACACTAAAGCAGATAAAACCACCTCTCGATGCATAATACCCATACTCACTTAAATCCATAGATGATAGAATTAAGCAAGACACCCTAATTAACTAATCCACTATATCTGTATGTGAATTACAATTAAAAAGGATTTAAAGCACAAGTTCTCTATAAGATTACATATGGCGTAAAGGCATATCTCTATCCTAAACACGAATCATGAATTCCATCTATGCAGAAATCACAAACACATGCCATCATGATCAGATCTAAATATAAACTTCATCTCTCGAGGTCATATATATTATCACGGTAATTAATAGCCAATCAATTAAAGAATTAAGTCCAAATCACAATAGACAATTCGCATGATAGAACATAATAATTGATAACGAAGCTTATTAAAATAAACTACACAATAAGATTCATTGTAATCTCAAACAAAGAATTAATTCATTGAATTAAAACTAAGAATCCACACTTGAATACACATTAAAAGATAAGAATAAGAGTAAAGAAAAGAATTGAATTTGTTGTCAGCAAATCTTCATCTTTCTCAAGCTCCTGCTCTTGATCTTCAATGGTCTCCAAGTTGCTTCAATCCCCAATTCTAATCTAATCTAGGGTTCCTAATCTAAGAAAGAAAGTAAAGAATTAATTTGATAGAAATTTATCCCAAGAGGGATTTAATGAAGCCTTAGAACTAGCCTATCTATCCAAGTTAAATCAAGTATTTATAGTTCTAATGGACATCTTAGCAAGTTAGGCAACTAAGAATCCGATTCTAGCTCAATTTGGACATCAAATAACCCATTTTAGCTCTTTCCCTGCCGCCTAGCGCGCCCCGCGCTATAGGGTCAGACAATCTGGGGGCCTAGCGCCCTCCGCGCTATGCGTTGTTCATTTATAGCGCGGTCCGCGCTACGCTGTTTTCTGCTGCGACGTCCTTTGGTAAAATAGGCATAACTTTTGATCTGCTTGGAGTTACGGTGCCTGTAACCTATCAAATCGAAGATAACGACGAGATCTATAACTTTTATTCTTTGAGGATTGACAGATTCCGTCCGGATCAAGGCCTAAATCGAGATTGAAGCAGATGTTATGTAAATGGCAAGCATGACAACTCTTAGTTTTGATCTTCATTGATAAAAAGGTCATAACTCTCGCATCCGAGCTCCGATTGGGATGATTTAAGATGTTCTGTAAAGCTAAGAAGTAGAGATACCATAAAATCCAAGTTCCATGCTAAGAACATTCATCCAACTTGGTGTTAAAGGTCCTTTAATATTCCCTTCTTGCATTTGCTTACGTATTTTAGTCCAAAAGATGTCCGAATAGCTTATCCTTTCTTCTTTATGCCAATGTCATGCCATAGCCTACAAAATAACATAAAATGTATGAAAAATAACTAAGAACGTGAATATAAGCAACTAATTCAAGTAACAGATACTGGATAAGTAGGTATAAAACCTACTTATCAAATACCCCCAAACTTAAACCTTTGCTTGTCCTCAAGCAAAAACACAAATTAGACAGATTCATCCTCTAGCAATAATCCACCCAAACAATGAATCAATATGAATTCGATCAATGGCCTCAAAGGTTACAACAGATGATAACCCGTAGAAAATTTCAAAATAATGTCATGTCTAAAATTTCAACAACTGTAATTAGACTCACGTCTACTCTTGATCCTTTAAGTGCGTGTATGCATCCACATGTTCAATCTAGTCATGATTTAGATTAAATCAACCAATACTTATAAAAGATTTTCAAAAACGACTTTCAAAACTTCTTATCACATCAATCGCCGCTAATATAGACATAACACAAATTTTTCTTGAGGATCAACTGGATATTTAAACTTTTAAGAACGTAAGAACCCTTCCCAAGTATTTCAAACATACATATTTTCTTTTTTCTATTTAGTGAGTGCGTTTTACGCTCCATCTCACTTTCCACTTTTCATTGAACGAGTGCGTTTTACGCTCCATCTCGTGCCTGTGTTTATGGGGAGTGCGTTTTACGCTCCATCTCGACCCACCACAAGATTCAATTATTCAACTCGGGAAGGTTCCAATAATTTTTTTTTTTCATAAATACCCCAAGATTTCCCCCAAACTTATGTGAGTCCCTAATTTTCACTTCGAATGATGCTCAAATAAGATATCTCAAGTTGCAATGGTATCTTTAATAAGAAATTAGCCAAAAAAAAAAATCAATCCCAACTGGCTAAACAAATGGATATGTGTAAAAAATTTCAAAAAATTCGCAAGTAATGTGAAACCCAACTAACTAGTTAAAATATAGACTAAGCATGCTCATCAATTCTCCAAGAGTTAACAATATCAACCACCCACTTATCATTGGCCAAAATCAAATTCCATTAAAACATTACCCAAGTAAATACTAAACATGATAAATATCCCCAAACTTAAAACAGACATTGTCCTCAATGGCTAAGATAGGAAAAATTAAAAGAGAGGATTTCCCTGACATATAGCAACTTATCTCCTTGTCTGTGAAGTTTGAAGAATAGGTTAAGAACATTGGAATGAATCGGGCACCACACTTGAGTTTGACTTGCATAACCTTTCCATAATCTTTTGGTTGTCCATTGAACCTCCAATACCTACAATGAAAAGAGACAACATGGATTAGAATAACACTATGGATTGGTAAAAGAACTTAATAAGCAAATTAATTCCTATCTACTAAATAAACTAGTAAAGCATATAAATATAAAAATTCCTAGGTTGCCTCCCAGTTAGCGCTTGAATTATAGTCTTTCAGCCTGACTTTGTCTGGTCAATGCTATCCAATTCCTCTTCGATAATTGAGGAACCCTCCATCCATCAGAAATAATGTAGCTTTTGGTAGGTTCCCAATTGTGATAGCAAATGCTTTAAAGTCACCTAGCATGCTCTGATTTGGTATGATCTCAATCAAGAACGTCCCCCAGCTAGGTGTTTTCTCCATTGTGTATGTGATCACTTTGGGGCATGGAAGCTTGTCACACACAATGGGCTCTCCATCTATCCTCTCTTTCTCGTCCCACCATGGATTCAAAATTATACTCGCTCTTTTGTCATCAAGAGCTTCGCCGACGACATGACTACCAAGTGGGCATGATTTTGTAAATCTGACCGACTCTTTGATCTTTGGTGGAGACCCATTTAGATCTTCGTTGACCTCTATTTCATTATCCCCAATTGTCTCCACACTTCCTATATCTTGTGGCTCATCCAATTGAGATTCTTGTTCGGGTTCTCCATCAATTTCGTCATCCATATCATAAAGCCAAGTGTTTGGAGGAAGGTTGCTTACGACTTTGGTCATTTGATCTATCTTATTTTAAAGATTTTGAATTGCTATCTCTTGATTCTGAATTGACCGCTCTTGATTAATCCTCCTCTCCTCATTTGATGCTATGAACTTGGACAACAATTCCTCCAATCTCGAATTATCTGTCTCAGTTTTGGAATCCATGTATTAAGGACCATGAGTTGAAGTGGTGATGAGTTGTTCCATCTGGTGCTGAAAATTGTGGCTTGATATTTCTTGACTCATCATCCTCTCCTCTTGGTTTGCTATGACCTTTGACAGTAATTCCTCCAACTTTGACTTTTCTTCATTTAATGGAGGTTGATATGAGAATTCCGGTATGTATGTTGGATTTGGAGCGTAGTATTGGTTTTCATAAGTATAGCTCTATGACGAATCCGGGTGATACCCCCAAACTTGGTGATAGTTAGGATCAACATAGTTATTGAGGTAATAACCACTATATTATCTTTGCTCAAAATTGATTTTGCATTAATGACTTTGATGGTTGCCAGCACAATAGTCACACGTAACTGCTATCCTTCGCCTCCGTTGGGCTGCGATAACCTCCAAGGTCTTCGAATTTGCTTTAATTTGTACTGACTCTGCGGAAAATGCATTAAGTCCATCAATCCATGTTTCCCTTGGTTGAGTCATGTTCGTGTATGGCCATTGATACGAAAAGTCATCCATGGTACCTGAAAAGAGAGAAATATAGGAAGAGAATTAAAAATAAAAATAAAAATATTTAAATTAAGACTAATTTGATTGAAATTAATATTGGTAAAAAATATTAAACTAATTCCCCGGCAACGGCGCCAAAAACTTGTTGGGTAAAATCTAATTACGCACAACACGCAAGTATACGTGGTCAACAAGTAATAAAGTGATAAGTTGAGTATCGTTCCCACAGAGAATTATTTAATAAAAATCACCAAGTAATAACTCGTAATCAACTCAATCTTATTTAAACGAATGAATTTCAATTTATAATTAAACTAATTCTAATATTACCACTAGTTAAATTAAGATTACGGAGATTTAAGATTACAACTTCACCTATTGCTTCATTTAATTTAACACACTTCTCATCAATTATTCTCTATCCTGAATTGTTAATCAAGAACACTAAAGTAGATAAAATCACCTCTCGATGCATAATATCCATACTCACTTAAATCCATATATGATAGAATTAAGCAAGACACTCTAATTAACTAATCCACTATATCTCTATGTGAATTACAATTAAAAAAGATTTAAAGCACAAGTTCTCTATAAGATTACATATGGCGTAAAGGCATATCTCTATCCTAAACACGAATCATGAATTCCATCTATACAGAAATCACAAACACATGTCATCATGATCAGATCTAAATCTAAACTTCATCTCTCGAGGTCATATAGATTAGCACGGTAATTAATGGCCAATCAATTAAAGAATTAAGTCCAAATCACAATAGACAATTCTAATCTAATCTAGGGTTCCTAATCTAAGAAAGAAAGTAAAGAATTAATTTGATAAAAATTTATCCCAAGAGGGATTTAATGAAGTCTTAGAACTAGCCTATCTATCTAAGTTAAACTCAAGTATTTATAGTTCTAATGGACATCCTAGTAAGTTAGGCAACTAAGAATCCTATTCTAGCTCAATTTGGACATCAAATAACCCATTTTAGCTCTTTCTCCGCCGCCTAGCGCGCCCCACGCTGTCCCTAAGCCATTCTGGGCGCACCCCGCGCTACAAGGTCAGACAATCTGGTGGCCTAGCGCGCTCCACGCTATGCGTAGTTCATTTATAGCGCGGTCCACGCTACGCTGTTTTCTGCTGCGATGTCCTTTGGTAAAATAGGCATAACGTTTGATCCGCTTGGAGTTATGGGGCCTGCAACCTATGAAATTGAAGATAACGACGAGATCTATAACTTTCATTCTTTGAGGATTGACAGATTCCATCCGGATCAGGGCCTAAATCGAGATTGAAGTAGATGCTATGTAAATGGCAAGCATGACAACTCTTAGTTTTGATCTTCATTGATAAAAAGGCCATAACTCTCGCATCCGAGCTCCGATTGGGATGATTCAAGATGTTTCGAAAAGCTAAGAAGTAGAGATGCCATAAAATCCAAGTTCCACGCTAAGAAAATTCATCCAACTTGGTGTTAAAGGTCCTTTAATATTCCCTTCTTGTATTTGCTTACGTATTTTAGTCCAAAAGATGTCCGAATAGCTTATCCTTGCTTCTTTATGCCAATGTCATGCCATAGCCTACAAAATAACATAAAATGTATGAAAAGTAACTAAGAAGATGAATATAAGCAACTAATTCAAGTAACAGATACCGGATAAGTAGGTATAAAACCTACTTATCAGACACCAACTCCAGATTTGAAAACTGAGCGTAGCACCAGCTAAAGTAGCTCTCATCTTTATCAGTATGTGCCTTTAACCATGGCATCCACGGGAAGAACCATCTCATCAGAAGATATTCAGAGTTATATAGTATTATTGTGCAATCTAACTCCATATTTTTCCAATTATGAAGCACTTCATCTGTAGTCATTCTTACAACTCGAAGTTGTTCAATTTCATGACTTATCCATCTTGCTGGTGGTTCAGCTGGTGGTTCATCAAAAACTTCCACAACTATTCTTCTGCTAATTCTGGCTAGAGAGAGAACATGGTAGTATTATCGTTCCTCCGATTCTCGATGTGCGCGAATCGTAATCTTTCTCCATTTCTTCTCTTTTGGAGCCTGAATTATTCTGATCAGATTCATAAGTGAATCCTTCTTATTGGTTTTCATTTTCAGAACCTTCTTCAGCAATATCTTTCTTGGATTCATCGTCTTCCTCACTAGTCCCACCTTCAGCATTTTCTTCCTTTGATTCAGATTCATCAGCACTTACTTCAATGACTGCAGTAGAGTGATCACTTTTCTTGTTGGAGGCAAATTTAGCCAGTAATCTGTAGCTCTTCCTTCTCCTTGGAGGTTTAGCTATAGGAGAGTCAGATTCTTCTTCCTCTTCAGACTCTGAGGCCTTTGAATCATCAGGCAAACTTCCTTGTCGTTCAGTATTGGCAGGAGTAGGTCCTTCTTCTTCTGAATCAACATCATTTGACCCATCATCTGGGCCTGTTAAAGCATTTTCATTTGGAGATGCAGTTGGGTCATCTTGTAGCTTTTTTTCATCATCAAAGTGAATGCTCTGAGAATTAGCCTTAGGGCTTGCGTATTCTTTTTCATCAGCAAGGTTTACATTTTCTTTCATGAATTCAGCTTCACCTTCATCGCTGGATTTGTTCTTTGGAGACTCAGTCTTGAGACCATCAGTTCCCTCCTCTTCTTCTGACTCTACGTCCTCTTCTTCGCCAGATGTACTTTCTTGGGAAACTGGGGCTGGTTTGTTTTCCACCTTAATGGCCCTTGAAGCAGTCTGTTGCTTTTCTCTTTGTGGTTTCTGGTGTAGTTAAGACCTTTTCACCTTTATCTTTGTCTTCAGTGGAGAGACTCTTTGGTAGAGCCTCTATTTTCTTCATACCTCTGGATCTCTTCCTTACTGGTGTGGCTGCTACTGGTGTAGAGTCACCAGACTCAGAACTTTCCACCTCTTTCGCCTTCACCTTGCTTCTGCTCCCAGTTGTTAGCTTCCTGTTTTCCTTTGGGTTCTTCTTCCAGTACACGAATAGCTGTGGAGACATTACTTTATGAACATTTAGAGGCTCTCCTTCACCACCCTTGATTTTACCTCCCAGCTTCTTCTTCATCACAATACTCAACAATCTTCCATGAAAGACCTTGGTTAGGGGTCTATCTGTAGACTTCTTTAACTCAGCCTTTTCTATCCATTTGGAGATCTGATCGAATAAGATAGCTCCAAAGTTGATTCTCTTCTTCAGAACTATTGCAGACATAATCTTTAACTTCTGATCAAGCACAGTGTCATGTGCAGTATCCTTGCATAGGATACATTTTCCCACAATCTCAGCAAGGAACTCAAATTCCTTAGGGAACTCCTTCTTCTTTATGTCCTTCAGACTAGGGTTTATTTGGTACCCCATAATCTCCTTCGCTTGCTCAGTGTCGATCTCATCAAGGTTTTTCAGTCCTAGGTCAGGAAAACCTAAGCATTGATTAATATCGGATGATTTCAGCTTTAGAGACTGACCTTTAACCTTGGTAGAAAGGGTTCCGGTATTTATGGATACATTTGAGTAGAACTCCTTAACCAGTTCAGTATATACTCGAGTGCTTGCCTCAAGACATTCTGAGAATCCAGCTTTCTTCACAAGTTCAAGAATGTCTCTGAACTTCTTTTCAGATTGCTCAAACGACATAGTTCCGAGCTGAATGCCAGTGATTACTCGCCAATCTTTCATTAGAATGGTTCAAGGAATATGGGTATTTAATTCAGAAAGATTTATGAGAGATAGCTTATTGTGTTTTGGGCTCTTGGAGGTTTAATTGATTTTGGCTTCGAAGAGGATTCTAGGGTTTGAGAATGGGAGGGAGAGAGGTTCAATAATTTCTGATAACTGTTTGTAAATTTTGAATTTATCTTTATGATAGTTCCCTCTGACTCTGCATAAGCAGTTATGTGTCAACCAACCATTGGTTGCACGATGTCCAGCAATAAGCTGTAACTCCCCATAACCTTTTTAGTTTTATATTCCTTTTAAGAGAATAAGCATTACTGACGTGGATTTACCGTTGGCCTTTTTGGTTCATAGAGTAGCATGGCTGTGGACTCTACGTTTTCCTTTGTTGACTCAACGATCATCTTTTGAGGGATGCTGTAGTGGATGGTTTTGACATTACTCCTCATTTTGAAACTGCATGGCTCAACCACTGATGTACTTCATGAAGCCTTGGGCACTTTTCTTCAGCAAGACATCTTTCCAACCAGTATTTGAACTTATCTCCTCATAATCTGAATGGTTGAGCAATTGTCTCGTTCTTCCAAGCTCCTCATGAGCTAGAGTATCCTCTTATAAGACTGCAATCGTCGAGTCTGGTTCTACGATCATTGAGATTGCATCACGATCGTTGAGTTCTCTTCAAACTCTACTCTACGATCGTTGATTGTCTTGGTCCTTGAGATGAACTTGACTAAACAATCCTTCTGGGTTAAGGTGATTCAGGAAGGGCCAACCTCATAGAGTAAGCTAAGGGTCAGGTTTGTCCCTGAGGCGCTTTTCAGATGAAAAACTTTAAAAGTGAATTGCACTGATATCTTATTTGGTCTTTTCTGCTAGGGAGGTCATCTATCAACTTTAGACAATTGCCTTTGTCATAATCGTGGTATCCTCCTGCTCTTACACTACGATCGGATGTTTGATTGTAGGAACTCAACGATTTTGAGTTGAGTGGCTGATTGGTTATCAGTAATACGTTTTGAGACGTTCCTACAGACTATGGATCTTCATTTGGTTCATCAGCCACAAAGTTTTAGGACTCTGTAGCTGGTACATTGCTTCATAGAATACTTCAGTGTTGTTGTTCCTTAACAGATCACTGCTCCCCCATGGTTGATGTTGTCTTTTCAGTGAGGTGTGATTTCTTTTTCTTCATGTACATTAGGAAGCATCCCTGCATATCTCCTTCTGACTAAAATCATTAAATCTTCTTATATCATAGAAATGGGCATCTTCAGGGTTGATCATTCTACGATCCTTTGACAGCACTACGAACGTAGTCTTCCTTGTCAACTTGTGCTCGTGAAGTTCTGCTCCCGTAATAAGTTCCTCATGTTTGATGCTCGATGGTCCTCTGATGTGGGCTTCCTTGAGGACAAGTTTTGCATGCTTGAGCATCTAAGACCCTTTTTCATCTTTAATTGAGTGGCCTGCTTTCATATAAAGGTTAGCAGCCATTTGAGCTTCATTTAGATTAGCTCAGCAGGTCTTCAAGGACAAACTTTGACTTATAGGAGTTTTGGTCAGAATTATTTCTGAATAGTCCTAAGCCTTCTGCTGGTTGAATCTTTTTGACTGAGGTCTTTTGCTTAAGCATTCCTTAGTGTGGTCAGATAGACCAAGTACATGCAGGTTATACATTTCTAATTTTTCGTACCCATGGTTAAATGGGTCCTGCTAGGTTAGTTTTCTAAACCCCTGTTCCTCATATCTTTGGATAATCATCATATTGACCACCATCAGTCATATTCATGCATATACTTAATTTAGATAATATATTTTGAGATGCATGGTGATGAGTGTGAGAGAAATTTGCCATTTTAATGGAACACTCTTTTCCTTGATGGTTTCATCATTTGCTAAGTTATATTCACAAGGTTTAAATGTTCACAGAGTGAGAATCAACTCTACGATTTATTAGTATCTGGTTGATTCATGGAGGTGATCAGTTTCTATGAATCTTCAAGATTCTCTTGTAGACCTGATCATATTCTGTGTGTCATTAAACATTTAGACCATAGGATGTACAAACAAATTAACCCATCAGCAAAGATTACTTCACATTCATTTGACCTGAGATGCTCTTAAAACCCATTTTAGGTTTCTTTCAAGTTGTTATCTTTAACCTAAAACTTGGATGGAGAGAAAGTTTATAGACATTTGAGTTTTCACCATCAGTGTACTTTCTCTATTCACCTTTTTAGGTAGATTATGATTCCTTGAAAGAATACTGTTATAGTTCATAAGAAGGTGCAATCATGATGTACATATTCATATAAGTGAGGAATCGTACCTTTTTACTGTCAGTTTCTTAATAGTCATTTATCTAAGATATACTAAGTTTAGGCATTGATGTGCATAGTTTCTCAATTTCTCCTGACAGCTAGCTGCTCCAGTTGACCTTCAATCAATCAGTCGTGATCTTGAAGATGCAAGCCAAGAGAATATCAGCATCTTTAGTTCTTTGACATCCTTGAGTTCACAAGGTTTACATCCAGCTGCCGGTTGGCCAAACACATGTTTGAGAAGTTCTTCTTTCTTCTCTAGATAAGCATTTCTTAGCATGTATGGCCTTTTCATATTTTCAGGCTGGTGGATGTTTGATTCTTTTCTGTTGATGTCTCATGAGCTTTCTAGCCTGGTCTTCAGACTATAAGATTGACCACGAGCAAGGATTGGTCTTGTTGATATGACAATCAAGAACATGGACCAATCTGAGCAGCTTCGGGTATATATGCACATTTACCTGTACACAATATTTCCAACGTGTGAGCTCATCTGCATATAACAAGTGACTTACGACTAAACTAAGTTTAGAACAATGTTTGTGCCTAGGATAAGACTTAAAGTGATTAGCTTTTGAATATAGCATGAGAACCTGCTTTGATACCAATTGTTAGTTCCAAGTAGGCACAATATAGATCTAGAAGGGGGGTTGAATAAATCCTTTTTCGTTTGAAAAACTTTTCTCATTTATTTTTTATTGCTCATGAATTAGCATATGACAAACATAAGAATCTTTTCAAGCACAACGGAATAAGTAAAAGATCCCCTTCATTGATATATTCATAATCAGACATACATTGTTCGTAGAGTTAATTCAAGAAGTAAGCGCTAAAACATGCATAGCAGTTATAGTAGTTAATGTACATAAAGTAAATGACATAAAGTAAAAGACACAAGGGGTTTTAAGTGGTTCAAAGACTCAAGCTCCTAATCCACTCTTCTGCCTTCAACTAGCAGGATTTCAACTAAGGAAGGGCAGCACCCTGAATCACTAAGATTCCTTCAAGGCCAGCAGCCTTGGAACTTAAGTTCACTAAGAACACTTCAAGGCCAGCAGCCTTGGAACTTCTCTAGTTCCCTAAGAACTCTTTAAGCCCAGCAGGCTTGGAAACTTTATTTAGTCCCTCCGGACAAGGACCCTTCAGGCCCTGGCTTCTTGTTGTTGAGTTGTTTGTTTATTTGTTGGAGTTGTTGCTCAGCTGCTAAGATGTCTTTAAGCTCTGAACATCTTCTGTACTTAGCAGCTTGGCGTGATCATCCTTGAAGTGCAGTTGATAGTTGCATGATGCTCAGCTTCTTCAGTTACTCATCCACTTCTGATGATCCCTTGATGAACTGCCTTGAAGATCATTCTTCTAAATACTTGATGGCTGCACATGATGGGTTTCTAAGATGACTGTAAGATCTTCTGCTAGGTACTTAGAAACTTTCTCATGCTAGACACCATGATGGCGTTGGTGATCTTCTTTCTTGATACTTGATGCCTTCTCATGATGGAATTGCTAAGATGACTATAGGCTCTTCTCTCTAGTACTTAGAGTCTTCCCATGATGGACATCAAGATGACATGATGCTCTTCTTTCTCTCGGCAGTTCAGAACACTCTTCTTGTAGTAGAACTCTCACTTCTACATTGTAGAACTCTCACTTCTACTTCTTTCTTTGTCTGTCTCTAAGTGTTCTTGGTGGATCGTAGAGTGAGCCTTCGGACCTTCATTGGTCACTCACTATTTTACGTTGTTTAGATCAGTCCACCATTTCCCCAAACTCAATAACTCCAGCAACCATTAATCTTTGAAGCTCTAGCTGATTTATACTCCTTCCCAATCTTCCCGTTGGAAAGTAGTCGTTGAAAGCTATTCAAATTGCTTCACAGATCTCGAGTTATTTAGTGAAGACTGTAGATGTGACATGACATCTTTTTTTTCGACGCTTAAACGACTGCGCAGCTCTCTTTGTTTTACCTACCCCGTCAGATATGTTACTTTGATGTCTCGGGCAGGTCGACGACTTTATTTCCCTCTTCTGATTTCTCGATCAGAGGTTGTCCTTTTGCATCAATGCTCTTAATAAGCTCTTGTCTGAATACCAACCTTCAGATTGAACCGTTGCCAATGCTTCAATCTTTGGATAACCGAACTCTACGATTCTGATGCTTGCTTTCTTGGACCTAATTGTAGTGTCTTGTTGACTTGCTCATTTGACATGTAGAGACAACACTACGATCTTAGAAGAATGTTCATTTAATCTTCAATGTTGAACAACTCTTCCTTCTATTGTGCAGTGCTTCAACACTTCTTGTTTGCTTCGACTGCTCTCAGATACTGATGACTTGACTTCTTGCTCTGGCCCCTTCTGAATAGTAAGACACTTCAGATTTGTGGCGTGTCCAGATCACTTTCTTTTTGTGATCTCCCGTTCACTTATCATCAATGGACTGACCCAATGCTTAATCACTTTAGCCTTGTTCTTCAGAAGCTGACCAGTATCTCTGTGTACACTCCATTAGTTCTTTCTTTGTTTGGCAAACACTACGATCCTGGTTACTTCCAAGATTATTATCATCTTACCACTTGACAGCTACTGCACCTGCTGACTTTCCTTAGTCAGCTACAGAAGTCTCCTTATGATCATCTTGTGGAAGACTTCATCTCGAATGGATTCACAACTCAATCTGGATGCTGATTGGGTTGATTCTTAGATCTTTTGTTAGCTTGCATGTCATTTGTTGAGTGCTCTCTGGTTTCCTTTAGGTGGGATGTATCTTTGCAGTATCAACCAGAGGCTTCATTCCTTTGGATATTCTGGGAGTGCTCATTTGTTGAGAATCGTATTAGCTCTACGATTCTACCTTGACGTTGTGAGCACATATGTTGAAGTCTAAGTTCTACACTCTACGATTCAGCTTCGGCTCCGAGATCAGATCTTGACACTCTACGATTTCTGTCGTTGTGCTTGTTGTCTTCATCTGATCTTGCTCGACTATGATCTCTGCCTCTGATATGATTAGTAGACTTTATGACTCTGAGTGTAGTCTACGATTCTTGACTTAGCTTCGACAGATGCTCGGTCGGCTTATAGGCAGGCTGTCTCTACGATTCTGAATATGACTTCCTCAGTAGACTACGGCTCCGAGGAAGTGCTACTTGACACACTACGATCCTTCCTCGCCTCTCCGACGATCTATTTAACTCCGAGATCTACTATCTTGCAGACTACGATTACGCCTTGATAGCTCTCGAGTTTTCCTCGACTCACCGACAAACTACGATTTCAGTGCGATTTTCGACGATCGAGATGCCTATCTATTACATCATAAGATCAACCTAACATGCTTGATCTTTCTATATTTATAGTCCTTGTACATCATTTCTTTTTAAGGACATTACAAAGCTGTTTTGCTTATGTAGGATCAACCTAACATATTTGATCAGTCCATTCTAAGTCCTTGTACATATGTTTCTATAATCTATCAAAGGATTTTACAGCTTTTCTTAATACAAGCATACTTGCATATTCATTCATATATATCATAATCAAATCATATGTAAATAGGAATATCATTCATATGCTTATTCCTGATAAATCAAAGCTCTTATTTTGATAACTCTAAGGGATAAAGTTCCACTTTTCATGTACATATCTATCAAATCCAACGCTAGGGGTTGTATGTTGGGGAAAAAAGATGATAGGGGCAAGGAAAAAGTCATTTATTACCTTAGTAAAAGGTTCAACAGCTGTGAACAGAAGTACACTTTGATTGAGAAAACGTGTTGTGCATTAGTATGGGCCGCGATGAGGTTACAACATTACCTCCATGGGCATACAACCTATCACATATCCTGCATGGATCCTCTAAAATAATTCTTCAACAAGCCCATGTTAAATTATGGATTGTCAAGGTGGCAGTTAATCCTCCAACAATTCGACATCATCTACGTAACACAAAAAGCCATTAAGGGTCAAGAAATTGCATATCAACTAGCCGAAGCACCATCAAGGGACTTCGAACCGTTGGAAACTTATTTCCCTAACGACGCTGTAATGACAGTTTATCAAAATCATCGAGAAGATATGGGCTAATTTTGGACAATGTACTTCGACAATGTTGTAAACATGAAAGACGCGAGAGCAGGGCAGTTCTTGTATCCATCACTGGAGAACAATATCACATGGCCACCAAGATGCAGTTTGTTAACACCAACAACACAGCTGAATATGAAGGTTGCATAATGGGATTAAAATAGGCCCAATAAATGGGTGTCAAACGGTTATCAGTCTTTGGAGATTCCGAATTGATTATCAGACACGCCACTGTAGCATATTACACCAAAGAATTGGACTTGCTGTCGTATCACAGGCAGGTTATCAAGATGGCCATGGAGTTCAAATATATAACTTTTATACACATTCCATAAACACAATCATTATTAAGTTGCATTAAATTATATATCTGCTTATACAGAAGCATTTTCTTAACTTACATCGATTTATTTGCTTATTCAAGAAGCACTTTTCACACAAAATATAAAAGTTATTTCAACTTTTATAACAGTGCATAATTTATATATTTGCTTACATAGAAGCATCAATCTGTACTAAATTTTATCTGTTTATTTAAGAAGCACATTGTTGTAAAAAAATTGTAAAAAGAAAAAGGGTATAGTTAGTTTATTTTATGTACCTATGTGAAAAACGAGTAATTCTTCAATTAAGACCAGAGTCTTAGAGAGGTCAGTTGGGAGTTGGGTCTCTAGTGAACTTGTGAGGTAAGAAAGAGGTTGTTGTTTCAAGACCAAATCATAGAATAGAACTGAACTCAAAAGAAGATACAACTAAGCTTGATGATGGAGCTGGGAGCTTGTTGTGCAAGATAGATTAGTTGGGAATAGTTAAAAGTTTGTCTATAAAACTTTGTAAAGTCTTCTCCACCTATTAAAGGAGTATTTATTACTGATAGTAATAGAATCTCAAGTCCTAGAGAGGAGCCTGAGACTGGACGTAGAAACATACCCGGGATGCATGTTATGAACCAGAAAAATCTATGTGCATTATGTGATTGAATTTTTATTATCTTGCATATTAATTTCTAAAACTACAAATTAAAAATCTAAAAATTCCAAAAGGCCTAAGATAATTTTTTAATTTGTAATAATCTATTCAGCCCCTCTTCTAGGTTATTATTGGACTTTCATTGACAACACAACATAAATAAAAATTGTTCAGCTGCAAATAAGGTCACAAAGAGTTATCGCAACAATCTCGAGTGCAAACTGCACAAGACAGCTCAACGGATAACCTACGGAGACTTAAAGATGTTATTCTAGTCATGGACCCATCTTCTCAGATTCGGAAAAGGTCAAGCCCTATGTCATTGTATAGCTCTCGGAAAGACCTTTCCGGAATGGTATGGCACATCTCTATAGGATTCACGGATTACAAGATATGAAGGTTTTAGCAAACTACACGTCGATCAAGGGAATGAACTTTAAGGCGGGAGGGCCCACCAAGCCCAGCCGTAGGTTTACTTGCTTCTGCCTCAGGTAGACTCGTGGATGGTTGGGTCTTTAAATATCAAACCCCCCCCAGCTCATTTTCAGTAGATTCTAGGGAGAGAGAAGGCTCAAGAGAGAAAATCTATGAGTTCTAGAGAGAAATAGCCCAAATCTTCATCTAAACTCTGTAAATCTCAATTGTAAACAATTATATACATATAAACTTCATTCTATCAAGTTTTTGCCAGTTGAAATCAAGTTTTCAAAGCTTCTAGTCGTTCATTGTGCAGTTTTAACGCCATACTATAAGATCTTTTCAGATCTGCCCTCATTTACTATATATATATTTATATATATATATATATATATTGCTTGGTTGTGCATAGATCTACATTTTTAACCGTTCATGTCGTGTAAATAGTTAATATTTGAAGTATACTGACCAGATCTAGCTTTTAACTAGTTTAAAAGTTATAAAACTAGAACCGTTGAGCTAGAATAGCCAAGATCTAGTTTAATTTCTAATTTTTGTAAATAATAGCGACCGCGTGACCTTAGATCTATATTTAGAGGAAATGGAAAGCTCATTTACTCGTATATAAGAATTTAACCGATAAATCACTTGTTCGAGTAAATTTTGTGTACTTGGCCTCGGTCGTTATCAGTCAAACCTTGAGATTTCTCATTAGAGGGCAATCAAGAAGATCTTGTGATATTTGAAAGGTACTTTGGACTACATGTTGTGCTATGGAGGACCAGACCTAAGATTGATTGGTTACTCCGATACCAGTTGGGGAGGTAATCAGGGGATGCGCAAGTTGACCTTAGGATATGCATTCTTGTTACATAGTGGTGCCATCAATTGGTGTAACAAGAAATAGACTTGCGTTGCTCTTTTAACAATAGAGTCAGAGTTTGTAGCATGTAAGTCAGCTGTTCAAGAAGCCATGTGACTGAGAAGATTCTTCAAGGATCTTGGAGTCATCCCTGATGCTTCGAATCTGTAACTATTTATTGTGATAGCACGATGACTCTGGATTACACTAAGGACCTCAATTATCATGGCAGGACGAAGCATGTTGACTTGAGGATGAACTTTATTAGAGAGAACATAGCAAATAATAAGGTAATATTGGAGTACATGCCCACTGGCCTTATGGTAGAAGATCCCTTGATGAAACTGATTCCTATAAATAACATTTATAGGAATGTTAGTTCATTAGGGCTTCGTAGGGTTTGATTTACTTTCTTATTTTCATGTATATAACTCATTATTTGGATTGTGTTAGAGATATTCATTCAAGACATTTATCATTTATGCAAGATTCATTTGTTCCTATTTATGATTGTGTTTTTTTTAACGCATATGATAAATAATAATAGTTCACACAATTATTATGCATATTGGATATGAACACACTAAATATATGTTTACAAGTTGATTGGCTCACTCACACGAGCAATCATCCTTAGTACTTTGAAAAGAAGGCTGAGACAGTTCATTCATTGGCACTTTGAGTAGTGAGTTATTGATGATTTAGATAGCAATCAATAGGCGCTTAGTAGCGAGCAAAAATAAAATATTATGTTGCCTTAACATGTTGTGTCAAGATGAGGTTAATTTAGATTAACCGGATATAATATGTCTCACCATCTATATTAACCTATACTGATAGCAAAATACAAAGTTTCAGAGTTGGCGCTTGGGAAAGAGAGAAACTTGAAAAGTCGAGTTAGGTGCTTATGAAGTGATTGAACTAACACTACAACAAAAAGGGCTATTTCTGACGGAATATTTTGTCGGAATTAAGCATAATTCGTCGAGATTATACTTAATTACGATGGAATATTCGGTCGGAAATTCAGTCAGATATAAGAACGTCAAAATTAAGTTCGTCGATATTTCAGTCGAAGATATCTATCCTCGACGGATCTAACCTCGACGGAACATTCGGTCGAGATTAATCTATTCTCGACTGAATTATATTTGTAGAGAATATTCGGTCGAGTCTAAACCTGACACGTGGCATCTCATAAAAAATTAGAAGGTGCTTAATCTCGACGGAATTTCGTCGTGGATATCCCTATTCCGTCGAGGTTATCTCTTTTTTTTTAATATTTTTACTGTTTTGGCAATATCCAGGGTAATAATACCCACATTTTTGAACCTGTAAACCTATTTTTTTTTCCAATAGCACATAACACATAAATATAATTGAAGGCCAACATGATTATGACATTAAATTAAAATTCTAATCAACTAAAGTATATCAAATATGCATTTAAACTAACGTAAATATGTCAAATTAATGTAATGATAAATAAAAGCTACAATACGTCAAAATCAGCTAAACTATTAAAATTTACATCACATTAAGCTAAAAACTAAGTAAATATGTACAAATCATATACAAAACTATTTCATAGGCCGTCGTCGTCCAACCGCTCAGCATCATCAGCCCGATCATCACCCTGTTGAGATAATATAATGTAACTCATTAGTCCATATATATAATATAGTTAAAGATAACTAATTAAATGAAAATTACAAAACATGCAGAATATATACTTGAATTATATTATGAATAGTATACCTGAGTAGTTGAGGGCTGACTCAGCAATGACTCAAACGCGTCCAGTAGTAAGGTAACCACCATCCAAATAATCTCGTAATGTATCGCGGCAAATTGCTCCGGAGGGATACCCGTACTAATGACGGTGGCACCAGTTGCAATGTCATGCACAAGCTGATGGAGGCGAGAAAGGTTGGGCAGGTCCCGACGACGGAATAGCGGATCCATCTCAAACCTCTCCGAGTAGGCAGCCACAACCTGCTAGAACAAAGCATCGTCTAAGTCAGCGCCCGTATGTGATGGTCCACGGGGGCTCTTGGACGCAGACATTGGCTAGAGCCTACAAAAATAAATATAACATGAATAATATTATAATTAAGTTTACTTTATTCATAATAAAGTAAAATATTATACCTCAAGCAAAGGTATAGGTTGGTATCCTCAAGAACCCCAAAGACTCGATATCGGCCGTGTGCTAGTGGGAGTATCCCGAGACGCGACCAAAGAGCCGTTCCTCATCCCGAGATAAACTAATCTCTAAAGGAGGGACATGGAATCACCGTCTCAAGATCGCCTCTAGTAGCCTCTACAACTCTCTTATACGTTGGTACAGAGAGCTTCTCAAACCCATTCCAGTAATTTAATATATGTACATGTGAGGTAACTTTTTATCATCCTATAAATTACGTAATATGATCCTAAATTACAAAGATTATAGTAAATGTATTACCCGTATAGCGAGTGCTGCTGGAGACATCGTCGACCCCAAAGTAGAATCCTTCAGCATATAGACTCTATCCCAGAACTCCATCATAGTAAGAGGTCAGCCCAAGCTACTCTGCATGGCCTAAATTATGTAAATTAATTAATATTAATTACCTTACTTTACTATAGTTGTAGTTTAATATTAAATTAAACTAAATATAAATACATACCGACTTAACCTCCTGAAACGACTACAATCCAGAAGTATGTACAACCAGTAGCTGGCCTCAATTCTTCTTCATCTGCTCAGACTTGGTCTTGCAGGTAGCATCATCCCAATACGTATACACATGGCGACCCATGTCAGATCTCGATATCATCAGATGGTCGATCTTTCAAGCGATATAGTAGTCCCTTTGACGATTCTTCTACTGCCTTTGACTACCTCATACACATCTCGTATAACCAAATTTAGGAATAGTTCTTCGAGATGTGCGCAATAATAATAATAAGCGACGTCAGAATGTAATTCCAAAATAGGTCCATTCCATCCAACCCATTCTCGAGTCGCCAAATATATGGTACGAAAACAAATACAACTTTATTACAACAATTGTCGGTAAAAAAATACAACAACACACATGTCTTGTGAGTTTGGATACAAATATATACCAACTGTAGTATCGTCACAATGACACCTTACATAAAGGTATAGTCAAAACCTGCTTTTAGAAATTAGAATCTTTGGGAAGTGCTCAAGAAACCTTCGTATACGGGAGGCCATGCTTTTAGGTTATGGTAGATATCATATGGCCACAGAATTATCCTTGGTTGACCCAATAGACCCCAAAGAAAAACAAGAAGATTACTATCATATTCTTCCCAATGGCGAGTCTTCTCTTGACATATCATTATCTCCACTGTCTCTAATTTGGTATTACACTCCAAACAAACACCAAGATTATATAGGTAGTGCTTGTAAATATATACTCAAGAAGTGGATGAGCACAACCATGTCTTATGATAACACGAGTTTGTATGTCATTAGACATCTTGTATGATAGTGACAAAACACCCTTCCAAAGTTGGGTTCGCCTCACCCTATTTAATTCACCAAAAATAACTATTAAATGATGTATAAAATACAACACACTAAAGCCCTCAATAAAATTATTTTCATACTCTTTAGGAAGAACCTCAACAACTATAGACTACCGCTCTATTCCTTTGTTATCCCCGGCCAACCCAAATACACTTTATTACCCTAAAGGAATTGTGAAACAAAAGGGTGAGCACAACTAGCTCAATAAAGAATATCATGACTAAAGATAATTAAATTATCAATAGCCTTCATCGAGAATAAATCGAGATTTAGAACATATGGTAGATGATAAAACTTTTCAACCATAGTTGCGGTAATGAATGAGCAATCCATTAGAAGAGTCAAATAGACTATAAAGTCTATTGTCTTCTCCATGTTAAAAATCCACCAACAATGTTTTATCCTCGTAACATCAATCAACAATTCCTCCCCACAATCACGTGTATAATTCATAATCGTAATTGTAGTTCTAAATTCCTTTCCTCATCCAAGACAAAGATAATTTTTATCACTTGTCTTTACCGAAACATCAAAGATCATGGTTATACCAAATCACAGTTCTGCTCATAATCATATTATTAAATTCATCTTTGCACTACGGGTCAAAGATATTCATCAACAGCTCATCTTTACACTACAAAGCAAAGATATTCAACAACAGTCATCTTTGCATTACGAGCCAAAGATATTCATCAATAATTCATCTTTGCACTACAGGGCAAAGATATTCAACAACAGTCATCTTTGCATTACGAGCCAAAGATATTCATCAATAATTCATCTTTGCACTACAGGCTAAAGATATTCAACAACAGGTCATCTTTGCATTACAAGCCAAAGATATTCATCAATAATTCATCTTTGCACTACAGGGCAAAGATATTCAACAACAAAGTCATCTTTGCATTACGAGCAAAAGATATTCATCAATAATTCATCTTTGCACTACAGGCTAAGATATTCAACAACAGGTCATCTTTGCATTACAAGCCAAAGATATTCATCAATAATTCATCTTTGCATTACAGGCTAAAGATATTCATATATCAAAGAAATACATAATCATTTCAGAAGTTATATAACAATAATTATAACCATGTTGATCAATTCACCTTTGCACTTAAGCTAAAAATATTCAATTGTAAATTCAATGGTCATGATCATACCAAATAACAATTCAACTTTTGCACTCATCGGCCAAAGAGAACCTATGGTCACGATCATACCAATAATCTACCCATCTTTACACTCAAGTCAAAGAGAAATATCATCATTAGGGTTATAAGAATGTTATATAAAATAATATAATCAAAACATGGTTTTAATTTCAAGAGTAAGATTCATAAATCAACGATAATTTGGTCGAGAAGAAACCAATTTGTTGTGAATAGTACCCGTATTCGTACATATAGTCCCGTATCGTGCGTGCATAAAACCTCGACACGAAAAAAGATAAAGTTTCATAATAAAATTCATATCCATATTTATAACACCTTAATCCAAATGTTATAAATTACTTAGAAATCTCATAATCTAATATTATTAATATTATAATAATATTTTAATCATTTCTCAAACTTATAAACAATTTAATCCAATTATTTACACTTTAATAATTAATGCATTTAATCATCTAAAAATGCCAAACTCATAAGATTTCATCATCATTAACCAAAACCCTCATAAAAATCTGCATATATCTCATATATGATTCTCAAGCCAATAAATCATATTTTCCAATTTTCTTACTTCACATAACATATTTAATTCATTTACTCATAACTAGAACATTTTCATGAAAAATACCAAATCAGTTCTAAAAATATTTCTTTTCTGGGATTTAGCATAAAATAGTCCCATATTGAACATATATTTTTCTAAATTTTAAAAATTCATTTACTATTTTTCATATGGCCAAAACCAATTTAATATTTAAACATTTATCATAAATTGTACTTTTATCCAAAAATTTCGAAATCAAAGAATACAATTGATATTATATAGATGTACTCTCAATAAAAATTTCATCAATTTTGGAGTTAACCGCAAGGAGTTATAAATAGTTACTTTTAAAATAGTCTTTTCTCATAAAATCCATAACTCCTAATCTATACATCCAAAATACCTCAAAATAATCATAGTGGTGTAAAAATTCAAGAATGATCAAAACATGGATACAATCAAAGCTAGTATCCGAGAATAGATATTTTGGACGAAAAGAAGAAATTTTATTTTTCGATGAATAATAGTCAGATATCGTGAATAGTCTTGATCGTGAATAAGAATCTCAAACACCAAAAGATAGAAATTCCACAAAAACATCTTCACGCTTCATGAATAGTACTCGTGAATAGTAACTCGTGAATAGTAACTCATGAATAGTAACTCGTGAATAGTAACTCATGAATAGTAACCCCGACATGAAAAAGTTCTAAATTTGATAAAACTTCAGATCAACATTTCAAGGATAATGATATTGAAGAAATAATATCATTACGAAAAAAAAAATAATATCTCTTACTATCCCTTACCTCAAAGAATCGAGATTTTGATCGGAATAACGCCGAATCTACTTGCACCGTATAGCAATACTCAAAGTATACTCAAAATACTCACAAAATACGCTCAATAATATAGAGAGAGAAAGAGAGAAAATTTTGTTTCTGGTGTGATTTTCAATTATAACTTAGCCCTCTATTTATAGGAAAATGTTAGCCCGTGAAGCGGACTTTGACTGCTACCTTTGATTTACTCGCTACTATTGCCACCCACCACATTTGAAATAAAATTCAAACATTTTTTTCACCAACCACAAGTGGGGCCCACCAATTCTAGAATTTTCCACCAAAATCATTTATAACCTAATTTAATCGAATCACCTCTCTTTAAATTCATAATAAATTATACGCTCATTTTAATTCGGTTCAAAATTTGTGGACATATACTCAACTTATATATGTATAACATATCCAAAATTACAACGATCCAACTATTTGGACTAAATATTATAACTCACACAATAAAGTCAGAATAACACCGATTTGAGCTTTTAATACCTCCAATCCGACAAAAATACAAAGAAAACATCTCAAAGATTAATTCCTTCATTAATAACCACATAAATAAATCCATCATTTATATTCATATAAAATAAATATTTCCTTATCATATGAATCAATAATTAATTATTCACAAATAATATTACGTAATCACAATAATGACAACCAGGCGGCCTCCTGAGAGAGGGGCTTTCCAATAAGGATTTCTCCTTCTTGGCGCGCAATTAGGTGACCAAACCTCTCCTTGACGTAACTTTCTAGACATTGCCAATAATGTTATCTAATAATATTATTCAATAATATGAATTATTGATTTGATAATGGGAAATATTGTGCGATGACAATTATTGAACAATAATAATATAAAATTTCAACGTAGCAATTATTGAATCAATAAATAAAAATATTGAGCGATAATTACCGTAATAATTATTGAGTAGTGCCTTCTTACGTAAGGATTCAATAATTCAAAATCATGCAATACTGGTGCTACTCGCTTGTAACAACGACATTATATTCGTATTTTATCCACTAGGTATTCCAACAAAGGTTACTAAAGATGCTTGATTACGCCGTTATTTATAAAAACTCAAATTTGTCGTTTTCTCCATCCGGCGCTTATTCTCATTATGGGGCCCATGAAATGATCTACTGGCAAATCATTGATCGAATATTCTCCGATAGAAAGAATATTCCACGACTAAGCGAATATTCCCCGACAATTGAATATTTTATAACCACTTGCGTATTTTGAAAAAAAAAATTCATATCTCACCCTTAACTTTAAACTTTTATCAATTTAACCATTTACTGATTAGAAAAATTGAATACTTTTATTTCATAAAATTCGGGGTCTTACAGTCACCATCTGCCTCAGTGATG
Source organism: Panax quinquefolius (assembly GCA_020205615.1). Taxonomy (NCBI): domain Eukaryota; kingdom Viridiplantae; phylum Streptophyta; class Magnoliopsida; order Apiales; family Araliaceae; genus Panax; species Panax quinquefolius. Next base: position 68,468,428 of record CM035156.1, on the reverse strand, counting down.
CTGGGATCGTATCTATAATACCTCTATCAAACGGACATAACGTACGTATAATTAATTATTTGAACAATATGTAAATAACTTGAACCTTGATTTAATATATGTAATTCGACTTAAGTGAAACTCCCACAACACCACCACCATAAAGTTTGGTAGATCGTAACGTGAGTATCTTGGCTAAATCACATGCGACCATCGGAGATCGCGCCAGTATATGGTACATGTCTGATCTACTTAGCGACCAAATCCATAATACTAGAAAACAAAATTTCTATGGAACATTTTAATTTATTAATCACATAATAATATCATTCTAATTGAACGTAAGTGATATATTAAAAGTGAAACCTACACTGATGACCCGACATCAACGGGGCATATGTCAGAACTGCTGGCAGACGACCAAATCAACCGAGCTTAGGCCCTCGCTGACGTCGACGTCTAGCATCTGTATGTTTAATATAATTATGACATTGATATATTATAGTAAATGAATGTTTAATATAGTTATGAAAAAAAGTGTTAACTCATTAGCTGACGAAGACGACCCGCCTTGGGAGGCGTCACCCGATCCATCGCGGCCACCTCCACCGCTATGTCTAGGCATAGTTGTACTACTGAAATAACAGACATAAATTTTCATTAGTGAAATTGCATTGCAATTATTCTAATGATTTGTTTTAGTTGTATAATATTTACAAAATACCAATTTCTGAAGAAGTAGTACGTCGTTTAGGGGTGCTCAAAATTTTTGGTTTTTTACCGAACCGGTTGATACCAAAGATCTTAAAGCGATTCTGTTTTTTCTTCTTGGTTTTTTTCAAGATCTTTGGTTTTTCAAGATTTTAACACTTTTCTAGATTTTAGTAGCGGTAATGACTTTTTTGAATTCGATAAAAATTAAAATACCAAAAATACCAAAAATTAATAATTTAATAATTAATAGTTAATGTTTTGTAATTTTATATATTAAATAATTTTTAAATATTAATAATTTATATATAATAGTAATTTTATTAATTTTTTTATATATATTAATAATGTTTTGTAGTTTTATTTTATATATTAATTATTATTATTAGTTAATGATTTCATAGTTTTTTAAAAAATATTAATATATAAAAAAATTATTTAATTATTATTAATAATTATATATATTACCATGCGGTATAATTAAAAATCGAACCGATACCGAAACCGGTAATTCGGTACCGGTTTTGGTTCTTATTTTTTTGATAATTTTGAATAGGTACCGGTTCGATTTTTTACCGATGAGCACCCCTAACGTCGTCAAACCCGTCAGAATCAAAATCATTTTCATCCTCTGATTTTGTCTCTTCCTCTTCTGTATCAATTTCTTCCTTAGTACCATCTTTTACCATCACATACGGACTGACAACCACATCTTCTTCCACTTCGTCAACATCGGGTATGTCAACGACATCATCTACCAACATGTTGCCATCATATTGCAATAAGTGGCTGGGATTGCTAACTTCTTCTTGCAACGAGTCATCCGTTCCAGACAGATTAGTACCATCAAATGATCGAGTCTTTGTTGTCACAGCTGTATACCAGTGGCTTCTATAATTTACGACATTAGGGGCGTAGTACACTTGAGTTGTTTGGCTGGCTAACACAAATACGTCATCAAACTGTAACTTGGATTTTATATCTACTGTGACGATTCTCTATTACGATCAACTTTAACACCCTTTGTAGTATCAAACTAGCGACACTTAAATGTAACGACCTTTTTGGCCCCTGAATAATTGAGCACAACAACTTCCTCTAATGAGTGAATGTCAAACGGGTTTCTAAGCTCCTACCTATGTATACTATATGCACATGAAGTATATATGCAGTTTACTGTAATTGTGGAAAACTAAGCAAATACTACTTAGTTTATTTTTCCAATGATATAATCTAAGCAAGTGCTACTCAATTTATGAGAAATATTATTTGAATATATTATTCTTTTATTTTAAACTTCTTTATTTTATTTTATATTATTTAATTTAAATTAAATTAAATTAAATTATTTTAATTTTAATTAAATTAATTAATTTTAATTTTAGTTTAAACTTCTTTATTTTATTTTATGCTATGTTATTTTAATTTAGGTTTAATTTATTTTATTAGCTTTGATTTTAGTTTTTTGAGATATTTATTTTATTTTGAATTAAATTATATTATATAACTTTTTAATAATTTTTGTTCTATTTTATTAAATTTTTTATTAATTTACATTATATTCAATTAAATATATTTTTTAATATATTATATTTTATTTCATTATCTAATTTTTAAATATTTAATAATTAATCTTAATTTTATTTATTAAATTAAATAAAATTAAGTTTATTTTATCTTATTTATTAAATTAAATTTTATTTATGTATTAGAGTTAATTTAATTAATTGTATTTTATTATATTTTATTTTATTTTATTTATTTTATCTTATCTTATTTTCTTTTGTTTTATTTTTATTTTATTTTATTTTTATTTATTTTATTTATATTTTATCTTTGTTTTATATTTTTACTTTAATTATTTATTTTATTTATTATAATTTAATTTAATTTAATTTATTTGTTTTATTTTTATTATTTTTTATTTTATAAATAATATATTATTTTTTATTGTATATTTAATTTTAAAATATTTTATTTTGTAATAGTATACTTTATATTTTATATTCTATTATTTTATTTTAATTATGTTATTTGATTTTATTATTTTATATTATCTTATCATAATATATATATATATATATATATATATATTAAATTTAGTTTATGTTATAATATACACATTATTTTTTTAGTAGTTTGAAACTAAGTAACTACTACTTAGTTCATTTTTATATTGGAAACTAATTAAATATTACAATGTAGGGCCCACAGATTATGCAATTTAATAATTCTGATAGAAATTCCAACGAAAATTCCATCAGAAATATCACATATTCATCATATACTAATTACCACTACACAAATTCAAATTCATTATAATCAAAATGAACTACACCTTACAAATATATATCATAAAAAACTCCTGCAATTCATATGACTGTGATTGATTCAATGTATAACAGTAATTCATATATATAAAGAAAACAAAAACAACAAAATTATGCTCAGCCCCAATCATTCATATAAAAAACATATTCAATGTATAACTGCCCAATGTTCATCCCCAATTCAATATATGTCCGTAATTAATCAAAATGAAAAACTGCCCAATTTAATATATACATATTCAATGTATGCTCAGTTACTCCAAAATGAAAAACTGCCCAATTCAATATATACATACTCAATGTATGCTCAGTTGCACAATTTCAGTACACAAATTAAAATGGACATCTGAAATCACTAAATATATTTATGCATTTCAGAAAATAAAAATTATAACTAATTATACTTTTGAACCTGTAATGCAAACAATTGACCGAATGGCCAAAACCACCCAAATTCGTCAGTGAAGATCGAACACCACCAGATTGTGTGGTCGCCACGAATCGAAGGTAGCAGATGGTGTTGTTGTTCACCGGAGAACGGAGGTTGGGAGGTGGGTCGGTGGGGATGTGGGGAGTGTTAGGTTTGTAATATTCATGTGCGCAATCAAATTGCATAAAAAGTGCGGAAGCGTGTAAAAATCAGAGTTTAAAAATTTAAAACCATATACCCGGATCATCCTTTATGCATAATTATTAATTAAACGAAAAGATAAAGAATAAAATCATACCCTTGAAGATCGAGCTTCCTCAGGTACAAGTTCACCTCCAAATCCTTTCGCGTTCAATCTTGAATCCACCGGGTTTGGTTCCTTCCTTTGATCAACGTTAGCCACCCAAATGTTTGGCCTCTAGAGGTGATCCACCAAGGAAGAATAAAATTCAAGAAGATGGGTGTTTTGGCTAACCCTAGTTTTCTATCTCTATAGAAAAGGCATACTCCCAACAACTTGGAATTATTACGTATGTTAAAAGTCAACAACCCATACCACCCATAATAAGACTCTCTTTATTTATAGATGTGGGCAACCCATCTTAACAATTAAGAATTGGGTTTTATTTAATTAATTAAATTCTTTTAATTAATTAATCTCCTAATCTTATTAGGGATAATTAATTAAACTCCTTTAACTAATTTAACCTCCTAATCTTATTAGGAATAAATGAGAGTACTTATATTAAATTAATTCCTAAACTCTTTTAGAAATTAAAATAATAATAATTGTAATAATATTAATAAGACTCTCTTATTAATTTATATTTAATATTTCTAAAATATTAAATAATAAATATTAAGCTATTTAATTTATTCTATCACCATAGATTAAATTAAATATACTTAACATATTATTACGATTATGCCATTAACTTCTTAAATAATTATTCTTCCTTTTATGGTGTGACCCTTTAGGTTCTCCATATTAAACCTATTGTGAATAAATCAATTAGAACAATTCTAATCTTATTTAAATAAATAAATTAAACAATTAATTTATTTAAATAATATTTATTCTACAATAGGGATAAGCCTCCCCTAACATCAACGACTTTCCGTATAATATAGATTTCAACATTAATCATTAAAGAACCTTTGAGTAAATAGTTACCGCATAATTCAATCCTTCCACCATACAATGTCCCAATTAAATATAAGACATGGAATTCTTCACAAGTCTTATTTTATTTAATTATATGTATTTCGACTCTTAAATGCACAACTCCAAATAATGCAAATTAGAAACCCCTTTCTAATTTCATTCGCTTTAACCAAGGACTACTGGGTTGTCATTTATCGAATCACATAGACATTTCTCTTCTTTTATTAGAAGTGGTAGATTCTTTATCGATCATACATTATCTCCATGTACAACTTATTATACCCAAGCATACCTTTGATATACCCTAAGGGTCTTAAGGAATAAGTCAAAGTATAACTCATCATACACAAGATACTATGATGATCTCAAGTCCAAGGATTACTTGTACTACTATCACTACAGAATTCCTATTGACAGTGCAAATAAAACTCCATTAGGTATTCCTTAGCGAGCCACGCTCAAAGAACTTATTCTCTAATAAGCACCTACATACTTGCTTTAGTGTCTCCACACAAATGATCATGAGAACAATCATCCTCATCCAACGAAAGCAAGAACGTATGTACCAATCTATCCGGATTCACTAATCCCCAATTTAGTAATCCAATGATTGGGAACTATTTTAGTTTTAAGCTTTCTAAGAATTTAGATCTCATTAGAATGATCATCATCATTATTCTAAAAGCATTGCTTAAAAACTATGGGTTTATCACATATTATAAAACAAAGATCATGTAGATAATTAAAACCCTTTAATAAATTAATACCTTTTATTAATAAATGAATAAGATTGTTACAAAGTATATGCTTTATCATCAAACATGATCGGCTTGTGTGCATATTACTTTCAATCTCCCACTTGCACTAAAGCCAATCGTCATGGTAACTCATACTCTTCTTCTCTAAGTGACGATTATCCCGTTTGTTGGATAAGCTTTAGTTAATGGATATGTAATGTTGTTCATGAGAGTCCACTATCTCTATAGTGATTTCCCATCTTTCAATGATTCTAATAATCAAATGAAAGTGCCACAACACATGTTTAGATCCAAGATGAGACTTAGGAACTATTCCTAGTTCAGAATGAACTTTTAATCCAAACAATCAACTTGCAGCTTCATTTATAGCTATATACTTTGTCTTTATCACTAAATCAGCAACTCTTTCTGTTTGGAACCTTTCCAATTCACTGCACCACTGTTCAAGATAACACTTTACCTTAAAGTGGATTTTTCTGTCGTCTTGGTCTGTCTGAAAAACTTGAGTCTGTAAAGCCCTCTAGTTTTAATTCAGACCCACCATGAATATGATCACATCCTTAGTGTCGGTTAAGCACTTTAAGATGTTTTTCACTAACTCATAGTGAACTTCTCCAGAATATGACTGATCAACATCAGGTCTCGTATATTTCATTGCATACATGATTGTCACTCATGCGATCTCTCTTCTTTGGAGTCTATGGGGACTATTAAGAGAGATACACTCCATGGCTCATCAACATGAGACATCTCTTGGAGTTTGCCATGCTAAACGACTTTAGCATCAAATGAATATACGTTCCTTGGGTTAAGTTGAGTATCCTCTTAAATCTATCTATATAGATTTATATCCCCAATTAAGATACTCTTCCCAAATCATTCGTGGAGGAATTGTTTAGACAACTTTATCTTTCTTGATTGTAGCATTGGTATGTAATTCCTCATCCGTAGTATATCAACATATAATACTAGAAATTTCACGACGCTCCTCCCATCGACCCTTTTGTACACACTAGAACTCTTACCTCATCAGTATGTAATCGGATCATCATCTTCTATGATGTGTACCTCATCATCATCATCCATGATGAATCCATACCTCCCGGTATCTTCTAGACTATTCCGATTTACGATTCTGGTTGTGGTACAATATGTCTATCTACATGTTCCTCTTATTTGACTTATAGTGTTTTGTGGTTCTTGACCTTTCAAGATCTATAATCCTCCCACTAGCCCCTTCAATGATAAACACTTTTATCTTAGAAGGCAGCGTGTTTCGTAACAAACACCTTTTGCTAAGTAGAATTATAGAACATATACCCTAAACTTACTTTAGGATGTCCCACAAATCGACACTTGTCAAATCTTGTCCCAAGCTTATCCTTTTGAAACCTTTTCACATAAGTTGGAACCCCTTATCTTAACATACTTAAGATTAGGAATCCTCCCCATCCATAACTTTTATGGAGTCTTGGGGCGGATTTTGAGGTTACCATTTTCGTGAGATATGCAAACCATTTCTAGGACATTATCCCGTAAGGATACCGGAATGTCAAGAAAATCATTATGGACCGCACTATGTCCAACAAGGTACGGTTTTTCCTTTCAGATACATCAATCAATTATTACGTATCATGAGGTGTCCATTATGAAAAAACCATTTGAGATGATCTAGAAACTTATTGCACAAGTATTTATCCCTTGATCTAATCAAAGAATCTTAATACTTTTCCAATTTGTTTCACTTCTGAATTCTTTGAACCTTTCAAATAATTCACACTTGTATTTTAGCAAATACACACATTCAACTCTTTGAATGATCATCTCCTTTTCTTATACTAATTTGTTCAATATGCAAAATTATTTTCATGTAAGTCAAGTATACAAAATTTATTAAGTAATATTCCAGTTCTATACAAAACATTATTATTATAAATAGAACAACAATTGTTCTTAATTATAATACCAAAGTTTTCATTGTCCAACAATAAAATGGAAATAATATTTTTAACAAGAACTGGAATACAATAATAACTTATTGACTTAATAGATTTGCCCGTAGGCAGTGCTAAACTATAAGTTTCTATGGCTAATGCAGCAACCTTTGCTTCATTTTCCTCACATAGGATTTCTTATCTTTGTTTAACTTTCTACTTCGCTTGGTCCTTCATAAATCTATATTTATGATAACCAAAGTCGGTATCCAATACCCAAGTAGAACCTCGACTTAAAGAAAATTTATTTCAATCATGAACAAAATTGTATTGTAACCAAAACTTCACTAAGCTTCATTGGTTAGCCTCTCGCAAGATGCTTCTTGCAGCTTTCTTTCCAAAGGTCCAAAGCTTATAGCGGTGAAGCAAACTCCTTTGCTATCCATATCGCTTTTGTTCTTATTATCCTTTGTTTATGCATTTCTATTTACCTTCTTTGAATCGCTCTTCTTTTCGTAAGATCCTTTGGCTCCTACCAAGAAGACATGGTCTTTCTTGGTTGAAAGTGACTCTCAACATTTTTCAACACGTTAAGCAAATCAAATGAGGTGATATCTAGCTTGTCCATATGAAAAATTCACAACAATTGTGAAAAGGAGTCCGGGAGTGAGTGCAAGATCAAATCTTGGCTCAACTCTCCATCCATGACAAAACCAGTTGTCCTAATTGATCAATCAAATTGATTATGTTAAGAACTTTTTCTGCATTTATAGTGCCATTGGCCATTCTAGATCGGAAGAGCTCCTTAGATATCTCGATATCTATCGGTCCCACTTTCCTCACCATCAACTACTTGATGTGCGGGAATATAGTAGAAGCATCCATAGTTTCATGCCGACACTCAAGCTCACGTACACATAGATGCGAGCATGATGCATTGAGCCAATCGTGCATCATCTTGCCACTTTCTAAAAGTAGCAATGTCTTCCTCGTAGGCATTGTCTACAACCATTGCAGGATAGGCGTATTATGGACATAAGATAGCTTTTCACTATGAGAACTATTCTCAAATTCCTTAACCAATCCGCTTAATTCTTGGCCCGTTAATTTAGCATCTAATATGCTTCGCAGTGATAGTAATTTTAGACATTGTAAAATTCTCAGAAATGAATTTGTAATTAACAACATTTTTAACATACATTCTTTTATTAATTACCAAAATAATTTAGGTCTTGTTTTAAATTGGTATCTCCACTATTATTTTCTTCAAACTATATTACCTCATTTATATAGTTCGGCAAAAATCTAATTAAAGATTTGCTAGTGAGAATAAGGATCCCATTTCAAATGTATATAGCCTTGTGGTGACACAACAAACTATATATAAATAAATAGGTAGACAACTTTTGTCAATTACATCAACTATGCAACTCCTTGTATTTTGCCTCTTAGATTATTTTGATCAAGTGGTGGCACATCCGAATCAAAATTATCCAAGTTAAGTCCGACCTAGCACTCCATATATTCAAAAAGAAAAATATCATCCTTGTGGTGACACAACAAAACAATATTGTTCAATTTTCTTTATAAGCATCAAATGTGATAAATTAACATCTTAAATACTTAATACTTGCCTTGTGGTGACACAACAAACTCATATTAAATATTTAATACTCTATTAATTTTATCATGCTAGAAGGCGACGCTCGATATTCCAAATATCTTTGAACGCTTAGGACTTAATATAAAAATTGAGGGTTTGTTATTAATTTGTCTCATCTTGTTTAGCGCATTTATTATATATATATAAAATACGCCGTTATATTAATGAACATGCGAAGCATGTTTGCATAATATATAATATATATAGTATAAGCATGCACATATAGAATACTATATTCTACCCGGATTGATTATGGACTTTTATTCTAGTTTGGTTCACTAGAGCCACCAAGTGAACCAAAAGGTCAAACCCTTGGGGTGCAAGAAATAATATTTAAATATAACTATTACATTTAAACCCTACTCTCTATTACAAACGGGTCTTCAAGCGCTTCTTGTCCTTTGATCTCTAATTCTTCAAAATTAATTCTAAATATTCCTATTACAAAACTATTTTAAAATAAATAGAAACCTCGATCGCTAAATCGAGGGAAGTACATAGGAGGAGATAGAATTTACATTCGTAAAAATTAGAGAAGACGAGGTACGTAGACCCCATTTAATAAAACCCATACATTCATGCATCCAACTAAAATAAAATCCAATCGCATTGGTCAATAGTCCATAAATAATCCCATTTATTATCATACACATCACCATATGCATCAATAAATAACATTCATCTCATGAATAATAAATATTTAATATATATATTGATATCATTTAATGGGCAAATTTAGTTAGTATAAAATCTATTTTTGAATCAAAATAAACTCCTTTATTTTAATCCAAATTTAAATCAAAATAAAACTATTTTATTTTAATTTATCCAATTTTGAATAAAATAAACTATTTTATTTTAATCAAAATTTTAATCAAAATAAACTCCTTTATTTTAATTAATTATGGAATCCAATTCCATATATATATATTAAATAAAACTTTAATTAAAATAAACTCTTTTATTTTAATTAATTATGGAATCCAATTCCATGTAAAAAAAAATTATTAAAGGAAACACGGATATTCTTTCCTATTCACAAATAAACTCTTTTATTTTGAATAATATGAAATCTTATTCCATATTTAAATAAACTCCTTTATTTAAGGAAACACTTGATTTTCTTTCCTATTCACAAATAAACTCCTTTTATTTTGAATAATATGAAATCTTATTTCATATCTAAACAAACTCCTTTATTTAAGGAAAGATGGATTTACTTCCTATTTACAAATAAACTCCTTTATTTTAGGAAAAATAAAATCCAATTTCAACTCCAATTAGTTAGCATGGAATCCAATTCCAACTCTAATTAGTTAGCATGAAATTCTAATTTTAAAATTAAAATAAATCGCTTTTATTTTAATATTAAAATAAACCTTTTATTTTAAGATTAAAATAAACCTTTTGTTTTAATTATAAAATTATTAAAATTAAAATAAAACTTTATATTTTAATATTAAAATAAACCTTTTATTTTAAAATTAAAATAAACCTTTTATTTTAATTATATAATAATTAAAAATAATATATATATAACTATTATATATATATATATATAAAAACCGTACCTTTCCTTAAAATAAAAAAAAAAAAAAGCACGTGGCCTGTATATAATATTATTATATTACCGTTCCTGTTACCGATTTCCTTGCACAATGTTGCTCCTTTTTTTTTTTTTTTTATTAAAGCATTCATAGTGCACGGAAATCATGATTTCATTAATACAATTAATACTACAATTATTAATTGTTTAATAAAGGAGTTAACGGAAATCATGGTTTCAAAAGTTAACATGCAACGTGACTTTTTTTTTTTTTTAATAAATTTTATATAATAAAATTATGCCCAATTAAATTGTTCTAAACACATATCAATATACATATCAAATTAAAACAATTAATAATTAGATAAAGGTTTGGCTCTCGATGCCACCGTTAGGTTTGTAATATTCATAATGCTGTAATCAAATTGCATAAAAAGTGCTAAGCGTGTAAAAATCGAGTTTAAAAATTTACAAACCATATACCCGGATCATCCTTTATGCATAATTATTAATTAAACGAAAAGATAAAGAATAAAATCATACCCTCAAGATCGAGCTTCCTCGTGTACAAGTTCACCTCCAAATCCTTTCGCGTTTAATTTTGAATCCACCGGGTTTGGTTCCTTCCTTTGATCAACGCGTTAGCCACCCAAATGTTTGGCCTCTGAGGTGATCCACCAAGAAGAATAAAATTCAAGAAGATGGGTGTTTTGGCTAACCCTAGTTTTCTATCTCTATAGAAAAGGCATACTCCCAACAACTTGGAATTATTACGCATTTTGTTAAAAAGTCAACAACCCATACCACCCATAATAAGACTCTCTTATTTATAGATGTGGCAAACCCATCTTAACAATTAAGGAATTGGGTTTTATTTAATTAATTAAATTCTTTTAATTAATTAATCTCCTAATCTTATTAGGGATAATTAATTAAACTCCTTTAACTAATTTAACCTCCTAATCTTATTAGGAATAAATGAGAGTACTTATATTAAATTAATTCCTAAACTCTTTTAGAAATTAAAATAATAATAATTGTAATAATATTAATAAGACTCTCTTATTAATTTATATTTAATATTTCTAAAATATTAAATAATAAATATTAAGCTATTTAATTTATTCTATCACCATAGATTAAATTAAATATACTTAACATATTATTACGATTATGCCATTAACTTCTTAAATAATTATTCTTCCTTTTATGGTGTGACCTTTAGGTTCTCCATATTAAACCTAATTGAATAAATCAATTAGAACAATTTAATCTTATTTAAATAAATAAATTAAACAATTAATTTATTTAAATAATATTTATTCTACAATAGGATAAGCCTCCCTAATGATCAAATCTCACTTTCCAGATAATATAGATTTCAACATTAATCATTAAAGAACCTTTGAGTAAATAGTTACTGCACAATTCAATCCTTCCACCATACAATGTCCCAATTAAATATAAGACATGGAATTATCATCAAGTCTTATTTTATTTAATTATATGTATTTCGACTCTTAAATGCATAACTCCAAATAATGCAAATTAGAAACCCCTTTCTAATTTCATTCTCTTAGCCAAGGACTACCAAGGTTGTCATTTATCGAATCACATAGACATTTCTCTTCTTTTATTAGAAGTGGTAGATTCTTTATCGATCATACATTATCTCCATGTACAACTTATTATACCCAAGCATACCCTTTGATATACCCTAAGGGTCTTAAGGAATAAGTCAAAGTATAACTCATCATACACAAGATACTATGATGATCTCAAGTCCAAGGATTACTTGTACTACTATCACTACAGAAATTCCTATCGACAGCAAATAAAACTCCATTAGGTATTCCTTAGCGAGCCAATGCTCAAAGGAACTTATTCTCTAATAAGCACCTACATACTTGCTTTAGTGTCTCCACACAAATGATCATGAGATCAATCATCCTCATCCAACGAGCAAGTTAACGATGTACCAATCTATCCTGGATTCACTAATCCCCAATTTAGTAATCCAATGATTGGGAACTATTTTAGTTTTTAAGCTTTCTAAGAATTTAGATCTCATTAGAATGATCATCATCATTATTCTAAAAGCATTGCTTAAAACTATGGGTTTATCACATATTATAAAACAGCATCATGTAGATAATTAAAAGCCTTTAATAAATTAATACCTTTTATTAATAAATGAATAAGATTGTTACAAAGTATATGCTTTATCATCAAACATGATTGGCTTGTGTGCATATTACTTTCAGGGAGGTGGAGAACGGAGGTCGGGAGATGGGGATGAGCAACGACAGAGCAACAGTGGTGCTGCTGGAGAAAAACGACAGAGCGGCAGAGAAGGAAAAAAAATAAGGGGAAATGAAATCTCAGTTGGGACAACTGCTAATTGAAATTAGGTTTAGATTATTTTCGACCGAATTCTGTTGAGGTTAGGTCCGTCGATTATAAGTTAAGTTCGACGGAAATTTTGTTGACTATATATACATTCTGTTGAGTTTATCTTTGGCGCAGGCGGGAAGCTTTGGCTCCATAAGGGGTATTTATTTTCGACAAAATTCGGTCGTAGATAGAATAATGTCGAGGGAATTAATGTCGACTGAAAGTTCCGTCGATTATACCGTAAGGTCGACCGATTTAAGTCCGTCGAAATTAATTCCATTGAGAATAACCTATTTTCTTGTAGTGTTCGAGTTAGGCACTCTGGGAGTGACTTTACTGAGTTCCGCATAACAATATTATAGAATAGTATGTTGTGACAGTGTTATATGTGTTAATCGACCATGTAAAGGAGGTGAAAGAATGTATTTTTGTTTCCTCACCGTGTGAGTCTTGTAGGACAAGATCCTTATTTCTACATTGAGTGCTCTTTGTGATCTTTGACTATACTACAAAGACATGGATTAGTGTTGCTACTTTGGTTTCAATTCCTAAGGTCAAGATTGATGGGACTACAAGGACCAATTCTGGGAAAGTAGTTGATTCATATCTGAGTAGTATTAGGACAAAGGGAATTAAGACGATTTGATTTCACCTCATTCTGCACTTATTACCGACAACTATAGCGTTTCGATAGCGATATAGTAATAAGTGAGATATGAAATGGACTTGGGCCCAAAGGTGTTTAAGTATGGCTCTCCGAGGGATTAAATATACTTAACCTAGTAAAAATTCAAATATATCTAGGGCACTCTAAGTTTACGGGTTGTATCCTCTACGTGAACTAATTGAGTTTGGCGTGAGAGCTGCTCTTGCACTGTTTTCTTTAGAAGGGTATATGCTTCTATGTTGGCCCTAACGGGTTTGATATAGAGCTCTCACATTGCAGGTGAACTCAAGTTTTGGTTTGAGTTGTTTTTTGCACATGTGATGATTATGTCATCCCCGCCATGGCCGAGTGGGAGATGGTTGATTTTTGGTATCCAAATGGGATGCTCATGGAAGGTTTGACCCATTTGGTTGTTAGCCAGTTTATCCAATTGACCAAGTCGGTATATGTTTAATTTTGAATGTTATTTTGACCGAGAGTTGGAGATAAAAAGGGGCAAGTGATTTTATCCACTAAAATATTAAAATTCATGTCTTGTGATTATACGTACAATCAACAGAGAGCAATAACATACTGCCAATACAGAAAGCTTCTAAATACAGAATGAATTCCTAGTTGCTTTGAATGGTGAAATTGACCTCCATTCTCATTTCATAATATTGTAGTTAGGAGAGTCGCTGGGTTTTAGAGCACGTAGAGTTGCAAGAGATTCTTAATTATACTAACACGTTTCAAAAAAGAGTTCTTCTAGGGGGACATTTTGGGGACATTTCTAGCGACAATTTATTTTTTTTTGTACCTCTTAAAAAATGTATAGTATTTATTTCAACTGAATTTTTTGTAAAAAAACAGTGTTTTAGGTGTAAATTGGATACATACGTGAAAGAAAAAAGGTTGCATGCATGCATGCATGCATTTCTTTCATATGATCCAAATTACACATAAAACACTATTTTTATGAAAATTTTAATTGAAATAAATATTATACATTTTTTAAGAGGTACTACAAAAAAAAAACCAAAAAAAAAATATGGCTAGAAAATGTCGCCCTAGAATTTCTGTTCAAAAAATATTTTTATGTAAACAAATGATAGCATAAATGTATTTAATCCTTCAATTCACTTCAATCATCAGTACTCAGCACGCGTGCAATTTAATACTTGCGCACAATCAGAACTTTACAAGATCTTTTCCACTCTAACTCAAGTGCTACTCCTAATACAAAAAGGGACATCTTTATAATTAAGCCACTTTCAGATTCTGTCCTATAAAAATTCATTTTAAAAATTATCTTTCTATATATGTTCATAAAAAGTTGTTTTAGTGGCCACTATGCGACTCCAATTGCATCCCCATTACTCTTCAAAATCAAAACTATTTATTTATTTAAATTTAAATTTCGTAATTATATAATGCTTAATTGTTTATCAGTTTATGAAACATTTGGTCTATTTACATGGTTCAAACGCATATGAGAATTTTATTCGTTTATAACTAACCTTTAACTCATAAACGCAGTGATTAGGATTTAAACGTAAACATTTATGACTTAAATGGAATGCACCATAATAGGTGCGATTCATTTGGACCTCCAATCGTATTAAACGCTACCCCTTCAAACATGAGAAGCTAAGTTAAGTCTTGGGTTACCCTTATTTTTTTAAATTTTCTTTTAAGCCTCAAATTTTTTTATGTTTTTAATTTACACCCCCAAAATTTATGAAAAAAAATAAAATATATAAAATATTTCGATAAAAGAAAATACTTCCTCTGTTCCAAATATAAGAATTATTTAATTTTGTTAAATTTATAATAAATATGAACAAATTCACAAGTATACCACTCTTCAAATTTTTTGAGTTCAAATATCAAATTTTATACTCTCTTTACTACACTTCATGTACTATAAAGAGTCTTATATATACTTAAATACAAAAAAAAATCTTATTTCAATCAAAGAGTATATATTGTTCACAAAATTTGAACAGACCAAGTATAGCCTTATATTATATTCTAGCCCCCCCAAAAAAAAAAAATAAATAAATAAATTGATTCGTTGCTGACTATAAACCTGTAAGTAATCGAACATAATCAGAGCACTTTTGGTGTCACTATATGTGTGCGCATTGCAGATGGCTACACCTGCCTCAAATCAGCTAATCCTAACAACCTAAAAACAAATAAGTCAAAGGCAAGAATTTTCTAAGTATTAGTGATCTTGTAGAGGACAAAATTCTCTAGCCGCCCTTCTAATTTTGTTTTCTAAGATGTTTAAATAATTCATTCACAACAGAATTTTTGGAACCAAGAAGAAGACAGACAAAAATGCTCCAATGTGAGGTCATGGCGGCAACTGGCATATAGGGGACTTATAAGTTTTTTTAATGACTTAGATTCACTATATTAAGGTTTTGAATATGCTTTGTGTCAGAACATGAGTAAGCACTGATGTTAACAAACAGGAAAAAATTGTCTAATAGTTGTTTTCTTTATAAACTCCATATCTCCGAAAAGATCCATATATACTCATTTGTCAAACAGTTTGGCGGATGATGTTTATAACTAGTGTGTACGCACTACGCCCAATTGTTTGGTAAAGATACCAAACTATTGGGTTGACAATAGTGTAAAAGGCCACCCGTCCAACTATTTGACAGAATGTGTTTACAACCGACGTTTGACTGTGGATAATGCTCCAATATACATATATGGTGGAAATTCATAACAAATGGTGATTATAAATCTTAATTGGCCACCAGATCTTGAACCATATATTACAATATTTGACGGCCAATATTAAAAAAAGAAAGAAAAAAGACCCGGGTCTTCTTCTTCTTTTTTTAATATTGGCCGTCAAAAATTGTAATATATGGTTAAAATATATATATATATATATATATATATATATATATATATATATATATAGACCGGATCAGGACTACTGGATTTTGTTAAAATACGGATTTTTTTTTTTAAAAACAACTAAAAAAAAGTTTAATATTTTATGAAATTGGAATTTTTCCATAATACAGTGTTTTGGGTGTGATTCATATAATAAAATATGTATGTACAACTGCATGCCGGTATACTGTATATATTTTGTTATATGTATCCAAATCACACCCAAAACACTGTATTATGGCAAAATTTCATAACAATTACCGAAATTTTTATGGAAAAATTTCAGTTCCATAAAATATTAAACTTTTTTTTAGTTGTTTAAAAAAAAGCAAAAAAAAAAAAATTACAGTCGATACTAAAATGCGGAGTCCTGACTGTAACCCAACTATATATATATATATATATATATATATATATATATATATATATATATATATATATATATATCTGATCTCTGCTTCAATCAATTTCATCCATTCAACTGAAGCCACCCTTTTAGCAGCGGATTCGGTGATTAAATCAATACGTTTATATATACTTTTAGCGACGCTATATATATGTTCGTCGCTAAAAGTATGATTTACTATTGTATTTGAACGAACTGTCACGATCCGTCATCTAAAGTGGTCAATGAATTTTAATGAATGGATAAAAAATAAGATCCTGATATATATATATATATATATATATATATATATATATATATATATATATATATATACTTATGAGGATCTCCAATCGGACCTGGTCAGTTAATCTGATTAGTCTTTAGCGACGATTGTCCGTCGCTAAAGCTCATAACATTACATAGAACTTTTTAGCGACGGTTTGTCATCGTCGCTAAAGACGGTTCGAATCTTACCAAATTCATTGAGATCCTCTCCATATATATATATATATATATATATATATATATATATATATATATATATATGTTTTCATCTCCTGTCAGTGTCCGTCTTTATCATTTAACTTATTATAGTCAGTATGATTTATATATAAATGCTTTCTTTCTCATAATGGAAAGACTGCACTATCATCTGGTGTAAAAAGTCCTTAGCCTAGCATCCTATATAAGGTTTTTTGCCTCTTCCGGGTGGTCGCTCTCATGGCTTGCTCAACTGTTAAAGTTCTTAGGCTATGGTTCTACATGCCTCCATGAAGAAAACAAGAGTTCGTTAGAGCTTTGAAGTGTTGATCAGATATCAAACCGTGCTCACTTCTTGCACTCTGTCATTTGCCATGGAGTACAGTAGCTCAAATCAATTAGCCTTTTCTACCCTTGTGAATGATAGTATAGGTGAGTGTTAACGGGGGTATTATGAGGTTATATTGGGAATTACAATTTGAATTTTTCATGATGTAAAGTTTGTACATATTTGTTGTAACCTGTAGATTTTGATGAACTAGACGACTCCATTATTATGTTCATGTCTAGAATTATTCTTTTTCGTCTAATGAATTGTTATAGTTAACGCGTCTTTTTAACATGGACTAGACTACTCCATTATTGCGTTGAGATTCATAATACCACATGTGATAAATTACACAGAAAAACTCATATTATATAGTTGATGGGCCTCTCCGCTTGCCCTCAATTGGTTTTAAGTTAACATAGTGCCACAGTCAAGGTTATTTGTTTGGGAATAATTACATATATTAGTACATTTTTGAAAATAATTATAAAAATCATACATCCATAAAATAATTACAAAAACATTACACTTTTTCATTTTTATTTACAATATTATTACAATTATAAGTCCTTAATTTAAGGGATTAATATTAATGGCTGACATGGCAAATGTCTATTTTTTGAAACGCGTGATAACCGCCATCTATTATCTGTGTAGGACTCTTCGGCTTAAAACCCTTCTTTGCACGCTGAAACCCTTTTTTCTCTTTCCGTTCGTGTTTCACTATTTTCCATTGATCGTTATTTAGTTGCTTGCCATTTCGTTTTCGTTTTGTTTTTGTCATCATCGTTGTTACTTGTTATCATGATTGCACAGTGTTTCAGTTGGTTTATTCTTCTTCGTTATCGATTCTGGTCGTGTGTATATTTTCAGGTTAGTTATTTTGAAATAGTTTAATGTATTATCTATTAATGTAGTTTATCATTCGAATGTAGTATTGATTGTTGTTTGGGTTTGTGTTATTTTTATGTTTTGCATAGAATGGCTGATACAAGGAAGAATGATGGGAAGAGGAAGAGAATCTCGGAGCGTGATTCTGTCAAGGACGTGAAGAAGTTTGCTGTGGATAGGAAGGGGAAGGGAAAGGATGTAGGTCAGAAATCAAGTAAGAATGAGAATAAGTTGGTGATACATAGTGATATCAAGCATTCTCAAGTGCAGTTAGATTCTGAGTTTGATGTTCCTGTAGTTAAGGTCGAAGGTCAAGTGCTTATCCAGAATATAATTTCAACACAAAGAATTTTAAAGGTGTGTTAATTTAAATTTTGTTATGGTTACCATCATATAATTATTCGGTTACTTGTTTAGTATGTATTTGGTTACTGTAAGCTTATGATTTTGATACCGTTTTTGTTCCCTTGAGTTGGGACTTGGTTACTGTTTTTTGTTGTTTTGGTTACCATGTATTTGCTTAGTATACATAGGTTGACTAAAATGTGGTTGATTTATATGTTTGTTTATGTATTGGTTACCTCAAAAATATGTTTTGGTTACTATCATATAACTATTTGGTTACTTATTTAGTATGTTTTTTGTTACTGTTTGCTTATGATTTGAAAAATACTCTTGTTCACTCAATTTGGTATTTTTGTTATTTTTTATGTTGTTTTGGTTACCATGTATTTGCGTAGTATACATTGGTTGGATGAACTGAATTTGGTCTATATGTTAATCATGTGTCAGTTATCATTAAAACATTGTTTGGTTACTACGATATAACTGTTTGGTTACTACATAAACTGATATGTACTACATCTTGTTAATATTTTGGTAAGCATTAGATTATATAATATAATTGTTTGGTTAATGCTTTATTATGTTATGGTTACTATTATATTATGACATGGTAATTATTATCAAAAACGATGTGGATGTTAGATACTTTTTATAGTCTATTTTGGCTATTGTGTAATTGTTATATTATGTTTTGGTTAGTATTATATTATTTGTTGGTTACTATGTAACTGTTTATGGTATAAATATTGTTTATATTGATTACTAATAACTGTGCAAATCTTGTTTTGTGTATTTGCAGTTATGGGATCTTTACTATGAGGAATGTAACAGAAAATTCACTGGAAAAGTTATATATTGGTGTGACATGGAAGTCCCCAGCATTATTGCCAAGAAATTGAATGAAAGTCAGTTGGAGAAGTTTAAGGCAACATGTTTTGGAAATTTTTTGGAGTTTGGTGAGCACCAAATGTATTCCCAGATTATTCACCATGCTCTTGTAAGGGAGGTTCACCAGAGGGATGACAGTGAAATGTGAATTTTGTTTGGGGAGAAAAGGGTCAGGTTTAGTTTGCCTGAGTTTTGTCTAATTTCTGGGATGAGATGGCAAGGCAAGGATGACATAAGTGCATATAAAGGTATGAAGAATTTGCTTATTGAAAAAAAAATTGGGGACGAAGCTATGACGCGTAGTAGTATAGGTAGGGTATTTCGGAAGGCAGTTTTTGATGATGATGATGAGGCTATTAAGATGTCAATGATTTTGTTTGCGTTTAATTTTATTCTATCAACAGTTTCTGAAAATTTTGTGGATGGGGCAATGGTTAATTTTTTATGTTATGGTGATGTTAGTAGTTTTCCTTGGGGGAAAGTTGCGTTTGAAATGATAAAGTACTCTTTGTCAAATGCTTTGAAGGGGCATTTAAAGAAAGGAAGGAATGGTGGTTCAACATATAATTTCTACAAGGATTATTATACTAAATTGTATAAGTTGAATGGTCTTCCATATGTTTTCCAAGTGTTTATGTTTGAAACCATTCCAGCCTTCAAAACTCGCGGTATATGCAATGACGAGCATCCGTCGAATGTCCGTTTATTTAGATGGAAGGAGCTAGTGAAGCCCCCTACAAATGACAAGTTGAATGATCTAGTATTTTGTTCCGGACAGGTATGCAGTTTACTACTAAGAATTCAATTGATTACCTTTAGTTATATATTTGGTTATTGCTTTATTTTTTGTGAATTTACTATTAACATAGTATTTAGTTACCTTTATATACTAATTTGGTTACTGATTATATTATGTATATGTTAATAATAAAAATTTTGTTGGTTACTAGAATATACGTATTTGGCTACTGATTATATTACATTCAGGTTATTAATAACAATTTTGTTGGTTACTGGAATATACAAATTTTGGTTACCTTTATACATTTAGTTGGTTACTGATTTATATATATTTGGTTACCAGTATATATGTTTTTGGTTACTGATTATGTTTTATGATTCTTTATTTTTTCTTTTTGTTATTATAATTGTACAATGTTTGTCAGATGTTATACTAAAGTGTACTTATTGTTTTTCAGCTGAGGATAAAAAGTTTGATTCCCACGACTGAGGAGAAGGAACGACTTGATTTGGGCGGGCTTCACTTTTTCAATGGGAAAGATGCTGACAAGAAGGTTGAAAAAAAAGGTGAAGGGTGACAACATTAGTTTTGATATATCAGACGTTAAAGATGCAATTGATACACGGTTACGGCCATTGGAGAAAAAAGTTTCTGAAATTAAGAAAGACGTTGTAAAATTGCGGGCTGATATTAAGGATGAGATGCAGATTTTACACGTTCAGCTATGCAGAGACTTTAGGTTAATTATAAGAGATGAGTTACGCGGGATCAAAGATGTTGGGGACAAACAAGTTAATAGTGATTCTGATGATGATTCTGAATCTGATGAGGGCGGTGATGTTAATGATGATGATGAAGCCGATGAAGCTGATGAAGCTGATGATGTTGTTGATGAGGATGCTGATGTTTTTAAAGGTAATTATAATGATGACGATGAGGTTGGCGATGATGGGTTGAAAGCTGATGCGAAGAATGATGAGTTTGAAAATGAAGTTGTTAAAGAGTGTGAAGATGATGTTATGGTTGAAGACCGTCATGTTGTTGAGGATGTTGATGATGGTTCAAAACTAAATAAGAATAATGATGGTGATGATGTGTCGGATTTTGTTGAAAAGAAGGAAGGGAATGAAATTGAGTATGCTAATGAAGTTGAATGTGATGTTATGGTTGAAGAACAACATGAAATAATAATTAATGATGATCAAGAAAATGTCAAGGTTAGACATATTTTGTTTATTTTGTTATGTGTTATATGTCTTTTTTTTAATGATTAATTGGTTGTTTTATATTTTGCACAGATTGACAATAATGATGACATGCCAACTTTTGACATATTAAGCCAATGCACAGGGAGAGAAATTGTTGTGTATGTTACTGCTGAGGTTAGTGTTATAACGACATGCCAACTTTTTTTTACATGCTTTAGGTTTTGGTTACTGTTGTATTGTGATATGGTTACTATTATATATGTTATGTTTACAATATATCAGTTATGTTTACACAAGAACTGTGTCAAGAATAATGAGTAACCATTATAAT
This sequence comes from Panax quinquefolius, assembly GCA_020205615.1. NCBI lineage: Eukaryota > Viridiplantae > Streptophyta > Magnoliopsida > Apiales > Araliaceae > Panax > Panax quinquefolius. The sequence continues at coordinate 68,446,349 of CM035156.1, read as the reverse complement.
TTTACACAATAATCAAGTTAAGATTAGTCAAGAACTAATATAATGTTAAATAAAGAACTCAAGTCAAAGATTAGTTAGTAACCAAGCCATCATTTTTCAATAACCAAGTCAGCAGTAGTCAGTAATATTATGCACTAACCATTACAATTTTACACAGCAACCAACTCAGAAATATATAGTAACCATTATAATGTTTCACAGTAACCAAATCAGCATTAGTCAGTAACAAGTATAATGTTTCATAGTAACCAAGTCTGCATTAGACAATAATCAATACAGCATTAGACAGTATAATGTTATACAGTAACCAAGACATCATTAGACAGTAACTAGCAGTTGGAGGAAGGTAACCAATGTATTTGATGAGTAACCATTAATATTAAAAAATCAGTAGAACTCATTTAAAAATTATAAAGTAATCAAATAAACATTATTCAGCAAACAAATATATAATAAACAGTAACCAATTTATATCTATTTAGTATTATGGATTGTTTACTATTATTAAATGGGTTGGTTACTATTACAATGTGTGTTGGTTACCATTATATAACTGTTTAGTTACTGCTTTATTTTGTTTTGGTTTCTATTATGATATGTTCACTTTAATATGTCGATTATTGTTCAATTTATATCTATTTATAACTTATTATTATTGCATATATTAGTTAACTGCATGTGTTTATGTTGAAAATCTAATTGTATTTGTTACATTTTCTGTTTATTAAAAAAGGGGAATAAATTTGAGGCAAAAAGCAACTCTGTACTTGATCAGATGGTTCTGACCACACAGGACATAGTTCAGTGTGATGAATTGAAGAAAAGTGTCCATAAAGCCGGTGGTAGACCTGTCCGTGAACATGCAAAGAGTGTCATTTTGCGGTCTCCATATACAGCAACATTTGGATCAGCTGATTCATCGTCTAATGTTACGGATGCTAGTCAAACAGTTGCATACTTTGTAAAATTTTCAAATATCACCCTTAACTTTAACCTTTATCAATTTAACCATTTACTAAATAGAATAATTATAAGAAAATTGAATACTTTCATTTCATAAAATTCGGGGTCTCACAATCTCCCCTCCTTATGAAATTTCGCCCTCGAAATTTATGTACCTGGTAGTTCGAAGAGATGAGAATACCTTGCTTCCTTTTCGGATTGTACCTTCCCGATTATTTCCTCTGTATCATGATTTTCCCATTGCTCATCTCCTGTATTTCAGATATCATTCTAGAATATATCTTCAAAACAAAGGTTAATTGACATCACAATTTGTCAACTAATCAAGTAAACAATTTCAGCTTAGGTAAGTCACACACTAGCGAAGTATATTACTCGTCTCTCCCCTCCTAGTTCTAGACTCATATCTCCGCCAGCGACCATATCCCTAAGCTCTGATACCATTTTTGACGCCCCCAAAATAGGTCCACACGACCCATTCTGAGTCGCCAGATATCATACTATCAAAATCAAATACAAACTTCATTTATACAACTCGCTGAACTGTCAATGCGTATACTAACAACAGATAAACTCATGAGATATAATACAAATATAAGTAACTCTCATGGTGCCTCGACCACAACACCTTACAATGGTACTTTACATAAAAGTACAGTCAAAAACTATTTTAGAAATTAAAATCTTTGGAAAGTGCTCAAGGAAACCTTCAGACATGGGAGGCCACGCGCCAAGGTTATGATAGATATCATATGTCCACAGTAATTATCCTTGGTCAATCAATAGACCCCAAAAAAAACAAAGAAGATTACTATCATGTTCTTTTCAATGGTGAGTCTTCTCTTGACATATAACTATCTCCACCGCTCTGCAATTGAAAATTATATTTCAACCAAACTCCAAGATCATATAGTAATGCTCGTAGATATACTCAAAGAAGTGGATGTGCACAACCCCGCCTTTATGATAACACGAGGTCAGTATGTCATTAGACATCTTGTATGATAGTGGCAAAACACCCTTCCAAAGTCAGGTTCACCTCACCCTATTCGGGCTCACCAAAATTAAATATCAAATGACGATACAATACGACACACACTTATCTAAAGTTCTCAATAAAATTATTTCTATACTATTTAAGGAGAACCTCAATGTTTATAGACCACCATTCTATTCTCCTCATTACCCCCGCCAACCCAAATACACTCTTATTACCCGAAAGGAATTGTGAAGCAAAAAGGGTGAGCACAACTAGCCCAGTAAAGAATATCATGACTAAAGATAATTTACATCATCAATAGCCTTTATCAGTAATAAATAAGAGATTTAGAACATATGGTAGATGATAAAACTTATCAACCATAGTTGCAGCGGAACGAGCAATCCATTAGAAGAGTCAAATAGACCATCAGATCTATTATCTTCTTCATGTTAAAAGTCCACCAATAATGTTTTATCCCTGTAACATCAATCAACAATTCATGTCCACAATCATATGAATAACTCATAATCATAATTGTGATTCTAAATTCTTCTTCGCACCCAGGACGAAGATAATTTTCATCACCTATCTTCATCTGAAACATCAAAAATCATGGTAATACCAAATCACAATTCCTGCTCATAATCATACTAATAAATTCATCTTTGCACTACTACCAAAGATATTCATTAACAATTCATCTTTGCACTACAAAAGCAAAGACATACAAACCAGTATTTTAGAAGAGTCAAGTAGAGCATGATATCTACTATCTTTTACGAATTAATAAGTGTATAATCAATATTTTATCACCGAGACTCAACTTAATAAATAATCCACATCATCGAATCATCCCTTCACTACTAAGGATATAATCATCATCAATGGTCATGATTATACCACATAATCCCTAGTTATAATCATACCAATAATCGCCCATCAATGCACTACGCCAATAAGGACTTTTACCACATCATCTATAATATTACGGTCATGATTATACCGAATGATCCCCGGTCATAATCATACCAATAAATAGCTCATCTATGCACATAAGCCAAAGATACTCATCAATCAATAGTTCATCTTTGCACGTAAGCCAAAGATATACAACTCAGAAACTAATAATCAATAAATCATCTTTGCACGTAAGCCAAAGATATATAATCAGAAAACTAATAATCAATATTCCATCTTTGCACGTAAGCCAAAGATGACTTTCATCATAATATAAGCATGAGAATGATGACAATGATATAAGCATTAATCAACGAAATCAAGGATAAATATTAAAGACTTTAAATTTATCCAAAGTTTAAAAATATCCAAATTGTCAACACGATATCGCTTTGTGGAGTAAAATTCAAAAATAATATTCATGTACCAAAAATAATTTGCACAAAAAGAAATATATTTTTTTGCAAATAGTACTCGTGAATAGTACTTCTAATAATAGACTTCTGAATAAGACTCGTGAATAAGACTCCAAGATAAAAAAGTGTCCCCAAATACCCGAAAGTGAATAATATTCGAGTGAATAGATAGTAGAGTGAATAGTAATCGTGAATAGTACTTCAAGACGAAAAGTGCCTCGAATACCCGAGTGAATAATACTAGAGTGAATAGTAACCGAATGAATAAGAACTCATAAAAAAAAAAAAATACCAAAGAAAATGATATTTCATGATTTAGTACAAAAGAAATGATATCTCATACCAATATAATAGAATATACGAAACCGCAAATGGATTTTCACCCGCCATGCAGAATCCACGCAGATGCATCTTTTCACAATTTAATAAGGAATGAATACGCAGGATCTTTCACCATGCATGCGGTAATCCACATGCATGTGTTATTCCAATGTAATAATAAAGAATGGAATAACAAAAGAATTCACCAAGCATGCGATAGAATCGCATGTATGTGTTATTCCAACAAAATAATAAAGAATGGAACCAGTCACGCGTAATTGCATGCATGTGATATTCCAATGTAATAATAAAGAATGGAACCAGAAGTCATGCGAATCCGCATGCATGTGATATTTTTCAACGTAATAATAAAGAATCGGAACCAGGTCATCATAATCCGCACATACATGATATTCCAATGTAATAATAAAGAATGGAATAACAACAGAATTCATCGTGCATGCGATAGACCGCATGATGCATGTTATTCCAATGTAATAATAAAGAATGGAATAACAACAGAATTTCACCATGTATGCGGTGATTTCATAGACAAAGTTATTCCAACATAATAATAAAGAATGGAATAACAACCCTTACGAGTGTTGAAAAAAAATAACTCTCTTCATGAATACGAAAGAATAATACCCTTACTATAATAATAATATCCCTTACCTTAGAAGAAAAATGGATACTTTGAATAAAGAGGTAAAGCAGACTTCTTCTTCTTCTCTCTCTATAATTTCTCTCTATAATAATTGCTATAATAGCTTTAGTGAATTGGTGAAAAAATAATGAAGAAATGAGCTTCTATTTATAAGAAAATATAGTTTCAATAATTGCACGCTTTGGGACTCGAAATATTACAGTATAATACCTTCCTCTTTTCCTTCATTTTTAATTTAGTCCTACAAGTATTATCAAACTTGCACCACCTCCCCTAATAGTAAATCATGTGAATTAATAGTACAATCATATGAATCAATAGTTCTATACATGTGAAAATAATAATTACAGTATAATACCTTCATCTATGCCTCCATTTTTAATTTAGTCATGTAAGTATTATCAATCTTGCACCACCTCCCCTAATAGTACATACATGTGAATCAATAGTACACATATATGAACACAGAGTTATAAGCATGTGAATCAATAGCAATTAATTGCTCATTTATTCGGTTAATTACCCGATTGATCAATATAACCTCCAGACATTAATTATTATCGATATAAATGTCGATTTTCACTAACACTAATAATTTCAACACAATGGAAATATCAATTTCATCTTTAATTAACACGAACTTATTTATTATTAATATTATAATTCACAATATTTAACAACCGTGTCGCTCCTGTGAAAGAGGGTGCTTTCAATAAGAATTTCTCCTTATCATGCCAAGCAATTAGATTATCTAACCTCTCCTCGATGTAACTTCTGCATATCATCAATATTGCAAATAATAATATGAATAAATTTGTCGCCTCAATTATTAATTTAATAATATAACATATTATATAGATGATATACGTGACAATAATTGAATCAATAATACGAGAGATATGATGCAACAATAATCGTAATAATAATCGAGTATAACCGAGTGACTTCTTACGTAAGCATCAATAATCAATACCGTAACACTGCTACTACTACAACCACGCCAGACATACATTACTTTTTACTACCAAGTAGTTCAACAATTTTTAACGGTAATACTTTCGCCAAGTATTTTTATAAAAGATATATTTCGCTGCTTTTCTAACTATGACAATACTTCCGTTGTGGGGTTCACTAATGATTATGCCGTCGTACGAATATTTCCTGTTAAAATGAATAGTCCTTAACCAATCAAATATTCCCCGACACAACGAATATTTTATAACAACTTGCATACTTTGAAAAATTTTCAAATATCACCCTTAACTTTAACCTTTATCAATTTAACCCTTTACTAAATAGAATAATTATAAGAAAATTGAATACTTTCATTTCATAAAATTCGGGGTCTCACAATCTCCCCTCCTTATGAAATTTTGCCCTCAAAATTTACGTACCTGGTAGTTCAAAGAGATGAGAATACCTTGCTTCCTTTTTGGATTGTACATTCCCGGTTATTTCCTCTATATCATGATTTTCCCATTGTTCATCTCCTGTATTTCAGATATCATTCTAGAATATATCTTCAAAACAAAGGTTAATTGACATATCACAATTTGTCAACTTATCAAGTAAACAATTTCACTTTAGTAAGTCACACACTAGTGAAGTATATTACCTCGCCTCCCCTCCTAGTTCTAGACTCATATCTCCGCCAAATGACCATATCCCTAAGCTCGATACCATTTGTGACGCCCCAAAATAGGTCCACACGACCCATTCTCGAGTCGCCAGATATCATACTATAAAAATCAAATACAAACTTCATTTATACAATCTGCTGAACTGTCAATGCGTATACGACAACAACAGCTAAGTCCGTGAGTTTTAATACAAATATAAGTAACTCTCATGGTGCCTCGACCACAACACCTTACAATGGTACTTTACATAAAAGTACAATCAAAAATGTTTTAGAAATTAAAATATTTGGGAAGTGCTCAAGAAACCTTCGTATACGGGAGGCCATGCATCTCAGGTTATGATAGATATCATATGTCCACAGTAATTATCCTTGGTCAATCTAATAGACCCCAAAGAAAAATAAGAAGATTACTATCATGTTCTTTCCAATGGTGAGTCTTCTCTTGACATATAACTATCTCCACTGTCTCAGTAATTGAAAATTATATTTCAACCAAACTCCAAGATCATATAGTAGTGCTCGTAGATATACTCAAAGAAGTGAATTTGCACAACCCCGCCTTATGATAACACGAGGTTGTATGTCATTAGACATCTTGTATGATAGTGGCAAAACACCTTCCAAAGTTAGGTTCACCTCACCCTATTCTTGCTTCACCAAAATTAAATATCAAATGACGATACAATACTTACACACTTATCTAAAGTTCTCAATAAAATTTTTCCATACTATTTAAGGAGAACCTCAACAAATATAGACCACCGCTCTATTCTCCTCGTTACCCCCGCCAACCCAAATACACTCTTTTATTACCCGAAAGGAATTGTGAAGCAAAAAGGGTGAGCACAACTAGCCCAAGAAAGAATATCATGACTAAAGATAATTTACATCATCAATAGCCTTCATCAAGAATAAATCGTAGATTTAGAACATATGGTAGATGATAAAACTTTTCAATCATAGTTGCAGCGGAACGAGCAATCCTTTAGAAGAGTCAAATAGACCATCAGATCTATTATCTTCTCCATGTTAAAAGTCCACCAATAATGTTTTATCCCTGTAACATCAATCAATAATTCTTGTCCACAATCATATGAATAACTCATAATCATAATTGTGATTCTAAATTCCTCTTCGCACCTAGGACAAAGATAATTTTCATCACCTATCTTCATCTGAAACATCAAAAATCATGGTTATACCAAATCACAATTCCTGCTCATAAACATACTAATAAATTCATCTTTTCACTACGACCAAAGATATTCATTAACAATTCATCTTTGCACTACAGGCCAAAGACATACAACTATATTTTAGAAGAGTCAAGTAAGGCATGATATCTACTATCTTTTACGAATTAAAAGTGTATAATCAATATTTTATCGCTGAGACTCAGCTTAATAAATAATCCACATCATCGAATCATCCCTGCACTACGGCCAAGAATATTCATGTAATCATCAATGGTCATGATTATACCGCATAATCCCTAGTTATAATCATACCAATAACTGTCCATCAATGCACTACGGGCCAATGAGGACTTTTACCACATCATCTATAACATTACGGATTATGATTATACTGAATGATCCCTAGTCATAATCATACCAATAAACAGTTCATCTATGCACATAAGCCAAAGATACTCATCAATCAATAGTTCATCTTTGCACGTAAGCCAAAGATATACAACAATCAGAAAACCAATAATCAATAATTCATCTTTGCACGTAAGCGATAGCCAAAGATCTTTTGACTTTCATCATAATATAAGCATGAGGTTGATGACAATGATGATATAAGCATTAATCAACGAAATCAAGGATAAATATTAAAGACTTTAAATTTATCCAAAGTTTAAAAATATCCAAATTGTCAACACGATATCGCTTTGTGGAGTAAAATTCAAGAATAATATTCATGTACCAAAAATAATTTGGATAGAAAAGAAAATATTTTTCGGGTAAATAGTACCCGTAAATAGTAATAAGATGAATAGTATAAGAACATGAAAAGTACTCCCAAATACCCGAGTGAATGATACTAAAGTGAATAATAATCGGGTGAATAGTAACTCGGGTGAATAGTAACTTCGTGAATAGTACTCAAATACGAAAAGTGCCCCGAATACCCGAGTGAATAATACCAGAGTGAATAATAATTGGGTGAATAGTAACCCATGAATAGTAACTCGTAAAAGAAAAAAAATACCAAAGAAAATGATATTTCATGATTTAGTACAAAAGAAATGATATCTCATACCAAAGATAATAGAATATACTGAAATCAAAAATGAATTTTCACCATACATGCAGAATCCACGAGATGATCTCATTTCCACAATTTAATAAGGAATGAATACGCAGGATCTTTCACCACGCATGCATGCGATATCCACATGCATGTGTTATTCCAATGTAATAATAAAGAATGGAATAACAAAAGAATTCACCAGCATACGATAGATCCATGAGATACGTAAAGTTATTCCAATGTAATAATAAAGAATGGAACTAGTCACGCCAGAATCCGCATATGCATGTGATATTCCAATGTAATAATAAAGAATGGAACCAACCAGTGTCATGCGCGATAATCCATATGCATAAAATATTCCAATGTAATAATAAAGAATGGAATAAAACAAAATTCACCAGTGCATGCGATAGATAACATGCATGTGTTATTCCAACAAAATAATAAAGAATGGAATAACAACAAAATTTACCATATATGCGGTACTTCGCATAGACAGGTTATTCCAACATAATAATAAAGAATGGAATAACAACCCTTACGAGTGTTGAAAGAAAATAACTCTCTTCATGAATACGAAAGAATAATACCCCTTACTATAATAATAATATCCATTACCTTAGAAGAAAAATAGATACTGGAATAGTGAGGTAGCAGACTTCTCTTCTTCTTTCTCTCTAAAATTTTTCTCTATAATAATTGCTCTATAGCTTTAGTGAATTGGTGAAAAATAATGAAGGAATGAGCTTCTATTTATAGGAAAATATAGTTTCGATAATTGCACATTTTGGGGCTCGAAATATTACAGTATAATACCTTCCTCTTTTCCTTCATTTTTAATTTAGTCCTACAAGTATTATCAAACTTGAACCACCTCCCCTAATAGTAAATCATGTGAATTAATAGTACAATCATGTAAATCAATAGTTCTATACATATAAAATAATAATTACAGTATAGTACCTTCATCTATACCTCTTTAATTTAGTCATGCAAGTATTATCAATCTTGCACCACCTCCCCTAATAGTACATACATGTGAATCAATAGTACACACATGTGAACACATAGTTATAAGCATGTGAATCAATAGCAATTTATTGCTCATTTATCCGGTTAATTACCCGATTGATCAATATAACCTCCAGACATCAATTATTATCGAAATAAATGTCGATTTTCACTAACACTAATAATTCCAACACAATAGAACTATCAATTTCATCTTTAATCAACGCGAACTTATTCATCAATATTATTATAATTCATAATATTTAACAACCAGGTCGTTCCTGGGAAAGAGGGGGCTTTTCAATAAGGATTTCTTCCTATTGGCGCACAATTAGATTATCTAACCTCTCCTTGACAGAACTTCTAGACATTGTCAATATTGCAAATAATAATATGAATAACTTTGTCGTCTCAATTATTAATTTAATAATATAACATATTATACAGATGATATTGTGACAAAAATTGAATCAATAATATGAGAGATATGATGCAACAATTATCGTAGCAATAATCGAGTATAACCGAGTGACTTCTTACGTAAGCATTAATAATCAATACCGTAGTGCTACTACGCAACCACGCCAGACATCGCATTTTTTACTACCAAGTAGTTCAACAGCTTTTTAATTCAGAACACTTTCTCCGTTATTTTTATAAAAGATATTTCGCTGCTTTCTTAACTACGACAATACTTTCGTTGTGGGGTCCACCAATGATTATGACGTCGTACGAATATTCCCTGTTAAAACGAATATTCCTCGACCAATCGAATATTCCCCGACACAACGAATATTTTATAACAACTTGCATACTTTGAAAAATTTTCAAATATCACCCTTAACTTTAACATTTATCAATTTAACCGTTTACTAAATAGAATAATTATAAAAAAATTGAATACTTTCATTTCATAAAATTTGGGGTCTCACAAATGTTGCGTTATATTATTTTCGTAAATTGGCCATACATTCCAATAGTGTTCATATAAGGGCAACGACTACGGACTGTTGGTTCCATGGCAAGATGATCACTCTTTTCGAGTAGTATACAAGTAAAAATGCATATAAGAGTGTTCTGTCTGGGGAGGGTGATGTTGCTGAATACATTCATGGACTGTTTATGGATGTCAACACACCATGGAAAAATGTTGACTACGTGTTGTTCCCCATTCATATGTCATCACCGGACCATTGGTTTTTGTTGACATTTGATGTGCATCGTAGATGTTTAACTGTATACAATTCTCTGCAGCCAAAAAGGAAATCCATACAAACAAAAATCATGGATGTTTGTGAGCCTTACATCTTTATTCTTCCCACTTTACTGCGCAAGAGTGGTTTTTGGAGGGATAAGTGTGATATTGACTTTAGCAGTGAACCGTATCGCAATAAGGATGAAGATGATATAATTGAGTTGGAATTTGCAGAGGCGGTTCCTGAACATGTCGAGGGGTAAGGGTTACATTGTTTATATTTTTTTAATTATTACATATATGTTGGGTTACCATGTATTTGCCTAGTATTCATGGTTTAATAAACTGGTTTTAGTGTACATGTTGTTTATGAATTGGTTACCATTATATAACTATTTTGGTTACTATCATATAACTATTTTTGTTACTATCATGTATCTATTTGGTTACTTATTTAGTATGTTTTTTGTTACTGTTTGGTTATGATTTGGAAAATACTCTTGTTCTCTCAATTTGGTATTTTTGTTACTTATTTATGTTGTTTTGGTTACCATGTATTTGCGTAGTATACATTAGTTGTCTGAACTAGGTTTGGTCAATATGTTGATCATGTGTCAGTTATCATTAAAACATGGTTTGGTTACTACGATATAACTGTTCGTTTACTTCTTTAGTATGTTTTTTTGTCTACATTTTTTTGTTTTGGTTACCTTTAATTTATGTTTTGGTTAATTTTATATATAACTATTTGGTTACTGCATAAACTGATATGTACTACATCTAGGTTAATTTTAGTTTTGATTTTCGTTATCTTTTGTCCGTTTTTACAGTGATTGCGGGATGTTCACGATTTGTTTCGCTGAGCATGTCATTCATCAGAAGCTTGATGAAATTCCTATTACATTCCCCATTGCGCAGTATCGGAAGAATTTATGCACAAACCTATATAACAATGCAAGGAACAAACAGTTGGAGGGATATGAAACTGACAGAGAATTTCCAGGAAGATTTGTTCCAGATTTTGATTAGTTCGGATCTTGTTGTTTTGTCTTTATGAATTGTGATTTGTATTTTGTTTTTTTTTTTTGGGATATACACAACAATTTTGTATGGTTTATGAGTTTGTGATGTTTATTGGATCATATATAGATGGGATTTCATATTTGATTATATTAGCAGTATTGGAAGTAATTTTGTGTGTTGGTTGGTACTTGATTCGTTTAGGTTGTGTTTGCTACATTATTTTGAAATGTAAAGTTGGTAACCAAACATGCATAAAAGGGTAACCAACTAAAGTTTTGATAGTAACCAGAGATTTACAATCTCGTGTATCAGGACATATATCAATTATTAAATGTACATGTCAGAGTATACATTGGTTGCCTAAAAAAACAATATCACTTTCATTATAGGTTGCTGGATATACATGTTGTTTATGCTTTGGTTACCATTAAAATTGGTTTTGGTTACTATTATCTAACTATTTGGTTAATTTTTTGTTATATTTTGTTTACTGTTATAACAAATAAGTAACCAAATAGTTTACTGTTATGGTTACCATTATTTTTATTATAGAGGTCACCATTTTATTTTTTATAAGTAAACAAATTGTCATAAAATTTGATAAAATCAGTACATATTAGTTATTTAAGTTGAAATGTTAGGTTGGTATCCAAACCTGCCTATATGTTAACAATGTTTGTTTTTGTTGGTAACAAAACAGTTATAAGTTTGTATCACGAATGTTATAGTGTTAAATTCATGTGTTTTATTTATAGTCTATCATTATGATGGAATAAGAAATTTTAATTAAGAGTTGCCATTAATATATATTATCGTCATTTATAAATAGATATAAAATAAATAAAATTTTAAGATGTGCAGTTGGTATCCAAAACTGCACATAAAGGTAACCATTTTAGTTTATGTTAGTAACCAAATAATTTACAACTTATATTTTGGAACAATTATCAAGTGCACAGTGTACTTGTGTGGGTTCCCAATTATATTGGCAACTAATAATGAAATCAGAAATCAAAATATTAATCAATAACAATTTTGGTGTACAGAATTTAATTAATGTGTAATCTTGTGTGCAGATATTTATGACACGCAAAATATTATTACAACATAGGTTTATTGTATAGTACAGTTAGTAACTAAACATGCATATTATAGTAACCAAATCAGTTTACTTGAGTAACCAACTAATTATGAAAACCAATAATATGTTTTAAAGTGTTACCTGGATTTATTTTCTTCAGCATGTGTAACTATGATGGGATCAGTGAGTAGTCGTGTGGATTTCCTCTTACCTTTTCCAACGCTTTATTGTGATCCCCCAAAATAGGTATACATCACCCATCTTGAGTCGCCAAATACATGGTACAAAATACAAATAAAAACTTAATTATACAACTGTCGTGTAAAATACGACAAAACATATGCTGTGAGTTTTAATACAAATATTGTCATCTAGACAATATCCACACTCAATGGAGTCCTCATTACATTTATTATCACACTATTTCATAGAATAGTGAGGACTACTATAACACCATCTCGGACCATCACTCCACTCCCACACTAGTCTCGGCTACGTTCTCATTTCCTAAAGAGAACAATGAAAGAAAAAGGGTAAGCTCAACCAGCCCAGTAAGAAATATTATGACTAAGATAATGCAGAATAAATTATCAGTAGTCTTCAACAATGTTAAACTGATAAAATACAATAGACATCAAGTTTAACTACAGCGGAATAAGCAATTCATTAAAAGAGTCAAGTAGAGCATGATATCTACTATCTTCTATAATTTAAAATGTTTTCATCAATTTTTTTATCGCTGAGACTCAGCTAAATAAATAAACCACATCATCGAATCATCCCTGAACTACGGGCCAAGGATATTCATTAAATCATCAATGGTCATGACTATACCGAATAATTCCTGGTCATAATCATACCAAAAACTGTCCATCAATGCACTACAGGCCACTGAGGACTTTTACCACATCGTTTATAACATTACAGGTCATAATTATACCGAATGATCCCTAGTCATAATCATACCAAGTCCATCTCTGCACGTAAGCCAAAAATATACAACTGTAAAACCAATAATCAACAGTCCATCTTTGCACGTAAGCCAAAGATAACTTTCATTACCATATAAGCATGAGGATGATGACAATGATATAAGCATTAATCAAAAGAAAATAAGGATAAATATTAAAGACTTTAAATTTATCCAAATATTATCAACCACTTAATAAACTCATAATCTAATATTATTAATATTATAACAATATTTTAATCACTTCTTAAACTTATAAACAATTTATTTCAATTGTTTACACTTTACCACATAATGCATTTAATCATTCAAAATGTCATACTCATAAGATTTCATCACCAATGATCAAATCCCTCATCAAAAATCTGCATATACCCTATATAGGATTCCCAAACCATAAAATCCTATTTTCTAATTTTGTTACTTCACATAACATATTTAATTCTTTTACTCATAACTAGTTTATTTTCATGAAAAATACCAAATCAGTCCCAAAAATATTTCTTTTCTGGAATTTAGCAGAATAAAGTCCCATATTGAACATATATTTTTTCCGAAATTTTCAAAATTCATTTACTATTTTTCATATGGCCAAACCGCCGAATATTTAGACATTTATCATAAATTGTACCTTTGTCCAAAAATTCTGAAATTTACAGGGTATACTCCTGTTATATGCATGTACTCCCAATAAATATTTCATTAATTTTGGAGTTAACCACAAAGAGTTATAAGGGTTTATTTTTAAAATAGTCTTTTCCCATAAAATTCATAACTCTTAATCTATACATCCAAAAATCGCCATCTTTGGACACAATATAGAAAACTCATCAAATTATCATTTCAAATTTTTTCAGAATTTTTAAGGGTCAGAAAAAATACGAAACTGCAAATGGATTTTCACCTGTCATGCGGTAATCCACATAGACAGATCATTTCCACAATTTAATAAGGAATGAATACAAAGGATCATTCACCATGCATGTGTTAATCCACATAGACAGGTTATTCCAACAGAATAATAAAGAATAGAATAATAGAAGAATTCACCATGCATGCGATAAACTGCACATACAGGTTATTCCCAACAGAATAATAAATAATGGAACTGTGTCACGCGTAACGCATGCATGTGATATTCTCGACGAATAATAAAGAATGGAACCAAGTCATGCATAATCACACACGCATGTGATATTCTCGAGCGTAATAATAGAAGAATTTTACCATGTATGTGTTAGGTTTGTAGTATTCATGAACGCAATCAAATTGCAAAAATAAGCGGAAACGTGTAAAAATCAGAGTTTTAAAATTTTACAAACCATATACCCGGATCACCCTTTATGCACAATTATTAATTAAACGAAAAGATAAAGAATAAAATCATACCCTTGAAGATCGAGCTTCCTCAGGTACAAGTTCACCTCCAAATCCTTTCGCGTTCAACTTGAATTCACCGGGTTTGGTTTCTTCCTTTGATCAACGTTAGCCACCCAAGTGTTTGGCCTCTGAGGGTGATCCACCAAGGAAGAAGAAGGATTCAAGATGATGGGTGGTTGGCTAAACCCTAGTTTTTCTATCTCTATAAAAAGGAGCGTCATTCTCCAACCATTGGAATTATAACGATATACTTAATATCCGATATAAGACTCCTCTTATAAAGATATCAAGTAACCCTATTAAAATAAGGTATTATTTAATTAAACCCTTTTAATTAAAGGGCTCCCTAATCTTATTAGGGATAATTAATTAAACTCCTTTAACTAATTTTCCTTCCTAATCCAATTAGGAATAAATGAGAGTACTTATATTAAATTAATTCCTAAACTCTTTTAAAATTAAAATAATAATAATAATTGTAATAACATTAATAAGACTCCACTTATTAATTTATATTTAATATTTCTAAAATATTAAATAATAATATTAAGCTATTTAATTTATTCTATCACCATAGATTAAATTAAATATACATAACATATTATTACGATTATGCCATTAACTTCTTAAATAATTATTCTTCCTTTTATGGTGTGACCCTTTAGGTTCTCCATATTAAACCTAGGTTGTGAATAAATCAATTAGAATAATTCTAATCTTATTTAAATAAATAAATTATACAATTAATTTATTTAAATAAATAATATTTATTCTACAATAGGGATAAGCCTCCCTAGCGATCAACGACTTTCCGGATAATATAGATTTCAACATTAATCATAAAAGAACCTTTGAGTAAATAGTTACTGCACAATTCAATCCTTCCACCATACAATGTCCCAATTAAATATAAGACATGGAATTACTCACAAGTCTTATTTTATTTAATTATATGTATTTCGATCCTTAAATGCACAACACCAAATAATGCAAATTAGAAACTCCTTTCTAATTTTATTCTGCCTTGGCCAAGGACTACCGGGTTGTCATTTATCTAATCACATAGGACATTTCTCTTCTTAAATAGAAGTGGTAGATTCTTTATTGATCATACATTATCTCCATGTACAACTTATTATACCCATGCATACCCTTTGATATACCCTAAGGGTCTTAAGGAATAAGTCAAAGTATAACTCATCATACACAAGATACAATGATGATCTCAAGCCCAAGGATCACTTGACTACTATCACTACAGAATTCCTATTGACAGCAAGTAAAACTCCATTAGGTATTCCTTAGCGAGCCACGCTCAATGAACTTATTCTCTAATAAGCACCTACATACTTGCTTTTAGTGTCTCCACACAAATGATCATGAGATCAATCATCCTCATCCAATGAGCAAAGTAAACGATATACCAATCTATCCGGATTCACTAATCCCCAATTTAGTAATCCAACGATTGGGAACTATTTTAGTTTTAAGCTTTCAAAGAATTTAGATCTCATTAGAATGATCATCATCATTATTCTAAAAGCATTGCTTAAAACTATGGGTTTATCACATATTATAAAACAAAGATCATGTAGATAATTAAAAGCCTTTAATAAATTAATACTTTTTATTAATAAATGAATAAGATTGTTTCAAAGTATATGCTTTATCATCAAACATGATTGGCTTGTGTGCATACTACTTTCAATCTCCCACTTGCACTAAAAGCCAATCGCCATGGTATCTCATACTCTTCTTCTCTAAGTGACGATTATCCCGGCATTGGATAAGCTTTAGTTAATGGATATGTAATGTTGTTCATGAGAGTCCACTATCTCTATAGTGATTTCCCATCTTTCAATGATTCTAATAATCAAATGAAAGTGCCACAACACATGTTTAGATCCAAGATGAGACTTAGGAACTATTCCTAGTTCTGTAATAAACTTTTAATCCAAACAATCAACTTGCAGCCTTCATTTATAGCTATATACTTTGTCTTTATCACTAAACCAGCAACTCTTTGCTATTTGGAACCTTTCCAATTCAACGCACCAATGCTCAAGATAACGCTTTACCTTAAAGTGGATTTTACGTCATCTTGTCTGTCTGAAAACTTGAGTCCATTAAGCCCTCTAGGTTTAATTCGGACCCACCATGTATGCTCACATCCTTAGTGCCTAAGTTAAGAACTTTAAGATGTTTTTCACCGCCTTACAAAGTGATCTTCTCGAATATGACCGATCAACATTAGATCTTGTATATTTCATTGCTTACATGATAGTCACTCATGCGATCTCTCTTTTCGTGAGTCCGTGGGGACTATAAAGAGATACACTCCATAGCTCATCAACATGAGACATCTCTTGGAGTTTGCCATGCTAAACGACTTTAGCATCAAATGAATATACGTTCCTTGGGTTAAGTTGAGCATCCTTTTAAATTTATCTATATAGATTTGCATCCCTAATTAAGATACTCTTCCAAATCATTCATGGTGGAATGTTTGGACAACTTTATCTTTACTGATTGTAGCATTGGTATATCATTCCTTATCCGTAGTATATCAACATATAGTACTAGGAATGTCACGATGCTCCCACTGACCCTTTTGTACACACTAGGTTCATTCTTATTTTGATAAAATCAAACTCTTTTGATTGCCTCATCAAAACGAATGTTCCATATTTGAGAAACTTGCTTCAATCCATTTCTCTCGAGTGTTCACAACACTTACCTCATCGTATGTAATCGGATCATCATCTTCTATGATGTGTACCTCATCATCATCATCTATGATGAATCCATACCTCCAGTGTATCTTCGGTGACTATTCGATTTACGATTCATTGTGGTATAATAGGTCATCTACAAAGTTACTCTTATTCGACTTATAGTATTTTGTGGTTCTTGAACTCTTCAAGATCTATTATCCTCTCACTAGCCCCTTTTAATGATAAACACCTTTATCTTAGAAGGCATCGTGTTTCGTAACAAACACCTTTTGCTAAGTAGAATTATAGAACATATACCCTAAACTTACTTTAGAATTTCCCACAAATCTGTACATGTCAAATCTTGTCCCAAGCTTATCCTTTGAACCCGTTTCACATAAGTTGGACAACCCCTTATCTTAACATACTTAAGATTAGGAATCCTCCCTGTCCATAACTTTTATGGAGTCTTAGGGCCGGATTTAGAGATTACCTTTTAAGTAGATATGCGACCATTTCTGTGGACATGATCCTGAAGGATCTTTGGAATGCTCGGAAAATCATTATGGATCGCACCATGTCCAATAAGGTACAATTTTTCCTTTCGTATACATCAATCAATTATTACGTATCGAGGCGTCCATTATGAGAAAACCATTTGAGATGATCTAGAAACTTATTGCTCAAGTATTTATTCCTTGATCTAATCAAAGAATCTTAATACTTTGCCAATTTGTTTCACTTCAAATTCTTTGAACCTTTCAAATAATTCACACTTGTATTCAACAAATACATACATTCAACTCTTTGAATGATCATCTCCTTTTCTTATACTAATTTGTTCAATATGCAAAATTATTTTCATGTAAGTCAAGTATACAAAATTTATTAAGTAATATTTCAGTTCTATACAAAACATTATTATTATAAATAGAACAACAATTGTTCTTAATTATAATACCAAAGATTTCATTGTCCAACAATAAAATGGAAATAATATTTTTAACAAGAACTGGAATACAATAACAACTTATTGACTTAATAGATTTGCCCGTAGGCATTGTTAAATTATAAGTTTCTATGGCTAATGCAGCAACCTTTGCTTCATTTCCCATACATAGGATTACTTATATTTGTTTAGTTTTCTACTTCTGTTTGGTCCCTTCATAAATCTATATTTATGATAACCAAAGTCGATATCCAATATCCAAGTAGAACCTTGACTTAATGAAAAAATTATTTCAATCATGAACAAAAACTGTATTGTAACCGAAACTTCACTAAGCTTCTTTGGTTAGCCTCTCGCAAGATGCTTCTCGCAGCTTTTCCAAAGTGTCCAGGCTTATTGCGGTGGAAGCAAACTCCTTTGCTATCCAAAATCGCTTTTGTTCTTATTATCCTTTGTTTACGCCTTTACATTTACCTTCTTTAAATCGTTCTTCTTTTCGTAAGATCCTTTGGCCCCTACCAAGAAGACATGGTCTTTCTTGGTTGGAAAGTGACTCTCATCATTTTTCAACATGTTAAGCAAATCAACGGGTCGATATCTAGCTTGTTTATATGAAAAATTCACAACAATTGTGAAAGGAGTCCGGAGTGAGTGCAAGATCAAATCTTGGCTCAACTCTCCATCCATGACAAAACCAAATTGTCTAATTGATCAATCAAATTGATTATGTAAAGATCTTTTTATGCATATTATAGTGCCATTGGCCATTCTAGATCGGAAGAGCTCCTTAGATATCTGATATCTATTAGTCCTACTTTCCTCACCATCAACTACTTGATGTGCAGGAATATAGTAGGAGCATCCATAGTTTCATGCTGACGCTGAAGCTCGTTACTCATGAATGCGAGCATGATGCATTGAGCCAACTGTGCATCATCTTGTCACTTTCTAAAAGTAGCAATTTCTTCCTCAGAGGCATTGTCTGCAACCATTGCAGGGATAGGCATATTAAGGATATAAGATAACTTTTCAGCCATGAGAACTATTCTCAAATTCCTTAACCAATCCGTTTAATACGGTTTGGTTAAATAACATCTAATATGTTTCGCAGTGATAGTAATTTAGACATTGTAAAATTCTGTAAATGAATTTGTAATTAATAACATTTTAACATACATTCTTTTATTAATTACCAAAATAATTTAGGTCTTGTTTTAAATTGGTATCTCCCACTATTTTCTTCAAACTATATTACCCTCACTTATATAGTTCGGCAAAATCTAATTAAAGATTTGCTAGTGAGAATAAGGATCTCATTTCAAATGTATATAGCCTTGTGGTGACACAACAAACTATATATAAATAAATAGGTAGACAACTTTTGTCAATTACATCAACTATGCAACTCCTTTTCTTTTGCCTCTTAGATTATTTTGATCAAGTGGTGGCACATCCGAATCAAAATTATCCAAGTTAAGTCCGACCTAGCACTCCATATATTCAAAAAGAAAAATATCATCCTTGTGGTGACACAACAAAACAATATTGTTCAATTTTCTTTATAAGCATCAAATGTGATAAATTAACATCTTAAATACTTAATACTTGCCTTGTGGTGACACAACAAACTCATATTAAATATTTAATACTCTATTAATTTTATCATGCTAGAAAGCGACGCTCGATATTCCAAATATCTTTGAACGCTTAGGACTTAATATAAAAAAATCGAGGGATTTATTATTAAATGTCTCATCTTGTTTAAGCATACATACGCATATATATATATAAAATACGCGTCGTATTAATTAACATGCAAAGCATGTTTGCATAATATATAATATATATAGTATACGCGTGCACATATAGAATACTATATTCTACCCGGATTGATTATGGACTTTTATTCTAGTTTGGTTCACTAGAGCCACCAAGTGAACCAAAAGGTCAAACCCTAGGGGTGCAAAAAATAATATTTAAATATAACTATTACATTTAAACCCTGCTCCATTACAAATCGGTCTTCAAGCGCTCTTTGCTCCTTGATCTCCAATTCTTCAAAATTAATTCTAACTATTCCTATTACAAAACTATTTAAAATAAATAGAAACCTTGATCGTGAGCGAGGGGAAGTACATAGGAGGGGAATAGAATTTACATTAAAAAAATTAGAGAAGACGAGGCACAGTAATTCCCATTTAATAAAACTCATACATTCATGCATCCAACTAAAATAAAATCCAATCATATTGGTCAATAGTCCATAATCAATCCCATTTATTATCATACACATCACCATATATCATCAATAAATAACATTCATCCGATGAATAATAAACATTCAATATATATATTGATATCATTTAATGGGCAAATTTAGTTAGTATAAAATCTATTTTTGAATCAAAATAAACTCCTTTATTTAAATCCAAATTTAAATCAAAATAAAACTATTTTATTTTAATTTATCCAATTTTGAATAAAATAAACTATTTTATTTTAATCAAAATCTTTAATTAAAATAAACTCCTTTATTTTAATTAATTATGGAATCCAATTCCATTTAAAAAAATTATTAAAGGAAATACGGAATTATTTTCCTATTCACAAATAAACTCCTTTATTTTGAATAATATGAAATCTTATTTCATATTTAAATAAATTCCTTTATTTAAGGAAACATGGATTCTCTTTCCTATTCACAAATAAACTCTTTTATTTTGAATAATATGAAATCTTATTTCATATCTAAACAAACTCCTTTATTTAAGGAAAGATGGATTTACTTCCCTATTCACAAATAAACTCCTTTATTTTAGAAAAAAAAATCCAATTTTAACTCCAATTAGTTATCATGGAATCCAATTCCAACTCTAATTAGTTAGCATGAAATCCAATTTTAAAATTAAAATAAACTTTTTATTTTAAAATTAAAATAAACTTTTTATTTTAAGATTAAAATAAACTTTTATTTTAATTATAAAATAATTAAAAATATATATTATATATACATATATATATATATATATATATATATATACGATTGAAATTCACGTGACTATGAAATCCGGATAGTTGAGTCCTCATTACAAGCGAGTTGGCATGACTATTATTATATATATATATATATATATATATATATATATATATATATATATGACTTGTAAACTTTTAAAATCACTTGTAACTTTATATATATTACGGTAATATAATATATATTATATATATAATAACCGTAGTAACCTTTTGATTTTTTTTTTTTTTTTTTTTTATAATTTATTTAAACGTACCTTTTTTTTTTTTAATAAATTTTATACAATAAAATTATTCCCAAAAAATTGTTCTAAACACATATCAATATACATATCAAATTAAAAAAATTAATAATTCGCATAAAGGTTTGGCTCTGATGCCACTGTTAGGTTTGTAGTATTCATGAACGCAATCAAATTGCAAAAATAAGCGGAAACGTGTAAAAATCAGAGTTTTAAAATTTTACAAACTATATACCCGGATCACCCTTTATGCACAATTATTAATTAAACGAAAAGATAAAGAATAAAATCATACCCTTGAAGATCGAGCTTCCTCAGGTACAAGTTCACCTCCAAATCCTTTCGCGTTCAACTTGAATTCACCGGGTTTGGTTTCTTTCTTTGATCAACGTTAGCCACCCAAGTGTTTGGCCTCTAGAGGTGATCCACCAAGGAAGAAGAAGGATTCAAGATGATGGGTGGTTGGCTAAACCCTAGTTTTTCTATCTCTATAGAAAATGAGCGTACTCTCCAACCATTGGAATTATAACGTATACTTAATATCTGATATAAGACTCCTCTTATAAAGATATCACGTAACCCTATTAAAATAAGGTATTATTTAATTAAACCCTTTTTAATTAAAGGGGCTCCCTAATCTTATTAGGGATAATTAATTAAACTCCTTTAACTAATTTTCCTTCCTAATCCAATTAGGAATAAATGAGAGTACTTATATTAAATTAATTCCTAAACTCTTTTAAAAATTAAAATAATAATAATAATTGTAATAACATTAATAAGACTCCTCTTATTAATTTATATTTAATATTTCTAAAATATTAAATAATAAATATTAAGCTATTTAATTTATTCTATCACCATAGATTAAATTAAATATACATAACATATATTATTACGATTATGCCATTAACTTCTTAAATAATTATTCTTCCTTTTATGGTGTGACCCTTTAGGTTCTCCATATTAAACCTATTGTGAATAAATCAATTAGAACAATTCTAATCTTATTTAAATAAATAAATTAAATAATTAATTTATTTAAATAAATAATATTTATTCTACAATAGGGATAAGCCTCCTAGCGATCAACGACTTTCCGGATAATATAGATTTCAACATTAATCATAAAAGAACCTTTGAGTAAATAGTTACCGTGACAATTCAATCCTTCCACCATACAATGTCCCAATTAAATATAAGACATGGAATTCTTTGTCAAGTCTTATTTTATTTAATTATATGTATTTCGATCCTTAAATGCACAACACCAAATAATGCAAATTAGAAACTCCTTTCTAATTTTATTCTGCCTTGGCCAAGGACTACCGGGTTGTCATTTATCGAATCACATAGGACATTTCTCTTCTTTTAATAGAAGTGGTAGATTCTTTATTGATCATACATTATCTCCACGCATAACTTATTATACCCAAGCATACCCTTTGATATACCCTAAGGGTCTTAAGGAATAAGTCAAAGTATAACTCATCATACACAAGATACTATGATGATCTCAAGTCCAAGGATCACTTGTACTACTATCACTACAGGAATTCCTATTGACAGGCAAGTAAAACTCCATTAGGTATTCCTTAGCGAGCCACGCTCAAATGAACTTATTCTCTAATAAGCACCTACATACTTGCTTTAGTGTCTCCACACAAATGATCATGAGATCAATCATCCTCATCCAATGAGCAAGCAAACGATGTACCAATCTATCCGGATTCAATAATCCCCAATTTAGTAATCCAACGATTGGGAACTATTTTAGTTTTAAGCTTTCAAAGAATTTAGATCTCATTAGAATGATCATCATCATTATTCTAAAAGCATTGCTTAAAACTATGGGTTTATCACATATTATAAAACAGCATCATGTAGATAATTAAAAGCCTTTAATAAATTAATACTTTTTATTAATAAATGAATAAGATTGTTTCAAAGTATATGCTTTATCATCAAACATGATTGGCTTGTGTGCATACTACTTTCAGTATACAGTACTTCGCATAGACAGATTATTCTAACATAATAATAAAGAATGGAATAACAAAAGAATTTACCATGTATGCGGTACTTCGCATAGACAGGTTATTCCAACATAATAATACAGAATGGAATAACAATAGTTCTCTTCATGAATACGAAAAAAATAATACCCCTTACTTTAGAAGGAACTGGATATTGGAATAGTGAGGTAGTAGACTTCTCTTCTTCTTTATCTCTATAATTTCTCTCTATAATAATTGCTCTAAAGCTTTAGTGAATTGGTGAGAAATGAAGGAAGAATGATCTTCTATTTATAGGAAAATATAGTTTCGATAATTGCACGTTTTGGGGCTCAAAATATTACAGTACAATACCTCTAACTTTTCTTTCATTTTTTATTTAGTCCTGCAAGTATTATCAAACTTGCACCACCTCCCCTAATAGTAAATAATGTGAATTAATAGTTCAATCATGTGAATCAATAGTAGTAATCATGTGAAAATATGAATTACAGTATAGTACCTCCATCTATACCTCCATTTTTAACTTAGTCATGCAAGTATTATCAATCTTGCACCAACTCCCCTAATAGTACATGAATGTGATTCAATAGTACACACATGTGAACAAATAGTTATATAAGCATGTGAATTAGTAGCAATTAATTGCTCATTTATCTGATTAATTACCCGATTTATCAATATAACCCCCATATATCAATTATCATCGGAATAGTGTCGATTTCCACTAACACTAATAATCCCAACACAATGGAACTATCAAATTCATCTTTAATCAACACGAACTTATTCATAATTAATATTATAACTCACAATATTTAACAACTAGGTCGTTCCCAGGAAAGAGGGGCTTTCAGATAAGATTTTTCCTTATCGGTAGCCCGCAATTAGATGACCAAACCTCTCCTCGATGTAACTTCTAGACATTGTAAATATTGCAATCTAATAATATGAATAACTTTGTCGTCTCAATTATTGATTTAATAATATAACATATTATGCAGATGATATTGTGACAATAATTGAATCAATAATATGAGAGATATGATGCAAAGCAATTATCGTAGTAATAATTGAGTATAACCGAGTGACTTCTCACGTAAGCATCAATAATCAATACCGTAGTGCTACTATGCAATCACGCCAGATTCAGTATTTTTTTACTACCTAAGTTAGTTCAACAGTTTTAACGGTAATACTTCCGCAGTTATTTTTATAAAATAATAATTCTGTCGTTTTCTTACTACGACACTACTTCCATTGTGGGTTCACCAATGATTGTGCCGTCGTACGGATATTCCCCGACAAAAAGAATATTCCCCGACCAATCGAATATTATATAACAACTTGCTTACTTTGCAAAATTTATAAATATTACCCATAACTATAACATTATATCAAATCCACACCATAATATTCAAAAAAAAATTCAAAAAATTTAAATCTTTATTCATAAAATTTAGGGTCTCACATTTATCATTCGATCTCCATGCTTTTTGGTAAGAGATAGACACATTATATTCTGTCATCACGTCCTCCACAATATCGGTTGGTGTGTATATTTTCTTCAAATTTGTTAATTTATGCATTCACTGACCAACTCACTATTTTTCTGTCTGTGGTCTCCCAGCAATACGTTGACTGAACACGTGTGGATGTCATTGAATTCCCTCACGTTAAACAGACTGGTTTTTTGAATAATTGATGCTCTCATCTTCCATTTGCAATTTTCATCATTTACGCACACTAGCACAAAGTCTGTTTGACTTGTTCGTTGAACTTTGTGTTATCTGTTTTTCCTGATTGAATGCAGCCTCATAGATTGTGATAGGATTTTTTTGTCTTTGTAGGTTTGATATAATTGTACTTGACGTTCATTCGGATTTGTTATTACATCATCATATCGTTCTTCTGTGTATGATCTGTCATGTTGTCTGTCTCGTTGTTGTTCAATAATTTCCATTGCAAGCTGATCAGCATATTGCGTTCCAATTTGGCAATCTTGTGTTGCTAGTGGAACTAGTTCTGAATTCACTTGTGTTGATCTGATTACATCGTGAATAACAGATTCTTCTACATTTGTCAAGTTATGCAAGATTGTTGTGCGCCCCCTTCTGTGTTCAATATCTATAATCAGTGGGAATTTACCTTGTTCATCAGATTTTTTACTAACTTCAATAAAGAATCTTAAGGTTGCTTCATCTGATATACTGATCGGTGGAACGTCACTTCTAATCTGAAATTTGATTGAAAATGTTGTTGTGTTTGTGTCTAGCCGTAATGCAATGCATATTATGTTTTGCATTTCTCTGAACGAACAAGTTAATGGAACTAGTATGCTGGTAACTTCAAATTTGGTGTATTGGTTACTATCAGTCCATGTACCTTTGAAATAAAGTACAACAGGAATCATCTCCATTGTCTGAAAACAGAATAAGTTTTGTAAAGTAACCAAATCAATGTTAGCCAGTAACCAAACTATATAATATTAGTAACCAGAAAATAAAACACATTTGTACAGTTGTATGAAACAATCAGTTTAATGTTATTTGTTAGCAATTAAATTATAACAGTTGTATGAAGGTAACCAATGTAGCCAATTAGTTTCCATCATAATAAAACAAACCAATATAAAATACCCAAATACTACACAGTAATCATAACAACATTATACAATAACAAAATCCAATTTAGACAATAACCAACCCATGTTTATTTAGTAACCATAAGATAAAGACATCTTCCATTTAATTGTTATAGTCAAAAACAACCAGTATAATGGGTTTGTGGCCAACTAAAGGCTAACTGTTGTAAGAATGTAACCAATGTAGTTAACAAGTAACCATTAATATAAAAACATAAGTATAAGTGTAATTAGATTAATACAGTAACCAGGTTAGCACTAATTGATAAGTAGATTTTATATCTACTTATCCGGTATCTGTTACTTGAATTAGTTACTTATATTCATGCTTCTTAGTTACTTTTCATACATTTAATGTTATTTTGTAGGCTATGACATGACATTGGCATGAAGAAGCAAGGGAAAGCAATTTGGACATCTTTTGGACTAAAATACGCAAGCAAATGCAAGAAGGGAATATTGAAGGACTTTTAACACCAAGTTGGATGCATGTTCTTGGCTTGGAACTTGGATTTTATGGTAGCTCTACTTCTTAGCTTTCCGGAACATCTTGAATCATCTCAATCGGAGTTCGGATGTGAGAGTTATGGCCTTTTATCAACGAAGATCAAAGCTAAGAGTTGTCATACTTGCCAATTACATAGCATCTACTCCAAGCCCGATTTGCACCTTTATCGAATTCGAATTTGTCAAAGCTCAAAGAATGAAAGTTATAGATCTCGTCGATATCTTCGATTTGATAGGTGGTAAGCCCATAACTCCAAGCGGATCAAAAGTTATGCCTGTTTTACCAAAGGATGTCGCAACAGAAAATAGTGTAGCGCGGACCGCGCTAGGGGCGCGCTAGGCCACCAGATTCTCTGACGATTATGGCGGCGCGCGCGCCTTGAAGGCTTTGCAAAAGAATACCTTGAGCGCCAGGCTAAGGCGTGGGGAGGATAGTTAAATTGGGTTATTTGATGTCCAATTTGAGCTAGAATAGGATTCTTAGTTGCCTAACTTGCTAGGGTGTCCATTAGAACTCAAAATACTTGAGTTTAACTTGGATAGATAGGCTAGTTCTAAGACTCCATAAAATCCCTCTTGGGATAGATTTCTATAAACTAATTCTTTACTTTCTTTCTTAGATTAGGAACCCTATATTAGATTAGAATCGGAGATTGAAGCAACTTGGAGACCATTGAAGATCAAGAGCAGGAGCTTGAGGAAGATGGAGATTTGCTGACAACAGATTCAATTCTTTTCTCTAATCTTATTCTTATCTTTTAATGTGTATTCAATTGTGGATTCTTAGTTTTAATTCAATGAACTAATTCTTTGTTTGAGATTACAATGGATCTTATTGTGTAGTTTATTTTAATATGTTTCGCTGTCAATTATTATATTCTATCATGAGAATTGTCTATTGTGATTTGGGCTTAATTCTTTAATTGATTGGCCATTAATTATCGTGATAATCTATATGAACTCGAGAGATGAAGTATAGGTTTAGATCTGATCATGATAGCATGTGTTTGTGATTTCTGCATAAATGGAATTCATAATTCGTGTTTAGGATAGAGATATGCATTTACGCCATATGTAATCTTATAGAGAACTTGTGCTTTAAATCCTTTTTAATTGTAATTCACATAGAGATATAGTGAATTAGTTAATTAGGGTGTCTTGCTTAATTCTATCATCTGTGGATTTAAGTGAGTATGGGTATTATGCATCGAGAGGTGGTTTTATCTGCTTTAGTGTTCTTGATTAACAATTCAGGATAGAGAATAATTGATGAGAAGTGTGTTAACAAAAATGAAGTAATAAGTGAAGTTGTGATCTTAAATCTCCGTAATCTTAATTTAACTAGTGGTAATTAGAATTAGTTTAATTATAAATTGAAATTCATTCGTTTAAATAAGATTGAGTTGATTACGAGTTAGTACTTGGTGATTTTTATTAAATAATTCTTTGTGGGAACGATACTCTACTTTCATTTTATTACTTCTTGACCACGTATACTTGTGTGTTGTGCGTATATAGATTTTACCCAACACTAATGAGTATCCATTATAATTTTACATAGTAACCACGTCAGCATTAGTCAGTAACCAATATAATGTTAAACAGTAACCAAGTCAGCATTAGTCAGTAACCAAGTCATCATTTTTGAATAACCAAGTCAGCATTGTTCAGTAATATTATGGACTAACCATTATAATTTTACACAGCAACCAACTCAGTAATTTTCAGTAACCATTATAATGTTACACAAGAAACTAAATCAAAGATTAATCAAGAACCAAAACAAAGATTAGACGATCTGAATGTTACACAGTAAACAAGAGAGCATTAGACAGTAACTAGCAGTTGCAGGAAGTTAAACAATGTATTTAATGGGTAACCATCAATATAAAAAATCAAAGAGAACTCATTTAAAAATTATAAAGCAATCAAATAAACATTATTCAGAAACCAAATTTATAATAAACAACAACCAATTTATATATATTTAGTAACTATAATATAAAACATATTTTCAAATGCATTTTTGCAATCAAAACATTCAGTATTCTTGATATGTGACCATTTTAAGTGTGAAAAACTTAAGAAAGTTAATCAATATAGGAATTTGTAGTAACCATAGGTAACTATATACATATTATTTTTAAACTCATACACCTTAGTATTAGACAGTAACCATTACAATGTAGTCAATAAGTAACCTCCAATATAAAAGAAACAATTATAAAACAATATATCATTATAATCTTACACAGTAACCAGGTCAGCACTAAGGAGTAACCATTATAATTTTATATAGTAATCAAGTCAGCATTAGTCAGCAACCAATATAATGTTAAATAGTAACCAAGTCAGCATTAATCAGTAACCAAGTCATCATTTTTCAATAACCAAGTCAGCATTGTTCAGTAATATTATGCACTAACCATTATAATTTTACACAAAGAACCAACTCAAAGAATATTCAAGAACCATTATAATGTTACACAAGATGGCAAGACAAAGATTAGTCAAGAATCAATATATTGTTACACAGTAACCAAGACAACATTAGATAGTAACCAAAAAAGCATTAGACAGTATAATGTTATACAGTAACCAGGACAACATTAGATATTAACCAACAGTTGTAGGAAGGTAACCAATGTATTTGATGAGTAACCATAAATATAAAAAAATCAGTAGAACTCATTTAAAAATTATAAAGTAATCAAATAAACATTATTTAGCAAACAAATACACAATAAATAGTAACCAATTTATATCTATTTAGTAACCATAATATAAAACATATCAATGAATCAACCAATCGTTATAGGAATTCGTAGTAACCATTTTAAGTGTGAAAAAACTTAAGAAAGGTAATCAATATAGGAATTCGTAGTAACCATAGGTAACTATATGCATATGAATTTTAAACTCACATACCTTAGTATTCAGTTTTGTATCGAAGTTGCTGTGATATTGTATTCAACAATCACTGCAGTATGATTATTTTTGGTTACTGAACTTGAAGTTGTTGTTGATTTTGTATGCTATTTTGTGATCTCAGAATGCCGTCGCGACAAAAAGTTTTGTCTTCTCCGATCTTAGAGGTGTGTCGCGACAGAAGATTTGGATTTCTCCAATATCAAAGTTGCATGTTCTTTTCAGTCGCTTGATTTTAGCAGCGGTTAGTTGCAGATAGAAAAGTTGGTAACTGACGTATAGGAGTTAATGATACGTATTTTAGCAACTTTATATTGTGTTGTGTTATTTTTGTAATTATGTTGTGTGTTTTATTTTTGTAATTATTTTCTAATTGGTGTATATTAGTGTTAAGGACCCAATTTAGGATGAATTACATATTCTATTACATTTTTGAAAAAAATTACAAAAATAGTGTACTCATAAAATATTTACACAATTAATATAATTTCATATTTATTTACAATATTAGTACAATTAGGATTCCTTAATTTAGGGAATTAGTATGCAATTAAGATTCTTTAATTTAGGTTCTTCTCTCTCTCCTCATCTAGAACAACTGCATTAGCTAGTCATCCCCCTTCTTCTTCATTCAACGTATTCTTTCAAGGGTGGAGAGAGGAATATTGAGAGAGGTGGCCTGTTCGTGGGTGCGTTTCGAGGTGGGGGACACCAACGATGTCGATCAATTGGCTGGAGGAGAGGAGTTCACCGAGCTTGGAGATGACGAAGGCCGATGTGGAGCCGGTGTCAAGGCCAAGGACCATGCCAATGTGGATGTACTCCATGGCCTTATCGGCGACAAGCTTCTTGAGGTCGTCTTGGGTGAGGACCGGAGATGGGGATGGGGAGGAGAAGGCTCTAATTGATGGGGTGGATAGTTTAAGGGAGGGTGTGCACAGGATAAGACGAGTGGTGGTGGTGGTGTGGCGGCGGAGGGAAGGAGGGGAGAGGAGGGATAAGGTGGCCATGGAAGAGGGCGGTGGTTTGGTGGAGGAGATGAATGGAGAGAGAGATGGGAGGTGGGAAGAGCTGATATCTCTGCATTATTATTTGAAGGAACACATTGAACACACATTGGTTATGTTGGGTATGACGATGGAGGTCAGTTGACAAAAACTATCCGCAGGACGCCATATGTGTGACGCCCCCAAAATAGGTATACATCACCTATCTTGAGTCGCCAAATACATGGTACAAAATTCAAATACAACTTAATTATACAACAGTCGTGTAAAATACGATAAAACATATTCTGTGAATTTTAATACAAATATTGTCATCTAGACAATATCCTCACTCAATTGAGTCCTCATTACATTTATTATCACACTATTTAATAGAATAGTGAGGACTACTAATGCTATTATCTGGACCGTCACTCTGTTCTCCGACTAGTCCCTGATACGTTCTCATTTCCTGAAGAGAACAATGAAAGTAAAAGGGTGAGCTCAACTAGCCCAGTAAGAAATATTATGACTAAGATAATACATAATAAATTATCATTAGCCTTCAACAGTGTTAAACTGATACAATATAACAAACATCAAGTTTAACTGTAGCGGAATAAGCAATCCATTAAAAGAGTCAAGTAGAGAATAAAATCTACTATCTTTAATGATTTAAAAGGTTTTTCATCACTTTTATCACTGGGACTCATCTTAATAAATAATCCACATCATCCCTGCACTATGGCCAAGGATATTCATTAGTATCACAACCACAAATTATCCATGCACTACGGGCCAAGGATATTCGTGTATTCATCAATAGTCATGATCATGCCAACAACTGTCCATCAATGCACTACGGGCCAATGAGGACTTTTACCACATCATTTGTAACATTACGGTCGTGATTATACCGATTAATCCCTGGTCATAATCATACCAAGTCCATCTATGCACTACAGGCCACAGATGACTTTCAACATAATATAAACATGAGGATGATAACAATGATATAAGAATTCAATAAAACAAGTTCAAAAATTAATTTATCCATGAACTAATAACGTCCAAATTGTCAACATGATACTTCTTTGTAGAGTAAAATTCAAGAATGCTCAGAAGAATATTTTCATGAAAAGATACTGGATGAAGCGCAAATATCAAGGATATTCCACTAATTTCATGGAGTATAGAAGTCAAAACTTTAACCAACTGAGTATAATAAAGAATGGAATAACAAAAAAAATCACCAGGCATGCGATAGAACATGTTATTCCAACAGAATAATAAATAACGGAACCAGGTCATGCGTAAACGCACAGACAGGATGTTCCAACATAAAAATAAAGAATGGAATAACAGAAGAATTTCACCATGTATGCGGTACTTCACATAGACAGGTTATTCCAACATAATGATAAAGAATGGAATAACAAAAGAATTTCACCATGTATGTGGTACTTCGCATAGACAGGTTATTCCAACATAATGATAAAGAATGGAATAACAGAAGAATTTCACCAAGTATAGGGTAGCATCACAGATCTGAGTTATTCCAATGAGAATAAAAAAATGGAATAATGAAGTTCTCTTCATGAATCTGAAAGAAATAATACCCTTACCTTAGAAACAACCGGATATAGGAGTAGTGAAGTAGCGTAATACTTTTCTTCTTTCTCTCTATAGTTTCTCTCTCTAGTTTCAAAGTGAATTAAGTAAGAAATAATGAAGGAATGAGCTTCTATTTATAGGAGAATGGACCTAATAGTAACTAATTCCTAAGCAATTTAGATTGATTTACTTTTAAACAGACGGTCCAGTTGGTTTACTATAAAATATTCTAATAAAACAAAATATTTTAAATAAAATATAATATATTCTATTTATAATCTAATAAAACGAATAACTTTATAAAAATATTCATTTTATATAAAAAATTTTACTATGCAAACACTATACAAACACTATGCTTAATAAAATATAATATATTCTATTTATAGTCTAATAAAATGAAGAACTTTATAAAAGTATTACATTTTATATAAAAAAAGATTTTACTATGCAAAACACTATGCATAATAGAATATAATATATTCTATTTATAGTCTAATAAAATGAATAACTTTATAAAAGTATTACATTTTATATAAAAACCTTTTACATTTTATTACATTAATAATACTAATAAAACAAAACTTCATCATCATTATTATAATTCACACTATTAATCGACCAGGTCGTTCCCAAGAAAGATGGGGCTTTCCAATAAGGATTTCTCCATATTGGCGTGCAATTAGGTGACCAAACCTCTCCTTGGCAGAACTTCTAGACATCGTTAATATTGCAAATAATAATATTAATAACTTCACCATCTCAATTATTCATTTAATAATATATAAAATATCGACAATAATTGAATCAATTAACGTGAGATACTATGCAACAATTACTGAAGTAATAATTGAACAAAACTGAGTGACTTCTCACGTAAGCATCAATAATCAATACTGGTGTGCTATTATGCAACCACGCGTATTCCTCGCATACTTTTAAACACCGCAGTGTGTTTGACATTAACGATAAAACTTCCGTCGTTATTTTTATAAAATATTTTTGTCGTTTTCTCAATCCGACAATAATTCCGTTGTGGGGTCCACCAATGATTGTGCCGTCGTACGAATATTCCCTGTTAAAACTAATATTCCCCGACCAATCGAATATTATATAACAACTTGCGTACTTTGCAAAATGTATAACTATTACCTACAACTATAACATTATATCAAATTCATTCCATAATATTCAAAAAATGATAATTATAGAAAATTCATCTTTATTCATAAAAGTTGGGGTCTTACAATATGCAGTTATTTTATTTGATGAGATTGAGAAAGCCCATTCTGACGTGTTCAATGTGTTCCTTCAAATACTAGGATGATGGTAACCAAACATTCATACCAAGGTAACCAAACTGCCATATCAAAGTAACCAATCAACCTCCACACTTTTAATTTTTTCTTAGTGCAGTTGGTAACCAAACCTTCAGATCAAGGTAAGCAAACCTTCATACCAAGGTAACAAAACCTTCATACCAAGGTAACCAATTCACATCCACACCTACAGTTTTTTCATAGTGCAGTTGGTAGCCAAACCTTCAGACCTAGGTAACCAATTCAGTTTTATTAAGTTACCAATTTCGTTTGAATGTGATGCAGTTGGTAGCCAACTATTCATACAAAGGTAACCATTTTAGTATTTATGAGTAACAAAATAGTCATAAAAAAATTCAGAACAGTAAATGTTACATCTATTTATTTTCAAACTTTTTGTAGGGCGAATCTTCTTCTTCTTCTCATTGGCGTTTTGGACAATGGAGATTCGCGGCGGTGTAGCGGAAGAGAAGCCGACGGAAAGAGAGAACTAAAAAAGTAAAAACTGAAACAAAGCCCAATTTACATGTACAGATATTTTATTTATTTATTTACTTATTTGTTAACTATTATTTCAAAGTGTATATATGTGAGGGAGATGAATATTTGAATTTGAATATTTGAATTTGAATTATTATTTTGAATTTAAATTTATTTTTGTTGTTAGATCCCAAATATTAATTTGAATTTGAATTATTAATTATGGCAACTATTTCTCCTTAATTTTAGGTTTTTTTTATTAATGTAAATTGTACTATTTTTTATAATATGAGTCCTAATTACACTCTTTTTGTAATTATTTTGTTGATGCACTAATGGTGTAATTACTTTCTAATTGTTCTATATTTCTGTAAAGAACCCTTGAATTTATCCCCCGAATCCTACTCGACTTTGAAAATAACGCCCCCACCCTACCCCGTTTACCCAAATATATTTTTTTCCCAAAATTAAATTTCTCTATTTTTTATATTATTTTGTACAACTATTTTTAATTCAAAATCATATGTAACATTTCTATTACTAGCAACATATTATATTACAGATGTTATGAATTTATAATGAAATAGCCTAAATAAGTACATAATTATATATATACAAAATGCTAATTTTTTAAAAATTATATATATATATATATATATATACACATAGGGTCTGGTTCCTATCCGGACTCCCGCATTTTCTTAAAATGCGGACCTTTTTTTTTTTTTGCTTTTTTTTTTAAAACAACTAAAAAAAAAGTTTAATATTTTATTAAACTGACCTGTTTTGTTATATGTATCCAAATCACACCCAAAACACTGTATTATGTAAAAATTTCAGTTCCATAAAATATTGAACTTTTTTTTAGTTGTTCTAAAAAAAAAAGCAAAAAAAAAATAAAAATAGAGTCCGTATTTTAATTAGGTCCGGGAGTCCGGACCTATTCTATATACATATACATACACGGTCCGGATCTTAAGCTCACCACTTATCTAACATACCTTGTTCACCCCCCTTTAGCGACGGACCGGGCGACGATTCGGTCCGTCGCTATATATAGAACCGTCGTCTTAGCTTTTAGAGACGGACAACATATAGCGACGGACCGAATCGTCCTACCCATATACATTTTGATCACGTAGGGAGGGTATTGAGATTCATAATCTCACATTAGATAAATTAAAACATCAAATTCATTATATATATACTTGAGAATAAACCTAGGTTTATTTCTGGTTTACAAGAGAACTGTGTTCTAAATTTATTGACAAAATAAAATTTGATGAAAACACCAACTCTAAGTTGCTAATATACATGGAGGAGTTATTTAAAGTCGGTTCTTTATGCTAGCCGAAAATTTAAGCTCGAGCTTCAAGCCTAATTATAATATTGTTTTCTCATACTGAGTTCTAGGAATATTACTAGAGACAAATATATAAAGAGAGCACAAAAGAATCATTCGGACAAAACACTTCTCAAATGACTTTTATCAATCTTACCACGTAGAAAGCACTTCACATATCCATGTGGAAAATAACCACATATTTAACTTTCTCATCACCCGGCTTTTATCAATCTTACCACACAAAAGATAGAAAATGTGATATATTTTCACCATTGCAATGAATAATTTTTCCCTCCCTACTGGGACATCTGGGGGTTATCTGAAATCTCAGCTGAAGTAATAAATTGCCATTTGCAGTTTATATCTGCTATTTTGCAGCACAAAGTTGCATTAGTTTTCCTTTGAGAACTCAAATTGATGAATCAGTTCAAATGGAGACTTGATTAACAATCACTGCTGAAAACTGAAGACCATTTGAAACCTAAGTTTATCATTTTTGTCAACTTGTTTCATAAAAAATTTACCATTTTTGTCCAACTGGTTTTCTAAATTTATTGTAGTATATAAGTTGTCCCAAATCAAATACCTTCAGAAGTATGTCTAATATACACGGCTATTGGATTTTAAGTTAAAGAGCGTAAAGCCTTTACATGCTAAATTTAAGCCCATTTTACAAATCTAACAAGTAAAAGCACTACAAAAAACTCAAGAACTCAGTTCGCTAAACATCCGAATGAACAAGACACGAGCACCTTCAGAATCTCTATTGTTCCTTTCAACATATAAAAGATCAATTTAAAGTTCAACAATTTAGTATCATGAGCAACTGAAACATTACAAGCAAACTAAAATAAAGGGAAAGAAAGGCAAAATACAAGAAAAATCCACCCCTCCCTTCTAA
Source organism: Panax quinquefolius (assembly GCA_020205615.1). Taxonomy (NCBI): domain Eukaryota; kingdom Viridiplantae; phylum Streptophyta; class Magnoliopsida; order Apiales; family Araliaceae; genus Panax; species Panax quinquefolius. Next base: position 68,409,802 of record CM035156.1, on the reverse strand, counting down.
TGGCAAAAGATGTTTCTTTTGCCCTTGTCTATTTGACAATGAGTTGTACATTTTTCCAAATGCATAAAAATTCTGAACAACCTAGAAATACTTGGGTAATTCCAATTAATTTTCTACGGTATTTTTTTTATTCACAAGCCAATTTTGTGTCGAAGCTGCTCAGGCATATGGCGAAGGCCTGAAATGCAGAAAGAGGATATCGATAATCCATGGTGAACATATCCTTCCCAACCTTACCAAACTGCAAGATAACTTTGTCATGATCCGATTGTGCTGGTTGCGATGGTGTTGGCGCACTAGCAGCAGGCTGCGTGGCGGCGATCAGCTGGAAATTCTTCACAGATGCAACGGTTACCCTTCCACGGAAATTAAGGCACCAACACTGCAACTGTTCATGCCATCTAGGTGGCTTGTTTCGTAGAACCAAAGGTCTTTCCTTTCCCTCTTCATTGCCCTCGCGCGGACCAGCAATGTCTGAAAACCGGGAGCTACTGAACTCGGTTGAGTTGTAGATTGATTTTGAGAAGGAGATACTCCTGAAGGAGTCCTCAAGAGAACGAGGGAGGAGCTCGGGTTGGCCTGGGACAGTCCCACCTGGCTCAAGAGCTGAGTTGGGGATCGAGAGCATGACACACTGCATTTTGCGCGGGCCTCTTGTGCCCAGTACATTTAGCTCGTATGCGACCTGCGCAATATTGAAGCTTCCGGTAGGGACTTTTGGAGATACCTTTTTCGAGTAGAACTGGCGGCTTGAACGACCAGGTGGAGAAATATGAGCACCGTTGTGTGGAGGTTGGGTGTCATAAATAACGAACTTTGTGCCTAGGAAATTAGACCTGAAAAGAAGTAAAGGATATATAACAAATGTAAATAATTATTGTAAAGTATCAAGTAAGCAAGTTCACATCGAGCATAAAGCGAAACGGAAAGTGTTGATACAAGCAAGTAGAAAAACTAGAAAACATATATAAGAAATGCAGATCGGTAGACGCTATAGGCACCATTGAGGGCATGACAGAAAAGTCATTCCTAAAAGTCTCAAAGCCTTTCCTGCATCATTGCCTGAAATTAGTTTCCTATTTTAAGGAATTTGAAGACCAAAATGGAATAGAGAAGTTGGGGGCAGAGGATCAGGGCAAACGATCAAGAACCCCATAAATACAGCTTGCCCAACAATGCTTTCCAAAGTCTCTAGACTCTATACCACAGTATGAGAATTTGCACCTTCCCAAAAGCTAAAAAAATAATATTATTGAGCGTAATGGTGTTCTTAGTTCCTATATTGTCATTCTTACACCAAAGTTAAGGATAGTGCAGTATCAATACTATGTTAAACACATGACATTTATTAAGACTCTTACCTCAGTTTTCCGATGTAAGTGCTGCTTGACCTTGATATGTTATCTGCGTCCATTGAAATTACATACTCTGTACAAGTAGTTCTCCGATTTCGTTTTGCAGAAAGAAGAAATTTACCATTTTCTACAAGCAAGGCTACAAAAAATGCATAGTACATCAGAAATTAACAACATAAGAAAAATTGTCGAAGTAATGCATGTAGTTAAAACATAACAGCTAGAATATGGACTGAAAAACGAGTTAGTGACTAATTTATACGCCAAGCCACTAAGAAAGCGGCACTACAACAAAAGTTCAAGTTTATTGAACCGTCAACCTAAGGGGTAACCACAATGAATGTCTATCTAATCAATTCAGAGGTTGAGTTTTTATGACCCTAGTCAACTTATGCATGAGCAGAACATACATTTATTCTAGATTTTAATATTAAGTTGAGCAGCAGATCTTTAGGTGATGGAAATATTACAGTTCAAGCAATTATTGACGACCAGACTTGCAAGCAAAAAGCAGTCAACTGCAACACTGAATAATGTGAATGTCCAACAATAGTCATCAAAGACAATTAACTTAACCAACCAGTTTAACTCTTATAATAGCTAAGTTCAAGAGGCAGTGATGATATCCTCACTACAAAATTCTCAGAGCTAAAAATTCAAAGGACCAGGGGTTCAGTCAAAATGAAGTTTGTAAATCGTAGAAGAATTTTTATTACTATATATTATAAATTTTTAATCTACCACTTTATCCGAATATTTACTTCAACTAAAGACACTGACAAATAAAGACCTCAGTTTGGCAAGGAAGGATTTTACAAGATGTAATGCAAGAGTCGGATCATAAGATTAAAAGGTACACAATAACTTTACAGATGTCATCATAGTTGTTAAAGCGTCGCCTAGGCATCCAGGCGATGAAAAAATGATACGGCGATGGGCACCTTGAGGTGAAGCTGCTAAGGCGTGCGCCTTGGCGACGCCATGATGCACGCCTTTGCAGCTCGCTCAATCAGAGTGTTTTACAGTTCTGATCCATTAACCCATGACCCATCGATTAAAAACCAGGGAGAAAGGAAATAAAATCCTAAAAAACTTATTAGTAATCGGATTCGACACATCTTACTACATATTTGTGATGGTTGGTTGCAACTTTATTTTCTATGTGGTGTTTGTTGAATTCTTCATTTCTTTTACTAATTTTTAATATCAAGTGTTTTATTTTTGGATTGTTATTACTAAGTATTTACATAATTATGCCTTTAATGTTATTCCACAATGTTAGGTTTTGAGTTTTAATGTATATGAAATTTTATTGCCAATATACTTGTTAAGTAAAATAAATAATATATAAATTGCACATTGTAAACGACTTGTCGCCATACGGACGCCATGGAGGTCGCCTAGGCGTCCAGGCAGACGGCTACCGCCATAATTCGTTGTGGCACCGTGACAACTATGGATGTCATACTGATACAACCTACTTCTGCACAATGACAGTATAAAAAGTTTCAAATTAAGTTGGTAATAGCCTTCAATTTCTTACGAACAGACTCATATAGCCTAAAAAATTGACTTAATGACCACAAACATCACTCTACTATATCAGGATTACAGTTAATTGAGCTCAATCAAACAAATTTTTATCTCGTCCTATCCTAGCCCAAACTAAATTAACCAGATGTTATCAGTGCGCTTCAGCGGAGCATAAGCACAGGTGACAAGACACTTGCTAGCAATCCGAGCAGACAATTGACTCAAATCTACTTAAATTACACACCTAAAACAGCTATCTTGGGAGTGGTACTACTGAGAAACTAGCTGGCCACCATAGCATTGACCAACTCACAGTTGCCATGCAATTCTTATCCAAAGCAGACGATGATTACTTGCATCAATAAATGACCTTGATAAATCCAAAGTAATTCATGCAGATAAAAGCAAATAAAAAACAACAACTTATGATGTGGTTATGTTAAGCCCAATAATGAACATTATAGTAGATTACTTAAAGGCTGCTTGTGCTGATTATAAGTTTCTTCTCAATCCCCTAAAAGCCGAAACATATGCATAACACTTGACAATGTAATATGGTGGCAACTAAATAATTTTGAGACAGAAGGCCTTTGGCCCGAGTGGTATGACTCGACCCATGTTAACTATGAGGTTGGGAGTTCAATCATTGGCAATGGCCAAGGAGGGTGTGTGGGTGTGGTGGTGTGTGTGTCAAATTAGCAAAAATAAATAAATAAATAAATAAAATAATCATTTTGAGAAACACTTACCAGGACTTAGGCAAAGGAATAGATGGTAAGTTAAATTAGCTTTGTCTCTCTTGATGAAACACTGAATGGTGCCATCCCGAGACCCTGGCTGTATATAATGAAGCCAGAAAATTATGTGAGTGGGTGCAATAATCAAGGACCCAACAAAGCAGAAAATAACCACTGTATTATATCACATATACATGAAGCTGTTTAAAATTATCAATGAAGAAATCGAATATTTTAACTAAACTCAATAACATGTAATTTTCGACCATGACCATGCACCGACACATTGAACAAGAACTCCCAATTCATGCAATATAGGCAAAAATTAATGTAAAATGATCACAGTAACGATAATTCATTCAACTTATAGCTTAAATGCATAATCTGTGTTGTTCCTAATAATTTTCATACATGTTTTTTTTTACTTCTCAATCTATGAACTAAAGATTCTAAAAAACTAAGCCGCCAGAACGTGAAAATACTAGTGCAAATAAGGGAGGTGGGGTTACACCAACTTTCTGATCCAAATTAATTGCTCTTCTTTCTATCATGGTAAAATCCTCAATCCTATTTGTATTTGGGTTTCAAGTCTTCAACCTCAATTTTCCATGTTTTAACAACTTTAAGTAATTGAAAGCTATGTCTCAGCAAATGCTTGGCTAAACTGTTGCTCATTTTAAGATATTTTGGACCCCACCAATTAGCATGAATACCTTGGAACTGGAAAAATTTAGCCAGAAATAAAGAAATAACATCTTTTTCATATTCTAGATTACCTTTACGTATTCAATTTTGTAATGATAATATCTAATTTGGAATGGCTTGGCAGTTTTATTATAACAGCAACAGAACCTAAAATTTATATTTAAAAAGTAAAACTTCCCACTAAGAAGTAGTCGCATTTATTTATATTATAATGTAAAAGACTATTATCCTCTAATTTGCGGCCAGTGTGCATCTCGATTGTTCCACCACTAGTACATATATATTTCTAAAGTTTCCAATTTTCAAACCTGCAATACAAGCTCATTACTTTGATATAAATGCTACAACGAAAAGACAATCTTTCCTCCCTTCCTTATTATTCTCCTAATGTTTCACTCTAAATTCTCTATCTGCAAAAGTAATATTATTATTCTATTGTAAATTTGTAATTTCGACATTAACATAAAAGAAGTACACTGTGAATGACAACCACTGTAGTCTCTTATTTTCGAACCTTGCTCTAGATAACACTCCCTCTTTTCCTCAAAAAGAGTCGAATTTGAAAAAAAAGAAAAAGAAGAAAGAAAGAAAACATAATAATCTGTTTCACACAAAAGTCATTATTTTAAATAGAAAGTTGTATTAAATGAGAAAATGTCCTCTACGTGTCATTATAATTCCATTATCATGCCATAATTACTAAACAAACAAATTATTTATAGGGGTAAATATGGAATAAAATTTATTCTTAGTATTTGAAAATTTTGCCTATGGTAATCTTTTTGTGGAATAAAGGGAGTACTACAATTTTTATTATTTTTATCTTCCTATATGGCAAGTAATTGTGTCTTTTGTCAAATACAGTACAATGATGTCCTTCAACTAGTACATGGGATTGCAATATTTTGTTAATGCGTTCGATACTGTTAATGCTGGAAAGGTACTTTTCTTTTCTCTTGTTTTCGTTACTTTATACAAAGTTATTGTTCTTTTATTAACCTAAAATCACCTAAAACATACTAGGGAAAAGACAAACTTTAGCTAATTCAATACAATATTGGTAATTATTGTGAAAATCTAAGTGGACAGGTGCCCCATCATGAACTCCTTGTCTATGGTTGTACTCTTATGAAAATTAAACATGAACACGCCACTTGTTGCACTCATATCAACAAAAGCTTATAGTTATGACAAATAGTTATGTAAAATAGTGTAAATTGCTCAATATAATATGTATTTACTTATAAATATGCTGGATTAACTGGCTGAACAGTTGCAACATAACTATAAAACAAACAACACCAATACACTACACGAAAAAACCCACCTGCTTCAGAGAGACTGGGAAAGTAAGCTTTCCCGAGAGTTCCGGATTTCTAACAATTACTTTGCACATTTCCCTCCATGACCTGCAAACAGCTGCACAGGCAACAACGTGCTTGCGCGCAGGCCACGTACTCTCACTCGCCTCTAACCTCTTTATCACATCATGAAGTAACTCAGGCGGAAGATTAGCCCAACAGCTATTCTGGATGACTACAGATTGGTCATGCAACTCATGGACAGCACCATGAGATTTTCCCCTATGATGATGATGTCCAAGAAGCTTCACATCAAAACTCCTTCTAGATAAGCTCCCAAAACCATCTCTTACGTCACGTACTATACTGCGAAATGACATTTATTCCACCACGTCGACGCCGAGAAGAACTGTTATATGTTTGTAACGCACGACTGCATAAATAATACTCCACTAGAATTTTTTAAGTCAAACAATGACCAAAAATCAACCACTTCCACGAAACACAATAGCTGCAAATCCAACGAATATATTTGTTAAAATTTCTTCCACATAGCTTGATAGCTAAGGAAAAATAAAGACATGAAGAATGGAAAAGCACAAAGCAAGGAAAGAAGATTCTCATTAAAGAAGACCTCATATGGAGTACCTAAAGCACTCTGAAATTCCTCACTTTATTTAGAACAACTTTCCCGATTCTTAAGCCTCATTATGAAAGCATGAGTACTATTACGTCAAATCTCACTTTCGATTTTCATCAAAGTAAAAAGAACATAAAACAAAGCCAAGACTGTTCTAAACCATAAACAGAATGTAACAAGAAACTTTATTATCTTCAGCTCTTAAAAGCCAAAGATTGTTTGAATTATACATCTTTACCTAAAGCAATGAGAATCAACAAACAACAAAACATTTAAATATTTTTTCTACAAATTAGGAAAAACAAAGAAACCTCTATAAATTCAGATTATGTGAAAGAAAGAAGGCAAAGTAACTACTTAAATTTTCAAATTATGGAATCACCAGTAGTGAACATCTATCTGTTTTAGAGTTTTTATTTTTATTTTTTCCCCCATTTATCTCCATATAACAATTTTCTTGTTATTGTAAATTTGTAACCCTTCAACATTTCAAGAAGAACACCTGAAAGACTAAAGCTTTCCACATAATTCCAGACCTACAATCATCTACCAGCAGATAAAAACAGTAAGCTATAATTATCATCCACTATAACTTTTAATTATTAAAATTCCCAATTTTTCTTTCCCCACCAAGCCAAAGTTGAAATCCCACCAAACATATAGAAAACCTAATCGAGCCCAGAATTTCATAAATAATTTCAAGATTTTTTTTTTTGAAAGAGTTGCAAAGAAACTCTAGATAACCCTTTAAATCTAACATTTTCTGAGCAAGAGTGAAAAGTTTTAGAAGCATGAAAAAACAGAGAGCTTCAACCATTAAGAACAAACAGAAAAACACACAAATATATCAAATTAAGATGTAAGGGTCTAAAATTAACATGAATTGGAGAAAGAAAAGAAGGGATTTACACAACATAGAAGAAAGATTAAAGGGTTCTTATTCTTTTCTTCTAACTGATGTTAACGTTCCATGGATTAGTATTAGAGCAGAACAGAGAAGAACATGGCATCAAAGAGACCCCTTTTCTTCACTTAAGCTAACCAAAAAAGTTCTTCTTTCTCTCCTCTCAAGAGTTTGAATTTCCGAAAGTTTCTGTGTGTCTGAGCGGCCGGCGGATACGAAATCTTATTAAATTCGCCTCACGGGGTTTAATTTATGGAAAGTTTGCTTAGATTGTACTATTGTTTATTAAAAGTGGAGGGTTAGATATGGATTAACGGAATTCAATATTTTTAATTATAGAAATATCAATTTCTAAGATTAATTATTAATTTGGAAAAAATGTACTTATATTGCAACAAAATAATATTGGTTAATTTTTATTACAAATTAACATATTAATTAATTATTAATTTATTTATATTATTTTATAAATTATACTACTTCCACTATTTTAAATTAGATTAAAAGATAATTTGACTTTTTTGGCTTTCTGATCTATTTATTTTTTTTTACCTTTGACCGAAAAAAGGTGTCTCACTTCTGGCCTCAAACTTCATTATACGTAATAAAACGCATTTCTTCTTTCACTTAACCGATCAAAAGTGGCCAGATGGCTAAGGTATGTAACACAAATTTGGGGTCTGAAATTGTCTTTTAGTCTTAAAAATTGGCAAAAATAATTAATTTTAAATAAAATAATTAGTTTTAAAAATAAAATAAAATAATTAATTTTAAAATAAAATAATTAAAATAATAAAATTAAAATAAATATTTGGAATTAATGATTAATAATTAATCATTAACTTGTAAGATGATTATTTTATTTTTAATTTTAAAATTAATTATTAATCATTCCTGTTAAAAAATCATTAACTTGTAAAAAAATCATTTTTGCCACATAAAAAAAATTTGTTTTTGTTTTTAAAAATGAATTTTGTAAAACAAATTTTTAAAATAGAATTTTTCAAAAACAAAATTTTGTAAAATGGAAATTTTGTTTTAAAAAATATTTTTTAAAACAAAAACATAATTTTAAAAACATAATTTTGTAAAAAACAGATTTTTTTTACAAGTTAAAAACAAAAATTTAAAAACAGAATTTTGTAAAATGAATTTTGTAAAAACAAAATTACTTTTTACAAAATTCTGTTTTAAAATTTTTGTTTTTGTTTTTAAAATGTAATTTTTTTAAAACAAAATAAAATTCTATTTTAAAAAAATTTGTTTTAAAAAAATTATGTTTTTACAAAATTATGTTTTTAAAAATTACATTTTTGTTTTTAAAAACATAATTTTATTTTGTTATTAAAAAATTATGTTTTAAAAACTAAAAGAAAATTTTTTAACTTGTAAAATAAAATTACATTTTTAAAAAAATTCTATTTTTAAAATTTTGTTTTTACAAAATTTTGTTTTAAAAACAAAAAGCAGAATATTTTTTATGTGGCAAAATGATTTTTTACAAATAAATGATTTTTTAAACGGAATGATTAGTAATTAATTTTAAAATAAAAATAAAATAATCATTTTACAATGATTAATTATTAATTCCAACTATTTATTTTAATATTATTATTTTAATTATTTTATTTTAAATTAATTATTTTATTTTTATTTTAAAACTAATTATTTTATTTAAAATTAGTTATTTTAAAATTATTTATTTTATTTAAAATTAAATATTTTTGCTAATTTTAAAGACTAAAAGACAATTTACCCCAAAACTTGTATTTTTAAATGCCCACCACTTTCGACCTGCTAAAGAAAAATGTGCATTTTGTTACGTATAATGAAGTTTTAAATGTACTTTAAACGCTTTTTTTTCTTAAGTAAAAGTCAATAAAGGTGTAAAATTTGGGGTGCAAATTGTGTTTTAGTCTTTAAATTATAACATTTTTGACTTTTGAAAGCCAATTATATATATATATATATATATATATATATATATATATATATATATATATATACTAGCGATAACTTAGTGCTGAAGGCACGACATAATGAAAAAATATGTGCTGAAGGCACGCAGAATATGAAAATTAAATTAAAATTAGAAAAATATTACATTATACCATCACAACGATTAATACAAACTCAATCATCAATACATATCCAACCACCAAAACATCGAGCTAGTCGATACTAATTTCAAAAAAATTCAGCAGAGTTTCCTTTAAAAATAGATAACCAAAAAATTCTAAACATGTCTACAAAATTTATAATCATCAATACATATCCAAACCACAAAAAAAACATCATTCCATACTCAAAAATCATCATAACCACGTATAATTAGTTAACTTTACAAAAGACGGAATACAAAAAATACAAACATGCAGAAAATAAAGAAACAACATGTTGAGCATAAGACCCATTATTTTATAGCTTACACCAAGTAATCTTTACCGCTTACACCAAGTATCCTTCAATGTATACCTGAAAATATTTGAGATATAAAAATAATCGAAATATGTGAGTTAAAAATAAAAACAATCAGAAATCAAAACATAAGAACCCTTACTTTACCCTGAATTATCTAACAAACAAATGAGCTCACACATTTGTATGTAGTGGGGGGGGATGATTTAGATTGATATAAGTAAGAATTTAGAGAGATTGTAATAAATTATCAATTTATTTAAGAAAAAATATGAATGAATGTAGACTTACAATCAAATAAAGTATTCTTAGTACCATTTCAACAAAGGTTCATTTGCTTAATGATTTAACTCATAAATATGTATTGGTGGCAGTATAATGGAGTGCGAGTTTGATTTGTGAGTGTTTGATTGGTTATAATTATGTGTGTGTGTGTGTGTGTTTGCATGTATTGTGTGTGTTGTGTGTCTGCATGAGAAGTAGAGAAATATAGAGTCTTAGTCAGAGAAACTTTCACACCTAGACAATTGTTTGGTCAGTGATGGGTTAGTCATCGTCAAAGATAGACATGACGGTATTGGATTACATATCATTTAACTCTCTTAAATGTCTTCTTCATCCCTTCAAACCTTCTCTGCATCACTATCCTTAACGTCCTCGTATTAATACGAACGCACTTTGCCCAATGAGGAAAATGCACAACCACCTAAATTATTCACATAAATAATAAATTTAACACTATATATATTATAGGAATAATAAAGTTATTTAATTAGAGTTACCTGATTACGTCGGCCCCATCCACAAATGTCCATTGTATATACTCTATCATTCTCGTTGACAAATTCACTCAAATCCTACAAAGAATGAACCTCATTGTAAAATTAAAAGTTGAAATGTTGAAAAGATTACATAATTCAGTAGAAATAAACTTGTTTAAACTATACCATTTACTTGTCGTAAGAATATTACAACAAAACTTCTGGGTAAACAATATTTGTGGTGCAATTCAACCCATCTTCCGGAAGGAGGACAATAATACAATCCGAAGATGTGTGTTTTGTGTATGTGCTATTGCTGTGAAAGAGAGATAGATAGAGTGAGAACACAAATCCTAAGGGTCAAAATCATTAAATAAAACTATGTTAGAAATACATATGAATGAGATAATTAAAAAAAGAGTAAGAATGCCTGATCCAAAACTATTAATAAGGCATAGTCAAAATGTTAAAGAGTCAAAAATATATCCTGCAACCTGAGACAAATTATTACATAGAAGATAGTATTGATATATATTAAATCAAATTCTACCACTCTTTAACCAATAACCCCAAATCATTTATCTTAAATTCACTTTACCTTAGATGCAACCTACAGGAAATTTTCAAATCACATGTTTTTCTCTTCCTCCAGAAGAGTTTAACAACAAAATATATGATCCAGGTTTTAGTTCAATCACATGTTTTTCCCTTCCCTTCCTCCAAATCACTTTTCTGTTGTATTCTTTGATTCTAGTTTTCAAGAAAACATAGTAAATAATTTGGATAACATATCCTCTTTCTATTTTTAGGTTATAACTGAAAACAATTATTTTGAAAATGATAGTCAATACCCAAAGAACAAAAAACTAAAATTGGAGAACAACAAAAAGAGCATAGATCTATTCAATTTCCCACCAGTAAAATAAACTTTAATAGAATCAATTTCCTAGAACCAATTTTCAAATCACATCTTATTTCAGAAAGTAAAAGCAAAGTTTTAATTAGATCATTGCATTTGACACATATGATCCAAGTTACCCTTAAGCTCCTCAGTAACCAAACTACAAAAAAATCTAACTATATAATACAAACAGACAACTTCTGGTAAGAATCAAGTGTCATCATTTGAACCTCAACCATCTAGCAAGAGTCTGTTTCAAATAAATCATTAAGCATTTAACACAATATAGGTCTCCACATTTGATAAGGCATCAAAAAAACATGGTGAACTGTATGTACTACTAATAAATAAGTAAATGTCTAGAAGTAAAGTGGAAGGCTGGAAGCTCACTTAATGGAACCAAAAGGGTTGTCACCGAGTTGGAAGAAGGCTGAGGTTTTGCTAGAACACGTGCTTCTCGAATATGGTTCTGATCCTTCGCCTGCAAATTTAGATTATTTTATTAATTTTGCCCACAAATTCTGCTCTGTTTTCCTGTATTGTTAAGTTCTTGAACAAAAATGAGATGTACAATTGTCTTCAATCGACTAAACAAAAATGAAGTATGTTTTTAGCATGTTTACTACTCTTAAAATAGAATCTAGCATCTGTTTTGGTTGTCTTCATTTTTTCATGAATTGGTCAATCATGGTTACTTAGGTTTTAGCATGATAGTGAACGATCCAATTCTATCCACGGGTTGAGGGGATCCCAAATATAGGTGGTTGTTGCAGACTGATATTCAAAGGATTTACACCTACTACTTAGCTAATATGAACCAAAATGGTTAGCTAATATAAGCTTAGACTTTTAGAGGAATTTCTAACTATAATGAAAAATTATCATGGTTAGAGTCCTGCTCTAGATTCGTACAGGGAATTTTTTTCCCTCCCATTTTTACTATGTTCAAGTAGCATATTGAAATTCTTGATTAGGATCTAATTAATCAAAATTTGACATAGTTCCCATTGTTTTATTAATATGAGGAAAAAAAGTGATTCATTCTCTGAGATGCTACTCAACCATGGGCTTGAGTGGGCACTAACTATTTCAAAATTAGTAATGTAGTAGCAAAGTCCCGATAGGAATCATCAACATTGAACAAACATGAGACAGGGATTAAACAACAGACAAAAGGAAAGGTCATGATTACAGAGATTTTAGAAACCAAATATAAATTCAAAAAAAACATAATTCTTGAAATAAAATAATAGAGAATCAAAGGAATCCAAAAACTACATCCGAACTTCTGGCTTATTCGTTAGATTAAATCATAGCCACATAAATAAAAATATAAGAAATCTTGAGAAAACTTGCGTTAATTCATTATCAGTCTAAAATTTAATTGAAAATATACCATTAACTATCATTATCAGTAATGTAGCATTTGTTAGGGAGGGGGGTTGGAATTTTAAGACCCTTTATACAATGGAAACTTTCTTACAACATTAAAACTCCTAACATTAAGAACATTTACATATATTTGAATTAAGATTTGATCATCAAAATCCTAACACGATCTATGGCCTATTTAACATGGCTACAAAACAGTTCCTGTCATATTTGTAGAGACCCAATAAAAGAATTTCAAAAAAGAATCAGTGCTTTTATGAGTTCTGAGCTTGAGGGCCATTGAGGCTGGCTTAAGATGTGACAAATCCATGTACTGCATGATTGGTCCTGAAGGTGATCTTATAGATACCACCGAAGAGTAATGTCAACGTCTATCACTAAAAGGTCCTCTTCTATCCATGTTACAAAGTTTGTCTTCATCTTTTTTAGCAAGGTTTTGATATACCAACTCTTTTTACTAAAAGAATCACTTTTTTTTAAATCACTTTTATCCTGATTCACTTTAAATCACTTTTATCCCAAATCACTTTAAATCACTTAATTGTCTGTTCAAAGTAAAGTTTAACTCATAAAAGTAAAGTTTGAAATTTAAAATCACCTTACAGTGACCAAACGCACAAACATTACTGTAGCAAAAACTATAAACACTATAACTAAACATACCCTAAAACGCTTCCTTAACTGCAATGTAGATTATGGATACGAAATCTAGTGAGGCCAATTGAAAATAAACCACTCATTTCCCCTTCAGGATCTAATTTTGTTTAGTGAAATTCTCGAGTAGGATTGAAAGGTGTGCATATAGACCAACACAACTCAAATTTCTTTAAAATAAATTAATATAAATATTAAAACTTCATTTCTAGCTGCCTCACTTGAGTAAGAGAAGTAACTCTAATTAAGAAGAATAAATTTTTTTTTTAATCCATAACCTAAAAACTAAGGCATGTCCATGCTAAAAAAAAACATGCATGCAATCCAAATGTTTGTCTATTAACCTCTTTGAAACAATCAGTCATACATGACTCGATCACAATCAGCACCAGCCTAATTTAGCCGGCTAAATTAAAACGAACAGGAACACCAATATCACTCTTCAACCAGTTGTATATTCCATATAATTAGTTTATCTATCTTCAAAGCTATACAATTATGACCACAGTTTCAGCTTTATATTAGTTCTAATTTTAATCATTTTATTTTCGTCTATGAAAATATTTAAATTTTAAGTTATTGCTCCAAAAAAAGTCTTTTAAATTATGCACCATTTGTGCTGTGCAGGTAGAACTGAGCTGTTGTAGCAGTGAAACTGTTTACATTGGTTGTGGTGTTGGTTTTGGAGGTGACCAGCCATTGCCCATTGGCAGCTCTCAAATTACTTCAAAGAGTTAAATTATCTTGTACTCGAATGCCTAACGGAGCGCACCTTGTCCGATCGCTACTAAGCAATGAAGTTTGGTGGCGATGGTTTTGATCCTTGTAGTATGTTTCTGTTTATGTTTAATCAATGCTTTGTCAGTATGTTGGTTATTGATTTACACATTGGTGTGCAGTCATATAGAGAATGTTATGGGCTAACTGTTAATAGATCTCTAAATTTTAAATTTGGCATGCTTCTATGGTGCTCAAGATGGAGAAGTTTATCTGGCCTGCCCGAGTAACTAATACTCCCTCCGTCCCATAGTTATAGGTTAATTTTCCATTTTGGGATGTCCCAATATATAGGCTACTTACTATTTATAAAATTTAGTTGGTTCATTATTTTACTTTTATGCCCTTATAATAAATATTCAACCATTACTTTTTTTTTGAAGAACAACATTCAACGTCATTATTTTTATCACCACATTTAATGTTGTTGTATTTTCAATAAAAGAATTCAAATTTTAGGCTCAATAAATGAATTTGGAATAACATAAACGTTTTGTGATTGGTTGAAAGTTTATGTAGATTAAAAATTCCATCTTTGGTTAAAGTTCTATTTTAATGGTCTGTACACGTTGATCAATTAAGTTGAGAGTTTCAGTGTGATAAGTAAGGAGTAATTAACTTATTCATTAATTCCATATTAATGGGTATATGTGGAAAATTTCTGTTAAAAATTTCCACTTAAACTGATTTTCTTAAACTATGTGCCAAAAAAAATCAGCCTATAACTATGGGACGAAGGGAGTACTTAATCTAGCTCAAATGTCCCAACTATTTATGTACTCTTTCGCTGAGTAAACTGAAAGACTTTACATAGTATCTTTAGATATCATTTCTTCTGTAGTGCTATTTTTTTACTTGACTATCACTTGCATTAAAAGTGATAATAGTGACTATATGATAGAGTCTTAAGTTTCAAGTCATCCTTCTATTTGCAATTTTATTTAATGTTTTGTTTATGCTTGTCAACAATTTTTGCAGTTTCAGAGTGGATGCATTTGCTCCTACCTATGACTGTGGAAAGAGAGGTTTGCATAATCACCAATATAGGTGCAAGTAAGAAGCTAAAGATTTTAAATTACTGGGCATTAAGTAATGGCCCTCCTTCATAGGCTTGTCTATGTAATTCGTTTATTTCTTTGCAGCGAATACATTTGCTGCACAGAAGAAGGTTTTAGATTTAGCGAGCACACTTGGCATTAATATTAGTGTTGGTGTGGCTTTTCAAGTGGAGGTCACTAAAGCAGGTATAATTCATATGGAAAGATTCGGTAATAGCCTCAAATCTTTGGTCTTAAATGCTCTTAATAGCCTTTCATCTGATTCGGTAAGAAGCTCAAGTTGTTTGGTAAAAGACAATCATACCTCTTAGTGCTTCTAAATCAGGATAACTAACCAGGAGTAATAGTAGCACACTTTACAGCAATATTGTACCTGCAGAACACAAAAGGTTAAAGCGATCATATATACAACATTCAACCAAACTAAAGTATATTAGGGAAAAATGTAAGAATTTGCCTAGCTGCAAAGATAATATGATTACACGTATAAGCATTACCCTCACTTATATTTTGTTCGCCTTTGATTCATTTGTATTTTATAAAATAATCCTGGAATTTTAGTTTCTTCTCTTATGATATGAATAAGAACACAATGACACTCGATATGGTGAAATGGTGTCATTCTAATAACAACTCCACTTATATTTTTATAAATAATATAATAACAACAACGAAAAATATAATTGGGCTAGATGACTTATTCCCATCCATTTCTGCTATCTTATGGAAATTGGGCTAGATGACTTTAAGCCAGAACTAACTTATAATGAGGTGAGAACATCATTCCCATCCATTCCTGCTATCCAAATGAGGCCTCATGTCCTGCTATTACACCATATAAAGGCCCTTCACTCCAATACAATTGGGATAGATGACAGTTCATGAGGATAATTAACTTCACTGGATAAATTTTACATAGTTACCACCCACTAACAGGTTTCAATGTCCATAAGCATCTCGTGGTTTCCTTTCCAGTCTCTAGTAAAGGATAAGGATAGACGGGAAAAGGAAGTGAAAAATAACAGACTTATCTTACTATCATTGTAAGATACTTAATTATTGACACAGTTTTAATGATCAAAGATGAGAATGAAAAGAAAAAAGCGTACACAATTACGAGAAAGCAATATAATAACTACAGTTACACAAGCTATACACTCATAGGATGCAGTTAGCCCAAGAATTTTCAGGTGGCTAGCATTACCTATAAGGCTAAAACAATCGAATAAATAGTCAATAACCAAAAATATCAACTCATCACACAAAAAGCATATGTACAATAATTAATTGTAAACAAAACACCTATGTAGGAAATCAAAAGTAAGTAATAATTATGCAATTTAAAATAATAATAAATGGACTTACTTCAGAGTAGCTTCAACACTTTCTACAGTAACTCTATCATTAGTGGCATCACGATTTAACAAGCCTATGTCAAAATACTTTATATCTAAATCCACATGCGAAAATATAAGCTGCATCAACATTCAATCCAAGCAAAAACAAATCAATACAATCATATAAAATCCGATGGAAATACTTCACAAAAATGAAAATAAGTGGAAGTTCAAACCTTCTCTTTAATCATTGTCCATATGATCCTCGTCATCTCATCGCCTATAAATCAAAAAAGCAAAGACAATGATGAAGTCATAAAACATAAATATACATGTATACATATATCGGTTGTCACCGAACATAATAAAATGAAATTATCGTCCATCTCGACGATAGGATTGTCAACTTTGACTTTAGCTATGACGGTGGTGGCCGAAACGAAGCAGTGAACGGAGGCGTTTGGAAAAACTAGTGGAAACTGAAAGGCGGTTCTTGGAGGAGACTCCATTGAAGATCAGGTTGTTTTTATATATATCATATATATCAAAATTATATCATATATTTGGTTCACTACTGAAGAAAATGTGAGGAAATAAATAACATATGCTTGACTATGTTTACTTACTCAAAATAACAACTAGTTTGCTAATATTGTTACAAGATAGTTTTGAAAATGTACCATGGCTTTGTAATAGTAATGGAGGCTTTTCCTCCTTACTAAGCTGATACTTCGGGTTGCTCGGTGGATAAAAGTAAGCATAGGACGTTTGACCAGTAATAACTGTTGGAAATTCAATGAACTCTGGCATGCTAAAGTATGATTTGTCTCACTGATTGTCAGAAGAAGAACACCATATAATCTGCAAGTCAACTACCTTGGACTTCTGATCATCTAAAGTCACCTGCTAACACAGAATAGACTAAATAAAAATGATAGGAGAATAGTTACTTACTACCAGTGAAGTCCTTACAAGAAAGGGAAAACAGAATAACTGTCCCAAAATACCTTTGCTAATGATGATGGATGGATTACAGATGCACCCTTAATGTATACCAAAAAAATACCAAAAAAATTTAGACCGCCTGAAATCTAGGCATGATAAACCTATTGAATCTATCAAAGCTTTTAAATCTATCACACTTGAAAGGCAATTAAACCTATTAAAGAAGTTAAAGAAAATACTTCAACCCACAATGTTGGCGATATATGTGAAAGGGATGTCAACATTTAATAAATAGTTCTGAACTTCATTTATAATGGCAAGATAAGATTTCCCATTTTTCCTGCATAACATCATTACAAAACATAGTACGTACTCACATAAAGAGTGGGTAAACAGTAAGCAGAAGTTCTATGTCTCAAGGAAACTCTTATGCCAACAATATAAGAGGACATTGAAGAACATTCAGTCCAAGGTGATTCTTCCACGTTTCAATTATTTATTCCACCTATTTATCTCCTTTGAATATGATCACATTCATGTAACTCATTTATGGCTGTTTGGGTCAAAAGAATAACCCAAGAACCATAGTTGTCAAAATCGTACGATACGCAATACATATGTACGATTCGACACGAAACAGGAGAGAATTAATTCATAATCGTAGCATAATCGATCTTTGTATAAGAATCGTACGAATCACAGCTGAAATTTGTTATGATCGATACTCCATTGATACAGAAATACGGGTAAAAAAAGCCCAAATAAAAAAATTTGTTACGATTCCTATAGCCAACAATCGCGAATTCAAAGCGGGTTTCAAACCCATTTTCAGATCATTAAAAATACCTTCAAATTAGTCCCAGGAACTTCAGTCAACTTCTTTGATTAGCCCCAAAAGTGAGTTACGTGTGCGACCCATATCTTCCATCATAATCTTTGACTCTCTATCGGTGTCAATCATCATCGGAGACTCTTTAGCTTCAGAATTAGTCCCAGAAACTTCAGTCAACTTCTTTGATTAGCCCCAAAAGTGAGTTACGTGTGCGACCCATAGCTTCCTGTGAGATTGTCATCCGTCCGTTTCTCATTATCATTGGTCAAAAATATATACAATACATATGCAATATTCTAGAATATTCTAGACAATATTCTAGACAATATTTTAGGCAATATCCTAGCCTACAATACAGGAAGATATACATGAGTATGATCTACATAATAAAAATAATATATATACAAAGATTACTTCACATAATCTAATACACCCCCGCAGTCGAAACGGGAGGTTGTCGGACGCTTAGACTGTCTCGAAAATCATCAAATAGTACGCGTGGAAGTCCTTTGGTGAAGATGTCGGCAATCTGATAACGGGACGGAACATGGAGGACACGAACTTCTCCACGATAAACTTTCTCACGAACAAAGTGAATGTCCATTTCAATATGTTTAGTTCGCTGATGTTGAACAGGATTACCTGAGAGATATATCGCACTAACATTATCACAATAGAACAGTGTGGCCTTGTTGACCGGATAATGAAGCTCCAATAAAAATTCCAGATCCAACAAGACTCGGAGACAACATTAGTAACTCCCCTGTATTCCGCTTCAGCACTAGAGCGAGACAAAGTGGGTTGTCTCTTAGAGGACCAGGAAATTAGGTTGTCGCCGATAAAAATACAGTAGCCGGAGGTGGAACGTCTTGTGTCTGGGCATCCACCCCAATCTGCATCTGTGTATGAGACAAGTGTGTTGACAGGAGATTTATAGAGATGTAAGCCAAAGTCGAGGCTACCTTGTATGTAGCGTACAATGCGCTTAAGAGCATTCATGTGCTCCTCTTTCGGGTCATGCATATGAAGGCAAACTTGTTGCACGGCGTAGGAAATGTCAGGTCTGGTGAATGTGAGATATTGAAGTGCACCAGCTAAACTCCGATAATGAGAGGGATCCTCGTAGGAAGGACCCGCAATTGCTCCTAACTTTTGCTTAGTGTCAACTGGTGTGGGACATGGCTTGCATGAAGATATACCAGCTCGAGCAATAATATCCTTCGCATACTTTCTTTGAGAAAGGAAAAGACAATCTGCATGACGAGTGACTGCAATTCCCAAAAAATAGCTCAGAGAACCTAAGTCTTTCACAGCAAACTCAGAGGCAAGGAGAGACATAATAGACTTTCGAAGAGCATCTGAAGAGGCAGTAAGTATAATGTCATCAACATAGAGTAGAATATACGCAATGTCTTTGCCATGATGATAAATGAAGAGAGAATGATCACATTTGTTGTGATAAAAACCAATAGTGGCAACATAATCTGTAAACCGCTGGTACCAAGCACGGGGTGCTTGCTTAAGGCCGTAAAGAGATTTCTTTAGCAAACAGACATAATCTGGATGAGTATGATCTTTGAATCCCATAGGTTGATGAATATATACTATTTCATTGAGATGGCCATGTAAGAAAGCATTCTTGACATCTAGTTGATGAATAGGCCAAGATTTAGACAAATAAATGCTCAATACAGTTCGAATGATAGCCGGTTTAACCACCGAGCTAAAAGTCTCCTCACAATCAACTCCAATCTGCTGAGACCTGCCATCACCAACAAGACGGGCTTTGTGCCGCTCAAAAGAACCATCAGATTTCATTTTATGCCGAAAAATCCACATAGAACGAATTATATTCACATTAGGTGGATGGGGTACTAACTCCCACGTCTTATTTTTAATTAGAGCATTATATTCATCCAACATGGTTGATTTCCAATTAAGGTCATTGAGAGCACTCACTGGGTTTCGTGGTAAAGGTGAAACAGATGGGGTAGTGGTAGCACTCAAGTTGAATTGGCGTTGAGGCTTAAAGATCCCATGTTGTCTACGAGTGGCCATACGTTGGGATGGTGGATTCGGTTGAGGCTGTGGTCTTGCATGTGTTGTTGGGCTCGGTGGAAGGGGGGCAGTTGGAGAACGGGCCTGCGGGTGAGGAGAGGAAGAGTGTGGGGTTTGTTGTTGGTCATGTTGTGATGACTGGGCCGATTGAGGAGATTGGGCTGGTGAGAGAATAGGTTGTGGGGCTTGAGGCATATGCGGAGTAGGCTGATTTTGTATGTAGTGTAGTATGAGTGGTGAAATTCTAGAATCCAAAAAATCATACGAGGTGGTTGAGGGAGTATGTAATTTGGAGAATGGGAATTGAGTCTCATCGAAAATTACATGCCTTGAAATGATTATTTTTCTGCTAGACAAGTCATAGCATTTATAGCCTCGATGATTAGGAGGATAGCCCAAAAAGACACAAGGTGTAGAACAGGCTTGCAATTTGTTAATGGTAGGGGAAGGAAAGAGAGGTTAACATAGACACCCAAATACCCGAAGGTGAGAGTAAGATGGATTTTTCTGATATAGAATTTGAGTGGGAGAGTTGTACCCTAATACCTTATTTGGAAGAATGTTGAGGAGGTAAGTTGCTAGTTGTAAGGCATGATGCCAAAAAGATGGAGGCATGGAAGAATGGGCAAGCAATGTACGAATGATATTATTAATGGACTTTATTTTCCGTTCCGCTTTACCATTTTGAGGTGAAGTATGAGGGCAAAAAAGCCAAAATTACATGCCATTTGATTCACATAATTTTCTAAATGGACCATTATCAAACTCCCGCCCATTATCACATTGAAAGTTTTTGATTTTCCTTTCAAATTGTGTTCGTATGAATGCTTGAAAAGAGTGACAGATGGAGTAAACCTGTGACTTGTGTGAGATTGGAAAAGTCCATAAAAAATTACTGTAATTGTCAAGAAAGAATACATAATAACGGTGCCCACATGAACTTAAAACGGGAGATGTCCATAAATCACTGTGAACAATATCAAAAGGTATAGTAGTAAAAGATAAAGAGTCACGAAATGGCAACTTAATGTGCTTCCCAAGGGGACAAGAATGACAAAAAGAGTTACGGGCCTTATTACATTTAATGAAATTGCTACTACAAAGAGAGGGAAGAATAGTATCTCCCGGATGACCTAGGCGAGAATGCCATAAACTAGGAGAAACAACAGCAAAAGCAGAGGGTGTTGTGGCCCGATTTTTAGTGGTGATAGGATAGAGTTCTCCCGAGCTCTCACAACGCATTAGACGCCTCCCCGTTTGTAAATCCTTCACAGAAAATCCAAACGGATCAAACTCAACTGAAACCATATTATCAGTAGTGAATTTTCGAACAGAAATAAGATTTTTGATGAGGTTTGGAGCATGGAGTACGTTGGTTAGGTTTAAAGGGGGATTAGGAGGGTGAAGGGAGGTACTACCATAACCATGAATTGGAATTGTGCTACCATTACCAACAATAATACCATGATTTTTGCTCAAATTAAAATACGAAGTGAGAGTACCTTGATTTGCCGTCATGTGAGAGGTAGCACCGGTGTCCATGTACCAATGTTCATCTGGTTGAGAGATAGAGAGAGTGTGCATTGCGGCGTCGATGTCCGTGGGAGCATAGTTAACACTTGGAGGAGCGGCTGACATTTGATATGCTTGTTGTGGCCTTGGTCCAAGCACCCCTGCTTGTCTTGGTTGACGTTGCTGCCACGGTGATGTCGGGTATGGGCAGGGCGGTGTTGCCCACTTGTACCGTGGCGTCGAAGCGGCCCAAGGAGGGTATCGCCACCATCTTGGGCGGAACCACTTATTCTTTGTTGTGGGATGCCACGCCCCCCACTGCGGCCTCCACGACCACGATTGTTGAAGCCTCTACCGCGGTTATTTCCCTTCTTGCCGCGCGATTGGCGTTTGTTTTATTGTCTTGAAGAACCACCTTATCGAAGCGGTGGATCTGTGGCTGATAGTAGTATCATCCGCCGGTGGTTGAGGAGCCACAATTAGGGCAGTGCTTGACTCTCGTGCTGCGCGCTTCACCATGCTTGTTTCCTCTAAAACGAGCATTGAACGAGCCTTAGAGAAAGGAGGAAGCGGATCGCTGTGTTGAATCAAAGTAGAGACTCCACCATAGGCATCGTTCAGCCCAGCGACCATCTGAAGAACCAATCTTTGGTTCGAGACCGGCGCCCCAACATTCTTGAGTTGATCGGCAAGCAGCTTCAGCCTTTGACAATATGTACTCACGTTGGAAAAATTGTCCAGGTGAGTATGAGTGAATTGATTTTCGAGATGAACGACTCTCGAATGTTTGTTGTCATGGAACAAATCCGCCAAACAGTTCCAAGCATCCATGGCCGTGTCATCAAGTTCAAGAATAGTATGGAGGAGATCATTAGAAATTGTCCCATAAATCCATTGCAAAAAAATAGCATCAAGTCGAGACCAAAGGTCGATATCGATCTCCTTGATCGAAGAAGATGAGGGCTTGGCCGTGTTAGTGGTGGAAGGAGGGAGGATGTGATCTAATACTTGATAAGCACGCGCATGGATTTTGAATAGGGCAGCCCACAAATTGTATTGAGAGTTTTCCATATCTAACGTGATAGGTATGAAGTTCTTCACGTTGTTGACAGCTAAAGCCGGATGAAACTTCGCTGACTCGGACATGGTGGAGGATGGCAGTGGTTGCTCAGCCATAATGAGCAGAGAAGAGAGGCTGCAAGGAGGGAGGTGGACGGTTACACAAAAGAGGTAGAGAGAAAATAGACCCTAGGCTTTGATACCATGTGAGAATGTCATCCGTCCGTTTCTTATTAGCATTAGTCAAAAATATATACAATACATATGCAATATTCTAGACAATATTCTAGACAATATTTTAGGCAATATCCTAGGCTACAATACAGGAAGATATACATGAGTATGATCTACATAATAAAAATAATATATATACAAAGATTACTTTACATAATCTAATACTTCCATCATAATCTTCGACTCTCTATCGGTGTCAATCATCATCGGCGACTCTTTAGCTTCAGTCGGAATTGTTACGTGTTTCGTTTTGAATTCATGTCCAACTAAAGTCATACAGGATTGTGGCCTCACAGTAGGTATTTGATGTAGTAAAGATGAGGAATAAGAGGTGTGTGTATGAGTTTGAAATTTGAATTACGAGTACTGAGAGAGAGAGCTGACGTGTGTACTTTCGGATGGGACACTTATCTTTTTTTCTCTCTGCTGCATTTTATTATTATATATATATATATATATATATATATATATATATATAATTCAAAATAAGATAATTCATATAATGCTATAAAACTATAAATCTTTAAATAATTAGTATTTTTAGATAGTTTATAATATATAAATAGATCTCACATTCATGTGAGATGATTTTAATAAAATATTATATTTTATTTGTGAAAACATCAATTTCTTTTATAATATTTATTATTGTATTAACTTAAATTAAAGAAATTCATATTAATTTTGAGTACAAAAATATCTAAAATTAACATAAAAAAAATTAATAATAGTCTTATACTTTAAAATGAAAGTAGTATTATATTTAATCATAATAAAAAATATATATTTGTCATAATATATAAAAGAATTCTTGATACTGACTACTATAATTATTATTTTTAAAGTTTTGAGCCTAATCTATAACAATATATAACAAAACAAATATTGAGTGATTTTGGTTGGTCTTGAGTTAGTTTAAGGCCCTGTTCTGGAACAACTTATAAGTTGATTAAACCAATTTATAAGTTGATTTTTAATATAAAGTGTTTGTCAGTCACTTATTTTTTAATTTATAAGTTGAGTTTTAAGTCAAAAAAATAAGTAACTATTTGTGACTTATTTAAAAATGATTTATAAGTTATTTTAAAATAAGTTAGTTTGACCAAATATAATGTTTATTTTACTCCTCTTCTATTTTGTCCCTCTTTTTATTAATATTTTTTAGTAATCTTTACATTTATTTTAACTTATAAGTCATTTTGAGTCGAACACCTTCATAATTTGTTTTAACTTAATTTCTAACTTATAAGTCAAATTGATGCCAAACGCTTTTACTTATAAGTCACAACTTAAAATAATTTATAAATCAACATATATTTTAACTTATAAGTCATTTTAAAATAAGTCATTCCCGAACATGCTATAATTTTAGTGACTCAATAACTCAAAAGGCTTTAGTGATTTATTTTTTATTTTTACGTCTTTTAGGTCATAAATTTTTGTATTCACACTTAAAAACTCAAAAATTATGTCACAAATTTTAATATATATTTATTATTAAAGATACAATGTTTTTTTTTGTCACGTAAAGATAAAAAAATAAATAAAAAATAAATAAAAAACTTTTGAACTATTAAGTCACTAAATTTAAACTGTTAAATTAAATCAAATAAATATTATTTAAAAATATTATATATAAAATATATTTAATAAGTCGTTTTTAAGCTTACTCGTAATTTCATGGCAATTTAATCGGCTGATATATGCTTGAGTAGGGCTGTAAATGGTAATCGGAAAATTCGTATTCGTCCGCATCCGTATTCGAAAAAAAGCGGATATTATTCGTATTCGAAAAAAACAGATATATCTGTATTCGGTTTAAAGGTATCCGTAAATAAACGGATACGAATACGGATATAGGTGTATTCGTATTCGATTAACATCCGTCCGTAAATATATCCGGCGAATACGGATATCCAAAATTCGATATCCTAATCAAGTATCCTAATAACTTATATATATATATATATATATATATATATATATATATATATATATATATATATATATACACACACACACATATATATATTAATAACTTACATTCATTAATTAATCACTTACATACATTCATTTTTCTCCCTTTATGATTAGGATGTTTAATTAATATGTATGGTTTAAATATTAAATTGTGTTTAATTAATATGTATGATTTAAACTTTATTTTTTTTTCGTAAATATTTTGAATGAATTTTATATTAGGTTACTGATAAACGAATTCGGATATTCGGATATCCGAATAATTTGTCTATTCAGATAAAATAAATGGTAATGGATATTATCCGTATTCGAATATTTTTCCGAATACCGGATATGGATAATATTTTTAAAATCTATCGAATACCGGATACGGATACAGATAACGGATTGATTTTTCGGATACGGATACGGATACGGATATAACTGTATCCGTATCGGTTTAATACCGTTTACACCCCTAGGCTTGAGATGGTGATTGTTTGGTTACAATGTCAATTATAGCCGCCTGCGGAATCCAATTAAAGATAAATGTGTGGCCTCTGGTATTACACCAAGTGTCTCATCTCTACTTACTTGAAAATTAAAAGGGTCTCAAACAATTTAAATAACTCACAGTTTAAACTATTACCAAAAATTTAGGTGGAAGTGCATATATATATATATATATATATATATATATATATAGAGAGAGAGAGAGAGAGAGAGAGAGAGAGAATGCTGTATTATATAAAAATTTCAGTTTCATAATTTTTTTTTTAGTTGTTCTAAAAAAAAGCAAAAAAAAAAAATCCAGATTTTGGTAAAGTCAGGATCCTCGACGGGATCCGAATCAGATATATATATATATATATATATATATATATATATATATATCTGCTTTCTAAACAAATCTCTAAAAAGCGAACCGTCATTATAAAGATAAAAAACTAATTTTGACGGAAAAAACGTCATTATCTCTCGTTCATTTTGGTTCATTTCCCTCCAGGTTAGTTGGAGAGAGAACTATATATATATATATATATATATATATATATATATATATATATATATATATATATATATGATTATTCATAAAGATGTCTTTCCTTCGTCCCAAAGATAAAAGTCTTGGTGAACTTTTTAAGAAGATGAATGAAATGACAAAATTGTCCATAATAATATTTCATTAATCATTTCCAATGTAAGTGAGAGAGTGACTTTCTAACTTTTCAATTCAAAATATTTTAAACACATAACTAATTATACTTATTAAATATGGAGAGAGAATTAGAATAAAAAAAGTATGAGATATTTAATGTTAAGGGTATAATAGGTAAAATTGTGTAAAAGTTTGGTTATTAAAGGAAAGTGGACATTTAACATGGGACTACCCAAAATAGTAATAAAGACTTTTATCCTGAGACGGATAGAATATTTGTTATGAATCAAAAAAGGATAAAAATTATCTCTACCATACAATTCAATTATGAAGGGCTGTGATTAAAAACCATAACTCTCGTCCCCTTGCCAGTATAACTACCGGACACGATTAATATTTTATTTGGACAATTATAGCAAACAAAAACGCAGCAAAAAGATGGCTTTATATAATATGTCCACTAGAATAACTAGCGGATGAAATGTTTAAAGTTTATTGCAGAAGGGACTTCCAAATCAAACAAGGATAAGTACACATGCATCAACCCTGACTTCCAAACCACACAAGAAAAAGTACACATGCATCTAGGACCGAGCAAAAAACGGATATAACCGAATAACCGAAGCGAATCGAATTTTTTTAACCAAAATTTCTTAATAATTCGGTTATTTTTTGTAATTCGATTATATCCGAATTCTTATTCGATATTCGGTTCTGATTATTAAAATCATCCTATTCGGTTACCCGAACATATTCATTAAAAAAAGAAATTTAATATTTGTAAGATGGGCTTGTAAGTCAAATAAGCTTTTTAATTTGGACTAGCCAATTCCTAATTCCATGGCCCATGTTGGGGAAAAATAGATCCACAATTCCATCTTAGTTCCATGCCCAATTCCTAATTCCATGGCAATTTTTTGGGGGAAAAAAGCAGATCTCATATCCCTAATTCCATCTCACTATCTCAGTTCCTCTCTACGACATGTTTGCGGCTTCTTCACCCCTCTCGATCTCTCATCTCTCCTCCGGCACCTTCGCCCCTTCCTTCTCTTCCTCGGTTCCTCCCGCTCTCCACTAATCACAAGCACTGAACACTCATATCTCAGATTTCACCACTATTTCACCACTAGTATCCCCCGATTTCAGCCCCAAAATATCGATGATGAAGGCTTATAATATCCACCGCTTCGATAAATCCACTCTCGTCTCTCGCAGTACGGACAAACGATGGATTTGGAGTGCCTTTGAGGACTCAACGTGGGTAAAAATCATAGATCTGTTATTGGTTCCTCTTCTTATTTTCTGTTTTAAACAGGCTCTCTCCGTAGAGACTGTCTGGAATTGGATTTGCTTGTAATATTGTAATGTTGTGGTGTTTTCTGTTCAAAGTAGTTCACGTTTGTTACTAAGATGTATGAAACCATGAATTAAATGGCTTCTAAGAAGCAGTTGCCTCTTTCTTTTGTAAAGTTTTAGTGTAGAAATATCCTTCTGTATCTAATTAATTTGTTATCCCAGCCCAGATTTTGTTACTTGCTTTTGTTTTAATGGAATCTTTTTTGGG
Source organism: Panax quinquefolius (assembly GCA_020205615.1). Classification (NCBI taxonomy): domain Eukaryota; kingdom Viridiplantae; phylum Streptophyta; class Magnoliopsida; order Apiales; family Araliaceae; genus Panax; species Panax quinquefolius. The sequence continues at coordinate 68,382,007 of CM035156.1, read as the reverse complement.
TGTTATTTTTGATAGCATTGTTCGGTTATTACCCGAAATACCGAATTTATAATTCGGTATTCGATTATTTGGTTATTATCAAAATTCGGTTATTAGTTCGGATATTAAAAATATGAATATTTCGGTATTCGATTATAACCGAATAGTTTATTTGGTTCAATTATAACCGAATGATCAGTCCTATATGCATCAACCTTTTGGCCATGTCCTCAGTCTCAATACTAAAAGAACTCTAAATAATAACTAAATTATTATATTTGGGTTTAATTTCCAATGGACAATTCCCTCCAGATGAAAAAGAAAAGTAGCTACTATATGTATACATCACAGTACTCTCACATTTGATGCATTTTAAGTATTCAATATAGTTGTTGCTTTCATGGCTTCCAATAATAATAATAATGTTGTTTCGCTGACTTCCAAATCACATAAGGAATGTTTGCACACATTTATGTTTAATAATGTTGCAATTCCAAATCCGAGCCACAAAGGCTCTCATGCTCTGAAAGACCTCTTAATTGATCTCGCACATATGCAGCAGAAGTTCCAGCTTGAACCATATCCCCACAGAACTGGCACATTACTAGGCATAATGGGCAGTCCGAGGATTGGTCTTTCACTTAGCGGAGGAAAAGAAAAGAAGAATGGTATGAGAAAAGTGCATAAAATGCAATAAATCTGCAGCAATTTCTTATGAGAACAGAATATTAAAAGACATTCGATTGAAAATTTAACTGCAAAAAAGAAAGAACTGTGTTAAATGTTATGTATGAGATTCTATTAGGAACTGCAACTGAGGAAAGAAAGTCAAAATATCAATCTTGACAGCCAATAATTTTTAGGTTTTAGGTCCATAATGTTTATCATATGCAGTACTAACAATGGAAAGTTCACAGGTAAAGGCCAAAATCAGAGGCATTAGAACAGTAACAAGACAACAGACAACACAGATTAACAATGCAGCAATAGACACTATATTTAGCAACAATGATTGATACCGACTTGGACACCTAGATCAAAAAAACAAATGAAAGGCCCATTCAAACATGCTACAAAACAAACCTCTAGAAACCAATCTGTTAGCAGCTCGCCAACAATTATAATCCAAAGGAGGTCAAGTCTAAACCTTTTTGAAACAAGACAACACAACTACATATTAGGAACCCAAGAACTATGAACAATCCAAATATTACACAAAACAACATCATTCTCATTGGCATTTTTGCTAAAGATACAATTTCATTCATACAAATTTAAGAAAAATAATAGATAAATAAATAATAAATAAATAAATTAAATAACAAATGTATAAATTAATGATATAAATAAACAAATAATAACATAATTTCATTTATACAAATTTAAGAAAAATAATAGATATTGTAAAACCAACCTTAAACGTGTAACATGTCCAATTAATCACTAATTCAACTCATGCTAAAAGGTGTCATCAATCAATTGACACGAGAACGAGTAGAAAGAATTCTGATCACAAACTCTATAGGGGTCAGCCACACTCCTATCATTTCCTCCCCCAATTTGAGTTTCAGTCTTTCCTTTTATCAAAAACTATAAATCTTGTGGTTGAAATAAGTAAATAGATAAATCCATTCCTGGAAAATACCAACTAATTCTAATTAGAAGTAAACAAATGGTACTTAAAACAATGAGTTCTTATAAGGCCTAAATATTCCTGGGCATTAATAACTCTAATTGAAAACTGGTACATATATTCTTTTTATAAGCTAAATTAATTTGCAATTAATGCAATTGATCAGACACATGCATACACTTGTTAAGGAACTTACTACTTTAAGCTCAAACTTCATGCAATTATAAGCTGACATTACAAATACATGGGGGAAAGGATAAATCTCCACAAAAGTAACAAAACCCCAAATCCCCCAATCCACCACTAGAAGTTATAAATGATCAAAACCCATAAAGATAAAGACACCGTAACATTCTAAGGAAAAATTTAATTATAAAAAGGAATGACCAAAACCTAGAAGAAAAACCTTAAAAAGATTAAAACCCACTTATAGAAACAGACTCTTGTCAAACTTGATAAAAGTAAAATGTTTCAAAATAAACCAAAATTTAGTACCTAAAGGAAACAAAGCTAAACAACAAACGAAAAAAAGAAAAACAATAGTATTTACTTGTGGTAGCAGGAAGAGGAATGGATGTCTGGTGGGGAGAAGTGGTAAATGCCAATTTATCAAAACTGTTAACGCCAAGATCTTCTGCTACGTCCCAATTACGTAAGACGTCCTAATCCTCAGTCGACGTCGAAATTTTTTGAGTGTCCTTTTTAGTTACTTGTTCTTTGGTGTTCTCATGTTAATGTGAGATTTTTTGAAAAAACAAGTGAAAAAGGTCAAGCATGTATAATGTCGATGATTGACTTTAAGAGTCGCCAATTGTGTGTATTTAACTAGTTGCACCAACTTGACCAAAAAAAAGGTTTGCACATTGACCCGATGATTCGACACTTCGCTAAATGGATCTACGTGAAATGAGATTCATTTTGGTCAGGGGCTTGATTATGCGGAGGGAAGGTGTTAGGCACCTCTCGACATCAGTGTTACCACGGTGACCGCCACTTTTCAAAAAAATTATTATATGAATGTGTGTGTGTGTGTGTGTGTGTGTGGATCAATGTGCAATTATTTGAAAGTAGTGCGAGGCCTCGTTCGCACCTATATACACAAGGTTTGAATTTTATAGGAAAATTCAATTTTAACCAAGATATAGAAATGAAGTTTTGTAAAAGTGGTTTTTCAAACCCTGTGCTCAATAGAAATTGAGACCTTTTCATACTTCCATTTTATTGTTAAATGTCCCAACTTGTTTGCTTTTATTTTTAGAGATCTGAAGCATTCTCGAAAAAATAATATCTGTGATCTTAGAACTCCTCATGGGCATGATGACCATCCAGGAAATTCGACATTGTAAAATAATATACAGTACAACTTCTGATAGAAGAATGTCCATCATGGGAACCAGAATCTAGATTCGATGGCCCGAACCTATGATCACATGATTCCTAGGCTCACGTGATCTTGCTGCAATTTGTATGGAAAGCGATGGCGATTATATATATATATATAAATATATATATATATATATATATATATATATATATATATATATATATATATATATATATATATATGACATGACCAACCACCAAAAGACAACTCCATATATAAAGGATCAAAATGTAAATAAAGCGAAAATGCTATCAATCGCCACAAGCCATAAGTAAACTCCAGCGGGGACAAAATGTAAATAAAAGTATAAAAAATATATATATATATACTATAAGGAAACTTCAGTTCTATATAAAATTTAAATATATATATATACAATATATATATATAAAAGCGATAAATATATAGAATGTGAATCCAAGCTCATCGGATATATCGACAACAATTATATATATATATATATATATATAAAAAAGCAATTAAACGCTCGAATCAAAATCTAGGCTCAATCGAGGCATAACTCGATAATGTTAGTCCATATATATGAAATATATATATATATATATATATATATATATGAGGAAATGAAAACCACGGATAGAAGTCAAGGCAAACACCTGTAACCACGACTCTCGATGTGTATAATAATGTGTGCTATATGAGAAGAAGGCTTTATAAAATATAAGAAGGCTTACGGTGAAATGCCCAAAGTAGACTTCTATGACTTTAAATGGATAAACACTCGGCTCATGGGATAAAAGATAGCTATATGTGAGCTAACTAGTGTTTAAAGAAGAAAAACACTTCAAAAGATGTGTATCAGTAGTAAAATGGGCGGGGCTTCCTCGCTTTTTCCTTCCTCTCCTTTCTTCAAATGGTGACCCCCCCGACCTATATTTATAGGCCGATGGCCAGGTAGTACACTGCGGCGACAGCATGATTGTACTGTGGTACGGTCGTCGTGGTGGATCCGAGCCTCGCATGATCCCGTCGTCTCGTAAATGCGTGCACTGCGTGCCTTTGTAATGTCCTTTCGAACTTGCGAACTTCAATCAGAGCATCCGAGCGAGGTATATCGACCTTCTTGGATCGCTTGTGTCGAGAGTTACGTGATGACATGGATTAGAGGTTATCTGAAGTCGGGAAGAGGGTTACATGCCCATGGTCTTCAAGCTTCAAATTCTATCAAAAGTCTTGCCACACGTAATAGTCACTCGGGATTGTCATTCCTCGGCTCTTGTGGGACATTGTTGGATGTATGTATGAAGTGTTGAGACGACGTGCCATTGTTGAAGGAACAAGATGGCGCTTGACTCCTCGGCGGGGTTATCATGGGTTTGAGTTGAAAGTAGACGTTGCTTTCGAGAACAATTTGAGATTGGACTACTTGTTGGTATCTTGCCGCGATATCATCTTGTTGGCGTGGATGGATGACGTTGTGACTCCTCACTTTGGGGTTATCGCCGGGTTTAAGAGGAAAGCGAGCGTTTGCTTTTGGAGGTTACATCATCGAGATTGGGCTACTTGTTTGTATGCCTCATCATTGTGTCATCTGAATTGAAGGCGATCGCATATGTTTTGAAACAAGCATTTTGGGGTTATTATTAGGAGCTATGATGGCATCCCTTGGGGATATCACCAAGGATGGGGTTCTTCTCTCGATGTTGTCTCTGGGAATTTGGGCCGAGCAGCATCGCGGTGTTATCGCAGAGACAGAACTGTCCTCTCGGTGTTGTTCTTGGGTCTTTTGATCTGCATATCTCGGGGTTATCTCAAGAGATCGAAAATGACATTCCGGTGTGTGTCCGGGTTGACATGACGTTCCGGTTTGTGTTCGGGTTGGGCCCGAACTTCCGGTGGTATCCGGAATGGATGTAAAAGTATCTTCGGGGTTATCTCAAAAGATGAATCTACCCTCCTGCAATGTTAGTAATAGGAGTGCAAAAATTTTGAGTGTCTACAGATGCCCTCTTTATCATATTCATGCAATGCAAGGCATGGATAGGATAAAGAATCCTGACACTTGAAATGCAAGCAAGATAAACATGATGCTATGTCATGTGACAACATGATGCAAATGTATGATGTATGAATGATTGTCATGTAATCCTGCTGGGATGACCATCAGTGATGGCTTGGACATGCGATCCAAGTCTCCAAGGATGTTGACGGTGGGACTACCACCAAAGTCTTGAATCCTAGACACTGACTTATTCTCCATAGAGGTACCTCTTGTGTGGAAGAGATTTATGGGGATAAGGCTTTGTTAATTTTGAGGATGTGTATAACATGTTCCCTCATCTTTGTCGAGATTCTTGCCAACAGCGGTTGTTGTCATTTGCCGAGGTTGCTGACCTTCGTTGATGTGTGTGTCACCGGATAGATCCCTGTTGGGCGTATTATCAAGGCTGCTTGACCTTCATTGATGTATGTGTCAATGGTAGCATTATGTTGTAACCCTTGCTGGGCAAAGTTGCTTCGATGGGTTTACTCGCCATCGGCTGATATGACATCAAGGTTGCTTGACCTTCATTGATGTGTGTATCAATGGTTACATTGCACTGTGACCTCCGTCGGGGACACGTAGATGCTTGGAAGGATATGCGTTGTGACCCGTCGGGATCGTAGATGTTTGAAAGATATGTTGATAACTTGAGGGATCGTAGATGTTGTATAACCCCGTTGTAACCCCCAGGGGAGTTTGATATTTCATAGTTTTTCACGTTGTAACCCCCACCGAGGAGGTTAGGGTTGTGACGGTATTGGACCTTTGTGGGGTATTGCCAAGCATAGTTTGTAAAAGCTGAGCTCATTGGTATAGTATACCCTACATTCGGTGAATACTTGAAGGCGACGGGAGTTTAACTCTTCCAAACAAAAACCGAGTTTCAGTTTAATCCGCTCAATCGATCGTAGCATTTTATTCTGATTTGGCCTTTTCGACATGAGACCTCCTTTGCAACTCTAATTGGGCGAGTTGGGAGGTGTGGGACCCATGTAGGGGCCAGCGTGTGTACTGCGAGGAGCGCGAGTTAACTGCGACGGCCAGTGCTATGTATAGGTGGTGGTTTGCTTTCATAAGTCATTTTCAAGTTGCTTGTGAAGGAAATCGAGGCTCTTCTTTGGATCTGTTTGAGTTCGGGCGACTTTTCTGCATATTTTGTCACCGTACAAGCGTTCTTCAACATCACGGTAACACATGCATGTATTTTTTTCCAATTTATGTCCAGTTGGAAAATGACTTATCACATGAAATGCATTTAGACACATAGTAGTGAATATGCATGCTTTGATATGACTTGATAAAAATATTCCACATAGCAAATGTTAGTATTAAACCATCTTTGAATATAATGATGTGAAAAAATTTGACTTTTGAAACGATCAAATTGGCACCTTTTCTTGTCATTTCTTATCTATTTGAGGACAAATGAGTAAAGGTAGACAAGCAAAATAATCCAGTAATTAGACTACACTTATGAATTTTTTCTTTGCAATGTATTGATGCATACAGGATGTATATATTTGTGTATAGGTGTGCTCTTGAATGGCCACCTAGTCATGCCTATATGTAATATGGATATATCCCATTTGCAAAGGGGACTATGGCAAAATTTTCCCAAAATATAGGTATTGGGTAGTCATGCATTTTAACTCTCTTAGTAGATGTATGTTAAAGCAATGCATGCATGCATGTAATCATAGAATGCATTTTGAAAAGACTCGGTAAGAAATTACCACACCCTTTACGAGGTGATTTAGAGACTTTTTGTCCGGATATCATGGATCCGGATCGGTAGAGTAGTTCATGGGGACCACTTACGGTGTATGGAGGAGGACTTTTGAAGAGCCTCGGCCTGATTACATTAGGCGACCTCGTCGTTTGCGGGGCGGCGGTGATACGTCTATTCGGGTTGAAGTGCGAAATGTCGAGGGAGGAGGAGGAGGATGCATCGATCGAGGTTCCTACTCTGCTCTGTATGTGTTCCCGTGAGGGAATTGCGAGTATTCAGTGGCGAACCCGGATCTTACGGGTGACTTGAGTAGGCATCCTTGATATACACACATGCAAACGAGGTATGAAGTTAGATCTTTAATCTTCCTTATTTCTATTGATGAGGAGTCGAGGAGTGCGATGTTGATCGCATTTGATGTAGGTTCCGGCTTCACCACGACCTCGAGGAAACTGGTTTAGCATCCACTCTATGTATCGGGCTTTGCATGATGACTACTGAGCGATCGTCCGTGGTTGGGGGGATTAGGAAGTTCTTCTCCATTCTACCCGTCGTTGTCCACAGGGGTTACCTCGGGGCATTATCGGCGGTGGTTTCACCGAGACTCGATCACTCCATTTGTTTGGATTGCGAGGTGATGATGACACCGATGGATTGGCGGTTTATCACGGTATGGAGTTTGGAGGGAGCGGTGCCCTTGCAGCGGCGGATATCACCCCTATTGCCGTCGAGATCCTTGTTGGGAGTTCCGGTGGAGGCGCTTTCGAAGCGGCGGGACTGTTTCGTCTGAGTCCTTTGGCGTAGATCTTATGGCGGGCATTGAGTGAGCCCATGCAGATGATGTGAGAGTCGGGGACCGCATTCTTTGGCGATTGTTCTGATGATCATTAGAAATTTGCTTCATATAGAGATAATTCCTCTACGGTGTCCTTCGCTTTGATCGGCGCCACTCGACCGTGTGGACCAGTATAGGAGAGTATGATTGGGGTTCCTACACCTTTGCCTACTTCCTCGGGGAATGCGCGTGCGATCGCGAGGGCTTGGCCAAGGCGTGGTTAGGATTCTACCCATTTCTGGCTGGTGAGTGTTTCTCTTGTCTTTTCCCATGTATGGGTTAAGAGTGTTGGTGACGGCGAGATGTTTGCCTTTATGTTGGCGATTTTGGGCTTATGAGAGGCTTCCTGTTTTGCGTCCTGTGGCGTGTTAGGTTTAGATACCTATCCACGAGGATGGAGATGGCATCATTCCATCTTGGCGGAGGTCCCTGTTCTTTGAGGGTTTCATTCATTGTATTTACATTTGGAGCTATTGACGGTGATGTCATCACGTGGATTCCCTACTACGGAGAGCATTTGGGAGTTGGATTTGAGGATGGGTACTGATTTGGAGTAAGTCGTCATTTCCACCCACAGGATTCCTCTTTCTGAGATGGAGGATGGGAGCTCTATTTAGGAGAGCGTCTTTATTAGGAGCACTACTGAGAGAGATCCAGTATCTTGATCTTGCCTCCTCGCCGAGCGTTATTGGCTTTGTTTTGCGATCACCCGTCATTGACATCCCATTGATGGGGATTGACGGTTTTACATTGTCGAGGGCCCCTGTTCTCGAGAGATGTTCCAACATTGGTGGATCCCTCGTGCGATTGGAGCTCGGACCCGCCCACACGGTTTATGGGGATATGGTTCCGGGATCCGTGATGATGATGGATTAGCTAGCTTTGTGTCGAGATCAGACTCATGTGACCTGATTAATGATGACTTCGGCGGTTTGGGCCGGTCACATCTTTTTTATTCGGCATCTGGGCGAGAGATCCTGCGGTGTAGATACTTTTGATCCTTCCAGGCTCTGGCGTTGATCCCTCGGGTGACCCATATGGTTTTTGGTCAGATCCTCCTTTGTATCGGCTTTGACATCCACAGAGATAGAGATCCGGTGACTCGGGAGGAGTTACATCGGTGGATAGTGTCGATGATGTGAACTTCGACACTCTTGACTTTTTAGGCCTCGATGTATTTCTTGCTATCTCTTTTGATAGGCCTCTTGATGGCCTATGTTGGTTGGGTAGCTTCTCCCCATTTCCTGTATTTTAGTTTGTCTGAGAGATGTATTAGATGATGATATACTTAGGAATGTATGTACAGTTTTCCATTCCTATATCATATTGCCATCTATTGTATCATGCATGTTATTATGTTATGCATATGTATGTATGTCCGAGAGATATTCGACATTGACCTGGATGGTCTTATGACACGGCCCGTCTGATGTCTTCTTGACGATTAAGCCGTATTGATCATACCCCACCATTTATGGTGGTAGTATGTATCTTGCTCATGGTATGATAGTATATCACCATCGAACGTGGTGATCGTAGATGATTTGCTTTGCGACATCTATGACCTTCTTGATGTTTGAGGTTCCTCCGAGGATTTATAGAGGGCATGCTTTAAAACCTTTGGGTATCGGATGAAGCGGTATATTAGATTTGGGACCCGTGAGTTGACTCTACTTTGGAGGAGTATGCATGATTAACGATCTTTTCCTGCGGACGGACCTTGCGTGCATATGGTGATGGGAGACATGAGTAGACGATTCATGACTCTCACGGGATTGAGGCGTGAGTGGTGCGGGATGAGATTACATCCGCCCATGTTATATCCTAGCGTTTCTGTTTGATGAGTTTGGCTCTAGAGGCGACTATACCGCGACATTCCGGGGATTTCACCACCTTTGGAGGATCATTGGCGTTCGACCCGAGTAGATGTCTTTGCTTCTATGCGTATTGTCATACGTCTACATGTCATGCGGTACATGGATGAGCTAGATATCGGCGTCGTTATTATGGCGGTGAGAGCTCTCGGGGAGGGTCATACCATTGTCTGGATGATGATCATCGCGAAACCTTGAGGTCGACTACATATTCTTTGCACTTATCCGGCGAGGAGTGTTCTGGTAGCTTCGATCGTCTGCTTTATGCGTGTGGTTTATGTCACACTTGAGACCGATTAGCACATTTAGGCGGCGGGGTTTTGTTTCACCCATGATATAGCCATGTCGTACTCCTTTCGACTGCGGAGTGTCTGAGATCTTTGCATCGTGGTCGATTTTTGGCGGGATTAGAGATCCATTTGCCATATTACCGTGTTGGGGCTTAGTTCACCCTACTGACTTCATTACTCATGCTCGGGGCATGGATTATCTCCCTCTGGCTAGGATTGAGGGCATGATCACTTACCACCCATGGTAGTGATGTGTCGGTTTGACCGGTTCGGGACTTTCACCCATATGAGGCGGTGAGTCGGTTTTAGCGTCCTGCCGTTTGTCGGCGGAGGGCAAATCCGGGTTGTATGCTGTTGTTGGGATCGGCGAGAGGTATTTTTGTTTCATCGATCATCCGGGTTGTTTTGCGAGTATTCCATGGATGGATGGAGAGAGAGCATCGCATCGGTTGTGGTAGTATCCACGGTCTGGGGGGATGATCTTGACGATGAGGAGCTATAAAGGAGGCTATTATTTCCACCGATGATTTGGCTATTTGAATTTGCCGGCATTTGTGATGGATTCTCCACCCCGAGTGCCCCTTTGTTACTCGATATTGACCACACATTTGGAGCGAGCTTACATCGATGACCTATGATAGAGATCGGGGCTAGGTAGCGATGTTGTGACTCTTGATGAGAGAGATCTGGCTCATTAGAGAGGATGAGGCTAGATCGACCGAGGATGTATTGATTGGAGGCGGGATGCCGCCTTATCTGCTAGGGATGTGGCCATTCTGCGAGATAGCACTTCCATTAGATCCCGGATGATTATCGATCTGGTGCGGCGTGAGTGCTTACATTGATGAGCATTTTGCCACCATGCGTTAGCCTCGATCTGCTAGCTCGTGTAGATACCCTTGGGCGGGGAGCTTGCGGTGCTACCTCCGTCTTGAGAGAGGATGCTATGTTAGATCGATAGTCGCATTCATACGGATCTGTAGATAGCTTTGTATTTTCTGCCTGAGACTAAGCTTAGCCATTTTGTCGTATACAACCACGGATGTATATATCAAACGGTATTATTATATATGGCGGGGAAATATATTTTGATTCACTTCCCTTTTAGTTATGCCTTGATACTTGCTTGATATTTGCTGTTTCTCTAGGGGGCCTTGTGATCTTGATGCATTACGAACTTATCCTTGATAGATGGACATTGAGGCGTCATGAGATCTCTCGAGAATGGATCATTGATTTACGTATATCTCTACCATCTTTGGTGTCTTGGGGAATTTGTATCACAGTATGGAAAAGTGGAGAGGAGGATGGTTTCTTCCTCTCTGAGATTGACCGCTTTCCACGGATGGTCGCCAAGATACTTCTATTTGTGAGAAGCCTAGTTAATTCCATCTCTTATGGGTTGGTATTGCTCTTTGAGGCACGATCGCGACTTAGATGGTCACCGAGAATCTTCTATTTGTGAGAAGAGGTTGGGTAATTCCATCCTTTGATCTGAAACCGATGAAATGGGGCAGATTGAAGATTGATCCCATCTTAGTGTGACAAGTATGTTTGTTACGGTAGGGGTTAGATTTGCACCATGAATGGTACTACGTACTCTATTGAAGAGAGATCAAGTCTGCGTGGTTCGAACCTAGTGTAGGAGGTTCAACGGAATCACGGAAGGCGGAAAGAGTGTAGAAGTATTTTGTTGTTTTGTTATTTTGTAGAAAAAAGTAGAAATGTTTTTGTTGTTTTTCTTTATTGCGGCGGAAGGCCATATAGCATATGGTTTGCCTCGTACCCACAGGTATCGGGGAGATCGGTCGATGTAGTTACGCCCTCGAGGGGAAATTGAAGGCGAAGAAAGTGTAAATCCCATGTGCGGGCTATATTGCGGGGAGAGGAAAGTTTAATCCCATAATGGGGACAAAGCTGCAGTGTGTGTAAAAAGTTTGATCCGTCTTGAGGACAAACTGCGAGGCGTGAAAAGTTTAATCCATCTTGAAGATAAACTGCGGTGTGAAAGGTTAAATCCGTCTTGAGGATAACAAAAAATTGTGAAAGGTTAAATCCGTCTTGAGGATAACAAAGATTGTATGAAAGGTTTGAAATGAAGTGAAACCAGTTTCTTTGGCTTGAAGTGTATGTTTCCACGAGGCGAAAAAGTATGTAAAAGAAAGGGTTCAAAAAGCCGGAATGATTTGTGATTTGAGGATCAAAACCGGGATGTTTGTTTGATGGTAACCCGGACATAGTATCGTTTCACGGTGTCCAGAGTTGATAAGTTGTGAAATTCATCGCCATCCATTTCCTACAATCTGAGAGCACCTCCTGTCAATGCTTCCTTGACAATAAATGGGCCTTCTGAGTTAGGAGCGAATTTTCCCTTAGATTGATCTTGGTTGTCAATGATCTTCTTCAAAACCAAGTCATGTTATTTGAATTGCCGTAGTCGGACTTTTCTGTTATAGGATCGTGCGATCCTTTGTTGATATAATTGACCATGAAAGATTGTCGCGGTTCACCTTTCGTCTATCAGAGATAATTGGTGATACCTGTCTTGTACCCATAGGTCTTCATCCAACTGAGCATCCATCAATACTCTGAGGGATTCCATTTCCACTTCTATGGAACCTTTGCTTCTTCCATCCCATAGACTAATGAGTGAGGGGTTGCCCGGTGGAAGTTCGCATGGAAGTTACGTAGGCTAATAAAAGTCGAGGAGGAGAGGTCAGGCCATCCTTTGTGATTGGCGGACATTTTTTGCATGATCTTTTTGATGTTTTTATTAGCCGCTTCAACAACACCATTCATCTTTGGACGGTAGATGACGGAGTTGAGATGTTTGATGTGGAATTTTCTGCATAAATCCTCCATCATTTTGTTATTGAGGTTCTTAGCATTGTCTAACACAATGACCTCTGGTTGTCCATATCGATAGATGACATTGTTTCTGATGAAAACAATGATAACTTCTTTAGTAACCTTGGGGAAGGAAGCTGCTTCTACCCATTTGGTGAAGTAGTCGATCATGGTGAATATGAATCGATATCCATTACTGGCTTTGGGCTCGATGGGCCCGATCACTTCCATTCCCCACATTGAGAAGGGCCATGGTGAACTCATATTGTGGAGTTCTCTTGGAGGGGTGTGGATAACATTCCCATGAATTTGGCATTGATAGCACCTCTTGACGTGATCATCACAGTCAACTTTGAGTGTAAGCCAATAATGTCCCGTTCTGAGAATTTTCTTGACAAGTAAGGGGCCGCTAATGTGTGGGCCACATACTCCACCATGGATCTCATCCATGAGTCTTTGAGGTTGGTCTTTGTCTAGACATCTGAGGAGACCTAATCCTGCATTTCTTTTGTAGAGTGCATCTCCGCTCTGGTAGAATTTCATAGCAAGTCGATGAATCCGCCTCTTTTCAATTAGGCTCGCCTCAGCGGGTGTAGATCCATCTCGCAGATACTCCTTGATGTGTTGGTACCAAGGGTTGTGGATGGGAGGTATCTCATCCGATACTTTTCCAACGTAATTCCCATAGATTGGGGCTTTTTGCAGAGCAAACGTGACGCACGACATGTTTTCCTTGTCCGGTATGTAAACCAAGGAGGCCAACGTTGCTAATGCGTCTGCAAAATCATTCCTATTACGAGGAATGTGTAGATAGGAGATTTCTTTGAACTCCAAAGCCATCTGTAGAACTTGCCGATGGTAAGGCAGCAAATGTAATCCTTTGGTTTGATAGATTCTTGTGGATTGCTTTATTACCAATTCGAGAATCCCCAAAAGACAGATTAACACTTTGATGCCCATTGAATGGGCAAGTTTTAGCCCCATGATACAACCTTCATACTCGGTTTGTGTTGTTGGTCTTGACAAAGCGCAATTTGGCGGCGACGGATATGCTCCTCCCGTCTGGGATAGTAAGATTGCTCCAGCTCCGGAGCCTTCTTAATTAACAGCTCCATCAAAATACATTTTCCACTCACGGCATGTATCGTACTGATGTTGTAATTGAACTGTCATTACCCCTTCATCGAGAAAGTACGTTTCTAAGGGTTTGTAATCCCCTGCAGGTGCGGCGGCCAGTTGATCTGCAATTCCTTGACCTTTGACAGATTTTTGCGTCATGTAGACGATGTTAAATTGCTGTAGGATCAACTGCCATCTGGACAGTCGACAATTCAGTATGGGTTTACTGAATACATATTTGAGAGGATCCACGCGGGATATGAGATGGGTTGTGTGACCATGGAGGTAATGTTGTAACCTTATGAAAGCCCATGCTAAAGCACAACAAGTCTTCTCGATCAAAGTGTACTTGTGTTCACTAATGCTGAATCTTTTGCTGAGGTAATAGATAGCTCGTTCTTGGCCTCTATTGTCTTTTTGCTGACATGCGACCCATAGAATTGTCATTTATGGACGGTACATGAGCAGGGGAACATCATCCACAGGAGGTACCAAAAGCAGGGCGTTAATCAGTTGCTCTTTAATGTTAAGGAAGGCTTTCTGACACTCATAGTTCCATTTCATGGATGAGTTCTTCCTTAACAATTTTAAGATAGGCTCACAGGTTACTGTGAGTTGAGAAATGAATCTGCTAATGAAGTTGATCCTTCCCAAAAATCCCGTATTTCCTTCTCATTACGAGGAATGGGCATTTCCTTGATGGCTGGATTTTGGTAGGATCGATTTCAATCTCTTTGTGGTTGACTAGGAAGCCTAGCAACTTTCCTGACTTAACACCAAAGGCGCACTTGGCGGGATTCAACTTCAAGTTGTACTTACGAAACCTGTTGAATAGCTTTGTGAGATGGTCTAAGTGGTCATCCTCCTTAGGGATTTGACAATGATGTCATCCACGTAGATCTCTATCTCCTTATGCATTAAATCGTGGAAAAGAGCCATCATAGCTTCATTGATAGGTTGCCCGGCATTGATGAGGCCAAGGACAACAACCGTCTGTAGCAAAAAAAGTTCCCAGTGATGATGAAAGCGGTCTTCTCACGATCTTCCTCGGCGACCATAATTTGATGGTACCCAGTAAAAGCAATCAACAAAGGAGTACATGCCGTATTGAAAGCGATATTGTCAATAAGAATGTGGATAAAAGGCACGGAAAGCTATCTTTAAAGGCAAGCTTTGTTCAAATCCATGTAATCCACACATCTCGCACCTTTCCCCTGGTTTGAGCACGGGAACAATGTTGGATATCCACTCAGGATATGTAGACACCATGATGATGCCGACTTGAAATTGTTTCACAATTTCCTCTTTGACTTTTAAACTCCACTCAGGTTTCAATCGCTTTGAGTTTTTTTTTAAGCGGCTTGAATCCTTCTTTAGTGGGAAGGCGATGAAGAACAATGTCGGTGAGACAAACCCACCATGTCTTCATGAGACCATGCAAACACATCCTGGAATTGGGTTAATAAGCGCAAACCATGTCATTCCATTTGAGTTGTGGTAAGGTCTGAACCAATCTGGATTAGCTTAGGGTTGTCTAAGGTTCCAAGATTGAAAGGAGTGGTTTGATCAAGATTGGGTTTGGGTTTGTCTGTGACCCATTCCTTAATCTCTTGAGGTGTCTCAATGTCCTCTTGGATGTCCATCAAGTCTGAGTCTAACTTTGCATCAAAGTTACAGCCCTTGTGGAGAGAAGGCATGTCATCAGCAAGGACATGCACATCTAAATTCAGAGTCCTGAAACAAAAGATGCTTTCACTTAATATATGCAACTGTTCGATCATACAAAAGTGTTAGCATGTACGTGATAAAATAAGCGCTAGTCTTTAAAGTAAAGGAAAGCGAAATTAAAGTTATCTACAGGCGGAGGGTTTTTACGCCCATTTTACCCTCGTCGACCCGATGCGTGGAGTCTTTGCTCCAATTGTCGAGGGCAAAGTTATGAAGGACTGCAGTGATGGAAGGATCGTCAGTGTCTTCCTTCTCCCGAATGATAACCCTGACATCTGGACAATCATCGTCTAGGGTATATTTGTTTGTATGTTCATCATGAACAATGCCACGAATGCCTGCCATCATCAAGGCAAGGTCATGTTTACGTTTTCGTTCCTTTTCTTCCACTTCAGGATTAGGAATTAGCACCTCTTTAGCTTTGATTGGCACTGGTTTCGGAAATAGCATAGCCACAGCATGGGCTGGCACCTTTACTGGAGATTGTATTAGCTCATGAGGTAAAGGCATAGAAAATCCCGTGCGGCGGAAGCTTGAGGAACCTGCTCGTGTTTATGGGGATTCTTGTATCTGGAACTAGAAGAATAGCCTAGCCCGACTGTTCCAATTTGACTGGACATTTGGATAGGGTGCTTAATACCCTGTTGATCCTTACCAAGCCCTTGTTCAGGTTGATGACCCAATAACATCATTTCTTGAGTGGCTGACATAACCTCGGCAGAAATCTTGGGTACAGGAAGTGGCTGTTGATCGATTTCGCCATCAATAAATACGTGCAAGTATACACGGTCAATAAGTAATAAAGTGATAAGATAGAGTGTCGATCCCACAGAGAATTCTAATTAATAAATCCCAACTACTAGCACTATATCAATCCAATTTTATTTAAACAACCATAAATGTGATATTTCAACTTAAGAAAACTAAATTAAAACAATTAAAAGAGATTATTCTAAAATAAAACAAATAAACAAAACTAAGATTTGATTGAACTCAGATAAATAAGGATAAAGACTCCAATATCCCCAATTATGAACTATAAATCAAATATCCGATTATCCCAATTATTATGTCTACTAAATTGTTAACAGGAATTCTCAAATGCCAAAAGTCCTTTTTCAAGTGATCAATTGCCTTCTATTTAACCCAGATTAATTTTGCTATATTCCTATGCAAAACAATTGAATTATTACAATTCCAATTCCTTATGTGTTACATGCGGCGAAGAGATATTTCCATTCCATTCACAAACCTAATTATTCACTATGCAAATAACTAAGTCACATGTCATCATGCCCAGTTCTAACCCTAGAATTCCTCTTTCAATTCCTCCTAAAGTAACAAGGTAATTATTGGCCAGATAATTAATCATTCAGCACAAAGCAAGATGAACAATTCACTTCAACATAAATCATTGGAATAAATCAAATAATTAATTCATAATCATAAAAGGTTCAACTGGAATCTTAATTAAAGAAATTAGTTCATAACGAAAATTATTGAAAAATCATCCTTAATGAATTACACAAATTAAAAGAATAAAGAAGAAGAAGAACTCCAAGTCAAAGTCTTCAAAATCTCCTCTTGCTCCTTGATCATTCTTCCAAATTGTGTAGAATATTCCCCTAATTCAATGTAAATAAACCTTATATATCCTTTATTTAGCCCACAATCCTTTTCCAAAACAACCTCTAGCCTCCAATAATCAAGTAATCCGGATGGTCAACGCACACGCCTTGGTCAACACTGACATGTGACCAAATTGACACCGAAAGACCGTGATTAATACTATGATGAGCCCCCCGGCGCTGAGGTATAGAATATGCCAGTCATGCCCCTTTTTAGCCCAAATGTTTCCAAATATTCCTACAGCTCACAAACCTGTAATAACACAATTAAACACAGTAAAACGAATCTAAATGCTTAGAGAATACAATAAATCAAGCCCAAATATATCCAATTCATGGGTATATTACCCAATCATCAAATACCCCCAAACTTAAATCGTTGCGTGTCCTCTAGCAACAAAACACAAACAACACAAAATAATACAAAAAACGAAAAACCATGCAAATGCAAACTAACTAAATAATCTTAATTCCAGCAATCCAATAGCTCATGAATATCCATAGGCCTCAGAAAAATCACAAAAACATGCTAATACATCATGTTAAAGCAGATCAATAATATCCCAACAATCAATGAATCCAAATATGTTATTACTGATAATGTGAGTGTGTGTTTAACAACCATGCTAACCAATGAACAGAAAAATATGAAAGATAATAGCTTTATTAATAGGCATCATACAGTTTCAACTCGAGAACTCATCAAATAAACTTGATTCAACTAAAATTAAACAATCACCAAAGTCCAGGGGTCAAAATGGAATACTTATGCTCTTTTTTATAACGGGGGCATTTTGCACTTTTCCCGCTTTATTATATATATATATATATTTTCTATATTTTTTTTTCTCATAACTAAGCATTGTCTTATTCACTTAGGCTTTTCAGTGTTACCTTAACGAACTTTCGACCAACGACTCCCAAGCCATTAAGACCTTAGGGCTCTAGGTGTAGAGACAATCCCCTCGGGCTTACTTACTCAAGTAACAAAGGCCACAAAACTAGACAAGCATGCCACGATGTTTTTTTTAAAAGCTTATATACTCTAAATATTTTTCCCCCAAACTTGAGTTCATCTCTAAATTCAGCCTTCACTAGCTATTTAACTTGTTCCTTCATTTCACTAGCATTCATCCTTTAGAACTCTATTATCTATCCATTTAAACTATCATAGCCAACATGGTCATTTTTCAAAACGTGCTATCCTTATAATATCAGTGTCAAACAAATAAAGATTTAAATCATGTCAAGAAAATCATATCACTGACTTAACAATCCTTACTAGACTTGTTCATGAAATTTTAATCTCATCATTGGCCCCAAACATACTTACTATCAATAACTGGAATTATTATGCAATCTTAAAATGCAACACTTAATCATAATAAAAATTCAAATTATCCACAAACTCATAACAATAACAACTTACTAATGCAAACAAGATAAAAATAAACTACCCCCAAACTTATCTAGAGCAATGTCCTCATACGATAAATAAAGCAAAAGAAAACAGAGGACTTCCCTGACGAGCTTATGCCTCGGGTGGAGCATCATCATCCTCGCTCATCTCTAGATCGGAAGGGGGAAACACAGGCAGAATTGGAGCAGTGGGGAACTGATTGAGATTAACACCCAGAAACAGCTGGGCGTTCATAGCATTCGAGGCCGCAAATTGGTCAACCAAGTACTTGTAAATCACATCTTGATGTTCAGAGAGGCGGACATTTTGGGCTTCAAGATTGTAAAACCATCCGTCTATTTCTCGCTGGACCGCTTCAGGAACCACACCACGGTGAGCTGCGGAGGCCGGACCATAAGTAGGTGGAGCTTGAGGTGGTGGAGCTTGTGTAGCTTCAACTTGGGGAATTATAAAACCCAATCCCCTAGGGTGGTTCTCCCCACCTGTCCATACTTTATACCTGCTGATTAACTTGTGGTCTAACACGGGCATAGGCGTTTAAATCATCTCATCAGATTTCCATTTTACTCCAAATTTAGCACATAAAACGCAGATGAGAGACGGATGTGGTAACCCTCCTGTGGTCCCTCGTCGTGATGCTCGGAGAATGGACTACTGAATAAGGTGGTCAACATCAATCTTTAGGCCTTGTATAATTGAATATAGTACCACAACCCTTTCTCTGGTGACGTGGCTAACATGCGTGCACGGCATTAGTTTGGCACACACAAAGGCATACCATGCTTTTCCATATAGACTGAGGTGAGACAGCGAGAAAGTCATGCTGCCACGCTCATGCACGGTCCATGTAGTGCCCGGTTGACACAGCTCACGAATTATCTTTTCATAATCAATCCCATCACTCATGAGTCTAGCATACTCATCATTCAGACCCTCTAATGGCAATTGATAACATCCGTTTATGTCCTCCTCGCCAATTTCAACTATTTTGCCCCTCACAAACACCCCATAATGGTAGTGCTCGGGCACGTTGGCGTAGAACTCTTTTACCACTACAATCACCGCTGGATCAGGCTGCTCGGTGAGTGTGAACCAGTTTCTCTCGGCTATCATGACTGCTATGTCCCCGTCTTTGGATTGATCGGGCCGTAAACCTCGTTCAGGGATGAGAGATCGGGTAGCCATCTTGTTGTAGCGCTCCTGTGCCTCGGCGGAGACAAATCGTCGGCTATTAAATTTTGGAGGTGGAGTCGAAGCGGTCCCTGACCCTTCGCCACGTTGTCGCTTTGAAGCCATGTAGAAATAATCTGAAAAGAAACGCATATACCGGAATTAGGATTAGGCAAAACTCGAATATGTAAACATAGACGTTGAACACAACCCCCAAACTTTAAGTTATGTGCTCGTAAAGTACATGGTTGGGGGTGTGTCACAACACATTGACCTGATCGGATGCAGACGCACATTATGAAGAAGCATATTAAGGCAAATAACAGCAACAATTGAGACATGGAACTACATGGGCTAAAATTTTGAGGAATTTCAATCATGTATATGCAAGACTGATAAAATATTAGTCCCATAGAAATTTGATCTGACATAATCCTCAATCAGTTCCATCCCCCATACTAATGATAAGTCCGTAGTCCTATGGTATTGGGATGTTTCGAATGTATATGTAGCCAATTTCAGATATGATTAAGTGTGTGCACATTAGGTCAGACAACACATCAAACACTTTGTGGGCAGTTCATAATTTGCTTAGAATCACACTAGTTTTCTATCAAAACACATCACTGAAAGTCAATCATCCCATATGCATGATATCACACCCAAACGTGGTGCACAAACAAACGTTAATCACATGCCGGCAATATGAATCAAGATGTAGAGAAAATGAATCAAGACGCAAATTAGTTTACCCTTCTCACAATTAACAAGATTTGCCTTCACCATCTATGGAGTAGAGTGTAGTAATATACCTTTGCAGTTGAGAGAATGAATGAGAATTGCTTTGCAAACGAAAATCCCAATATGATATTTGGGGTTGTGTTTTGGGAGTTATATAAAGGTTTACGAGTAGTTACCAGATGGAGAATGAATCGTGGGCGGAAGTGGAAGAGTTGGAGTGGGAATCCAAGTATTTGACATCACAAAGGATTCCACTTCGCACCCTAAGCGTCGGGGCACTGAGTTTTAGCCTAATAAGAGCACTGAGGCACTGACCATCGTATTTTTGTGATGGTCTTCTCAGCACGGGCACCTTGAGTTGTATGGGAACATAGCGCCGGTAGGTCTGTCCCATCGTGGATTGCTACTGAGTGCCAAATAATGGGGCGCGGATTTTGCCTTAAGATCAAGCGCCGGGGCGTGGATGGGCAGGGAGTAGCATAAGGGGCTAGCGTCGGGGCGCTCTAATTGCGTGTAGTCCAAGCACTGGGGCGCTGACGCCTTGCTTTCAAAAACTTGTTAATCTTCATGCTATTTACAAGGATCTGCACACATAGGAAATTTGAGACTTCATCAACCAAAATGTTTACTAGCAATACGAAAGGAATAAATTAGGGAAATAATATGAAACTAAATTGAATGAAATAAAAACTTAATGGGTTACCTCCCAAGAAGCGCTTGGTTTACAGTTGTCAGCCCGACTTTCCCGTTGTGCTCAATTGTCCACTGGTTCGGAGAGGTACATGACTGTGGATTGACGTTCGATGGGTTCACTCCAGTAATGTTTCAGTCGTTGACCGTTTACCTTAAATTTTCATTTTGAATTCGGTTCTTCGACCTCAATGTTTTCGTGTGGCACGACAGATATAATCACGAATGGCCTGGACCACCGGGATTTCAATTTCCAGGGAAATAAACGCAGTCGAGAGTTGAAAAGCAAGACTTTTTGGCCCGGTTCGAATGTTCGATCAAGAATTTTCTTATCATGCCAGGCTTTGACTTTCTCCTTGTAGAGTTTTGCATTCTCATACGTGTTGAACTGAAATTCATCCATCTCGTTTAACTGTAGTAATATTTTCTCACCTGCTGCTTGGAGATCAAAATTAAGTTTTCGAATGGCCTAGTGTGCACTGTGTTCTAGTTCAATCGGGAGGTGATATGCCTTTCTATAAACCATTCGATAAGGTGACATGCCGATCAGATTCTTATATGCTGTTCGATATGCCAATAAAGCATCATCAAGACGCAATGACCAATCTTTTCGTGATGGATTGACCACCTTTTCTAGAATTCGCTTGACCTCCCTATTAGAGACCTCTGCTTGACCATTGGTTTGGGGATGATACGCTACTGCAATTTTATGACAAACCCCATATTTTGTGAGCAACTTTGTGAATTGTTTATTGCAGAAGTGAGTCCCCTCATCACTTATTATCGCTCTCGGTGTCCCAAATCGTGTGAAAATATTTTTCTTTAAGAATTAGAGAACAACGTTGGTATCATTTATGGGTAAAGCTGCAGCTTCTATCCATTTGGAAACATAATCAATCGCCAACAGAATGTACTAATTATTAAAAGATGATGGGAAAGGTCCCATAAAATCAATTCCCCATACGTCGAATAGTTCTACCTCCAAGATTGAGTTGAGTGGCATTTCATTGCGCTTGGAGATATTACCTATGCGTTGGCATCGATCACACTTCAGTACAAAGAGGTAAACATCCTTGAATAAAGAAGGCCAGAAAAATCCTGATTGCAACACTTTAGCTGCTGTTCGATCACCGGAATAATGGCCTCCATAATCTGAAGAGTGGCAATGACTCAGTATGCTGTCCATCTCTTCATGTGGTACACAACGTCTAATCATTTGGTCCGTACAGGCCTTAAATAGAAATGGTTCGTCCCAATAGTACTGCTTAACATCGTGGAGGAACTTCTTTCGTTGTTGAGAGTTCAAATCCGGTGGTAACACCTTAGCAACCACGTAATTCACATAATCAGCATACCAAGGCAGTATTGTGGTTACTCGGAGAAGTTGTTCAACTGGAAATTTCTCATTGATCATTATGTTGTCTTTATTCTGCACCTCCACGTTTTTCAACCGAGAAAGATGATCCGCCACCTAATTTTCTGTACCTTTTCTATCCCGAATCTCCAAATCAAACTCTTGTAGCAGTAACACCCACCGTATTAACCGCGGTTTGGCATCCTTCTTCTCAATCAGATATTTGATGGCAGAATGATCCGTGTAGACAATTACCTTGGTCCCAATCAGATATGCTCTGAATTTGTTGAAAGCAAACACAACTGCAAGTAATTCTTTTTTGGTGGTTGTGTAGTTCAACTGAGCATCTGTCAACGTCTTGCTGGAGTAGTAGATTATGTGAAAAATCTTGTCTTGTCGTTGTCCCAATACTGCTCCAACTGCGTAGTTGCTGGCGTCGCACATCAATTCGAACGGTAAAGACCAATCGGGTGCCACAATAATTGGAGCAGAGACCAACTTCTTCTTTAATACCTCGAATGCCGAGATACATGACTGATCCATCTTGAAAGGCACGTCTTTCTCCAATAGGGAACATAAGGGTTTTGAAATCTTGGAAAAATCTTTAATGAAGCGTCTGTAGAAACCCGCATGTCCCAAGAAGCTCCGGATTCCCTTCACAGATGATGGAGGGGG
Organism: Panax quinquefolius; assembly: GCA_020205615.1. Lineage (NCBI taxonomy): Eukaryota > Viridiplantae > Streptophyta > Magnoliopsida > Apiales > Araliaceae > Panax > Panax quinquefolius. Next base: position 68,358,906 of record CM035156.1, on the reverse strand, counting down.
TAATTTCTCAATTGTCTCAATCTTCGCTTTATCCACCTCTAACCCTGCTGCAAAAACCTTATGCCCCAGAATAATCCATTCTTTCACCATAAATTAACATTTTTCCCAATTAAGAACCAGATTAGTCTCCACGCATCGCTTCAACACTAAGATCAGATTTTTCAAACATAAATCAAAGCTATCACCGAACACAGAAAAGTCATCCATAAATACCTCCAAATTCTACTCTAACATGTCTGAGAAGATCGCCATCATGCACCATTGAAAGTTTACCGGTGCAGTTGCATAAACCAAAGGACATATGCCGGAATGCAAACGTACCGTAGGGGCATGTGAATGTAGTTTTCTCTTGATCCTCTGGTGCTATGGAAATTTGATTATACCCAGAATATCCATCCAAGAGACAATAGAACTGATGTCCCGCGAGCCTATCCAACATTTGATTAATGAATGGCAAGGGGACGTGATCCTTGCGTGGCTTTATTCAGTTTGCGGTAGTCCATGCATACTCTCCATCCTGTAACTGTTCGAGTAGGGATGAGCTCATTAGCTTCATTCTTCACCACTGTCATACCCCCTTTCTTTGGTACACATTGTACAGGACTTACCCATGAGCTATCTGAGATTGGGTAAATAATGCCAGCATCCAACCATTTTATTATTTCCTTTTTCACCACATCCTTCATAATGGGGTTTAGCCTTCTTTGCATCTCAATGGTTGGTTTTGCCCCCTCTTCCATTAAAATCTTATGCATACAGAATGATGGGCTAATACCTCGAATATCCGCTATGGTCCACCCAATTGCTGTTTTGAACTCACGCAGAACCCGTAGCAGTTTCTCTTTTTGTGTGTCAGTTAACTCTGTTGAAATAATCACTGGTAGGATATCGTCTTTTCCCAAATAAGCATACTGTAGATGAGATGGTAGTGGCTTTAATTCCAACACCGGTGGCTCTTCTATCGAGGGTTTGAACTTTTTACCTTCCGTTTCGGGCCTCTCAAGGGTGTCGAATGATTAATTGCTTTTCCGGAAGATTGATGATGTATCTAACCATTTGGCATATTTAATGTCCTCTTCAATGCTGCAATCGTCTGTCCCAAGCAAAATGGATTCAAGCGGGTCCTTTGAATAATATCCACTGAACTTGTGATTACCCAATTCTTCCATGATATTGACCCTCATACACTCACCTTTTTCTTTCGGATAAGACATTGACTTGAAAACATTAAAAGTGACCTGTTGATCTTCAACAAACATCGTCAATTCACCTTTTTGAACATCTATCAATGTTCTACCCGTTGCCAAGAATGGTCGCCCAAGAATGATCAGGATTTCGCTGTCCACTTCACAATCCAAGATAAATAAATCCGCGGGGAAGATGAATTTATCCACTTTAACTAAAACATCCTCAACAATACCTCGTGGATATGTAACCGATCTATCCGCTAACTGCAAACTGATATTTATCGGGCGTGGAGTCTGCAGTCCAAATTGGCTGTAGACGGATAATGGCATCAAGTTTATACTGGCCCCCAAATCACACAATGCTCGTCCTGAAAACTGATTTCCAATTTCACATGGTGTTAGGTCCTAGTTGGCACAATAGTTATCTAGAAGGGGGGTTGAATAGATATTTAAAAAATATTTTCGTTTTAACTTTGTTCTTTGATAGTGATTAAAACTTAGCGGAATTAGTATTTGTTTTAATCTTCTAAACCAAGCAATAGTGTTGTGAGTGAGTGTGAGGCAGTTATGGCAGATATAGCAGTTATGGCAGTTATAGCATGAATATAAAAGACACAATTGTTTTTAAGTGGTTCGGAGCACTTAAAGCTCCTAGTCCACTCTTCTACTCAACGAGTAGGATATCCACTAAGGATGTCTTTTACAACTTCTGAATCACACAGATTCCTTCTAGACCAGCAGTCTAGGAACTTCAGTTCACTCTTGAACTCTTCAAGGCCAGCAGCCTTGGAACTTCTCTAGTTCCCTAGGAACTCTTCAAGCCCAGCAAGCTTGGTACTTTTTCTTCAGTTGGTTGAGTTGTTGAGTTCTTGATGGTTGCTACTTTCGATTCTTTGTGTAACCGGTTCAAGGAACCGAGTAGTGAAAGCAAGCTTTGCAATATCTCAGATCGTAGAGTTGAGCCTTAGAGTTCTTCACGTTGTATGTTTTATGCTTGCTTGATTTCTTCTCCTCTGTTTGATCTGTATAAATGTGATGTTAAAAACTATCAGTTGGATCCATCCGTTGAGGCCTTAAATACTTCTGAACTTTCTGAACTTTGATGGAGACATTTCTTTGCCTCTACTAAATTCTGCATTCTGGCCCACTGACACTGCAGTTTGCTTTCTCACCTAACACCTGAAAAGGTGTTTTTGTCCCGTTTGCCCATGGTACTATCCTTGACTTCTATAATACGCTTCTTTGTTCCATACTAGGGATATTTCATATTCTTGGGACTGATGAGTACTGCAACGTCTAGAATCCAATCCTCATTTGTTAAGATCTCCTTTGCATCGATCATGAGGCTTGTCGTTTTCTGATACAAGACAGATGGTGCTCTACGATTTGGATTGTGGTATTCTACGATTCAGATCGTAGTGTTTTGATGACTTTGCACACTACGATGCTATCAGTAGAGAACACTTAAGTTTTCCCTTAGACCTTCGCACACTACGATCTTGACTTGCTCGTGATGTTAGCTCTACGTTCTCGAGAGTACACTACGATCGTTGACATATATACTTCATGTTTCCTTCATCATACTACGATCGTGAAGTTTGCTCGGCAAACGTTGGGACCACTCTACGATATCCGAAGAGTCCCCTTCAAGGCAAGCACACTGCGATCGTTCGGCTCTACGTTTTCTGCCCTGACTTCTGCAAGGTTGATCAGATTAATGCACTACGATTCTTTCAAGACTAATCTATTACATCTTAAGATCAACCTAACAGTTTTGATCTTTCTATTGATTCATTCCAAACAGAATGGTACACGTTGAAGGCTTAGATCATCCTAACAATTTTGATCTATCACTAAGTCCTTTTACATATATTCATTAAAGAACCTTACAAATAATCATGAGCATATTCATTAAAACAACAAATCATGCTATGCATTCTCCCAACAATCTCCTCCTATTTGATGTTGACATAACTAAGGAGATTTGTTGTCATGATTATTGATTTCTATATATGCAAGTCTTGAAAAAAATAAACATGACTTAGTATTTCAGTGAGCAGCTAAAATTTCTAGAGAATAAGCATGAATTTATTGATGTATGAAGATAGATGTTACTCTTGAGATAAATACATCAATAAGAAATAAAATTCAACTTATCTCTATTTCCTTGGCCTTTTACTCCTTGGGGGGTTTGCTTTTTCCTCTGCTCTTATTTTTCTGCTAGCTTCATCTCTCCTAGCCAAATCTTCGAGCTCACTAGGGCTTAATCTTGGATTGTGATCGTGCCAATTCATGAATGCCGGATCTCCAATTGGCATTCTTAGGCCTGTTGCGGTTACTTCATGTGAGCTAGAAGCTGACCCTAAACTCCTTAATGGTTGAGCTACCAATACTTCCTGCTGATCAGATAGTGGAGTTCGATAGTTTGATCGTGGAGTCTGTTGAGAGTGCCTTGAAGGAGGGTTCCTCATACTTTGAGTTTGGAATTATTGGAATTGTCCTCTGTCTCTTCCCTTATTTCCTTGACCTTCCCGATCTCCTTTGCCTCTATTCTCCCCCTTTATGTCAGCATCAAGAGTTCGAATGTCTTCGGATAGACGAGCAACCCCTTGGACAAGTTCGTTGAGCTGATTCTTGGTCTGAGCAATGTCTTTTCTATTTTCTTCGATGAGAACTTCAGACCTGGCTTCTCTTTGCTGAAGGATGGAGAGAATGTTGTCTGTTTGTTGGCCACTGCTAACATAGGACTGTTGAAATTCTTTGATAGCAGTCTGAAGATTTTGAATGCTTTGTATCATCTGCTGGTTTTGAGATTCTTGAGTTTTCTATAAAATCAAGACAACATCCCTATGTCGTTTGGCTGCAAGGAAGTGAATGTCATCCCTGTCCTTTATGCTTTGTAGCATTTCGCTGATGATCTCTTTGAGTGTTTTAGATAGTTCAGAGCTCAGGGATCTTGGAAGGGTGTTTGCAGCATTGACAATGGATGTCAGTCTTAGTTGTATCAGGGTAGCATGATCTTCAAGACTCTCATCCAGTTCCTTAACCATTTTCTCAGACATGGCTGATAGATCAGCCTTGGTAGACAATTCTGAAAGAATTTCATCCAATTGTGGAAATTTTGAGGAGGAATGTGGTGTATTGTTGAATTATTCTTTTAGTGAGCTGAGAGCCAGTTCAAGATTGAAGCATTCATTTGTTGATGAGGACGGGATATCTGACGGAGGGGCCTGTGTTTGGTTGTTTGGGATAGGAGACTCTACGATTCCGATGTGTGACTCTACGATGTGACTAGAGTCTGGAATCGTAGAGTCAGTGATTCTTGAGGAGCTAGGCAAGGTTGACTTTCTTGATTCTTGATTCTGAAATTTTGGGATTCTCAGAATCGAAATTGATTTAGTGGGTGAAGAATCACTTCCAACCATCTAGGTAGTTCATGGAATTGATTGAATGAATATGATGGCAATTGATTCATTTGGAAGTGTTTAGGGATAGTTAATACCTCAAGCTTGTTCTTGGTTGAAGAATAGTTGGTAAGGAGCTTTTTGGCAAAAACGACTTTCCCAGGAAATCCATGAGCCAGAACTGAGACTGTTGGATATTCCTTGAAGCACCAGAACATGTGATCCCATGAGTTCAGGATTTGAGCTTGATGAAATTCCATCATAGGTAGGTAAGAGTACATTAGATTGAACAGATGGCTTCTGTATCCATCTTTACCCACGGCAGTGATCTCCAGTTCATCATCATCATCATCTTCTTTGATTTCATCTGCAGATTCCATTATCTCAATGGTTTCTGGATGATCTGGCACTTGTTCAGCCTTGTCTTGGGTAGTGACCTCCTTTTCTGCCATTTGGAAATCATGAGGCTCCCCCTCAGCATGATCATCCTTTTTAATTGCAGACTTCTCCCCCTCAGCTGGTGTAGCCTCTATCATGAGTGATTCAGGGATCTCCCCCTCAGCTGGAGCACAAACTTCTATATCTGCTTGGGGCAGTTCTTCTTTTGCAGCTAGTTCCTTGGCTTCCTTTTTCAGAACTTCTTTACTTTCAAGAATGTACTTCTTGACCAGCTTTCTTTTCAACTTTCTGGGTTTAGCCACAGCGTCAGGACTCTCTTGAGTCTTGGCTTTGTTCTTCTTCAGAATTTGTGATATGGTGGCCTGGTCCTCATCAGATTCATTTTGCTGCTCCTTCCTTCTTAGCCTACTCAGAGTCTCTATATCAGAGGACTCTATGGGTAAGTCAGTTGTAGACCCTTGAGGCTCTTAAGATTGTCTGGCCTTTAGCTTCCTCTTGCCCTTGTTCTTTCTGGTAAGGGCAGGGGGTTCTCCTTCTTCTTCTTCTTCATTGATGGCAAACACATCACCAGGAAGGCCAGCTTCTTTTAGTTCTCCAGTTCTTCCACTAGACTCAGTCATCAGTCTTCTATGCTCAGCAAGGTTTCTCTTCCAGTTTTCAAACAGCTACTGAGTCATTCTTCGATTTCTGTTTATAGCTTCTCCTTCTTCATCCCCAATTCTGTCACCCAGTGCAGATTGTAGGATGATGCTTATGAACCTCCTATACAACATTTTCTGGGGGGTTTTTGACTTCTTGAAGTTGACAATCCACTTGCCTATCCATTCAAGCAGTATGGCTCTATATTTGAGTTGAATGCCAAGAGTTATAGCCGTCATGAGCTTCAGTTGAACTTCATTAACTGAGTCATGGCCCGAGCTTTAGCAGCAGATGCATTTCCCAATAATGTCTACCAAAAACTCGTACTTTTGAGGGAATTCCTTCTTCTTGTACCCTTTCACAGAGGTGTTCTTCTTGTGATGCATCCTCTTTAGTCCCTCAACAAAGTCTATGCTGTCAAAAAATGGATGCCCTGCAATCTTGAAGCCTAGGACCAGATTGAAGTCCTCTTTCTTCAGATTCAGTTCTACTCCCTTTACTTGAGTAGTGATGATGTTATTTTTGAATATACCATTCTTGTAGAATTCCTTCACCAATTTGGGGTAGATGAGAGTGTCGGTGCAATGCCTCTTCGAGGCCTGCCTTCTTCAGCAATGCTAGGGTTTTGTGGAATTTTGGTGGAGCAGTCTTGAATTCATCGTAGCAGAGTCTGTAGCCTGAGATTATGTTTGAAGCAGCCATTGATTCTATAGTCTGAGCTTTCTACTGAGTTAGGGTTTTTCTTTGAGAGAGAGAGAGAAACTTTTGAACTTCAAACAAAAACTATTTCAATTTGCGCTTATAACTCCCCTCTCTCTATTTAACTTAGAAGGACAGGTGTCGCTTTTTGCTTGGCTCTATTATTTTGACTGTATAGGAATGTACTGATTTGCCCTTTGTGTCTTCAGAGTCGAAACCTTAGGAAGACTACGATCGTAGAGGTAGCCTTTTGTTCGTTGAGTCTGTCCTACGATCGTCGAGTCTGTCCTACGATCGTTGAGTCTGATCATCATTCGTTGAGTCTGTTCTACGATCGTTGAGTCAGTCCTAATCCTTGTGATGAGTTTTGACTAAGCACACCTTTTTAAGGTATCTCAGGAAGGGCCAACCTCTTGGTGTGTTTCAAGGGTTAGGTTTGTCCCTGAGGCATCTCTTAGAGAGATTGCTTTGTTTATGAAGTTTGTCATCACAGGTTGCAAACAGCTTGTTAGGAGCTTTTGTCATCGTTGAGTCTGCCCTACGAAGGTTGAGTCTTTGCTACGATCGTTGAAATAGTTGTCTTTTCAGCTCGTCAATTGTGGACTTTCCTTGACCATGTCTATGATATTGAGTTCAGCCTTTGTATCTGTCATGGTTAGCACAATCTAGAGCATATATTTCATGGTTGAAGATTTAGCATGACTAGCTCACTTATTAACTTATTAAATCTTGTTTCATCTAGTGGTTTTGTAAAAACATCTGCAAGTTAATTTTCAGAAGGGATATACTGTAGTGATATAGTTCCATTTTGTACATGATCCCTAATGAAGTGATACCTTATTTCAATTTGCTTGGTCCTAGAATGCATAACAGGATTATGAGTTATTGCTATGGCACTTGTGTTATCACAATGTATGGGTATAGATTTGAAATCAAACCCATAGTCCGCTAGCTGGTTTCTCATCCAAAGGATCTCGAAACACGACAATCGCCAAAGAAGAATGTATTCGGTTCTCGCGGTTGAAATGGACACTGAGTTTTGCTTTTTGCTGAACTAGGACACAAGCTTGTTTCCTAGCAATTGACAGGTGCCACTGGTACTCTTTCTATCTATTTTGCATCCTGCAAAATCAAAGATCTCAGATATCCTGTTAGTTCAAAGAGGATTCCTTGGGGTACCAAAGCCCCAAGTAAGGTGTACACTTGAGATACCAAGATCCTCTTTACAAAGAGCAAAAATGTGACTCTTTAAGGTTAGCTTTAAATCTAGCACATATGCATGTTATAACATTATATCTGGTCTATTGGCAGTTAGGTATAAAAGAGAACCTATCATACCTCTATATTGAGTCATATCAATACTTTTACCTTTCTCATCTTTATCAAGCTTAGTTGCAGGAGAAATTGGTGTTTTCATGGGAGCAGCTGATTCCATGCCATACTTTTTTAATAAGTCTTTGATGTATTTGGCTTGATTGATGAATATTCCTTCATCAGTCTGTTTTTACTTGCAAATTCAAAGAAGAAATTCAAATTTCACCCATCATGCTCATTTCAAACTTGCTCGCATTAGCTTAGAGAATCTCTTGCATAACTTTTCGTCAAGAGAACCAAAAATGATATCATCAACATATATTTGAACTAGTAAGACTTTGTCTTTATGCTTTCTAAGAAAAAGTGTGGTATCTACTCTTCCTCTAGTGAACCCATTTTCAATTAAGAAGTTAGTTAGTGTTTCATACCAAGCTCTAGGTGCTTGTTTAAGACCATATAAGGCTTTATCTATTCTATAGACATAATTGGAAAGAGATGGATTGATGAAACCTGGAGGTTGTTCTACATAGACTTCTTCTTGAAGTTCTCCATTTAGAAATGCACTCTTGACATCCATTTGAAAGACTTTGAACTTTATGTGGGCAGCAAAGGCAAGAAAGATTTTGATGGCTTTCGGTCTGGCAACGGGTGCAAATGTCTCGTCATAGTCAATACCTTCTTCTTGAGAATAGCCCTTTGCCACTAATCTTTCCTTGTTCCTGGTAATGACCCCATCTTCATCCATTTTATTTCTGAAGACCCACTAAGTTCCTATTACTGGATGAACCTTTGGTCTTGGTACCAATCTCCACACTTTGCTTTGTTCAAATTGGTTGAGTTCTTCTTGCATAGCTTCTATCCAACTGAAGTCTTCCATAGCATCCTATATCTTCTTTGGCTCAATTTGTGACAGGAAGCTTAGATAGAAACATTCATTCTGAGTAGCAGCTCTTGTTTTGACTCTAGCACTCGGATCTCCAATGATTAGATCCTGAGTGTGATCTCTTGCCCATCTACTACCAGTTGGGACATCTGTCCTGATGCCTTCTTGTCTTAAGTCTTCAAGGTCTATCTCTTCTTCATGGAGTGGAGGCTCACTGTCTTGGATGGACCTCTCTACGATCACATTATCATGCTCTACTTGTTTCATCGTGCGGTACTACGATCGTAGTGTTGACCTCGATTTACTTCATTCGTAGTGTCTGTACTAGCGGTCGTAGTGTCTTGAGGCACTGCTTTGTCTAAGTCAGTTTCATCAAAAATGATGTGCATTGAGACTTCGACATTCAGCATCTTTTTGTTGAACACCCTGAAAGCCTTACTGTCTGTGGCATATCTAAGAAAGATCCCCTCATCTGACTTGGGTTGGAATTTTGTCAGATACTGCTTTCTATTGTTGAGAATGTAACATGCACATCCAAAGACGTGGAAGTAGCTGACACTTGGCTTTCATCCTTTCCATAGTTCGTTGGGCGTCTTCTTAATCATAGAGTGAATTAGTGATCTATTCTGAGTGTAGCATGCAGTGTTGACAGCTTCTGCCCAAAAGTATTCAGGTAGACGAGCTGCTGCTAGTAGAGTCCTTCCAGCCTCTATCAAGGTTCTGTTCTTTCTTTTAGAAACTCCATTTTGTTGAGGAGTTCGTGGAGCTGAGAAGTTATGACTGATGCCATTGTCTCGAAAGCGTAACTTGTCTATTTTCGAGAAATCAATTATCTTCCATGATCACTCCTTATGGCCTTGATTTTCTCCTTTCTCGCTCATCACCACCAACATCTTGATTAATTTCGAGCTTGGTTTCATCCTTTGATATTAGGAAGAATACCCATGTGAATCTGGTGTAGTCGTCAACTATGACTAGAGAGTATCTTTTTCCTCCTAGACTTGTTGTTGGGATTGGCCCAAAGAGATCCATGTGGAGCAACTGCAAGGGCTTGTCAATGGAGTTGGTAGTCTTTCTCTTGAATGAACTTCGGGTTTGCTTTCCAAACTGACAGGCATTGCATGGCCTTTCCTTCACAAAGTTGAACTTGGGAAGGCCAGCTACGAGGTCTTTTGATGCCAGTTTGGACATGCTTTTGAAGTTTAAGTGAGACAACCTTCTATGCCATAGCCAGTTCATTTCCTCGGATGCTTTTGCCAGAAAACATACTGTCTTGTCAGAGCTTAGTTGACCAAGATCTATAGTGTAGACATTTCCTTCTCTTGACCCGGTCAGTGTGACGCCCCCAACAATAGGTATACATCACCCATCTTGGGTAGTCAGATACATGGTACAGAATATAAATACAACTTACTAATATAACTGTCGTGTACAATACGACATAAACTGTGAGTTTGAATACAATATTGTCTACTAGAGATCATACAAACTCAAAAGGAGTTCTCATTACAATTATTATCACACTATTTCACGTAATAGTGAGGACTACTAATGCTATCCTCCGGACCATTACTCCGCTCCCCGACTAAGTCCCAATATATATTCTCATTTCACGAAGAAATAGTGAAAGAAAGGGTGAGCTCAACTAGCTCAAGAAGAAATATTATGACTAAGATAACACGTAATAAATTATCATTAGCCTACAACAAGTGTTAAACCGATAAAATATAATGAACATCAAGTTTAACTACACAATGAACCAAAGAATCCATTAAAAGAGTCAAGTAGAAAATAAAATCTACTATCTTTTATGATTTTAAAAGGTTTTTCATCATCATGTTATAGCCGAGACTCACTTTAATAAATATTCCACATCATCGAATCACCCCTCACACTACTACCAAAGATATTCTTTAGTATCACGACCACAATTATTCATGCACTACGGGCCAAGAATATTTGTGTATTCATTAATGGTCATGATCATGCCAAAAATCGCCCATCAATGCACTACTAGGCCACCGAGGATTTTACCACATCATTTGTAACATTACTACCATGATTACAATCAATAGTCTCTCGTCATAATCATACCAAGTCCATCTATGCACTACAGCCATAGATGACTTTCAACATAATATAAACATGAGGTTGATGACAATGATATAAGAATTCAATAAAACAAGTTCAAGAATTAATTTATCTAGGAACCAATAACATCCAAACTGTCAACATGATCTTTGCTTTGAGAGTGAAATTCAAGAATATCGAGAAGAATATTTCCATGAAAGGATATCTTTGGATGAAGCGCAAATATCAAGGATATTCCACTAATTTCATGGAGTATAGAAGTCAAAGTTTTAACCAACCGGGTATAATGAAGAATGGAATAACAAAAAAATCACCATGCATGCGATAGACCGCCAAACAGCGAGTTATTCCAATGAATAATAAATAACGGAACCAGTCCCAAGTAGAAAAAGCATGCATGTGATATTCCAAATGTAATAATAAAGAATGGAACCAGTCCCAAGAAAAACACACAGACAGATGATGTTCTAACGTAATAATAATAAAGACGGAACAGTCCGTGTAAAACACATGCATGTGATGTTCCAATAGAATAATAATAAAGACGGAACCAGTCCGGTGTAAAACACATGCATGTGATGTTCCAATAGAATAATAATAAAAATTTTAACCAGTCCTGTGTAAAACACACAAATAGGATGTTCCAATGTAATAATAGAAGAATGTCACCAAGTATAGGGTAAATCATGATACAAAGTTATTCCAATGTAATAATAAGCAATGGAATAACAACAGCTTCTTTTCATGAATAAGAAAGAATAACACCCTTACTTTTAGTAGGAGATTGAATAACGCAGTAGTGTAGTAACAAAAAATACTCTTCTTCTTTCTCTCTTATTCTCTCTATACTTTCTCTCTCTATAGCTTGAATGAATTAAGTGAAAATAATGAAGCACTAGACCTCTATTTATAGAAGATTTCTAGCTTAACACCTGCCATATGAAAAGACAAGTGGCTTGACGACTGGTGATGTGAAAAGAAAAGTGGTTTGATGCCTGTAATGTGAAACGACAAGTGGTTCAATGCCCGTAATGTGAAACGACAAGTGGTTCGGCGCACCGTAATGTGAAACGACAAGTGGTTCGTTTGATATGAAACGATCATCGGTAAAGGTAATTACTATTTACGAAGGTAATTACTATTCACGAAGGTAATTACTATTGATTTAAAAGACTCTTAGTGATGACATATGGGCCCCCCATAAAATAATCAAACTTACCACAAACGTCTCATAATAGACTCTTTATATACATCAAGGATTGAATAAATATTACCACAAATCATTTTATTTTTAATCAACACATATCTAATCTTTCAACAATTATTAATCATTTATAACTTGTCGTCTCAATTATTGATTTAATACTATAACATATTATACGATGATAATCTTGTGATAATAATTGAATCAATAATATAAGAGATATGATCTGACAATTATCAGAGCAATAATTGAGCATAGTTGAGTGACTTCTCACGTAAGCATCAATAATCAATATCGTGTGCTACTATACAACTACGCCAGATTCGTATTTTTTTACTACCGTAGTTCAATGCTTTTAACGGTAACACCTCTCGCCATTATTTTTATAGAAAGATAATTTTGTCGCTTTCTAACTACTTACAATACTTTCGTTAATAGGGGTCTACTAATGATTGAGTCAATGTATTTAATATTCCCCACAAAAAGAATATTCCCCACCAAACGAATATTTTATAACAACTTGCTTACTTTTGCAAAATTTATAAATATTACCCACAACTATAACATTATATCAAATTTATTCCATAATATTCAAAAATAATATTTATAGAAAAATTCATTTTTATTTATAAAAGTTGGGGTCTTACAGTCAGCTTTACGGCAGATGTCGTCAAATCTCTGACTTAACATTGGTTGTTGAGAAATGTTACTTGGTGACCCTTGTCGTAGAGTTGGCTGATACTTAGAAGGTTGTGTTGGAGTCCCTCCACATAAGCTACCCTGCTGAAAGATACTGCACCATTGCCAACCGTGCCATATCCTCTAGTCTTGCCCGTAGTCATATCTCCAAAGATGACCGAGGGACCCTTCTTTTCTATATAGTTGGATAGTAACATTTTGTTCCCTGTCATATGCCTTGAGCATCCACTGTCTAGATACCATGTGGAGCTCTTTTCCTGTCAAAACATTTGTGCCTTCATTTTGGTACCCATATTTACATGGGTCCTTCTTTGTTAGTGCCTTTGGGGACCCAAATTTGTCTAATTTTGGATTTCACATGCATGGAGTTATGATAGCATTTAGCAGCCCTATGACCATGTTTATTGCATATAAGACATCTATCATAAATGCATGCCAAATGCAATGTGATGGTTTATCATCCATTTGAACTTGTGTGGTTCCTTAGTCACTTTCTTGTTAGGATCGACTCTCTTTCTTCCATCGTGTCCTTAGGTTTCATAAATGGTGATGAGTGTGCCTTGCCTCTACTATACTTTCCCACCAATTCAGAGAGTTGGTTTTGCTTGACTCTCACGATTCTTCGAGGTGGGTAAGTGGAGGTTGGGTTACTCTTCTCATTTATGAAGCCCAAAGAAATGAGATCCTTTACTTTTTGAGTATAACTCGAGACAGAGAACAAGGTTGACTTGGTTCTTCCAACTGTGAGGATTTCACAAAGACAATTCCTCTACCAAAACTTGATGCATTACTAGTGCTAATTTCCATTGTCTTTTCCACACATAGCTCTGAGTTGGATTCCCCAAACCTAAGCTCATTTCATCTAGTGAGCTTTTCTGACTAGAAAGCAGGCAGTCAATGGATGATGAGGATTAGTTCCATGCAGAGATAGTCTTCTCTAGATCCTCAATTTTAGAGGTTAGCTTAGACTCTCTTTGTGCATTGAGTGTGTTTGTCTGTCTTAACGTTTCATTCTCAGCCTCAAGCTCGGAGAGAAGATTAGTACTTAGAAGGGTTGTTTCAAGTTCTTCTTGAACTTTCTTCTTCTCCTCTTGAAGAAGGGAATGATCCTTAGACAAGATTCTGAACCACTTCATGTATTGATGCAGATCAGTGGTTATGCCATGCAGGGCAGTTCTTAAATAACTTATATCTACATCAGGAGAATTAAAATCAAATACCTCATCGAGACTTATATTATATATGCTGAGGTTTTGGTTGTTCTTTGCATGTTTGGCCATAAGGCATAGATTTGCCACTTGTGGTTCTTCTTCATCTCCGGAGTCAGCATTTGAGTCATTATCAGAGTCACTCCATGATCCTCCGGCAACCAGACCTTTGTCTCTTTTCTAAGGCCTCTTGGTACCTTTGCATTCTTTCTTTTCATAAGTTCTCTTCTTTAGTTCTTCTTTGATAGGTTTGTTGCAGTTTGTAATGAAGTGACCAGGTTTCTTGCAGTTGTAGCATAGATTGTTCGATTGCTCCTGGCTGACGTAGTTGCTAACTTTCTTTGGCTTCCTGGTTCTGCCTTGTCGCATGAACCTTCTTAGTCTCTTTACTAGCATGGCAAAGTCTTCATCATCATCAGAGTCAGTCTCAGTGATGACTTTTGATGCACCTTTATTTGCTTTGAGAGGAACACCCTTGTCTTTTCTTCTTCCTTCTGATATGGTTTCAGCACGTTGGGTTAGCTCCAATTCGTAGGTCAGTTGTGACGCCCCCAAAATTAGGTATACGTCACCCATCTTGGGTCGCCACTTACATGGTACATAAATTCAAATACAACTTACTAATATAACTGTCGTGTACAATACGACATAAACCGTGAGTTTGAATACAAATATTGTCTACTAGATATTATACAAACTCAAAAGGAGTCCTCATTACAACTATTATCACACTATTTCACGTAATAGTGAGGACTACTAATGCTATCCTCCGGACCATTACTCCGCTCCCCGACTCGTCCCAAATTTATGTTCTCTCATTTCAAGAAGAATAAAGGAAAGAAAGGGTGAGCTCAACTAGCCCAAGAAGAAATATTATGACTAAGATAATGCGTAATAAATTATCATTAGCCTTCAACAAAGATTAAACCGATAAAATACAATAGACAACCGGTTTAATCTGCAATGAATAATCAACCCATTAAAAGAGTCAAGTAGAGAATAAAGTCTACTATCTTTTAGGTTTTAAAAGGTTTTCATCAATTTTTATCACGAGACTCAACTAATAAATAAACCACTACATCTAATCATCCTCGTACTACTTGGGTCAAGGATTTTCATCAAATTATCAATGGTCATGACTATACCGAATCACCCCGGTCATAATCATACCAAAAACTATCCATCATCGCATTACGAATACCGAGGACTTTTGTCACATCATTTATATCAAGTCATGATTATACCGAATGATCCTCGGTCATAATCATACAAAGTTCATCTATGCACGTAAGCCAAAGATAACATAATATAACATGAGGATGATGACAATGACATAATAATTCAATAAAACAAGTTCAAGAATTATTTAATCCATGAATTATTAACGTCCAAATTATCAACATGATCATCGTTTTCGTAGAGTTAAATTCAAGAATGATCGTAAGAATATTTCCATGAAAAGATATCAGTATGAAACGCAAATATCAAGGATATTCTACTAATTTCATGGAGTATAGAAGTCAAAGTTTTAACCAACCGGGTATAATAAAGAATGGAATAACAAAAGAAATCACCATGCATGCGGTACTTGCGATGTATGTGTTATTCCAATGAGAATAATAATAACGGAACCAGTCGGTGAAATTCACAATGCCATGTGATGTTCCAACAGAATAATAAAGATGGAACCCGATCCGGTGTAAAACACACGATAGGATATTCCAACGTAGAATGATAAAGATTTTAACCAGTCCTGTAAAACACATGCATGTGATGTTCCAATGTAATAATAAAAAGATTTTAACCAGTCCTGTAAAAACACACAGATGTGATGTTCCAATGCGAATAATAGAAGAATGTCACCAAGTATAGGGTAATCCACAGATACAAAAGTTATTCCAATGTAATAAATAAAGAATGGAATAACAGAGGATTTCACCAAGTATAGGGTATGCCACAGATACAAAGTTATTCCAATGTAATAAATAAAGAATGGAATAACAGAGGGATTTCACCAAGTATAGGGTATGCCACAGACACATGAGTTATGTATAGGGTATACCACTTTTACAAAAGTTATTCCAATGTAATAATAGTGAATGGAATAATGTAAGTTCTCTTCAAGAAGAAAGAATAACACCCTCATCGTAAAAGAACCGAATATAGAAGTAGTGAAGTAGCGAGAATACTCTTCTTCTTTCTATAATTTTCTCTCTATAGCTTCTCTATATAATTTCTCTCTAGAGTTTCAATGAATTCGTAAGAAAATAATGAAGGAATGAGCTTCTATTTATAGGAAAATGGAATGCATAGTAACTAATCCATGAACGGTCCAGTTGATTTACTTTAATCGACGGTCCATATTTAAAGAAAAATCTAATAAATAAAATATAATATATTCTATTTATATAAAACATTTTACTATGCAAACACTATGCAATACTATGCAAAACACTATGCAAAACACTACGCAAACACTATGCATAATAAAATATAATATATTCTATTTATAGAATAACTTTAATAAAGTATTCTATTTTATATAAAAGATGTTTCGCTTTATTACGTTAATAATACGAATAAAACAAAACGTCATTATCGCTATAATAATTCATATTATTAATCGACAATAATGGAATCAAACCGAGTGACTTCTCACATAAGCATCAATAATCAATACCGCAGTGCTACTATGCAACCACACGTATTTCACGTACTTTTACTACCGAAAGTAGTTCAACAAGAACTACTGTAAAACTTCCGCCGTTATTTCAATAAAATATTTTTGTCGCTTTCTCAATCCGACAATAATTACATTATTAGGGTCCACCAATGATTGAGTAGTTGTACGAATATTCCCTCGCTAAACCTAATATTCCCCACCAATCGAATATAATATAACCACTTGCATACTTTGCAAAATTTATAAATACTACCCACAACTATAATATTTATCTCAAATTCACACCATAATATTAAAAATTATTTCGACAAAATTTAAATCTTTATTGATAAAATCTGGGGTCTCACATCAGTAGATTTCCATATAGTTGTTGAACTGTCATCTCATTAAGATTCTTTGACTCTCTTATTGCTGTGGTCTTTGCATCCCACTTGCTCGGTAGAGCTCTCATGAACTTTATGGTTAGATCCATGTTAGGATAGATCTTCCCATACGCTCGTAAAGAGTTGAGCAGAGCGTTGAATCTTTCATAGGTTGCAATCACGCTTTCTCCTCATAATGAGTGAACATTTCATATCGGCCATGTCGTGAGAGACTATTTGTTCTCTCGACTTCTTGAGTTCCTTCGCGCATGATCGCCAGTGCTTCCAAAACTTCCTTAGCTATTTTTGTTGCTTACATTTTCAAATGTATCGTTCTCTAAGGATCGAACAGATATTCTTTGCCTTTTTGTCAAGTTGATGACTCTCTTCACTACGTGTCCGTCCATTCTTCTTTAACTTTGATTTGAACTCTGTTTGGATCACAATGGTTGGTGCAAGCTTTGTTGGTACATAGGGCCCATTAAGAATGGTCTCAAATAGATCTTCATCTATTGAGTCCATGTAAGCTTGCATCCCCGACTTTCCAGCTTAGCAAATTTGTCTTTGTTACACATCGGTGGCTTCACGCCCCCTCCCTCGATCCTTGATTACGAAAGTGCCATTGGATCTACTAAAGCGTGTAAGCTGTAAAATAGAACCTGCTCTGATACCAATTGTTAGGTCCTAGTTGGCACAATAGTTATCTAGAAGGGGGGGGGGGGGGGTTGAATAGATATTTAAAAATCTTTTCGTTTTAACTTTGTTCTTTGATAGTGATTAAAACTTAGCGGAATTAGTATTTGTTTTAATCTTCTAAACCAAGCAATAGTGTTGTGAGTGAGTGTGAGGCAGTTATGGCAGATATAGCAGTTATGGCAGTTATAGTATGAATATAAAAGACACAGTTGTTTTTAAGTGGTTCAGAGCACTTAAAGCTCCTAGTCCACTCTTCTACTCAACGAGTAGGATATCCACTAAGGATGTCTTTTACAACTTCTGAATCACACAGATTCCTTCTAGACCAGCAGTCTAGGAACTTCAGTTCACTCTTGAACTCTTCAAGGCTGCGCACCTTGAACTTCTCTAGTTCCCTAGGAACTCTTCAAGCCCAAGAGCTTGGTACTTTTTCTTCAGTTGGTTGAGTTGTTGAGTTCTTGATGGTTGCTACTCAGTTGCTGTGTAAGCACTGGTTCGAAGGAACTGAGTAGCTGAGCAAGCTTTGCAATATCTCAGATCGTAGAGTTGAGCCTTAGAGTTCTTCACGTTGTATATTTTATGCTTGCTTGATTTCTTCTCCTCTGTTTGATCTGTATAAATGTGATGTTAAAAACTATCAGTTGGATCCATCTGTTGAGGCCTTAAATGCTTCTGAACTTTCTGAACTTTGATGGAGACATTTCTTTGCCTCTACTGAATTCTGCATTCTGGCCCACTGACACTGCAGTCTGCTTTCTCACCTAACACCTGAAAAGGTGTTTTTGTCCCGTTTGCCCATGGTACTATCCTTGACTTCTATAATACGCTTCTTTGTTCCATACTAAGGATATTTCTTATTCTTGGGACTGATGAGTACTGCAACGTCTAGAATCCATTCCTCATTTATTAAGATCTCCCTTTGCATCGATCATGAGGCTTGTCGTTTTCTGATACAAGACAGATGGTGCTCTACGATTTGGATTGTGGTATTCTACGATTCAGACGTAGTGTTTTGATGACTTTGCACACTACGATGCAATCAGTAGAGAACACTTAAGTTTTCCCTTAGACCTTCGCACACTACGACCTTGACTTGCTCATGATGTTAGCTCTACGTTCTCGAGAGTACACTACTATCGTTGACATATATACTTAATGTTTCCTTCATCATACTACGATCGTGAAGTTTGCTCGGCAAACGTTGGGACCACTCTACGATATCCGAAGAGTCCCCTTCAAGGCAAGCACACTGCGATCGTTCGGCTCTACGTTTTCTGCCCTGACTTCTGCAAGGTTGATCAGATTAATGCACTACGATTCTTTCAAGACTAATCTATTACATCTTAAGATCAACCTACCAGTTTTGATCTTTCTATTGATTCATTCCAAACAGAATGGTACACGTTGAAGGCTTAGATCATCCTAACAATTTTGATCTATCACTAAGTCCTTTTACATATATTCATTAAAGGACCTTACAAATAATCATGAGCATATTCATTAAAACATCAAATCATGCTATGCATTCTCCCAACAATCTCCCCTTATTTGATGTTGACATAACTAAGGTGATTTGTTGTCATGATTATTGATTTCTATATGCAGTGCAGAAAAATAAACATGACTTAGTATTTCAGTGAGCAGCTGAAATTTCTAGAGAATAAGCATGAATTTATTGATGTATGAAGATAGATGTTACTCTTGAGATAAATACATTAATAAGAAATGAAATTCAACTTATCTCTATTTCCTTGGCCTTTTGCTCCTTGGGGGGTTTGCTTTTTCCTCTGCTCTTATTTTTCTGCTAGCTTCATCTCTCCTAGCCAAATCTTTGAGCTCACTAAGGCTTAATCTTGGATTGTGATCGTGCCAATTCATGAATGCCGGTTTTCCAATTGGCATTCTTAGGCCTGTTGCGGTTACTTCATGTGAGCTAGAAGCCTACCCTAAACTCCTTAATGGTTGAGCTACCAATACTTCCTGCTGATCAGATAGTGGAGTTCGATAGTTTGATCGTGGAGTCTGTTGAGAGTGCCTTGAAGGAGGGTTCCTCATACTTTGAGTTTGGAATTATTGGAATTGTCCTCTGTCTCTTCCCTTATTTCCTTGACCTTCCCGATCTCCTTTGCCTCTAT
Organism: Panax quinquefolius; assembly: GCA_020205615.1. Lineage (NCBI taxonomy): Eukaryota > Viridiplantae > Streptophyta > Magnoliopsida > Apiales > Araliaceae > Panax > Panax quinquefolius. The sequence goes on along the minus strand of CM035156.1, from coordinate 68,339,303 downwards.
TCTCCCCCTTTATGTCAAGATCAAGAGTTCGAATGTCTTGGACGAGCATTTAGCAACCCTCGACAAGTTCGTTGAGTCGATTCTTGGTCCGAGCAATGTCTTCTATTTTCTTCGATGAGAACTTCAGACCTGGCTTCTCTTTGCTGAAGGATGGAGAGAATGTTGTTTGTTTGTTGGCCATCGCTAACATAGATCATTGAAATTCTTTGACAATGATCCAGAAGATTTTGAATGCTTTGTATCATCTGCTTTGTTTTGAGATTCTTGAGTTTTCTGTAAAATCAAGACAACATCCCTATGTCGTTTGGCTGCAAGGAAGTGAATGTCATCCTTGTCCTTTATGCTTTGTTGCATTTCGCTGATGATCTCTTTGAGTGTTTTAGACAGTTTAGAGCTCAGGGATCTTGGAAGGGTGTTTACAACATTGATAATGGATGTCAGTCTTAGCTGTATCAGGGCAGCATGATCTTCAAGACTCTCATCCAGTTCCTTGACCATTTTCTCAAACATGGCTGATAGATCAGCCTTGGTAGACAATTCTGAAAGAATTTCATCCAATTGTGGAAATTTTGAGGAGGAAGGTGGTGTATTGTTGAATTGTTCTTTTAGTGAGCTGAGAGCCAGTTCAAGATGGAAGCATTCATTTGTTGATGAGGACGGGATATCTAACGGAGGGGCCTGTGTTTGGATGTTTGGGATAGAAGACTCTACAATTCCGATGTGTGACTCTACGATGTGACTAGAGTCTGGAATCGTAGAGTTGGTGATTTGTGGGAGCTGGGCAAGGTTGACTTTTCTTGATTCTTCAGTTACAGAATTTTGGGATTCTGCAACTGGAAATTGATTTAGTGGGTGAAGAATCACTTCCAACCATCTAGGTAGTTCATGGAATTGACTGAATGAATATGATGGCAAGTGATTCATTTGGAAGTGTTTAGGGATAGTCAATACCTCAAGCTTGTTCTTTGTTGAAGAATAGTTGGTAAGGAGCTTTTTGGCAAAAACGACTTTCCCAGGAAATCCATGAGCAGGCGGGAGACCTCGCTGGATATTCCTTGAAGCACCAGAACATGTGATCCCATGAGTTCAGGATTTGAGCTTGATGAAATTCCATCATAGGTAGGTAAGAGTACATTAGATTGAACAGATGGCTTCTGTATCCATCTTTACCCACGGCAGTGATCTCTAGTTCATCATCATCATCATCTTCTTTGATTTCATCTGCAGATTCCATTATCTCAATGGTTTCTGGATGATCTGGCACTTGTTCAACCTTGTCTTAGGCAGTGACCTCCTCTTCTGCCATTTGGAAATCATGAGGCTCCCCCTCAGCATGATCATCCTTTTTAATTGCAGACTTCTCCCCCTCAGCTGGTGTAGCCTCTATCATGAGTGATTCAGGGATCTCTCCCTCAGCTGGAGCACAGACTTCTATATCTGCTTGGGGCAGTTCTTCTTTTGCAGCTAGTTCCTTGGCTTCCTTTTTCAGAACTTCTTTACTTTCAAGAATGTACTTCTTGACCAGCTTTCTTTTCAACTTTCTGGGTTTAGCCACAGCGTCAGGACTCTCTTGAGTCTTGGCTTTATTCTTCTTCAGAATTTGTGATATGGTGGCCTGGTCCTCATCAGATTAATTTTGCTGCTCCTTCCTTCTTAGCCTACTCAGAGTCTCTATATCAGAGGACTCTATGGGTAAGTCAGTTGTAGACCCTTGAGGCTCTTAAGATTGTCTGGTCTTTAGCTTCCTCTTGCCCTTGTTATTTCTGGTAAGGACAGGGGGTTCTCCTTCTTCTTCTTCTTCACTGATGGCAAACACATCACCAGGAAGGCCAGCTTCTTTTAGTTCTCCAGTTCTTCCACTGGACTCAGTCATCAGTCTTCTATGCTCAGCAGGGTTTCTCTTCCAATTTTCAAACAGCTGCTGAGTCATTCTTTGGTTTCTGTTTATAGCTTCTCCTTCTTCATCCCCAATTACACCCAAAGGTCATTGTTGCGGATGATGCTTATGAACCTCCCATACAACATTTTCTGGGGGGTTTTTGACTTCTTGAAGTTGACGATCCACTTGCCTATCCATTCAAGCAGTATGGCTCCATAATTGAGTTGAATGCTAAGAGTTATGGCCGTCATGAGCTTCAGTTGAACTTCATTAACTGAGTCATGGCCTGAGCTCTTGCAGCAGATGCATTTCCCAATAATGTCTGCCAGAAACTCATACTTTTGAGGGAATTCCTTCTTCTTGTACCCTTTCACAGAGGTGTTCTTCTTGTGATGCATCCTCTTTAGTCCCTCAACAAAATCTATGCTGTCAAAAAATGGATGCCCTGCATTCTTGAAGCCTAGGACCAGATTGAAGTCCTTTTCCTTCAGATTCAGTTATACTCCCTTTACTTGAGTAGTGATGATGTTGTTTTCGAATATACCATTCTTGTAGAATTCCTTCACCAATTTGGGGTAGATGAGAGTGTCGGTGCTCAACGCCTCTTCGAGGCCTGCCTTCTTCAGCAATGCTAGGGTTTTGTGGAATTTTGGTGGAGCAGTCTTGAATTCATCGAAGAAGAGTCTATAGCCTGAGATTACGTTTGAAGCAGCCATTGATTATGTAGTCTGAGCTTTCTGCTGAGTTAGGGTTTTGCTTTGAGAGAGAGAGAGAGAAACTTTTGTACTTTAAACAAAAACTGTTTCAATTTGCGCTTATAACTCCCCTCTCTCTATTTCACTTAGAGGGACAGGTGTCGCTTTTTGCTTGGCTCTATGATTTTGACTGTATAGGAATGTACTGATTTGCCCTTTGTATCTTCAGAGTCGTAACCTTAGGAAGACTACGATCGTAGAGGTAACCTTTTGTTCGTTGAGTCTGTCCTACGATTATCGAGTCTGTCCTACGATCGTTGAGTCTGTTCTACGATCGTCGAGTCAGTCCTAATCCTTGTGATGAGTTTTGACTAAGCACACCTTTTTAAGGTATCTCAGGAAGGGCGAACCTCTTGGTGTGTTTCAAGGGATAGGTTTGTCCCTGAGGCATCTCTTAGAGAGATTGCTTTGTTGATGAAGTTTGTCATCACATGTTGCAAACAGCTTGTTAGGAGCTTTTGTCATCGTTGAGTCTGCCCTACGAAGGTTGAGTCTTTGCTACGATCGTTGAAATAGTTATCTTTTTAGCTCGTCAATTGTGGACTTTCCTTGATCATGTCTATGATATTGAGTTCAGCCTTTGTATATGTCATGGTTAGCACAATCTAGAGCATATATTTCATGGTTGAAGATTTAGCATGACTAGCTCACTTATTAACTTATTAAATCTTGTTTCATCTAGTGGTTTTGTAAAAACATCTGCAAGTTGATTTTCAGTAGGGATATACTGTAGTGATATAGTTCCATTTTGCACATGATCCCTAATGAAGTGATACCTTATTTCAATATGCTTGGTCCTAGAATGCATAACAGGATTATGAGTTATTGCTATGGCACTTGTGTTATCACAGTGTATGGGTATAGATTTGAAATCAAACCCATAGTCAGCTAGCTGGTTTCTCATCCATAGGATCTGAGCACAGCAGCTGCCAGCAGCAATGTATTCAGCTTCTGCAGTTGAAGTGGACACTGAGTTTTGCTTTTTGCTGAACCAGGACACAAGCTTGTTTCCTAGCAATTGACAGGTGCCACTGGTACTCTTTCTATCTATTTTGCATCCTGCAAAATCAGCATCTGTATATCCTGTTAGTTCAAAAGAGGATTCCTTGGGGTACCAAAGCCCCAAGTAAGGTGTACACTTGAGATACCTGAAGATCCTCTTTACAGCAGACAAATGTGACTCTTTAAGGTTAGCTTTAAATCTAGCACATATGCATGTTGCGAACATTATATCTGGTCTATTGGCAGTTAGGTATAAAAGAGAACCTATCATACCTCTATATTGAGTCATATCAATACTTTTACCTTTCTCATCTTTATCAAGCTTAGTTGCAGGAGAAATTGGTGTTTTCATGGGAGCAGCTGATTCCATGCCATACTTTTTTAATAAGTCTTTGATGTATTTGGCTTGATTGATGAATATTCCTTCATCAGTCTGTTTTACTTGCAGTCTAAGGAAGAAATTCAGCTCACCCATCATGCTCATTTCAAACTTGCTCTGCATTAGCTTAGAGAATCTCTTGCATAACTTTTCGTCAGTAGAACCAAAAATGATATCATCAACATATATTTGAACTAGTAAGACTTTGTCTTTATGCTTTCTAAGAAAAAGTGTGGTATCTACTCTTCCTCTAGTGAACCCATTTTCTATTAAGAAATTAGTTAGTGTTTCATACCAAGCTCTAGGTGCTTGTTTAAGACCATATAAGACTTTATCTAATCTATAGACATAATTGGAAAGAGATGGATTGATGAAACTTGGAGGTTGTTCTACATAGACTTCTTCTTGAAGTTCTCCATTTAGAAATGCACTCTTGACATCCATTTGAAAGACTTTGAACTTTATGTGGGCAGCAAAGGCAAGAAAGATTCTGATGGCTTTTGGTCTGGCAACGGGTGCAAATGGCTCGTCATAGTCAATACCTTCTTCTTGAGAATAGCCCTTTGCCACTAATCTTGCCTTGTTCCTGGTAATGACCCCATCTTCATCCATTTTATTTCTGAAGACCCACTTAGTTCCTATTACTGGATGAACCTTTGGTCTTGGTACCAATCTCCACACTTTTCTTCGTTCAAATTGGTTGAGTTCTTCTTGCATAGCTTCTATCCAACTGGAGTCTTCCATAGCATCCTCTATCTTCTTTGGATCAATTTGTGACAGGAAGCTTAGATAGAAACATTCATTCTGAGTAGCAGCTCTTGTTTTGACTCTAGCACTCGGATCTCCAATGATTAGATCCTGAGTGTGATCTCTTGCCCATTTGCTGCCAGTTGGGACATCTGTCCTGATGCCTTCCGTGTCTTAAGTCTTCAAGTTTTATCTCTTCTTCTTGGAGTGGAGGCTCACTGTCTTGGATGGACCTCTCTACGATCACATTATCATGCTCTATGGTTTCACTGTCTGGTACTACGATCATAGTGTTGACCTCGACGACTTCATTCGTAGTGTCTGCACTATCAGTCGTAGTGTCTTGAGGCACTGCTTTGTCTAAGTCAGTTTCATCAAAAATGATGTGCATTGAGACTTAGACATTCAGCGTCTTTTTGTTGAACACCCTGAAAGCCTTGCTGTCTGTGGCATATCCAAGAAAGATCCCCTCGTCTGACTTGGGTTAAAATTTTGTCAGATACTGCTTTCCATTGTTGAGAATGTAACATGCACATCCAAAGACATGGAAGTAGCTGACACTTGGCTTTCTTCCTTTCCATAGTTCATAGGGCGTCTTCTTGATCGTAGAGTGAATTAGTGATTTGTTCTGAGTGTAGCATGCAGTGTTGACAGCTTCTGCCCAAAAGTATTCAGGTAGACGAGCTGCTGCTAGTAGAGTCCTTCCAGCCTCTATCAGGGTTCTGTTCTTTGTTTCAGCAACTCCATTTTGTTGAGGAGTTCGTGGAGCTAAGAAGTTATGACTGATGCCATTGTCTGAGCAGAACTTGTCTATTTCTGAGAAATTGAATTCTCTTCCATGATCACTCCTTATGGCCTTGATTTTCTCTCCTTTCTCATTCATCACCAGTCTGAACATCTTGATTAATTCTGAGCTTGTTTCATCCTTTGATATTAGGAAGAATACCCATGTGAATCTGGTGTATTCGTCAACTATAACTAGAGAGTATCTTTTTCCTCCTAGACTTGTTGTTGGGATTGGACCAAAGAGATCCATGTGGAGCAACTGCAAGGGCTTGTTAATGGAGTTGGTAGTCTTGCTCTTGAATGAACTTCTGGTTTGCTTTCCAAACTGACAGGCATTGCATGGCCTTTCTTTCACAAAGTTGAACTTGGGAAGGCCAGCTATGAGGTCTTTTGATGCCAGTTTGGACATGCTTTTGAAGTTTAAGTGAGACAACCTTCTATGCCATAGCCGCCATTTCTGATGCTTTTGCCAAAAACATATCGTCTTGTCAGAGCTTAGTTGACCAAGATCTATAGTGTAGACATTTCCTTCTCTTGATCCTACGTCGACTTTACAGATGTCGTCCAAATCTCCGACTTGACATTGGTTGTTGAGAAATGTTACCTGGTGACCCTTGTCGCAGAGTTGGCTGATACTTAGAAGGTTGTGTTGGAGTCCCTCCACATAAGCTACCCTGCTGAAAGATACTGCACCATTGCCAGCCGTGCCATATCCTCTAGACCATTACTCCGTTCCCCGACTCGTCCCAACTATATTCTCATTTCCTGAAGAGAACAGTGAAAGAAAGGGTGAGCTCAACTAGCTCAGTAAGAAATATTATGACTAAGATAACGCAGAATAAATTATCATTAGCCTACAACAGTGTTAAACTGATAAAATATAATGAACATCAAGTTTAACTACAGCGGAACCAGCAATCCATTAAAAGAGTCAAGTAGAAAATAAAATCTACTATCTTTTATGATTTTAAAAGGTTTTTCATCACTGTTATAGCTGAGACTCAGCTTTAATAAATATTCCACATCATCGAATCACCCCTGCACTACGGCCAAGGATATTCTTTAGTATCACGACCACAATTATTCATGCACTACGGGCCAAGAATATTTGTGTATTCATTAATGGTCATGATCATGCCAACAACTGTCCATCAATGCACTACAGGCCACTGAGGATTTTTACCACATCATTTGTAACATTACGGTCATGATTACACTGAATAGTCTCTGGTCATAATCATACCAAGTCCATCTATGCACTACAAGCCACATATGACTTTCAACATAATATAAACATGAGGTTGATGACAATGATATAAGAATTCAATAAAACAAGTTCAAGAATTAATTTATCTAGGAACCAATAACATCCAAATCACAACATGATCATTGCTTTGTAGAGTGAAATTCAAGAATCTTGAGAAGAATATTTCCATGAAAGGATACTGGATGAAGCGAAAATATCAAGGATATTCCACTAATTTCATGGAGTATAGAAGTCAAAGTTTTAACCAACTGGGTATAATGAAGAATGGAATAACAAAAGAAATCACCATGCATGCGATAGACCATGACAGCAAAAGTTATTCCAATGAATAATAAATAACGGAATTCAATGTCCCACAGAAAACGCATGCATATGTGATATTCCAACGTAATAATAAAGAATGGAACCAGTGTCCGCGTAAAACACATGTATGTGATGTTCTAACGTAATAATAATAAAGATTTTAACCAGTCCTGTAAAACACATGCATGTGATGTTCCAATAGAATAATAATAAAGATTTTAACCAGTCCTGTAAAAACACATGCATGTGATGTTCCAATAGAATAATAATAAAGATTTTAACCAGTCCTAGGTAAAACACACAGCATGTGATGTTCCAACAGTAATAATAGAAGAATGTCACCAAGTATAGGTAAAATCACAGATACAAAGTTATTCCAATGTAATAATAAGCAATGGAATAACAACAGTTCTCTTCATGAATAAGAAAGAATAACACCCCTTACTTTTAGTAGGAGATTGAATACTGCAGTAGTGTAGTAACAAAAAATACTCTTCTTCTTTCTCTCTTATTCTCTCTATACTTTCTCTCTCTATAGCTTGAATGAATTCGTGAAAAATAATGAAGCACTAGGCCTCTATTTATAGAAGATTTCTAGCTTAGCACCTGCCATGTGAAAAGGAAAGTGGTTTGACGACTGGTGATGTGAAAAGAAAAGTGGTTTGACGCCTGTAATGTGAAACGACAAGTGGTTCGACGCCTGTAATGTGAAACGACAAGTGGTTCGACGCCTGTAATGTGAAACGACAAGTGGTTTGACGCCTGTAATGTGAAACGACAAGTGGTTTGACGTCTGGTAAAGGTAATTACTATTGACGAAGGTAATTACTATTCACAAAGGTAATTACTATTGACGAAGAGACTCTTAGATGATGACATATGGGCCCCCCCCATAAAATAATCAAACTTACCACAAACGTCTCATAATAGACTCTTTATATACATCAAGGATTAAATAAATATTACCACAAATCATTTTATTTTTAATCAACACATATTTAATCTTTCAACAATTATTAATCATTTATAACTTGTCGTCTCAATTATTGATTTAATACTATAACATATTATACGATGATAATCTTGATAATAATTGAATCAATAATATAAGAGATATGATGCAAAGAATTATCGTAGTAATAATTGAGCATAACTGAGTGACTTCTCACGTAAGCATCAATAATCAATATCGTGTGCTACTATACAACTACGCCAGACATCGTACTTTTTTACTACCGTGTAGTTCAATGCAGTTTTAACGGTAACACCTCTCTCTGCTATTTTTATAGAAAGATAATTTTGTCGCTTTTCTAACTACGACATAATACTTCCGTTAGGTCTACTAATGATTGAGTCAGTCGTATGAATATTCCCCGACAAAAAGAATATTCCCCGACCAAACGAATATTTTATAACAACTTACTTACTTTGCAAAATTAATAAATATTACCCACAACTATAACATTATATCAAATTTATTCCATAATATTCAAAAATAATATTTATAGAAAAATTCATTTTTATTTATAAAAGTTGGGGTCTTACAGTCAGCTTTACGGCAGATGTCGTCAAATCTCTGACTTGACATTGGTTGTTGAGAAATGTTACTTGGTGACCCTTGTCGCAGAGTTGGCTGATACTTAGAAGGTTGTGTTGGAGTCCCTCCACATAAGCTACCCTGCTGAAAGATACTGCACCATTGCCAACCGTGCCATATCCTCTAGTCTTGCCCGAGCCGTTATCTCCAAAGATGACTGAGGGACCCTTCTTTTCTATATAGTTGGATAGTAACGTTTTGTTCCCTGTCATATGCCTTGAGCATCCACTGTCTAGATACCATATGGAGCTCTTTTCCTGTCAAAACATTTGAGCCTTCATTTTGGTACCCATATTTGCATGGGTCCTTCTTTGTTAGTGCCTTTGGGGACCCAAATTTGTCTAATTTTGGATTTCACATGCATGGAGTTATGATAGCATTTAGCAGCCCTATGACCATGTTTATTGCATATAAGACATCTATCATAGTGCATGCCAACGTGTGTGATGGTTTATCATCCATTTGAACTTGTGTGGTTCCTTAGTCACTTTTTTGTTAGACTGACTCTCTTTCTTCCACGTGTCCTTAGGTTTCATAAATGGTGATGAGTGTGCCTTGCCTCTACTATACTTTCCCAGTCAATTCGTAGAGTTGGTTTTGCTTGACTCTACGATTCTTCGAGGTGGGTAAGTGGAGGTTGGGTTACTCTTCTCATTTATGAAGCCCAGGCCAGCATGAGATCCTTTACTTCTTTGAGTATAACTCGAGACAGTAGAACAAGGTTGACTTGGTTCTTCCAACTGTGAGGATTTCACAAAGACAATTCCTCTACCAAAACTTGATGCATTACTAGTGCTAATTTCCATTGTCTTTTCCACACATAGCTCTGAGTTGGATTCCCCAAAACCTAAGCCTGTTCTGTCTAGTGTGCTTTTCTGACTAGAAAGCAGGCAGTCAATGGATGATGAGGATTAGTTCCATGCAGAGATAGTCTTCTCTAGATCCTCAATTTTAGAGGTTAGCTTAGACTCTCTTTGTGCATTGAGTGTGTTTGTCTGTCTTAACGTTTCATTCTCAGCCTCAAGCTCGGAGAGAAGATTAGTACTTAGAAGGGTTGTTTCAAGTTCTTCTTGAACTTTCTTCTTCTCCTCTTGAAGAAGGGAATGATCCTTAGACAAGATTCTGAACCACTTCATGTATTGATGCAGATCAGTGGTTATGCCATGCAGGGCAGTTCTTAAATCACTTATATCTACATCAGGAGAATTGAAATCAAATACCTCATCGAGACTTACATTATGTATGCTGAGGTTTTGGTTGTTCTTTGCATGTTTGGCCATAAGGCATAGATTTGCCACTTGTGGTTCTTCTTCATCTCCGGAGTCAGCATTTGAGTCATTATCAGAGTCACTCCATGATCCTCCGGCAACCAGACCTTTGTCTCTTTTCTAAGGCCTCTTGGTACCTTTGCATTCTTTCTTTTCATAAGTTCTCTTCTTTAGTTCTTCTTTGATAGGTTTGTTGCGCTTTGCAAATGAAGTGACCAGTTTTTCAAAATTGTAGCATAGATTGTTCGATTGCTCTGGTAGCGATGAGTTGCTAACTTTCTTTGGCTTCCTGGTTCTGCCTTGTCGCATGAACCTTCTTAGTCTCTTTACTAGCATGGCGAAGTCTTCATCATCATCGTAGTCGGGCCTCAAAGTGATGACTTTTGATGCACCTTTATTTGCTTTGAGAGCAACACCTTGTCTTTTTCTTCTTCCTTCCGATATGGTTTCAAAGACGTTGGGTTAGCTCCAATTCAGAGGTCGAGAGATTTCAATATAGTTGTTGAATCGTCATCTCATTAAGATTCTTTGACTCTCTTATTGTTTGTGGTCTTTGCATCCCACTTGCTTCGGAAGAGCTCTCATGAACTTTATGGTTAGATCCATGTTAGATAGATCTTCCCATACGCCGTGAGAGTCGAAGAGCGTTGAATCTTTCATAGGTTGCGCCACGCTTTCTCCTTGCGAATGAGTGAACATTTCATATCACCGTGTCGAGAGAGACTATTTGTTCTCTCTAACTTCTTGAGTTCCTTCGTATGATCGTAGCGTTGCTTCCAAAACTTCCTTAGTCGCTTTTTCTTGCTTACAACATTTTCAAACAGATCGTTCTCTAAGGATTGGAACAGATATTCTTTCGCCTTTTTTGTCAAGTTGATGCCTCTCTTCACGTGTTCCCATCCATTCTTCTTTAACTTTGATTTGAACTCTGTTTGGATCGTCAATGGTTGGTGCAAGCTTTGTTGGTACATAGGGCCCATTAAGAATGGCCTCAAATAGATCTTCATCTATTGAGTCCATGTAAGCTTCGCATCCCGACTTTCCAGCTAGCAAATTTGTCTTTATTACACATCGGTGGCTTCACGCCTCCCCTGTCTGGATTCGCTTGGTACGAAAAGTGCCATTGATCTACTAAAGCGTGTAAGTCGTAAAATAGAACCCGCTTCCGATACCAATTGTTAGGTCCTAGTTGGCACAATAGTTATCTGGGGGGGGTTGAATAGATATTTAAAAATCTTTTCGCTTTTAACTTTGTTCTTTGATAGTGATTAAAACTTAGCTAATTAATATTTGTTTTAATCTTCTAAACCAAGCAATAGTGTTGTGAGTGAGTGTGAGGCGGTTATGGCGATATATAGCGATTATGGCGGCTTATAGTATGAATATAAAAGACACAAGCTTGTTTTAAGTGGTTCTAGCACTTAAAGCTCCTAGTCCACTCTTCTACTCAACGAGTAGGATATCCACTAAGGATGTCTTTTACAACTTCAATCACACAGATTCCTTCTAGACCAAATAGCCTCAGGAAATTCAGTTCACTTTGAACTCTTCAAGGCCGCCACCTTGGAACTTCTCTAGTTCCCTAGAACTCTTCAAGCCAAAGAGGCTTGGTACTTTTTCTTCGATTGGTTGAGTTGTTGAGTTCTTGATGGTTGCTACTCGCTTGTTTGTAAGTAATCGTTCAAGGAACCGAGTAGTCGAAAGCAAGCTTTGCAATATCTCGGATCGTAGAGTTGAGCCTTAGAGTTCTTCACGTTGTATGTTTTATACTTGCTTGATTTCTTCTCCTCTGTCTGATCTGTATAAATGTGATGTTAAACACTATCCGTTGGATCCATCTGTTGAGGCCTTAAATGCTTTTGAGCTTTCTGAACTTTGATGGAGACATTTCTTTGCCTCTGCTGAATTCTGCATTTTGGCCCACTGACACTGCAGTCTGCTTTCTCACCTAACTCCTGAAAAGGTGTTTTTGTCCCGTTTGCCCATGGTACTATCCTTGACTTCTATAATACGCTTCTTTGTTCCATACTAAGGATATTTCTTATTCTTGGGACTGATGAGTACTGTAACGTCTAGAATCAATTCCTCATTTATTAAGATCTCCCTTTGCATCGATCATGAGGCTTGTCATTTTCTGATACAAGACAGATGGTGCTCTACGATTTGGATTGTGGTATTCTACGATTCAGATCGTAGTGTTTTGATGACTTTGCACACTACGATGCTATCAGTAGAGAACACTTAAGTTTTCCCTTAGACCTTCGCACACTACGATCTTGACTTGCTCGTGATGTTAGCTCTACGTTCTCGAGAGTACACTACGATCGTTGACATATATACTTCATGTTTCCTTCATCATACTATTTATCACGAAGTTTGCTCGGCAAACGTTGGGACCACTCTACGATATCCGAAGAGTCCCTTCAAAGCAGCACACCGCGATCGTTCGGCTTCTACGTTTTACCGCCTCGACTTCGCAAGGTTGATCGATTAATGCACTACGATTCTTTCAAGACTAATCTATTACATCTTAAGATCAACCTAACAGCTTTTGATCTTTCTATTGATTCATTCCAAATGTAGATGGTACACGTTGAAGGCTTAGATCATCCTAACAATTTTGATCTATCACTAAGTCCTTTTACATATATTCATTAAAGAACCTTACAAATAATCATGAGCATATTCATTAAAACATCAAATCATGCTATGCATTCTCCCAACAATCTCCTCCTATTTGATGTTGACATAACTAAGGAGATTTGTTGTCATGATTATTGATTTCTATATCTTAGTCTTGTAAAAATAAACATGACTTAGTATTTCAGTGAGCAGCTGAAATTTCTAGAAAATAAGCATGAATTTATTGATGTATGAAGATAGATGTTACTCTTGAGATAAATACATCAATAAGAAATGAAATTCAACTTATCTCTATTTCCTTGGCCTTTTGCTCCTTGGGGGGTTTGCTTTTTCCTCTGCTCTTATTTTTCTGCTAGCTTCATCTCTCCTAGCCAAATCTTCGAGCTCACTAGGGCTTAATCTTGGATTGTGATCGTGCCAATTCATGAATGCCGGATCTCCAATTGGCATTCTTAGGCCTGTTACGGTTACTTCATGTGAGCTAGAAGCCTACCCTAAACTCCTTAATGGTTGAGCTACCAATACTTCCTACTGATCAGATAGTGGAGTTCGATAGTTTGATCGTGGAGTCTGTTGAGAGTGCCTTGAAGGAGGGTTCCTCATACTTTGAGTTTGGAATTATTGGAATTGTCCTCTGTCTCTTCCCTTATTTCCCTGACCTTCCCGATCTCCTTTGCCTCTATTCTTCCCCTTTATGTCAGCATCAAGAGTTTGAATGTCTTCGGACAGACGAGCAACCCTTTGGACAAGTTCGTTGAGCTGATTCTTGGTCTGAACAATGTCTTCTCTATTTTCTTCGATGAGAACTTCAGACCTGGCTTCTCTTTGCTGAAGGATGGAGAGAATGTTGTCTGTTTGTTGGCCACTGCTAACATAGGACTGTTGAAATTCTTTGACAGCAGTCCGAAGCTTTTGAATGCTTTGTATAATCTGCTAGTTTTGAGATTCTTGAGTTTTCTGTAAAATCAAGACATCATCCCTATGTCGTTTGGCTGCAAGGAAGTGAATGTCATCCTGTCCTTTATGCTTTGTAGCATTTCACCGATGATCTCTTTGAGTGTTTTAGATACTTCGAGCTCGTGGATCTTGGAAGGGTGTTTGCAGATTTGATAATGGATGTCGGTCTTAGTCAGATCTCGGGCAAAGATGATCTTCAAGACTCTCATCCAGCCTCGACCATTTTCTCGAGACATACGGTCGATAGATCGCCTTGTAGACAATTCTGAAAGAATTTCATCCAATTGTGGAAATTTTGAGGAGGAAGGTGGTGTATTGTTGAATTGTTCTTTTAGTGAGCTGAGAGCCAGTTCAAGATGGAAGCATTCATTTGTTGATGAGGACGGGATATCTGACGGAGGGGCCTGTGTTTGGATGTTTGGGATAGAAGACTCTACGATTCCGATGTGTGACTCTACGATGTGACTAGAGTCTGGAATCGTAGAGCTGGTGATTTTCGGGAGCTGGGCAAGGTTGACTTTTCTTGATTCTTCAGTTACAGAATTTTGGGATTTTGCAACTGGAAATTGATTTAGTGGGTGAAGAATCACTTCCAACCATATAGGTAGTTCATGGAATTGACTGAATGAATATGATGGCAAGTGATTCATTTGGAAGTGTTTAGGGATAGTTAATACCTCAAGCTTGTTCTTTGTTGAAGAATAGTTGGTAAGGAGCTTTTTGGCAAAAATTGACTTTCCTGTGAAATCCATGAGCCGAATCCGAGACCTGCTGGATATTCCTCAAGCACCGTAACATGTGATCCCATGAGTTCAGGATTTGAGCTTGATGAAATGCCATCATAGGTAGGTAAGAGTACATTAGATTGAACAGATGGCTTCTGTATCCATCTTTACCCACGGCAGTGATCTCCAGTTCATCATCATCATCATCTTCTTTGATTTCATCTGCAGATTCCATTATCTCAATGGTTTTTGGATGATCTGGAACTTGTTCAACCTTGTCTTGGGCAGTGACCTCCTCTTCTGCCATTTGGAAATCATGAGGCTCCCCCTCAGCATGATCATCCTTTTTAATTGCAGACTTCTCCCCCTCAGCTGGAGCACAGACTTCTATATCTGCTTGGGGCAGTTTTTCTTTTGCAGCTAATTCCGTGGCTTCCTTTTTCAGAACTTCTTTACTTTCAAGAATGTACTTCATGACCAGCTTTCTTTTCAACTTTCTGGGTTTAGCCACAGCGTCAGGACTCTCTTGAGTCTTAGCTTTATTCTTCTTCAGAATTTGTGATATGGTGGCCTTGTCCTCATCAGATTCATTTTGCTGCTCCTTCCTTCTTATCCTACTCAGAGTCTCTATATCAGAGGACTCTATGGGTAAGTCAGTTGTAGACCCTTGAGGCTCTTAAGATTGTCTGGCCTTTAGCTTCCTCTTGCCCTTGTTCTTTCTGGTAAGGGCAGGGGGTTCTCCTTCTTCTTCTTCTTCTTCACTAATGGAAAACACATCACCAGGAAGGCCAGCTTCTTTTAGTTCTCCAGTTCTTCCACTGGACTCAATCATCAGTCTTCTATGCTCAGCAGGGTTTCTCTTCCAATTTTCAAACAGCTGCTGAGTCATTCTTTGGTTTCTGTTTATAGCTTCTCCTTCTTCATCCCCAATTCTGTCACCCAATGCAGATTGCAGGATGATGCTTATGAACCTCCCATACAGCATTTTCTGGGGGGTTTTTGACTTCTTGAAGTTGACAATCCACTTGCCTATCCATTCAAGCAGTATGGCTCCATAATTGAGTTGAATGCTAAGAGTTATGGCCGTCATGAGCTTCAGTTGAACTTCATTAACTGAGTCATGGCCTGAGCTCTTGCTGCAGATGCATTTCCCAATAATGTCTGCCAGAAACTCATACTTTTGAGGGAATTCCTTCTTCTTATACCCTTTCACAGAGGTGTTCTTCTTGTGATGCATCCTCTTTAGTCCCTCAACAAAATCTATGCTGTCAAAAAATAGATGCCCTGCATTCTTGAAGCCTAGGACCAGATTGAAGTCCTCTTCCTTCAGATTCAGTTCTACTCCCTTTACTTGAGTAGTGATGATGTTGTTTTCGAATATACCATTCTTGTAGAATTCCTTCACCAATTTGGGGTAGATGAGAGTGTCGGTGCTCAACGCCTCTTTGAGGCCTGCCTTCTTCAGCAATGCTAGGGTTTTCTGGAATTTTGGTGGAGCAGTCTTGAATTCATCGAAGCAGAGTCTATAGCCTGAGATTACGTTTGAAGCAACCATTGATTCTGTAATCTGAGCTTTCTGCTGAGTTAAGGTTTTGCTTTGAGAGAGAGAGAGAGAGAGAAACTTTTGAACTTTAAACAAAAACTGTTTCAATTTGCGCTTATAACTCCCCTCTCTCTATTTCACTTAGAGGGACAGGTGTCGCTTTTTGCTTGGCTCTATGATTTTGATCAGATAGAAATGTCGATTTGCCTTTGTGTCTTCGTAGTCGAAACCTTAGGAAGACTACGATCGTAGAGGTAGCCTTTTGTTCGTTGAGTCTGTCCTACGATTGTCGAGTCTATCCTACGATCGTTGAGTCTGTTCTACGATCGTCGAGTCAGTCCTAATCCTTGTGATGAGTTTTGACTAATCACACCTTTTTAAGGTATCTCAGGAAGGGCGAACCTCTTGGTGTGTTTCAAGGGTTAGGTTTGTCCCTGAGGCATCTCTTAGAGAGATTGCTTTGTTTATGAAGTTTGTCATCACAGATTGCAAATAGCTTGTTAGGAACTTTTGTCATCGTTGAGTCTTCCCTACGAAGGTTGAGTCTTTGCTACGATCGTTGAAATAGTTGTCTTTTCAGCTCGTCAATTGTGGACTTTCCTTGATCATGTCTATGATATTGAGTTCAGCCTTTGTATCTGTCATGGTTAGCACAATCTAGAGCATATATTTCATGGTTGAAGATTTAGCATGCCTAGCTCACTTATTAACTTATTAAATCTGGATTCATCTAGTGGTTTTGTAAAAACATCTGCAAGTTGATTTTCAGTAGGGATATACTGTAGTGATATAGTTCCATTTTGCATATGATCCCTAATGAAGTGATACCTTATTTCAATATGCTTGGTCCTAGAATGCATAACAGGATTATGAGTTATTGCTATGGCTCTTGTGTTATCACAGTGTATGGGTATAGATTTGAAATCAAACCCATAGTCAGCTAACTGGTTTCTCATCCATAGATCTCGAAAGCACAAAGAAATTTTGCCAAAGAAGAATGTATTCGGGTTCTGCAGTTGAAGTGGACACTGAGTTTTGCTTTTTGCTGAACCAGGACACAAGCTTGTTTCCTAGCAATTGACAAAAGCATCGGTACTCTTTCTATCTATTTTTCATCCTGCAAAATTAGCATCTGTATATCCTGTTTGTTCAAAAGAGGATTCCTTGGGGTACCAAAGCCCCAAGTAAGGTGTACCCTTGAGATACCTGAAGATCCTCTTTATAGCAAACAAATGTGACTCTTTAGGGTTAGCCTGAAATCTAGCACATATGCATATGTCATGTAACATTATATCCGGTCTCTCGGGCGCTTAGGTATAAAAGAGAACCTATCATACCTCTGTATTGAGTGATATCAATACTTTTACCATTCTCATCTTTATCAAGCTTAGTTGCAGGAGCAATTGGTGTTTTCATGGGAACAGCTGATTCCATGCCATACTTCTTTAATAAGTCTTTGATGTATTTGGCTTGATTGATGAATATTCCTTCATCAGTCTGCTTTACTTGCAGTCTAAGGAAGAAATTCAGCTTACCCATCATGCTCATTTCAAACTTGCACTGCATTAGCTTAGAGAATCTCTTACATAACTTTTCTTCAGTAGAACCAAAAATGATATCATCAACATATATTTGAACTAGTAAGACTTTGTCTTTATGCTTTCTAAGAAAAAGTGTGGTATCTACTCTTCCTCTAGTGAACCCATTTTCTATTAAGAAATTAGTTAGTGTTTCATACCAAGCTCTAGGTGCTTGTTTAAGACCATATAAGACTTTATCTAATCTATAGACATAATTGGAAAGAGATGGATTGATGAAACCTGGAGGTTGTTCTACATAGACTTCTTCTTGAAGTTCTCCATTTAGAAATGCACTCTTGACATCCATTTGAAAGACTTTGAACTTTATGTGGGCAGCAAAGGGAAGAAAGATTCTGATGGCTTTTGGTCTGGCAACGGGTGCAAATGTCTCATTATAGTCAATACCTTCTTCTTGAGAATAGCCCTTTGCCACTAATCTTGCCTTGTTCCTGGTAATGACCCCATCTTCATCCATTTTATTTCTGAAGACCCACTTAGTTCCTATTACTGGATGAACCTTTAGTCTTGGTACCAATCTCCACACTTTGCTTCGTTCAAATTGGTTGAGTTCTTCTTGCATAGCTTCTATCCAACTGGAGTCTTCCATAGCATCCTCTATCTTCTTTGGCTCAATTTGTGACAGGAAGCTTAGATAGAAACATTCATTCTGAGTAGCAGCTCTTGTTTTGACTCTAGCACTCGGATCTCCAATGATTAGATCCTGAGTGTGATCTCTTGCCCATCTGCTGCCAGTTGGGACATCTGTCCTGATGCCTTCGTGTCTTAAGTCTTCAAGTTCTATCTCTTCTTCTTGGAGTGGAGGCTCACTGTCTTGGATGGACCTCTCTACGATCACATTATCATGCTCTATGGTTTCACTGTCTGGTACTACGATTGTAGTGTTGACCTCGACGACTTCATTCGTAGTGTCTGCACTATCAGTCGTAGTGTCTCGAGGCACTTTGCTTTGTTCTAAGTCGGGCCATCAAAATGATGTGCATTGAGACTTAGACATTCAAATACCTTTTTTGTTGAACACCCTGAAAGCCTTGCTGTCTGTGGCATATCCAAGAAAGATCCCCTCGTCTGACTTGGGTTAAAATTTTGTCAGATACTGCTTTCCATTGTTGAGAATGTAACATGCACATCCAAAGACATGGAAGTAGGCGACTTCTGGCTTTCTTCCTTTCCATAGTTCGTAGGGCGTCTTCTTGATCGTAGAGTGAATTAGTGATTTGTTCTGAGTGTAGCATGCAAGGTTGATGCGACTTCTCGCCCAAAAGTATTCAGCAGACGAGTCATCTTTAGTAGTAGAGTCCTTCCAAATTTATCGTGGTTCTGTTTCTTTCTTTCAAAGAACTCCATTTTGTTGAGGAGTTCGTGGAGCTGAGAAGTTATGACTGATGCCATTGTCTGAGCAGAACTTGTCTATTTCTGAGAAATCAAATTCTCTTCCATGATAACTCCTTATGGCCTTGATTTTCTCTCATTTCTCGTTCATCACCAGTCTGAACATCTTGATTAATTCTGAGCTTGTTTCATCCTTTGATGTTAGGAAGAATACCCATGTGAATCTGGTGTAGTCGTCAACTATGACCAGAGAGTATCTTTTTCCTCCTAGACTTGTTGTTGGGATTGGCCTAAAGAGATCCATGTGGAGCAACTGCAAGGGCTTGTCAATGGAGTTGGTAGTCTTGCTCTTGAATGAACTTCTGGTTTGCTTTCCAAATTGACAGGCATTGCATGGCCTTTCCTTCACAAAGTTGAACTTGGGAAGGCCAGCTACGAGGTCTTTTGATGCCAGTTTGGAAATGCTTTTGAAGTTTAAGTGAGACAACCTTCTATGCCATAGCCAACTCATTTCCTCGGATGCTTTTGCCAGAAAACATACTATCTTGTCAGAGCTTAGTTGACCAAGATCTATAGTGTAGACATTTCCTTCTTGATCCCCGGCCACTTTTACTTACAGATGTCGTCAAATCTCTGACTTGACATTGTTTGTTGAGAAATGTTACTTGGTGACCCTTGTCGCAGAGTTGGTTGATACTTAGAAGGTTGTGTTAGAGTCCCTCCACATAAGCTACCCTGCTGAAAGATACTGCACCATTGCCTGCCGTGCCATATCCTCTATTCTTGCCCGAGCCGTTATCTCCAAAGATAACTGAGGGACCCTTCTTTTCTATATAGTTGGATAGTAGAGTTTTGTTCCCTATCATATGCCTTGAGCATCCACTGTCCAGATACCATGTGGAGCTCTTTTCCTGTCAAAACATTTGAGCCTTCATTTTGGTACCCATATTTGCATGGGTCCTTCTTTATTAGTGCCTTTGGGGACCCAAATTTGTCTAATTTTGGATTTCACATGCATGGAGTTATGATAGCATTTAGCAACCCTATGACCATGTTTATTGCATATGAGACATCTATCATAGTGCATGCCAGTGTGTGTGTGATGGTTTATCATCCATTTGAACATATGTGGTTCCTTAGTCACTTTCTTGTTAGACTGACTCTATTTCTTCCACGTGTTCTTTGGTTTCATTAATGGTGATGAGTGTGCCTTGCCTCTACTATACTTTCCCAGTCGATTTGTAGAGTTGGTTTTGCTTGGCTCTACGATTCTTCGAGGTGGGTAAGTGGAGGTCAATTACTTTCTCCTTTATGGCTTCCGTGCCGCATATGAGATCCTTTACTTCTTTGAGTATAACTTGAGACAGTAGAATAAGGTTGACTTGATTCTTCCAACTGTGAGGATTTCACAAAGACAATGCCTCTACCAAAACTTGATGCATTACTAGTGCTAATTTCCATTGTCTTTTCCACACAAACCTAAGCCTGTTCTGTCTAGTGTGCTTTTCTGACTAGAAAGCAGGCAGTCAATGGATGATGAGGATTTGTTCCATGCAGAGATAGTCTTCTCTAGATCCTCAATTTTAGAGGTTAGCTTAGACTCTCTTTGTGCATTGAGTGTGTTTGTCTATCTTAGCGTTTCATTCTCAGCCTCAACCTCGGAGAGAAGATTAGTACTTAGAAGGGCTGTTTCAAGCTCTTCTTGAACTTTCTTCTTCTCCTCTTGAAGAAGGGAATGATCCTTAGACAAGATTCTGAACCACTTCATGTATTGATGCAGATCAGTGGTTATGCCATGCAGGGCAGTTCTTAAATCACTTATATCTACATCAGGAGAATTGAAATCAAATACCTCATCGAGACTTACATCATGCATGTTGAGGTTTTGGTTGTTCTTTGCATGTTTGGCCATAAGGCACAG
The DNA here is from genome assembly GCA_020205615.1 of Panax quinquefolius. Taxonomy (NCBI): domain Eukaryota; kingdom Viridiplantae; phylum Streptophyta; class Magnoliopsida; order Apiales; family Araliaceae; genus Panax; species Panax quinquefolius. The sequence goes on along the minus strand of CM035156.1, from coordinate 68,318,601 downwards.
ATTTGCCATTTGTGGTTCTTCTTCATCTCCGGAGTCAGCATTTGAGTCATTATCTGAGTCACTCCATGATCCTCCCAAGAACTGCACCTTTGTCTCTTTTTCGAGGCCTCTTGGTACCTTTGCATTCTTTCTTTTCATAAGTTCTCTTCTTTAGTTCTTCTTTGATAGGTTTGTTGCAGTTTGCAATAAAGTGACCAGGTTTCTTGCAGTTGTAGCATAGATTGTTCGATTGCTCCTGGCTGACGTAGTTACTAACTTTCTTTGGCTTCCTGGTTTTGCCTTGTCGCATGAACCTTCTTAGTCTCTTTACTAGCATGGAAAAGTCTTAATCATCTTCTTCATCATCATCAGAGTCAGTCTCAGTGATGACTTTTGATGCACCTTCATTTGCTTTGAGAGCAACACCCTTGTCTTTTCTTCTTCCTTCGATATGGTTTCAAAGACGTTGGGTTAGCTCCAATTAAGTAGTCGAGATTTCCATATAGTTGTTGAATCGCTCATCTCATTAAGATTCTTTGACTCTCTTATTGTTGTGGTCTTTACATCCCACTTGCTCGGTAGAGCTCTCATGAATTTATGGTTAGATCCTTGTTAGGATAGATCTTCCCATACGCTCGTAGAGAGTTGAGCAGAGCGTTGAATCTTTCATAGGTTGCGCCACGCTTTCTCCTTACAACGAATGAGTGAACATTTCATATCACCGTGTCGAGAGAGACTGCTTGTTCTCTCGACTTCTTGAGTTCCTTCGTGCATGATCGTCGATGCTTCCCAAACTTCCTTAGTCGCTTTTGTTGCTTTACAACATTTTCAAACAGATCGTCCTCTAAGGATTGGAACAGGATATTCTTCACCTTTTTGTCAAGTTGGACATCTCTCTTCTCCGTGTCTGTCCATTCTTCTTTAACTTTGATTTGAACTCTGTTTGGATAGTCAATGGTTGGTGCAAGCTTTGTTGGTACATAGGGCCCATTAAGAATAGTCTCAAATAGATCTTCATCTATTGAGTCCATGTAAGCTTGCATCCTGACTTTCCACTTAGCAAATTTGTCTTTGTTACACATCGGTGGCTCACACTTCCCCCGGCCCCGGATTCGCTTGCAATACGAAAGTGCCATTGATCTACTAAAGCGTGTAAGTCAGAAAATAGAACTCGCTTCCGATACCAATTGTTAGGTCCTAGTTGGCACAATAGTTATCTAGAAGGGGGGGGGGGTTGAATAGATATTTAAAAATCTTTTCGTTTTAACTTTGTTCTTTGATAGTGATTAAAACTTAGCGGAATTAGTATTTGTTTTAATCTTCTAAACCAAGCAATAGTGTTGTGAGTGAGTGTGAGGCAGTTATGGCAGATATAGCAGTTATGGCAGTTATAGTATGAATATAAAAGACACAGTTGTTTTTAAGTGGTTCGGAGCACTTAAAGCTCCTAGTCCACTCTTCTACTCAACGAGTAGGATATCCACTAAGGATGTCTTTTACAACTTCTGAATCACACAGATTCCTTCTAGACCATCGGTGATCCAGAACTTCATTCACTTTAAACTCTTCAAGGCCAACAGCCTTGAACTTCTCTAGTTCCCTAGGAACTCTTCAAGCCCAGCAGGCTTGGTACTTTTTCTTCAGTTGGTTGAGTTGTTGAGTTCTTGATGGTCGCTACTCAGTTGTTGTGTAAGCACTGGTTTGAAGGAACTGAGTAGCTGAGCAAGCTTTACAATATCTCAGATCGTAGAGTTGAGCCTTAGAGTTCTTCACGTTGTATGTTTTATGCTTGCTTGATTTCTTCTCCTCCGTCTCGATCCAGATAAATGTGATGTTAAAACTATCCGTTGGATCCATCCGCTTGAGGCCTTAAATGCTTCTGAACTTTCTAAACTTTGATGGAGACATTTCTTTGCCTCTGCTGAATTCTGCATTCTGGCCCACTGACACTGCAGTCTGCTTTCTCACCTAACACCTGAAAAGGTGTTTTTGTCCCGTTTGCCCATGGTACTATCCTTGACTTCTACAATGCGCTTCTTTGTTCCATACTAAGGATATTTCTTATTCTTGGGACTGATGAGTACTGCAACGTCTAGAATCCATTCCTCATTTATTAAGATCTCCCTTTGCATCGATCATGAGGCTCGTCGTTTTCTGATACAAGACAGATGGTGCTCTATGATTTGGATCGTGGTATTCTACGATTCAGATCGTAGTGTTTTGATGACTTTGCACACTACGATGCTATCAGTAGAGAACACTTAAGTTTCCCTTAGACCTTCGCACACTACAATCTTGACTTGCTCATGATGTTAGCTCTACGTTCCCGAGAGTACACTACAATCGTTGACTTATATACTTCATGTTTCCTTCATCATACTACGATCGTGAAGTTTGCTCGACAAATGTTGGGAACACTCTACGATATCCGAAGAATCCCCTTCAAGGAAAGCACACTGCGATCGTTCGGCTCTACGTTTTCTGCCCTGACTTCTGCAAGGTTGATTAGATTAATGCACTACGATTCTTTCAAGACTAATCTATTACATCTTAAGATCAACCTAATAGTTTTGATCTTTCTATTGATTCATTCCAAACAGAATGGTACACGTTGAAGGCTTAGATCAACCTAACAATTTTTATCTATCACTAAGTCCTTGTACATATATTCATTAAAGGACCTTACAAATAATCATGAGCATATTCATTAAAACATCAAATCATGCTATGCATTCTCCCAACACATGGTATATTAAAGCTACCTGGATCCTTAAGCTTCGGTGGTAACTTATTTTGAATGATCGCGCTGCATTCTTCAGTCAATGCTACTGTCTCAAACTCACCCAATTTTCTCTTCCTCGACAAAACCTCCTTCATAAACTTGGCGTAACTCGGCATTTGTTCCAAGGCTTCGGCAAAGGGGATGTTGATATGCAGTTTTTTGAAAATATCCAAGAATCGTGAAAACTGCTTGTCTAACTTGGATTTTTGAAACCTCTGCGGATACGGTATGGGAGGCATTGTGATGGTTGGTTCCGAATCTTTTTGCTGTAAGGTCTCATCTTGACATTTTTCAGTGTCCACCACTTCCTCTGTTTCACTTGTTGTGTTGTCCCGCTTTTCCCTATCCGTGACTGTCTCTTATAAATTCTTTCCACTTCGTAGTGTTACAGCCTTACAATGCTCATCTCTGCCCAGATTTTTCTCTGTGTTACTCGGAAGTGTTCCAAGTGGTCGGTTATTAAGTGCATGCGCTTTATCGCTCCCAACTTGATTTTCCAGATTCTTGATCGACGACTTAGGCTTTGCATATTCAAATCTGTTTGATTAAATTTCTTCTCATATTCCTCGTTTTTCTTTTCGAAGCTTTAATAAATCTCTCCAAGGTTTCTTCCAAACTTGATTTCTCTCGATTGTTGTTGAGTCCGATTTTGAAACCTCGGATGTGTTTTCATTATCTCGGTAACTTGAGCTTGAGCTTGTTTGTTACTCCATAAAAACCCCGGATGATTTCTCCAACCTGGATTATATGCGTTTTGATTAGGATAAGGCTGGGTAGACCGACTATAGCTCCTCACTTAACTCTTTGATTCAGGGACTTATGGCACATTGATCCGTAGCATGACCCCCAGCACATAATTCACAAACCATCGCTACCTGCTGTGTGGATTGTGCACGCCATATTTCCATCTGCTTAGCCATTGTGACCACTTGCGCTATTAATGCTGTCATCGCATCTACGTCATACTTTCTCACTGTTTTCGGAGGATTAGACCTAGTTATGGGCCACTGATAGTTGTTGGTGGCCATTGTCTCTAACAACTGATATGCCTCATCAAAACTCTTAGACATGATTGCTCCCCCCTGCCGCTGCATCAATACTAGCCCTCGTGGACGCGTGCAAACCATAACAAAATATCCCTAATTGCATCCACTGCGGAATTCCGTGGTGTGGACACTTACGGAGCATATCCTTAAACCTTTCCCACGCCTCATATAACGATTCTGAATCAAATTGTGCGAAAGTGTGTATATCGTTCCGTAGTTTTGCTAACTTTGCTGGTGGGAAAAACTTAGCTAGAAATTTTTGAGCTAAGTCATCCCAGGTGGTGATTGAGCCAGGAGGCTGAGAGTGTAGCCAACTTCGCGCTTTATCTTTCAAGGTAAACGGGAACATCCTCAACCTTGTAGCATCTTCCGATACATTGTTAAATTTGAAGGTGTCGCAAACTTCCAAGAAACTTAAGATATGCTCATTAGGATCATCTATTGAACTACCCCCAAACCGACATGTGATTCTCAAGCATCCAATTTTTCCCTTGTTTAATCTCAAAACTGTTTGCATTGATCGCCGGCCTCCTAATACTCGACTGTATATCCATGACATTCGGTATGGCATAGTCCCTAAGTGATTTCTGGTCGTTCCCTGCCATGTTCACTGGAATTTCTTGTTCTGCCAGTTTTTCTTCCTCAGATGATACTGTACTAGTCGATTGCACTTTCCGGAACTTCCTTTCAATATCATCCGTATAAGGAAAAAGTTCCTTTCTCGCCCTTGATCTAGTGTGCATACACTCGCAAAGAATTCCTGCAAATATAAGAAGAAAAATAAGTAACGTTTAAATTAAGACCGAATTGATTATAACTAATATGGAATTAATACTAATAAAGAAATCCCCGACAACCGGGCCAAAAACTTGTTGATCGATTTCGCAATCAATAAATACGTGCAAGTATACACGGTCAACAAGTAATAAAGTGATAAGATAGAGTGTCGATCCCACAGAGAATTCTAATTAATAAATCCCAACTACTAACACTATATCAATCCAATTTTATTTAAACAACCATAAATATGATATTTCAACTTAAGAAAACTAAATTAAAACAATTAAAAGAGATTATTCTAAAATAAAACAAATAAACAAAACTAAGATTTGATTGAACTCAGATAAATAAGGATTAAGACTCCAATATCCCCAATTATGAACTATAAATCAATTATCCAATTATCCCAATTATTATGTCTACTAAATTGTTAACAGGAATTCTCAAATGCCAAAAGTCCTTTTTCAAGTGATCAATTGCCTTCTATTTAACCCAGATTAATTTTGCTAAATTCCTATGCAAAACAATTGAATTAAACTCGTTACAATTCCAATTCCTTATGTGTTACATACGGCGAAGAGATATTTCCATTCCATTCACAAACCTAATTATTCACTATGCAAATAACTAAGTCACATGTCATCATGCCCAGTTCTAACCCTAGAATTCTTCTTTCAATTCCTTCTAGAGTAACAAGGTAATTATTGGCCAGATAATTAATCATTCAGCACAAAGCAAGATGAACAATTCACTTCAACATAAATAATTGGAATAAATCAAATAATTAATTCATAATCATAAAAGGTTCAACTGGAATCTTAATTAAAGAAATTAGTTCATAACGAAAATTAAAACCAACAATCTTTGAAAAATCATCCTTAATGAATTACACAAATTAAAAGAATAAAGAAGAAGAAGAACTCCAAGTCAAACTCTTCAAAATCTCCTCTTGCTCCTTGATCAATCTTCTAAATTGTGTAGAATAGTCCCCTAATTCAATGTAAATAAACCTTATATATCCTTAATTTAGCCCACAATCCTTTTCCAAAACAACCTCTAGCCTCCAATAATTAAGTAATCTGGATGGTCAACGCACGCGCCTTGGTCAACACCTGACACAGCCCAGCGCCTTGGCACTGGGATTAATACTATGATGAGTGCCCCGGAGCTGAGGTACAGAATATGCCAGCCATGCCCCTTTGAAGCCTAAATGTTTCCCAATATTCCTACAGCTCACAAAGCTGTAATAACCCAACTAAACACAGTAAAACGAATCTAAATGCTTAGAGAATACAATAAATCAAGCCCAAATATATCTAATTCATGGGTATATTACCCAATCATTAGTGGCGCTCCCATAGAATGGTATTGCGTGTTACTCACTTTCAAAGTATGGAAACTGGCCGGTTCAACTTCTGAATTGAAGCTGATAACTGGTAGAATTCCTTGTTCAAGATAATCCGGCTTAGCATTGACAGTGAATAGACTATTGTTGATGATGTATTTGAGTTGTTGATGTAGCGTGGAGGGAACGGCTCCAGCCATGTGTATCCATGGTCTCCCCAATAACAGGTTGTATCTTGAGTCGATCTTGAGGACGTGGAAAGATACATGGAATGTATTTGGACCAGTCTCAATTGGCAATTCAATCTTTTCGACGACATTTCATCAGGATCCATCAAAAGCTCGGATGACCGTATGGCTGCTTTGGATCTGCTTGAGATTGATATTCATCTTTACCAAGGTGGCATAAGGACAAATATTCAGAGATGAGCCTCCATCTATCAATACTCCTGCTAGCATGTACCCGGAAGACAACACTGCGATGTGCAATGGCTTGCAATGACCGGTCCCTTCTGGAGATATGTCATCATCAGGGAAGGACATCACATTGTTGTTGAAAATGTGATCAACCAAATGTTGAAAATTTTCTACATCCACTGATTTTGGCAAATAGGCTTCTTCTAAAACCTTCAGCAAGATCTTCCGATGATCCTCGGAAGAGAAAACCAAATCCAGTATCAAAATCTGGTGTGGAGCTTCTCGCAAGATTAAAACCACTTTGGCTTCATTACACCCATAAGACGGAGGAATTTTTCAATCTTCTCCATGGGCATTTCCCTTTTTCCGCAAGTAGGTTTAATAACCCGTTGAGGAAGGTACAGTGGATTTTCTTTTGACACTATAGCAGTAGTATGAGACGTGGATCCTTCATCTTATCCATAATTCCATGGGACTTTATGCAAGCTGACAACAGGATGTTGTGGTCTGCAAGGTAAAGGGATTGGCTCTGGTGCGGCCACTTTCAAAGGATTGTCAGCTCTTTTGAGTTGAATTGATTGTATGGGAAATACTTTGACAGTTTCCTCATCCACTGTGGAGATAACTGCTACTGATCCCTTCCATTTGGTAGGGCATGCTTCCCACCCTTGAGCCGCATGCAGTTGTAATCATCTCGCTACTTGCAGACACCGCTATCGATAAGATTCTCGAATAAGATGGCGAGTGCCCAAGATTCTTCTGTCTTTATGATCATGAGAATGTGAATGATATTGACACATTTCATTAGGATTGAACCGCCGAGTGGGGATTGATTGAGGAGAAGGAATGTGATTCTTCCTTCATTGATCAACATTTGAAGTATCTCCTCTATATATCGCCCAAAATCAATTGATTTCGCGCAATGAATACGTCAAGTACACACAGTCAAACAAGTAATAAAGTAAAAGTAGTAGTATCATTCCCACGAGGAATTATTTAATAAAATTACCAATTACTAACTCTTAACCAAATCAATTTTATTTAAACAATCGCAAATTGTGATTTTTCTAATTAAGAAAACTAAATTAATCAATTAAAACTAAGACTTTAACGAATGAATTCGGATAAATAAAGATTAAGACTCCAATATCTCCAATTATGAACTATAAACCAATTATCCAATTATCCCAATTATTATGTCTCATCAATTGTTAACAAAATTCTCAAATGCCAAAAGCCTTTTTCAAGTGATCATTTGCCTTCTATTTAACCCATTAATTTTGCTATATCTCTATGAAAAACAATTGAATTAAACTCACATAATCCCAATTCCTTATGTGTTACATGCGGTAAATAGATATTCTCATTATATTCACAAACCTATTTATTCACTCAAAATAACTAAGTCACATGTCACCATGCCCAGCTTCTAACCCTAGAATTCCTCTCTCAATTCCTTCTAGAGTAACAAGGTAATTATTGATCAGATAATTAATCAATAAGCTCAAAGCAAGATGAACAATTCACTTCAACATAAATAATTGGAATAAATCAAATAATTAATTCATAATCATAAAAAGTTCAATTGAAATCTTAATGAAAGAGTTAGTTCATAATTAATGAATTAAAATCAAGAATCCACAATTGAATAGACATTAAAAGATAAAATTATGATAAGAGAAGAGAATAGAATCTGTTGTCAGCAAATCTAATGCTCCCCTCTTGCTCTTGCTCTTGCTCTTGATCTTCAATGGTCTTCAATTTGCTTTAATCTTCAATGGCTAATTAAGAACTAGGGTTTGGATTCTAATCTAATGGAGTGTTTAATCTAGTCTACTCTATGTAATCTCCCCCTATTTTATGCCTTACATCATGTATTTATAGGTTACAAGTCTAATTTTTAGCTTAGGAACAAACCCAATCCAATTTGGAGTCAAAAAGGTGTCAAAATTCGCCCAAAAATGCATCCAGGCCATCACCAAGCCCTTCCCCAGTGCTGGACTTGACGCTCAGACACTACTCCCCAGTGCCCCGGCGCTGGGCATAGGCCTATTTTGGGCGCCCCGGCCCTGGCCCCATGTTCTGACATTTTCTATTCCGACGTCCTTTGGAAAAATGGCCATAACGTCTTCGTCCGAACTCCGATTTCAATGATTCAAGATGATCCGGAAAGAGGAGAAGTAGATCTACAACTTTCATTCTTTGAGGGTTTCGAAATAAGGTACGGAGAAATACTCAAATTGGCTCTGAAGTGACTGTTGTGTAAATGGCAAGCCGAAAACACGAATCTAGCCACCTCGAACGTCGATCCAAGTAACTTTTGTCCCAATTCCTACAAAATAATATAAAACATGCATGAATAGACACAAACACTTAAAATCAACCAAAAGATTAAGCTCAAACGCATTCAATTATGAGTATAAAACTCACTCATCAAATACCCCCAAACTTAAACCTTTTCTTGTCCTCAAGAAAAAACACAAAAGAACTAAAAATAAACAAAATAACTTAACTACATGAATGCTTATGCATGATCTACTTTATAATATACCTACAAACCCAGTAATAAATTAGTATGATATGTAGCAACAGGCCTCAAAGATACCAATAATACTCAAACAATATATCCAATCAAGTTAAAATCCATAACTCTAACCAATTAGTCAATCCAAACCTGTCATCACCCATGTTGTGCGTGTGTGCTTGTTAACCATTCTAACCAACCAAAATTCAAGATAATCACATAACAAACTTCTTAGAAGGAAAATTTCAGTTCCAATTCAATTACTTTTGTGAACATGACAACTCCGGTTAAAACTAAGCAATTACCAAGTCTTAAGGTAAATACAGGATTTATTTATACTTTTATTCAACCACGAGGGCATTTTTGCTCTTTCTCGTGTTTTATTTATATTTTTTTTCTCATGGCTGTGCAATATCTTATTCCCTTAGGCTTTTCAATGCTACCTTAACGAGCTTTCGACCAACGACTCCCAGACCATTAAGACCTTAGGGCGCTTAGGTGTAAAGACAATCCCCTGCTTACTTACTCTCAAGTAACAAAGGCCACAAAACTAGACAAGCATGCCACTTGTTTATTCTTTTTTTTTTTTCTTTCTTTTCTTTTTTTTTTTTCATCATTCCTTTTTTTCTTTTTTTTTTTTGTAATATATATATCCCATAGATTCTCCCAAACTCAAGCTTTTACGTCATTCCAACCTTTACCACCAATTCACTAATTTCCTTAAATTTTAACAAAGATTTTCCTCGTAAACAAATTATGAAACCCTTAAACCAAGTGGATTAAAACAATTAAACTTTAAGTGCTAACCTACACATAAGTTTCAGACATGTGCTCAGATTATCAACATGATTAAAATTAGAACTCATCATCAATTATCAACATTGTTCAAGTTAACATGCAAAACCAATCTTATCATAGTCGAGCTAAATTCAAACCAATCTATCACTAGATTTATGCAACAAAAATAAAAATAAAAATGCAATTATACTACATGAACACATACTAATGCAACACATATATGAATATGAAATAACTACCATGTATTATATGCAACCTAAAAAAAACACAATGCTAACACATAAAAAAAAAGAACTACTATGCAGATAACTAACTATATGCAATACGACACTAAAATGCCCCCAAACTTAAACTAGACATTGTCCTCAATGACTAAAATAGAAAAATTAAAGTAGAGGACTTCCCTGAAAATATAGCAATCTTCCTCGTCTGCTAAGTTTGGAGAATAAGCTAGGCACATGGAACAAATTGGGCACCACACTTGAATTTGACTTGAATAACCTGTAAACCATGATAGAAGCAATTTTATTAAATCCTAAATAAATGCAACTTCAAAACTACTAATATAAAACTTAATAAAAACTAAAAATAAAAATTAAACTTGGGTTGCCTCCCAATAAGCACTTGTTTTATAGTCTCAGCCTGACTTCTTCAATTCTCTATCCAATTCCCCTACAAAAATTGAGGAACCCTCCATCCATCAGAAGCAATGTCTCTTTTGGGAGGTTCCCATTCGCAAAAACCCTTGAATTGAAGTCACCTTTGAAGATAGGTTCCCTATTAAGAACATCCAACAACTAGGTGTTTTCTCCATTATGTCGATGATCAGATTGGGGCATTAAAGCTTAATAAACATAATGGAATCTTCCTCTATCTTCTCCTTTACATCCCACTATGACTCCATAACTGTACTAGCTCTTACGTCACCAAGAGCTTTGCCGACGACATGCCTTCCAATTAGGCATGGTTTTGCAAAACTGCCCGGATTATTGAACTTTGGTGGAGAAGGTACATGGGAAACTATCAAAATTGGCTCATCTTCGTTGGTACTCAAAGTTAGATCTTCGTCGATCTCCTTTTTGGTCTCCAAATCTTTCCTCTCTTTCAACATCTATATCATTTGGCACATCCGATTGCGTATTTGGTTCTGCTCACCATCGCCCTCAAATTCATGTCATAGGGCCAAGTGTATTGAGGATGATTGTTCAACGATGTACTATCTCTCTTCCCCAATTAATTTTCCAGATTCTTTATCGACGCACTTTGGCTTTGCATATTCAAATTTATTTTTTTAAATTTTTCTCATTTTCTTTTTTTTTTCGAAGCTCTAATAATAAGTATTTCCAAGGCTTCTTCAAAACTTGATTTTCGATCCGTCATTGTTGTGTCGATTTTGAAATTTGGATGTATTTTGTTGTCTCTACGGCTTGAGCTTGATTGTTACTCTATGAAAACTCAGTGTGATACCCCCAACTCGATGATAGTTGTTGGGATAGACATAATTGTTGGGGTAATCACCACTATATCTTATCCAATAAATCGATGGCGATTGATGAATCATATGATTTCCAAAGACAATAATCACAAGTAACCACCACACTTTGACGACGCTGAGCTTCAAAAGCTTCTAAACTCCTCGAAAGTGTCTCAATCAGGTTTGACAATGCGTAAAAAATGTATTAAGTCCATCAATCCTGCTTTCCTTGGTCGAGTCATGTTCGTATGTATGCCATTGATACGCAAAGTCATCCATGGTACCGAAAAGAGAAAATATAGGAAGAGAATTAAAATAAAAATAAAATGTTTAAATTAAGACTAATTTGATTGAAATTATATTGGTAAATAATTATTAAATTAATTCTCAAGAAATAACGCGCTAAAAAACTTGTTGATCGATTTCAAGAATCAATGAATACGCAAGTATACACTACCAACAAGTAATAAAGTGAAAGTAGAGTATCGTTCTCACGAGAAATTATTTAATAAAATTACCAATTACTAACTCTTAACCAAATCAATTTTATTTAAACAATCGCAAATTATGATTTTTCTAATTAAGAAAACTAAATTAATCAATTAAAACTAAGACTTTAACGAATGAATTCAGATAAATAAAGATTAAGACTCCAATATCTCCAATTATGAACTATAAACCAATTATCCAATTATCCCAATTATTATGTCTCACCAATTGTTAATGAGAATTCTCAAATGCCAAAAATCCTTTCTCAAGTGATCATTTGCCTTCTATTTAACCCAGATTAATTTTGCTATATCTCTATGCAAAACAATTGAATTAAACTCGCTATAATCCTAATTCCTTATGTGTTACATGCGGTAAATAGATATTCTCATTCTATTCACAAACCTACTTATTCACTGTGCAAATAACTAAGTCACATGTCACCATGCCCGCTTCTAACCCTAGAATTCCTCTCTCAATTCCTTCTAGAGTAACAAGGTAATTATTGATCGATAATTAATCAATAAGCTCAAAGCAAGATGAACAATTCACTTCAACATAAATAATTGGAATAAATCAAATAATCAATTCATAATCATAAAAAGTTCAATTGAAATCTTAATGAAAGAGTTAGTTCATAATTAATGAATTAAAATCAAGAATCCATAATTGAATAGACATTAAAAGATAAAAGTATGATAAGAGAAGAGAATAGAATCTATTGTCGTAGAAATCTGATGCTCCCTCTTGCTTCGCTTCTTGATCAATGATGATCTTCAATTTGCTTTAATCTTCAATGGCTAATTAAGAACTAGGGTTTGGATTCTAATCTAATGGAGTGTTTAATCTACTCTACTCTATGTAATCTCCCCCTATTTTATGCCTTACATCATGTATTTATAGGTTATAAGTCTAATTTTTAGCTTAGGAACAAACCCAATCCATTTTGGAGTCAAAAAGGTGTCAAAATTCGCCTAAAAACGCATCCAGGCCATCACCAAGCCCTTCCCCAGCTCCCAGTATTGGGTTTGAAAACCATCGCTCCCCAGGCGCCCGACCTTGGGCATAGAGCTATTTTTTTGGCGCCCCGACGCTGGCCCCATGTTCTGACATTTTCTGCTCTGATGTCCTTTGGGAAAATGGCCATAACTTCTTCCTCCAAACTCCGATTTAGATAATTCAAGATGATCCGGAAAGAGGAGAAGTAGATCTACAACTTCCATCCTTTGAGGTTTTCGAAATAAGGTATGGAGAAATATTCAAATTGGATCCCCTGTTGTGTAAATGGCAAGCCGAAAACGCGAATCTAGCCACCCCGAACGTCGATCCAAGTAACTTTTGTCCCAATTCCTACAAAACAACATAAAACATGCATGAATAGACACAAACACTTAAAATAAACCAAAAGATTAAGCTCAAACGCATTCAATTATGAGTATAAAACTCACTCATCACCTAGATAGGTGAATTCCCTTTGATTGGCAAAATCCCGACGGGCTTTAGCACTTGCTCGTTTTGCAACCTTATCCTCCATAGCTTTGCTTTCTGAAGGTGTTGATGGAGCATTTATAACAAATGGAAGGAGATAAACATGCTCTTGCCTAATTAATTGGCGTGTGATTTGATGCTGGTGGGTCACCAGTTCTGCCAATTACTCAATTTGTTTGCAAAGAGCTTTCATCTTTCGTTCCATGGTAAACTAGAACTTTGCATAATCCCATTTGTCAACATCATCTTTGATGGATTTGGATGATTCGCCGTTAGAATTGGAACCTTGTACAGTGCTCCAACTGATCATGTTGACCTTTTCTTCTTTGTGTTGAGGAAGAGGGTTGTCTTGTACATGAGGTTGATCTGGTTTGGTGACCACGGTCTCACCATTGTCTATTAGATCTTGAATCTTATGCTTCAAGGCCCAACAATCTTGAGTATCATGTCCAGGTGCCCCGGCATGATAAGCACACTTTCGAGTAGCATTTAAACCCCTCCCATTAGGGTTGGCTAGTGGAAGAAGATGTGTAATTTTCTTCTGAGCAGTCAGAAGAGTAAGAATATTCTCGAGCGAGTCCCCTAAGGGTGTGAACGTTCGAGGTCGCTTTACTTCTCCACTTTTAGGCAATGGAGGGTTTGAAGATTGTGCTAGAAAAGGGGAGTAGTTTCTCCTCTGCATAGGCATGCTTTGATTGCCTTTTTGTCCTTGTAGTATCAATGAAACATCCTCCTCTTTCTTTTTATGGACCCTTCGAGGGTTGTTTCCATAAGATCCAGACTAGATATGCTCAACAATTGCTTTAAGAGCGGCTAGGTCTTGAATTTTACCGAACTTCAATCCCATCTCAGCCATCTCGTCGTGTTTGATCATTTCAGAAAATGGTTTACCAATACCAGCTAGAACGCTTTCATAGAAAGGAGCTTCCTGTACATCTATGAAGGTCATGACCATTTCTAATTCAGTCATAGAAGGAATAACTTGAGCAGCAAGGCGCCTCCACCTTTGAGCATACTCTATAAATGACTCATTTGACTGTTTCTTGACCTTGGTGATTTGGTACCGTCAGGAGCCATCTGAGATTGGAAACTGTATTGAGTGAGGAAAGCATGAGCCAGCTCTTCCCAGCTATGGTTCTTAGAGTTGTCTAATCTGGTATACCATGAACGGGCTTCTCCAGTCAGACTTTTCTGAAATAGCTACTTTCGGAGCCTTTCATTTTCTGCGTAAGATCCAAGTTCTCCAATAAACACCTTTAAATGTGTGTTAGGATCCCCTAATCCATCATACTTTTCAAAATTAGGGGTCTTAAATTTCTCTAGATAATGCACACCAAGAAATATGCAAAGGTCGGCATATGAAACACTGTCATGTGTTCCAATCCCTTTGAGAACGCGAATGGTTTCCTCCATTTGAAGGACCTTCTTCCTGATGTCACCGGTGTCTGGATCTCCTTTGAGATGGGTGCCTTCAGGGTCTGGGTTGGTTGTATTCGACTGTTGTTCTGGAATTATTTTTTCCAGACCTTGAACTCCCCCTTGTGTAGAGGATTCTGTATGGGTAGGTATCTTCGTACCTTGAGTAGACTGGTACAATTCTTTCAATAGAACGACTAAGTCTGTGATTTGTTTACTCAATCCGTCAAATTCTTCTCGAGAAACGGGATTAGACTATTCGTAAGGGGACATGATTAGCTGTAGGCTCGCAGCCCTTTTAGATTTTGACTGGGTAACAGGCCCAATTGCTTCCCTACAAAAGACTTACGTAGTTTAGTCATAGGGTAATATAAATGTTATCATAACATGTCCGTTTTAGGAATTTTTCCTGCAAAAAATCGGTTGTTAATTGATAACATGTCATGCATGCACAGATATTCTTCATATTTTCCATTACATATGAATGAACATGGAATAAAATTACAAGTAAATACTTTTACAAGTAATTTAAAATGGAAAGTATGAAGAAACTTTCCTCCGCGTTTGGTTTATCAAAGGTTGACCTATCCTAGGGTTTCTCTCACGGCATTTCGACATGAAGGATCCCAGATCATCGCAATCTACTTGACGGGAAGTTAATCCGGTCGTTCAACTAGAGTGAATCTGGGTGGTGCCTTTCCTGAGCCTCGGGGAATCATTCTTCCCACGAGTCCAGTAATCAAACACTGACAGGATAGTCTCCTGGTGGAGGAACCACACAACATACATTCACAAAAAACGTGTCTCACCGTTTATGCAAAATGATGGCATGTGCGAAGCACTAATATCACAGATAGATATTTAGCAGTGCAGGAGTTAAAAAATATGCATTCGTACACATTTATCAGAAATATAAATACAACATTCACACACAAGCATATAATAATTTTGAAAAGCTTATAATAGCGGCTTAAGCCCTCTTACTGGAGTCCCGAACAGAGTCGCCACCTGTCGACGTCGGGATTTTTTGAGTGTCCCTTTTCGTTACTTGTTCTTTGGTGTTCTCATGTTAATGTGAGATTTGTTTGAATAAACAAGTGAAAAAGGCCCGACATGTATAATGTCGACGATTGGACTTTAAGAGTCGCCAGTTGGTGTATTTAACTGGTTGCACCAACGCAACCGAAAAGGTTTGCACATTGACCTAGTGTTTTGACACTGCTAAACGGGTTTGTGAAACAGAAATTCATTTTTGGTCCGGGGGCTTGATTATGCGGAGGGAAGGTGTTAGGCACCCCTCGACATCCGTGTTACCACGGTGACTGCCACTTTTCAAAGAAATTATTATATGAATGTGTGTGTTTGTGTGGATCAATGTGCAATTATTTGAAAGTAGTGCAAGGCCTCGTTCGCACCTATATACACAAGGTTTGAATTATATAGTAAAATTTAGTTTTAACCAAGATATAGCAATAAAGCGGTTTTTCAAACCCTATGC
The DNA here is from genome assembly GCA_020205615.1 of Panax quinquefolius. Lineage (NCBI taxonomy): Eukaryota > Viridiplantae > Streptophyta > Magnoliopsida > Apiales > Araliaceae > Panax > Panax quinquefolius. The sequence goes on along the minus strand of CM035156.1, from coordinate 68,302,566 downwards.
TCAATAGGAATTGAGACCTTTTCATACTTCCATTTTATTGTTAAATGTCCGGCTTGTTTGCTTTTATTTTTGAGATGCGAAGCATTCTCGAGAAAATAATATATAGCAATGCCGAACTCCTCATGGGCATAACAGCCATCCAAGGAAATTCGTTACATCGTAAAATAATATACAAGTCGCTACAGTACCAAAGAATGTCCATCATGGGAACCGAATCAAGATTCAGTAAACTGAACCTGTGATCACATGATTCCTAGGCTCACATGATACTCGCAATTTGTATGGAAAGCGATGGCGAGCGCTATATATATATATATAAGCGATAATATATATATATATATATGATCAACCACCACAAAAGCAACTCCATGGGGATCGAAATGAAATGAAAATAAAGCAATAAATGCTATCAACCGCCACGAAATAAACTCACTCCAAGACAAAATATAAATAAATGTAAATAAAAAGCCACCACGGAGGAAACTCCGTGCTTGACAGAATGTAAATATATATATATATATATATATATATATAATATATATATATATATATATATATATATATGCATATATATATATGTGAATGTGAATCCGATGTAAAATCTATGCTCATCTGACAATATATATATATATATATATATATATATATATATATATATATATATATATATATAAAAGCAATTAAACGCACCGGATATAAAATCCAGCTCATCATCGGATGAGTCGACCACGCTTATATATATATATATATATATATATATATATATATATAAGCAATTAAACGCTCCACATCAAGTTCAGGCTCAATCGAGGCATAACTCGATAATGTTAGTCCATATATATGAAATATATACATATATAAGTATATATATACGACATGAAAATGAAAACCACATTAACCGAAGTCCGGCAAACACACACAACACGACTCTCAATGTGTATAACAAAGGTGTGTGCTATATGAGAAGAAGGCTTTATAAAATATAAGAAGGCTTACAAGGTCGCCAAAGTAGACTTCTATGACTTTAAATGGATAAACACTCAGCTCCACAAGAATAAAAAGATAGCTATATGTGAGCTAACTAGTGTTTAAAGAAGAGGAAACACTCAAAAGATGTATATGCGAGTAAAATGGATGGGGCTTCCTCGCCTTTTTCCTTCTCTCTTTCTTCAAATGTCTTACCCCAGCTATATTTATAGACTAATGGTCGCAGGTACACACTGCTGGTAGCCGCAGCTTGTACTGCTGGTACCGGTCATGGTGGGATCCGAGCCTCATGGGTCTCGTCGTCTCGTAGTAAATGCATGCAATGCATAATGTAATGTCTACTCGAACTCGAACTTGCAGAACTTCAATCTGAGCATCCGAACGAGGTATATCTGACCTTCTTCGGACCGCTTGTGTTGAGAGTTACGTAATGACATGGATTAGAGGTTGTACGAAGTTAGGAAGAGGGGTCTATGCCCATGGTCTTCAAGCTTCAAATTCTATCCAAATTACTGCCACACGTAATAGTCACTCGGGATTATCATTCCTCAGCTCTTGTGGGACATTGTTGGATGTATGTATGAAGTGTTGAGACGACGTGCCATTGTTGAAGGAACAAGATGACGCTTGACTCCTCGCCGGGGTTATCGCCGGTTTGAGTTGAAAGTAGATGTTGCTCAGGGTTACAGCTGAGATTGGACTACTTGTTGGTATGCCGCGATATCATCTTGTTGACGTGGACAGATGAAGTTGTGACTCTTCACCGGGGTTATTGCTAGTTTAAGCGAAAGCAGACATTTGCTTAGGGTTACATCTGAGATTGGACTACTTGTTTGTATGCCTCACTGTCATCTGAATTGAAGCAGATCACACATGTTTGAAACAAGCATTTTCGGGGTTATTATCAGAACTTCAATGTCATCCCTTGGGGCTATCACCAAGGATTGGGTTGCTACTCCCAGTGTTGTCTCTGGGACTGGAACTGAGCGTCACGGTGTTATCGCCGAGATAGAACTGTCTTCTCCGGTGTTGTTGCCGGTCTTTTGATCTGCATATCTTGGGGTTATCTCCGAGATCGGAAATGACATTCCCGGTGTGTGTCCTGGGTTGACATGACGCTCCCGGTTTGTGTTCTGGTTTGGAACTGAACTTCCGGTGGTATCCGGAATGGATGTAAGCTGTCTTCCAGGGTTATCTCCAAAAGACGAATCTACCCTCCTGCAATGTTAGTAATAGGAGTGCAATAAATTTTGAGTGTCTACAGATGCCCCTCTTTATCATATTCATGCAATGCAAGGCATGGATAGGATAAAGAATCCTAGACACTTGAAATGCAAGCAAGATAAACATGATGCTATGTACAGCAACATGATGCAAATGTATGATGTATGAATGATTGTCATGTAATCCTACTGGGATGACAATCAGTGATGGCTTGGACATGCGATCCAAGTCTCCAAGGATGTTGACGTTGGAACTACCACCAAAGTCTTGAATCCTAGACACTGACTTATTCTCCATAGAGGTACCTCTTGTGTGGAAGAGATTTATGGGGATAAGGCTTTGTTAATTTTAAGGATGTGTATAACATGTTCCCTCATATCTTGTCGAAAGTTATCGCCAATAAGGTTTGTCATTGCCAGGTTGCACCGACCTTCGTTGATGTGTGTGTCACCGGATAGATCCCTGCTGGGCGTATTGTCAAGGCTGCTTGACCTTTATTGATGTATGTGTCAATGGTAGCATTATGTTGTAACCCTTGCTGGGCAAAGTTGCTTCGATGGGTTTACTTACCGTCGGCTGATATGACGTCAAGGTTATTTGACCTTCATTGATGTGTGTATCAATGGTTACATTGCACTGTGACCCCCGCCGGGGACACGTAGATGCTTGGAAGGATATGCGTTGTGACCCCCGCCAGGGATATGTAGATGTTGATAATTTCGGCATTGTAACCCCCGCCAGGGAGGTTTGATATTTCGTGGTTTTTCGCATTGTAACCCCCTCCGAGGAGGTTAGGGTTGTGACGGCATCAGACCTTTGTGGGGTATTACCGAGCATGGTTTGTAAAAGCTGAGCTCATTGGTATAGTATACCCTGCATTCAGGTGAATACCATTGAGGTGACGAGAGTTTAACTCTGACCGACAAGAAACCAGGATTTCAGGCTAATCCGTTCAATCGCGTAGAATTTTTATTCATGATTTGGCCTTTTCAGCTTGTGAGACCTTCTTTGCAACTCTAACTGGAGCGAGCCGGAGGTGTGGGACCCATATAGGGGGGCCGCAAGTGTACCTATAGGAGACACAAGTTAGCCTGCGGCCAGCCGTGCCTATGTATAGGTGGCTGGTTGCTTTCATAAGTCATTTTCAAGTTGCGCAGCGAAGGAAATTCGAGAGGTCTTCTTCAGATCTGCTGAGTTCGGGCAACTTTCTGCATATTCTATCACCGTACAAGCGTTCTTCACTCTCCTGGTAACACATGCATGTATTTTTTTTCCCAATTTCTGTCCGTTGGAAAATGACTTATCGCATGAAATGCATTTAGACACATAGTTGTGAATATGCATGCTGATATGACTTGATAAAAAATATTCCACATAGCAAATGTTAGTATTAAATCATACTGAATATAATGATGTAAAAAAAATTTGACTTTTGAAATAGTTAAATTGGCACCTTTTACTGTCATTTCTTATCCTATTTGAGGACAAATGAGTAAAGGTAGACAAGCAAAATAATCCTGGTAATTAGACTACACTTACGGATTTTTTTTACTATGTGTATTGATGCATATAGATGTATATGACTGTGTATAGGTGTGCTACTGAATGGCCACCTAGTCATGCCTATGTACATGTGGATAGTCCCATTTGCAAAGGGGACTATGGCAAAATTTTCCTAAAATGTAGGTATTGGGTAGTCATGCATTTTAACTCTACTGTAGATGTATGTTAAAGCAATGCATGCATACATGTAATCATAGAATGCTTTTTGAAAAGACTTCAGGTAAGAAATTACCACACCCTTTCTGAGGTGATTTAGAGACTTTTTGTCCAGATATCATGGATTCGGATCAGCCGAGTAGTTCCTGCAGGACCACTTCTGGTGTATGGAGGAGGGCTTTTAAAGAGCCTCAACGTCGTTTCTAATAGATGTACTTCATCGCTCAAGCTGGAGGCGGTGGTGGTACGTCCTATTCGGGTTGAAGTACCAAATGTCGAGGACGAAGAGGAGGATGCACCGATCGAGGTTCCTGCTCCTGCTGTACGTGTTCCCCGTAGGGAATTGCCAGGTATTCAAGTGGTGAACCTAGATCTTCTGGATGACTTGAGTAGGCATCCTTCAGTATACCAGACGCAAACGAGGTATGAAGTTAGATCTTTAATCTTCCTTATTTCCTATTGATGAGGAGTCAAGGAGTCTGATGTTGATCTGCATTTGATGTAGGTTCCCGGCTTCACACAGCCTCAAGGGAATTGGTTTAGCATCCACTCTATGTATCAGGATTTGCATGATGACAACAGAGCGATCGCTCCATGGGCTGAGATTTGGGAAGTTCTTCTCCATTCTACCCCTTCGTTGTCCCTGGGGTTACCTCAGGGAATTGTCTCGAGCGGTGGTATCACCGCACTCGACCACTCCATTCTTTGGATCATGAGGTGATGGTGACGCCGATGGATTGGCGATTTATCACAGGTATGGAGTTTGGAGGGGAGCCGTGCCCTTGCGTGGTGGATATCACCCCATCGCCATCGATCCTTGTTGGGAGTTCCGACGGAGGCGCTCAAGGGCAGGACTGTTCGTACAGGTCCTTTGAGCGTAGATGCTATGAGTGGGCTATTGAGTGAGCCCATACCCGATGATGTGAGAGTCAGGGATCGCATTCTTCGGCAATTGTTCCTGATGATCATTAGGGGCTGCTTCATAGCAGATAATTCCTCTACGCTGTCCTTCGCTTTGATCAGCGCCACTCGATATGTGGACCGTATAGGAGAGTATGATTGGGGTTCCTACACCTTTGCCTACTTCCTCAGGGGAATGCGCATGCGATCGCAGGGCTTAACCGAGGCGTGGTTAGGATTCTACCCATTTCTGCTGGTGAGGGTTTCTGTTGTCTTTTCCCATGTATGTGTTAAGAGTGTTAACTGACAGCAGATGTTTGCCTTTATGTTGGCAGTTTTGGGCCTATGAGAGGCTTCCTTGTTTTGCGTCCTGTGAGCGTGTTAGGTTTAGATACCTATCCACGAGGACGAAGATGGAATCATTCCATATCGTGGAGGGCCCCCACATTCTTTGAGGGTTTCACTCATTGTCGCCATAAATTCCGGAGCTATTGACGGTGATGTCATCACATGGATTCCCTACTCTGGAGAGCATTTAGGAGTTGGATTTGAGGATGGGTACCGAACTGGAGTAGAGTACGTCATTTCCACCCGCGGGATTCCTCTCTTTATGTATGGAGGATGGGAGCTCTATTTAGGAGAGCGTGCTATTAGGAGCACTACAGGAGAGATCCATATGCCGATCTTGCCTCCCCGCCAGCGTTATTGGCTGTTTTGCGGTCACCCATCATCGACATCCCATTGATGGGGATTGACGATTTTACATTGTCGAGGGGTCCCTGTTCTCGTGGAGATGTTCCAAATTGGTGGATCCTCGCATTTATTAGAGCTCGGACCCGCATGAACATAGTTTATGGGGATATGGTTCCGTGATCCGTGATGATGACGGATTGGCTAGCTTGTGTCAAAGATCCGACTCATGTGACACAGATTGACAGACTGACTCGGCAGCTGGACCGGTCACATCTTTTCATTCGGCATCTGGGCAGAGATCCTGCAGAGGTAGATACTTTTGATCCTTCCAGCTCTGGCGCTGATCCCTTAGGTGACCCATATGGTTTTGCCGGCGCAGATCATCATTTGTATCGGCCTGACATCCCTGTAGATAGAGATCCAGTGACTCAGGAGGAGTTACATCAGTGATGAAACGATGATCGATGATGTGAACATCGACACTCTTGACTTTTTTCGATGTATTTCTTGCTATCTCTTTTGATAGGCCTCTCATTGTATGTTGGGTAGTAGCTTCACCTCATTTCCTATATTTTAGTCAGACAGAGATGTATTAAATGATGATATACTTAGGAATGTATGTACGCTTTTCCATTCCTATATCATATTGCAATCTATTGTATTATGCATGTTATTATGTTATGCATATGTATGTATGTCGAGAGATATTCAAAGATTGACCCTGGATGGTCTTATAACACGGCCCGCATGTATGTCTTTCTTCGACAGCTTAGTCAGATTGATCATACCCCACCATTTATGGTGGTAAATGGTATATCTTGCCATGGTATGATAATATATCACCATCGATATGGTAATCGTAGATGATTTCTTTGCGAAGATACTATGACCTTCTTCGATGTTTCAGTTCCTCCAGATTTGTAGAGGGTATGCTGAGCACCGGTACCTAGGCCAACAGTGTATTCCGATTTGGGACCCGTGAGTTGACTCTACTTTGGAGGAGTATGCACGATTGAAGATGCTGTGTCTGGGATGCACCTTGCGTGCATATGGTGATGGGAAACATGAGTAGAGAGCGCCCATGACTCTCACGAGATTGAGGCACGAGTGTGTGCAGATGAGATTACATCCGACCATATTATATCCCAAAGTTTTCCTCGCCGATGTGTTTGGCTCTGAGGACATCTATGCACGGCATTCCGAGGATTTCACCACACTGGATGATCATTGGCGTTCATCCAGAGTAGATGTACTGCTTCTATGCATATTGTCATACGTCTACATGCCATGGTACATGGATGAGCTAGATATCAGCGTTATTATGGCAGTGAGAGCTCTCAGGGAGGGTCATACCATTGTACTGATGATCATCGCAGAGATCTTGAGGTCAGCTACATATTGCTTGCTTATCCGGCAGAGTGTTTACTGTGTAGCTTTCGGTCCATGTCAGTACGTGTGGTTTGTGTCACACTTGAGACCAATTGGCCCATTTAGACGGCAGGGGTTTTGTTTCACCCATGATATAGCCATGTCGTACTCCTTTCAGCCTACGGAGTGTACAGATGCTGCATCGTGGTCAGTTTTTCTGCCAGGGATTAGAGATCCATTTGCCATATTGCCGTGTTCAGGGCTTAGTTCACCCTACAGCTTCATTTCTCATGCTCCAGGCATGGATTATCTCCCTCTGGCTGGATTGAGGGGCATGATCACTTACCACCCACTGGACGTGATGTGTCAGTTTGACCAGTTCCAGGACTTTCACCCGTATGAAAGTAGGCAAGTGAGTCTCAAGGCTTCACACACACCGCTTTCAATGGAGGATAGATCCGGTTGTATGCTGTTGGGATCAACGAGTCGGTCAGATTTTTCTGTCGACCATCCAGTTATTCTGCAGAGTATTCCGCATGGATGGAGACAGAGACTGCATCGGCTATGGCAGTATCCACAGTGCAGGGGACTGATCTTGACGATGAGGAGCCTATAGAGGAGGCTGTTATTTCCACCGATGATTTGACTGTTGGGCTGCTAGTATTTGTGATGGATTCTCCCACCCCGAGTGCCACTGTTACTCAGTATTCGGCACAGCGTTTGGAGCAGAGCTTATATCTGATGACCTATGATAGAGATCAGGCTAGGGCCGTGATATTGACAGCTCTTGATGAGAGAGATACCGCTCTGTTAGAGAGGGATGAAGCTAGATCACCCAGGGATGTATTGATTGGAGAACGGAATGCCTCCTTATCTGCTAGGGATGTGGCCATTGCAGATAGCACTTCCATTAGATCCCAGATGACTGTCAGTCTGGCTGACATAAGTGCTTACATTGATGAGCATTTTACCACCATTTAGTTAGCCTCTGATCTGCTAGTTCGTGTTGATACACTTGGGCAGGAGCTTGTAGTGCTACCTCCATCTTTAGAGAGGGATGCTATGTTAGATATGATAGTCCGCATTCATACAGATCTGTAGATAGCTTTGTATTTTCCTGCACAGACTAGCTTAGCCATTTTGTCATGTACAACACAGATGTATATACCAAACAGTATTATATATGGCAGGGAAATATATTTTGATTCACTTCCCTTTTAGTTATGCCTTGATACTTGCTTGATATTTGCCTGTTTCTCCAAGGCCTTGTGATCTTGATGCATTCTAAACTTATCCTTGATAGATGGACATTAAGACGTCACAAGATCTCTCAGAATGGATCATTGATTTTTGTATATCCCTACCATCTTTGGTGTCTTGGGACTGGTATCTGTACGGAAAAGTGGAGAGGAGGATGGTTTCTTCCTCTTTGAGATTGACTGCACCATAGATGGTCGCCAGTACTTCTATTTGTGAGAAGCCTAGTTAATTCCATCTCTTATGGGTTGGTATTACTCTTTGAGGCACGATCACAGCTTAGATGGTCACCGAATCTTCTATTTGTGAGAAGAGGTTGGGTAATTCCATCCCTTTGATCTGAAACCGATGAAATGGGGCAGATTGAAGATTGATCCCAGTACCGTGTGACAAATATGTTGTTCCGGTAGGGGTTAGACTCCACCATGAATGGCTACCTACGTACTCCTATTGAAGAGGAGATTAAGTCTGCGTAGTTCGAACCTAGTGTAGGAGGTTCAACGCTGAATGCGAAAGGCAGAAGAGTGTAGAAGTATTTTTGTTGTTTTTGTTGTTTTATAGAGAAAAGGTAGAAATGTTTTTGTTGTTTTTCTTTATTGCGACCGGGCCATATAACATATGGTTGCCCACGCACTCTTGTGTCATCGTGGAGATCGGTCGACGTAGTTCGCCTTAGGGACGAATTGAAGGCGAAGAGAAGTGTAAATCCCGTGTGCGAGTGCTATATCATGGGGAGAGAAAGTTTAATCCCATAATGGGGACAAACTGCAAGTGTGTAAAAAGTTTGATCCCGTCTTCAGGATAAACTGCAGGCGTAGAAAAGTTTAATCCCATCTTCAAGAAAAACTGCAGGTGTTAAAGGTTAAATCCCGTCTTCAGGATAACCGAAATTGTGAAAGGTTAAATCCCGTCTTCAGGATAACCGAGATTGTATGAAAGGTTTGAAATGAAGTGAAGCCAGGCTGCTGGCTTGAAGTGTATGTTTCCCTGAGGGGCAGAAAAGTATGTAGAAAGGGTTCAAAACCGGAATGACCGGTGATTTGAGGATCAAAGCCAGGATGTTTGTTTGATGGTAACTTCAGACATAGTACCGTTTCACGGTGTCCGAGTTGATAAGCTGTGGAAATTCATCGCCATCCATTTCCTGCAATCTGAGAGCACCTCCTGTCAATGTTTCCTTGACAACAAATGGGCCTTCCTAGTTAGGAGCAAATTTTCCCTTAGATTGATCTTGGTTGTCAATGATCTTCTTCAAAACCAAGTCATGTTATTTGAATTGCCGTAGTCGGACTTTTCTGTTATAGGATCGTGCGATCCTTTGCTGATATAACTGACCATGAAAGATTATCGCGGTTCGCCTTTTGTCTATCAGAGACAATTGGTGATACCTGTCTTGTACCCATAGGTCTTCATCCAACTGAGCATCCATCAATACTCTGAGGGATTACATTTCCACTTCTATGGGGAGCACTCGCCCATCCCATGACTAATGAGTAAGGGGTTGCCCCAAAGGAAGTTCGCATGGAAGTTCTCAGAGGCTAATAAAGTCGAGGCAAGAGGTCGTGCCATCCTTTGTGATTGGCGGACATTTTCTCGCATGATCTTTTGATGTTTTTATTAGTCGCTTAACAAAGACCATTCATCTTTGACCGGTAGATGACGAGAGTCGAGATGTTTGATGTGGAATTTTCTCGCATAAATCCTCCATCATTTTGTTGTTGAGGTTCTTAGCATTGTCTGACACAATGACCTCTGGTTGTCCATATCGACAGATGACATTGTTTTGATGAAAACAATGATAACTTCTTTAGTAACCTTAGGGAAGGAAGCTGCTTCTACCCATTTGGTGAAGTAGTCGATCATGGTGAATATGAATCGATGTCCATTACTGGCTTTGGGCTCGATGGGCCCGATCACGTCCATTCCCCACATTGAGAAGGGCCATGGTGAACTCATATCATGGAGTTCCTTGAGGGCGTGGATAGCATTCCCATGAATCTGGCATTGATAGCACCTCTTGACGTGATCATCACAGTCAGCTTTGAGTGTAAACCAATAATGTCCCGTTCTGAGAATTTTCTTGACAAGTGAGGGGCCGCTCATGTGTGGGCCACGTACTCCACCATGAATATCATCCATGAGTCTCTGAGCTTGGTCTTTGTCTAGACATCTGAGGAGACCTAATCCTGCATCTCTTTTGTAGAGTGCATCTCCGCTTAGGTAGAATTTCATAGCAAGTCGATGAATCTGCCTCTTTTCAATTAGGCTCACCTTAGCGGGTGTAGATCCATCTCACAGATACTCCTTGATGTGTTGGTACCAAGGGTTGTGGATGGGAGGTAGCTCATCCAATACTTCTCCAATGTAATTCCCATAGATTGGGGCTTTTTAAAGAGCAAACGTGACATACGACATGTTTTCCTTGTCCGATATGTAAACCAAGGAGGTCAACGTTGCTAATGCGTCTGCAAAATCATTCCTATTATGAGGAATGTGTAGATAGGAGATTTCTTCGAACTCCAAAGCCATCTGTAGAACTTGCCGATGGTAAGGCAGCAAATGTAATCCTTTAGTTTGATAGATTCCTGTGGATTGCTTTATTACCAATTCAGAATCCCCAAAGACAGTTAACCGCCTGTTGCCCATTGAACGGGCAAGTTTTAGCCCCATGATACAACCTTCATACTCAGCTATGTTGTTGGTGCTGACAAACTGCAATTTGACGGCGACGGATATCGCTTCCTCGTACCGGATAGTAAGATTGCTCCAGCTCCGGAGCCTTCTGAAATAACAGCTCCATCAAAATACATTTTCCACTCACGGCATGTATCGTACTGATGTTGTAATTGAACTGTCATTACCCCTTCATCGGGAAAGTACGTTTTTAAGGTTTTGTAATCCCCTGCAGGTGCGGCAGCCAGTTGATCTGCAATTCCTTGACCTTTGATAGATTTTTGCGTCACGTAGACGATGTCAAATTGCTGTAGGATCAATTTCCATCTGGACAGTCAACAATTCAATATGGGTTTACTGAATACATATTTGAGAGGATCCACGCGGGATATGAGATGGGTTGTGTGACCATGGAGGTAATGTTGTAACCTTATGAAAGCCCATGCTAAAGCACAACAAGTCTTCTCGATCAGAGTGTACTTGTGTTCACTGATGCTGAATCTTTTGTTGAGGTAATAGATAGCTCGTTCTTGGCCTCTATTGTCTTTTTGCCCCAGCATGCAGCCCATAGCATTGTCATTTATGGACAGGTACATGAACAGAGGAACATCATCCCTGGGAGGTACCAAAACAAGAGCGTTAATCAGTTGCTCTTTAATGGTAAGGAAGGCTTTCTGACACACATCGTTCCATTTCATGGATGAGTTCTTCCTTAACAATTTTAAGATAGGCTCACAGGTTGCTGTGAGTTGAGAAATGAATCTGCTAATGAAGTTGATCCTTCCCAAAAATCCCCGTATTTCCTTCTCTCGTCGAGGAATGGGCATTTTCTTGATGGCCTCGGATTTTGGTAGGATCCAGCTCAATCCTATGTGGTGACTAGGAAGCTTAGCAACTTGCTCGACTTAACACCAAAGGCGCACTTCATGGATTCAACTTCAAGTTGTTCTTACGCAACTGTTGAATAGCTTTGTGAGATGGTCTAAGTGGTCATCCTCCTTCCGGATTTGACAATGATGTCATCCACGTAGATCTCTATCTCCTTGTGCATTAAATCGTGGAAAAGAGCCATCATAGCTCACTGATAGGTTGCCCGGCATTGATGAGGCCAAGGACAACCGTCTGTAGAAAAAGTTCCCCAAGGCGTGATGAAAGCGCCTTCTCACAATCTTCCTCAAATAACCATAATTTGATGGTACCCACGCAAAGCAATCAAAGAAAGGAGTACATGTCTTTGTATTGAGCAAAGATTGTCAATAAAAATGTGGATAAAAGGCACGGGAAAGCTATCTTTTAGGCAAGCTTTGTTCAAATCCCTGTAATCCACGCAGACTCGCACCTTTCCCCCTGGTTTAGGCACGGGAACAATGTTGGATATCCACTCCGGATATGTAGACACCATGATGATGCCAGCTTGAAATTGTTTCACAATTTCCTCTTTGAGTTTTAAACTCCACTCAGGTTTCAATCGCCTGAGTTTTTGCCTAACTGGCTTAAATCCTTCTTTAATGGGAAGGCGATGAAGAACAATGTCAGTGGACAAACCCACCATGTCTTCATGAGACCATGCAAACACATCCTGGAATTGGGTTAAGAGCCCAACCATTTCATTCCACTGAGTTGTGGTAAGGTCTGAACCAATCTGGATTAGCTTAGGGTTGTCTAAGGTTCCGAGATTGAAAGGAGTGGTTTGATCAAGATTGGGTTTGGGTTTGTCTGTGACCCATTCCTTAATCTCTTGAGGTGTCTCAATGTCCTCTTGGATGTCCATCAAGTCTGAGTCTAACTTTGCATCAAAGTTATAGCCCTTGTGGAGAAAAGGCATGTCATCAGCAAGGACATGCACATCTAAATTCAGAGTCCTAAAACAAAAGATGCTTTCACTTAATATATGCAACTGTTCGATCATACAAAAGTGTTAGCATGTATGTGATAAAATAACTGCTAGTGCTGTAAAGGAAAGCAGGCAATTAAAGTTATCTACAGGGCAGAGGGGTTTTTTGCCCATTTTACCCTCGTCGACCAATGCATGGAGTGCTGCTCCAATTGTCGAGGGCAAAGTCCTGAAGGACTGCAGTGATGGAAGGATCGTCAGTGTCTTCCTTCTCCCGAATGATAACCCTGACATTTGGGCAATCATTGTCTGGGGTATATTTGTTTGTATGTTCATCATGAACAATGACGCGAATGCCTGCCATCATCAAGGCAAGGTCATTTTTACGTTTCTGTTCCTTTTCTTCCACTTCGGGATTAGGAATCAGCACCTCTTTAGCTTTGATTGGCACTGGTTTTAGAAATAGCATAGCCACAGCATGGGTTGGCACCTTTACTGGAGATTGCATTAGCTCATGAGGTAAAGGCATAGAAAATCGCTATGCGGCGGAAGCTTGAGGAACTCCGCTTCCATGTTTATGGGGATTCTCAGATCTGAACTAGAAGAATAGCCTAGCAAATTGCTCCAATTTGACTTTTGAAACAGTCAAATTGGCACCTTTTACTGTCATTTCTTATCCTATTTGAGGACAAATGAGTAAAGGTAGACAAGCAAAATAATCCTGGTAATTAGACTACACTTACGGATTTTTTTTACTATAATGTATTGATGCATACAGGATGTATATGACTGTGTATAGGTGTGCTACTGAATGGCCACCTAGTCATGCCTATGTGCATGTGGATAGTCTCATTTGCAAAGGGGACTATGGCAAAATTTTCCCAAAATATAGGTATTGGGTAGTCATGCATTTTAACTCTACTGTAGATGTATATTAAAGCAATGTATACATACATGTAATCATAGAATGCATTTTGAAAAGACTCCAGGTAAGAAATTACCACACCCTTTCTGAGGGGATTTAGAGACTTTTTGTCCAGATATCATGGATCCGGATCAGCCGAGTAGTTCCCGCAGGACTACTTTTGGTGTATGGAGGAGGGCTTTTGAAGAGCCTCAGCGTCGTTCTGTTAGACAGCCTCGTCGCTTTGCGGAGGCGGTGGTACGTCCTATCCAGGTTGAAGTACTGAATGTCGAGGACGAGGAGGAGGATGCACCGATCGAGGTTCCTGCTCCTTCTGTATGTGTTCCCCATAGGGAATTGCCAGGTATTCAAGGGGCGAACCCAGATCTTCTGGGTGACTTGAGTAGGCATCCTTCAGTATACCTGCACGCAAACGAGGTAAGAAGTTAGATCTTTAATCTTCCTTATTTCCTATTGATGAGGAGTCAAGGAGTCTGATGTTGATCTGCATTTGATGTAGGTTCCCGTCTTCACACAGCCTCGAGGAAACTGGTTTAGAATCCACTCTATGTATCAGGATTTGTAAGATGACTACAGAGCGATCGTCCATGGCTGGGGATTCGGGAGGTTCTTCTCCATTCTACCCCGTCGTTGTCCCTGGGGTTACCTCAGGGCATTGTCTGAGCGATGGTTTCATCAGACTCAGTCACTCCATTTGCTGGACTGCGAGGTGATGATGACGCTGATGGATTGGTAGTTTATCACACGTATAGAGTTTAGAGGGGAGCCGGTGCCTTGCACGGCGGATATCACCCCTACCGCCGTTAGATCCTTGTTGAGAGTTCTGATGGAGGCACTCAAGGGCAGGACTGTTCGTATAGGTCCTTTGAGCATAGATGCTATGAGCGGGCTGTTGAGTGAGCCCATACCCGATGATGTGAGAGTCAGGGACCGCATTCTTCGGTGATTATTCCTGATGATCATTAGGGGCTACTTCATAGTAGATAATTCCTATACGGTGTCCTTCGCTTTGATCAACGCCACTCGACACGTGGACCGTATAGGAGAGTATGATTGGGGTTCCTACACCTTTGCCTACTTCCTCAGGGGAATGCGAATGCGATCGCAGGGCTTGACCGAGGCGTGGTTAGGATTCTACCCATTTCTGCTGGTGAGTGTTTCTCTTGTCTTTTCCCATGTGTAGGTTAAGAGTGTTAACTGACAGCAGATGTTTGCCTTTATGTTGGCAATTTTGGGCCTATGAGAGGCTTCCTTGTTTGCGTCCAGTGAGCGTTTTAGGTTTAGATACCTATCCATGATGACGGAGATGGCATCATTCCATACTGGCGGAGGTCCCTGTTGCTGAGGGTTTCACTCATTGTCGCCTATAGCTGGAACTATTGATAGCTGATGTCATCACATGGATTCCCTACTCTGGAGAGCATTTGGGAGTTAGATTTGAGGATGGGTACCCGACTGGAGTAGAGTATGTCATTTCCACCTGCAGGATTCCTCTATTTACAGATGGAGGATGAG
This sequence comes from Panax quinquefolius, assembly GCA_020205615.1. Taxonomy (NCBI): domain Eukaryota; kingdom Viridiplantae; phylum Streptophyta; class Magnoliopsida; order Apiales; family Araliaceae; genus Panax; species Panax quinquefolius. The sequence goes on along the minus strand of CM035156.1, from coordinate 68,287,471 downwards.
AGCTCTATTTAGGAGAGCGTGCTATTAGGAGCACTACAGGAGAGATCCATATGCCGATCTTGCCTCCTGCCAGGCGTTATTGGACTGTGTCGCAGTCACTCGTCATTGACATCCCATTGATGGGGATTGACGGTTTTACATTGTTAGAGGGCCCCTGTTCTCAGGAGATGTTCCAGCAATGGTGGATCCCTCGTACGATTGGAGCTCAGACCTGCGCCACAAAGTTTATGGGGGATATGGTTCCAGGATCCATGATGATGATGAATTGGCTAGCCTATGTCAGAGATCCGACTCATGTGACACAGTTAATGAGACTCGACTCAAGAAATGGACCCACACATCTTTTCATTCGGCATCTGGGCAGAGATCCTGCAGAGGTAGATACTTTTGATCCTTCCAGCTCTGGCGCTGATCCCTCAGGTGACCCATATGGTTTTGTCGGTGCAGATCCTCCTTTGTATCGGCCTGACATCCCTGTAGATAGAGATCTAGTGATTCAGGAGGAGTTACATCAGGTGGACAGTATCGACGATGTAGATATCGACACTCTTGACTTTTTCTGATGTATTTCTTGCTATCTCTTTTGATAGGCCTTTGTTGTATGTTGGGTAGCTTCGCCCCATTTTCCTGTATTTTAGCTGTACAGAGATGTATTAGATGATGATATACTTAGGAATGTATGTACAATTTTCCATTCCCTATATCATATTGCCATCTATTGATATCGCATGTTATTATGTTATGCATATGTATGTATGTCCGGAGATATTCAAGATTGACCTGGATGGTCTTATGACCGCACGCCCGCATGAGATGTCTTCTTTGACGATTAAGCAGTATTGATCATACCCCACCATTTATGGTGGTAGGCTGGTATCTTACCATAGTATGATAGTATATCACCATCGAATAAAGGTGATCGTAGATGATTTCTTTCGCAACATACTATGACCTTATCGATGTTTCGTGTTCCTCCGTGGATTTGTAGAGGCATGCTAGAGTAATCTTTGAGTGCCGGAATCGGCAGTGTATTCCGATTTGGGACCCGTGAGTTGACTCCTACTTTGGATGAGTATGCAAGATTGACGATGCTTCCTCTGGATAGACCTTGCGTGCATATGGTGATGGGAGACATGAGTAGACAGTTCATGACTCTCACAGGATTGAGGCGTAGAGTGGTGTAGGATGAGATTATATCCGGCCATGTTATATCCCAACGTTTCCTGCTTGGCAGGTTTGGCTCTGAGGACAACTATGCACGGCATTCCGGGGATTTCACCACACCGGAGGATCATCAAGCGTTCGCCCGGAGTAGATGTCTTTCTTATCGCGTTGTCATACGCCTACATGCCGCAGATACATGGATGAGCTTGATATCTCGGCGTTATTATGGCGGTGAGAGAGCTCTCGTGGAGGGTCATACCATTGTCTGCCGATGATCATCGCAGACCTTGAAGGTCAACTACATATTCTTTGCACTTATCCGGCGAGAGTGTTTACTGAGTAGCTCGATTAAATGCTGACGCGTGGTTTATGTCACACTTGAGACCGATTAGCACATTTAGACGACAGGGGTTTTGTTTCACCCATGATATAGCCATGTCGTACTCCTTTCGACTTCATGGAGTGTACAGATGTTGCATCGTGGTCGGGCTTTTCCGGCGAGGATTAGAGATCCATTTGCCATATTGCCGTGTTCAGGGCTTAGTTCACCCTACAACTTCATTACTCATGCTCCAGGCATGGATTATCTCCCTCTGGCTGGAGTGAAGATTAAAGAAAAATTTAATTATAAAAAGGAATGACCAAAACCTAGAAGAAAAACCTTAAAAAGATTAAAACCCACTTATAGAAACAGACACTTGTCAAACCTGATAAAAGTTAAATGTTTCAAAATAAACCAAAATTTAGTACCTAAAGGAAACAAAGCTAAACAGCAAACGAAAAAAAGAAAAACAATAGTATTTACTTGTGGTAGCAAGAAGAGGAATGGATGTCTGGTGGGGAGAAGTGGCAAACGCCAATTTATCAAAATTGTTAACGCCAAGATCTTCGCGCCATCGCCCAATCACGTAAGGCGTCCTAATCTCAGTAAACACGATCAACACCAAAAGCTTGACGGCTTCGACTGTCGGGGGATAGCTCAGGCGAAACAAAGTATTTACTTGTGGTAGCAGGAAGAGGAATGGATGTCTGGTGGGGAGAAGTGGCAAACGCTAATTTATCAAAATTGTTAACGCCAAGATCTTCTGCCACGTTCCAATAACGTAAGACGTCCTAATCCTGTACAGTAAACACGATCAACACCAAAAGCTTGACGGCTTCGACCGTCGGGGGATAGCTCAGGCGTAAGAGTCAGTACAGGCGATCACAAGGGTTAACAATGGAGGATAAAATATCTAGTGTATTGAGAGAGATAAAATTATCAGTTACCTTTCCTTAGAAGACTTCCTTGCTATGTTATACTCTCTAGCCCGGTTTACCGTGCCACCCACTACTATCAGACACAGCCTCCCACTCCTCAGTGATCTCTGCCGACTGCATGCAGGCTGTCACCTTTTTCCTGCACTGTTTATCCTACCGGCCGACTATAATCCCATCCACATTAATGATCTGCAGACTCTCGGTCAACAATTATCCTTTTTCATCATTACAAAGTCAAAGATAGAGATATTTAATTATCTATTGGGTCGGTCCAACAATTAGGTCCAATATAATAAGGATGACCCATCTGACCAGGTCCAACTGAAATGACCCAATAGAATGACCAAATAAATAGGCCCAACCCATTCGGCCCAATATAAAATATCATGACCCAACAAAAACCTTTTTTCTAAAACAAAGTAACAAAAACACAAATCTTTGCATGCTAATGCAATTGTTTTAAACAATTTCTCCTGTCAAAATCAATTATTCTAAACATTTAAAGAAGTTTTCAGAACTTTTACTCCCAGTCCCAGCTCAGCCATACCCCTCAATTACCACATTCTTTTCTTAAATAAGTAAAAAAATATTCAAATGATAAGTAGCCTAGCATTTTTAATAGGACAAACCTGCTGGAATGTGCTGAGAGATGCCAAGATGGAGCCTCCAAGTCAAACACGATACTTTCTCTACGTAAGTCCTTCAGAAACAGTATCAGAGTTCAGATTAATTTGAACTACTAGCAAATTGAAAGGTTTCAAATAGACAAATCCATTTTTTGGACAAAGATAAATGGGTTCCCAATTCACAGTTTTCAATTCTTAACCTTATAATTCGAAAACTCAACGACAAATCCTTATAATTCAAAAACTCACCAACGAATCTTCCACGCTTCGCCACTGCTAGAGGAATCGCCGCTGAGATTGTGTCGTTGCAGAGGAATCGTATAAGGATTCGACATTGAGATTGTGTAGTTGCAGGTAAGCCGCTGCTAGAAAAATCACAGCTGAAATTGTGGTTTTTTGCTTTGCCTAATGGGCGTAATTCTGTACAAAAATGAGTTTAATCATATCCGCTAGTTATACTAGCGGACGACGAATTATGGTTTTTAATCATACCCGTTCATAACTGAATTGTAAAGTAGAGATGTTATTTGTCCTTTTTTGATCCATAGCAAATACATATTACGAATCATTCTATATATATATATATATATATATATATATATATATATATATATAGAAATCTGAAATAAAAAATCTTATAATTGTCAAATAGTAATATGGTTTTGATTACAATATCTTAAGAATATTTTATTGAATTATTCTTTATTTAAAAGGAAAAAATTTCTACAAGAAAATATTAATATTTCACAATTTCTTGTTGAATTATTCTTTATTTAAAAGAAAATTATTATTTTCATATATTTTTTTTTAATATTTTACAATATCTTACTTATATATAAATGTGAGTCTTATTTATTATTTAAATTAAAATACTCTTATTGGCTATCAACTTGAAAATTATAAAATAAAATAAAATCGTCACGAACAAACCTACATAACGGCTAAACTAACTCGGGTATCCAAACGCAAACCTGTGTTTGACAACTCGTGGCTCTGCTTTGACAAAGTCAAAGGCGTTCTTTAGAAATTAGAACAACACTTGTGTATGTGTATTTTATCAAGAGAAACTATGTTTGACAACTTGTGTCTCTGCTTTGACAAAGTCCAAGGCGTACTTTAGAAATTAAAACAACACTTGTGTATGTGTATTTTATCATTATTACAGTTGCAAAAAAATTTAACAAAAATTAACTTACAAATGTTAAAATATAATTAGTAGATAATATACTATACAGTCCATTTCAAAATTTCACTCCTTTATTTTACGTCATTATACTACTTCTTTAATGATTTTAATTTTATTTACGGTTCGGTTTCGTCATTATATTAGAGATTGTAGAATCGTCGCCTTGAAACTTTTAGCGACCAGACAATATATGGCGATTGATAACATATAATGACGAATGAACCTATAAGCGCCGAGCATCAACTATCGTCCGATCCGCTGCTAAAGGAGGTATGTGCATCGTATGTAGGATCGAGGGTATGCCTCGATCCTTCCGATCTACTATATATGAGTCAATCTAATAGTTGTAACTAACTAGAATCATACATTGTTAGGAAAATTACGAATATATATATATATATATATATATATATATATATATATATATATCGGATCAATCAAGTCGTATCTTTATCTTGCTACCATGTCACCCCCTTTTAGCGCGATACCGTGACGGTATCGATCATCTGATAAATCGTTTTATACTTTTAGCGACGAACAACATATAGTGTCGCTAAAAGTATGAGGCATTTACGGTTTATGATAATAGAATCGTCAGCCGGTCCGTCGCTAAAAGGGGTGAGCAATTAGTAAAGATAAGATAACTGTGATCAGATGCCAATATATATATATATATATATATATATATATATATATATATATATATATATATATATATATATATATATATATAATGTATTGCTAGAAAATTATTCCAACAACCCCAAAAAAAGGAACAAGCCACTACAAGTTGTAGTCGCTGGGACAATTAAATTGGAAAATATCACTACAACTTGTAGCGGTCAAGATAACTTCAACATAATAATGGTACTATTTTGTAATATTATTAATACTAATATTAATATTTTGTAATAAATATTAGTATTAATAATAATATTTTGTAATATTATTAATACTAATATTAATATTTTATAATATTTGTATTAATAATATTTATATTAATAATAATATTTATAATAATAATAATATTTATATTATTAATATTAATAATAGTAATAACTAATATGAATATTAATACTAGTATTACTATTATTCTTATTAATATAAATATTAATAATATTATCAACTATGTTGCAGTTGTCCTAACCGCTACAAATTGTAGTGGCATGTCCCAATTTAATTGTCCAAGCCACTACAACTTGTAGTGGCTTGTTCTTTTTTTTTTTATGTTGTTGGAATAGTTTTCTATCAACCGGTTGCTATGGATGCATACCGTGTGTGTATGTGTGTATATGGGGAATGATCCATAGCATCTATTTGCTATGGATCAAAAAGTGGCATATAACATCTATATCGTCGGTTTAACAAATGAAAGGTTGGGATTTGATTTGGGAACATGTCGCCCGCTAGTAATACTAGCGGACGTAGGGAATAAAATAATTAGACACTTTTGCCCCCCACTTAGCCTATTAGAAATAACAGTAAGCAAAGCGTCCGCTAGACTTACTAGCGGGCGGTAAGTTCCAAATTCCTCTGCCTGTATTCCTATGCCAGTAATACAATCCACTGCAACAACACCCAACACCCAGCAATACAATTCACAAAATCATACTTCTTAGCTCTTAGATTCCGGATCCAATTTAGAAGCAATAGAGCCTGATCACTGGTTAGTTGAGTAGATGCTACTTGTAGTGAGGCATCTTTGGGGAAAAGATCAGGCAAATCACAAGTTTTGGAGTACTTCTCAAAAAATTCCAGTAGTTTCTTTTCTGGGGTACATTCTCCAACAATTTCAGCAGGTTCAACATACACCTCTCCTAGTACAACATACTTATTATCCGTAGTATATGCATTATCAGAACCAAACAATTTTATCCATCTACTTCCTGCAGCAGGTACTAATGTATTGGTGCATGGCACCACATTTCCCTGCGTATCAACCACTGGTAAGGTAGAAAATATATTAGAGACATCAAACACTGTAATGTAGTTCTTTAACACCGAGTGATATAATAAATGAGATAATACAACAATATGTCTTGGATCTTTTGATGTTTTGAAAAGATGACAAATTCTGGAACTGTAACCATAAACATCGGTGACCACCACATTCACCTGAACAGATGTCAACCATGTTTTCAAAATATGTTGTCTCCAATGCTTCAAAATAGCAAAAAAAACATCATCAGGAAAGAAAAAAGTACTACTAGGACACCCCATTGCTAGATTCCACTTGTTTAGCCATGGTCATCCCAATTAAGATGAATCCTTAGCGATTCACTTCTAATCTGTGACAAGCTACAGAACATTATCTCCCCATTATAAGTAATATATTTGAGAAGTGGTATGCCATCAACAGATTTAAGAGGAAAACATCTCTAATTCTCAGCAAGAAAGCAAATAAGTTCCACATATATATATGTCAAAGCTCTGGAGAATAGACAGCAGACTCGAATGCATTTCCCGTACCATCCATTGCAATCACCAACTGGTGGAAGTCCAAGGAAATCCCAAACTTGATCAAATCTCTGTAGTCCACCGAATTATGTACGATACACCTCCGCTGAGAAGAAATCTCATCAACTATCATATTGTACAACAGTTCAATTATTTCCAAATCTAATACGAATTTGACTGCAACACAAATTCTTCTGCCTGTATTCCTCTGCCAAAAATTCAACCAAGCATAATAATCTCCACAAATAGGGAGCAACCACCGACTAACCTAAACAACAATTATAAATCTTTTTGATCATGAATAGATAAAACAATAAGAACAACGATACCATATCAGAATAAGCTCATGCCAGAAACATAAGACCTCTACCCAGAATCCGACATGCCAATTTGAGATCTAATTTAGGAAACATCAGATCCGAATGGAACCATCATCCAAAGCCAGAAGAATCCCATCATCAAGAAGACAAACCCTGTAGGATCCTTCCAAACCGGAGCCGACATCCATCAAGAATCCCCCAAACAAGATCAAATCATCATACCTGAACACCAAAAATCCTCCAACTAGGCTAAGCAAAGAAAAAACCACAACCATCAAACCCTCAGACTCGACAACAGATTAGTCGGAAAGGAGCTGTTCAGAATTTCTTTTCTTGGCTGCCGGAAAAGCAAAAAAAAAGAGATGAGAGAAACAAGGTGAAAGAGAGGCATGATGAGAATGGGTGGGCCGCAAAAAGGATCGAGTAATCTGGGGCAAGGAAGAGCATGGACAGTAGGATTAATTTCTCTCTGAACCGAATGATATTCTTGGCTAAATGGGGGCAAAAGTGTCTAATTATTTCATTCCCTACGTCCGCTAGTAATACTAGCAGACGTCATGTTCCCAAATCAAATCCCAGCCTTTTATTTGTTAAACAAACGATATAGATCTTTATATGTATTTTTTTGATCCATGCATGAATAGATCTGTGGATCGTTCCTATATATATATATATATATATATATATATAAACTTATCTTGAAGTGAACCAAATGCCGGAAATAAATATGTCAAGACTAATACTTGGTATTATGTCCTTAAGACAATTATATCATCCTTATAAGTGTTTTGAGTTAGTCGCACTTTTCTTCCAGAATATAATAACGTGTGTTATAGCTGTGACGCCCCCAAAATAGGTATACATCACCCATCTTGGGTCGCCAAACACACACGTAGTCTTCGAATACAAATACAAACTTAATTATACTGACGTGAAATGAGAGTTTTTACACGAATATTATCTCATACACAATATCCAAACTCAAATTCAATCCTCATTACATTTATTATCACACTAAATAGTGAGGACTACTAAAACAACCATCTCGGACCATCACTCCATTTCCTGACTAGTCCCGACTACGTTCTCATTTCCTGAAGAGAACAATGAAAGCAAAAGGGCGAGCTCGACTAGCCCAGTAAGAAATATTATGACTAAGATAATGCAGAATAAATTATCGTTAGCCTTCAACATTGTTAAACTGATAAAATACAATAGACATCAAGTTTAACTGCAGCGGAACAAACAATCCATTAGAAGAGTCAAGTACATCATGATATCTATTATATTCTATGATTTAAAAAGTTTATCATTAACTTTATCGCTGGGACTAAGCTTAATAAACAAATCACATCATCGAATCATCCCTGCACTACGGGCCAAGGATATTCATTAGTATCACATCTACAAATTATTCCTGCACTACAGGCCAAGAATATTTGTGTAATCATCAATGGTCATGATCATACCAAATTATCCTTGGTCATAACCATACCAATCAATAGTCCATGTATGCACTACGGGCCAAAGATGACTTTTATCACAATATAAACATGATGATGATGACAATGATATAAGAATTCAATTAAATGAAAGCAAATGATAAATTTTAAAGATTTATAATTTAATTTATCCAGAATTCAATAATGTCCAAATTGTCGAACACGATACTACTTTGTGGAGTAAAATTCAAGAATAATATCCATGTATCAAAAATAATTTGGATGAAAAAGAAATAATTTTTTTTAATTGAATAGTACCCAAGTGAATAGTACCACGTGAATAGTACTTTAGGAATAGTACCCCGACATGAAAAGTGCCCCAAATACCCGAGTGAATAATATTTGAGTGAATAGTAATCTGGTGAATAGTAACATGTGATTAGTAACTCGTGAATAGTACCCCGACAGGAAAAGTGCCTCGAATACCCGAGTGAATAATATTACAGTGAATAGTAACCAGGTGAATAGGAACTCGTGAATAGTATCCCGGGTGAAAATATTGATATTTAATAAGAAAGTTCAGATCAATATTCCAATAAAACGATACTGGATGAAGCGCAAAACTCAAGGATATTCCACTAATTTCAAGGATTATCGAAGAAATACTTACCATAATAAGTTTAGATTTAAGAATATAAAAAGAAATAACATACAAAACTGCAAATGGATTTTCACCTGTCAAACGGTACATAATCCGCTTAGACAGGTTATTCCGATATATTAAAGGATGAATACGAAAAATAGTATTCCTTATGAATACAAAAGAAATAATACCCCTTACCTTAGTAGAAGATGGATCTTTGCTTGATTGTGAAGTAGCGAGAATATACTCTCCTTCTTCTTTCTCTATAGTTTCTCTCTCTATAGTGTCTCTTGTGAATCTTAGTGAATTGGTGAGAATGAAAGAAGAATTAAGCTTCTATTTATAGGAGAATGGACTAAATAGTAACTGATTCATGAACAGTCCAGATTAATTTACTATTAGAATGGACGGTTCATATTGATTACTATTAAAACCACAACTGATGGTCCAGATTGATTTACTTTTAAAACCACCACCAACGGTCCAGATTGATTTACTTTTAAAACTATCACTGACGGTCCAGATTGATTTGCTATTAAAACTACCATCAATGATCCAGATTGATTTACTATTACAACCACCATCAATGGTCCAGATTGATTAACTATTAAAACCACCATCAATGGTCCAGATTGGTTATCTATTAAAACCATCATCGACAGTCAATAAAATTAGTAAATCTTCCCATGGAATACTAAGTCAAACTTACAACAAACGCCTCGTAACAATCCCTATATTTATATCAAAAATTGAATAAATATTTACCACAAATTACTTATCTTTAATAAACACATTTTTAATCTATTAACAATTTTTCATCATTAATTTTATAACTCACAATATTTAACAACCAGATCATTCTTGGGAAAGATGGGGCTTTTCGATAAGGATTTCTCCCTATTGGCGCGCAATTAGGTGACCAAACCTCTCCTCGACAGAACTTTTTAGACATCATCAATATTGCAAATAATAATATGAATAACTTTGTTGTCTCAATTATTGATTTAATAATATAAAATATTAATACTGTGATAATAATTGAATCAATAATATAAGAGATATTATGCAGCAATTACTGTAGCAATAATTGAGTATAATTGAGTGACTTCTCACGTAAGCATCAATAATCAATACTGGTATTGCTACTATGCAACCACGCCAGACATTCTTGTACTTTTACCACCGGGTAGTTCAACGGTTTAACGGTAAAACTTTCGTCGTTATTTTTATAAAAAGATAATTCTGTCGTTTTTTAACTACGACAATACTTCCGTTGTGGGGTCCACCAATAATTGTGCCGTTGTACGAATATTCCCTGTTAAAATGAATATTCTCCGACCAATCGAATATTTTATAACAACTTGCTTACTTTGCAAAATTTATAAATATTACCCACAACTATAACATTATATCATATCCACACCATAATATTTAAAAATGTATTTTGAGAAAAATTATTCTTTATTCATAAAAGTTGGGGTCTTACAACCTCCCCTTCTAATGAAATTTCATCCTTGAAATTAGGGTATGTACCTGATATGTCGAAGAGGTGAGGATACCTTGATTTCATTTCAGATTCGAACTCTCATGTCATTTCCTCCACATCGTGGTTTCTCCACAAAACTTTAACTTGAGGTATAACCTTGGAGCGTAGAATATGATCCTTCTTATCCAAGATTTTAATAGGTACCTCTTCATACTTTAAATCTTCCGCTATCTCATCCGGTTCTAATTCAATAATGTGGTTCGGGTCTTTCACATATTTACGTAACATAGATATGTGAAAAATGTTATGAACACGAGACATACTTGGCGGTAAGGAGAGTCTATAAGCCATAGTTCCTACTCGATCGAGGATTACAAATGGGCCAATGAATCGAGGATTGAGCTTTCCTCTCTTTCCAAATCTCGTAACTTCTTTCTATGGAGCAACACGTAACAACACATGATCTCCAATATTAAATTATATGTCCTTTCGATGAAGATCAGCATAACTCTTTTTTCGATCTTGTGAGGTTTTTATATGTTGTCAGATTGTTTGAATATTTTCCATAGTCATACGTACCAACTCTGGTCCCAACAACGTTGCTTCACCCACCTCATCCCAGCATACTGGAGAATGACACTTTCTTCCATACAATGCCTCAAATAGAGCCATGCCAATACTTGCTTGATAACTGTTGTTGTAGGAAAATTCCACCAATGGTAAGAACTTGTCCCAACTTTCTTTGAAGTCAAGGACACAGCGTCTTAATAAATCCCCAAGAGTTTGAATAGTCCTCTTTGACTATCCGTCCGTTTGAGGATGAAATGCCGAACTAAATCGTAAATTCGCGCCCATAGCTTTTTGCAAACTAACCCAAAATCGTGAAGTGAATCTTGGGTCTCGATCGAAAACGTGGATCTTGGCATACCATGCAATCTTCCAATCTCGTTTATGTATGCATACGAGCAAGACGCGTTCAAGTGTATAAGTTTCTCGTATCGGTAAGAAATGAAGCGGACTTGGTCAATCTATCAACAATGACCCAAATCGCATCTATGCCTTGAGAAACCTTGGGAAGACCAGTAACGAAATCCATGGTAATGTGATCCCACTTCCATTCTGGAATTTCAAGTGGTTGCAATGGACCTTTTGGCACTTGATGCTCTGCCTTGATTCCTTGACAAGTTAGACACCTTGAGATAAACCCCGCTATCTCTCTCTTCATATTGCTCCACCAAAATGTATGTCAAAGATCACGATACATTTTGGTACTCCCAGGATGGATTGCAAACAGTGTGTTGTGCACCTCCATCATGATTTTATACTTCAAGTCAGAATTGTTAAGAACACAAAGTCTGGAGTTGACTCAAAGTATTCCTTCTTCATCGATTCTTGCTTCCAGAATAGCACCTTCTTGCACTTTCTTCCTCCTACGCATTAGCTCCAGGTCTGTAGCTTGAGCAGCTTTAACTTTATTAAATAAAGTCGATTCTACTCATATATTCGCCATCATCACATGGGTCCCTGAAGTCTTTAACTCTATCTCCATCCTTTTTAAGTCATACAAAATGGGCCTTTGCGTTGACAATATCGTACTCGTACCCGCATATGATCTTCTACTCAATGCGTTAGCTATTACGTTCGCTTTTTCAGGATGTTATTGAATGGTATGATCGTAATCTTTCAACAGCTCAAGCCATCGTTGTTGCCGCATGTTGAGTTCCTTTTGAGTGAAGAAATATTTGAGGCTTTTATGATCCGTATAGATCTCCACCTTCTCTCCATACAGGTAATGCCTCCAAATCTTAAGCGCAAAAATGACAGCTGCCAACTTTAGATCATGAGTAGGATAATTCCTCTCATATTCTTTGAGTTATCGTGAGTGTGACACCCCCAAATCCAGGTATCTCATTCCCATAGGATTTGGTGCTCACTTATCAAAAACTACTACATCTAACTATCCATTATAAAGGATAAAAACATAAGTTAAATAACTTAAACAAGAATCTTTCCCATTAAAAGGTTACATTATCTCAAAAACAATCCTAGGTAATCTAACCTTAAATTTATTACATAAGTTTGCGGAATAAAAAAAAATATAACAAGTCTCATAACATAAAACATTTAAATTAATTTCAATACGTCTTCAACACTTGGACATCTTGCCCTTCCCTTTGCTAGTAGATGGCTCATCGACTCTTTCAACCTTAGCTGTAGTGTTAATTGCAAGAGTGAGCAAACACTTGCTCACTGATACATAAAGTAGTAATGATAACAACATGAGAGTGAACAACGAATGCTGAACAATAATGAACTTGCTCTACGAATCAAAAATAGAAAACAAGTTCAAATTTATTATCTGAGGGTCTTAAGACCACGAACTATATCCCCGGTATTTAGGTATTAATACCTTAACCTTAACAGTCATTAGACTATACAGACCCTTCTTAACGTACTTAGGGGGATCGGCCCTTTGTACCATGTATTGTGCACAAACATCTAAACGTTACACGTACAATATCCCCTATGTTAGGGTTGTTCGTCTCAGTTTGAATTTAGAATATCCGCACTAAAGAAAGTTTAGTTTGGAACTAGCTTATCAGTGTTTCTAGAATTTTAGAAATCTATTTAGTTATAAATTAATTTAATCAATAAGAGTTTGCTTACTAATTGAAGGTTTAATACAAGAATGTATAACTGAACAAGGCTATCAAAGTCAAAGATCGGATATCAACAATATATAATTGAATAAACATGATATACATGCAAAGTGCTATATCCAAAAGAGTTAGAACAATCTCATTTGAATCGACGTGTTAGAATAATATATGCTTTGTATAATAATTAGGAAAGTGAAACTCGCTCGATGTAACAAATTAGGTTACAAGAGATTGTACAAACATAATCAAGATAGACTAGGCTTGGTCAACTTTACAAAGAATTTTAGAAACTTGTACAACAATGATTTAGTAATGGGAACTTACATTCAATATGAAAAGAATGAAGTTAGAAAGCTTGCTCAATGTAAAGAGTTAAGGTTTAGAAACTTGCCTTGCATGTAAGCTACACAAGTGTAAAATATTCTCCAATTACCCTATACATAACATTGGAATTACAATAGCAATTAGTTGTATGAATATTAGCTTTAGGGTTTAAACCATCATTTAGGTCATAACCCTAACCTAGCACCTAACCATGTAGGATAACATACTTAATGAATCTGAAATCTCATTACGAGCCAACATAACTTAATCGTTCATCTCTAACTTTTGAAACCATCACTTTTAGTTTCCATTACCTAGCTTATTCAAGTAATCACTTAAATCCTTTTACACTTTATATTACAATGCATGACAATCTGTTATTATAGTTTATATTATGTTTAACATCATTAACATGCATGCTAAACTAATACAAGTCCGCTACACACGACTGCAATAAGTAAAAAGTCATTTGCTCGGGCTCGAGGCACAGCCAAGAACTTTCATTTGTCCTTGCCTTGCTTGCCAAGAATTGCGATGTGGTGCTTTCATTGCGAAAAACCCATTAAGCAATTTTGCACCATTTCTGCACATGAAAAGCTGGCCAGCGATTCGCATGCCACGCCAGATTTAAATCGCACAACATCTGTTACGCTACACTACTTAAAACCCAAACAAACCAAAACACTACAAAATTCACAAACTTAAACATCTAAAACTCTGTAATAACATCCATAAACATGCAATACCATATAATAACAACATAAACACTCTATATATACAATTTTGAAGGATCAAAATCCCAAATTTTCCAAATTTCATCATTTTTACACTATTAGAAAATTCGATCACCACAAATTCGTTTCTCCATCAATTGACACGATTCCAACTACGCCGCTTTCGCTTCTTAACATACAAACATATTCTAGCTTCAATTTATAGATTACAACACATCTTAAACATGAAATTTTGTACTTTATTAAGCCATATCATATGAGCATATCACTGTTATTTTACTTTTAATCCTATAAACCAATTCTCACGAATTAGAACATCAACCAAGGATTATAGATGATAACTAACAAGTTTAGCAATAACATATATACATAGAATTCGAAATCTTAACCCTAACCAACAAAATTTCCAATTAACAGATAATAGGTATTGCAAAGAAAATTAAGATAAATTATACCTTTAATCCTCTAGATTATATGCTTAGCAAAAAGATGGTGAATCTCCTTCCTCTTGGCCAAAATCTCATAGACTTAATCTCTCAATTTCCACTGTATTTTCTCTCTTCTTCCAAGCTTTCCCTCAAAACTCTACTCTTAAGCCTTAGGGGAAAATAATAAGGGTAGAAAAAAATAACTGACCTCCCTCACCCCACGTACTCATCAGTTTTTTTAAAAAAATAAAAGACGTCAGTTGAAAAAAACCCAAAGGCCACAAGGCCTTGTTTGGCTAACAAAAAATTTCCCCAAACTAAATTATTTAAATAATTTTATATTATATCGTTACTTTGTGTCACACTCTAGTTAATTTAAATAACTTTAATTTAGTTAATTTAAATAACTCATAATAATAATAATAAAAATCTTATTATCATTATACTTATAATTAATAAATAATTATATATCTAATTTTAATTAATAAATTAGATGCATCACTTTATTTAATTTATTTATTTCCTTTAAATTAAACAACACACTTAATTTAATTATCTTCTTAAATATTAAGCAATTGATTTAATTTAATTATTTTCTTAAATTAAATCCTTCAGATCAAATTATCATTACTCAATTTAATTAACATTAATTAATTTAGTTACTAAATTAATTCACCACAATTCAATAGATATCAAATATTTATTTTCCCCAATAAATAAATTATTTAAAATATTTATTTAATTCAATAAATATTTAAATTAAATTACAAATTTCTCGATTGTTATAGTGAGGCATAAGCTATGAATTTCCCATGTTACATGAGAACACATCCTAAACCTTTGCCTGAAGCATCACTGTAGATGACAAATCCCTCCGAACCAGATGGTATTGTCAGAACAAATGCTGAAATGAGTCTCCTCTTGAGTTCTTGAAAACTCTTCTCACATTCCTCGCTCCAACCGAATTTTGTATCTTTCCGAGTAAACTGAGTTAATGGAATAGGAATTCGAGAAAACCCTTCTACAAATCTCCGATAATAACCAGCTAAGCTGAGAAAGTTATGTACTCCGGTCACTGACTTAGGTTGCTCCCAACTTTGAATTGCTTCAATCTTTGCCGGGTCAATAGAAATTCTATGATTTGATATCACGTGCCCAAGGAATACTACTTCCTCAATCCAGAACTCGCATTTCTTTAACTTGGCATATAGCTTATTTTCACGAAGCTTTTGGAGTATCAGCCTCAAGTGTTGCTCATGATCTTCATGGCTTTTGGAATATATGAGGATGTCATCAATAAAGACGACTACAAATGATCCAAATATTCCTTGAATACTCGGTTCATCATATTAATAAAGGCAGTAGGAGCATTAGTCAATCCAAAAGACATGACTAGGAATTCGTAATGCCCGTCATCGAGTTCGAAAGCGATCTTTGGGATGTCATCGCTTTTAATCTTTAGCGATGATATCCTAACGAAGATCGATCTTTGAAAAGAATTTGGCGCCTTGCAATCGGGTCAAATAGGTCATCAATACGAGGTAATCTGTACTTTATTTTTGATGGTGACATGATTCAACTCCCGATAATCAATACAAAGTCGCATACTTCCATCTTTCTTCTTCACGAATAGAGCAGGAGCACCCCAAGGAGACGTACTAGGATGAATGAAACCGATGTCTAACAATTCCAGTAATCGGGGTTTTAACTCCTGAAGTTCAATAGGATCCATTCGATATGGGGCTTTGGAAAAGGGTTTTGTACCGAATTCAAGGTCGATACAAAATTCAATTTCACGCTCTGGGGGTAGTCCATGAAGTTCTTCAGGGAATACGTCAGGAAATTTATTAACAATAGAAATATCATTCAAATCTGACGTATTTTTATTTAAATCCGTGACATGGGCTAAGAAAGCTTGACATCCGTTTTTCAATAAATGAATAGCTTTATGGCTTGAGATGACAGTGATTAACTTTAATGGTTTGGTTGCTTAAATTCATATAATAGGTTAGTTAGGAACATGAAAGCTAACAACCTTACGAAAATAATCAATTTTTGCATGATGAGTAGTTAACGTGCGGTTGTCGATTTGAATCAAACAAGACTTATAAACAGTGGATGCAATAAAAGTTTCCCTCAACGGAGTTTCAATAGATAAGTCAAAGTCTAATTTCTCTGGAGTCAAATTTAAACGTTGAGCACAAGTAGGAGAAATAAAAGAATGGGTAGAACCGGTATCAAATAAGGTATAGACTTCACTATAGTTTATGATTAGCTTACCTCTGATCACCTCGTTTGGATTCCTCGCTTTTTGGGAGGTTACGACAAAGGCTCTCCCTTGAAATATCGGTTTTATCTTGTCTAGGACGGCCTTTGATGTCTCCATCCCAGCTGGACTTGACTTTGGTGCACGACAAAATCGGGCTAGGTGACCTTCTCTACCACAATTGTAACATGATTTGGACTGCTACGTACAGTTTGGACTGTTGTGTCCCTCCCCTCCGCATTTGTAATATACAACCGGCGGTTGTTCTCCTTCCTTAACAACAGGTGCTAGTGCTGACGTCTTTCCATCATTATTGAATCTCCTCTTCTTGAAATTTCCACTTCTATTATCTTGGCCATGATTACCACCAAAGTGGTTACCATTTCTGGCATTTTTATTCCCTCCACGTTTGTTGTCACCGCTTCGATGACTACTACCACTGGTATTATCGACTTACCGGCTGCTCTCTCTTGGTTGGGTTGACTCATAATCGCGCTCTAATAACTGAGCCCTATTTACAACATCTGAATACAAACACAGTTTGTGAGAAATGAGGTATTGCCGTATTTTGGGTCTCAAACCTAGTAGAAACATTCGCGTCATTCTCTCCTCATTATCAACCAAATGGGATGTGAATCGGGACAACTCGACAAACTTCGCCTCGTACTACGACAGTGACACGGTCATATTGTTTTGCTCCAACTTGATAAACTCTACCTCCTTCATGTGATTAATACTTTCGGAAAGTACTTGTCGTTGAACAGTTCTTAGAACTTTTCCCAAGATAATTTGAGTGCGGCAGGCTGAGTACGTTTTACTGATTCCCACCAGTAATCTGCCTCTCTTCTCAACATGAAGGTGGCAAAGGGAACCTTTTGCTCCCCGGAGCATCCCAAGACATCAAATATGTTGGTGATATGCTTTATCCACGTCTCCGCCTTAAGTGGTTTTGGCTCTCCCAAAAACTCCAGTGGTCCCAGCTCCTTGAACTGCTTAGCAGTGACCATCCGAGAGTTGCCAGTGTTTCCACCTGCATTTTGAATAGGAGCCACTCTCGCCTGATGTTGCATGAATTGTATAAAGCCTCTGAACATCCCATCGTTCATCATTTGATTGGTGTTGTTGTTTGCCTGAGGGTTAGTGTCTTCCTGTTGCACATTATCCTGGGTATTGATCGTTGGTGACTCAACGGTCTCATGTGCTTCATTGCTTATCTCGACATTTTCAGATGCCATTTTTAAACACTGCCACAAAACAAGGGTTAATTGACATGCCACATATTATCCCTATACTCTGACCGACCAATTAAATACCAAATAAACTTAGGTAGGTCATACTAGCAAAGGAATTTCCCGTCTCTCCCCTCCTAGTTCTTATCTCACATCTCAGCCAGGGATCATATCCCTAAGCTTTGATACCAACTGTGATGCCCCCAAAATAGGTATACATCACCCATTTTGGGTCGCCAAATACATGGTACTGAGTACAAATACAAACTTAATTATACAGCATGAGCCGAGAGTTTTTACACGAATATTGTCTCATAGATAATATCCAAACTCAAATTCAATCCTCATTACATTTATTATCACACTAAATAGTTATGACTACTAAAACAACCATCTCGGACCATCACTCTGTTCCTCGACTAGTCCCGGCTACGTTCTCATTTCCTGAAGAGAACAATGAAAGCAAAAGGGTGAGCTCGACTAGCCTAGTAAGAAATATTATGACTAAGATAATGCAAAATAAATTATCGTTAGCCTTCAACATTGTTAAACTGATAAAATACAATAGACATCAAGTTTAACTGCAGCGGAACAAACAATCCATTAGAAGAGTCAAGTACATCATGATATCTATTATATTCTATGATTTAAAAAGTTTATCATTAACTTTATCCCTGGGACTAAGCTTAATAAACAAATCACATCATCGAATCATCCCTGCACTACGGGCCAAGGATATTCATTAGTATCACATCTACAAATTATTCCTGCACTACAGGCCAAGAATATTTGTGTAATCATCAATGGTCATGATCATACCAAATTATCCTTGGTCATAACCATACCAATCAATAGTCCATCTATGCACTACGGGCCAAAGATGACTTTCATCACAATATAAGCATAAGGATGTTGACAATGATATAAGAATTAAATTAAATGAAAGCAAAGGATAAATTTTAAAGATTTATAATTTAATTTATCCAGAATTCAATAATGTCCAAATTGTCAACATGATACTACTTTGTGGAGTAAAATTCAAGAATAATATCCATGTATCAAAAATAATTTGGATAGAAAAAAATAAATTTTTTTGGTAAATAGTACCCCGTAAATAGTACCCTATGAGTAGTACTTTGGGAATAGTACCCAGTGAATAGTAACCTGGCATGAAAAGTGCCCCAAATACCCGAGTGAATAATATTTAAGTGAATAGTAATTGGGTGAATAGTAACCCGTGAATAATAACTTGTGAATAGTATCCCGACATTAAAAGTGTCTCAAATACCCGAGTGAATAATATTATAGTGAATAGTAACCGGGTGAATAGTAACCCATGAATAGTACCCCAGGTGAAAATTTTGATATTTAATAAGAAAGTTCAGATCAATATTCCAATAAAACGATACTAGATGAAGCGTAAAACTCAAGGATATTCTGTAAGACCCCCAATTTTATGAAATAAAAGTATTCAAATTTTTTTATAATTATTATTCAGTAAATGGTTAAATTGATAAAAAGTTAAAGTTAAGGGTTATTATGTTTTTCAGTTTTGTAATTTTTCCAACCTTCAAAAATTCTAGAAAAATTTAAAATTCTAATTTGATGAGTTTTCTAGATTGTGTCCAAAAATGGCGATTTTTGGATGTATAGATTAGGAGTTATGAATTTTATGAGAAAATACTATTTTAAAAGTAAACCTTTATAACTCCTTATGGTTAACTCCAAAATTGGTAAAATTTTTATTGGGAGTACATCTATATAATATCAGTATACCTTGTAAATTTCGGAATTTTTGGATAAAAGTATAATTTATGATAAATGTCTAAATATTCGGTAGTTTTGGCCATATGAAAAATAGTAAGGGATATTGTCATTATATTGGTAAGGGATTGTAAGGGATGTTATTTTCTTCTTAAATGATATTATTTTCTTCAATATCATTATGCTAAGATATTATTATGAATTTTATTGTGAAATTTCTACCTTTTTGTGTCGGGGTTACTATTCACGTATACGACACTATTCATGTATATGACACTATTTACGTATACGATATTATTTACGTATATGGTACCATTTACGAATATGAGTTACTATTCATGAGTTACTATTCACAAGTTACTATTCATGGGGTACTATTCACGATAAAATTGGTTTCTTTTTCTGACCAAATTATCGTTGATTTATGAATCTTACTCTTGAAATTAAATGCAGTTGTTGATCATATTATTTTTATTATCATATATAACATTTTTATAATCCTGGTGAAGAAAAATTCTCTTTCATTTAAGTGTAAAGGTGGGTAGATTATTGGTATGATCGTGACTATGGGTTCTCTTTGGCCAGTAGTGCAAAGTTGAATTGTTGACTGGTATGATCATGACCATTGAATTTACAATTAAATATCTTTAGCTTAATTGCGAAGGTGAATTGATCAACATGGTTATAATTATGGTTTATATAAATTCTGAAATGATTATGTATTCTTTGAGATATTAATATCTTTGGCCCGTAGTGCAAAGATGACCTGTTGATGAATATCTTTGGCCCGTAGTGCAAAGATGACCTGTTATTGAATATCTCTGGCCTGTAGTGCAAAGATGAACTGTTAATGAATATCTTTGGCCCGTAGTGCAAAGATGAACTTATTAGTATGATTATGAACATGAACTGTGATTTGGTATAACCATGATCTTTGATGTTTCAGGTAAAGACAGGTGATGTAAATTATCTTCGTCCTAGATGAGAAGAGGAAGTTAGAACCACAATTATGGTTATGAGTTATTCACATGATTGTGGACAGGAACTGTTGATTGATGTTACAGGAATAAAACATTGTTGGTGGACTTTTAACATGGAGAAGATAATAGACTTTATGGTCTATTTGACTCTTCTAATGGATTGCTCGTTCCGTTGCAACTATGGTTGAAAAGTTTTATCATCTACCATATGTTCTAAATATCTGATTCATTACTGATGAAGGCTATTGATAAATTATTTATCTTAGTCATGATATTCTTTACTGGTCTAGTTGTGCTCACCCTTTTGCTTCACAATTCCTTTCAGGTAACAAGAGTGTAACTGGGTCGAGCGGGGGTAACAAGAGAATAGAACTGTGGTCTATAGCTGTTGAGGTTCTCCCTAAATAGTATGAAAATATTTTTATTGAGAACTTTAGATAAGTGTGTCGTATTGTATACGTCATTTGATATTTAATTTTGGTGAACCGGATAGGGTGAGGTGAACCCAACATTGGAAGAGTGTTTTACCACTATCATACAAGATGTCTAATGACATACAATCTCGTGTTATCATAAGACAGGGTTGTGCACATCCACTTGCTGAGTATATGTACGAGCACTACCTATATAATCTTGGAGTTTGGTTGGAATATAATTTTCAATTGCAGACAGTGGAGATAGTTATATATCAAGAGAAGACTCACTATTGGAAAGAACATGATAGTAATCTTCTCGTTTTTCTTTGGGGTCTATTGGGTCAACCAAGGATAATTCTATGGACATATTATATCTATCATAACCTAGACGCATGGCCTCCCATGTATGAAGGTTTCCTTGAGCACTTCCCAAAGATTTTAATTTCTAAAACAGTTATTGACTGTACCTTTATGTAAGGTGCCATTGTGACGTGCTATCCAAGGTTGGGATGAGAGTCACAGTTGGTATATATTTGTATCAAAACTCACAACATATGTGTTTTTGTATTTTGCACGACAATTGTAGTAATAAAGTTGTAGTTGTTTTCTGTACCATGTATTTGGCAACTCAGAATAGGTTGGATGGATTGGACCTATTTTGGGGGCGTCACATATTCCACTAATTTCAAGGATTATCGAAGCAATACGTACCATAGTAAGTTTAGATTTAAGAATATAAAAAAATAACATACTGGCTATGAATGGATTTTCACCGTATACTAGTATATAATCCGCTTAGATGAAGTTATTCAGATATATTAAAGGATGAATACAAAAAATAGTATTCCTTATGAATACGAAAGAAATAATACCCCTTACCTTAGTAGAAGACTGGATACTACAATAGTGAAGTAGCAGAATACTTTTCTTCTTGCTCTCTATAGTTTCTCTCTCTATAGTGTCTCTTGTGAATCTCAGTGAATTAGTGAGAATGAAAGAAGAATTAAGCTTCTATTTATGAAGAATGGACTAAATAATGGCGATTCATGAGCGGTCCAGTTGATTTACTATTAGAACGGACGGTTCATATTGATTACTATTAAAACCACAACCGACGGTACAGATTGATTTACTTTTAAAACCACCACCGATGGTCTAGATTGATTTACTATTAAAACCACCATCAATGGTCCACATTAATTTACTATTACAACCACCATCAATGGTTCAGATTGATTAACTATTAAAACCACCATCAATGGTTTATATTGGTTATCTATTAAAACCACCATCGACGGTCCATAAAATTAGTAAATCTTCCCATGGAATACTAAGTCAAACTTACAACAAACGCCTCATAACAATCCCTATATTTATATCAAAAATTGAATAAATATTTATCACAAATTATTTATCTTTAATAAACACATTTTTAATCTATTAACAATTATTCATTATTATTATTATAACTCACAATATTTAACAACCAGATCATTCCCAAGAAAGAGGGGGCTTTCCGATAAGGATTTCTCCCTATTGGCACGTAATTAGGTGACCAAACCTCTCCTCGATAGAACTTTCTAGACATTGTCAATATTGCAAATAATAATATGAATAACTTTGTCGTCTCAATTATTGATTTAATAATATAAAATATTAATACTGTGATAATAATTGAATCAATAATATGAGAGATATTATGCAGCAATTATTGTAGTAATAATTGAGTATAATTGAGTGACTTCTCACGTAAGCATCAATAATCAATACTGGTGTATTACTACTATGCAACCACGCCAGCATATTCTTTACTTTTACCAACGGGTAGTTCAATAGTTTAATGATAAAACTTTCGCCGTTATTTTTATAAAAAAGATAATTCTGTCATTTTCTAACTAAGACAATACTTCCGTTGTGGGGCCCACCA
This sequence comes from Panax quinquefolius, assembly GCA_020205615.1. Lineage (NCBI taxonomy): Eukaryota > Viridiplantae > Streptophyta > Magnoliopsida > Apiales > Araliaceae > Panax > Panax quinquefolius. The sequence continues at coordinate 68,264,159 of CM035156.1, read as the reverse complement.
ATGATTGTGCCGTCGTACGAATATTCCCCGACCAATCGAATATTTTATAACAACTTGCTTACTTTGCCAAATTTATAAATATTACCCACAACTATAACATTATATCATATCCACACCATAATATTCAAAAATATATTTCGAGAAAAATTATTCTTTATTCATAAAAGTTGGGGTCTTAAAATAGCAGCACAACAAATAACAAACATAACGAACAAAAAAAATGTTCTGATCTTTTCTTTACTATGAATATGAATGACTTTAATTAAGAAATGAATGTCTTGAATTGAATTTGAAAAATGAATGCAAATGGCGGCCCTTACATGGTATTTATAGGGGATTTTAGTTACCCTTAAGATGGGTCACCACCCTTGTGAACCGAATGGGTGCAAAAGGAAGAGTTATGGCTGAACATGTGCAACCATTCAGGCTAGGAACGCTCCTTGGAATGCTTTGGAGAGTCACGGCTCTGGCCGGAGCACTACTACTTTGACTCGAGCACGACGCTTGACCTTTTGATATTCACCTTTGCTTTCCTTGCTCCAAAAAGTTAATAAATTAAAGGTAGAACTAAAATAAAACAAAATTTAAAATAAATTTTGTCCAAAAAGATATATATACATTAACCTAGACCCACGACCCCTAAGACCGAGCCCAAGCCCGGTCTAGTAGGTCAACGACGGTGCGCGTGTGTGGTGTCCTTAGGGCCCAAACCCAAGAACAATGTAATTATATACATACTCACTTAATGTTTAATTCTTAATCGATTTGGGACTTAGCTTCCATAAGTATTTATTAACATTTTCAAGAGTGGATCTTTGGGAGTTAATTTATCATTCATTACCCCATGAATTTGAGCTTCCAAATACTTGATTGTAATATAATCATGGAGTGGAATACATTGATATGTGGGATTCCTCTCAAATGATTAATAAAACCCACTTCAATTTAGCTCAAATTCTAATAATCCCCTATATGAATGAAATTGACTGTCAACCTTATGCAAATGTTATGCAGACTATTAGAGAGAAAGAGAGAGAAAGAAAGAGATAGACAAAATTGGAAATCATCTATATAACGAGAGGTAGCTTCGGGATTTGAACTTTCCCTTGTGAAAGACTACCCGGTTTACTGGTTGTCCAGTAAATGTGATGTCTTGAACTGTTCAACCGTTTATGTAAATTGAGACAATAGAAATTCACACAGAATCTTTCTAGACATTGTGTGATTCTCATGATTTTGTTCATTTCATCCCTGAATATTCCCTGATTTATGAGTGCTTTAGAGAAGTATAAACTTATCATTCTCATAGAATTGACACAATTCACACTCACATAGGTAATTCTTAATAAAAGTATCTTTTCATACCCCATTTATTTATCGATATTTAAGAATCATTAAAAACATAATTTATCTTGAAACCGTTGCAGGTATCATTATCTCGTATCATAGGAATGAGCAGAAGAAAGTAATTTCTTCATAGTGATTTGGTTGAATCGTTCTCAATTTAGTTGTCTCTTTGAACCTAGATTTTGTGATCTCCAGTCAACTAGGTTGGGTTTCCACTATGACGGTCCTTATTTTATAGGCTTTAAAATCATTCCCCATGATGTTTTTTTTACTTTCTATTTAGTCAAACCTTTAGTTAACGGATTCGTTATATTCTCTTTTGACTTTACGTATTCAATAGACATAATTCAATTAGAGAGTAATTATTTTATGGTATTTTTTCTATGATAAATATGTTTAGACTTACCATTATAAATATAACTTTGTGCCCTTCCAATTACTGATTGACTATAACAATGGATACAAACAACATGCACATGTTTAGGCCACATATGAATATCTTTTCAAAAGTGACAAAGTCACTCAGCTTCTTCTCTAGCCTTGTCCAATGCAATAAACTCAAATTACATCGTTAATCGAGCAATGCATATTTGTTTAGAAGATTTCCATAATACTACTCCTCCACATAGTGTAAAAATAAAGCCACTCATGGTGAATAAGGTATAGTTATTTGGTGTATTATACCATGTTGTGAACAAATTTCACCAAAAGAAAATTCATATTCCCCACCACCTCTATCACTTCTAATTATCTTGATCTTTTTATCAAGTTGATTCTCAACCTCATTTTTGTTATGTATAAACATTTTCAAAGCCTCATTTTTACTTCTCAATAAGTAAACATAACAATATCTTATACAATCATCTATAAAAGTAAGAAAATATTTCTTACCCCCTCTTGTTTGTATATACTTTAAATCATTAATATCATTATGTACTAATTCAAGAGGTTCCGTACTTCTTTCAATTGATTTAAAAGAAGATTTTTGAAGTTTTGCGTCAACGCAAACTTCACATTTATGATTGGGGTCAATCTCACATTTTGGTAAACATTACATATTAGCTACATATAGTATTATAATTAACATGTTTTAATCTACTATGCCATAAATTAGATGACTCAATCATATAAAAAGAAGATGTATTTTTTTATTAATATTTCAATGTAAAATTGTCAATATATTCATTTTAAAGAACCCATCACTCATATATCCCTTCCCGAAATACATCCCATTTTTGGTTAGGGCAAACTTGTCTGATACAAAGACCAATTTAAATCCCTTTTAACTAAGAAGAGATCCTAACACTAAATTCTTCCGAATATCGGGCACATGGAGCACGTTGTTGAAGGTGAGTTCATTGCTAGATGTAATCTTTAGAACCACCTTTCTTTGCCCAACAATTTTGGATGTGGAAGAATTCCCCATGTATAATTGTTCACCGTTCTCAAATTCTTGAAATGTGGAGAACAACTTCCTGTCAAAAAGATATGATGGGTTGCTCTAGTATCTACCTACCATTCCTTAGGATTTCCAACCATATTTACTTTAGAAACAACTGCTGATAGGTTCATTTCAAAAATGTCTTCAAGAATACCATCCACTTCTGTTACATTAACTTGTGCGGACTTCTTGTTCTGGTCTTTGCATTTATGGCAATCATTTGCCTTATGTCTGGGCTTGACACAAATGTAGCACTTGCCTTGGAACTTCTTATTTGTTCCTTGTTGAGTCCTGTTGCCAGAGTGCTTCCACTTTTTAGTCTTTTGACTTTATTCTACCACGTTGGCTTTAAATTCCATATAGGTTTTTCGTGGCTTCTTTTCAGAAGCATAGTTGTCCTATTCTATCCTTAATCTTACGATTAAGTCTTCAAGTTTCATCTATTTGAGCTTATGCTTGAGATAGTTCTTAAAATCTTTCCACATTGGTGGTAGTTTTTCAATAATCGCTGCAATTTGGAAAGATTCACTTAAGGATATTCCTTCTGCGTGTATTTTATGCAGGATTACTTGAAGTTCTTGGACTTAATTGATGATATCATTATTTTTCTTCTTATCCAAGGAATCCTATAGTTTCTTGCTATCTTGATAGAACTATACACATTGTATAATGTGTTGTCCAATCCATTGAGGACATAGTTTCGACACAGAAATTCAACATGTTTCCATGCATCAATTGTGGCAAATAACTTGCCTATTTGTTTCATTCTCAACAATCACATAGGGATCTTCATGAATAAATCTCGCCAAATTTAATGTGGTGAGATAAAAAAACATCTTTTGTTACCAACTTTTAAACTCTGTTCCATTGAATTTTTCTGTTTTTGTCACTATGGTTCACAAGAACATTAGGTATCATTGGTGTAGAAGAAAAACCGACTTTAGTTGTAGATTCGGTAGCCATAATTATTGCAAATAATTATATATATAATTATAATTATCTTAAGATTGTTAGGAAAATTGAAGAACAAGGATATATATATATATATATATATGTATATATATATGTATATATAAACTTATCTTGAAGTGAACCAAATGTAGAAAATTAATATGTCAAGGCTAGTACTTGGTACTATATCCTTAAGATAATTATGCCCTCCTTATTAGTGCTATGAGTTAGTGGCACTTGTCTCCCAGAGTAAAATAACAACGTGTGTTATAGCAGCACAATAAATAACACACGCAACGAACCAAAGAAATGTTTTGAACTCTTTTTTTTAAATGGCTGCCCACACATGGTCTTTAAGATAGATCACCACCCTTGTGAACCAAATGGGTGAAAAATTAAGAGTTAAGGCTGAACTCTTTGGAGCACAGTGACTCTAGCCTTGGAACGCTTTAGATGTTACATCCCCAAATCCAGGTTTTTTGAACCTCGGGTCTGGTGCTTACGATACTACTCAATCAATACAATTTTTAAGCATCTCATCATAATGTAAAATAATTACATTATTCTTACAAACTACCTCAGAGTCTTACATTCTACTCCCAGGTATGAATACCTGTACTAATACATCAATTTAATATTCAATACAACATTACATCTGTACTAATATTACAATTAATATAAAACCATCTTCAATCATTGACTAATCCTTTCCTGCCCTTACTGAATTCTTCGGTCCGCTCTGGCTTCTCTGAAAACAATTATTTATAGCAAGGTTGAGCAATTATGTTACCCAGTAGTTTAACAGTTATCACATACCACATAATTCACATTTTAACATGCTTCACATTTTTCAGAATTTTGCATTTTCTACATGCTTCACCTTTCTCTTACCGTGCATTTATGCATGCTTCATCTTTCATCATGTTATAAGACTCACGTAGAACAATTAACATTGATCATCAACTGAATATTAACAGTTTAACATCACATTTGCAACATATAACACATAAAAGCATCATAAGGATATCACATAACACATAACAACAAGTACTAAAAAACTTGCCTATATTTTTCCTTATCCCAAAGAGTTAACCAAACGTTCATTGCATAACCTCTTTCATCGCTTATCATTCCTCGAACATCATTCTTCATTGCATATCCTATATATCATAAATTATAATATTAATATAGGAATGACCATATTACCATCCCTTAGTCTTGTTCATCCATTTCTATTGCAAAAAAGCCAAAAAATTACATTTTTTAAACTTTTTAATCCACCTTTAATAATTCCTAACTTATTCTTTTTACGCATAACTTATATATTTGAAATATAACCACATATATAAATCCAATTTGAAACTTTGATCTGAAATTCTCATTTCCATTACTTTGATCCCTTAGGATCTTATTAGTTCAATACTCGTTTCTTAATCTCTAAATTAATTAGATAATTTCATCAAGCTTTACTTTGATAGTCATTTCACACTTGATCAACCTAAACATTAAACAATTCATATTTTATAGTATTAGGACTCATATACTCATGCCCAAGCTTCAGTCCTTAAATAAACTTTTTTTTAATGCTCTGCAGCAAGGTGCGGTCGCCCTGCCATTTGACTTAGGAGTGGCACGGCCGCGCTACTCCTGCCGAGTCAAAATTCCTGTCTATTTCATACCCTGCTTATCCTTCAATTGACTATTACTCATTCAGGAACAAACCCGCTATATCCTACATATGATGTGAGAGTTTTAAATCATAATAGACTCTGCATTATCAATACCAAATTTATCTCTCAAATTAACTAGTATTTCATTTAAATTCTTCTAGTAAACTTTGCCTAATTAGTTCATCTCTTCCATGGCTAAGCTAGATATCATATAAACCACTTAGTATTACATAAGAGATTCCACTACACATGCCTTAAGGTTCAAATGAATCAACAAAACATTTTTCAACAGTGGCCTGGGAGGTGGCGCGGTCACGTCACTTTGGCAATGAACCAGGAAAGACTCTATTTCGATAGAGCTTGGAAAACCAATTCACGAAACCTGCTATCATACCTTATAATCACTTCAGACCACTAAGACATGATATAATTACATTTTTACATTACCAAACACCATATCCATTCATTAATTCTGTTAATTCCCAAGTTTTAGAAATAACTTCTCATTTGAACATTTGAACAAACATTTCTTGAGCACTATATTAAAAGATTATATTTAGATCTTTGATAAACATTAATCAATCAATATTTCATTAGAAATCAGTCCATACATAGTTCTTTTCATAGCAACCATATCTAACAAGATATGAAGTATGAAAAGAAAAATGAGAGTTTAGGGTTTTTAGAGCTTACTTCTTGAATTTCTTTCTTATGAGATGTTAGATGATAACTTGCTAGAATTCGTTTTCCTTCCTCATTGAGTACTCCCGTAGCTTTAATCATGCATAATCACTTCACCCATTTCCTCCTCTCTCTAGAAAATACGAAGGTTTTGGCGAGGAAGATGAAGAAAAGGCTATTGAGGTTTGTATGGTTGTTTCTTCCTTGCTCAAGTCATCAGGACTTTCTCTTGCTAGCTCTCTCCACTTTCGCTGCTCTTCCTTTGCTTGTGAAATTAAAAGGAAGGAGATGTGGGGAAGTTTTGTGAAATTTTAAGTAGGCACACTTAGAAGGGAGGTTGAATAAGAGTGGGGACAAACGATGTCAAACTTTTGCAACTTAAAAATACTTTGTTATATTAAATGTAAGATGTCAGATTGAATATCTATGCTTACCGAATTATCAATACAGGATGCTGGATTAAATATTTAAGCTTGCAGAGTGATCAGAGTATAATGCATGATACTGGATAGAATATCTAAGCTTGCAGAGTGATCAGAGTATAATGTAGGATGCTGGATAGAATATCTAAGCTTGCAGAGTGATCAGAGTATAATGTAGGATGCTGGATAGAATATTTACACTTACCAGATTATCACTATATGAATGCAGGCTGCTGGATTGCTTACTAGAATATTAGATTATCAATTCAGGATGTTGAATTGAATATTTGTCCTTGTAGAATTATCAGTGTTTAAAAATTAACCACATAACACTTTTTATATTCAGGTCTTAACTTGTTTAAACTTAATTTAGAAGCTTTTGAATTAACCAAGAAAAAGAACAGAGAAACACTCTCATAAACACCAAGAATTTTTACGTGGTTCAGACCCTAACCTCTATTTTAGTAGCCTAATCCACATCCAATACCAACTAGTATTGGAGACTCTTTTTATTAATCAACTTGGTTTAATTAAACCCCTTTACAAGACAAGTTTCACAACCTTTGAGTACTTATACTCCCTGAGCACCTTTTCTCCCCGTGCACCTATGCACCTTTAAGAACATATGCTTCCTTAAACTTGCTTGTAAAACCCCTAATCCAACCCGGATTAGAAACCTTAGACTAACAACTTAGTCTACCACATGTTTAGAGAATTGATCAAAGATATGACAACAAAATAAACTATGATCAAAGCAATAATTATATCAACAATTCAAGGCTCAACTAGAATGCAATGATCAAAGTATGAAAGATATCACAAAGTTAAATAGCCGTGTCTGAGATTTGGAATATAATCCGTGTAGCACAACAACCTTTTTAAAACTTCAAAATTGAAAAACTTGAATAGCGATTATGAGTTTGTATGTGAAGAAAAGGAGATATCAGAATTGATCTTTTTAGTATATTGCTTGGTGTTTTCTCTTTTTTTCAAACCCACGGCTAAAGCATATATATAGATAGGAAAACTTTTTGGCCGTTGCTAATTTTAGTCGTTACCCATCAAGAATTAATTCTAAGACATATTTATATATATAGACGTAAATAATTGATCTGCTTAGGATTCCTTAGGTAATAATAAATTTGTTTTGATTGACTCAACTAAGTGAGCATATAGCTTTTTGGTAATTGAATTCAATTAGCCCAATGGGAAAACAGAATGGAATAAATAAGAAAGGAATATAATTTTTGCTAATTTATTTCCAATCATACTATTATTAGCCATCTAGACAATTGCATGCTCCACTTCGTTCCTACTAGCTTCTCCCAATAAAGTAAATAGGCATGTATCCTGCTTGGCTAATTTAGATATATTACCAATCATGATAATTAATAAATCACATTCCTTAGACTAGGTAGGCCCATTCAATTAAGGATTCAATCAGGATTCTCTTAACTAAATAATAAGCACCTATAACATGAAAGAGAATCAATTCCTTTTAACTAATCAAGTGGACAACTCATTAAGGAATTATGTTACTAAGGAGGGTGTATTCAATAATGAATTTTAAATACTTTTTTTAAGTAACAAACTTTTGTAGAGTTTGTGGATTATAATTACTTTTAAAGACTTTTAAAATTACTTTTAAAGACTCCATGAAATAAGTGACAAACTTTTATAGATTTTTTTACCAAACTTTGATAGACATTTGTATACTTCTAATATATCAACTTATATTAATTGTTAAAAAGTTAATAAAGATCTTATATTTTAGATGAAATGATTACGATATTAAATAATATTAAAATATTTTGACCATGTAACAACCTAATTTGAAATAAAAGGCATTGTTGAAGTTGAATTATTAGATCATACCCGATCTATTATAAGAAAATGTCCTATTTCATAATTTTAATATTTCATACAAAAATTCATATTTTTTACTAATAATAATATAAAATAACAATTTCGATTTTAAAATTGTTCATTGTCGCTTTTCTATCAAGTAATTATTACTAAACTAACAATTTATAATTTTCAACAAATAACAAAAATAACAAATTTATTACTTTTAAAAATAAACATAAAACAAAATACCTTCTTAATACTTACAAATATATTAAATGAGATTTTTTATGGGAGAAAAAAATATATAAAATGATATTAAAATATTTGTTATCTCCATTTATACCATTGGTTCTATTTGCAACCCTTAACGCTACTCCCTCTTTTTAACTCATCCTCATTTTTATCTCTCCTCACCTACTATAATAACTCTCTTCCTTTTTTGAATTTTTATTTTGAGAAGACTGAGGTAGAGAGAGAAAGTGAGACATATGTATATATATATATATATATATATATATATATGTGTGTGTGTGTGTGTGTGTGTGTGTGTGTGTGTGTGTGTGTGTGTGTGTAAGACCCCAACTTTTAAGAATAAAATGAAATTTTCTCTATTTATAATTTTGAAATAGTAAGGGATTGATTTTATTAATGTGGTTAATTATGAGTAAAATGTGCAAATATTTTAAATAAGCAAGTGGTTATAAAATATTCATTGTTGTCGGGGAATATTCGGTTGGCGCATCTATTTGTGGGCCCCGTAACTAAAAATTTTTGGATAAAGAAAACTCCAAGAATGAGTTTTCTAAAAATAACGGCGTAGTTGTTACTGTTAACACTGTTGAAATATCCGGTGGTTAAAGTATAGTAATACACGGTGTTGCACAGTAGCACACGGTATTGCACAATAATTCTAATTATTGATTCTTACGTAAGAAGTCACTACTAAATAATTGTTACAGTAATTATTGTTCAATATTTTATTTTATTGATTCAATAATGGCTACATTGATATTTTATATTATTGATCCAATAATTGTCATTACACAGTATTTCAAATTATTAGATCAATAATTCATATTATTTGAATAATATTATTAGATAACATTATTGACAATGTCTAAGGAAGTTCTGTCTAGAAAAGGAGTTTGGTCACCTAATTACGCGCCAGTAAGGAGTAATCTTTATCGGAAAGCCCCCTTTTTCCTGGGAACGACCTGGTTGTCAATATTGTGGTTCTATAATATTATTTGTGAATAATTAATTATTGATAAAAAATGATAAGGAAATATTTATTTTATGTGGATATAAATGAAAGAATTAATGCTGAGGTGTTTTATCAGTATTTTATTAGAATTGAGGAATTTTTAGAAAAGTGACATTTGTTGAAAATTGAAATTTTATCTATATTATTATATTAACTTATAAATGTATAATGTGATAATATAATAATATAATAATGGTGATATTTTTATACTAAATTCATGGTATATGAATAAAATGAGAAGAAAGATAGCAAATTGGGTCAGAATTGATTTTGTTACAATAAATTCTAAAAACATATTTTGTGAGTTGGTGGCCCTCACTTGTTGTAAAATGCTGATTGTTAATTTTTTAAAGTTGGTATACGGAGATCTTTATCAGTATATTTTTTTGTCAGTGTGGGGGTTTGGAAAAATCGTCTGTATGTAAACTTTGGTCATTTTTCGTTCGGAATTTGAAAAAATTTTCTTCTACAAAGTTGTAGAGAATTAAATTTTATATGGAATGGACATAAGGTTCATATTTTTCTGATAAAAGGGCTATTTATTATGAATTATTGAAGTTTCTGAATTTATAAATGATTTAAAATATTTTTGGTGGAGATTTCTAGAAGGTGGGCCCCACACTTGTCCTTTTGCATGTTGTAAATGTTGAAATATGATTTCAAAGTGGGTGTATGAATTTGTTTTTATAAATAATAATATTTTATTAAATTTTCTGCTTCTGACTGGAATATCAGATATAATACTGAAGGAAACTTGCATTGTATAGCAACACTCAAAGTATCTAAATACTAACAAAAATACGCTCGATATTATAGAGAGAAAACTTCTGATTTTGGTGTAATTTTCAATTCTAACCTAAGCACCCTATTTATAGAAAAATGCTTAGAACACCAAAGTAAAAAATTTAATAAAAAATTATTATTTATAAAAAATTTCTTATGCCCACTTTGAAATCAGATTTCAATATTTACAACATGCAAAAGGACAAGTGTGGGGCCCACCTTCTAGAAATCTCCACCAAAATTATTTTAAATCATTTATAAATTCAAAAACTTCAATAATTCATAATAAATAGCTCTTTTATCAGAAAAATATGAACCTTATGTCCATTCTATAGGAAGTTTAATTCTCTACAACTTTGTAGAATCAAGTTTTTCAAATTCTAAACGGAAAATGACCGAAATCCACAGACGGATGATTTTCAACACCTTCATTCAGACTCTTTGAAATACATGGTACGCAAATTTCGGTGATGAAATTTCATTAAGAGGGGAGATTGTAAGACCCCGAATTTTATGAAATAAAAGTATTCAATTTTTCTTATAATTAATATTCAGTAAATAGTTAAATTGATAAAAAGTTAAAGTTAAAGTTAAGGGTGATATATGTAAAGTTTACAAAATAAGCAAGTGGTTATAAAATATTCATTGTTGTCGGAAAATATTCGTTTGGTCGTGGAATATTCTTGTTGTTTGGGAATATTAAATGACGACGCGAAATTTTATGGGGGCCCCAGTAACGAAAAATTGCGGATGAAGAAAAAGCAGCAAGAATAAGTTTTCTAAAAATAACGGCATAATTGTTACCATTAACACTGTTGAAATACCCGGTGGTTAAAATAAAGTAATACATGTTATTGCACAATAACACACGGTATTACACATTATTTTATATTATTATTGTTTCAATAATTGTCACTGCATAGTATTTTACATTATCAAACCAATAATTCATATTATTTGAATAATATTATTAGATAACATTATTGACAATGTCTAGAAAATTCTATTGAGAAAAGAGGTTAGGTTATTTAATTGCGCTCCAGAAAGAAGAAATCCTTACTGGAAGGCCCCCTCTTTCCTAGGAACGACCTGGTTGTCAATATTGTGGTTCTGTAATATTATTTGTGAATATTTAATTATTGATAAAAAAATGATAAGAAAATATTTATTTTATGTGGATATAAATGAAAGAATTAATGCTGAGGTATTTTATCAGTATTTTGTCGGAATGGAGGAATTTTTAGAAAAGTGACAATTGTTAAAAATTAATATTTTATCTATATTATTATACTACATTATAAATGTATAATGTGATAATATAATAATATAATAATGGTGATATTCTTACACTAAATTCACGGTATATGAATAAAATGAGAATAAAGAGAGCAAATTGGGTCCAAATTGATTTTGTTACAATAAATGCTAAAAACATGTTTTGTGAGTTTGTGGGTCTCACTTATTGTTGTAAAATGCTGATTGTTAATTTTTCAACGTTGGTATAAAAAGGTCTTTATCAGTATATTTTTTTTTCAGTGTGGGGGTTTGGAAAAATCGTCTGTATGTAAACTTAGGTCATTTTTCGTTCAGAATTTGAAAAATTTTCTTCTACAAAGTTGTAGAAAATTAAATTTATATGGAATGGACATAAGGTTCATATTTTTCTGATAAAAGGGCTATTTTTTATGAATTATTGAAGTTTCTGAATTTATAAATGATTTAAACTATTTTTGGTGGAGATTTCTAGAAGGTGAGGCCCACACTTATCCTTTTGCATGTTGTAAATGTTGAAATCTGATTTCAAAGTGGGCGTAGGAAATTTTTTATAAATAATAATATTTTATTAAATTTTCTTCTTTGGTGTTCTAAGCATTTTTCCTATAAATAGGGTGCTTAGGTTAGAATTGAAACTTACACTAGAATCAGAATTTTTCTCTCTCTATAATATCGAGCGTATTTTGTGAGTATTTATATACTTTGAGTGTTGCTATATAGTGTAAGTTTTCTTCAGTATTATATCCAATATTCCAGTCAGAAGTACTTGTCTTTTAAGGTAAGAGATGTTATTTTTTTCATAAATGATATTATTTCTTTTAATATCATTATACCGAAATATTGATATGAATTTTATTGTGAATTTTTTTACCTTTTCGTGTCAGGATTACTATTCACGTATATGACACTATTCATGTATACGACACTATTCACGTATACGACACTATTCACGAATACGACACTATTCATAGAAAAATTAAATTTTCTTTTCTTTGTTATCTTAGTTATAATATTATTTACTGAGCTAGTTGAGCTCATCCTTTTCCTTTTTGTTCCATTTTTCTTCTCAAGAGGTGAGAATATAACGGGAACTAGTCAGGGGTGTGGAGTGATGGTTCAAGACAGTTATTATAGCAGTCCTCACTATTTTGTAAAATAGTGTATTAATAATTATAATGAGGACTTTATTTGAGTTTGAATATTGTCTACAAGACAATATTTGTACTAAAACTCATAGCACACGTGTTGTCGTATTTTGCACGACAATTATATTAATGAAGTTGTCAGTAGTGTTGTTTCTGGTGACCCAAGATGGGTTGTGTGGACCTATTTTGGGGGCGTCACAGTTGGTATCAGAGCTTATGGATATGGTCTCTGGTGGAGATATGGGAATAGAACTAGGAGGGGAGAGACGAGTAAATCCTTCGCTAGTGTGTACTACCTAAGCTTATTTGGTATTTAATGGGTCAGTCGGAGCATAGGGTTAATATGTGATATGTTAATTTGTTTAATTAACCATTATTTTGTGACAGTATTTGAGAATGGCAGCTGGAAATGTTAACAATGGAGTGAATGAGACCGTTGAGACACCTCTAATCACTAACCAGGATAATGTGATGTCAGGCGAAGAAGAAATTAGAGATATCCATGTGTTGAGTGAAGAATTAATAGTTGCACCCGAGCTAGTCGTAGAGGTAGCAGCTGATAGTGAGGAAAAAGAGGAACCTGAGGAGGATTTATTAGGAGAACTTTATGATCGAAATGTAGAATTGCAAAATCGTATTCATGAGTTAGAAGAGCAGGCTGAAGAACGGCAGGAAGTTGTGGAGCAACGGGATGCAACAATTCAAAATTGTTTTACCCGATATGCTATGCTTAAACAGAAGCAATCTTTGGCAGAGTATAAGATATTAAAACTGGAATATGAGAATTCAAATGTCAAGGACCAGCTGAAAGAAGAAACAACTGAATGAGTGAGAATGAAGGATGCATGGGTAAAAGCCGCACGAAGCATTGATATTGTGGAAAGAGAAGTCCGATCCAAGAAAGCTAGAATAGATGATATGTATTTCTGTTTTTGGACAGCAATTGGGAAAACCCAACATCGAGTTTTTAATTACCCTGTACATTGCGGTCAACCCCAATTCGATATGGATCAAAGATTAATGATTCAGATCATGGAGCAGGAGTACGACGAAGCAGTTGAGGGTGGAATATGCCCTATAGCGAAAGTCAATTCTAGTGGTAATGATGACACCAAAGGCTGTCTCAGTCAAGTCGAAGTCGGCGGTTCAAGTGAGAGCGCTTTTCATAACGTCTCAAAAAGCGAATAACCCGAATGAAGTTATCACGGGTAAGCTAATTATAAACTCTTTCAAAGTCTATACCTTATTAGATACCGGTTCTACCCATTCTTTTATTTCTCCTACTTGTGCTCAACGTTTGAACTTGACCCTTGAGAAATTAGACTTTGACTTATCTGTTGAAACTCCATTAGGAGAAACCTTCATTACATCCACTGTTTATAAATCTTGCTTGATTCAAATTGGTACCCTTAACCTACCTGTTGATCTTATATCTTTAAAGATACTTGCATTTGACGTAATTTTAGGGATTGATTGGTTAACTACTCATCATGCTAAAATTGATTGTTTTTATAAGGTTGTTAGTTTTCATATTCCTAACTAACCTATTATGCAAATTCAAGCAACCAAACCACTAAAGTCAAACACTTTTATATCAAGCCTTAAAGCCATTCGTTTATTGAAAAACGAATGTCAAGCTTTCTTAGCCCATGTCATGGATTTAAACAAAAACATATCAGATTTGAATGGTATTTCTATTATTAGTGAATTTCCTGACGTATTTCTTGAAGAACTTCCTGGCCTAACCCCAGAGCGTGATATCTAATTTTTTATTGACCTTAAACCCGGTACAAAACCCTCAAATATTTCTTTAACCAAAACGAATGTATCATGCGCCAATGACGTTGGCTTGAGCTGTTGAAAGATAATGATCATACAATTTAATACCATCATGGAAAAACAAATGTAGTAGCTGACGCGTTGAGTAAAATATCGTATGCGGGTACGAGTGCGATATTGTCGAACACAAAGACCCATTTCGTATAATTTACAAATGATAGAGATAGAGTTAAAGACTTTAGGAACCCACGTGATGATGTCAAATATACGCGTAGAACTGACTTTAATCGATAAAGTTAAGGCTTCTCAAGCTACAGACCCGGAGCTGATGAATATAAAGACGAACATACAAGAATGTGTTATTCCAGAAGCAAGAGTCGATGAAGAGAGGAAATCTTAACCCTCGACTTATTAGTCCATTTGAAATCCTCGATCAAGTAGGAACTGTGGCCTATAGACTCGCTTTACCGCCAAGTATGTCTCGTGTTCATAACATGTTCACATATCCATGCTACGTAAATATGTGAAAGACCCAAATCACATTATTGAATTAGTACCAGACGAGATAGCAGAAGATTTAAAGTATAAGGAGGTACCTGTTAAAATCTTGGATAAGAAGGAACATATTCTACGCTCAAAGGTTATACCACAAGTCAAAGTTTTGTGAAGGAACTATGTTATTAAGGAAATTACCTCAGAGTTGGAATTAGAAATGAAAGCGAGGTATCCTCACCTTTTCGAAACACCAGCTATGCACGTCAATTTCGAGGGCAAAATTTCATAAGGAGGGGAGGTTGTAAGACCCCAACTTTTATGAATAAAATAAAATTTTCTCTATTTATTATTTTGAAATAGTAAGGGGTTGATTTGATTAATGTGGTTAGTTATGGGTAAAATGTGCAAATATTTTAAATAAGTAAGTGGTTATAAAATATTCATTGTTGTCGGGAAATATTCGTTTGTTTGTGGAATATTCTTGTTGTTTGAGAATATTCGTACGACGGGGAATCCATTTGTGGGCCCCGTAACAAAAAATTATCGGATGAAGAAAACGACAAGAATGCGTTTTCTAAAAATAACGGCGTAGTTGTTACCGTTAATACTGTTGAAATACCCGGTGGTTAAAGTACAATAATACGCGGTGTTGCACAATAGCACACAGTATTGCACAATAATTCTAATTATTGATTCTTACGTAAGAAGTCACTACTAAATAATTGTTACAGTAATTACTGTTCAATATTTTAGTTTATTGATTCAATAATTGCTACATTGATATTTTATATTATTGATTCAATAATTGTCATTGGACAATATTTCAAATGATCAGATCAATAATTCATATTATTTGAATAATATTATTAGATAACATTATTGACAATGTCTAAGGAAGTTTTGTCTAAGAAAGGAGTTTGGTCACCTAATTGCGCGCTAGTAATGAGAAATCCTTATCGAAAAGCCTCCTCTTTCCTGGGAACGACATGGTTGTCAATATTGTGGTTTTGTAATATTATTTGTGAATAATTAATTATTGATAAAAAATGATAAGGAAATATTTATTTTATGTGGATATAAATGAAGGAATTAATGCTGAGGTCTTTTATCAGTATTTTTTCGGAATGGAGGAATTTTCAGAAAAGTGACAATTGTTAAAAATTGATATTTTATCTATATTATTATATTACATTATAAATGTATAATGTGATATTATATAATAATGGTGATATTTTTGCACTAAATTCACAGTATATGAATAAAATGAGAAGAAAGAGAGCAAATTAGGTCTCAATTAATTTTGTTACAATAAATGCTAAAAACATGTTTTGTGAGTTGGTGGGCCCTACTTGTTGTTGTAAAATGCTGATTGTTGATATTTCAAAGTTGGTATACGGAGCTCTTTATCAGTATATTTTTTTGTCAGTGTGGGGGTTTGGAAAAATCGTCTGAACGTAAACTTGGGTCATTTTTCGTTCGGAATTTGAAAAATCTTTCTTCTACAAAGTTGTAGAGAATTAAATTTTATATGGAATGGACATAAGGTTCATATTTTTCTGATAAAAGGGCTATTTATTATGAATTATTGAAGTTTCTGAATTTATAAATGATTTAAAATATTTTTGGTGGAGATTTCTAGAAGGTGGGCCCCACACTTGTCCTTTTGCATGTTGTAAATGTTGAAATATGATTTCAAAGTGGGCGTATGAATTTGTTTTTTATAAATAATAATATTTTATTAAATTTTATGCTTTAGCGTTCTAAGCATTTTCCTATAAATAGGGTGCTTAGATTAGAATTGAAAATCACACCAGAATTAGAAATTTTCTCTCTCTATAATATCGAGCGTATTTTTGTGAGTATTTATATATCTTGAGTGTTGCTATACAGTGCAAGTTTCATTCAGTATTATATCCGATATTTCAGTCAGAAGTACTATTCTTTTGAGGTAAGGTATATTATTTTTTCATAAATGATATTATTTCTTTTAATATCATTATACCAAAATATTGATATGATTTTTTTTTGTGAAATTTTTGTTACTATTCACATATACGACATTATTCACGTATACGACACTATTCACGAATACGACACTATTCATAAAAAAATTAAATTTTCTTTTCTTTGTCCAAGTTATCTATTATGGTTACTATTTTTGATTGTATCCTTTTTTTGATCTTCATTCTTGAATTTTGCTCCACAATTGATTATTATAGAGTATTTTTGACCTTGGATAAACTAAAGTACGAATCCCTAATCTTTGTCCTTTTATTTCACTGGATTCGTTTTCTTTAAAATAATTCTTTTATCATCCTCAGTCCTAAATGGTTATATAACTGAATATCTTTGGCATGTAGTGCAAAAATAAATGATTACTTGATGAATATCTTTGGCCTGTAGTGCAAAGATGATTGATTACCTGATGAATATCTTTGGCCTGTAGTGCAAAGATGGATAGGTGTTGAGATGAACATGACCAACTGGTGATATAAATGAATATCTTTGGCCCGTAGTGCAAAGATGAATTTTTGGTTCAAGATGTATATTGATTGATGTCATAGAGATAAAATATTGATGATGAGCTTTTAAATCATAGAAGATAGTAGACTTCATTCTCTACTTAACTCTTCTAATGAATTATTTTTTTCGCTGTTAATATTGATCTAAACTTGTTGTCCATTATATTTTATCTAATTTATTGAAGGCTAACGATAATTTATTTTTTTATTATCTTAGTCATAATATTCTTTACTGGGCTAGTTGAGCTCATCATTTTCCTTTTTTTTTCATTTTTCTTTTCAGGAGGCGAGAATATAGCGAAAACTAGTCAGGGGTGTGGAGTGATGGTTCATGACAGTTATTATAGCAGTCCTCACTATTTTGTAAAATAGTGTATCAATAATTGTAATGAGAACTTTATTTGAGTTTGGATATTGTCTACAAGACAATATTTGTACTAAAATTCACAGCACATGTGTTGTCGTATTTTACACGACAATTGTATTAATAAAGTTATCAGTAGTGTTGTTTCTGGCGACCCAAAATGGGTTGTGTGGACCTATTTTGGGGGCGTCACAATATGTATGTATGTGTATGTATATATATTGTTTTGTTTTTCTTCTTTGTTTGATCTCCTCTATCTCTTTCCCTTTCTCTTTTGTTCATCTTTTCCCTTTTCTCAAATATTTGGAAGTCTTTGAAAGTCTTTAGAGACGAGGTCAAACTTTGGATATGGGTATCTATTCTTCTAAAGTCTGTCAAACTCTACCATTTAATAGAAATCTGAAAAATCAATGACTTTTTGAATATCAAAATACTTTTATAGACTTTATAAAAGTCTCAATTCAATACCACCTAACTTTTAAAGACATTACAAAAGTGTAAACTCTTTGAATGTCTTGATTGAATATAATCAAACTTTTAAAATATTAATTGAATACACCCTCCTAAAGTTAAGACCATTATGTAAACAATTACCAACTTTTTTATGGAATGAATTAAGTTTATTAGGCACAATCAATTTACGCAGCCTTAAATATGTAATATTAATTAGATTTACCTTTTATCACACGGATGACAGCTCAATTAGGAATTTCAACATTTAAACAATTTCCATATTAATTTTATATGCCCAATTAATTTGTCCCATAATAAATTAATCACTTTCATAATTATTTTCATTTAATGCATATCTTTCTATATTAATTTTGAAAGCTCAATTAATTTATATATTACTTTCATGATTGTGGAAAACCTAATAATAGATAATCCATATCCTAATATTTATGGAAACAATCTTGGTTAGAGATATGGAAGATAATAATCTTTTTAAAACTTATTTACTAACCAACTCCATCAATTTTGGAAGTATCAATATTTAAAAACATTTCCATATTTATTTTGATTTTCCTCACTAATTAGCTTTCCAAAAATTAATCCAATTATTTGATCCATGCTAATTGATTCTAAAGATATGAAATTTGATTTGCTTAATCAATTTTATAGAAAGCTCAATCAATTAATAAATCATGGTAAACATAATGAATAACTCAATCCCAAGATATGTGGTATAGATTTATCAAAATCTATTTTAAATTACATCCTTTAATTATGGGAAGGCTTCCAAATTAGCTTTTCAAAATTACTCCAATTAATTAATATTTGATCTTTATTAATTTTGAAAGCTTAATTAAATATTTTCATTATAATCTTTAATTAATTAACCATTTTAATTTATTTCGCAATTAATTAATGATGCGATGCAATGCAAATCCTAGAGCCTTGATTGAGAAATAATTAAAGCTAGGATCTTACATTTATTTCCTAATGACTCAAATAATTCTTCAAGCCTTCATGTCCTCAATCTTTTAATAGATCAAAGCTTCAAGAATTCTTTTAATATCCTGTAAATGCATGAGTAAACATTTTAAGTACAATAGGAAAGTCATCATCAAAACCTAAGGTTGGAATATGACCAGGTCAACATTCTACCCCTTTTTGATGATGACAATATAATAATTATGGCTCCCCCTAAAACCATTCATATATTAAAATATTCTTGACATAATAGAATAAGAACATTAATTTAGACAAGTGATATTCAATATGAACTCAAAGCTTCCAACTTCCTATACCTCAATCTGTTTCAACATGATTAGACAAAACATATCATAATTTTTCTCCCCCTTTGTCATCAATCAAAAAGAATAACATATGATTTTTCTCCCCCTTTGTCCTTAATCAAAAAGAAAGGAAGGACATTGAAAAAGGATGTATACTCGTAGAAAGAATCATGGTTACTTTTAAGGACTAACAATGGTTGGCAAATATGAGTCTAAGAATCTTTTCTATTAACCCAAGTGATTAAAAGATTTAAATATTTTTTTCATAAAGTAAGCTAACCACATAGATTCAAGTAAGCAATCATACCTTCATATTTTGTTACCTCTATGTCAATACCTTTATCATATAATGTGAATTTAATTGACGTACTCATTGGTGTAGCCTTTGATTTAGATTTCTAAAATTCAAACCTTTTGAGTAACTCTTTTGTGTATTTGGTTTGATGTATATATATGTCATCCTTTGTTTAATTTATTTAGAGTCCCAAACAAAAATTGTTAAGTTCTCTCATTAAGCTCATGTCGAACTTTTTCTGCATACACTTAAAAAAACCACTCACAAATAAACTCATTAGTAGCACCAAATATTATATCGTCAACATATATTTGCATAATGATAGTATCTTTATTCTCATGCTTAAATAATGTAAAATTGATTTTACCTCAAGTGAAACCATTTGAGATGAGATGTGACGCTGCAAAAATAGGTATACACAACCCATTTTGAGTCGCCAAATACATGGTACATAATTCAAATACAACTTCATTTATACAATTGTTAAGTGTCCTGCAGAATACGACAAATCATAAGCTGTGAGTTTTAATACAAATATTGTCTCCTAGATAATATCCAAACTCAAAATAAGTCCTCATTACAATTATTATCACACTATTTTATAGAATATTGAGGACTACTATAACATCCATCTTAGACCATCACTCCATTCCCTGACTAGTCCCAGTTATATTCTCATTTCCTAAAGAGAACAATGAAAGAAAAGGGTGAGCTCAACTAGCCCAGTAAAGAATATTATGACTAAGATAATGCAGAATAAATTATCGTTAGCCTTCAACAATGTTAAATTGATAGAATACAATAGACAACAAGTTTAACTGCAGCGGAATAAGCAATCCATTAGAAGAGTCAAGTAGAGCATGTTATCTACTATCTTCTATGATTTAAAAGTTCATCATCAATATTTTAGCGCTGTAACACAGCTCAATAAATAATCCACATCACTAAATTATCAATGCACTACGGGCCAAGGATATTCATTAGTATCATATCCATGAATTATCCATGCACTACGGGCCAAGGATATTCATTATTATCACCAATGGTCATGATCATGCCAAATAACAATTCATCTTTGTACCCTTGGCCGAAGAGAACCCCTGGTCATGATCATACCAACAACTGTCCATCAATGCACTACGGGCCAATGATGACTTTTACCATATCATTTGTAACATTTCAAGTTATGATTATACTGATACATGATTTTTAGTCATAATCATACCAATCAACAGTCCATCTATGCACTACGTGCCAAAGATGACTTTCATCGCAATATAAGCATGAGGATGATGACAATGATATAAGAATTCTATCAAACGAGATCAAGCATACATATTAAAGATTTATAATTCAATTTATCGAGAGTTTAAGAATGTCCAAATTGTCAACATGATAACTGCTTTGTGGAGTAAAATTAAAGAATAATATTCATGTAAAAATAATTTCGACAGAAAAGAAATCAATTTTTTATCATGAATAGTACCCCGGGTGAATAGTACTTGAGTGAATAGTACCCCATGAATAGTACTTCATGAATAATAACCCGTGAATAGTACCCCGACATGAAAAGATTAAAATTTAACATGAATGTTCAGAAAAATATTTCCATAAAAAGATACTAGATGAGGCACAAATCTTAAGGATATTCCACTATATTCAAGGAGTATAGAAGCAATACTTATCAACATAAGTGTAGAATTAGGAATATGAAATGAAATAATATTACTTACATACTACAGAGTATGGAAGAAAATATTATTTCTTACGAATATTGAAAAAATATAATATCCCTTACGAATATTGAACGAAAATAATATTCCTTACGAATATTAAACGAAGACAATATCCCTTACGAAAATAATATTCCTTACGAATATTGAATAAAAATAATATTCATACGAATACAAAAAATAATGTCTCTTTTGAATATGAAATAAATAATACCCTTTGTTAGTTCCCAGTAGGCACAATATAGATCTAGAAGGGGGGGTTGAATAGATCCTTTGATTTTCAAATACTTTTTCTCGTTTATTTTGTATTGCTCATTAAGTTGCATATGACAAACATAAGAATCTTTTCAAGCACAACGGAATAAGTAAAAGATCCCCTTCATTGATATATTCATAATCAATCATACATTATTTGTAGAGTTAATTTAGTAGTAATTAATTAAAACATTCACAACAGTTATAACAGTTAATGTACATAATGTAAATGACATAAAGTAAAAGACACAAGGGGTTGTAAGTGGTTCAGAGACTCAAGCTCCTAATCCACTCTTCTGCTTTCAACTACCGAAATTTCCACTAAGGAAGGCAACACACCTCGATCACTAAGATTCCTTCAGGCCGCCACCTTGGGACTTCGATTCACTAAGAACTCTTCAAGGCCAGTAGCCTTGGAACTTCTCTAGTTCCCTAGGAACTCTTCAAGCCCAGCAGGCTTGGAACTTCATTTAGTCCCTCTAGACAAGGACCCCTTAGGCCCTGGCTTCTTGTTGTTGTTGTTGTTGTTGGTGATGAGCTGTTAACATGT
Source organism: Panax quinquefolius (assembly GCA_020205615.1). NCBI lineage: Eukaryota > Viridiplantae > Streptophyta > Magnoliopsida > Apiales > Araliaceae > Panax > Panax quinquefolius. The sequence goes on along the minus strand of CM035156.1, from coordinate 68,241,600 downwards.
CATTAAGCTCTGAACATCTTTTGTACTTAACAGCTTGATGTGGTCTTCTTTGCATTCTACTTCGAGTCTGGACCACATCTTCTTTGGTGCAGCTGATCTTCACTCTTTTCTGCTCATCTTCATCTGGTATCAGCTGTGCACCCTCACCATCTGGGTTTGCTAAGTCTCTGTGCTTTTAGTAGACTTTGTCTGGCACTTAGAAATCCCTGAACCCTTTTTAAATGCTTTGCAGACATGGTTCTTCACTTGTTCATTTTCAGCTTTTGGTTCATGGTGATTCGTAGAGTGGCTCTCTTGATCTTCTTTATACTCAGCCACTCTTCTGAATGCTATCTTTTTGGCCTTCTCGGCTCTCAGCTTGGCTGCCATCTTCAGTGGCATTCTCATCTTTATTGAGTGAAGCTTTAGTCTATCTGAGTTCTTCTTCAAAGATGTTTCACTTCCACCTATGTAGTCTCACTGTCACTCAGACTTGTTCTGTTGATCTTTGGTGGAACTCGTAGAGTCAACAATAGCATTCCCAACAACTCAATGATTCTGCAACTTTGTAATTTTTTTTTGCAACACTTGATCTTTGAAGCTCTGTTGATGTATACTGCTTCCCAATCTTCCCTTTGGAAAATAGCCATTGAAAGCTATTCAAATTGCTTCGCAGATCTCGAGTTATTTGGAACAGACTACAGATGTGACATGACATCTTTTTCTAACTTTCTGACACTGCAGTCTACTGTTTCACCTGCCCAGTCAGATATGTTACTTTGATGTCTTGGGCAGGTCGTCGACGTTATTTCTCCCTTCTAATTTCTTGATCAGAGGTTATCCTTGCATCGATGCTCTCAATAATCTTTTGTCCGAATGCCAACCTTCAAATTGAACCGTTGCCAATGCTTCAATCTTCAGTTGTTCGAACTCGACGATTCTGATGCACTTCTTCTTGAACCTAATCGTATTATCTTATTGACTGATGCTTATTGACATGTAGAGTCAATACTATGATCTTGAAGAGTGTTTACTTGATCTCTAATGAAAAACAACTATTCCTTCTTTCGTGCAGTGCTTCAGCACTTCTGTTTGCCTCAACTTTTCTCAGATACTGATGGCTTGACTCCTTGCTTTGGCCCATTCTCAATAATAAGACACTTCAGATTTGTGGTGTGTCCAGCTCACTTTCTCCTTGTGATCTCCCATTCACTTATCATCAATGGACTGACCCAATGCTTAATCACTTTAGCCTTGTTCTTCAGAGGCAAACCAGTATCTTTGTATATATTCCATCAGTTCCTTCTTCGTTTGGCAAACACTACGATCCTGGTTACTTCTAAGATCATTGTCATCTTTCTACTTGACAGCTACTGCACAAGCTGACTTTCCTTAGTCAGCTACTGAAGTTTTCTTATGATCATCTTGTGGAAGACTTTATCATGAATGACTTCACAACTTAATCTGGATGCTGATTAAGTTGATGCTTAGATCTTCTAATAGCTTGCATGCCATTCGTTGAGTGCTCTCTGGCTTCCTTTAGGTGAGATGTATCCTTACAGTACCAACTAGAGGCTTCATTCCTTTGGATATTCTGGGAGTACTCAATTGTTGAGAATCGTGTTTGCTCTATGATTCTTCTTTGGCTTTGTGAGCACATCTGTTGAGGTCTTAGTTCTTTACTCTACGATTCCGCTTCGGCTATGCAGACACTACGACTCCGAGATCAGATCTTGACACTACGATTTCTGTCTTTATGCTTTTTGTCTTCATCTGATCTTGCTCGACAACAATTTTTGCTTTTGATACGATCAGTAGACTCTATAATTCTGAGTGTAGTCTATGATCCTTTACTTGGCCGTTAGTAGACTCTATGACTCTGAGTGTAGTCTACGATTCTTGACTTGACTTTGGCAGATGTTTGGCCAGCTCATAGGCATGCTGTCTCTACGATTCTGAACATGACTTCCTCAGCAGATTACAGCTCCGAGGAAGCTTTACTCGAAACACTACGATCCTTCCTCGTCTCTCCTAGAAGTCTACGAACTCTAAGATCTACTATCTTGCAGGCTACGATTCTGCCTCGATAGCTCTCGAGTTATCCTTGACTCTCCTAGCAGATTATGATTTACAGTGCGGTTAACAAGCGATCGAATCGATGTTTCATCTATTACATCATAAGATTGACCTAACATGTTTGATCTTTCTATATTTATAGTCCTTGTACATCATTTCTTTTTAAGGACTTTATAGAGCTGTTTTGCTTATGTAGGATCAACCTAACATATTTGATCAATTCATTCTAAGTCCTTGTACATGTGTTTCTATTATCTATCAAAGGACTTTACAACTTTTCTTAATGCAAGCATACTTGCATATTCATTCATATATATATCATAATAAAATTATATATATAAATAGGAATATCATTCACATGTTTATTCCTGATAATCTCCCCCTATTTGATTATGACAAAAATAATAAGTGCATATGCATGTTATGAATGAATCTTATATACAGTGAGCAACTGTATTTATCAAACAAATAATTATGATTGTCATTTAAAATGATGTGAAATTTAATATACTGACATTTTACATCCTGGATCCAGAACATACCTAACTAGTTAGAGATGTACCTCTTTTGGCTGCATGTATGCTTCCAGGATGTTTGTTGATCAGCTACTCATATGCTTCCAGGATGTCTGTTGATCAACTACTCATCTGTTTGATTTGTTTTCTCCTCCTTCTCTTTTTCTGGCTCCCCCTCAGATGATGAACCATCTGCTTTCTTCTTCTTTGTCTTCTTGATTTGTCTGCTCCTGCTCTCCTTGCTCTTTCTTGAATGCCTCTTACTCTGCCTTTTTCTATGCCTCTTTTTCTCCCCCTTTTTGTCATTAATCACTTAAGAGAGCTGTTCCATGTTGGACATAAGCTGCTCCATTGGATAAGAGGAGTTACCAACTTCAATCTTGAGCTCTTATTGGCTTAACTCAAGTTGCATAGAGAAGGACCGATTCATGTTGTCAATCTTGTCAGAAAGGACTTTTAGTTGTTCTTTATTTTCTTTTTGTGCTCATAGAGCTTCAGCCTTTTGATCATGTATGGCCTTCAGATAGATGTGATCTCTCTCTTTGATTTTAAGAGATATATCTGCCATAGTAGTTTGGATTCTGTCTTGAACTGGGTTATCGTCTGTTGCTGTCAACATCTTTAGCTCTTTATTAATTAGAGATATTTTCTCTACTAGTTCAGCAGAATTCCTCAACAGCTCCTGCTCCATAGGAATTTGGTCATCTGGTCTGGCAACTTCTTGTTGAACATTAGCTTGGACTCTACGATTTTCATCCTTGGACATATTTTCGAAAGTGTTGATAATCTAAAAAATCGTTGAGTACCAATCGATATTGGAAGATAAAGGGATGTCGGGCAACAGTGCTTGAGCAGATGAAGGCTTCTCATCTTGAACTTGAACACTATCAGTGATAGAGTGAACAAACTCTACGATTAGTGTCTTGGCCATATTTCTTTTTCCATTAGAGTCCACTCTACGATCATAAGGAATATAATGATTTTCAGCATGTCGGTAGACTTTGTAGTAGGGCTTGTCATTTATTATCATGGTTGAAAACTTCTTCACCCTTGGGAAGTTTTGTGACACCAGCTCTAGATTTGGAAACTAAGAATAACACCAACTAAAGTAGCTCTCATCAGTATTAGTATGTGCCTTCAACCATGGCATCCACGGAAAGAACCATCTCATCAGAAGTTCTTCAGAGTTATACAGTATTGTTGTGCAGTCTAATTCCATGTTTTTCTAGTTGTGAAGCACTTCATCTGTGGTCATTCTTACAACTCGAAGTTGTTCATTTCCATGATTTATCCATCTAGCTGCTGGTTCAGCTGGTGGTTCATCAAAGACTTCCACTACAATTCTTCTGCTAATTCTGGCTGGAGAGAGAATAGGATAGTATTCTGGTTCCTCTGATTCCTGATGTATAGAATCAGAATCTTTCTCTATCTCTTCCCTTGTTGCGTCTGAATCTTGCTGATTCCCTTCATCAGATTTATCAGTGAATTCTTTTTGTTTGTCTTCATTTTCAAAGCCTTCTTCAGCAATATCTTTCTTGGAATCATCTTCTCCAAAGCTAGTCTCATCTTTAGCACTTTCTTCCTGTGACTCATATTCCTCATCACTTAATTCAATGACTTCAGTAGAGTTGTCAGTTTTCTTTTTGGAGGCAAATTGAAAAATCAATCAGTAGCTCTTTCTTCTCCTTGGAGGTTTAGCTATGGGAGAATCAGACTCTTCTTCTTCTTCTTCTTCTTCTTCAGACTCTGAGTCCTTTGAGTCATCAGGAAAGCTTTCTTGATGTTCATCATTGGTAGGGGCAAATATTTCATTTTTGATCTCATCATCTTTTGATCCATAATGAGAGCTTATTTGAACATTTGCATTTGGAGATTCAGATGGGTCATTTTGCAGCTTCTCTTTAACTTCAAAGTGAGTATTCTGAGAATTGGCCATAGGACTTAAATATTCTTCTTCATCAGCAGAGTTTACATCTTCTTTCATGGATCCAACTCCACCTTCATTGCTGGATCTGATCTTCGGGGATTCAGTCTTGAGATCATCAGTTTCCTTGTTTCTTCTTGTTAGTGGAGACATGTCTTGATGAAGCCTCTGCATTCTTCACATTCTTAGGCTTCTTCTTCGCTGGTGTGGAAGCAACTGATGCAGAGTCATCAGACTCAGAGCTTTCCACCTCCTTTGCTTTTCTCTTCTTTGAAGAGACTTTTTTGCTGCTTCCAGTTTGTGTTAGCCTCCTGTTTTCCTTTGGGGTTTTCTTCTAATTCACAAACAGTTGTGGAGACATTACTTTGTGTACATTAAGAGGTTTTCCCTCATTATCCTTGATCTTGCTTCCTAGCTCCTTCTTCATCACTATGCTTAGCAGTCTTCCATGAAATACTTTTGTAAGTGGTTTGTCTGTAGATTTCTTCAACTCAGCTTTTTCTATCCATTTGGAGATTTGATCGAACAGGATAACTCCAAAGTTGATTTGCTTCTTCGAACTATAAGCGTACATAATCTTCAACCTATTTGGTCGAGTACGATGTTGCGTGTGCGTGTCTTTTTACACGATATACATTTTTCCCACTATCTCGATGAAGAAACTTCAATTCCTCGAAATTCCTTCTTTTTCATATCCTTTAGACTAGGGTTTCTTTGGTACCGTATTAGCCTCTTGCATTCTTCAATGTTGACTTCATCCAGGTTTCTCAGACCTTAATTGGGAAACCCTAGACATTGATTGATGTCTGATACTCTTATCTTCAGACTAGATCCTTTCACCTTAGTAGTCAGAAGCCCATAGTTCGTTGAAGCATTTGAGTAGAACTGCTTCATTAGCTCTGTATAAACTGGAGTGTTGGCCTCTATTCGTTGAGTGCTCTCTGGCTTCCTTTAGGTGAGATGTATCCTTACAGTACCAACTAGAGGCTTCATTCCTTTGGATATTCTGGGAGTACTTAATTGTTGAGAATCGTGTTTGCTCTACGATTCTTCTTTAGCTTTGTGAGCACATCTATTGAGGTCTTAGTTCTGCACTCTACGATTCCGCTTTGGCTATCCTTTACTTGGCCGTTAGTAGACTCTACGACTCCGAGTGTAATCTACAATTCTTGACTTGACTTTGGCAGATGCTCGGTCGGCTCATAGGCAGGCTGTCTCTAAGATTCTGAACATGACTTCCTCAGCAGACTACAACTCCAAGGAAGCTTTACTCGACACACTACGATCCTTCCTCGTTTCTCCTGGAAGTCTACGAACTCTGAGATCTACTATCTTGCAGACTACGATTCTGCCTCGATAGTTCTCGAGTTATCCTTGACTCTCCTGGCAGACTACGATTTCTGGTGTAGTGCTCGACGATCAGACAAGCCTATCTATTACATCATAAGATTAACCTAACATGTTTGATCTTTCTATGTTTATAGTCCTTGTACATCTTTTCTTTTTAAGGACTTTATAGAGCTAGTTTGCTTATGTAGGATCAACCTATTATATTTGATCAATTCATTCTAAGTCCTTGTACATATGTTTCTATTATTATCAAAGGACTTTACAACTTTTCTTAATGCAAGCATACTTGCATATTCATTAATATATATATATATATATATATATATCATAATCAAATCATATACATATATAGAAATATCATTCACATGTTTATTCCTGACACCCCTTACCTTAAAAAGAGAGTATTTCTGATTGGTATGGACTGTTATATTGGAGATATTCTTGAGGAAAAACTTGCACTATTTGCAACACTCAAAGTTTCCTTAAACTCAAAAGAAATACGCTCGATATTATAGAAGAAGAATTCTTTGATTTTGGTGTATTTTCAATTCTAAACTAAGCATCCTATTTATAGGAGAATGGCTGGATACTATTTAGAAAATAAAATCATAGACTGCACAGTGGGAAAAAATAACGAACGACATTCGACGCGAATTCATTGAAAATTTTTGATTTTACTATGTTACACTATGCACACACTATGCAGTACTATGCAAACACTATGCAATACTATGCAAACAATAAAATATAATATATTCTATTTTACATAAAAAAACAAAACTTATAATATATATATATATATATATATATATATATATATAAACAAAACTGAGATTACTTTATACCGACAATTTTGAAAAATAGGTAAGTGGGGGTCCATATAATAAGCCATATTAACAATAAATACTTCATGAAAACCCCCTCTATTTATGTCAATTCACTTGGCTTCACAAAACACATTTTCAATAACATTTATTCATTAATATTATAACTCACAAAATTAACAACCAGATCATTTCCAGGAAAGAGGGGGCTTTCCGATAAGGACTTCTCCTTATTGGCGCGCGTGACCAAACCCCTTTCCTCGACAGAACTTTCTAAACATTGTCAATAATGCAAATAATAATATGAATAACTATGCCGTCTTAATTATTGATTTAATAATATAAAATATTGTGCAGATCATACTGCGACAATATTTGAATCAATAATATGAGATACTATGCAGCAATTACTATGACAATAATTGAATAAAACTGAGTGACTTCACACGTAAGCATCAATGATCAATGATAATGTACAATACCGTGTGTACTATGCAACCACGCGTATTACTGTACTTTTATCATTGGGTATTTCAACAGTAAACGGTAAAACTTTTGTCGTTATTTTGATAAAAAAGTTATTTCTGTCATTTTTTAACTCCGACAGTAATTCCGTTGTGGGGTCCACCATTGATTGTGCCATCGTATGAATATTCCTGATAAAACGGATATTCCCCGACCAAACGAATATTTTATGACAACTTCCATACTTTGAAAAATTTGTAAATATTACCCACAACTATAACATTATATCAAATCCACACCATAATATTCAAAATGATATTTAGAGCAAATTAATCTTTATTCATAAAAGTTGGGGTCTTACATGAGATACTTATTTACCTCTTATATCAAGTCCTTGGAACTTATTTGAACTTGTTTAAGTTTGTAACCACAATTTGGGTAGTTCTCATACTCAAATTTGGGAGTAATATCTTCAATAATATTCTCGGGTGGATGACTTTTAAGATACTTTGTTGCTTTCGGCATTTCCACTTTCTTTTCTGAGAATACGGTTTGCTGGATAAACAATTTGATGATGCTATATTCTGTTTGTCGAATCCAGTCTGTTGTCTTCTTCTTATCCAGTCTGTCTAATTGATCTTTTTTATTTTGACAGATAACTTCAAGAATTTTGACATGCCAACAAAGGTATCACCTACTTTTAGAGGGAACTTTTACTTTGAGATGTACCTAAAAAAACCAATTCATCCTTTTGGTACCCATATCTTTTTGGTTCCTTTTAGGTTAGTCACATGTAAATCACTTTTCTCAATCCACACACTTTTAACTTTCAAATTCCTTTTATTTGATGACAATCTAAGTGTCCCTTTAAGCCACATTTTTTACAAGTAGTGAAAGGAGAGCAATAATTTAATTTTAAATGTGATCTAGATTTTAAAATTTTACATCACTCTTTTTATGTGTTGGATTATAGCCAATTCCTTATTTTTCAAAACTAGGTCTTTGTTTACCCAACATAGCAGTTAAGTTTTCTTCCCCTTGGGCAAATTTAGCCAATGATGATTTTATCTCTTCTTGTAATTCACTATTTGAAGTATTTTCAATATGTGTATTATCATTAAAAGCATCGATACAAATATCTCTCATTGCTATTTCTTTGGTTAATTTTTCAACTTCATTATTCAAATCATTAACCTTGTTAGAAAGAATTTTGTTATGATTTTCTAAAACATCATTTCTAGCCATTAAAATATTTTCTTCTTGAAATGATGTATCTTGTTTAATTTCTTTCTTTTCATCAATCAATGTATCAACTTCATTTATTAAAGTATTTACCAAATCTTTTAAGTATATATTCTTTTCTCTTAATTTTTCATTTTCTTGTTTCAAAAGATTATACTTAGAAATGGTTACCTCACTCAATTCATCATTTGATTCATTGTCGATTCCCATGATGCTTACTTGAGCTATTTCTTCATTTGCATCAACTTCCACTTCGGACTCATCATCACTCCAAGTAATAAATACTTTGTTCCTTTTGTTATCCTTGTAGCTTGGTTTTCCTTTATTTGTTAGTTTGATGCAATCCTTTCTGAAATGGCTCGAGCGTCCGTATTCAAAGCAAGTGTCTTCATTTTGCTTTCCCTTGAACTTGTTTGAAGTGATAACACTCTTTCTCTTAAGCTTTTTTGTAATAACCCTTTGAGCTGTTTTGAAAGTTTTGCAATTTCCTCATCGAAATCATCCTCTAGCTCCTCTTCATCACCTGCAATAAGAGCTAAACCTTCTTTTGAGGAGTATCATCCTCCTCATCATATCTCCTTAATTGATATTCAAATTCTTGTCATTCACCAAATAGAGTTAATGTATTCATAGAAGAAATGTTAGGAGAATCTTGAAGAGTTGTAACTTTAGAATCAAACCTCTTGGGCATAGCCCGAAGTAACTTATGGTTGATCTCACTTTGTGGAATTGATTTATCAAGTAACATCAAGGAATTCATTAGTACTAGGAACCTTGCTTGTGCCTCATTGATAGTTTCATCTTTCTTAAGCTTTAACATTTCATAATCATGCATGAGCATACTAAGTTTGAATTCTCTTACTTTCGATGTACCTTCATGGCTTACTTTTAAAGTATCCCAAATCTCCTTAGCCGTGTTGCATGAGGAAACATTTTCAATTTCAAATTGCACCAATCCACTACGGAGTTTGTTCATTGCTTTTGAATCATAGGAGATCATGTGAGTTTCGGTTGAGTCCATTTCCATTAAGTTCTTTGGAGTACCATCTTTTTTTCTTGGAATAACATGACCATTCTCCATGACCCACCATTCCCAATGGCCTCTTTTAAGAAATATCTTCATTTAAAATTTCTAGAAGTTGTAATTTTCAGCTCCATGAATTAGTGGAGGTCTAACAGTTGATTGACCTTCTTGAATGATGTTCCCAAATTGTGCCATGCTAGAATCTTTCCCTACAAGTCACCTTAAGACCAAGATAAGAAGAGCCAAGTTCTGATACCAAATGAAATTTTAAGTAGGCACACTTAGAAGGGGGGTTGAATAAGTGTGGGAACAAACGATGTCAAACTTTTACATCTTAAAAATACTTTCTTATATTGAATGCAGGATGCCGAAGTTGAATATCTATGCTTACCAAATTATCAATACATGATGCTGAATTAAATATCTAAGTTTGCAGAGTGATCAGAGTATAATGCAGGATGTTAGATAGAATATCTAAGCTTGTAGAGTGATCAGAGTATAATGCAGGATGTTGGATAGAATATCTAAGCTTGCAGAGTGATTAGAGTATAATGCAGGATGCTGGATAGAATATTTATACTTACTAGATTATCAATATATGAATGCAGGCTGCTGAATTGCTTACTAGAATATTATATTATCAATTTAAGATGTTGAATTGAATATTTATCCTTGTAAAATTATCAGTGTTTGTAAATTAACCACCTAACACTTTTTATATTCAGGTCTTGACTTGTTTAAACTTAATTTAGAAGCTTGTGAATTAACCAAGAAAAAGAACAGAGAAATAATCACACAAACACCAAGAATTTTTACGTGGTTAAGCCCCTAACCTCTATCCTAGTAGCCTAATCCATGTCCAATACCAACTAGTATTGGAGAATCTTTTTATTAATCAACTTGGTTTAATTAAACCCCTTTACAAGACAAGTTTTACAACCTTTGAGTACTTATACTCCCCGAGCACCTTTGCTCCCTGTGCACCTATACTTCCTTGAACTTGCTTGTAAAACCCCTAATCCAACCCGGATTAGAAACCTTAGACTAACAACATAGTCTACCACATGTTTAAACAATTGATCAAAGATATGACAATAAAATAAACTATGATCAAAGAAATAATTATATCAACAATTCAAGGCTCAACTAGAATGCAATGATCAAAGAATGAAAGATATCACCAAGTTAAATAGCCGTCTCTGAGATTTGGAATATAATCTGTGTAGCACAACAACCTTTTTAAAACTTCACAATTAAAAAGCTTGAACATCGTTTATGAGTTTATATATGAAGAAAAGGAGATATCAGAATGGAACTTTTTAGTATACTGCTTGGTGTTTTCTCTTTTTTTTTTCAAACCCACGACTAAATCATATATATAGATAGGAAAACTTTTTGGCCGTTGCTAATTTTAGCCGTTACCCATCAAGAATTAATTTTAAGATAGATTTATATATATAGGCGTTAATAATTGATCTACTTAGGATTCTTTGGGTAATAATAAATTTGTTTTGATTGACTCAACTAAGTGAGCATATAACTTTTTGGTAATTGAATTCAATTAGCCCAATGGGAAAATATAATGGAATAAATAAGAAAGGAATATAATTTTTGATAATTTATTTCCAATCATACTATTATTAGCCATCCAGACAATTGCATGCTCCACTTCGTTCCTACTGACTTCTCCCAATAAAATAAATAAGCATGAATCCTGCTTGGATAATTTAGATATATTACCAATCATGATAATTAATAAATCACGTTCCTTAGATTGGGTAAGTCCATTAAATTAAGGATTCAATCGGGATTCTCTTAACTAAATAATAGGCACCTATAACAAGAAAGAGAATCAATTCCTTTTAACTAATCAAGAGGACAACTCATTAAGGAATTATGTTACTAAAGTTAAGACCATTATTCAATCAATTACCAGCTTATTATGGAATGAATTAAATTTATCAGGCATAATCAATTTAAGTAGCCTTAAATATGGAATATAAATTAGATCTATCTTTTATCACACAGATGACAGCTCAATTAGGAATTTCAACATTTAAACAATTTCTATATTAATTTTATATGCCCAATTAATTTATTCCATAATAAATTAATCACTTTTATAATTATTTTCATTTAATGCATATATTTTCATATTAATTTTGAAAGCTCAATTAATTAATATATTAGTTTCATGATTATGGAAAACCTAATAATAGATAATCCATATCCTAATATTTATGGAAACAATCTTGATTAGAGATATGAAAGATAATAATCACTTTCATAATTATTTTCATTTAATGCATATATTTCCATATTAATTTTGAAAGCTCAATTAATTAATATATTAGTTTCATGATTATGGAAAACCTAATAATAGATAATCCATATCCTAATATTTATGGAAACAATCTTGGTTAGAGATATGAAAGATAATAATATTTTTAAAACTTATTTACTAACCAACTCCATCAATTTTGGAAGTATCAATATTTAAAAAACATTTCCATATTTATTTTGATTTGCCCTCACTAATTAGCTTTCAAAAAATTACTCCAATTATTTGATCAATTTTATAGAAAGCTCAATAAATTAATAAATCACGGAAAATATAATGAATAACTCAATCCCAAGATATGTGGTATAGATTTATCAAAATCTATTTTAAATTACATCCTTTAATTATGGGAAGGCTTCAAAATTAGCTTTTCAAAAATTACTCCAATTAATTAATATTTGATCCTTATTAATTTTGAAAGCTTAATTAATTAAATATTTTCATTATAATCTTTAATTAATTAACCATTTTAATTTATTTCGCAATTAATTAATGATGCAATGCAATGCAAATCCTAGAGCCTTGATTGAGAAATAATTAAAGCTAGGATCTTACATTTATTTCCTAATGACTTGAAGAATTCTTCAAGCCTTCATGTCCTCAATCCTTTAATAGATTAAAGCTTCAAGAATTCTTTTAATATCCTGTAAATGCATGAGTAAATATTTTAGTACAATAGGAAAGTCATCATCAAAACCTAAGGTTGGAATATGACCAGGTCAACATTCTACCCCTTTTTGATGATGACAATATAATAATTATGGCTCCCCCTAAAAAAATTCATATATTAAAATATTCTTGACATAATAGAATCAGAACATAAAGTTAGACAAGTGATATTCAATTGAAATCAAAGCTTCCAACTTCCTATACCTCAATCTGTTTCAACATGATTAGACAAAACATATCATAATCTCTCCCCGTTGTCATCAATCAAAAAGAATAATATATGATTTTTCTCCCCCTTTGCCCTTAATCAAAAAGAAAGGAATGACATTGAAAAAGGATGTATACTCGTAGAAAGAATCATGGTTACTTTTAAGGACTAACAATGGTTGGCAAATATGAGTCTAAGAATCTTTTCTATTAACCTAAGTGATTAAAAAATTTAAATATTTTCTTCATAAAGTAAGGTAATGTAACATCCCCAAAATTTATACAATAATTTTGTATAAATTTTGTATAATCCCTCTCACGCATGTTTTAATCCCTTCTCTATACATTTCTTAAATTACTTCTTATTCTTGAAGCTCTATCTGAGCTTATTTTTTCATTATCATCACATTTCTTCTCTAAGGTTATAGCCTAAGGTACTCTTACCTAAGGTTTCTAACCTATCAGCTTTGATACCAACTATAACATCCCCAAAATTTATACAATAATATTCTCCTTTTCGATCATTAACAATACAACTTCAATCTATCTTTACATCATTATATGATATTAAAATCACTAAAAATGCAGAATAATTAACACTTTTGTACATTTCCTTCACTATTGCCCTAAATCACAACCTTTACATTACATCTCCTTGATTTAAATTTATACCATGAATCGTTACAACAAAATGACTATACAAAGTCTTACATCATAAATAGATATCCAAATACACCGGATAGCTCAACTTACAATTCAACGCACATGTTACATTCAAAATATTAAATACTTTTCTCATAAAACATAAGAAATATTTGCGAATATGGATCCTTATAATTCACTTACCACATATCCTTACTGTGACGCCCCCAAAATTAGGTATACATCACCCATCTTGGGTCGCCACTTACATGGTACAGAATTTAAATACAACTTACTAACATAAGCGTGGTATACAATACGACATAAACCGTGAGTTTAAATACAAATATCGCTCTACTAGATATTATACAAACTCAAAAAGGAGTCCTCATTACAATTATTATCACACTATTTCACGAATAGTGAGGACTACTAATGCTATCTTCGGGACCATCACTGTTTCCCTACTCGTCCCCAACTATATTCTCATTTCACAGAGAGAACGGTGAAAGAAAGGGTGAGCTCAACTAGCCCGATGAAATATTATGACTAAGATAATACGTAATAAATTATCAATAGTCTTCAACAATGTTAAACCGATAAAATACAATAGACAACCGGGTTTAAATCTGCAATGAATATCTGATCCATTAAAAGAGTCAGTAGAAAATAAAGTCTACTATCTTTTAGGTTTTAAAAGGTTTTTCATCACTTTTTTTAGTTGAGACTCGACTTTAATAAATATTCCACATCATCGAATCACCCTCACTTTTCTGGCCAAGGATATTCTTTAGTATCACGACCACAATTATTCATGCACTACACGGCCAAGAATATTTGTGTATTCATTAATGGTCATGATCATGCCAACAATCATCCACCAATGCACTACGGCCACTGAGGATTTTTATCACATCATTTGTAACATTATGGTAATGATTACACCGAATAGTCTCTGGTCATAATCATACCAAGTCCATCTATGCACTACAGGCCACAGATGACTTTCAACATAATATAAACATGAGGATGATGACAATGATATAATAATTCAATAAAACAAATTCAAGAATTATTTTATCCAGGAATTATTAACGTCCAAATTATCAACATGATACTGTTTTGTAGAGTAAAATTCAAGAATGATCAGAAGAATATTTCCATGAAAAGATACTGGATGAAACGCAAATATCAAGGATATTCCATTAATTTCATGGAGTATAGAAGTCAAAGTTTTAACCAACCGGTATAATAAAGAATAGAATAACAAAAGAAATCACCATGCATGCGATAGATCGCATGACATGTGTTATTCCAACGAAATAATAAATAACGGAACCCGGTCCCACAGAAACGCATGCATGTGATGTTCCAAGCGAATAATAATAAAGAATGGAACCAGTCCCGTAAAACACACGTATGTGATGTTCCAACGTAATAATAATAAAGATTTTAACCAGTCCTTGTAAAACACACGATGTGGATGTTCCAATGTAATAATAATAAAGATTTTAACCCGAGTCCTGGGTAAAACACACAGAGCATGGATGTTCCAATGAAATAATAGAAGAATGTCACCAAGTATAGGGTAAACCATTATCTGAGTTATTCCAAAGAGAATAATAAGCAATGGAATAACAACAGTTCTCTTCATGAATAAGAAAATAATAACACCCCTTACATTTGGTAGGAGATTGAATCTGCGTGAGCATGTAGTAACAAAATACTCTTTTTCTTTCTCTCTTATTTTCTATATACTTTCTCTCTCTATAGCTTGAATGAATTTGTGAAAAATAATGAAGCACTAGGCCTCTATTTATAGAAGATTTCTAGCTTACACACTGCTTGCCGTGTGAAAAGGCAAGTGGCTTTGACGAATGATGATGTGAAAAGAAAAGTGGTTTGGCGCTTTGTAATGTGAAACGACAAGTGGTTTGACGCTCAGTAATGTGAAAAACGACAAGTGGTTCGACGTCTGGTAAAGGTAATTACTATTGATTTAAGGTAATTACTATTCACAAGGGTAATTATTATTGACGAAGGTAATTACTATTGACAAAGGTAAATACTATATGACGAAGGTAATTACTATTGACGAAGGTAATTACTATTGACGAAGAGACTCTTAGATGATGACATATAGAGCCCCCATAAAATAATCAAACTTACCACAAATCATTTTATTTTTCATCAACACATATTTAATCTTTCAACAATTATTAATCATTTATAACTTGTCGTCTCAATTATTGATTTAATACTATAACATATTATCTGATGATCTTGTGACAATAATTGAATCAATAATATAAGAGATACGATCAAAGTGATTACTATAGTAATAATTAAGCATAGTTTGAGTGACTTCTCACGTAAGCATAAATAATCAATACTGTGGTGCTACTATGCAACCACGTGTATTCTTCGTACTTTTACCACCGGGTAGTTCAACAGCTTTTAATTCGGTAACACCTCCGTAGTATTTTTATAAAATATTTTTGTCGTTTTCTCAATCCGATAATAATTACATTAGTGGGGTCACTGAATGATTGAGCCATTAGTGCGAATATTCCCTAACAAAAGAATATTCCCAGAATTAAACGAATATTTTATAACAACTTGCATACTTTGCAAAATTTATAAATATTACCCACAACTATAACATTATACCAAATTTATTCCATAATATTCAAAAATAATATTTATAGAAAAATTCATCTTTATTTATAAAAGTTGGGGTCTTACACTTACCTTGAAATTTTGACCTGCAAAAATGGTTATTTGCAAGGTTGAGCTCGACAGCCTAGCAAAATCTAACAGTTTTCATGCATCTATCATATAATAACATGCTCAACATATAACTCATAAACATTGGACTAACATAACATACATGCTACAGTTCATATAACAAGTATAAAGATTGAGTTCCTTACTCAATCAGCATGCTTTACTCAATTAACGTAGTCATAAGTTAACTTTAACATTTAATATTTCCAACATATATATAACACATCATGCTCTTTGCAATAAAGATTTAAAACAGTTAATCATTATGTTCACATAGCAAATAGGAACTGAAAGACTTGTCATGATCGTTGTTTACCAATAACAGTTTAACAACTTACAGATATCTGCACTTCACGTGCCCTACACAATTATATAATAATTCACATTAACTATTATTCATATAGCAACACATAGTAGTTGTAATGTAAACTTTACATTACATCTCATACCCTTCCTATTATATATATGCAACACACTAACATCCATTTTCCAACATAACACTCAATTCTAGTTAAACTTGTTATTTCAGTCCAAGTTTTATGCTACTATATATATTTCAGAAACTCCAAGTGTTGGCTTCACAACACTTATCTAACATTCATTGTGTACACTAAGTTCTAACATAACACGTTCATAACTTATGATTCTTTTTTTTACAACTTTAAATTTATCAATGACACATCACGGTTCTGTTTTACCCTTCTTACTACATGCTTGTTACTTTAACACACCATTAAATTAAGTTATAGTGGTATCCCAAGGTCTGCTGCAGTAGCAGACTTCACTGTCTCAGGACAGGGTATGGCGCAAGTGCGCCATACACAAGCTTCAGGGCCCAGCCTTATTCTTGTGGTTTCGGCACCTTAACAAGAAGCCTTGATTCTTGTTGGTGCCTGAATAAAACCATAGACAACAAAGAAGCGATGGCCGCTTTTAGGCCAACTAACATGAATTTTACCCACAAAACAGTAATATTAACACATACAATTGGCATAAAACTATTACAAACATGTTTGCTAACATATTAAACCAATTAGAACAATTTAACAACTTAAACTAGTTTAATTTTGCAAATTCCATATTTTTATATGAAAACTCCATTTTTAACATCTTTTACAAAAATCATCATTGTGATTACATTCTACACCGAATCACTTCGTTCAACCTACGTTATCTTCGTTTCTTAACGAACTAGCATAATCAAAATTCAATTTAAAGTTTAACATACAAATTAACCACTAAAATTGGTACTTTTACAAGACATATGAGAAAATATTCACTATCATTATTTTTTTTTTACTTTTAAACGAAATTAGCATACAATTTCCCTAACTAAACATAAACTTTGGCATTACAATTACTTACACTTGCAACAACTTAGTTTTTTTACAATAATTCGGGAGAATTTAAATTCACAAAGGCTAGAAAATACACGACGTACAACATATTAAAACGTATATGTATATGTAATACTAAGGTTATGAAAATACCTTCAATTAACTTGTAATCCCTGCTTAAATCGCTGGAAATTGCTTTGAAAATCTGTAGGTTCTCTCTCAATTCTCTCAAGTTCTCAGTGTTTTCTTCTCTTACTAAATATCACGTAAGGCCAACTAATTCTCAAGCGCCAACATAATAAACTGATAGGCGTATACTTATTATAACATCAGTTACAAATATAACGCTTAGGTTATAATTACATTTTATTTATTATTTATTTTATTTAAAAATCAAAAATCAAAAATCCAAAAGCCATAAGGCTTTGTTTGGCAAAACCCTTTAAATATTAAAGACTTAATATTTTAAGCCTTGTTTAGCAAAAACTAAATTAAACTCCATTAATTTACTTTAATAAATAAGTTAGTTTATAATTTATAATCACATATTATTTATTTGGATTTCCATATCCAAAAATAATCAAATAAATTAATTACACATACTATATTTAAAATAAATATTCCACTTAAATAAATATCACAAAATTATAATATCACTATAATTTTTATTTAATAACTTATCATACCATCTTAAATTATTAAATTAAAACATCAATATAACATCTCATGTTATATACAACTCTCTAAATTATAAATTAATTTAATTTAGAATATTATCTAGTCATAAATATTTACTAATAATAACCACATCAATAAAATATTTATTTCATTTAATAAATATTTTAAATTATAATTACTAAAGTCTTGGATTGTCACATTCTTCCTTCCTTACAAAGATTTTGTTTCCAGAATCAAAAATACAGATTAAATAAATAACTCAGGGTACTATTAAATCTCACTTTCCCAATATATGAATATATATTTCTCTTCACACCAGATCACATATTTCAAAATATACAGCACATACATATACATACTCAAACTCAAAACATCTTTTAATAAGAACTTTAATTATTAAATTCCTATTTTAATAACTTCTAAAAATTCTGGTTGTCACAACTAACCACATAGATTCAAGTAAGCAATCATACCTTCATATTAAGTTACCTCTATGTCAATACCTTTATCATATGATGTGAATTTAATTGACGTACTCATTGGTGTAGCCTTTGATTTAGATTTCTAAAATTCAAACCTTTTGAGCAACTCTTTTGTGTATTTGGTTTGATGTATATATATGTCATCCTTTGTTTTCTTTATTTAGAGTCCCAAATAAAAATCGTTAAGTTCTCTCATGAAGCTCATGTCGAACTCCTTCTGCATACACTTAAAAAAACCACTCACAAAGAAACTCATTAGTATCACCAAATATTATA
This sequence comes from Panax quinquefolius, assembly GCA_020205615.1. Taxonomy (NCBI): domain Eukaryota; kingdom Viridiplantae; phylum Streptophyta; class Magnoliopsida; order Apiales; family Araliaceae; genus Panax; species Panax quinquefolius. The sequence continues at coordinate 68,222,782 of CM035156.1, read as the reverse complement.
TCGTCTACATATATTTGCATAATGATAGTATCTTTATTCTTATGCTTAAATAATGTAAAATTGATTTTACCTCGAGTGAAACCATTTGAGATGAGATACTTACTTAACCTCTTGTATTAAGTTCTTGGAACTTGTTTGAACTTGTTTAAGTTTGTAACAATGATTTGGGTAGTTCTCATACTCAAATTTGGGAGTAATATCTTTAATAATATTCTCGGTGGATGACTTTTGAGATACTTTATTGCTTTCGGCATTTCCACTTTCTTTTCTGAGAATACGGTTTGCTGGATAGACAATTTGATGATGCTATATTCCGTTTGTCGAATCCAGTCTGCTGTTTTCTTCTTATCCAGTCTGTCTGATTGATATTTTTTATTTTGAGAGATAACTTCAAGAATTTTAACTTGCCAACAAAGGTATCATCTATTTTTAGAGGGAACCTTTACTTTGAGATGTACCTACACAAACTAATTCATCCTTTTGGTACCCATATCATTTTGGTTCTTTTTGGGTTAGTCATATGTAAATCACTTTTCTTAATCCACACACTTTTAACTTTCAAATTCCTTTTATTTGATGAACTATCTAAGTGTCCTTTTATGCCACATTTTTTACAAGTATTGAAAGGAGAGTGTTAGTTCCCAGTAGGCACAATATAGATCTAGAAGGGGGGGTTGAATAGATCATTTGATTTTCAAAATACTTTTTCTCTTTTAAGTTGTATTTCTCATTAAGTAGCAGATGACAAACATAAGAATCTTTTCAAGCACAACGGAATAAGTCAAAGATCCCCTTCATTGATATATTCATAGTCAGTCATACAGTGTTCGTAGAGTTAACTTAGTAGTAAGTAGTTAGCACATACATACCAGTTATAGCAGTTAAGGTACATAATGTAAATGACATAAAGTAAAAGACACAAGGGGTTTTAAGTGGTTCAGAGACTCAAGCTCCTAATCCCCTCTTCTGCTTTCAACTAGCAGGATTTCCACTAAAGAAGGGTAGCACCCTGAATCACTAAGATTCCTTCAAGGCCAGCAGCCTTGGGACTTCAGTTCATTAAGAACTCTTCAAGGCCAGCAGCCTTGGAACTTCTTTAGTTCCCTAGGAACGATTCAAGCCCAGTAGGCTTGGAACTTCATTTAGTCCCTCCGGATAAGGCCCCCTAAGGCCCTGACTTCTTGTTGTTATAGTTGTTGTTGTTGTTGTTGTTGGTGTTGTTGGTGTTGTTGGTGCTGAGCTGCTAAGATGTCATTAAGCTCTGAACATCTCTTGTACTTAGCAGTTTGATGTGGTCCTCTTTGCATTCTACTTCGAGTCTGGACCACATCTTCTTTGGTGCAGCTGATCTTTACTCTCTTCAGCTCATCTTCATCTGATGTCAGCTGTGCACCATCACCATCTGGATTTGCTAAGTCTCTGTGCTTTTAGTAGTCTTCGTCTGGCACTTAGCAATCCCTGAACCCTTCTTAAATACTTTGCAGATATGGTTCTGCACTTGTTCAGTTTCAGCTTTCGGTTCATGGTGATCTGTAGAGTGGCTCTTTGATCTTCTTTGTACTCAGCCACTTTCCTGAATACTATCCTCTTGGCCTTTTTGGCTCTCAGCTTGGATGCCATCTTTAATGGCATTCTCATCTTTGTTGAGTGAAGCTTTGATCTGTTTAAGTCCTTCTTCAAAGCTGCTTCACTTCCACCTTGGTAGTCTCACTGTGATTGAGACTTGTTCTATCGATCTTTGGTGGAACTCGTAGAGTCAACAATAGCATTCACCAACTCAACGATTCTGTAACTCCACAATTATCAGCAACTCTTGATCTTTGAAGCTCTGTTGATTTATACTGCTTCCCAATCTTCCTGTTGGAAAGTAGCCGTTGAAAGCTATTTAAATTGCTTCGCAGATCTCGAGTTATTTGGTGCAGACTGCAGATGTGACATGACATCTTTTTCTGACTTCCTGACACTGCAGTCTGCTGTTTCATGAACCCTATCAGATATGTCATTTTGATATCTTGGGCAGGTCGATGACTTTATTTCACCCTTCTGATTCCTCGATCGGAGGTTGTCCTTGCATCTATGCTCTCAATAAGCTCTTGTCCGAATATTATCCTTTAGATTGAACCGTTGCCAATGCTTCAGTCTTCAGTTATTCAAACTCTACGATTCTGATGCATATCTTCATGGACCTGATTGTAGTGTCTTGTTGACTGGTAGAGACAACACTACGATCTTGAAGAGTGTTGATTGGATCTTCAATGTAGAACACCTCTTCCTTCTCTTGTACAGTGATTCATCACTTCTGTTTGCCTCGACTATTCTCAAATACTGATGGCTTGAATTCTTGCTCTGGCCCCTTCTGAATAACAATACACTTCAGATTTGTTGCGTGTCCAACTCGCTTTCTCCTTATGATCTCCCATTCACTTATCATTAATGGACTGACCCAATGCTTAATCACTTTAGCCTTGTTATTCAGAGGCTGACTAGTATCTTTGAGTATACTTCATTAGTTTCTTCTTTGTCTAGCAAACACTACAATCCTGGTTACTTCCAAGATCGTTGTCATCTTTCTTCTTGACAACCACAACATATGCTGGCTTTCCTTAGTCAGCTACTGAAGTCTTCTTATGATCATCTTGTGAAAGACTTTACCTTGAATGACTTCTCAACTTAATCTGGATGCTGATTGAGTTGATGCTTAGATCTTCTGTTAGCTTGCATGCCATTCGTTGAGTGTTCTCTGGCTTCCTTTATGTGAGATGTATCTTTGCATTACCAGCCAGAGGCTTCATTCCTTTGGATATTCTGGGAGTGCTTATTCATTGAGAATCGTATTTGCCCTATGATTCTGCCTTGGCATTATGAGAACATCTTGTTTATTTCTTAGTTACGCACTCTCTGATTGACTTTGTGTCATGCGAGACACTTCACGACTCGAGATCGATCTTGGCACTCTCTGATTTTATCGTTGTTGTATTATTGTCTTCATCTGATCTTGTTCGACTACGATATCTTCTTCTGATGCGAACGATAGACTCTACGGCTCTGAGTGTAGTCTACGATTCTTGACTCGGCTTTGGTAGATCATGTTCGGGTGGCTCGTAGGCAGGCTGTCTTTACGATTCTGAACATGACTTCCTCAGCAGACTATGACCCTAAGGAAGTTCTCCTCTCGACACACTACGATCCTTCCTCGTCTCTCCTGGAAGTCTACAAACTCCGAGATCTACTATCTTGCAGACTACGATTCTGCCTCGATAGCTCTCGAGTTTTCCTTGACTATCCTAGCAGACTACGATTTCTGGTGTAGTGCTCAACGATCAGACAAGCCTATCTATTACATCATAAGATCAACCTAACATGCTTGATCTTTCTATATTTATAGTCCTTGTACATCATTTCTTTTTAAGGACTTTACAAAGCTGTTTTGCTTATGTAGGATCAACCTAACACATTTGATTAATTCATTCTAAGTCCTTATACATATGTTTCTATTATCTATCAAAGGACTTTACAGCATTTCTTAATGCAAACATACTTGCATATTCATTCATATATATCATAATTAAATCATATATAAATAGGAATATCATTCACATGTTTATTCCTGATAATCTCCCCCTGTTTTATTATGGCAAAAATAATAAGTGTATATGTATGTTATGAATGAATCTTATATACAATGAGCTGCTGTATTTTCAAAGCAGATAATCATGAATGTCATTTATAATAATATGGAATTTAATACAGTATGACATTTTTCATCCTGGATCCATAACATACCTAACTAGTTAGAGATGTACCTCTTTGGCTCCATGTATGCTTCCAGGATGTCTGTTGGTGTGCTATTCATCTATTTGATCTTCTTGCATCTGCTCATCCTGGGACATTGACTATATTTCTTTTGTCTGCTCCCCCTCAGATGTTTGCTCCTCTTCTTTTTCTTCTGACTCCCCCTCAGCCTTTTGCAAATATAGGCTCATCATTCTTTGGCTCCCCCTCAGATGATGATCCAGCTTCTTCTTCTGTTGTCTTCTTCTTTTTTTCCTTCTGCTCTTCTTACCCTTTCTGGAGAGCCTCTTACTCTGCCTTTTTCTATGCCTATTTTCTCCCCCTTTTTGTCATTAATCACTTGGGAGAGTTGTTCTATGTTGGTCATAAGCTGCTCCATCAGATAGGTGGAGTTACCAACTTCAATCTTGAGTTCTTGTTGTCTTAACTCAAGTTGCATGGAGAAGGACTGATTCATGTTGTCAATCTTGTCAGAAAGGACTTTGAGTTTCTCTTTATTTGCCTCTTGTGCTCTTATAGCTTCAGCTTTCTGATCATGTATGGCCTTTAAATAGATGTGATATCTCTCTTTGATTTTGAGAGATATATCAGCCATAGTAGCTTGAAGTCTATTTCGAACTGAATTATCTGCTATTGTTGTCAGCCTCTGAGACTCATCTTTGATTTGAGACATCTTCGCAATCAGATTATCAGAATTTCTCATCAGCTCCTGCTCCATAGGAGTTTGGTTGTCTGGTTGGGCGGTCTCTTGTTGATCCTCAGATTGGACTCTATGATTTTCATCCTTTGATAGAGTTTTGAAGGTATTGAGAATCTGAACAATCGTTGAGTACCAATCGCTATTGGTGGATGAACAATGTTGGGCACTTGTGCTTGAGCAGATGGAGACTTCTTATTTTGGATTTGAATGCCGTCAGTAATAGAGTAAACAGACTCTACGATTATTTCCTTGGTCATGATTCTTCTTCCTTCAGAATCGACTCTACGATCATAAGGAATATAATGGTTGCCAGCATGTCTGTAAACCTTGTAGTGGGGCTTGTCTTTGATCATCATTGTTACATCACTTTTCAATTTTGAGAAGTTTTGAGCCACCAGTTCTAGGCTTGGAATTTCTGGAAGTGATTCATTCAAGACTTCCACTATGTTGTTAATCTTGGCTGGGGAGATGATAGAATAATTTGCTAGTTTTCCCAATTCCTAATTTTTAGAACCAGAGACTTTCTTAAATTCTTCACTTCTTGAGCTTGAATCTTGTTGGCTCCTTTCCTCAGATTCATCAGTGAATTCTTCTTGCGGAATTGCATTTCCAGAACCTTCTTCAGAAAGATCTTCCTTGGATTCATCTTCTTCATTGCTAGACCAATCTTCAGCATCTTCTTTCTGTGAGTCAGATCCATCATCACTTAATTCAATGATTTCAGTAGATTGATCATTTCTCTTCTTTGAGGCAAATTGAGCTATCAATCTGTGACTCATTCTTCTTCTTGGAGGTTCAGTTATAGGTAAATTAGATACTTCTTCTTTAGACTCTGAGATCTTTGAGTCAGCAGATGAACTTTCTTGATTTTCAGCATTGGTGGGGACATGTCCTTCTTCTTCAGAATCATTATCATTTACATCACCAGACAGGCTAGCTTGATGTTCAGCAATAGTAGGGGCATGTTTTTCTTCCTTAGACTCTACATCCTTTGAGTTTGTTAGAGCGTTTGCTGTAGAGGATATTGGTGTGTCAACCTGCAGCCTCTCTTTATCATCAGAGTGGATGCTCTAAGACTTCTCCTTAGGGCCTGCACATTCCTCTCCTTCATCAACAACCTTGGCTCTCTTTTTCATGGATTCAACCTTTGAACTTTCAGTTCCTTTCTCATCTTCAAACTCTTCATATTTTTCTTGGTTGGATGGACTTTCCTGGGGAGCTGGGGCTGATTTCTTCATCACTTTTGATTTCTTCTGGGGTGGTTCTTGGAGTAGTCTGTTACTCCTTCTTTTTTGGTTTTCAGCAGTTGATGTTGGTTTTTCTCTTGCTCCTTGTTTCTTCTTGTCAGTGAAGACATGTCTAGACGAATCCTCTGCATTCTTCACATTCTTAGGCTTCTTCTTCGCTGGTGTGGCAGCAACTGACGCAGAGTCATCAGACTCAGAGCTTTCCACCTCTTTTGCTTTTCTCTTCTTTGCAGAGACTTTTCTGCTGCTTCCAGTTTGTGTTAGCCTCCTATTTTCCTTTGGGTTTTTCTTCTAATTCACAAACAGTTGTGGAGACATTACTTTGTACACATTCAGAGGTTCTCCCTCATTATCCTTGATCTTGCTTCCTAGCTTCTTCTTCATCAATATGCTTAGCAGTCTTCCATGAAATACTTTTGTAAGTGGTTTATCTGTAGATTTCTTCAACTCAGCTTTTTCTATCCATTTGGAGATTTGATCGAATAGAATAACTCCAAAGTTGATTTGCTTCTTTAGAACTATGGCAGACATAATCTTGAATTTCTTTGGTCGAGTCGATGTATGTCGTCGTAGTGTCTTTTCACACATAGATACATTTTCCCACTATCTCAGCAAGAAAGTCGAATTCCTCTGGAAACTCCTTTTTCTTCATGTCCTTCAGACTAGGGTTTTTTTGGTACCGCATTAGTCTCTTGCCTTCTTTAATGTCAATTTCATCTAGGTTTATCAGACCTTCATTGGAAAACCCTTGGCATTGATTGATGTCCGATGCTCTTATCTTCAGACTAGATCCTTTCACCTTAGTAGTCAGAAGCCCAAAGTTCGTTGAAGCATTTAAGTAAAACTGCTTCACTAGCTCTGTATAAACTGGAGTGTTGGCCTCTAGGCACTCAGAGAACCCAGCTTCCTTTATGAGTTCAAGTATGTCCTTGAACTTTGTCTCTGATTCTTCAAACTTTGTAAAGCCGAGTTGAATACCCGTTATAACTTTCCATTCTGCCATTTGAGGAGTTCAAGGTATATGGTATGTGGTTCGGAGAGATTTAACTGAATGTGATTTGGGCTCTGGAAATTTGAGTGATTTGACTTTGAGGAGAATTCTAGGGTTTAAAAATGGGAGGGAGAGAGATTAGATGGGTTAGGGTAGCTGTTTGTGGATTTTGAATTTATCATTATGGTAGTTCCTTCTGACTCTGCATACTCTGTGATTTGTCAACCAGTCATTCGTTGCACGATGCCCAGTAACTAGCTGTAACTCCCCATTAACTAGTCAGTTATATGTTTCTTTTAGAAGAGTGGACTTTTGATTGACCTTTGACCTCTTGAGTTCGTAGAGTAGCATGATAAGACAACTATTGACTCTACGTTTTCCTTTGTTGACTCAATGATCAATTCTCTGAAAGATGTTGCAGTGGATGGTTTTGACATTACTTTTCATTTTGAACCTCCACACCTCATCCACTGTTGTGCTTTATGAAGCCTTGGGCACTTTCCTTTAGTAGGACATCTTTCCAACTAGCATTTGAGCCTGTCTTCCCTTATTTTGAATGATTGAGCAATTTTCCTGTTCTTCCAACTCCTCGTAAGTTAGGAGTAGCCTCTTACAGAACTGCGATCGTCGAGTCTGCTTCTACGATCACTGAGGTTGCACTTCACGATCGTGGAGTTCTCTTGACCTCTACTTCACGATCGTTGGTGACTTGGTCCTTGAGATGAACTTGATTTAGCAATTCTTACGGGTTAAGGTAGCTCGGGAAGGGCCAACCTCTTAGAGTGAGCTAAAGGGTTAGGTTTGTCCCTGAGGCGCTTTCCAGATGAAGTACTTTAGACGTGATTTGCACTGATATCTCATTTGACCTTTTCTGGTGGTGAGGTCCTTTACCAACTTTAGACAATTGCATTTGCTGTAATCGTGGTGTCCTTCTGCTATTCCACTACGATCAGATGTTTGATCATAGGCTCTCCAAGATTTGAGTTGGGTGGCTGAAAGGTTATTAGTGGTACGTTATGAAATGTTCCTACTGACTATGGATCTTCATTTGGTTCATCAGCCACAAAGTTTTGGGACTCTGTAGCTGGTACATTGCTTCATGGTATATCTTAGTATTGTTGTTCCTTAACATATTACTGCTCCCCATGGTTGATACTGTCTTCTAAGATAGATGTGATTCCCTTTTCTTTATGTGTATTAGAAGACATCCTTGCATATCTCCTTCTGACTGGAATTACCAAATCTTCTTATATCGTAGAAATGGGCATCTTCAAGGTTGATCATTTTACGATCCTTTGAAGCCACTATGAATGTAGTCTTCTTTTACAGTTTGTACTTGTGGAGTTCTTCTCCCGTAATGAGTTACTCATGTTTGATGCTCGATGATCCTCTGTGGTGAGCTTTCGTGAGGAGTTTTCTCTTATGACCTGCTTTGAATGATTGAGCATCTAGGACCCTTTTACATCTTTGGTTGAAGGACTTGCTTCCTTATAAGGATCAACAACAATGTGAGCTTCATTCAGATTAGATGAGCAGGTCTTCCAGGACAGGCTTTGACAAATAGAAGTTTTATCATAATCATTTCTGAACAGTCTTAAGCCTTTTGCTTGTTGAATTTTCTTGACTGAAGTCTTCTGCTTCAACATTCCTTAGTGTGGTGAGATGGACCAGGTACCTGCAGGTTATAAATTTTCTATTTTTGGTACCCATGGTTAAATGGGTCCTGCTAGGTTAGTTTACTAAACCCCTGTTCCTCATATATTTGGATAAAACATCATATTGACCACCATCAGTCATATTCATGCATATACTCATTTAGATAAAACATTTTGAGATGCATGGTGGTGAGTGTGAGAGAAAACTGTCATTTTAATAAAACACTCTTTTCCTTAATGGTTTCATCTTTTGCTAATTTGTTTTCGCAAGGTTTAAAAGTTCAGAGTAAGAATCAACTCTACGATTTATTAGCATCTGGTTGATTCATGGAGGTGATCAGTTTCTATGAATCTTTAAGATTTTCTTGTAGATCTGATCATACTCTGTGTGTCATTAAACACTTAGACCGTAGGATGTACGAAGCACATTAACCCATCAGCAAAGATTACTTCATATTCAATCGTCCTGTGGAGGCTCTTAAAACCATTTCAGGTCTCTTTCAAGTTATCATCTTCAACCTAAAACTTGGATGGAGAGCAAGTTTATAGACATTGAGTTTCCATTATTAGTGTACTTTCTCTCTTCACCTTTTTTGATAGATTATGAATACTTAAAGGAAAACTGTTATAGTTCATAAGTAAGGTACAAATATGATGCTCATATCTATATTAGTGAGGAACCATACCTTTTTGGCTGTTAGTTTCTTAACAGTCATTTATCTTAGATATTTTGAGTTTAGGCATTGATGTGCATGATTTTTTTTTATTTGCTTTTAACAGCTAGTTGCTCCAGTTGATCTTCAGTCAATCAGTCGTGGTCTTGAAGATACAAGCTAAGAGAGTGTCAGCATTTCTAATTCTTTGACATCCTTAAGTTCACAAGGTTTACATCCAGCTGCAGGTTGGCCAGACACATGTTTGAGAAATTCTTCTTTCTTCTCTGGATAAGCATTACTTAGCATGCATGGCCTTTTCTAGCTGGTGGATGTTCGAATCTTTTCTGTTGATGTCTCTTGAGCTTTCTAGCCTGGTCTTCAGACAACGACATTGACAGCGAGCAAGGATTGGCCTTGTTGATATGGCAATCAAGAACATGGACCAATCTGAGCAGCTTCAGGTGTGTATGCACATTTACCTGTACACAAAATTTCCAATGTGTGAGCTCATCTGCATATCACAAGTGACTTACTGCTAAACTAAGTTTAGAACAATGTTTGTGCCTAAGATCAGACTCAAAGCAATTAGCTTTTGAATATAGCATGAGAACCTGCTCTGATACCAATTGTTAGTTCCCAGTAGGAATAATATAGATCTTGAAGGGGGGGTTGAATAGATCCTTTAATTTTCAAAATACTTTCTCTTTTAAGTTGTATTGCTCATTAAGTAGCAGATGACAAACATAAGAATCTTTTCAAGCACAACGGAATAAGTAAAAGATCCCCTTCATTGATATATTCATAGTCAGTCATACATTGTTTGTAGAGTTAACTTAGTAGTAAGCAGTTAGCACATACATAACAGTTATAGCAGTTAAGGTACATAATGTAAATGACATAAAGTAAAAGACACTAGGGGTTTTAAGTGGTTCAGAGACTTAAGCTCCTAATCCACTCATCTGGTTTAAACTAGCAGGATTTCCACTAAGGAAGGGCAGCACCCTGAATCACTAAGATTCCTTCAAGGCCAGTAGCCTTGGGACTTCAGTTCACTAAGAACTCTTTAAGGTCGGCAGCCTTGGAACTTCTCTAGTTCCCTAGGAACTCTTCAAGCCCAGCAGGCTTGGAACTTCATTTAGTCCCTCCGGACAAGGCCCCCTAAGGCCCTGGCTTCTTGTTGTTGTAGTTGTTGTTGTTGTTGGTGTTGTTGGTGCTGAGCTACGCAGATGTCATTAAGCTCTGAACATCTCTTGTACTTAGTAGTTTGATGTGGTCCTCTTTCCATTCTACTTTGAGTCTGGACCACATCTTCTTTGGTCTGCAGTGATCTTTACTCTCTTGACTTTCATCTTCATCTCGATGTCTCATCGCGTGCACCATCACCATCCGGATTTTCTAAGTCTCTGTGCTTTTAGTAGTCTTCGTCTGCACTTAGCAATCCTAACCCCTTCTTCAATACTTTGCGATATATGGTTACGCACTTGTTCGATTTCACTTTCTGGTTCATGGTGATCGTAGAGTGGCCTCTTTGATCTTCTTTGTACTTTCACCCACTTTCTGAATGCTATCCTCTTGGCCTTTTGGCTCTCTCACTTGATGCCATCTTTAGTGGCATTCTCATCTTTGTTGAGTGAAGCTTTGATCTGTTTAAGTCCTTCTTCAAAGATGCTTCACTTCCACCTTGGTAGTCTCACTGTGACTGAGACTTGTTCTATTGATCTTTGGTGGAACTCGTAGAGTCAACAATAGCATTCACCAACTCAACGATTCTCAGAACTCCACAATTATCGCAAACTCTTGATCTTTGAAGCTTTGTTGATTTATCTTGGCTTCCAATCTTCCCGTTGGAAAGTAGCCGTTGAAAGCTATTCAAATTGCTTCGCAGATCTCGAGTTATTTGGTGCAGACTGCAGATGTGACATGACATCTTTTTCTGACTTCCTGACACTGCAGTCTGCTGTTTCATGAACCCTGTCAGATATGTCATTTTGATATCTTGGGCAGGTCGAGGACTTTATTTCACCCTTCTAATTCCTCGATCGGAGGTTGTCCTTGCATCTATGCTCTCAATAAGCTCTTGTCCGAATATTATCCTTCAGATTGAACCGTTGCCAATGCTTCAGTCTTCAGTTATTCTAACTCTACAATTCTGATGCATATCTTCATGGACCTGATCGTAGTGTCTTGTTGACTAGTAGAGACAACACTACGATCTTGAAGAGTGTTGATTGGATCTTCAATGTAGAACACCTCTTCCTTCTCTTATGCAGTGCTTCATCACTTCTGTTTGCCTCGACTATTCTCAAATACTGATGGCTTGACTTCTTGCTCTGGCCCCTTCTGAATAATAAGACACTTCAGATTTGTGGCGTGTCCAACTCACATTCTCCTTGTGATCTCACGTTCACTTATCATTAATGGACTGACCCAATGCTTAATCACTTTAGCCTTGTTATTCAGAGGCTGACCAGTATCTTTGAGTATACTTCATCAGTTTCTTCTTTGTCTGGCAAACACTACAATCCTGGTTACTTCCAAGATCGTTGTCATCTTTCTTCTTGACAGCCATTGCATATGCTGACTTTCCTTAGTCAGCTACTGAAGTCTTCTTATGATCATCTTATGAAAGACTTTACCTTGAATGGCTTCTCAACTTAATCTGGATGCTGATTGAGTTGATGCTTAGATCTTCTGTTAGCTTTCATGTCATTCGTTGAGTGTTCTCTGGCTTCCTTCATGTGAGATGTATCTTTGCATTACCAACCAGAGGCTTCATTCCTTTGGATATTCTGGGAGTGCTCATTCATTGAGAATCGTATTTGCTCTACGATTCTACCTTGGCATTATGAGAACATCTTGTTGAGGTCTTAGTTCTGCAGTCAACGATTCAGCTTCGGCTATGCAGACACTACGATTCCGAGATCAGATCTTGGCATTCTACGATTTCTGTCGTTGTGCTTATTGTCTTCATCTGATCTTGCTCGACTACGATATCTGCTTCTGATGCGATCGGTAGACTCTACGGCTCTGAGTGTAGTCTACGATTCTTGACTCGGCTTTGGCAGATGTTCAGTCGGCTCGTAGGCAGGCTGTCTCTACAATTCTTAACATGACTTCCTCAACAGACTATGGCCCTAAGGAAGTTCTCCTCGACACACTACGATCCTTCCTCATCACTCCTGGAAGTCTACGAACTCCGAGATGTACTATCTTGCAGACTACGATTCTGCCTCGATAGCTCTCGAGTTTTCCTTGACTCTCCTGGCAAACTACAATTTCTGGTGCAGTGCTCAACGATTAGACAAGCCTATCTATTACATCATAAGATCAACCTAACATGCTTGATCTTTCTATATTTATAGTCCTCGTACATCATTTCTTTTTAAGGACTTTACAAAGCTGTTTTGCTTATATAGGATCAACCTAACACATTTGATCAATTCATTCTAAGTCCTTGTACATATGTTTCTATTTTCTATCAAAGGACTTTACAGTGTTTCTTAATGCAAACATACTTGCATATTCATTCATATATATCATAATGAAATCATATATAAATAGGAATATCATTCACATGTTTATTCCTGACAAAGAGCAATAATTTAATTTTAAATGTGATCTAGATTTTAAAATTTTTACATCACACTTTTTATGTGTTGGATTATAGCCAATTCCCTTTTTTTCAAAGCTAGGTCTTTGTTTACCCAACATAACAGTTTAGTTTTCTTCCCCTTGAACAAATTTAGCCAATAATTATTTTAATGATTTTATCTCTTCTTGTAATTCACTATTTGAAGTATTTTCAATATGTGTATTATCATTAAAAGCATCGATACAAATATCTCTCATTGCTATTTCTATGGTTAATTTTTCAACTTCATTATTCAAATCATTAACCTTGTTGGAAAGAATTTTGTTATGATTTTCTAAAACATCATTTCTAGCCATTAAAATATTTTCTTCTTGAAATGTTGTATCTTGTTCAATTTCTTTCTTTTCATCAATCAATGTATCAACTTCGTTTATTAAAGTATTTACCAAATCTTTTAAGTATATATTATTTTCTCTTAATTTTTCATTTTCATGTTTCAAATGATTATACTCAGAAATGGTTACCTCACTCGATTCATCATTTGATTCATTGTCGATTCCCATGAAGCTTACTTAAGTTATTTCTTCAGTTGCATCAACTTCCACTTCGGACTCATCATTACTCCAAGTAATAAATGCTTTGTTCCTTTTGTTATCCTTGTAGCTTGGTTTTCCTTTATTTGTTAGTTTGAAGAAATCCTTTCTGAAATGGTCCGGGCATCCACATTCAAAGCAAGTGTTCTCATTTTTCTTTCCCTTGAACTTGTTTGAAGTGATAACACTCTTTCTCTTAAGCTTTCTTTGTAACAACCCTTTGAGCCTTTTTGAAAGTTTTTTAATCTCCTCATCAGAATCTTCCTCTAGCTCCTCTTCATCACATGCAATAGGAGCTAAAACCTTCTTTCGAGGAGTATCCTCCTCCTCATTATATCTCCTTAATTGATGTTCAAATTCTTCTAATTCACCAAATAGAGTTAATGTATTCATAGAAGAAATATTAAGAGAATCTTAAAGAGTTGTAACTTTAGAATCAAACCTCTTGGGCATAGCCCAAAGTAACTTACGGTTGATCTCAATTTGTGGAATTGATTTATCAAGTAGCTTTAAGGAATTTATTAGTATTAGTAACCTTGCTTGTGCCTCATTGATAGTTTCATCTTTCTCAAGCTTGAACATTTCATAATCATGCATGAGCATACTAAGCTTGACTTCTCTTACTTTCAATGTACCTTCATGGCTTACTTTTAAAGTATCCCAAATCTCCTTAGCCATGTTGCATGAGGAAAATTTTTCAATTTCAGATTGCACCAATACACTAAGGAGTGTTTTCATTGATTTTGAATCACCTACAACCACTTATCAACAGACCACGATCGTAGTGCTCATTAGTCAGCATCAGAATCGTCGACGTTCGATTGTCTGATGAACAAAAATGTTTGACAGTAACGACTGAAATTTGAACATTGATGTTTGAGAATCCCAATGCTCTCACCAACATCCTTGACCTAAATCGAATAGCTAAAAAGAAAAAGAAAGGTGACTTCCGACTAGTCTAATGAAAGTGACTTTTTAGAGGTGGTAGGTGAGAAAGCAGTCTGCTGTGTCAGGCAAGTCAGAAAGGAGTGTTCACATAATCCTAGGATGTCAACATCAATATACCATAATATATGAAGCATTAAATGCTCAAACGGAAGCGCTTTTTAACGGGAAGATTTCAAAGACTCCTATATAAGGCAAACAGATCAAAGATTTCAAGGAGAAGCAAAAAGGCAAGAAAAAGAACAAAAACTCAAGATTTGAAAAAAGCCTCACTCTACGAATTTGAAGAGAAGTCTTGCTCAGCTACTAAGTTCTTCAGAACCTATTCTTAAGGCAACTTAGTAGCACAACATCAACAAAACTCTCATAACAGAACTGCCAAGTCTGCTGGACTTAAAGAGTACTCAGTGTACTAGTGATCCAAGTATGTTAGGCTTGAAGAGTTCTTAGTGAACTACTGTTCCAAGACTGCTAGTCTTGAAGGAATCTTAGCGATTCGAAGATTATATCAATATCCTTAGTGGATTTCCTACTCGTGGAACAGAAGAGTGGAGTAGGAGTATTGAGTGCTCTGAACCACTTAAAACATTGTGTAATTTACTTTCAGTCTTTTTAACTGCTATATTTGTTATTTAAATTATAACTTCTATTTTATCTTAAAGGGGATAATTATTTCATACATTTCGTTGCAGTTGATTAATAATTTAATTGACAAGTCACTCTTTAAAAGAAAGATTTTGTATTATCTATTCAATCCCCCCTTCTCGATAACTCTCATGCCTCCGAGAACTAACAATTGGTATCAGAGCAGGTTCTCTTAACTAAAGCCTACAAAGCTTTAGTAGATCAATGGCACACATCATAAGCGAATCTAAGCTTGGTGGAGGTAGCAAACCACCAATGTGCAACAAAGATAAATTCGCCAACTAGAAAGTTCGAATACAAGCTTACATGGATTCAATAGACGATGATATATTTGAAATAGTACTGAATGGTCCCTACATTCCCACAAAGCTTGCACCAACTCTTAATGATCCAAACCGAATGCAAATCAAGATAAAGTCAGAATGGATCGACAATGAGAGGAAAACCGTCCAACTGGTCAAAAAGGCCAAAAATATTCTGTTCCAGTCCTTAGAAGATGACCTATTTGAAAATGTGGTCAACTGCAAAACAATAAAGGAAGTCTGGGAAGCATTACTCATCATGCATGAAGGAATTGAAGAAGTAAGAGAGAATAAGTTGTCTCTACTCACTCAACAGTACGAGATGTTCACTCATATACTTGGAAAAAACATTACTTCAATTTATGAAAGATTTACTATATTTCTCAACTCTCTTCGAGCTTTTGGAAAGATCTATCCCAACAAAGATCTCATCATCAAATTCATGAGGGCTTTACCAAGCAAGTGAGATGCAAAGACAACAGCCATCAGAGAATCAAAGAATCTTCATGAGATGACTGTGCAACAACTGTACAGAAATCTTGTAGACACTCAAAATTTTCTGCGCTCCTATTATTAACATTGAAGAAGGGTAGATTCATCTTTTGGAGATAACCCTGAAAGACAGCTTACATCCATTTCGGATACTACCGGAAGTTCAGTCCAACCCTAACACAAGCCAGAACTTCATCTCAAACCCTAACACACACCGAATGTCATTTCCAATCTCGGAGATAACCCCAGGTTTGTAAGATCAAAAGACCCAAGAACAACACCGAGAGGACAGCTTACATCTCTACGATAACACCGCGATGCTCGGTTCAGTCCCCAGACAACACTTGGAGAAGAACCCCATCCTTGGTGATAGCCCCAAGAGTTGTCATTGCAGTTCTGACGGTTTTCCCGAAAATGCTTGTTTCAAACATATGCAATCAACTTCAACCACAGACATCCTGTCAAGGCACACACACCTCAGACCCAGAGATAATAATGGGCAGACAGGAACATCCACAGATGACAGTGAGACATACAAGCAGCAGTCCAATCTCAGATGTAACCCTGAGCAACGTCTGCTTTCCGCTTAAACCGGTGATAATCCCGGTGAGGAGTCACAACGTCATCTTACCATCTCAACAAGATGATATCGCGGCATACCAACAAGTAGTCCAATCTCAGCTGTAACCCTGAGCAACGTCTACTTTCAACTCAAATCGGCGATGACCCCGACGAGGAGTTAAGCATCATCTTGTTCCTTCGATAATGGCACATCGTCTCAATACTTCATACATATATACATCCAACAATGTCCCATAAGAGCCGAGGATTGACAATCCTGAGTGACTATTACGTGTGACAGTACTTTGGATAGAATTTGAAGCTTGAAGACCATGGGCATAGACCCCTCTTCTTGACTTCGTACAACCTCTAATCCATGTCATTGCGTAACTCTCGACACAAACGGTCCGAAGAAGGTCAGATATACCTCATTCGGATGCTCGGATTAAAGTTTTGCAAGTTCGAGCAAACATTACAGTGCATGAGTGCACGTACAACGAGACGACAGGACCCGCGAGGCTCAGATGCATCGACGACCACCGCAGTATACAATCTGCAGTTCTTGCAGCAGTGTACCTGCGGCCATCTCTATATATATACAAGCCTTGGGGTCACCATTTTGAGAGAGGAGGGAGGGAAAAAGCAAGAAAGCCTGTCCATTTTACTCTGATACACATCTTTTGAGTGTTTCTCACTTCTAAACACTAGTTAGCTCACATATAGCTTTCTTTTATCTCAAGGAGCCGAGTGTTTATCCATTTAAAGTCATAGAAGTCTACTTTGGTAGCCCACTGTAGGCCTTCTTATATTCTATAAAGCCTTCTTCTCATATTAGCACACACTGTTGTACACTTGAGAGTCGTGTGAGTGTGTTTGCCTGGACTTCGGTCCATGGTTTTCATTTCTGTCTGTATATATATACTTATATATATGTATATATTTCATATATGGACTAACATTATCGAGTTATGCCTCGATTGAGCCTGAACTTTGGCCCGAGCGTTTAATTGCTTTTATATATATATATATATATATATATATATATATATACTATATATATAAACCGTGGTCGATTACATACGATGAGCCTGGATTTTATATCCGGTGCGTTTAATTGCTTATATATATATATATATAATTGTTGTCAGACATATCTGATGAGCCTGGATTTTATATCTGGTGCGTTTAATCGCTTTTATAAATATACATATATATAATTGCTGTCGGACATATCTGATGAGCCTGGATTCACATCCAATGCGTTTACTTAGCTATATATATATATATATATATATATATTTGTATATATATATATATATATTTACATTTCTGTCAGTTCGAGTTTACTTACGTGGCCTTTTACAACTTTATTTACATTCCGACCTGCCTGGAGTTTACTTCATGGCAGTTGATCGCTTTTATGACTTTTTTTATTTACATTTTGTCCCGCATGGAGTTTACTTATGTGGCGGTTGATCATGTTTATATATATATATTTTACAGCTTTTTATATATATATATATATATATATATATATATATATATATATATATATATATATCGCTTTCCATACAAATTGCGATGATCAAGTGAGCTTAGAATCATGTGATCATCACAGTTTAGTGTAATTGAATCTAGATTCTGGTTCCTATGATGGACATTTTTCAAATTGTGGCGTACTTTGTACATTATTTTTACAAAGGTCTAAATTTCCTTGGATGGTCATTATGTTTACGAGGAGTTCTACCTTCGTCAGATATTATTTTTTCGAGAATGATTCGCATCTCGAAAATAAAAGCAAACAAACCGAACATTTAATAATAAAATGGAAGTATGAAAAGGTCTAAATTCCTATTGAGCACAGGGTTTGAAAAACCTCTTTAATAAAACGTCATTGCTATATCTTGGTTAAAACTGAATTTTCCTATAAAATTCAAACCTTGTGTATATAGGTGCGAACGAGGCCTCGCACTACTTTCAAATAACTGCACATTGATCGACACACACACACACACACAAACACACACATTCATATAATAATTTCTTTGAAAAGTGGCGGTCACCGTGGTAACACGGATGACTGGGGGTGCCTAACAGCTTTCCTCTTCATAATTAAGCCCCCGGACCCAAAATGAATCTCGGTTTCACTGACCCGTCTAGCATTGTCAAAACACTGGGTCAATGTGCACACCTTTTCGGTTGCGTTGATGCAACCAGTTAAATACATCAACTGGCGACTCTTAAAGTTAAATCGTCAAAATTATACATGTCAAACCTTTTTCACTTGTTTTTTCAAACAAATCTCACATTAACATGAGAACACCAAAGAACAAGTAACGAAAAGGGACACTCAAAAATCCCGACGTCGACAAATCTTCTCACCTATGAACTGGAGCTGGCTCAAAGAGCAGAAACTCTATCAGAAGGAAAGAAGAAGGAAAAAGGAGTGGCTCTCAAAGCAACAAAAGCCACCTCTAAGGCTCGAGTCAATGCTGAGTCTGACACTAAAGAAAACAATAATGAAGATGTTGCTATGCTGGTCAGAAAGCTTAAAAGATTCATGCATAAAGGTAAAAGCAGCAGACCAAAGAGATTTAATAACATCAACAACTAGGAGCAGACTAAAGACCTGTGCTGCAACTATAAGAAGCCAGGTTACTACATTTCTAATTGCAACAAACCTCTTAGAAAAGAACTAAAGAAGAAGTCAAACCCAAGAAAAGAATTCAATAGTTATAATAAGCCTCAAAAGAAAGACAAAGGCCTTATAGCTGAAGAATCGTGGAGTGACTTAGAAAATGTTACAAACTTTGAGTGAAACGAAGATGAAGAACCTTAAGTAGCCAACCTATGTTTGATGGCCAAGGAATCCAAAGACAAGAAAAGTAGTGAAATCAGTATTGATAAGGTATTTGATTTTAACACTCCTGATGTGACTATTTATGATTTAAGAACTGCATTACATGATATAACCTCTGATATACATCAATATATGAAATGGTTCAGAGTCTTATCGAAAGACCATTCTCTTCTTCAACAAGAAAAGAGAAAGTTCAAGCAGAACTGGAGGTAGATCTGCTAAGTACTTCCTCTCTATCTAATCTTGAAGCTGAGAATAAGAATTTGAAACAGACAAATGAGCTAAGTGCACAAAGAGAGTTGAACCTAGCTTTTAAAATTAAGGAGTTAGAAAAGATGATCCAGATGTGGAACAAGTCTTCTTCATCTATGGACTCTCTGATCTCTAGTTAGAGGAATTCTTTTGATCAATCAGGTCTCGGTTTTGAGGACTTTCCCTTAAGATCAAATGAGGAAAAGTCTTCGGAAACTGACACTAGCAGTGCTTCTAATGTCAAAGAAGTATTACTTTTGTGAAATCCACACAAAGTGTAGAGCCAATGAATCCTTGCTCTTCTGATCCAAGTAATGTTCCTAGACATAACAGATCCCATACTGGTCTAGGATTCAAAAAAATCAAGAGTAAACCAACTACTACTCTTCAACCTCAAATAATCGTGGAGTCAAATAAAACTTGCTCCATGAACCAACCAGGAAGGAATCGTAGACTTGAAATTTACCCTACAAACTCTCTGAATCATAGAACAATCTAGAAAAGGGAGAATTAACATAAGGATAAGGCTATCTATCACCCACATATGTCCAGAATAAGAAAGAATCCATACACACAAACAAGCATGCATCATACTAGATGTTTTATATGTAATAGATATGGTCATAAGTATGCAACATGCTATTATAATTCTATAAATCACAGACCTAAAATCAAGCATATTTGGGTCCTCAAGGGAACTAACAGGGAAGAACCCAAGAAAGTCTGGGTACCAAAATGGAAGATAAATTTTACTGTAGGTACAAAGCTCCAGTATGACAACCTGGTACCTTAATAGTGGATGCTCCAGGCATATGACTAGAAACAAAGCTCTTTTTTTTTTAACTTCAAAGAAAAGAAGGGTCCAACAGTCATTTTTGGTGACAACAGCTCTAGCAAGGCCAAAGGATATGGCTCAGCTGGAAATGGTGTTGTGTCTTTCAGCAAAGTAGCTTATGTTAAAGGTCTGAAGCACAATCTCTTGAGCATTAGCCAACTTTGTGACAAAGGACATCAAGTTATCTTCCTCAACAATCAATTTCAAGTTAGAGATTTGAATACCTCTTCTCTAAAGCTCACTCAAACCAGAGAAGAAAATGTCTATGTTGTCAACCTTGTTAAGTTAAGTTCTGATAAGACAATATGTTTCCTTGCCAAAGCCTTTGAAGGAATCAGTTGGTTATGGAATAAAAGACTATCTCATCTAAACTTAAAAGGCATGTCGAAACTGGCCTCCAAAGACCTTGTGGCAGGATTACCAAAATTTAACTTTGTCAAAGATAGACCCTACAAAGCTTGTTAGCTAGGAAAACAAACAATGAGCTCATTCAAAGGCAAAGCAGTCAACTATATTGATAAGCCCTTGGAGTTACTTCATATGGACCTCTTCGGGCCTATCCCTACTGTAAGCCTTGGAGGGATGAGATACTCACTGGTGGTAGTAGACGACTACACCAGATACACATGGGTATTCTTTCTGAGTTCTAAAGACGAAACTAGCTCTCAACTTATCAAGCTGTTCAAGCTAGTTATGAATGAGAAAGAAGAAAAGATCAAGGCTATCAGAAGTGATCATGGAAGAGAATTTGACTTCTCTGAGATGGACAAGTTCTGTGAAAATAATGGCGTCAACCATAACTTCTCAGCTCTAAGAACTCCACAACAAAATGGGGTAGCTGAGAGAAAGAACAGAACCTTGATTGAGGCAGAAAGAACACTACTGGCAGCAGCTCTCCTACCTGAATATTTTTAGGCAGAAGCTATCAACATGGTTTGCTACACCCAAAATAGATCTCTTATTCATCCTACACTCAAAAAGACCCCTTATGAGCTATGGAAAGGAAGAAAGCCAAATGTCAGCTATTTCCATACTTTTGGTTATACTTGCTACATTCTCAACAATGGAAAACAATATCAGACTAAGTTCCAACCAAAGTCGGATCAGAGAATCTTTCTTGGGTATGCCACAGATGAGTGTTTCTATCTGCGCTTTCTGTCCCAGATGGAACCTAAGAAGATAGAGGAAGCCTTGGAAGATTCAAGCTGGATTAAAGCTATGCAAGGAACTAAATCAATTTGAAAGAATAAAAGTGTGGAGACTAGTTCCAAGACTAAATCACCAACCAGCCATCGGCACCAAATGGGTATTCAGAAACAAGATGGATGAAGATGGGGTGATCACAAGGAACAAGGTAAGACTTGTCGCAAAAGGTTACTCTCAAGAAGAAAGCATTGACTATGACGAAACCTTTTCTCCTGTTGCCAGACTAGAAGAAATCAGAATATATCTTGCTTATGTTGTACATATGAAGTTCAAAGTCTTTTAAATGGATGTCAAAAGTGCATTTCTGAATGGAGAACTTCAAGAAGAAGTCTATGTGGAACAACCCCCAGGTTTTATCAATCTAACTTTCTCTAATTATGTTTATAGATTAGATAAAGTACAATATGGACTATAACAAGCACCTAGTGTATGGTATGAAACACTAACAAACTCTCTTATTGAAAAGGGATTCTCTAGATGAAGAGTAGAACCACACTATTTCTTAGGAAGCACAAAGATAAAGATCTATTAGTACAAATATATATAGATGACATTATTTTTGGTTCTACTAATAAAAATGTATGTGAGAGATTTGCCAAGCTTATGTAGAGTAAATTTGAAATGAGCTTGATGGGTAAAATGAATTTCTTTCTTGGACTTCAAGTGAGGCAAACTGATGAAGGCACCTTTATTAATCAAGCCAAGTATATCAAAGACTTACTTAAAAAATATGGCATGGAATCAACTTCTCCCATTAGAACTCCAATTGTACCAACCACTAAGCTTGACAAATATGGGAAAGGTAAATGTATTGATATTACTCAATACAGAGGTATGACATGTTCTCTTCTTTACTTAACTGCTAATAGACCATACATCATGTTTGCTACATGTATATGTACTAGATTTCAAGCAAGCCCTAAGGAATCACATTTAACTGTTGTAAAAAGGATTTTTAGGTATCTCAAAGGCACAACTCATTTGGGGCTCTGGTATCCCAAGGAGTCTCCATTTGAATTAACAGGATACTTAGATGCTGATTTTGCAGGTTGTAAAATTGATAGAAAGAGTACAAGTGGCACTTGTCAATTGCTAAAAAATAGGGTCATGTCCTGGTTTACGAAGAAGCAAAACTCTGTATAAACCTCAACAGCAGAAGCTGAATACATAGAAGCTGGTAGCTATTGTGCCCAAATCCTATGGATAAAAAATCAGCTAGCTGACTATGGGTTTAATTTCAAATATATTCATGTTCACTGTGATAATACAAGTGTTATAGCTATAACTCATAATTCTGTCATGCATTCTAGGACACAACATATTAAGATAAGATATCATTTCATTAGGGATCATGTTCAAAATGAAAATATTTCTCTTAACTATATCCCAACTGAAAATCAACTTGTTGATGTGTTTACAAAACCTTTAGATGAATCTAGATTTAATAAGTTAATAAGTGAGTTAGGAATGCTTAATTTACAACCATAGTACTATTTTCTTGAAGCTACTAACTTTGCAGATAGAAAGTTATTGACCAATCATGAAGTAATACTCATCGATCGTGGACTTCAGAAGGAAACACGAACTCAGGGGGAGCTAAGGACAATATAGTCTTTTTATTCTAACTAAAAGTTCATGGCCCCACTCAGCAAAAGTTAAAAAAAAGAAAGTTTCAAATACTCTTTAAACCACCGTTTCTTTATTTCAAACTCTCATCTAAATTTCAAACACACTCTCTCTCTCGCTAAAACCCTAGATTTGAGTTACAGAACACTCAGTTAATCTCGATTGTTTCAGGAAAATCAAAGAAATCAATGGCATCTTCAACCGTGATTCTTGGACACCAGCTATGCTTCGAAGAATTCAAAGTAACCGAGCCAAAATTCCATAAAATTCTCTCGTTGCTAAAGAAAGCATGACTTCAAGAAGCTCTAGGGACCAACACGAGAATTTATCCCAAATTGGTGAGGCAGTTCTACACTAATGGAGTCTACAAAGACGACATCTTTACTACAAAGATTAAAGGTGTGACGATTCGACTAGAAGCTTCTAACATAAATCAGGCCTTAGGTTTTAAATTTAAGGGCCTTACTTCTTTAAGCTTCATCGACTTCAATGAAGGACTAAAAATGATGCACTATAAGAAAAATCAGAATCTAAATGGGTACAAGAAGAAGGAGTTTCCCCAAAAGTATGAGTTCCTGGCTTATATTGTTGGGAAGTCTATCTGTTGCAAGAATTCTAGTCACGATTCTGTCAACGAGGTGCAACTGAAGCTTGTGACAACAATTTACTTTAAGTCTCAACTAAACTATAGAGCTCTTCTTCTGAAGTGGATTGGGAAGTGGATTTTATGCTTTAAGAAAGCAAAGAGCACGAGAAAAATGCTCTATGGAAGATTTATCATCATTATTCTCCAAGCAGCTCTGAGAGACAAAATTGAAAACTATGACGGTGAACCTCTGAATGCCAATAGGAGGATGTCCCAACAGCTCTTGGTAAACTGAAAAAGGAATCCAGCTAAGAATGTGAAGAATTATCAATCTGAGTCTAGTGAAAGGATTGGGGAAGTAATGAAACCCTTTCTATAGGGAAACTTATCTATTGTAAGGGAAGTTAAAGAAGAAATAGACCAGGAGCTCTCTGCTCTGGTTAGGAGAAACAAAGGAAAAAGGAAGCTGAAGACTATTGTTCAGATGACAGAAGAGCCTCAAGGATAAACAACCGAAGTATCTCAAGGGTCTGATCCTGAACCCTCTGGCCAATCTTTTGCAAAAGAAATTTCTCAAGATGAAGATCAGCTCACTAAGAAGAAGAAGAAAACTGAAGAAGAAGTTGAAGAAAGGACGACTCTATCTCAGATGTTTTCAAAGAAAGGAAAACAGAGTTTGCATTTGAAGAAGTCCTCCTTGATCACGATCATGGAGAATACAAGCACGCCGATCGTGGAGCCAAGGTTTGTCAGCCAAACTGAAGAAGATTTTGGGACAATGACTCAGCATGAGCAGTTGAGTGTTGCTGAGATGAACAACTTGGTGGAGAAGTTGCAGATCTTGAGTCTAGAAAAGTGAAAAAAAACTAATCAAAAAGGCTGATTTGAGCTTAAGAAAGCAATGCTGAAGATTAAAGAAGAAGAAATAAGGATGATGTAGTAGGCAAATAATATTGTGTCTCTAAACTCTAGTTCTCGCAATGAGTCCTTGGAACAAACTAGGATCATTGAAACAGTAATTACTACCATCAACAATGTAGTCAGTCCAACTGCATCATACCAAGTTTTTGTTCCTACTAAAAAGGAACAACAAGAGGATGATGAGCAGAGTCATGGTCATACTGAGGGGGAGACTTTTGAAGTTCCTGAGCTAGAAAATGCTCCAGCTGAGGGGGAGCAATCAGAAGATCATCATGAAGCCCCCTCTGCCCCTCAACAAATTGTGGAGATTTTTGATAAAGAAGATGAAAGGGAAGAAGAGGAAGAAGTAGAAATCATTGTTGAATTTAGGAGTGAAGAAAGGAGCATCAACTACAACCGAATGTTCTCCTACCTGCCCATGATGCCCTTCTACAAAGCCCTAATTCTCAATTCTTGGGATCATATGTTTTGGACATTCAAAGCCTATCCAACAGTATCTGTGCTCGCCCAGGAATACCCAAGGAAGTTCAACTTTGCCAAAAAGTTAATAACCAATCACGCCTCTTCTATCCATGAGCAAAATTTATACTTCATCCCCACTTCCTTCAAGTTAAATCAGTCCCATTTATCAAATTTCCATCATTTTGATGAATTGCCTAGGTGGATTGAGGTTATTCCTAACCCAAAAAACCAATTTCCAGTTACAGAGTCCCAACACTCTGTGACTAATGAACCAAATGAATCACCCATTCCAATCATGGTATATCCTTCTCATACCACGATTGTAGACCTTCTTGACACCACTACGATAGATTAAAATGACAACTCATCTTTTAACCAATAAATAAATGACTCAATAACTCATTATGATGTTCCTTCATCCTCCAATAACGATTACATAAATCTAGCTCTTGCTGTCTCAAAATTTTAAGAACAGAAATCAAAAGCCTCTCCTTTTGATACTCAGAAAATATTTGAGCTTCTATCTATCCTCCCTACCAAAGATGAAATATCCAAAGTGTCGAGAGAATCACTAAGGAAATAGAAGAAGATCTTGAAACTCACTCTCTGTTGATTCATCAACGGTTAAATAATTTAATTGATGTTGCAAATACTCTCCCTAGCCACCTAAGCTCTGAGCTCACTAAGAGACTCAAGGGAGATCATCAAGGAGATGGTAAAAACATAAAGGGAAGAGACCAAATTCACTTCTAATCTACGAAAAAGAATAATGAAGCAGTTCTCCTTTTTCAGAAGAATCAGGAAACTTAGAACCAACTCCTGAATGAACATCTCTGCAAACAGAGTTCCTCTCTCACTAAGGTTAAAGAATACTCCTTCACTCACATGAAATAGACAGACAAATTCTTAGCCATAATGCAACAACAAAATTTGAAGATTGAGGCTATGGTACAGCAGAATCGAAATGGCATCGCTCAGTCAAGCTCTCAACTGCACGAACTGGTGCAAGGTATGGCTCGCTTATCTTAAGATATTCGAACCCTTAATGCTAACATAAAGGGGGAGAATATCGTATAAGAGAAAAGTAAAAGAAAATAGGCAGCACATTCTTCACAGAGTAATCAGCCTCGCAAATAGCCTCCAAGAGCAGCAGAGCGCTAACCGATACTATTGGTTACTCCTTTGGCAAGCCAAGGTCCCACTCCTTTCAGTCCACAAAGAGTATCTCACACTGGCCTAAACATGCCTATTGGAGATCCTGTCTTCATCATGATCATAGTAAAGCTTTAGAGCAAAGTGAGCTATAAGATATTGCAAGGCGAGATGATGCAAGCAGGAAAAGAGGAATACGAATATGCACATCCTCCAAGGAGCAAGATACCAAGAAGATAAGTTCTTATTTTATTTGATGTATCAATTATGAATTGTAATATCCTTGGAAAACATCAATAAATTTATGATTATCTTCTAGAGATTCAGTTGCTCACTGATCATTAAGTTATGTTTTTTTTCAATCATCTTGCATTAGAAATTGATGGTATGATGCAAATCTACTTGGTTATGTCAACATCAAATAGGGGGAGATTGTTGGGAGTTGTATATTTAAATTTGATGTTGGAATAAATAAATGTGCATGCATTATCAAAAGATGCAAATTCCTTAATAGATCATATGTAAAAGGACTTAGATTAAAGATCAAAATTATTAAGTTGATCTGAGTTGAATGTTTAACTTCTTGTAAAATCTCTTATAATAGAAAGATCAAACTTGTTAGGTTGATCATAGATATGACCAGAACAAAATCATAGTCTGGTAAACAAGTAAGAGATTACAGAAGACAAGACAGAATCATAGTCTGCCGAGCAAGCCTCTTGGGATCGTAGAAGTAGTTTGTGTAAGACCCCAACTTTTATAATTAAAGATTTAATTTTCTCTAAATATCATTTTGAATAATAAGGTGTGGATTTGATATAATTGTGGGTAATATTTATAAATTTTGCAAAGTAAGCAAGTTGTCATAAAATATTCGTTTGGTTGGGGAATATTCGTTTTATTAGGGAATATTCGTACGACGACACAATCATTGATGGACCCCACAACGGAATTACTGTCGGATATAGAAAGTGACAAAAATAACCTTTTCATAAAATAACAACAAGGCTTTTACCGTTAACTGTTGAAATACCCGGTGATAAAAGTACAATGAATACGCTGTGGTCGCACAAAGAAGACACGGTATTGTACAATATCTTTGATTATTGATGCTTACGTGAGAAGTCACTCAGTTTTATTCAATTATTGCAATAATAATTGATACATAGTATCTCATATTATTGATTCAATTATTGTCACAGTATCATCTGCACAATATTTTATATTATTAAATCAATAATTGAGACGATAAAGTTATTCATATTATTATTTATATTATTGACAA
This sequence comes from Panax quinquefolius, assembly GCA_020205615.1. Classification (NCBI taxonomy): domain Eukaryota; kingdom Viridiplantae; phylum Streptophyta; class Magnoliopsida; order Apiales; family Araliaceae; genus Panax; species Panax quinquefolius. The sequence continues at coordinate 68,195,426 of CM035156.1, read as the reverse complement.
TGTCTAGAAAGTTTTATTAAGGAAAGGAGTTTGGTCATCTAATTGCGTGCTAATAAGGAGAAATCCTTATCGAAAACCCCCTCTTTCCTGGGAATGATCTGGTTGTTAATATTGTGAGTTATAATATTAATGATGAATAATTGTTGAGTGATTAAAAATGTGTTTAGTGAAGTCAAGTGATTTGATATAAATAAAGTGGTTTGTCATAAAGTATTCGTTGTCAATTTGGTTTATTACTATAACGACCCCAAAATTCATACAATTCAACTATCGACTTCGGTCGTTAATAATACGTCTCACTTCTGATTTTACATCAATATTCAATGTTAAACTTAATAAAATGCGGAATAACTTAAACTTTTCTGTCTTTTTATTTTAATTCCCTAAATCAAAACCTTTATCATATACACATCTTTGAATCAAGTTATTTTATGATTCGTTTCATCAAAGTTATTATATAAAATATTATATTTCAATCCGATAACCTTTACATATCAAAAAACTCAAACTTTACAGTTTATTATTACAATAATTATTGTGATTTATCAAGTACATTTCTCAAAACCTTTATCTTTACCTACCTTTGAACCATACTTAGCTTATTACTCACCTTATCAGAGTTAATAAATAAAACTTACATCCAGGTTCAATACCCTTTTATACAACAAACAAAACTTAAACTTTATAACTCAACATCTATTAAACATCATACATTATTCGGAACCTTAAACATGGTTCAAATAATAATAACTCATCCAATGTGTATAAATCTTTAAGTATCACATCTGATTCATGTCTTTCAAGTAGCACATAACTTTACCTTGAATCCTTAACCTGCAAAAGTGGTTATTTGCAAGGTTGAGCTCGACATCCCAACAAAATCTAACAGTTTTCATGCATCACATAGCACATAATAACATGCTCAACATACATCTCATAAACATTGGACTAACATAACATACATGCTGCAGTTCATATAGCAAGTATAAAGATTAAGTTCCTTACTCAATCAACATTCATTATTCAATCAATGTAGTCATAAATTAACTTTAACGTTTTATACTTTCAATATATATAACACATCATGCTCTTTACAACAAAGATTTAAAATAGTACATCATCAAGTTCACATTGCAAATAGGAACTGAAAGACTTGCCTTGATCGTTGTTTACCAATAATAGTTTAACAGCTTATAGCTATCTGCACTTCACGTGAACTATTATTCATATAGAAACACATAATAGTTGTAATGTAAACTTTACTTTATATCTCATAACCCTTTTTATTATCAGTACACAAAGTTTAATTTGATTGTGTTAACTTTTGACTTATATCTCACTATATTTCTTCTTAGGTCACACTCGATGTTCATTCAAGTGTTTAGGTTTTGATAGGAATACTTATTGATATTATATAAACCCCATTTCATATCTTATAACATTCATTTCATTTAACTTAAAAAACCTTTTACGTTCGTTAACACTTGTCATGGCGTTTCAACGTTTATTCATCACACGCCCGATTTGTCTCTTTTGTGTATGCTTAGTATGCTTATACAACTTATCTAATACATCATTTATTAATGTTAAACATCATTATATTTACTAACATTCATGTGTTTTAACTTAGAACAATAGCTATTATTGTCAGAAGCACTACACTTGCATACGTACATGCCCGACGCCCTCTGATTGTCCCCGAAAATACAATAGTCCTAATGATGACCATTTTGACATCAACTAACGACCTCAAATTGAAAACCTTAAAGAATAAAAGTGGTAGGTCTATCCGTTCTCGTTCCGGATCATCTTGAATCTCCTCAATTGGAGTTTGTATGAAAAATTTATGGTATTTTTAGTACAGGAGGTCAAAATAGTCACTCCAGACAAACCTAGAGCGCAGCTGCCCTAATTAAGCCTTGGACACAGTGCAGCTGCGCCCTAGAGTGTAGCTACACCCCAAAAGGCGTAGAGCACAGCACAGCTGCACCCTTTAGCAGAGCCATGTTCTGTAGTTTACTGTTTTCGCGATTTTTGAACCTTTTCTCCTTCTAATCTTCATAATTTGAGTTATACACATCCAAATTAGTCCGTTTTCAATTCTATGGATTCGTAATTCATAGAAATACAACATACTAAAATTATAACAATTTATAGAAACCCTAACTAGCCTAAATCTTGACCCAAAACTCATGTTCATAATAAACTTTCATGTTTTAACATGTTTAGCGAATTCATTCACTACGAATTCGTTTCTTAACCAAATTGATTCATTCAACTTGCATTTTTTTCCGTTTCTTATCGTATTAATATAATCCATTACCAATTTTACAATTATAATATAAACTCCAAACCAATTTAAGTCTCAAAACAGACCCAAAATACGTATATTAAACAAAACTCATACTCTTCATCCTTAACATGATTTTCATCAATTTGACAACTCTAAAATCGTTTATAGATGACATACCATAGATTATATGCACATATAAACAAATATATCATTATCCTTCATCAACCCAAACTAATTTTATAGAAACCTAATATTTGAGGCAAACAAAAGTAGAGAGTTTTAAGGTTGGATTAATACCTTTTGATTCCTTCTTAACCCAATTAGATAATGAATAAGGTTATTTTCTTCTTGTTCTTCCAAAGCTTTTCTCCAATTCTCAGAGAATTCTCTCTTTTCTCTCTATTTTTCTCTGTTCTTCTTCCCTTCTATTCTTAGGCGTAGGCCAACTTCTTACGTAAAAAAAATAAAACAGACGCAAGAAACTTAAACGTATAAAGCTTTCATAATAATAAATATACTAATTATGCATCATTTATAAAAATATTTATTATATTTTGTTTTTAATTCAAAAGCTATAAGGCTTTGTTTGGCAAAACACTTTTAAAAATAAAGACTTAATATTCCTTAAGCCTAGTTTGGTAAATCCATTTAAAACTCCTTTAATTTACTTCAATAAATCATTTATACCATAGTTTATTGTCCCACATTATTTACTTGGATTTCCATATCCAGTCTTAATTAAATAAATAAAACTAATTACCACAAAATTATAATTTTCAGTATAATTTTGCTTAATAAATTAACATATCACTTTAATTACTAAATTAAATTAAAACAACATTCTAGCAAACTATATAATCCTTAACAAATATCTAATTTAGTTATTCAGTTAAATTAGAGTTGTGACACCCCCAAATCCGGGTACTTCAATCCCACAGATTTGGTGTTCGCTGTCCAATTAAATCATAACTAACTGCCCATAAACAAAGAATATAATTAAACTCAAAAGTTTAAGCAATAAATCTCCCATTAAAGAGTTACATAATCTCAAATAAATCCTAGGTCATCTAACCTTTATTATTACAATCATCAGCGGAATATTAAAACATAATCAAAATCAAATCTATTACATAAGATTCATAAATGAATGGTAAATTAAACATCTTCTAATCAAACACTTTGCCCTTGCCTTTGCTTGTAGAAAGCTCTTCAAACTTCTTAACTTCATCTGCATTGTTTTGTGCAAGAGTGAGCAAACAATTGCCCACAAGAAGGATAGTATACAATAACATTCTATGAATGACAATTAACTGAGCTTTCAATGGTAAAGTACTCTTACCAGAATAATAAACTTTAATTCAAAAGCTATGAGTTCAAAGAAATAATGAACGTTTAAGTTAATAACAGATATCAACATCAAAAGAATACACTGAGGGTCACAAGACCACGAACTATGCTCTAGGTTGTCAACTATTTCTACTTTAACCTTTAAAATTCTAAAAGACCATAATCATCATCTATGTCCTAAGTTAACAGGTGTTTCTACTATAACCTTTAACAGTCTGAACGACTATGTAGACCATCATCTCGTACTCCAGGTGATCAGCCCTTTGTACTATGTATTACGCAAATATTTTAACGTTATTGCGTAGCTCTAAAATAATCCCCTGATATAGGGTTGTTCATCTCAGCTTAGATTATCAGGTTCCGTACCAAAGGAAGTTTGGTTTGGAATTAACTTCAAAGGAATTCTAAATCTTTAGAACGCTCCTCAACCAAGTACTGGTTGAATCAAGTAGGGATCAATAACTATTCAAGAGTTTGATTGCAAACGAATTATGTCAATGTATCAATAAGAGATAGGGTATCAATGGTTTATCAGCTGAACAAATATTAGTAATCGATTATACATTCTTAAGACTATACAGATTCATAAGCAAACCAAAGGAAGTTTGGTTTGAACTGACTTTAAGGGTAATTTAGAGTTTAGAACATTCATCAACTAAGGATTAGTGGAATCAATAAAGAATCGCTAGTCAAGTAAGAGTTCGATACAACAATGTAAGATAGTGCAATGACATTGGTGATCAGATATTGAAAAAAAGTTAATTTTAGCTGAACAAATGTTTTTCAACAAGATCAAGCTTTCCAGTACAAACTTTGAATAAACAAAACAACCTCGCTTGAAATGAAGGAGTAAAGATTAATTAACTAGCTCAAGGAAAAGCGTAGTTTAGAAATTTACTCAACAATAATTCAGAGTTAAAGAATACGCATAACAATAACAAGTTAGGAACAAGAACTTGCATAATGAAAGATTAAAGTTAGCTCAATTGAATAATAACTTCAAGAAGTTGCATAACATAAAATTAAAGTTAGGAAACTTGCGTAACAACAATAATAGCTTAACTGCTCAATTAAAGATTAGAGAAAGAAAACTTGCATAAGTATAACATGACAGTGAAAAGTAAACCTTGCTGAATAATAAAGTAGCAAAGGTTAGGGAACTTTCCTCTTACGTAAGCTATACAATTACAACTCACGTACTCCAAAATCCTACACATACCATTAGGATTATCACATCAATTAGCTACATACACATTATCCTCATAGATTCAATTCTCATCTTAGTTAAGTTATAACCTTTAGCTTAAGGTTTAACCATATTAATCAACCACATAACATGAATCTGAAAACTCACTAAAATATAACATAAGACTTTTAGCATCCCAATCACATTCTCAACTCTTACAACGTTGAGTTTCAATCTATTATAACTTATTAATCAATACTATATTTCTTCTTAGTCAAACTCGAAGTTCATTCAAGTGTTTAAATCTTCCTAGGACTCCTTATTGGTTTTATATTAATCTCATTCCATATCTTATAATGTTCATTTCATTTTAATTAGAACACTTTTTAAGTTCATTAACACTTGTCACGACGTTTCGACGTTCATTCGTCGCACACTCGATTTGTCTCGCTTGCGTACGCTTAGTATGCTTATACAACTTATCTAATATATCATGTATTAATGTTAAGCATCATTATATTTACTAATATTCATGTTTTATAACTTAGAATAACATCTTTTATCGTCAGAAGCACTACACTTGCATATGTGCATGCCCGACGCCCTCCGATTGCCTCAGAATACACATTAGTCTTAAAGATGGCCATTGTTACCCATAATAACGACATCAAATTGAAAACTTAAAGAATAAAAATTATAGGCCTATTCATCCTCGTTCTGGATCATCTTGAATCGCATCAATCGGAGTTCGTATGAAAACGTTATGCTCATTTTAGTAAAACATGTCCGGTCAGATTTTTTTTAAAAAAAAATTTTGCAAGACAGAATACCCCCCAACCGGGGCTGGGATTTTTGTACTACAATAGCCAGCCGGGGCGGGGGTACATTCTGCCATTTTCACGAATGAACATCACGAACACTACCGAAAGCCAAATTAGGCCTAAAAACTCCTTTCTAACAACCATGCCCACCTACCCAATGTGTAATATGTTTACAGAAACATACACTAATGTTTCTAACACGTTTCTATCCACATAAACAACATAAACATCCAAATTAAAACCTTTAATTTCACTATTTCTATTATTTCTTCTTCTTTTGACATTCATTGCGAAATTCTTCACTGTGAATTTGTTTTACAACCAAAACAGGTAGTTTCAATTACGTAGTTTTCGTTTCTTCATATATTTTCGCAATCAATAAACAATTTACACTTATACTATGAATTGAGTACCAATTTTAATTCTAATTTAAGCTATATTCAACATATGTCAATGTAAACTTATTGAAACTAATTGGTAGCCCATGCAATGCACGGGCTAATTTGAATAATAGATTTAATAATTTGTTCAACATTCATATAAAAAAACTTGAAGTAAACAATTCATGTAAATTAATTATGCCCTTCAAAGCTTCCTAATCAGTTTATGGGATAGTCAACACAAAACAAAACATGTATAACTCTTTTCCAATATATATGTACTATCTAATGGCTAAATGCTTGTGTAGATGTACTATACACAATAAAATCCATCATTGTAGAAATCATCAATATCTAAACGTGTGTAAAGTAAACCATTTGATTCCATAAGTTTCTACACAAATTTCTTTGAATAAATTTTTTTTACATTGTTCAACAAAATCATCACTACAACTACAACCAAAAGAACAAATTACAATAACAAAATTGAGATGGGCTTTTTCTCAAACAAATGAAGTTCATTGAAATTTGTTTAGAGAAAAGTGAAGAGAAGCCCATGGAAGAAATTGTCAATCAGAGATCAAAATAGATAGTAATGACCCCACCAAAATAGTAATTTGGTATGTGAAGCTGATAATATAATGCACCTGTTTAAGTATTTTTTTTCATAGCTTGCACGACTAACTAATGAAAAAGCCAGAAAAAAAACATAAGTGCCTCGGTAGCTTAATGGCCTTAATCTATTGTAATCTTCTTGCCCTGCGAATTAGATAGGAAATCAATACATCCATAAACAAAACTTTCCAAATTAGGAAAGTTGCTTTCCTTTGAATCCATATTTATGAAATAATCATGCTTATTTAAGAAAATAGTCAAAAGATTCTAGTTGTGATAATATTACCCAAAGGCCTAAGTTGACAGTAGTGCCTTCAATTACCACATTTGCACTAAAGTTGTCGAAGAATGTTGGGATAGTCCTAAATGACAATAATAGTATCAAAATTTGAATATTTTAATAAAAACATAATTCTATGACAAATCAAAAGAAAGGACAAAGGAGAGGGATGGAGGAGTGAAGAACCCTAGAGAAAAATATATTAAAATAAATAAAATTCACAATTGGGGAAGCAGAAACTACAAAGCCCCATAAGTTAAAGCAGAACCCAAATAATTAGACGAATATTAGGCATAAAAGAATAAATTCCAAATACCCACATCTTAATTTCAAAGAACAAATAAAAATAATAAAAAAACATTAAAAGTAATCCAAAAATATGTGCTCTTTTTTTTCCTTCAAAATTTATCTTTTCCTCATAGACATAGTCCAAATAACATGCAATAGCTCACCTCGCCTCAATGACGATGGCAATAACCCAAACAGCTTCAGGAGCTATCACCCTTTTATCTGTGTGTCCATCGTAGTTTTGACTAATTTAAAGATTGAGATGTAAAGGTTATACACTCAAGTACCCACACATAAAAGATGTGAAAGCACACTAATATATGGGCATGATTTATAATCTTATATATTGGTTTTAGTGCAACCAGTTGGAATGGGATAGAAGGAAAACTTCAAAAGTCTATGAAAGGAAATCTTCAGATGCTCTAAACACTAAATAACTAACTAAAGATTACTTTTCCTATTCTTTTAGCTGCTAATTTGTCAATTAATTTTTGTTTTATAAGTAGATTTTTCAACGATGTCACAGGCATGTATAAAAATATAAATTGCATTTGAAACGTATGTTCTTACTTCTGAGCTATGAACTATTTCCAGACATAATTAAATACCCAAAAATACTATAAAGAATAAAATAGAATGAGTACATAAAATGGCAGTTAAAGACAAACCTTTAACACAAAAAATATGAAATATGATCACCATATGATTCCAAAAGAGCCTTCTCAACTTTCATTACAAAAACCATCAGGTCAACATCATCTTGAAGCAACCCAACCACAGAAAGAACTTGAAATAGATCGCACATAATACGAAAACTTACAATTATCAGCTCAACCTGCACTATAATAGCTGATTAACTATTTTAATCAACCAAGAGTTGTTATATTAGTATGACTTACAAATAATTCCTGGTATATGAGAACATGAGAACGATTAGCTAATAATTTTTTCATGCTATCATGATAAAATCTTGATTTATAATAAAGATTAAAGTACTTACAAAATAAAATGCTAGAACTAAACTGCATGTTTGTCAATATCAAGGCATGGAAAGAATTATATTATATATATAACTAACCAAATGCAGTCCAATTCAAATCTAAGAACTACATTATTCATCAATGTTTTAAAGAATCAGATTGAACTGGGGATATATTACGATTAAATCAAGGGGGATCTGTGGATTTATAAGGATGTAAAGGGTCATAGATTATAAACTGAATGCATGTCATTCCATGGATTAAAAGTATAACTCCCAAGGTTTTTTAGGAGGTTTATCACCCTCAAAGTTGATAAGTCAAAAGTTGACCCCCTTAAAGTGGTCACTTGTTTCATTTTATCAATATGGTGTTGTATTAAATGAACAAAAAAAGTGATGGTGAACTCACCCCTTCCAAAGTTAGAGAGGCAATCGCCATGGTCGACTATATCATTTCATCCGCCTTGATGGCTATCCCTATTATTGTTGCAAGCATCATGGTCACTCTGCGTTTACTCTCAAATTCCTTTCTTGCTCACCCTCTTCTATCTCGGCCACTCTTATCAGATATATATGGCAAAGTTTTTGAACTTTGAGGGCGACCTCAACATCGATTTGAACCTTTATAAGAAAATAAGCATTGTGAATGTATCATTAATAACCAAATGCGTATACAAAGACTCGTCAAACATTTATAACTTGACAATAAAAAAAAATTAGGACCATAGGTAAATATAAATAAAAAATTATGATCATATATTTATCACTAATCTATAACTCCTTCATATTCCATAAGGAATTCCCTAATTAACATGCCACTGGACTTGTGAAAAAAAGCATAAGATATGCGTAATTCAAATCTCGTATGCATAAAAATAGTACCTATATGCTTAACTTCATTTGGCATGGGCGATGAGAGAGCCTTATTAAGGTTTCCAAGGTTACGGTAGTAATTGGGAGTGTACCTCCACCATTCTATAGAAAAGGAAACATTCAAAAGATTGCTCAATAAAGAACATTAGCATTTAGTGATAAATATGATTATCAAATGATTGTCAACGTATTAATTCGAATTTAGCAAAATTAATTTATACTAACCACTTGCATCAACAATATATAAATATGAGATATTGGTGATTGGAAAAATTATATATCTTGCTAAATAATTATAATTAGTAATATTTTAATAATGTATTTGTTATAATTAGGACCTTATAATAATATATATTAATATATTCGGTTAAAAACAAACACGTGGACTCACCTTGGAGCCGAGAGAAACTCTCCTCTAGTCGGCCAAAGTCCACGACGAACAAACCGATCACCGACACTAATTTTCCCTAAGAACATCAATCGCCAGGCCCCTTCGCCATGTAGGCAACGCCCTCGTAAAATATCTCGTGAGCATTGACAATGGAAATTCCATCGCGGTGGCACTCAAGAGGTCGATGTGCTCGACGCCGCTTTTTGGTGACGATGAGGCCAAGCGACGGAGGCGGCGCATGATAAGCGGTGACGCGAGTATCGAGTTGCAGAACATGGCTTGAACCGAAGCCATGCGTGGATTGAAAGGAATTGATCGGTGACTAATGGAGATTCCCATGGCCGTAGGAATTCGAATTAACGGCAAAAATGCTTCTCTAGGATCTTGAAAATGTTGGGTGGTTTGAGGATTAAGACTTTTGGGAGGGTTTTTTGGGGTGTTTTCTCTTCTACTTCTTGTGATTGGTACACCATTATTGAATGGGGAACCGGAAGAGAAAGAGGAAGATGAAGGATTGTGAAATCTGAAGAGTCGAACGGTTTTTTCAATTGAAGGAAAGATTGATCTGGCGTGAGTTTTTTTTCAATTAAGCGAGTTAACTCCTAATTGATTTAAAATTGACTTAGATTAAGATTGCCTTTGCTGAGGAGAAATAATTGAGTTAACTATTAATTAATTAAGAGTTGACTCGGTGAATTTTTCAATTGGTTTGAAATTGAGTTTTGTGCTGTATTTATATATAAGGATTGATATGATTTCCTCCATAATAAAATATATTACATGAATCAATTTACTCTAAATCATCTATAAACCACATGAAAATAATTTATATTATCAATTATTGTAAAAACCTGAATTTTTATAAGTTATTAAAATAGGAATTTAATAATTAAAATTCTTATTATGAGATGTTTTGAGTTTGAGTATATATATACGTCTATATATTTTGAAATATGTGATCTCGGTGTGAAGGGAAATATATATTCATATATTGGGAAAGTGAGGTTCAATAGTTAAGTTAACTATTGAAGAAATTAAATGAATTTGGTAATTAATTTTAAATATTTATTGAAGTAAATAAATATTTTAAATAATGTATTTATTGAGAAAAATAAATAACTTATGAAATTGTAGTATAACAATTTAGTTACGTGTGTATGATAATTAAATTAAAGCAAATATAAATTTTATTCTTTGAAGATTTAATTTAATTAATTAATTAAATTAAATGAGTTGTTTAATATTAAAGAAAATAAGTAAATTAAATAAAGCGTTGTTTAAATCTAATTTATTAATTAAATTAGATATATGATTATTTATTAATCATCAGAAGAATTATAATAAGAATTATAATTATTATAATTATTATTGTAAGTTATGTAAAATGGTTACAGGTGTGACAACTAAAAAAATTATATAATATAATCTTATCAAAATAAATTAGAATAAGGGGAATTGTGTGTAGCCAAACAAGGCCTTGTGGCCTTTAGCTTATTGTAACTGATGCAGACGTAAAAGCCATATTAGTTTATTTCTATGTATATTATTTCTTTCCCTAAGGTTAGATATCAGTGAAAATACAGAGGGAAAGAGAGAGTTTAGAGAGAATTGGAGAAGAAGGATGAAGAGTCAAGGAGAAGTAAGGAGGAGATTAAGCAATTGTTCTTCATCACGAAACTAAGATTAGGAAGAATCAAGAGGTAAGAATCAATTTTAAACCCTTAAGTTTTATTTCTTGAGGTCTTTATTGATAAATTGGATTTCTTAAGGAATTGGTTGTAGATGTTAATGGGTTTGTATAATCCATTCTATATCATCTAAAAGTGGTTTTAGAGTAATCAAACTCATGAGAACATGTTAAAGATGAATAATATGAGTTTTGTTTGATATATGTATTTTGGGTCTGTTTTGAGACTAAAATTGGTTAGGATTTTATTTTATAATTGTAAAATTGGTGATTGATTGTGTTAATAGGATAAGAAACGAAAAGAACGCAAGTTAAATGAATCAATTTGGTTAAGAAACGAAGTCATGGCGATTGAATTCGCTAAATGTGTTTAAAACATGAAAATAGAGTATGAACATGTGTTTTGGGTCAAATAGAGTATGAACATGTGTTAAGAAACATGTTTTTATAAATTGTTAGAATTCTAGTATGTTGTAGTTCTATGAATTACGAATCCATAGAATCAAAAATGGACTAATTTGGATGTATATAACTCAAGTTATGAAGATTAGTAGGAGAAAAAGGGTCAAAAATCGCGAGAACATTAGCTTTAGGTCCTGTTTTTACGCTAAGAGTATGCTTCTTTATGCCCTAAATCATTTGGGGCATAGCAATGTTTGAGAGAACACCAATGCTTATGCCCAAGGCTTAATTGGGCACAGCTACGCCCAAACTATGTCAGGTGTGACTGTTTTGACCTATTTTAGTAAAATAGGCATAACATTTTCATACGAATTCCGATTAAGGTGATTCAAGATGATCCGGAACGAGGAAGAATAGACCTACAACTTTTAGTCTTTAAGTTTTTCAATTTGGGGTCAGAAACAGTAGTCAAAATGGTCATCTTTGTGACTGATGCGTATTCAGAGGCAATCGGAGGGCGTCGGACATGCACATACACAAGTATAGTGATGTCGACGATAATAGATGTTGTTATAAGTTATAGAACATGAATATTATGAAGTATAATGATGCTTAACATTAATAAATGATATATTAGATAAGTTGTATAAGCATACTAAGCACACACAAGAGAGACAAATTGGGCGTGTGACGAATAAACGTCGAAACGCCGTGATAAGTGTTAATAAACGTAAAAACTTTTTTAAATCAAATGAAATAAATATTATAAGATATTGAATAGGGTTAATATAAAACCAATAAGTAGTCTTAGTAAGACTTAAACACTTGAATGAACTTCGAGTTTGACTAAGAAGAAATATAGTGAGTTATAAGTCTAAAGTTAACACACTCAAATTGAACATTGTGTATTGATTAATAGGAAGGATTATAGGATGTAGATTAAAGTTTACATTATAACTACTATGCATTTCTATGTAACTAATAGTTAATGTGAATGATTATATAATTGTGTAGGGCATGTGAAGTGCAGATATCTGTAAGCTGTTAAATTGTTATTGGTAAACAACGATCAATGCAAGTCTTTTAGTTCCTATTTGCTATGTGAATTTGATTGTTTTAAATATTTATTGCAAAGAACATGATGTGTTATATATATATATATGTTGAATGTATGAAATGTTAAAGTCAATTTATGACTATGTTGATTGACTAAAGCATGCTTATTGAGTAAGGAACTCAATCTTTATTCTTGTTATATCAACTGTAGCATGTATGTTATGTTAGTCCGATGTTTATGAGATATATGTTGAGCATGTTATTATGTGCTATGTGATGTATGAAAACTGTTAGATTTGCTAGGCTGTCGAGCTTAACTTTGCAAATAACCATTTTTGCAGGTTAAGGATTGAAGGTAACACTATGTGCTACTTGAATGACGTGGATTAGAAATAATACACGAAGATTCATATTTTAGCTAAAGTTGTTATGTCTTAATACTATGATTAAGATTCATGAGATGTACTAAATGTTTTATGATGTATAGTTTTATGTTGAGTTGTAAAGCTAAAGTTAGAGTTATCTGATATGTAAGGGTTATCAGGTTGAAATATAAAATTTTATATAATAACAGTGATAAAGTGAATCATAAAATAAGATTGATTCAAAGACATGTAGATGATAAAGGTTTTGATTCAGGGAATTAAAGTAAAAAGACATAAAAGTTTAAATTATTCCGTATTTTACACAGTTTAACATCGAATAATGATGTCAAATCAGAAGGTAGATGTGTTATTAACGACCGAAGTTGAGAATTATATTGTATGAATTTTGGGGTCGTTACAGTTGGTATCAAAGCTGATAGGTTAGAAACCTTAGGTAAGAGTACCTTAGGCTATAACCTTAGAGAAGAGAGGTGAAGATAATGAACGAATAAGCTCAAATAGAGTTTGAACAATTAGAATTACTTTAAGAAATTTATAAAGAAGGGATTAAATCATGCGTAAGAGGATTCAAAGAAGAATCTCACAGAGTTATAAGAAATATGAATGTGGGGTTTCCCAACTCCAATAATAGGGACGTAAGGTGATGTCTATAAGAAGAGAATGATAAAGAAATTAAGAATAAAAAGTTATATTTAAGTATGGTACAGTTGTACTCTTTAATAGTTGATGTATGGTATCTGGGCTAAACGATTCCTTCATAGAGCGGAGATATATACGAACTAGCAACTCGGAACCTAGTTTGTTGGTTATTTGTGGGAAATCACTCAGCGTACCATATTGAAACTGATAGAGACTCGATGTGTACCAAGTATAGAAAATGGATACGTATGATGAAAGAGGAAAGAAAGAGGATCGTAAAACAAAACGATCACAAGTTAAGAAAAAGAATTTTAAGGGAGATGATTATAGAATAAGATCACGACGTGATCTGTTTAAGTTATAAAAGAAAGATAGTCTGTAATGTTTGAATAATTATAGCTTGATGCTATGAAGATGATGTACTATGAAATAGTACAAGTTAAACTCATGAGGAGTTATATATAATGTGATACGAGGAATTCGTTGTTGGGTAAAATCTAATTATGCACAACACGCAAGTATACGTGGTTAACAAGTAATACAGTGAAAGTAGAGTATCGTTCCCACGAGGAATTATTAATACAAATTACCAAGTACTAACCCTTAATCAAACTAATTTTATTTAAACAGACTGTTTAACAATATAAATTAAATTATCTAATTACACTAATTCTAATTACCACTAATTAAAAATAGATTATGGAGATTTAAGATCACAACTTCACTTATTGCTTCATTTAAATTAACACACTTCTCATCAATTATTTTCTATCCTGAATTGTTTATCAGGAACACTAAAGTAGATAAAACCACCTCTCGATGCATAATACCAATACTAACTTAAATCCACAATTGATAGAATTAAGCAAGACACCCTAATTAACTAATCCACTATATCTCTATGTGAATTACAATTAAAAAGGATTTAAAGCACAAGTTCTCTATAAGATTACATATGGCATAAAGGCATATCTCTATCCTAAACACAAATCATGAATTCCATCTATGCAGAAATCACAAACACATGCTATCATGATCAGATCTAAATCTATACTTCATCTCTCGAGTTCATATAGATTATCACGGTAATTGTTAGCTAGGCAATTAAGCAATTAAGTTCAAATCACAATAGACAATCCTCACAATAGAACATAATAATTGATAGCGAAGCATATTAAAATAAACTACACAATAAGATCCATTGTAATCTCTAACAAAGAATTAGTTCATTGAATTAAAGCTAAGAATCCACAATTGAATAATCATTAAAAGACAAAGATAATAGAAGATAAGAAGATAGAATCTATTGTCTGTAGATTTGACGCTCCCTCCTTGCTCCTACTTTGAATCTTCAATGGTCTCCAAGTTGCTTCAATCTCAAAATCAAATAAGAACTAGGGTTTTTTCCAATCTAATCTAAACTAATCTAATAGAATCCTCCAAAAACCTTTTCTAATCCTTGTATATATCCCCCTTTTATAAGCCTCTTTATATGCCTTTAAGTCCTCTTGGAAGTCCTTGAATCAAACATCTTGAATCAATCATTCTTGAACTCAAATTCTAGTTAAAATTGCCTTTTCTGCGTGTACCCAAGCCCCAGCTTGCTTGTTACCTTGCAAATAGCAAGCCCCGGCTTGCTATGCTACTGATTTTGAACTCAAAACCCCAAGCCCCGGCTTGGGTATAAGGCATAAAAGAGCAAGCCCCGACTTGGGTACAAGCTGTTAGTTATTTTTCTTCTACAGTGTCCTCTGATAAAACGGACATAACTTTTGATCTAGGAGGAGTTACGGGGCCTGCCACCTATTAAATCGAAGCTATCGACGAGCTCTACAACTTTCATTCTTTGAGAATTGAGAAATAACAAACGGATGAAGGTCGGAATTGGACTGGAAGTGACTGCTATGCAAATGACCATCCAAAACAGTGAAATTCAACGTCCGTTGGTACAAATGTCATAACTCTTGCATCTGAACTCCGATTGGAATGATTCAAGATGTTCCAGAAATCTAAGAAGAAGCTCTACAATATAGTACAAGTTCTAAGCCAAGAACATGAATTGAATATGAAAGCAGGAATGATATCCGGATTGCTTTTCTTTGCGTTTTCCTACCAATTCTTTGCGATTTCCTTGCTTTTCCGTACCAATAGTCGCTCACACCGCTCCCAAACATATAACCTACAAAATGAACACAAAATGCATGAAAAATAACTAAGAAACATGAGATTAAGCAAATAACTCAAGTAATAGATACCGGATAAGTAGGTATAAAACCTACTTATCATTCGTATCGAGCAAAGAGAAAGTTAAGAGTAAGATAAAGTTAGGTGGGATTTTGATTGAGGACACATGTGATGGTTGAGTTGTACAAATCTTTGTATGGGCGAGGGTTTTGTGCTTGAACTCATTTTATCATATTGATAATCATTAGAATGTTGGTGTCGCGCTATCAATGTATATGTGGTGAAAAGGTGATTCTTTTCTCATGTGTATATTTGATAGTTAGAAACTATTAAGATTAGTCAGATATTATTAGGATTAGGTGCGGTTCTTAAAACTAATGTATATGGTAAGTTTACGATTCATAATAATATGGTATGTTTTGAACCCCTCAGCGAATGGACGCCTATGGTCTGACTAGGATAAGTTCTTAAACTCATATTATTGTGGCAAGTTCCTGAACTTCCAATGTGCAATAATTTGATGAACTATACTGGGGGTATAGGAAGATTGTAAGTTGAAATACAAGAATATTTAGTATAAGAGCATTAGTGGTGCTAGAAATAAAAAAAAATTGGTTAAGTAATGAAGTAATGGAGTAAAGATTGAAGTTGATGGATACTTGGATATTCTAAATCTACTAGCTATGCTAGACTTTTGAAATTTATTGACTTCGTGCTGATGTTTGCACTTCTATTTTCTTGAAAAACATTGGATCAAATGATGAAACCAATGAGTTTTAAAAAACAATACCGTTATTCGTATGTCTATGCTAATTGCTTCGGCTAGACAAAAATGATTTGAAATATATCAAAATGTATTTTTATATCATCAATGCATCATGGAACCTGGTGCAGAAATAATAAAAATGATGGAGGCATCAATGCAATATTACTTAGTGTTGGATGTGATCTAAGGATTATCAGCCCACTATGGTATGATGTAGTATGATAAAATCACTAAATGACGGAATCCCCAAACGGACTGTAAATATAGTGCGGTATCATGACGTCATAAAAACATTTTTGAGATTTCTTTAAGATATGAGAATATATATATATATATATATGTGTGTGTGTGTGTGTGTGTGTTTTTCGATTAATATCCGAATTGTTGTAAAAGTCTATGCTATTTGATTCAGCTAGATGAATATTGAAAGATGTTCATGAAATTCAAACGTTTCTTGAGAAGTTATGCTAAACCAAATTACTTTGGTGCAGATTCAGATGTTGAAAAGCTGAGATTAACAACCCTTTTATAGGGGATTACGCATAAGCATTTAGATGTTTATGCATAATACATGGTATGAAGGGCTGATCACCCTAAGTACGGGAGTCTCTACAGTCTAATGACTGTTAAGGTTTAAGTTGAAAGAGTACTTATAACCGTGGGTAGAGTGCACAATACATCGTACGAAGGACTTAACACCCTAAGTATGGGAGTCCCTATAGTCTAGTGACTGTTAAGGTTTAATTTGAAAGAGTACTTATAACCGTGGACGTAGTTCAATGTCTTATGACCCTCAGCATGATTTGGAATATTTTAAATTCTTGTTATTCATATCGCTTCCCAATTATTGAGCAGTTATGGAAGATTCTTATTATTCTGAAAGGTGGAAGTGGAAAAGATGAGAAAATTAAGTAAAACATAATAATTTCAAGAAAGAATTAAAATTCTAGAAAGAAGAGAAATGTGAAACTCTTAGAAGAGGAAGAGGTGAGCAATATGATGATCTTAGAAAGATCCTTAGAAAAAGAATTTGATTGTAGAACCCAACGAATGAATAAAGTATTAACGCAAAATCTATTTTGATAGATTGAATGAATAAAGATTAATAAATAAAATTTCGTGGACGAAATTCTTAGAAGAAATGGTGAATGTAATATCCCGAGTGTTTATGATAACGATGACGACGTCGGGATTTTTGAGTGTACCTTTTCGTTACTTGTTCTTTGGTGTTCTCATGTTGATGTGAGATTTATTTGAAAAAATAAGTGAAAAAGGTCCGACATGTATAATGTCGACGATTTGACTTTAAGAGTCGCCAGTTGGTGTATTTAACTGGTTTCACCAACGCAACCGAAAAGGTTTGCACATTGACCCAGTGATTTGACACTGCTAGACGGGTCTGTGAAATCGAGATTCATTTTGGGTCCGGGGGCTTGATTATGCGGAGGGAAGTTGTTAGGCACCCTCCGACATCCGTGTTACCACGGTGACCGCCACTTTTCAAAGAAATTGTTATATGAATGTGTGTGTGTGTGTGTGATCAATGTGCAATTATTTGAAAGTAGTGTTTGCACCTATATACACAAGGTTTGAATTTTATAGAAAAATTTTGTTTTAACCAAGATATATCAATGAAGTTTTGTAAAAGAGGTTTTTCAAACCCTGTACTCAATAGGAATTGAGACCTTTTCATACTTCCATTTTATTATTAAATGTTCGGCTTGTTTGCTTTTATTTTCGAGATGCGAAGCATTCTCGAGAAAAATAATATCTGCAGATCTTAACTCCTCATGGGCATGACAAACCATCACAGAAATTCGAGACCTTTCAGTAAAATAATGTACAAGCTGCTTATAGCTGAAAAATATGTCCATCATGGGAACCAAATCTAGATTCAGTAGACTAAATATGTGATCACATGATTCTTAGGCTCACATGATACTGCAATTTGTATGTAAAGCAGTAAGAAGTTATATATATAAAAGTTGTAAATATATATATACAGACATGATCAACCACCACAAAGCAACTCCGTGGGGGATCGAAAATGTAAATATATAAAAGTGGTAAATATATATATATATATATATATATATATATGGATATATATCAACCACCACGAAGTAAACTCCAAGTGGGACGAAAATGTAAATAAAGTCAGTAAGCGATCAATCGCCACGTAAGTAAACTCCAGCAGACGATTTAAATATAAATAATCTTTGTAAAAGGTCACGAAGAAAACTCCATGCCTGACAGAAATGTAAATATATATATATATATATATATGTACAAATATATATATAAAGCAGTAAACGCACCGGATGTGAATCCAGTCTCATCGGATATGTCCGACAATAATTATATATATAAGTATATATATATATATAAAAGTAAATGCTCCAGATGTAAAATCCAGGCTCATCAGATATGTCTGACAATAATTATATATATAAGTATATGTATATATATAAAAGCAATAAACGCTCCAGACCGAAGTCTAGGCTCAATCGAGGCATAACTCGATAATGTTAGTCCATATATATATATATATATATATATAAGTATATATACAGATAGGAATGAAAACCACGGACTGAAGTCCGGGCAAACACATTCACACGACTCTCAACGTGTACAACAATGTGTGCTAATATGAGAAGAAGACTTTATATAATGTGAGAAGGCTTACAGTGGGCTGCCAAAGTAGACTTATATGACTTTAAATGGATAAACACTCAGCTTCCATCGGATAAAAGATAGCTATATGTGAGCTAACAAGTGTTTAAAAGTAAGGAAACACTAAAAAGATGTGTATGCAGAGTAAAATGGACAGGGCTTCCTCGCCTTTTCTTTCTCTCCTCTCCTTCAAATGGCTGACCCCAAGGCTTGTATATATAGACGAATGGCCATAGGTACACCTGTGGTAGCCGCTGTTGTACCTGGGGCTGGTCGTGATGCATCCGAGCCTCGCGGGTTATGTCATCTCGTAGTACGTGCACTCATGCACTATAATGTCAGCTCGAACTTGAAAAACTTCAATTTGAGCATCTGAATGAGGTATATCTAACCTTCTTCGGACCGCTTGTGTCGAGAGTTAGACAATAACATGGATTAGAGGTTGTACGAAGTCAGGAAGAGGGGTCTATGCCCATGGTCTTCAAGCTTCAAATTTTATCCAAAGCACTGCCACGCGTAATAGTCACTCAGGATTGTTACTCCTCGGTTCTTGTGGGACATTGTTGTATGTATGTATGTATGAAGTGTCGAGATGACGCGCAGGTGTTGAAGATATAAGATGATGTTTGACTCCTCACCAGGGTTATCGCCGGTTTGAGTTGAAAGTAGACGTTGCTTAGGGTTACATCTGAGATTGGACTACTTGTTGGTATGCCACGATATCATCTTGTTGAGGCGGTAGGATGATGCTTTTGACTCCTCGCCAGGGTTATCGCCGGTTTGAGCGGAAAGCAGATGTTACTTAGGGTTATATCTGAGATTGGACTGCTGCAAGTGTTTGAATACCGCAAGGTCATCTGTGAAAGAACCTATCTGCCCGTTGTTAGCTCTAGGTCTGAGGTATGATTGCCTCGGTAGGAGGTCTGAGCTTGAAGCTGATCGCATGTGTTTGAAACAAACAATTCCAGAGTTATCGCCAGAACTGCAAAAATCATCCCTTGGGGCTATCACCAAGGATGGAGTTGTTACTCCCAAAGGTTGTTTCGGGATCGAACCGAACGTCATGGTGTGTTATCGCCGAGACAGAACTGTCATCTCTGGTGTTGTTGTCGGTCTTTTGATCTTACAAACCTCGGGGTTATCTCCGAGATTGGAAATGACATTCCCGATGTGTGTTCTGGATTTGAGATGAAGTTCTCGATTTGTGTTCCGGGTTGGAACTGCACTTCTGGTAGTATCCGGAATGGATGTAAGCTGTCTTTCAGGGTTATCTCTGAAAGACGAATCTGCCCTCCTATAATGTTAGTAACAGGCATACAAAAAATTTTGAGTGTCTACAGATGCCCCTCTTTATTATATTCATGCAATGCAAGGCATGGATAGGATAAAGAATCCTAGACACTTGAAATGTAAACAAGATAAACATGATGTTATATGCAGCAACATGATGCAAATGTATGATGCATGATTATCAGGTAATCTTGTTGGGATGACAATCAGTGATGGCTTGGACATGCGATCCAAGTCTCCAAGGATGTTGACGTTGGGGCTATCACCAAAGTCTTGAATCCTAGACATTGGCCTATATTCCATAGAGGTACCTCTTGTGTGTAAGAGATCTGTGGGGATAAAGCTTTGTCTATTTGAGGATGTGTATAACATATTCCCTCATTACTCGCTCGATTTATCGCCAACAGCTTGTCATCGTCGTGGTCAGCTCACCTTTGTTGATGTGTGTATCACTGGATAAATCCCTGCTGGGTGTATTGTTAAGGTTGCTTGACCTTCATTGATGTATGTGTTAATTGTAGCATTGTGTTGTAGCCCTTGTCGGGGAAGGTTGCTTCGATGGGTTTACTTGTCATCGGCTGACATGATGTTAAGGCTGCCTGACCTTCATTGATGTGTGTATCAATGGTTGCATTGCGTTGTAACCCCCGCCGGGGATACGTAGATGCTTGAAAGATGTGCGTTGTGAACCCCGTCAAGGATACGTAGATGCTTGATAGATGTGTGTTGTGACCCCCATTGGGGATACGTAGATGTTCGATAACTTCGGCGTTGTAACCCCCGCCGGGGAGGTTTGATATTTCGTGGTTTTGCATTGTAACCCCCGCTGGGGAAGTTTAGGGTTGTGACCCTGCAAATGACGGCATCAAACCTTTGTGGGGTATTGCCGAGCATGATCTGTTAAAGCTAAGCTCATTGGTATAGTATACCCTGCATTCAGGCGAATACCACTAAGACAACGGGAGTTTAACTCTGACCGACAAGAAACCAGGATTTTCGGCTATTCCGCTCAATCGCGTGGCATTTTTATTCCTGATTTGGCCTTTTCAGCTTGTGAAACCTCCTTTATAACTCTAACTAGAGCGAGCCAGAGGTGTGGGACCCATGTAAAAGTGCCACAGGTACATGGATGAGCTGGATATCAACGTCATTATGGCAGTGAGAGCTCTCAGGGAGGGTCATACCATTTTACCGATGATCATTGCAGAGACTCTGAGGTCACCTACATACTGCTGCATTTATCTAGTAGGAGTGTTTACAGGTAGCTCGGTCATACTGTATATGTGGTTTATGTCACACTTCAGATCGATTGGCACACTTAAACGACAGGGGTTTTGCTTCACCCATGAGATAGCCATGTCGTACTTTTTTCACTTTCCATGGAGTGTCTGAGATCTTTGCATCGTGGTGGTCACTTTTTCAGCGGGGATTAGGGATCCGTTTTCCATATTGCCGTGTTCAGGGCTTAGTTCACCCTACAACTTTATTACTCATGCTCTTGGCATGGATTATCTCCCTCTGGTTGGATTGAGGGGCATGATCACTTACCACCCATTGGCCGTGATGTGTAAGTTTGACCAGTTTCAGGATTTTCATCCTTATGAGGGGATGAATCGGTAACCGCTTCACAATCGCTTATCGTGAAGCGACGATCCAGGTTGTATGCCTGTTGGGATCAGCGAGAGCTAGCTGAGTTTTTCGTCAGTTATCCAGGTCGTTCTGCAGAGTATTCCGTATGGATGGAGACAAAGACTGCATTGGCTGCGGCAGTATCCACAGTGCAGGATGTTGATTCTGACGATATGGAGCCTATAGAGGAGGCTGACATTCCCATTAATGACTTAACTGTTGGGCTGCCAGCATTTGTGATGGATTCTCCCACCCCGAGTGCCATTGTTACTCAGTATTCGGCACAACATTTGGAGCAGAGCTTACATATGATGACCTATGATAGAGATCAGGCTAGGGCCGCGATGTTGATAGTTCTTGATGAGAGAGATACCGCTCTGTTAGAGAGGAATGAGGCTAGATCAGCCAGGGATGCATTAATTGGGGAGCGGTATGCCGCCTTATCTGCTAGGGATGTAGCCATTGCAGATAGTACTTCCGTTAGATCCAAGATGACTGTCAGTCTTGCCGCTATGAGTGCTTACATTGATGAGCACTATGCCACCATGAAGTTAGCCTCTGATATGCTAGCTCGTGTAGATACCCTTGGGCAGGAGCTTGCAGTGCTTCCTCCGTCTTCATAGAGGGATGCCATGTTAGATCTGATAGTCCACATACACACAGATCTGTAGATAGCTTTGTATTTTCCTACACAGACTAGCTTAGCCATTTTGTCATGTATAGCACAGATGTATATATCAAACAGTATTATGTATGGCAAGGAAATATTTTTGATTCACTTCCCTTTTAGTTATGCCTTGATACTTGCTTGATGTTTGCCTGTTTCTTCAGGGCCTTGTGATGTTGATGCATTCTGAACTTATCCTTGATAGATGGACATTGAGACGTCGCAAGATCTCTCAGAACGGATCATTGATTTTTGTAAATCCCTACCATCTTTGGTGTCTTGGGACTGGTATCTGTATGGAAAAGTAGAGAGGAGGGTGGTTTCTTCCTCTCTGAGATTGACCGTACCACAGATGGTCGCCAGAACTTCTATTTGTGAGAAGCCTAGTTAATTCAATCTCTTATGGGTTGGTATTGCTCTTTGAGGAACGATTGCAGCTTAGATGGTCATCGAATCTTCTATTTGTGAGAAGAGGTTGGGTAATTCCATCCCTTTGATCTGAAACCGATGAAATGTGGTGAATTGAAGGTTGATCCTAGTACCGTGTGACAAGAATTTTTGTTCTGGCAGGGGTTAGACTGAACCATAAATGGCTGCCTACATACTCCTATTGAAGAGGAGATCAAGTCTGCGTAGTTCGAACCTAGTGTAGGAGGTTCAACGCTGATTATGAAAGGCAGATAGGTGTAGAGATGTTTTTGTTGTGAAGAAAGGGCAAAAATGTTTTTGTTGTTGCGACCGGGCCATATAACATATGGTTGCCTACGTACTCCTATTGAAGAGGAGATCAGGTCGACGTAGTTTGCCCCTCAAGACGAATCACAGCTGAAGAGAAATTTGAATCCCATGTGCAGGCTATACTGCGGGGAGAGGAAAGTTTAATCCCATAATGGGGATAAACTACAGGTGTGTAAAAAGTTTGATCCCGTCCTCAGGACAAATTGCAAGCGTAGAAAAGTTTAATCCCGTCCTCAAGATAAACTACAAGTGTGAAAGGTTCAATCCCATCTTCAGGATAACCGAAATTGTGAAAGGTTAAATCCCGTCTTCAGGATAACCAAGATTGTATAGAAGGTTTGAATTGAGGTAAAACCAGGCTGCTGGCTTGAAGTGTATGTTTCTTTGAGGGGCAGAAGAGTATGTAGAAAGGAAAGGGTTCAAAACCAAAATGACTGGTGATTTGATGATAAAAACCAGGATGTTTGTTTGATGGTAACTTCAGATATAGTACCGTTTCACGGTGTCCGAGTTGATAAGCTGTGGAAATTCATTTCCTATAATCTAAGAGCACCTCCTGTCAATACTTCCTTGACAACAAATGGGCCTTCCCAGTTAGGAGCGAATTTTCCCTTAGATTGATCTTCGTTGTCAATGATCTTCTTCAAAACCAAGTCATGTTGTTTGAATTGTTGTAGTTGGACTTTTCTGTTGTAGGATCGTGCGATCCTTTGCTGATATAACTGACCATGGAAGATAGCCGCGGATCGCCTTTTGTCTATTAGAGACAATTTATGACACCTTTCTTGTACCCATTGGTCTTCACCCAACTGAGCGTCCATCAATACTCTGTGGGATTCCATTTCCACCTCTATGGGGAGCACTGCTTCCATCCCATAGACTAATGAGTAGGGGTTGCCCCAGTTGAAGTTCTCATGGAAGTTCTGTAGGCTAATAAAGTCAGAGGCAAGAGGTCAGGCCATCCTTTGTTATTGGTGGACATTTTCTGCATGATCTTTTTGATGTTTTTATTAGTCGCTTCAACAACACCATTCATCTTTGGACGATAGATGACGGAGTTGAGGTGTTTGATGTGGAATTTTTTGCATAACTCCTCCATCATTTTGTTGTTGAGGTTCTTAGCATTGTCTGACACAATGACCTCTAGTTGTCCATATCGACACACGACATTATTTCTGATGATAGCAATGATAACTTCTTTAGTAACCCTGGGGAAGGATGTTGCGTCTACCCATTTGGTGAAGTAGTCGATCATGGTGAATATGAATCGATGTCCATTATTGGCTTTGGGCTCGATGGGCCCGATCACGTCCATTCCCCACATTGAGAAGGGCCATAATGAACTCATATTGTGGAGTTCCCTTGGAGGGGCGTGGATAGCATTCCCATGAATCTGGCATTGATAGCACCTCTTGACATGATCATCACAGTCAGCTTTGAGTGTAAGCCAATAATGCCCCGTTCTTAGAATCTTCTTGACAAGTAGGGGTCCACTCATGTGAGGGCCACATACTCCACCATGGATCTCATCCATGAGTCTCTAAGCTTGGTCTTTATCCAGACATCTGAGGAGACCTAATCCAGCATCTCTTTTGTAGAGTACATCTCCGCTCAAGTAGAATTTCATAGCAAGTCGATGAGTCCACCTCTTCTCAGTTAGGCTCGTCTTAACGGGTGTAGATCCATCTCGTAGATACTCCTTGATGCTTTGATACCAAAGACTGTGGATGGGAGGTAGCTCATTCGATACTTCTCCAACATAATTCCCATAGACTGGGGCTCTTTGCAGAGTAAACGTGATGCTTGGCATGTTTTCCTTGTCCAGTATGTAAACCAAGGAGGCCAGTGCTGCTAATGCATCTGTAAAATCATTCTTATTATGAGGAATGTGTAGAAAGGAGATTTCTTCAAACTCCAAAGCCATCTGTAAAACTTGTCGATGGTAAGGCAGCAAATGTAATTCTTTGGTTTGATAGTTTCCTGTGGATTGCTTGATTACCAATTCGGAATCCCCAAAGATAGTTAACCGCCTGATGCCCATTGAACGGGCAAGTTTTAGCCCCATGATCTGACCTTCATACTCTCAACTATGTTGTTGGTGTTTGACAAAGCGCATTTTGACCATGCGACGGATATCTTTCCCCGTCACGGATATTAGGGCCGCCTCGACTCTAGAGCCTTCGTGTTATTATGCTCCATCAAAATACATTCTCCACGTACGGCATGTATTATACTGATGTTGTTGTTGAATTGTCATTACCCCTTCATCGGGGAAGTACGTTTCCAAGGGTTTGTAGTCCCCTGCAGGTGCGGCGGCCAGTTGATCCGCAATTCCTTGACCTTTGACAAACTTTTGCATCACATAGACGATGTCAAATTTCTGTAGGATCAACTGCCATCTGGACAGTCGACAATTCAGTATGGGCTTACTGAACATATACTTGAGAGGATCCATTCAGGATATGAGATGGGTTGTCTGACCATGGAGGTATTGTTGTAACCTCATGGAAGCCCATGCTAAAGCACAACAAGTCTTCTCAATCAGAGTGTACTTGTGTTCACTGATGCTAAATCTTTTGCTGAGGTAATAGATTGCTCGTTCTTGGCCTCTATTGTCTTTTTGTCCCAGCATGCAGCCCATGGCATTGTCATTTATGGACAATTACATGAACAGGGGAACATCATCCCTAGGAGGTACCAAAACAGGAGCGTTAATCAGTTTCTCTTTGATTGTGAGGAAGGCTTTCTAACACTCATCGTTCTATTTCATGGAGGAGTTCTTCCTCAACAACTTGAAGATTAGCTCACTGGTTGCTGTGAGTTGAGAAATGAATCTGCTAATGAAGTTGATTCTTCCCAAAAATCCCCGTATTTCCTTCTCTGTCTGAGGAATGGGCATTTCCTTGATGGCCTGGATTTTGGTAGGATCCAGTTAAATCCCTTTGTGACTGACTAGGAAACCTAGCAACTTGCCTGACTTAACACCAAAGGAGCACTTGGCGGGATTCAACTTCAAGTTGTACTTACGTAACCTATTAAAAAGTTTTGTGAGATGGTCTAAGTGGTCCTCCTCCTTCCGGGATTTGACAATGATGTCATCCACATAGATCTCTATCTCTTTGTGCATTAAATCGTGGAAAAGAGCCATCATAGCTCACTGATAGGTTGCCCCAGCGTTGATGAGGCCGAATGAAAACCGTCTGTAGCAAAAGGTTCCCCAAGGCGTGATGAAAGCAGTTTTCTCATGATCTTCCTCAGCAACCATAATTTGATGGTACCCCGCAAAGCAATCAAAGAAAGGAGTACATGCCGTATTGAAGCGAAGATTGTCAATGAGAATGTGGATAAATGGTACGGGAAAGCTATCTTTAAGGCAAGCTTTGTTTAAATCCCGATAATCCACGCAGACTCTCACCTTTCCCCCTGGTTTAGGTATGGGAACAATGTTGGATATCCACTCCGGATATGTAGACACCATGATGATGCCAGCTTGAAATTGTTTCACAATTTCTTCTTTGACCTTTAAACTCCACTCGTGTTTTGATCGCTTTGAGTTTTTGCCTAACTGGCTTGAATCCTTCTTTGATGGGAAGGCGATGAAGAACAATGTTAGTGGACAAACCCACCATGTCTTCATGAGACCATGCAAACACATCCTGGAATTGGGTTAATAGTGCAACCATGTCATTCCGTTGATTTGTGGTAAGGTCTGAACCAATTTGGATTAGCTTAGGGTTGTCTAAGGTTCCAAGATTAAAAGAAGTGGTTTGATCAAGATTGGGTTTGGGTTTATCTGCGACCCATTCCTTAATCTCCTGAGGTGTCTCAATGTCCTCTTAGATGTCTATCAAGTCTGGAGTACAACTTTGCATCAAAGTTACAATCCTCATGGAGAGAAGGCACTTCATCAGCAAGTATAGGCACATCTAAATTCAGAGTCCTGAAACAAAAGATGCTTTCACTTAATATATGTAAATGTTCGATCATACAAAAGTGTTAGCATGTACTTGATAAAATAACTGCTAGTACTGTAAAGGAAATCAAGCAATTAAAGTTATCTGCAGGGACAGAGGGATTTTTCTACCCATTTTACCCTCGTCGACCAATGCATGGAGTGCTGCTCCAATTGTTGAGGGCAAAGTCCTGATGGACTGCTGTGACGCCCCCAAAATAGGTATACATCACCTATTCTGAGTCGTCAAATACATGGTATAGAATACAAATACAATCTTTAATATACAACAAAAAAGTTGTGAGTTTTAATACAATTATTGTCTTCTAGACAATATCCACTCTCAGAATAAGTCCTCATTATATTTATTGTCACACTATTTAAAAGAATAGTGAGGACTACTAATACTAACATCTGGACCCTCACTCCGTTCCCCGACTAGTCCCGGCTACGTTCTCATTTCCTGAAGAGAACAGTGAAATAAAGGGTGATCTCAACTAGCCCAGTAAGAAATATTATGACTAAGATAATGCAGAATAAATTATCATTAGTCTTTAACAATCATTAAACCGATAAAATACAATAGACATCAAGTTTAATCTGCAGCGAGAAATTATGAAATCCATTAAAATAGTCAAGTAGAGAATAAAATCTACTATCTTTTATGATTTAAAAGGTTTTTCATCACTTTTATCGCTAGGACTCGGCTTAATAAATAATCCACCTCATCCCTGAACTACGGCCAAGGATATTCATAAGTATCACAACCATAAATTATCCATGCACTACGGGCCAAGGATATTCGTGTATTCATCAATGGTCATGATCATGCCAACAACTGTCTATCAATGCACTACGGGCCAATGAGGACTTTTACCACATCATTTGTAACATTACGGTCATGATTACACCGAATAATCCCTGGTCATAATCATACCAAGTCCATCTATGCACTACAGGCCACATATGACTTTCAACAAAATATAAATATGAGGATGATGACAATGATATAAGAATTCAATAAAACAAGTTCAAGAATTAATTTATTTAGGAACTAATAACATCCAAATTGTCAACATGATACTTCTTTGTAGAATAAAATTTAAGAATGCTCAGAAGAATATTTCCACAAAAAGATACTGGATGAAGCGCAAATATCAAGGATATTCCACCAATTTCATGGAGTATAGAAGTCAAAACTTAAACAACTGAGTATAATAAAGAATGGAATAACAAAAGAAATCACCATGCATGCGGTACGTCTCATGTATGTGTTATTCTATCGAATAATAAATAACGAAAGATTAGTCAAAGCGTGTAATACGCACCGACAAGATATTCCAACAGAATAATAAAGAATGGAATAATAACAGAAATCACCATGCATGCGGTACTTCGCATAGATAGGTTATTCCAATAGAATAATAAATAATGGAACCAGGTCCGGCGTAAAACGCACAAACAGGATATTCCAACAGAATAATAAAGACGGAACCAGGTCCGGCGTAAAACGCACAGACAAGATGTTCCAACAGAATAATAACGAATGGAATAACAACAAAAATCACCAAGTATAGGGTAGACCGCGTATACAGGTTATTCCAACAGAATAATAAAGAATGGAATAACAGAAGTTCTCTTCATGAATATGAAAAAATAATACCCCTTACCTTATAAAGAAGAGTACTCCGATGGTAGGGCGGGGATATACTTGAAGAAACTTGCACTACGCTCAAAGCTTTCTTAAACGCTAAAGAAATATGCTCAAGATAGAAGAATAATTCTCTCTACAGTTTCTCTCTCTAGAGTTTCAGTGAATTCGTAAGAAATAATGAAGGAATGAGCTTCTATTTATAGAAGAATGGATGAATAAGAACCAATCCATGAACGGTCCAGATAGATTTACTTTAAACAGACAAATTCCATTATTTTACAATAAAATACAATATATTCTATTTATAATCTAATAAAACGAATAACTTTTAAAAAGATTTTACTATCTGAAACACTATGCGAGCACTATGCAAAACATACGCATAATAAAATATAATATATTCTAATTATTGTCTAATAAAATGAATAACTTTATAAAAGTATTCTATTTTATATAAAAACAATTTTACTATTATTAGCCTAATAAAACGAATAACTTTATAAAAGTATTCTGCTTTTATATAAAAAACTTTCTTTTTTATTACATTAATAATATTAATAAAACAAAACTTCATCATCATTATTATTATTCACACTATTAATCGACTGTGTCGCTTCCCGAAAAGAGGGCTTTTCGAATAAGGATTTCTCCCTATCATGCGCCGCATTAGGTGACCAAACCTCTCCTTGGTAGAACTTCTGCACATCGTTAATAATGCAAATAATAATTTTAATAACTTCGTCATCTCAATTATAAAATATCAACAATAATTGAATCAATTAACGTGAGATACTATGCAACAATTACTGAAGCAATAATTGAACAAAACTAAGTGCCTTCTCACGTAAGCATCAATAATCAATACCGTGTGCTACTATGCAACCACGCTTATTCCTGTACTTTTAACACTGGGTGTTTCAACAGTTAACGGTAAAACTTCCGCCGTTATTTTCATAAAAATATTTTTGTCGTTTTCTCAATCCTACAATAATTCCGTTGTGGGGTCCACCAATGATTGTGTCGACGTACGAATATTCCCTGTTAAAACGAATATTCCCCGACCAGTCGAATATTATATAACAACTTGCATACTTTGCAAAATTTATAAATATTACCCACAATTATAACATTATATCAAATTCATTCAAAAATGATAATTATAGAAAATTCATCTTTATTCATAAAAGTTGGGGTCTTACAACTACAGTGATGGAAGGATCGTCATTGTCCTTCTTTTCCCGAATGATAACCATGACATATGGGCAATCATCGTCTGGGGTGTATCTGTTTGTATGTTCATCATAAACAATGACGTGTAGGCCTGCCATCATCAAGGCAAGGTCATGTTTATGTTTCCAATTCTTTCCTTCCTCTTCGGGATCAAGAATCATCACCTCTTTTGCTTTGATTGGTACTGGCTTCGGAAACAGCATAGCCACAACATGGTCTGACACCTTTACTCGAAACTGCATTAGCTCATGGGGTAAAGGTATAGAAAATCACCATGCGGCGGAAGCTCGAGTAACCTACTTGTGCTTATGAGGATTCCTGTGAGTGGAATTAGTAGATTAGCCTAGTCCGGCTGTTTTAATTTGACTGGACATTTGAATAGGGTGCTTAATACCCTGCTTATCTTTACCAAGCCCTTGTCCAGGTTGATGACCTAATGACATCATTTTTTGAGTTGCCGGCATAACCTCGACAGAAATCTTGGGTATGGGAAGCGGCGCTCCAATAGAATGGTATTGTGTGTTACTCACTTCCAAAGTATGGAAACTGGTCGGTTCAACTTCTGAATTAAAGCTGATGATTGGTAGAGTTTTTTGTTCAAGATAATCCGGCTCAGCATTGATAGTGACTAGACTGCTGTTGATAATGTATTTGAGTTGTTGATGTAGTTGGAGGGAACGGCTCCAGCCATGTGTATCCATGGTCTCCCCAATAGTAGGTTGTATCCTGAGTCTATCTTGAGGACATGGAAAGATACATTGAATGTATTTGGACCAATCTCAATTGGCAATTCAATCTTTCCGATGGCATTTCGTCGGGATCAATCAAAAGCTCTGATAACCGTATGGCTGCTTTGGATCCGCCTAAGATTGACATTCATCTTCACCAAGGTGGCATAAGGACAGATATTTAGAGATGAGCCTCCATCTATCAAAACTCCAGCTAGCATGTACCCGGAAGATAAAACTATAATATGCAATGGCTTGCAATGACTGGTCCCTTCGGGAGGTATGTCGTCATTAGTGAAGGATATCACATTGTTGTTGAAAATGTGATCAACCAAATGTTGAAATTTTTCCACGTCCACTGATTTTGGCAAATAGGCTTCTTCTAAAACCTTCAGTAAGATCTTCCGATGATCCTCAGAAGAGAAAACCAAGTCCAGTATTGAAATCTGGTGTGGAGCTTCTAGCAAGCTTAAAACCACTTTGGCTTTATTGTGGCCCATAGTGCGGAGGAATTTTTCAATCTTCTCCATGGGCAACTTCCCCTTTGCTTCGCAAGTAGGTTTAATAACCCGTTGAGGAAGATACAGTGGATTTTCCTTCGACACTGTAGCAATAGTATGAGACGTGGATCCTTCAGCTTCTCCATAATTCGGTGGAATGTTGTGTAAGCTGACAACAAGATATTGTGGTCTGCAAGATAAAGAAATTTGCTATGGTGCGGCCACTTTCAAAGGATTATCAGCTCCTTTGAGTTGAATTGGTTGTATGGGAAATACTTTGACAGTCTCATCATCCTCTTCAGATATAACTCCTACTGATCCCTTCCATTTGGTAGGACATGCATTCCCACCCTTGAGTTGTACAGTGTAATCATCTGTTATTTGCAGGACACCGCTATCAATAAAATTCTGAATAAGATGGCGGAGTTCCCAGCATTCTTCTGTGCTATGACCGCGAGAATTTGAATGATATTGACACATTTCATCAAAATTGAATCGTCCTGAATGGGGATTGATTGGAGGGAGAAGGAAGGTAATTCTTCCTTCGTTGATCAACATCTATAGTATCTCCTCCATAGATTGGCCTAAATAGGTGAATTCCCTCGATTGGAAAAATCCCGACGGGCATTAGCATTTGCTCTCTTCGCAAACTTATCCTCCATAGCTTCGCTTTCTGAAGGTGGTGAGGAGGCATTCATAACAAAATGAAGGACTTTGCATAATCCCATTTGCATAATCCCATTTGCATAATCCCATTTGTCAACACCGTCTTTGATGGATTGGGATGATTCGCCATTAGAATTGGAACCTTGTACAGTGCTCCAACTGATCATGTTGACCTCTTCTTCTTTGTGTTAAGGAAGATAGACACACTTCCGAGTAGCATTAAAACCCCTCCCATTAGGGCTGGCCGGTGGAAGAAGATGTGTAATTTTCTTCTAAGCAGTCAGAAGAGCAAGAAAATTCTCGAGCGAGTCCCCTAAGGGTGTGAACGTTCGAGGTCGCTTTACTTCACCACTTTTAGACAATGGAGGGTTTGAAGATTTTGCTGGCAAAGGGGAGTAGTTTCTCCTCTGCATAGGCATGCTTTGATTGCCTTTTTGTCCTTGTAGTATCAAGGAAACATCCTCCTCTTTCTTTTTATGGACTTTCCGGGGGTTGTTTCCATAAGATCCGGACGGGATGTGCTCAGTAATAGCTTTAAGAGCGGCTAGGTCTTGAATTTTACCGGACTTCAATCCCATCTCAACCATTTCTCCGTGATTGATCATTTCAGAGAATGGTTTGCCAATACTAGCTAGAACTCTTTCATAGAAAGGAGCTTCCTGTACATCTATGAAAGTCATGACCATTTCTAATTCTGTCATAGAAGGAATAACTTGAGTAGCAAGGCGCCTCCACCTTTGAGCGTACTCTTTAAATGACTCATTAGACTGTTTCTTGACCTTGGTAATTTGGTACCGGTCAGGAGACATCTGAGATTGAAAACTATATTAAGTAAGGAAGGTGTGACCCAGCTCTTCCCAGCTATGGATCTTTGAGTTGTTTAATCTGGTATACCATGAACGGGTTTCTCTAGTCAGACTTTTCTGAAACAGCTACATTCTGAGCTCTTCATTTTCTGCGTAAGACCCAAGTTCTCCAATGAACACTTTTAAATGTGTATAAGGATCCCCTAATCCATCATATATCTCAAAATCAGGGGTCTTGAATTTCTCTGGATAATGAACACCAAGAAATATGCAAAGGTCTGTATATGAAACATTGCCATGTGTTCCAATCCCTTTGAGAACATGAATAGTTTCCTCCATTTGAAGGACCTTCTTCCTGATACCACCATTATCTGGATCTCCTTTGAGATGGGTGTGTTTCAGGGTCTTTGTTGGTTGTATCCAACTGAGGTTCTGGAATTGTTTTTTCTAGACCTTGAACTCCTCCTTGTGTAGGGGATTTTGTATGTGTAGGTATCTTCGTACCCTGAGTGGACTGCTACAATTCTTTTAGTAGAACGTCCAAGTCTGCAATTTGTTTACTCAATCCGTCAAATTCTTCTCTGGAGACAGCATTAGACTGGTCAGAAGAAGATATGATTGGCTGTAGGCTTGTGGCCTTTTTGAATTTTGAGCGGGTAACAGGCCCAATTGCTTCCCTACAAAAGACTTACATAGTTTAGTCTTAGGGTAATGTAAATGTTATCATAACATGTCCGTTTAGGAATTTTGTCCTGCAAAACCGGTTGTTAATTGATAACATGTCATGCATGCACATATATTCTAAATATTTTCCATTACATATGGATGAACATGGAATAAATTACAAGTAAATGCTTTTACAAGTAATTGAAAATGGAAAGTATGAAGAGACTTTCCTCCGCGTTTGGTTTATCAGAGGCTGACCTATCTTTAGGGTTACTCTCGAGGCTTTTTGGCATGAAAGTTCCCAGATCATCGCAATTTACTTGACGGGAAGTTAATCCGGTCGTTCAACTGGAGCGAATTTGAGTGGTGCCTTTCCTGAGCACCGAGGAATTATTCTTCCCACGAGTCCAGTAATCAAACACCGACAGGATAGCCTCCTGGTGGAGGGACCACACAACATACATTCACACACAACGTGTCTCACCGTTTATGCAAAATAATGACATGTGCGAAGCACTAATATCACAGATAGATATTTAGCAGTGCAGTAATTAAGATGCATTCGTATACATTCATCATAAATGTAAATGCAACATTCACACATAAGCATATAACAATTTTGAAAAGCTTGTAATAGCGGCTTAAGCCCTCTTCTTTGGAGTCCCCATGAGAATCGCCACCGTCGACGTCGGGATTTTTGAGTGTCCCTTTTCGTTACTTGTTCTTCGGTGTTCTCATGTTGATGTGAGATTTGTTTGAAAAAACAAGTGAAAAAGGTCCGACATGTATAATGTCGACTATTTGACTTTAAGAGTCGTCAGTTGGTGTATTTAACTAGTTGCACCAACGCAACTGAAAAGGTTTGCACATTGACCCAGTGATTTAACACTGCTAGATGAGTTTATGAAACCAAGATTTATTTTGGGTCCGGGGGCTTGATTATGCGGAGGGAAGGTGTTAGGCACCCTCCGACATCCGTGTTACCACGGTGACCACCACTTTTCAAAGAAATTGTTATATGAATGTGTGTGTGTGTGTGGATCAATGTGCAATTATTTGAAAGTAAAGTCGAGGCCTCGTTACACTTATATATACACAAGGTTTGAATTTTATAGAAAAATTCGGTTTTAACAAGATATATCAATGAAGTTTTGTAAAAGAGGTTTTTAAACCACAGTACTCAATAGGAATTGAGACCTTTTCATACTTTCATTTTATTATTAAATGTTAAATTGTTTGCTTTTATTTTCGAGATGCTGAAGCATTCTAGAGAAAATAATATCTGCATCTTAGAACTCCTCATGGGCATGACAACCCATCCAAGGAAATTCATACATTTGTAAAATAATGTACAAGTCGCTTATAAATGAAAAATATGTCCATCATGGAATCTAAATCTAGATTCAAGAGATCAATCTGTGATCACATGATTCCTAAAGCTCACATGATAATCGTAATTTGTATGGAAAGCGATGCGATTATATATATAAAAATCAGAATATATATATACGAGACATGATCAACCACCACGAAGTAACTCCGGGGGGAATCGAAATGTAAATATATAAAAGCGGTAAATATATATATATATATATATATATATATATATATATAGGACATGATCAACCACCACAAGTAAACTCCAGTGGGACGAAAATGTAAATAAAAGTCAGAAAAGCGATCAATCGCCACAAAGTAAACTCCAATAGGATGAAATATAAATAAAACATAAAAGGCCACAGAAGTAAACTCCAGTTCTGACAAAATGTAAATATATATATATATATATATATAGCGAGTAAATGCTCCAGATGTAAAATCCAGAACTCATCGATATATATCTAACAACAATTATATATATATAAGTATATATATATATATATATATATATATATATAAAAGTAATAAACGCCTCGCATCAAGTTCAGGCTCAATCGAGGCATAACTCGATAATGTTAGTCCATATATATATATATATATATATATATATATATATATATATAAAGTATATATCTGAGATAGAATGAAAACCACGAATAGAAGTCCGCAAAACACACTCACACGACTCTCAACGTGTACAACAATGTGTGCTAATATGAGAAGAAGACTTTATATAATGTGAGAAGGCTTACAGTGGGTTGCCAAAGTAGACTTCTATGACTTTAAATGGATAAACACTCAGCTCCCACCGGATAAAAGATAGCTATATGTGAGTTAACAAGTGTTTAAAAGTGAGGAAACACTCAAAAGATGTGTATGCAGAGTAAAATGGACAGGGCTTCCTCACCTTTTCTCTCTCTCTTCTCCTTCAAATGGTTGACCCTAAGGCTTGTATATATAAACGGATGGCCGCAGGTACACCTGCGGCTGGTCGTGATGTATTTGAGCCTCGCGGGTCCAGTCATCTCATAGTACGTGCACTCGTGCACTGTGATGTCTGCTCGAACTTGCAGAACTTCAATCCGAGCATCTCGAATGAGGTATATCTGACCTTCTTCGGACCGCTTGTGTCGAGAGTTATGCAATGACATGGATTAGAGGTTGTACGAAGTCAGGAAGAGGGGTCTATGCCCATGGTCTTCAAGCTTCAAATTCTATCCAAAATACTACCACGCGTAATAGTCACTCGGGATTGTTACTCCTCAGTTTTTGTGGGACATTATTGTATGTATGTATATATGAAGTGTTGAGATGACGCGCAGGTGTTGAAGAGACAAGATGATGTTTGACTCCTCACCGAGGTTATCACCGGTTTGAGTTGAAAGTAGACGTTGCTCAGGGTTACATCTGAGATTGGACTACTTGTTGGTATGCCGCGATATCATCTTGTTGAGACGGTAGGATGACACTTTTGACTCCTCACCGGGGTTATCGCCGGTTTGAGTAGAAAGCAGACGTTGCTCAGGATTACATCTGAGATTGGACTGCTGCAAGTGTTTGAATACCGCAAGGTCATCTGTGAAAGAACCTATCTGCCCGTTGTTAGCTCCAGGTCTAAGGTATGATTGCCTCGGTAGGAGGTCTGAGCTTGAAGCTGATCGCATATGTTTGAAACAAACAATTCCGGAGTTATCGCCAGAACGGCAAAAGCATCCCTTGGGGCTATCACCAAGGATGGAGTTGCTACTCCCAGTGTAGTTTAAGGATTTGGGAACTGAACGTCATGGGTGTTATCGCCGAGACAGAACTGTCATCTCCGGTGTTGTTGCCGGTCTTTTGATCTTGCAAACCTCGGGGTTATCTCCGAGATTAGAAATGACATTTTCGGTGCGTGTTTCGGGTTTGAGATGAAGTTCTTGGTTTGTGTTCCGGGTTGGAACTGATGTTCCCAGTTTGTGTTTCAGGTTTGAACTGCACTTCCGGTAGTATCCAGAATGGATGTAAGCTGTCTTCCAGGGTTATCTCCGAAAGATGAATCTGCCCTCCTGTAATGTTAGTAACAGGCATGCAGAAAATTTCGAGTGTCTACAAACGATCCTTAGAAAAGGAAATGAATGTGTTAAAGAATATATAATATTTGATATATGACTGTGTTTAATTGAAGGTTATGTAATAAAACCTAAAAGTTGTTGAAGAAATGAATGAAGTATATATATATAAAACTTTTTGCTAAGTTAACGTGTTAAAGTTATTCAACGATAATTGTGAAAGAGATTTTGTGAAAACCTTTGTAAGGTAGAGTTTCGGTGATTCCAAGGACGGAATTCTTATAAGTAGGGAAGGATGTGACAACCCAAATTTTTATAAGTTATTTAAATAGGAATTTAATAATTAAAATTCTTATTATGAGATGTTTTGAGTTTGAGTATATATATACGTGCTATAGATTTTGAAATATGTGATCTGGTGTGAAGAGAAATATATATTCATATATTGGGAAGGTGAGGTTCAATAGTTAAGTTAACTATTGAAGAAATTAAATGAATTTGGTAATTAATTTTAAATATTTATTGAAGTAAATAAATATTTTAAATAATGTATTTATTGAGAAAAAATAAATAATTTATGAAATTGTGGTATAATAATTTAGTTACGTGTGTATGATAATTAAATTAAAGCAAAGGTAAATATATGAAATTATGGTATACTAATGCGTTGTTTAAATCTAATTTATTAATTAAAGTAGATATATGATTATTTATTAATCATTAGAAGAATTATAATAAAAATTATAATTATTATTGTAAGTTATGTAAAATGGTTACAGGTATGACAAATAAATACTATATAATATAATCTTATCAAAATAAATTGGAATGAGGGGAATTGTGTGTAGCCAAACAAGGCCTTGTGGCCTTTGGCTTATTATGGCGATCTTGGGCGTAAAAGCCATATCGGTTTATTTCTACGTATATTATTTCTTTCCCTAAGGTTAGATATCAGTGAAAATACAGAGGGAAAGAGAGAGTTTAGAGAAAATTGGAGAAGAAGGATGAAGAGTCAAGGAGAAGTAAGGAGGAGATTAAGCAATTGTTCTTCATCACCAAACTAAGATTAGGAAGAATCAAGAGGTAAGAATCAATTCTAAACCCTTAAGTTTTATTTCTTGAGTTCTTTATTGATAAATTGGGTTTCTTAAGAAATTGGTTTTAGATGTTTATGGGTTTGTATAATCCATTCTATATCATCTAAAAGTGGTTTTAGAGTAATCAAACTCATGAGAACATGTTAAAGACGAATAATATGAGTTTTGTTTAATATATGTATTTTGGGTCTATTTTGAGACTAAAATTGGTTAGGAGTTTATGTTATAATTGTAAAATTTGTGATTGATTGTGTTAATAGGATAAGAAACGAAAAGAACGCAAGTTGAATGAATCAATTTGGTTAAGAAACGAAGTCGTGGCGATTGAATTCGCTAGAAGTGTATAAAACACGAAAATAGAGTATGAACATGTGTTTTGGGTCAAATTTTAGGTTGGTTAATATTTTTATAAATTGTTAGAATTCTAGTATATTGTAGTTCAATGAATTACGAATCCATAGAATCAAAAATGGACTAATTTGGATGTATATAACTTAAGTTATGAATATTAGTAGGAGAAAAAGGGTCAACAATCGCGAGAACAGTAGCTTCAGGTCCCGTTTCTGCTAACGGGCACAGCTGCGCTGTGTCCTAAGTCATTTGAGGCGTAGCTACGCTATAGGGCATAGCTGCACTATACCCAAGGCTTAATTGGGCGCAGCTGCGCCCAAACTATGTCAGGTGTGACTGTTTTGATCTATTTTAGTAAAATATGCATAACGTTTTCATACGAACTCCGATTAAGGCGATTCAAGATGATCCAGAACGAGGACGAATAGACCTACAACTTATATTCTTTAAGTAGTTTAATTTGGTGTCAGGAACAGTAGTCAAAATGGTCATCTTTGTGACTGATGCGTATTCGGAGGCAATCGGAGGGCGTCAGACATGCACATACACAAGTATAGTGATGTCGACGATAATAGATGTTGTTATAAGTTATAGAACATGAATATTATGAAGTATAATGATGCTTAACATTAATAAATGATATATTAGATAAGTTGTATACGCATACTAAGCACACACAAGAGAGACAAATTGGGCGTGTGACGAATAAACGTCGAAACACCGTGATAAGTGTTAATGAACGTAAAAGGTGTTTTAAATCAAATGAAATGGATATTATAAGATATTGAATAGGGTTAATATAAAACCAATAAGTAGTCCTAGCAAGACTTAAACACTTGAATGAACTTCGAGTTTGACTAAGAAGAAATATAGTGAGTTATAAGTCTAAAGTTAACACAATCAAATTGAACATTGTGTATTGATTAATAGGAAGGGTTATAGGATGTAGATTAAAGTTTATATTATAACTACTATATATTTCTATGTAACTAATAGTTAATGTGAATCAGAAAATAAGATTGATTCAAAGACATGTAGATGATAAAGGTTTTGATTCAGGGAATTAAAGTAAAAAGACATAAAAGTTTAAATTATTCCGCATTTTATACAGTTTAACATCGAATAATGATGTCAAATCAGAAGGTAGATGTTTTATTAACGATCGAAGTTGAGAATTATATTGTATGAATTTTGGGGTCGTTACAATTATCATATAAAATCACATAATAACCAATTAATCCTTCCCACCAATTTTTCAGAGAACTTTTCATAAATAGAAAACTGGAACTTTAGAATAAAACTAGAAATAAGAAAAGTAGGGTTATACCTTTGCTAGAAGATGATTACAACTACTACTTCTTCTAAATTATCAACTCACAGATAATTTCATCTTCTTCCTTCTCTCTTTTCTTTCTTCTCTTTTTTCTTCTTTCTCTTCTTCTCTGTTCTTTCTCTCCTTTCCAACTTACGTAACTAAGAAAATATAACCTATAATATAATACGTATTAATATATAATATAAATATATGTGTAACTGATGTCAATTATATCTTTTTTGAAAATCAAAAGCCCTAAGGCTTGTTTGGCTAAACCACTTTAAAAATAAATAACTTAAAATCCGTATGCCTTGTTTGGTAAAACCTATTTAAATAAAAGACTTAATCATTCCTTAAGCCTTTTTTGGCAAAACTGAATTAAACTCCTTATTTTAATAACTCATTTATAGTATAGTTCATGGTCACACTTTATTTAATCAAATTCTAATATTCAATTTAATTAAATCTAATAACAATTATTAAATAAATTTACCACATAAACCACTACAAAAAATTATAATTTTCCTTATAATTATAATTTTATTTAATAAATTAACACATCACTTTAATTACAATCAAATTAGAATAACATTATAATAATTCATTTAATCATTATAAACTCTCTAATTAATTATTACTTAAATTAGAATATTATCTCATAATAATTAATTTCCTTAACTCATAGATTATTTATTTAACAAATAAATAATCAAATCAAATCACATTAAACAAATATTTATTCAACAATAAACACATCAATTAAAATATTTATATAATTCAATAAATATTTAGAATTACAATTTAAAATTTTGGATTATTACAAGAGTATTATCTCATAAATTTAATTCATCACTCTTTTATCCTAATTAAGTAATTTTTATAACTCATGATGTAAGACCCCGAATTTTATAAAATGAAAGTATTTAATTTTCTTATAATTATTATTTTATTTCGTAAATGGTTAAATTGATACAAGGTTAAAGTTAAGGGTGATATGTGAATTTTTTTTTTGCAAAGTATGTAAGTTGTTATAAAATATTCATTTAGTCGGAGAATATTCTTTTTGTCGAGGAATATCCGTACGACGACACAATCATTGGTGGACCCCATAACGGAAGTATTGTCATAGTTAGAAAATGACAGAATTATCTTTTTATAAAAATAACGGCGAAAGTGTTACCGTTAAAACTTTTAAACTACCCGGTAGTAAAAGTACAGTAATATGTGTGGTTGTATAGTAGCACACTGTATTGATTATTGATGCTTACGTAAGAAATGACTAAGTTATACTCAATTATTGCTACAGTAATTGCTGCATCATATCTCTCATATTATTGATTTAATTATTGTCACAGTATCATCTATATAATATGTTATATTATTAATTCAATAATTGAGACGACAAAGTTATTCATATTATTATTTGCAATATTGACAATGTCTAGAAGTTCTGTAAAGGAGAGGTTAGATAATTTAATTGCGCCAATAGGGAGAAATTTTTATTGGAAAGCCCCCTCTTTCCTGGGAACGACCTGGTTGTTAAATATTGTGAATTATAATATTAATGATGAATAAGTTCGTGTTGATTAAAGATGAAATTGATAGTTCCATTGTGTTGGAATTATTAGTGTTAGTGGAAATCGACATTTATTTCGATAATAATTGATGTCTAGAGGTTATATTAACTAATCGGGTAATGAACCGAATAAATGAGCAATTAATTGCTATTAATTCACATGCTTATAACTATGTGTTCACATATGTGTACTATTGATTCATATGATTTACTATTAGGGGAGTTGGTGCAAGATTGATAATACTTGCATGACTAAATTAAAAATGGAGGTATTATTGAAGGTACTATACTATAATTAATTTTTCACATGTTTAGAACTAGTGAGTCACATGATTTACTATTGATTCACATAATTTACTATTAGGGGTGGTGGCGCAAGTTTGATAACTTGCAGGACTAAATTAAAAATGAAGAAAAAGATGGAGGTATTATACAGTAATATTTCAAGCCCCAAAATGTGCAATTATTGAAACTATATTTTCCTATAAATAGAAGCTCATTCTTCCTTCATTTCTCACCAATTCACTAAAGCTATTGAGCAATTATTATAGAGAGAAATTATAGAGAGAAAGAAGAAGAGAAGTCTGCTACCTCACTATTCCAGTATCCAGTTTTTTCTAAGGTAAGGGGTATTATTCTTTCTCATTCGTGAATAGAGTTATTTTATTTCAATACTCGTAAGGGTTGTTATTCCATTCTTTATTATTATGTTGGAATAACTTTTGTAAGGGTACCACATTATTGAAATTCTTCTATTATTCCATTCTTTATTATTACGTTAGAATACTTTTGTCTATCTTGTCTATCGCATAAGTAATTTTTTGTTATTCATTCTTTATTATTAAATTCTTCTATTATTCCTATCGCATGCTTCGGTGAATTCTTTATTATTCCATTCTTTATTATTACATTGGAATAATGCATGGTTGCATCTGATCTATCGCGATGCTTGGTGAATTTTTTTGTTATTCCATTCTTTATTATTTTGTTGGAATAACTCATGCATGCGATCTATCGCTTGTCTGGTGAATTCTTCATTATTCCATTC
The DNA here is from genome assembly GCA_020205615.1 of Panax quinquefolius. Taxonomy (NCBI): domain Eukaryota; kingdom Viridiplantae; phylum Streptophyta; class Magnoliopsida; order Apiales; family Araliaceae; genus Panax; species Panax quinquefolius. The sequence goes on along the minus strand of CM035156.1, from coordinate 68,152,836 downwards.
TTTATTATTACATTGGAATAACTCGTGCATCTTGCGATCTATCGCATGCCTGGTGACTTATTCTGTTATTCCATTCTTTATTATTCTGTTGGAATAACCTGTTTATGTTGATTACCACATGCATGGTGAATGATCCTTCCTATTCATTCCTGATTAAATTGTGGAAATGATCTGTCTACGTGGATTACCGCACGGTGGGTGAAAATCCATTTGTAGTTTCATATATGCTATTATACTCATTTGGTTAAAGTTTTGGCTTCGATACTTTATGAAATTAGCAGAATATCCTTGATATTTGCGCTTCATCCAGTATCTTTTCATGGAATATTCTTCTGAGCATTCTTGAATTTTACTCCATAAAGCTGTATCATGTTAACAATTTGAACGTTATTGAATTCTGGATAAATTAAATTATAAATCTTTAAAATTTATCCTTGAACTTGTTTTATTGAATTATTATGTCATTGCCATTATCCTCATGCTTATATTGTGATGAAAGTCATCTTTGGCTTACGTGCATAGATGGACTTGGTATGATTATGACGAGAGATTATTCGGTATAATCATGACCGTAATGTAATGAATGATGTGGTAAAAGTCCTCATTGGCTTGTAGTTCATTGATGGACAGTTGTTGGTATGATTATGACCAGAGATTATTCGATATAATCATGACCATTAATGATTACATGAATATCCTTGGCTGTGGTACAAGGATGATTCGATTTTATTTATTAAGCTGAGTCTGAGCGATAAAGTTGATGAAAAACTTTTTAAATCATAGAAGATAGTAGATTTTATGCTCTACTTGACTCTTCTAATGGATTACTTATTTCGCTGCAGTTGTTGATCTAAAACTTGTTGTCTATTGTATTCCATCAGTTGTTATACTGTTGAAAGCTAAGGATAATTAATTCTGCATTATCTTAGTCATAATATTTCTTACTGGGCTAGTTGAGCTCACCCTTTCTTTCACTGTTCTCTTCAGGAAATGAGAATATAGCTGGGACGAGTCGGGGAACGGATTGACGTTCCAGATGGTTGTTTTAGTAGTCCTCACTAATCTACGAAATAGTGTGATAATAATTGTAATGAGAACTTCATTGAGTGTGGATATTGTCTAGAAGACGATATCCGTATTAAAACTCTCAGCTATGTTTTGTCATATTTTTACACGACAGTTATATAATTAAGTTGTATTTGTATTTTGTACCATGTATCCAGCGACTCAGAATGGGTGATGTATACCTGTTTTGGGGGCGTCACAGTTGGTATCAAAGCTTAGAGTGGAGATGTGAGACAAGAACTAGGAGGGGTGAGACGGGGAATTCCTTCGCTAGTATGAACTACTTAAGTTTATTTGGTATTTGATTGGTCGGTCAGAGTATAGGGATAATATGTGATATGTTAATTAACCCTTATTTTGTGACAGTGTTTGAAAATGGCATCCGAAAATGTTGAGATAAGCAATGAAGCACATGATACCATTGAGTCACCAATGATCAATACCCAGGATAATGTGCAACAAGAAGACAATAATCCTCAGGTAAATAACAACACCGATCAGATGATGAACGATGAGATGTTCAGAGGCTTTATGAAATTCATTCAACATCAGGCGAGAGAGACTCCTGTTCAAAATGCAGGTGGAAACAATGGTAACCCACGGCTGGTCACTGCTAAGCAATTCAAGGAGCTGGGACCACCGAAGTTTTTGGGAAAGCCAGAACCACTTAAGGCAGAGACGTGGTTAAAGCAGATCACCAAGATATTTGATGTCTTGGAATGCTCAGATGAGCAAAAGGTTCCCTTCGCCACCTTTATGTTGCGTGAAGAGGCAGATTATTGGTGGGAATCTGTAAAGCGTACCCAGCCTGACGCACTTAAAAAGCGAATAACCCAAACGAAGTCACTAAGTTATACTCAATTATTGCTACAGTAATTGTTGCATCATATCTCTCATATTATTGATTAAATTATTGTCATAGTATCATCTATATAATATGTTATATTATTAATTCAATAATTGAGGCGACAAAGTTATTCATATATTATTTGCAATATTGACAATGTCTAGAAGTTCTGTCAAGGAGAGGTTAGATAATCTAATTGTGCGCCAATAGGGAGAAATCCTTATCGGAAATCCCCCTTTTTCCCGGGAACGACCTAGTTGTTAAATATTGTGAATTATAATATTAATGATGAATAAGTTCGTGTTGATTAAAGATGAAATTGATAGTTCCATTGTGTTGGAATTATTAGTGTTAGTGGAAATCGACATTTATTTCGATAATAATTGATGTGTGGAGGTTATATTGACCAATCGGGTAATTAACCGAATAAATGAGCAATTAATTGCTATTAATTCACATGCTTATAACTATGTGTTCACATGTGTGTACTATTGATTCACATGATTTTCTATTAGGGGAGTTGGTGCAAGATTGATAATACTTGCATGATTAAATTAAAAATGGAGGTATAATTGAAGGTACTATACTATAATTAATTTTTTCACATGTTTAGAACTATTGAGTCACATGATTTACTATTGATTCACATGATTTACTATTAGGGGAGATGGTGCAAGTTTGATAAAACTTGAAGGACTAAATTAAAAATAAAGAAAAAGAGGGAGGTATTATACTGTAATATTTCGAGCCACAAAATGTGCAATTATTGAAACTATATTTTCCTATAAATAGAAGCTCATTCTTCCTTCATTTCTCACCAATTCAATAAAGCTATAGAGCAATTATTATAGAGAGAAATTATAGAGAAAAGAAGAAGAGAAGTCTTTACCTCACTATTCCAAAGATCCGATTTCTTCTAAGGTAAGGGGTATTATTCTTTCGTATTCATGAAGAGAGTTATTTTCTTTCAATACTGTAAGGGTTGTTATTCCATTCTTTATTATTATGTTGAATAACTTTGTCTATGCTGGCAATCTGCATATATGGTAAAATTCATCTCATTATTCCATTCTTTATTATTCTGCTGGAATAACTTTTATGCATGTGATCTATCGCATGTTTGGTGAATTCTTTTGTTATTCCATTCTTTATTATTTTGTTAGAATAACTCGCCCATGCATGCGGTCTATCGCATGCTCGGTGAATTCTTTTCGTTATTCCATTTTTTATTATTCTATTGGAATAACTCTGTCTGCATGCGATTATCGCATGCACGGTGAATTCTTCCGTTATTCCATTCTTTATTATTCTATTGGAATAACTCGCATCTGCGCCTATCGCATGCACGGTGAATTCTTCTATTATTCCATTCTTTATTATTACATTTGGAATAACTTTTATGCATGCATTGATCTATCGCATGCACGGTGAATTTTTTTGTTATTCCATTCTTTATTATTACATTGGAATAACTTTTATACATGGATTACCACATGCATGGTGAATGATCCTTCGTATTCATTCCTGATTAAATTGTGGAAATGATCTGTCTACGTGGATTATCGCATGGCGGGTGAAAATCCATTTGCAGTTTCATATATGTTATTATACTCATTTTGTTAAAGTTTTGGCTTCGATACTCCATGAAATTAGTAGAATATCCTTGATATTTGCGCTTCATCCAGTATCTTTTCATGGAAATATTCTTCTGAGCATTCTTGAATTTTACTCCACAAAGCAATATCATGTTGACAATTTGAACATTATTGAATTCTGGATAAATTAAATTATAAATCTTTAAAATTTATCCTTGAACTTGTTTTATTGAATTATTATGTCATTGCCATCATCCTCATGCTTATATTGTGATGAAAGTCATCTTTGGCTTACGCGCATAGATGGACTTGGTATGATTATGACCAGGGATTATTCGGTATAATCATGACCATAATGTAATGAATGATGTGATAAAAGTCTTCATTGGCCTGTAGTTCATTGATGGACAGTTGTTGGTATAATTATTACTAGGGATTATTCGGTATAATCATGACCATTGATGATTACATGAATATCCTTGGTCGTAGTCTTGAGGATGATTCGATTTTATTTATTAAAAAAGTCTCGTGATAAAGTTGATGAAAAACTTTTTAAATCATAGAAGATAGTAGATTTATGCTCTACTTGACTCTTCTAATGGATTGCTTATTTCGCTGCAGTTGTTGATCTAAAACTTATTGTCTATTGTATTCTATCAGTTGTTATTCTATTGAAGGCTAAAGATAATTTATTCTGCATTATCTTAGTCATAATATTTCTTACTGGGCTAGTTGAGCTCACCCTTTCTTTCATTGTTCTCTTCGGGAAATGAGAATATAGCTAGAACGAGTCGGGAAACGGATTGACGGTCCAGATGGTTGTTTTAGTAGTCCTCACTATTCTGCGAAATAGTGTGATAATAATTGTAATGAGGACTTCATTGAGTGGATATTGTCTAGAAGACGATATCCGTGTTAAAACTCTCAGCTATGTTTTGTCGTATTTTTACACGACAGTTGTATAATTAAGTTGTATTTGTATTTTATACCATGTATCTGGCGACTCAGAATGGATGATGTATACCTGTTTTGGGGGTGTCACACATGAATTATTTACTTACTAATAAATAATCCAACAAATATCTAATAAACAACAAACACATCAATTAAAAATATTTATTTAATTCAATAAATATTTGAAATTACAAATAAAATTCTGGATTGTTACATCCTTCCCATCTTATAAGGATTCCATCCTCGGAATCACTGAAACTCTACCTTACTCAGGTTTTCATCAAATCTCTTCGTTGAATAACTCAACATATTACCTTAATATAGGTTTTATATTTCCTACTCCCACTATTCTTCATAATAAATTCTTGTAAGTTTTATTTCATAACCTTTACTTAGACTTAATTATATTTGAGTATTACATATTCTTTGACCCGTTCATTATCTTTCTCTAAGGATCATTATCATGTAATAGATTCTCAAACTCTCGGGACATTACATTCACCATTTCTTCTACGAATTTCGTCCTCAAAATTTTATTTATTAATCTTTATTCATTCAATCTATCAAAATAGATTTTACGTTAATATTTTATTCATTCATTGGTTCTATAACCACTTTCTTTCCATAAAGATCTTTCTACAATTATTAACTTTTCTATTAAAAGTTTTACATTATTCTTTGATAATTTATCTCCTTCTCATTTCAAAATTTATTTTCTCACTTAGTCAACATATTCATCATTCAGTGTCGCATTCTACGACTTACTTCTTTCTAAGGAATACTCTCCTATTCACTTCCATCTTGCAAATAACAAGGATCTTCCACAATTGTTCAATAATTGGGAAGTAGTATGAATAAAGTTGGAATTTAAAAGATTCCAAATCATGCTGAGGGGTCACAAAACCTTGAATTTCGTCCAGGGTTATAAGTATTTCTTTCAACTTAAACCTTAACAGTCATTAGACTGTAGGGACTCCAGTACTTAGGGTGTTAAGCCCTTCGTACGATGTATTGTGCATTCTGTCCACGGTTATAAGTACTCTTTCAACTTAAACCTAAACAGTCATTATACTATAGGGACTCCCGTACTTAGGGTGTTAAGCCCTTCGTACCACATATTGTGCACAAACATCTAAATGCTTCCGCGTACTCCCCTATAAAAGGGTTGTTCACATCAGCTTTTTAACACCTGAATCCACACCAAAACAATTTGGTTTGGTATAACTTCTCAAGAAACACTTGAACTGCATAAACATCATTCAATATTTGTCTAGTTGAATCAAATAACATATACTTCTAACAACAACTCGAACATCAATCAAAATAGGTTTATCCAATTCATATGGCATATCTTTCTTAGTTTAAAGAAAACTAAAAATTCTTTTTATGATGACATGCTACCGTACTATCTTGATAGTATGTTGAGGATTCATTCATTATATGACTTTGTCATGCTACATCATACCATAGTGGGTTGACGATCTTATGATCACATCCAACACCAGGTTTAATTGCATTGATGACTTCCTCGTTTGTCAAATCAGCATCATATTTAGCGATGCCTTAATAACTATGAAAAAAATATATATATATTTTGATATTTTTAAATCATTTTTGTCTAGCCGAGATAATTAGCATAGACATATGAATAACAGTATTGTTTTTAAAACTCATTGGTTCCATCGTTTGATCCAATGTTTTTCAAGAAAAAATAAAAATGCAAACATCAACATGAAGTCCATAAATTTCGAAAATCTAGCAAAGCTAGAAGATTTGGAATACCTAATTTTCTCCATCAATTTCAATTTTTACTCCATTACCTCATTACTGACAATTTTTTTTTTTAATTTCTAGCACCTCCAAAGCTCTTATACTAAATATTCTTGTATTTCAACATACAATCTTCCTATACCCCTAGTATAGTTCATCAAACTTACCACACATTGGAAGCTCAGGAACTTGCTATAATAATATGAGTTTAAGAACTTATCCTAGTCAGACCAAAGGCGTCCATTCGCTGAGGAGTTCAAAACATACCATATTTTTATAAGTCACAAAATTACCATATGCATTAGTTTTAAGAACCGTAACTAATCTTAATATCATATAACCTAACATTAAAAGCCTCTAACTATCAAATATACATATGAGAAAAGAATCACCTTTCCACCACATATACATTGATAGCGCGACACCGACATTCCAATGATTATCAATGTGATAAACCAAGTACATGCACAAAATCTCTACCCATACAAAGGTTTGTACAACTTAGTCACCTTATGAGTTCTCAATTGAAATCCCCACCTAACATTACCTTACTCTTCACTTATTCCTAACTTGCCCTTAACTTGCTCAATACGAATTCCTCGTATCACATTATCTATAACTCCTCATGAGTTTTTCTCGTACTATATCATAGTACATTATCTTCATAGCACTAAGCTATAATTATTCAAATATTACAGACAATCTTTCTTTTATAACTTAAACAGATCACGTCGTGATCTTATTCTATAATCATCTCCCTTAAAATTCTTTTCTTAACTCGTGATCGTTTTGTTTTAAAATCCTCTTTCTTTCCTTTTTCGTCATTTACGATTTCATTTATGCTTTTAATCTTACAGACTTTGTCTATTCATCATTATTCGTTATCTTGGCTATTGGAGTTAGGTAACACCCATTTCTTAACTTTATATATCTTCAAGATTCTTCTTTGAATTTTCTTATTTATATAACAATTCTTCCTTTAAGAATTTCTAACTTCATTTACATTGCTCAACATTTCATTCGAGTTCCACATTTTCATCATACGTATGCATTTTCTATACTTGGTACACATCGAGTCTCTAACAGTTTCAATATGGTACGCTGAGTCGTTTCCCACAAACAACCAACAAACTAGGTTTCAAGTTGCTAGTTTGTATATACCTCCACTCTATGAAGGAATCGTTTAGCCAAGATACCATACATCAACTATTAAAGAGTACAATTGTACCATACTTAAATATAAATTTTTATTATTAACTTCTTTATCATTCTCTTCTTATAGACATTGCCTATTTATTATCACCTTACATCCTTATTATTGGAGTTGGGTAACCCCACATTCATATTCTTTATAACTCTATGAGATTCTTCTTTGAATTCTCTCACGCATGTTTTAATCCCTTCTTTATAAATTTTTTTAATTATTTCTTTTTGTTCAAACTCTATCTGAGCTTATTCTTTATCATCTTCACATCTCTTCTCTAAGGTTATAGCCTAAGGTACTCTTACCTAAGGTTTCTAACCAATCAGCTTTGATACCAACTGTAACGACCCCAAAATTCATACAATTCAACTATCGACTTCGGTCATTAATAATACGTCTAACTTTTGATTTTACATAATTATTCGATGTTAAACTTAATAAAATGCAGAATAATTTAAATTTTAATGTCTTTTTACTTTAATTCCCTAAATCAAAAACTTTATCATATACACATCTTTGAATCAAGTTATTTTATGATTCGCTTCATCAAAGTTATTATATAGAATCTTACATTTCAATTTGATAACCTTTACATACCAGAAAACTCAAACTTTACAGTTTATTATTACATAATTATTGTGATTTATCAAGTACATTTCTCAAAACCATTATCTTTACCTACCTTTGAACCATACTTAGCTTATTACTCACCTTATCAAAGTTAATAAATAAAACTTACATCCAGGTTTAATACCCCTTCATACAACAAACAAAACTTAAACTTAATAACTCAACATCTATTAAACATCATACATTATTCGGAACCTTAAAAATGGTTCAAATAACAATAACTTAACCAAAGTGCATAAATCTTCAAGTATCACATCTGATTCATGTCTTTCAAGTAGCACATAACTTTACCTTGAATCCTTAACCCGCAAAAGTGGTTATTTGCAAGGTTGAGCTCGACATCCCAATAAAATCTAACAGTTTTCATGCATCACATAACACATAATAACATGCTCAACATACATCTCATAAACATTGGACTAACATAATATACATGCTGCAGTTCATATAACAAGTATAAAGATTGAGTTCCATACTCAATCAACATTCATTATTCAATCAACGTAGTCATAAATTGACTTTAACGTTTCATACTTTCAATATATAACATATCATGCTCTTTGCAACAAAGATTTAAAACAGTACATCATTAAGTTCACATAACAAATAGGAACTGAAAGACTTGCCTTGATCGTTGTTTACCAATAATAGTTTAACAACTTACAGCTATCTGCACTTCACGTGCCCTACACAAATATATAAGCATGCACATCAACTATTAGTCACATAGCAATGCATAATAGTTTTAATGTAAACTTTACTCTATATCTCATAACCCTTTCTATTATTAGTACACAATGGTCAATTTGATTGTGTTAACTTTCGACTTATATCTCACTATATTTCTTCTTAGGTCACACTCGAAGTTCATTCAAGTGTTTAGGTCTTGCTAGGACTACTTATTGATTTTACATAAACCCCAATTCATATCTTATAACATTTATTTCATTTGACTTAAAAAACTTTTTACGTTCGTTAACATTTGTCACGGCGTTTCGACGTTTATTAGTCACACGCCCGATTTGTCTCTTTTGTGTATGCTTAGTATTCTTATACAACTTATCTAATACATCTTTTATTAATGTTAAAAATCATTATATTTACTAACATTCATGGTTTATAATTTAGAACAACATCTATTATCGTCAGAAGCACTACACTTGTATACGTGCATGCCCGACACCCTCCAATTGTCCCCGAAAACATAATAGTCCTAAAAATGACCATTTTTACCCCTGTTAACGACCTCAAATTGAAAAACTTAAAGAATAAACGTGGTAGGTCTATTTGTTCTCGTTCCGGATCATCTTGAATCTCCTCAATTAGAGTTCGTATGAAAATGTTATGGTTGTTTTAGTACAAGAGGTCAAAACAGTCACACCGGACAAACCTAGAGCCCATCTACGGCAAATTAAGCCTTGGACATAGTGCAGCTGTACCTAGAGGGCAGATACACCCCAAAAGGCTTAGGCAGTTGCGCCCGTTAGCAGAGTCAGGTTCTGTAGTTTACTATTTTCGCGATTTTTGAACCTTTTCTCCTTCTAATCTTCATAATTTGAGTTATACACATCCAAACTAGTCTGTTTTTGATTCTATGGATTTGTAATTCATAGAACTACAATATAATAGAATTATAACAATTTATAGAAACACTAACTAGCCTAAATCTTGACCCAAAACTCATGTTCATACTAAACTTTCATATTTTAAATGTTTAGCGAATTCATTCAGTACAAATTCGTTTCTTAACCAAATTGATTCATTCAACTTGCGTTCTTTTTGTTTCTTATCTTATTAACAGAATCTATCACCAATTTTATAATTATAACATAAACTCCTAACCAATTTTAGTCTCAAAATAGACCCAAAATACATATATTAAACAAAACTCATACTCTTCATCCTTAACATGATTTTCATGAATTTGACAACTGTAAAATCGTTTATAGATGACATACTGTAGACACTCGAAATTTTCTGCACTTCTATTACTAACATTGCAGGAGGGTAGATTTGTCTTTTGGAGATAACCCTGAAAGACAGCTTACATCCATCTGGGATACTACTCGGAAGTTCAGTTCAACCCGGAACACAAACCAGAACATCATCTCAACCCTAACACACACCGGAGTGTCATTTCAATCTCGGAGATAACCACGAGATATGCAGATCAAAAGACCGGCAACAACACTTACCGGAGAAAACGATCCTGTCTCGGCGATAAACACCGCGACGTTCGGTTCAGCCCAGAGACAACATCGAGAGTAAGAACCCCATCCTTGGTGATAGCCCCGAGGATGCCATTGCGATTCCGTGATAACCCTAGAAATGCTTGTTTCAAACATGTTCGATCAGCTTCAATCCAGATGACAGTGAGGCATACAAACAAGCAGTCCAATCTCAGATGTAACCCTGAGCAATGTCTGTTTTCCGTTTAAACCGACGATAACCCCAGTAAGGAGTCACAACGTCATCTATCCACGTCAAAAAGATGATATCGCGGTATACCAACAAGTAGTCCAATCTCAGATGTAACCCTTAGCAACGTCTACATTCAACTCAAACCGGCGATAACCCCGGCATGGTGTCAAACGTCAACTTGTTCCTTCAAACAATGGCACGTCATCTCAACACTTCATATATACATACAACAATGTCCCACAAGACCCGAGGATTGACAATCCCGAGTGACTATTACATGTGGCAGTACTTTGGATAGAAATTGAAGCTTGAAGACCATGGGCATAGACCCCTCTTCCTGACTTCGTACAACCTCTAATCCATGTCATTATGTAACTCTCGACACAAGCGATCCGAAGAAGTACATATATACTTCGTTTGGATGCTCGGATTGAAGTTCTGCAAGTTCGAGCGGACATTACAGTGCACGATTGCACGTACTACGAGACGACGGGACTAGAGAGGCTCGGATCCACCACGACCACCGTAGTAGGTACAAGCTGCAATACCGCAGCGCAATGTAATCGCATCGATCTATAAATATAAATTTGAGGGGTCAGCCATTTGAAGAGAGAGAAAGAAGAAAAAAGGCGAGGAAGCCCTGTCCATTTTACTCTGCATACACATCTTTTGAGTGTTTCCTCTTCTTTAAACACTAGTTAGCTCACATATAGCTACTTTTTATCTGGCAGGAGCTGAGTGTTTATCCATTTAAAGTCTAAGAAGTCTACTTTGGCAGCCCACTGTAAGCCTTCCTATGTTCTATAAAGAACATTTACTCGCTTTTATATATATATACATATATATATAATTGATGTCGGACATATCCGATGAGCCCAGATTTACATTCGGTGCGTTTACTGCTTTTATATATATATTTGGACATATATATATATATATATATATATTTATACTGTCAAGCCTGGAGTTTCCTCCATGACTTTTTACAGCTTTTTTTACATTTCGTCCTGCCTGGAGTTCACTCCGTGGCAGTTGATCGCTTTTTACAGCTTTATTTACATTTTTGTCCTTGGTGGAGTTTACTTCGTGGCAGTTGATAACATTTACTGCTTTATTTACATTTTTGATCCCCCATGGAGTTGCTTTGTGGTGGCTGATCATGTACATATATATATATATATATATATATATATTTATCACTTATATATATATATATATAACTGCTTACTACTTTCCATACAAATTGCAGTATCATGTGAGCCTAGGAATCATGTGATCACAGGTTCAGTCTACTGAACCTAGATTCGATTCCCATGATGGACATTTTTTTAGTTGTAAGCATCTTGTACATTATTTTACAGTGTCTGAGTTTCCTTGGATGGTTGTCATGCCCATAAGGAGTTCGGCACTGCTGTATATTATTTTCTCTAGGATGTTTCCCATCTCGAAAATAAAAGCGAACAAGCCAAACATTAACAATAAAATGGAAGTGTGAAAAGGTCTCAATTCTTATTGAGCACAAGGTTTGAAAAAACCTCTTTTACAAAACTTCATTGCTATATCTTGGTTAAAACTGAATTTTCCTATAAAATTCAAACCTTGTTTATATAGGTGCGAACGAGGCCTCACACTACTTTCAAATAATTGCACATTGATCCACACACACACACACATCCATATAACAATTTCTTTGAAAAGTGACGGTCACCGTGGTAACACGGATGTCGGGGGGTGCCTAACACCTTCGCTCTGCATAATCAAGCCCCCGAACCCTTAATGAATCTCTGTTTCACAGACTAGTTTAGCAGTGTCAAATCACTAGGTCAATGTGCTAACCTTTTCGGTTGCGTTGGTGCAACCAGTTAAATACACCAACTGGCGACTCTTAAAGTCAATCATCGACATTATACATGTCGGACCTTTTTCACTTGTTTTTTCAAACAAATCTCACATTAACATGAGAACACCAAAGAACAAGTAACGAAAAGGGACACTCAAAAATCCCGACGTCGACAGGTGGCGACTCTGCTGGGGATTCCAGTAAGAGGGCTTAAGCCGCTATTACAAGCTTTTCAAAATTATTATATGCTTGTGTATGAATGTTGCATTTACATTTCTGATGAATGTGTACGAATGCATCTTAATTACTGCACTGCTAAATATCTATCTATGATATTAGTGCTTTGCATATGTCATCATTTTGCATAAACGGTGAGACACGTTGTATGTGAATATATGTTGTGTGGTCCCTCCACCAGGAGGCTATCCTGTCGGTGTTTGATTACTGGACCCGTGGGAAGAATAATTCCCCGGGGCTCAGGAAAGGCACCACTCAGATTCGCTCCAGTTGAAAGACCGGATTAACTTCCCGTCGAGTAAATTGTGATGATCTGGGAACCTTCATGCCCAAAAGCCGCGAGAGTAACCCTAAGATAGGTCAGCCTCTGAAAAACCAAATTCGGAGGAAAGTCTCTTCATGCTTTCCATTTTCAATTACTTGTAAAAGCATTTACTTGTAATTTTATTCCATGTTCATCCATATGTAATGGAAAATATGAAGAATATCTGTGCATGACATGTTATCAATTAACAAATCGGTTTTGCAGGACAAATTCCTAAAACGGACATGTTATGATAACATTTACATTACCCTAAGACTAAACTACATAAGTCTTTTTGTAGGGGAAGCAATTGGGCACATTAACACGCTCAAAATCCAAAAAGGCCACAAGCTTCTGACCAATCATGTCTTCTTCCGAACAGTCTAATCCTGTTTCCCGAGAAGAATTTGACGGATTGAGTAAACAAATAACAAACTTGGTTGTTCTACTGAAAGAATTACACCAGTCTATTCAGGGTACGAAGATACCTACACATACAGAGCCCTTTACACAAGGAGTTCAAGGTCTAGAAAAAACAATTCCAAAACATCAGTTGGATACAACCAACAAAGACCCTGAAGGCACCCATCTCCAAAGAGATCCAGACAATGGTGACATCAGGAAGAAAGTCCTTCAAATGGAGGAAACCATTCGTGTTCTTAAAGGGATTGGAACTTATGGCAGTGTTTCATATACAGACCTTTGCATATTCCCTGGTGTTCATTATCCGGAGAAATTTAAGACCCCTGATTTTGAGAAATATGACGGATTAAGGGATCCTTATACACATTTAAAAGTGTTCATTGGAGAACTTGGGTCTTATGCTGAGAATGAAAAGCTCCGAATGCAGCTGTTTCAGAAAAGTCTAACTGGAAAAGCTCGTTCATGGTATACCAGATTAGACAACTCTAAGATCCATAGTTGGGAAGAGCTGGCCCACGCCTTCCTCACTCAATACAGTTTTCAATCTCAGATGGCTCCTGACCGGTACTAAATTACCAAGGTCAAGAAACAGTCTAATGAGTCATTCAGAGAGTATGCTCAAAGGTGGAGGCGCCTTGCTTCTCAAGTTATTCCTTCCATGACAGAATCAGAAATGGTCATGACTTTCATAGATATACAAGAAGCTCCTTTCTATGAAAGAGTTCTAGCTAATATTGGCAAACCATTTTCTGAAATGATCAAACATGGCGAAATGGTTGAAATGGGATTGAAGTCCGGTAAAATTCAAGACCTAGCCGCTCTTAAAGCTGTTGCTGAGAACATCCAGTCCGGTTCTTATGGAAACAACCCCCAGAGGGTCCATAAAAAGAATGAGGAGGATATTTCCTTGATACTACAAGGACAAAAAGGCAATCCAAACATGCCTATACAGAGGAGAAACTACTCCCCTTTTTCAGCACAATCTTCAAACCCTCCATTACCTAAAAGTGGAGAAGTAAAGCGACCTCGAACGTTCACACCCTTAGGGGACTCGCTCGAGAATATTCTTTTTCTTCTGACTTCTCAAAAGAAAACTACCCATCTTCTTCCACCAACCAACCCTAATGGGAGGGGTTTCAATGCTACTCGGAAGTGTGCTTACCATGTCGGGGCATCCGACATGATACTCAAGATTGTTGGGCCTTGAAGCATAAGATTTAAGATCTAATAGACAATGGTGAGATCGTGGTCACTAAACCCGATCAACCTCACGTGCAAGACAACCCTCTTCCTCAACACAAAGAAGAAGAGGTCAACATGATCAGTTGGAGCACTGGACATGGTTCCAATTCTACTAATGAATCATCCCAACCCATCAAAGTCGGTGTTGACAAATGGGATTATAAAAAGTTCCAGTTTACCATGGAACGAAAGATGAAAGCTCTTTGCAAACAAATTGAGAAATTAGCAGAACTGGTGACCCACCATCATCAAGTCACACGCCAATTAATCAGGTAGGAGCATGCCTATCTCCTTCCATTTTTTATGAATGCTTCATCAACACCTTCAGAAAGCGAAGCTATGGAGGATAAGGTTGCAAAGAGAGCAAGTGCTAAAGCCCGTCGGGATTTCGCCAATAAGAGGGAATTCACCTATTTGGGCCGATCTATGGAGGAGATACTTCAAATGTTGATCAACGAAGGAAGAATCACATTCCTTCTACCTCCAATCAATCCCCACTCAGGGTGGTTTAATCTTGATGAAATGTGTCAATATCATTCACATTCTCATGGCCAAAGTGGTTTTAAGCTTACGAGAAGCTCAACACCAGATTCCAATTCTGGACCTGGTTTTCTCTTCCGAGGAGCATCGAAAGGTCTTGCTAAAGGTTTTGGAAGAAGCCTACTTGCCAAAATCAGTGAATGTGGACAAATTTCAACATTTGGTTGATCACATTTTCAACAACAATGTGATATCCTTCACTGATGACGACATACCTCCCGAAGGGACCGGTCATTGCAAACCACTGCACATCGCAGTGTTATCTTCCGGGTACATGCTAGCTGGAGTATTGATAGTGTTAGGTTTGTAATATTCATGAACGCAATCAAATTGCAAAAATAAGCGGAAACGTGTAAAAATCAGAGTTTTAAAATTTTACAAACCATAAATTCGGATCATCCTTTATGCGCAATTATTAATTAAACGAAAAGACATGAATAAGAATCATACCCTTGAAGATCTGAGCTTCCTCAGGTACAATTTCACCTCCAATCATTTTCGCGTTCAACTTGAATCCACCGGGTTTGGTTCCTTCCTTTGATCAACGTTAGCCACCCAAGTGTTTGGCCTCTAGAGGTGATCCACCAAGGAAGAAGAAGAATTCAAGAAGATGGGTATTTGGCAAAACCCTAGTTTTCTATCTCTATAGAAAGGGCTTACTCTCCAACAATTGGAATGACGTATGTTGTAAAAGTCAACAACCCCCACCACCCATAATAAGACTCCTCTTATTTATAGATGTGGGCAACCCTCCTTAACAATTAAGGAATTGGGTTTTATTTTAATTAATTAAAATTCTTTAATTAATTAAGCTCCCTTATCTTATTAGGGATAATTAATTAAACTCTTTTAATTAATTTAACCTCCTAATCCTATTAGGAATAAATGAGAGTACTTATATTTAAATTAATTCATAAACTCTTTTAGAAATTAAAATAATAATAATTGTAATAATATTAATAAGACTCCTCTTATTAATTTATATTTAATATTTCTAAAATATTAAATAATAAATATTAAGCTATTTAATTTATTCTATCACCATAGATTAAATTAAATATACTTAACATATTATTACGATTATGCCATTAACTTCTTAAATAATTATTCTTCCTTTTATGGTGTGACCCTTTAGGTTCTCCATATTAAACCTATTGAATAAATCAATTAGAACAATTCTAATCTTATTTAAATAAATAAATTAAATAATTAATTTATTTAAATAAATAATATTTATTCTACAATAGGGATAAGCCTCCTCCCAATGATCAACGACTTTCAAGATAATATAGATTTCAACATTAATCATAAAAGAACCATTGAGTAAATAGTTATCGTATAATTCAATCCTTCCACCATACAATGTCCCAATTAAATATAAGACATGGAATTACCGTCAAGTCTTATTTTATTTAATTATATATATTTCGATCCTTAAATGCACAACTCAAATAATGCAAATTAGAAACTCCTTTCTAATTTCATTCGCTTTAACCAAGGACTCTTGGGTTGTCATTTATCGAATCACATAGGACATTTCTCTTCTTTTAATAGAAGTGGTAGATTCTTTATTGATCATACATTATCTCTATGTACAAACTTATTATACCCAAGCATATCCTTTGATATACCCTAAGGGTCTTAAGGAATAAGTCAAAGTATAACTCATCATACACAAGATACTATGATGATCTCAAGTCCAAGGATTACTTGTACTACTATCACTACAGAATTCCTATTGACAGAAGCAAATAAAACTCCATTAGGTATTCCTTAGCGAGCCACGTTCAGTGAACTTATTCTCTAATAAGCACCTACATACTTGCTTTAGTGTCTCCACACAAATGATTATTAGATCAATCATCCTCATCCAATGAGCAAGCAACGTATGTACCAATCTATCCGGATTCACTAATCCCCAATTTAGTAATCCAATGATTGGGAACTATTTTAGTTGTAAGCTTTCTAAGAATTTAGATCTCATTAGAATGATCATCATCATTATTCTAAAAGCATTGCTTAAAACTATGGATTTATCACATATTATAAAACAGCATCATGTAGATAATTAAAAGCCTTTAATAAATTAATACTCTTTATTTAATAAATGAATAAGATTGTTATAAAGTATATGCTTTATCATCAAACATGATTGGCTTGTGTGCATACTACTTTCAGATAGATGGAGGTTCATCTATAAATATCTGTCTTTATGCCACCTTGGTAAAGATGAATATCAATCTCAAGCGAATCCAAAGTAGCCATACGATCATCCGAGCTTTTGATGGATCTCGGGGAAATTCCGTTGGAAAGATTGAATTGCCAATTGAGATTGGTCCTAATACATTCAACGTATCCTTCCACGTCCTCAAGATCGACTCAGGATACAACCTGCTATTGGGGAGACCATGGATACACATGGTTGGAGCTGTTCCCTCCACCTTACATCAACAACTCAAATACATCGTCAACAATAATTTAGTCACTGTCAATGCTAAGCCGGAATGTCCTAGACCAGGAACTCTACCAATTATCAGCCTCAATTCAGAAGTTGAGCCGACCAGTTTCCATACTCTGGAAGTGAGTAACACGCAATACCATTCTATTGGATCGCCACTTCCCATACCCAAGATTTCTGACGAGGTTATGTCAGCCACTTAAGAAATGATGTTATTGGGTTATCAACCTGGACAAGGGCTTGGTAAGGATCAACAGGGTATTAAGCACCCTATCCAAATGTCCAGTCAGATTGGGACAACCGGACTAGGCTATTCTGCTAGTTCCACTCACAGAAATCCTCATAAGTACAAACAGGTTCCTTAAACTTCCGCCGCATGGCGATTTCCTATACCTTTACCTCATAAGTTAAGGCAATCTCCAGTAAAGGTTCCAGCACATGTTGTAGCTATGCTGTTTCCAAAACTAGTGTCAATCAAAGCGAAAGAGGTGCTGATTCCTGATCCCGAGGCAGAAGAAAAGGAACGAAAACGTAAACATGACCTTGCCTTGATGATGGCAGGCATTCGCGTCATTGTTCATGATGAACACACAAACAGATACACCCCAAACGATGATTGCCCAGATGTCATGGTTACCATTCGAAAAAAGGAGGACACTGAAGATCCTTCTATCACTGTAGTCCATCAGGACTTTTCCCTCGACAATTGGAGTAGCACTCCATGCATTGGTCGACGAGGGTAAAATGGGCAGAAAATCCCTTTGCCTTGTAGATAACTTTAATTGCTTGCTTTTCTTTACAGCACTAGCAGTTATTTTATCACGTACATGCTAACACTTTTGTATGATCGAACAGTTGCATATATTAAGTGAAAGCATCTTTTGTTTTAGGACTCTGAATTTAGATGTGCATGTACTTGCTGATGAGGTGCCTTCTCTCCACAAGGGCTACAACTTTGATGAAAAGTTGGACTCAGACTTGATGGATATCCAAGAGGACATTGAGACACCTCAAGAGATTAAGGAATGGGCAACAGACAAACCCAAACCCAATCTTGATCAAACCACTCCTTTCAATCTCGGAACCTTAGACAACCCTAAGCTTATCCAGATTGGTTCAGACCTTACCACAACTCAAATGGAATGACATGGTTTCATTTATTAACCCAATTCCAGGATGTGTTTGCATGGTCTCATGAAGACATGGTGGGATTGTCCAATCGACATTGTTCTTCATCGCCTTCCCCCATAAAGAAGGATTCAAGCCGCTAGTAAAAGCTCAAAGTGATTGAAACCTGAGTGGAGTTTAAAAGTCAAAGAAGAAATTGTGAAACAATTTCAAGCTGGCATCATCATGGTGTCTACATATCCAGAGTGGATATCCAACATTGTTCCCGTGTCTAAACCAGGAGAAAAGGTTCAAGTTTGCATGGATTATCGGGATTTGAACAAATCTTACCTTAAAGATAGCTTTCCCGTACCATTTATCCACATTCTCATTGATAATACTGCTCAATACAGCATGTACTCCTTTTCTGATTGTTTTGCGGGGTACCATAAAATTATGGTTGCTGAGGAAGATCGTGAGAAAGCTGCTTTCATCACGCCTTGGGGAACCTTTTGCTACAGACGGTTGTCATTCAGCCTCGTCAACGCCGGGGCAACCTACCAGCGAGCTATGATGGTTCTTTTCCATGATTTAATGCACAAGGAGATAGAGATCTATGTGGATGACATCATTGTCAAATCCCGGAAGGAGGATGACCATTTAGACCATCTCAAAAAGCTGTTCAACAAGTTGCGTAAGTACAACTTGAAGTTGAATCCCGCCAAGTGCGCCTTTGGTGTTAAGTCAGGCAAATTGGTAGGATTCCTAATCAGCCACAAAGGGATTAAACTGGATCCTACCAAAATCCAGGCCATCAAGGAAATGCCCATTCCTCAGACAGAGAAGGAAATATGGGGATTTTTGGGAAGGATCAACTTCATTAGCCGATTCATTTCTCAACTCACGGCAACCTGTGAGCCAATCTTCAAATTGTTAAGGAAGTACTCCTCCATGAAATGGAACGATGAGTGTCAGAAAGCCTTCCTCACAATCAAGGATCAACTGATCAACGCTCCTGTTTAGGTACCTCCCAGGGATGATGTTCCCCTGTTCATGTACCTATCCATCAATGACAATGCTATGGGCTGTATGCTGGGGCAAGAAGACAATAGAGGCCAAGAACGAGCTATCTATTACCTCAGCAAAAGATTCAGCATCAGTGAACACAGGTACACTCTGATTGAGAAGACTTGTTGTACTTTAGCATGGGCTTCCATGAGATTACAACATTATCTCCATGGTCACACAACCCATCTTATATCCAATGTGGATCCTCTCAAGTATGTGTTCAGCAAACCCATACTGAATTGACGACTGTCCAGATGGAAGTTGATCCTACAGCAATTTGACATCGTCTATGTGACGCAAAAGTCTGTCAAAGGTCAAGGAATTGCGGATCAACTGGCCGCCGCACCTGCAGGGGATTACAAACCCTTAGAAATGTACTTTCTCGATGAAGGGGTAATGACAGTTCAGTTACAACATCAGTACGATACATGCCGTGAGTGGAAAATGTATTTTGATGGAGTCATTAACACGAAGGCTCTCGAGTAAAGCGCGCTTTAATATCCGATACGGGGGAGCAGTATCCCGTCAGCCGTCAAATTGCAGTTTGTCAACACCAACAGCACAGCTGAGTATGAAGGCTGTATCATGGGATTCAAACTTTCCCGTTCAATGGGTATCAGGCGATTAACTGTGTTTGGAGATTCCGAATTGGTAATCAAGCAATCCACAGGAATCTATCAAACCAAAGATTTACATTTACTACCTTACCATCGGCAAGTTCTACAGATGGCTTTGGAGATCAAAGAAATCTCCTTTCCACACATTCCTCGTAATAGGAATGACTTTGCAGATGCATTAGCAACATTGGCCTCCTTGGTTTATATACTTGACAAGGAAAACATGCCAAGCATCACGATTGCTATGCAAAAACCCCAGTCTATGGGAATTACATTGGAGAAGTATCGAATGAGTTGCCTTCCATCCACAATCCTTGGTATCAGCACATCAAGGAGTATCTACGAGATGGATCTACACCAGCTGAAGTGAGCCTAACTGAGAAGAGGCGGATTCATCGACTTGCTATGAAATTCTACCTGAGCGGAGATGCACTCTACAAAAGAGATGCAGGATTAGGTCTCCTCAGATGTCTGGACAAAGACCAAGCACAACGGTTCATGGATGAGGTCCATGGTGGAGTATGCGGCCCTCACATGAGCGGACCCCTACTTGTCAAGAAAATTCTCAGAACAGGACATTATTGGCTTATACTTAAAAGCTGACTGTGATGATCACGTCAAGAGGTGCTATCAGTGTCAGATCCATGGGAATGCTATCCACGCCCCTCCAAGGGAAATCCACAATATGAGTTCGCCATGGCCCTTTTCAATGTGGGGAATGGACGTGATCGGGCCCATCGAGCCCAAAGCCAGTAATGGACATCGATTCATATTCACCATGATCGACTACTTCACCAAATGGGTTAAAGTAGCTTCCTTCCCCAAGGTTACTAAAGAAGTCATCATTGCTTTCATCAGAAATAATGTTGTTTGTCGATATGGACAACCAGAGGTCATTGTGTCAGACAATGCTAAAAACCTCAACAACAACATGATGGAGGAATTATGCAAAAAATTCCACATCAAACATCTCAACTCACATCTACTCACCGCCAAAGATGAATGGTGTTGTTGAAGCGGCTAATAAAAACATCAAGAAGATCATGCAAAAAATGTCCGCCAATCACAAAGGATGGCCTGACTTCTTGCCCCTAACTTTATTAGCCTACAGAACTTCAATGTGTGCTTCCACTAGGGCAACCCCCTAATCGTTAGTCTATGGGATGGAAGCAGTGCTCCCCATAGAAGTGGAAATGTAATCCCTCAGAGTATTGATGGATGCTCAGTTGGATGAAGACAATTGGGTACATGACAGGTATCACCAATTGTCTCTGATAGATGAAAGGCGAACCGCGACTATCTTCCATGGTCAGTTATATCAGCAAAGGATCGCATGATCCTACAATAGAAAAGTCTGACTATGGCAATTCAAACAACATGACTTGGTTTTGAAGAAGATCATTGACAACCAAGATCAATCTAAGGGAAAATTTGCTCCTAACTGGGAAGGCCCATTTATTGTCAAAGAAGTATTGACAGGAGGTGCTCTCAAATTGCAGGAAATGGATGGCGATGAATTTCCACAACTTATCAACTCGAACACCGTGAAACGCTACTATGTCTGAAGTTACCATCAAATAAACATCCTGGCTTTGATCATCCAATCACCAGTCATTCTGGTTTTGAACCCTCTCTCCTTTTTAGAAACTCTTCTGCCCCTCAGGGAAACATACACTTCAAACCAGCAGCCTGGTTTCACTTCATTTCAAACTTTTCACACCTACTTCTCCTGAAGACGAGATTAAACTTTTCACACCTGCTTCTCCTAAAAACGAGATTAAACTTTTCACACCTGCTTCTCCTGAAGACGAGATTAAACTTTTCACACCTACTTCTCCTGAAGACGAGATTAAACTTTTCACCCCTGTAGTTTATCCTCAAGATGGGATTAAACTTTTTCCACATTGGCGCTTTATCCCTCTATATGGATTAAACTTTCTTCTCCCGCATGAGATAGCTTTGTACATGGGATTTACGCTTCTCTTCAGCTGCAATTCATCCTGAGGGGTGAACTACGTCGACCTGATCTCCCTGATACCCGGGGGTAAGTAGGCAACCATATTTTATATGGCCCTATCATGAATAAAGAAAAAAACAACAAAAACATTTCGCCTTTTTTTCTCGGAAAAAACAACAAAACAACAAAAATACTTCTACACCCATCTACCTTCCGCATTCAACGTTGAACCTCCTACACTAGGTTCGAACTACGCAGACTTGATCTCCTCTTCAACAGGAGTACGTAGGCATCCATTCATGGTGCATTCTAACCCCTACCAGAACAAACATACTTGTCACACGGTACTGGGATCAACCTTCAAATTGGCCCACTTCATCGGTTTCAGGTCAAAGGGATGGAATTATCCAACCTCTTCTCACAAATAGAAGATTCAGTGACCATCTAAGCTGTGATTGTGCCTCAAAGAGAAATACCAACCCATAAGAGATGGAATTAACTAGGCTTCTCACAAATAAGAGTACTGGCGACCATCTGTGGTGTAGTCAATCTCAAAGAGGAAGAGACCACCCTCCTCTCCACTTTTTTTCATACGGATACCAGTCCCAAAGACACCAAAGATGGTAGCGATTTTCAGAAATCAATGATCCGTTCTAAGAGACCTTGCGATGTCTCAATGTCCATCTATCAAGGATAAGTTCAGAATGCATCAAGATCAAAGGCCCTGGAGAAATAGGCAAATATCAAGCAAGTATCAAGGCATAACTAAAAGGGAAGTGAATCAAAATATATTTCCTCGCCATACATATACTGCTTGATATATACATACGTGTTTGCATACATGACAAAAATGGCTAAGCTAGTCATGCAGGGAAAATATAAAAGCTATCTACGAGATCTGTATGTATGCGGACTATCGATCTAAAATAGCATCCCTCTCTCAAGATTGGAGGTAACGCCGCAAGCTCCCTCGCCAAGGGTATCTACGAGCTAACGGATCGAGGCTAACCGCATGGTGACATAATGCTCATCAATGTAAGCACTCATGTCGGCCGAGATCGATCATCCGGGATCTCACCGTGTTATCTGCGAATGGCCACATCCCTAGTAGATAAGGCGGCATCCCACTCAACTATCAATGCATCCCTGGCTGATCTAGCCTCATCCCTCTCTAATAGAGCGGTATCTCTCTCATCAAAAGCTCACAACATCGCGGCCCTAGCCTGATCTCTGTCATAGGTCATCAAATGTAAGCTTTGCTCCAAATGTTGTGCCAATATCTTGAAATAACATGGCACACTCGGGGTGGGAGAATCTATCACAAATCTTTGCACCACAAATATCCAAGTCATCGGTGGGAATGATGACCTCCTCTATAGGCTCCTCATCGTCGAGAATCAATCCTCACCTCGTGGATACTACGCCATGCCCAATGCGCGATCTGCTCCCATCCATGCGGAATACTCTGCAGAAACAACCTCGGATGATGACAGAAAACTCAACCACCATCTCTCCGATCCCAACAGGCATACAACCCGGATCTGCCTCCATCGATAAAGGGTATGACGCGGTGGCGTCCGACTCACCGCCCCATCATATGGATGAAAATCCTCGAACCGGTCAAACCGACACATCACGGCCAATGGGTGGTAAGTAATCATGCCCCTCAAACCAAATGCCGGAGGAGATAATCCATGCCCGAGCATGAGTAATGAAGTCAGTAGGGTGAGCTAAGCCACGAACACGCGAAATATATCAAACGGATCTCCAATCTCTGCCAAGAAAGCGGACCAAGATACAGCATCTGTACACCCCGCGGGATGAAAGGAGTATGACATGGCTATCTCATGGGTGAAACAAAATCCATGATGTCTAAATGTGCCAATCGGTCTCAAGTGTGACATGAACCACACATACAGCATGACCGAGCTACTTGTGAACACTCCTGCTGGATAAGTATAGCAGTATGTAGTCGACCTTAAGGTCTCTGCGATGATCATCGGTACAATGGTATGACCCTCCCTGAGAGCTCTCACTGCCATAATAACGCCGATATCTAGCTCATCCATGTACCGCGGCATATATACATATGACAATACGCATAGAAGCAATACATCAACTCTGGCTAAACGCCAATGATCCTCCAGTGTGGTGAAATCCCCAGAATGTTGTGCATAGCTGTCCTCAGAGCCAAACCTGTCAAACAGGAAACGCTGGGATATAACATAGCCGAATGTGATCCCATCCTACACCTCTTTGCGCCTCAAGCCTGTGAGAGTCATGAACTGTCTACTCATGTCTCCCGTCACCATGTGCATGTAAGGTCTGTCCAGCGGCAGCATCGTTAACCGTGCATACTCCTCCAAAGTAGGAGTCAACTCATGGGTCCTAAAACGGAATACCGTCGTCATCAAGTACCTAGTGCTCTAGCATGCCCTCTACAAATCTCGGAGGAACTCAAAACATCGGTATATCATAGTATGCAGCAAGAATCATCTACGATCACCACGTCTCGATGGTGATATACTATCATACCATGATCGTGATACAAATTACCACCACCGTAAATGGTGGGGTATGATAATTACGACTAACTGTCGAAGAAGACATCTGTACGGGCCGTGTCATAAGACCATCCAGGGGTCAATGCTGAATATCTCTTGACATACATACATATACATAACAATAACATGCATGATACAATAGATGGCAATATGATATAGGGAATTGGAAACTGTGCATATATTCCTAAGTATATCATCATTTAATACATCTCTGTACAACTAAAATACAGGGAAATGGGGTGAAGCTACCCAACATCTACCCAGGCTATCAAAAGATATACAAAGGCCTATCAAAAGAAATACATCAAAAAAAGGTGTCAATTCAATGGTGTCGATGTCCACATCATCGATGTTGTCCAATTGATGTAACTCTTCCCGAAGTCATTTCAAAATTATCTCTCTATCTCTCAATATATGTCAATGAAAAGTAGTATGCACACAAGCCAATCATGTTTGATGATAAAGCATATACTTTGTAACAATCTTATTCATTTATTAATAAAAAATATTAATTTATTAAAGGCTTTTAATTATCTACATGATGTTGTTTTATAATATGTGATAAACCCATAGTTTTAAGCAATGCTTTTAGAATAATGATGATGATCATTCTAATGAGATCTAAATTCTTAGAAAGCTTAAAAAACTAAAATAGTTCCCAATCGTTGGATTACTAAATTGGGGATTAGTGAATCCGGATAGATTGGTACATACGTTGCTTTCTCATTGGATGAGGATGATTGATCTCATGATCATTTGTGTGGAGACACTAAAGCAAGTATATAGGTGCTTATTAGAGAATAAGTTCACTGAACGTGGCTCGCTAAGGAATACCTAATGGAGTTTTACTTGTCATCATCAGGAATTCTGTAGTGATAGTAGTACAAGTGATCCTTGGACTTGAGATCATCATAGTATCTTGTGTATGATGAGTTATACTTTGACTTATTCCTTAAGACCCTTAGGGTATATCAAAGGGTATGCTTGGGTATAATAAGTTGTACATGGAGATAATGTATGATCAATAAAGAATCTATCACTTATTAAAAAAAGAAGAGAATGTCCTATGTGATTCGATAAATGACAACCCAAAGTAGTCCTTGGCGAGGCGTAATGAAATTAGAAAGGAGTTTCTAATTTGCATTATTTGGAGTTGTGCATTTAAGGATCGAAATACATATAATTAAATAAAATAAGACTTGACAATAATTCCATGCCTTATATTTAATTGGGACATTGTATGGTGGAATGATTGAATTGTATTTGGTAACTATTTACTCAAAGGTTCTTTTATGATTAATGTTGAAATCTATATTATCCGGAAAGTCGTTGATCGCTAGGAGGCTTATCCCTATCAGAATAAATATTATTTATTTAAATAAATTAATTGTTTAATTTATTTATTTAAATAAGATTAGAATTGTTCTAATTGATTTATTCACAACCTAGTTTAATATGGAGAACCTAAAGGGTCACACCATAAAAGGAAGAATAATTATTTAAGAAGTTAATGGCATAATCGTAATAATATAAAGTATGTATATTTAATTTAATCTATGGTGATAGAATAAATTAAATAGCTTAATATTTATTATTTAATATTTTAGAAATATTAAATATAAATTAATAAGAGGAGTCTTATTAATATTATTACAATTATTATTATTATTTTAATTTCTAAAAGAGTTTAGAAATTAATTTAATATAAGTACTCTCATTTATTCCTAATAGGATTAGGAGGGAAAATTAGTTAAAGGAGTTTAATTAATTATCCCTAATAAGATTAGGGAGCCCATTTAATTAAATGAGTTTAATTAAATAATACCTTATTTTATTAAATAAGGTTACCTGATATCTTTATAAGAGGAGTCTTATATCAGATATCAAAATATACGTTATTCCAATTGTTGGAGAGTACGCCTTTTCTATAGAGATAGAAAACTAGGGTTTAGCCATAACACCCATCTTCTTGAATTCTTATTATTCCTTGGTGGATCACCTCTAGAGGCCAAACACTTGGGTGGCTAATGTTGATCAAAGGAAGGAACCAAACCCGGTGGATTCAAGTTGAATGCGAAAAGGATTGGAGGTGAACTTGTACCTGAGGAAGCTCGATCTTCAAGGGTATGATTTTATTCTTTATCTTTTCGTTTAATTAATAATTGTGCATAAAGGGTGATCCGGGTATATGGTTTGTAAATTTTTTTAAACTCTGATTTTACACGTTTTCGCATTATTTTGCAATTTGATTGCGTTCTTGAATATTACAAACCTAACAGTGGCATTAGAGCCAAACCTTTATGCGAATTATTAATTGTTTTAATTTGATATTATATTGATATGTGTTTAGAACAATTTAATTGGACATAATTTAATTGTATAAAATTTAAAAAAAAAAAAAATAAAATGAATCACCGTGAAACAAGAAAAAAAAGGACCTGGATTTTTTTAACGAGTCTTTTTTTTCCATAAGGATTCAAAGTTTTAATGGGACATGGAAGATATGCATATATATATATATATATATATATATATATATATATATATGGATTATATATATATAAGAAAAAAAAAGGCTAAAGTTTGATCATTTTTTTTTTTTATTCAATTGGTTTTTATTTTTCAAAAGGTTGATTCTTACGCGTAAGTTCAAGATTTCATATCGATATATGGTTACTTATCCTAGGCAACTTGGATTATATATATATATATATATATATATATATATATATATAAGTTTTATATACTAATATATATATATATTATTATATATATTAATAATTTTATAATTAAAATAAAAGTTTATTTTAATCTTAAAATAAAAATGTTTATTTTAATTTTAAAATTAAATTTCATTCTAACTAATTAGAGTTAGAATTGGATTCTATGATAACTAATTGGAGTTGAAATTGGATTATATGTTTCCATCTTAAATAAAGGAGTTTATTTAGATATGAAATAAGATTTCATATTATTCAAAATAAAAGAGTTTATTTGTGAATAGGAAAAAGAATCCGTATTTCCTTAAATAAAGAAGTTTATTTAAATATGAAATAAGATTTCATATTATTCAAAATAAAAGAGTTTATTTGTGAATATGAAAAGAATTCGTGTTTCTTTAATAATTTTTTTTTTTTACATGGAATTGGATTCCATAATTAATTAAAATAAAGGAGTTTATTTTGATTAAAGATTTTGATTAAAATAAAATAGTTTATTTTATTCAAAATTGGATAAATTAAAATAAAATAGTTTTATTTTGATTTAAATTTGGATTAAAATAAAGGAGTTTATTTTGATTCAAAATTAGATTTTATACTAACTAAATTTGCCCATTAAATGATATCAATATATATATATATATATATATATATATTAAATGTTTATTTTATTCATAAGATGAATGTTATTTATTGATGCATATGATGATGTGTATGATAATAAATGGGATTGATTATGGACTATCAACCAATGTGATTGGATTTTATTTTAGTTGGATGCATGAATGTATGGGTTTTATTAAATGGGGTCTGCGTGCACTGCCTTCTCTAATTTTTCTTAATGTAAATTCTATCTCCTCCTATGTACTTCCCTCGATCACGATCAAGGTTTCTATTTATTTTAAATAGTTTTGTAATAGGAATAGTTAGAATTAATTTTGAAAAATTGGAGATCAAGGAGCAAGGAGCGCTTGAAGACCCGCTTTGTAATGGAGCCCGGTTTTAAATGTAATAGTTATATTTAAATATTATTTCTTGCACCCCTAGGGTTTTGACCTTTTGGTTCACTTGGTGGCTCTAGTGAACCAAACTAGAATAAAAGTCCATAATCAATCCGTAGAAATATAGTATTCTATATGTGCGTGCTTATACTATATATATATATATTATGCAAACATGCTTCGCATGTTAATTAATATGACGCGTATTTTATATATATATATGTGCATGCGCGCTAAACAAGATGAGACAAATTAATAACAAACCCCTCAATTTTTATATATTAAGTCCTAAGCGTTCAAAGATATTTGGAATATCGAACGTCAGCTTTCTAGCAACTATAAAAATTAATAGAGTATTAAATATTTAATATGAGTTTGTTGTGTCACCACAAGGCAAGTATTAAGTATTTAAGATGTTAATTTATCACATTTGATGCTTATAAAGAAAATTGAACAATATTGTTTTGTTGTGTCACCACAAGGATGATATTTTTCTTTTTTGAATATATGGAGTGCTAGGTTGGACTTAACTTGGATAATTTTGATTCGGATGTGCCACCACTTGATCAAAATAATCTAAGAGGCAAAATACAAGGAGTTGCATAGTTGATGTAATTGACAAAAGTTGTCTACCTATTTATTTATATATAGTTTGTTGTGTCACCACAAGGCTATATACATTTGAAATGGGATCCTTATTCTCACTAGTAAATCTTTAATTAGATTTTTGCCG
Source organism: Panax quinquefolius (assembly GCA_020205615.1). Lineage (NCBI taxonomy): Eukaryota > Viridiplantae > Streptophyta > Magnoliopsida > Apiales > Araliaceae > Panax > Panax quinquefolius. The sequence goes on along the minus strand of CM035156.1, from coordinate 68,123,539 downwards.
AACTATATAAGTGAGGGTAATATAGTTTGAAGAAAATAGTGGGAGATACCAATTTAAAACAAGACCTAATTTATTTTGGTAATTAATAAAAGAATGTATGCTAAAATGTTGTTAATTACAAATTCATTTACAGAATTTTACAATGTCTAAATTACTATCACTGCGTAGCATATTAGATGTAAAATTAACCGAACCGAATTAAATAGATTGGTTAAGGAAATTGAGAATAGTTCTCACAGCCGAAAAGCTATCTTATATCCTTAATATGCCTATCCCTGCAATGGTTGCAGACAATGCCTCTGAGGAAGAGATTGCTACTTTTAGAAAGTGGCAAGATGATGCACAGTTGTCTCAATGCATCATGCTCACATCCATGAGTAACGAGCTTCAAATCGGCAAGATGAAACTATGGATGCTCCTACTATATTCCCGCATCAAGTAGTTGATGGTGAGGAAAGTAGGACCGATAGATATCGAGATATCTAAGGAGCTCTTCCGATCTAGAATGACCAATGACACTACAAGATGATAAAAAGTCCTTAACATTATCAATTTAATTGATCAATTAGGACAACGAAGTTTTGTCATGGATGGAGAGTTGAGCCAAGATTTGATCTTGCACTCACTCCCCGGACTCCTTTCACAATTGTTGTGAATTTTTCATATGAACAAGCTAGATATCGCCTACCGATTTGCTTAACATATTGAAAATGTTGAGAGTCACTTTCCAACCAAGAAAGATCAAGTCTTACCGGTAGGGGCCAAAGGATCTTCTCAAAAGAAGAACGATTCAAAGAAGGTAAATAGAAAGGCGTAAACAAAGGATAATAAGAACAAAACCGATCACGGATAGCAAAGGAGTTTGCTTCCACCGCAATAAGCCCGGACACCGGAAAGAAATCATGAGAAGCATCTTGCGAGAGGCTAACCAAAGAAGCTTAGTGAAGTTTCTGGTTCATAATACGCTTTTTGTTCATGATTGAAATAAATTTTCTTTAAGTCAAGGTTCTACTTGGGTATTGGATACCGACTTTGGTTATCATAAATATAGATTTATGAAGGACCAAGCGTAAGTAGAAAGCTAAAAAATATAAGTAATCCTATGTGTGGAAATGTAGCAAAGGTTGCCATATTAGCATATTAACTTATAGTTTAGCAATGCCTACGGGGCAAATCTATTAAGTCAATAAGTTGTTATTGTATTCCAGCTTCTTGTTAAAAATATTATTTCCATTTTATTGTTGGACAATGAAATCTTTGGTATTATAATTAAGAACAATTGTTGTTCTATTTATAATAATAATGTTTTGTATAGAAACTGAATATTACTTAATGGATTTTGTATACTGACTTACGTAAAAATTATTTTGCAAATTGAACAAACTAGTATAAGAAAAAGGAGATGATCATTCAAAGAGTTGAATGTGTGTATTTGTTGAAATACAAGTATGAATTATTTGAAAGGTTCAAAGAATTCAGAAGTGAAACAAATTGGCAAAGTATTAAGATTCTTTGATTAGATCAAGGTATAAATACTTGTGCAATAAGTTTCTGAATCATCTCAAATTGTTTTCTCATAATGGACACCTCATGATACGTAATAATTGATTGATGTATCTGAAAGTAAAAATCATACCTTGTTGAACATGGTACGGTCCAAAATAATTTTATCGACATTTCAGTATCCCTCTAGGGTCATGTCCTAGAAATGGTTGCATATCTACGAAAATGGTAACCTCAAAATCTAGCCCCAAGACTCCATAAAAGTTATGGACAGGGAGAATTCCTAATCTTAAGTATGTTAAGATAAGGGGTTGTCCAACTTATGTGAAAAGGTTTCAAAGGATAAGCTTGGGACAAGATTTTATAAGTGTCGATTTGTGGGACATCCTAAAGTAAGTTTAGGGTATATGTTCTATAATCCTACTTAGCAAAAGGTGTTTTCTTATGAAACACGCTACCTTCTAAGATAAAGGTGTTTATCATTGAAAGGGCTAGTGGAGGATAATAGATCTTGAAGAGTTCAAGAACCACAAAACACTATAAGTCAAATAAGAGGAACCTCAGAGATGTACTCTATTGTACCACAAATCGAATCATAAATCTGGAATAGTATCAAGATACCTAGGAGGTATGGATTCATCATGGATGATGATGATGAGGTACGATCATAAAAGATGATGATCCAGATTACATACGATGAGGTAAGTGTTGTAGACACTCGAGAGAAATTGATTGAAGCAAGTTTCTCAAATATGGAACATTCGTTTTGATGAGGCAATCAAAAGAGTTTGATTTTATCAAAATAAGAATGAACCTAGTGTATACAAAAGGGTCGATTGGGAGCATCGTGACATTCCTAGTACTATATGTTGATATACTACGGATAAGGAATGACATACCAATGCTACAATCAAGAAAGATAAAGTTGTCTAAACATTCCTCCATGAATGATTTGGAAGAGTATCTTAATTGGGGATATAAATCTATATAGATAGATTTAAGAGGATGCTCGACTTAACCCAAGGAACGATATATTCATTTGATGCTAAAGTCGCTTTAGCATGGCAAACTCAAGAGATGTCTCATGTCGATGAGCTATGGAGTGTATCTCTTTAATAGTCCCCACGCACTCTGAAAGAGAGAGTCGCATGAGTGACAATCATGTATGCAATGAAATGTACGAGACCTGATGTTGATCACTCATATTATGGAGAAGTTCACTATGAGTTAGTGAAAAACATCTTAAAGTACTTAACTGGCACTAAGGATGTGATCATATTCATGGTGGGTCTAAATTAAAACTAGAGGGCTTAGCAGACTCAAGTTTTTCGAGACGCACTCAAGATGACGTAAAATCCACTTTAAGGTAAAGCGTTATCTTTAATAGTGGTGCAGTGAATTGGAAAGGTTCCAAATAGCAAAGAGTTGCTAGTTTAGTGATAAAGACAAAGTAGATAGCTATAAATGAAGCTACAAGTTGATTGTTTGGATAAAAGTTCATTACAGAACTAGGAATAGTTCCTAAGTCTCATCTTGGATCTAAACATGTGTTATGGCACTTTCATTTGATTATTAGAATCATTGAAAGATGGGAAATCACTATAGAGATAGTGGAATCTCATGAACAACATTACATATCCATTAACTAAAGCTTATCCAACAAAGTGGATAATCGTCACTTAGAGAAGAAAGAGTATAAGATATACCATGACGATTGGCTTTAGTGCAAGTGGGAGATTGAAAGTAGTATGCACACAAGCCAATCATGTTTGATGATAAAGCATATACTTTGTAACAATCTTATTCATTTATTAATAAAAAGTATTAATTTATTAAAGGCTTTTAATTATCTACATGATGTCTTTGTTTTATAATATGTGATAAACCCATAGTTTTAAGCAATGCTTTTAGAATAATGATGATGATCATTCTAATGAGATCTAAATTCTTAGAAAGCTTAAAACTAAAATAGTTCCCAATCGTTGGATTACTAAATTGGGGATTAGTGAATCCGGATAGATTGGTACATACGTTGCTTTTCTCATTGGATGAGGATGATTGATCTCATGATCATTTGTGTGGAGACACTAAAGCAAGTATGTAGGTGCTTATTAGAGAATAAGTTCATCGAACGTGGCTCGCTAAGGAATACCTAATGGAGTTTTATTTGCTCATTCAATAGGAATTCTCAGTAGTGATAGTAGTACAAGTGATCCTTGGACTTGAGATCATCATAGTATCTTGTGTATGATGAGTTATACTTTGACTTATTCCTTAAGACCCTTAGGGTATATCAAAGGGTATGCTTGGGTATAATAAGTTGTACATGGAGATAATGTATGATCAATAAAGAATCTACCACTTCTAATAAAAGAAGAGAAATGTCCTATGTGATTCGATAAATGACAACCCAAAGAGTCCTTGGCGGCGGCGTAATGAAATTAGAAAGGAGTTTCTAATTTGCATTATTTGAGTTGTGCATTTAAGGATCGAAATATATATAATTAAATAAAATAAGACTTGACATGAATTCCATGTCTTATATTTAATTGGGACATTGTATGGTGGAAGGATTGAATTGTCACGATAACTATTTACTCAAAGGTTCTTTTATGATTAATGTTGAAATCTATATTATCTGGAAAGTCGCTGATCGCTAGGGAGGCTTATCCCTATTGTAGAATAAATATTATTTATTTAAATAAATTAATTGTTTAATTTATTTATTTAAATAAGATTAGAATTGTTCTAATTGATTTATTCACAACCGGTTTAATATGGAGAACCTAAAGGGTCACACCATAAAAGGAAGAATAATTATTTAAGAAGTTAATGGCATAATCGTAATAATATATGTTAAGTATATTTAATTTAATCTATGGTGATAGAATAAATTAAATAGCTTAATATTTATTATTTAATATTTTAGAAATATTAAATATAAATTAATAAGAGGAGTCTTATTAATATTATTACAATTATTATTATTTTTTAATTTCTAAAAGAGTTTAGAAATTAATTTAATATAAGTACTTTCATTTATTCCTAATAGGATTAGGAGGAAAATTAGTTAAAGGAGTTTAATTAATTATCCCTAATAAGATTAGGGGAGCCCATTTAATTAAAAGTTTAATTAATTAAATAATACCTTATTTTATTAAATAAGGTGGGTTACCCGATCTCTTTATAAGAGGAGTCTTATATCGATATCAAAACTATTTCACGTAATGTATTCCAATTGTTGGAGAGTACGCCTTTTCTATAGAGATAGAAAACTAGGGTTTAGCCATAACACCCATCTTCTTGAATTCTTATTATTCCTTGGTGGATCACCTCTAGAGGCCAAACACTTAGGTGGCTAATGTTGATCAAAGGAAGGAACCAAACCCGGTGGATTCAAGTTGAACGCGAAAAGGATTGGAGGTGAACTTGTACATGAGGAAGCTCGATCTTCAAGGGTATGATTTTATTCTTTATCTTTTCGTTTAATTAATAATTGTGCATAAAGGGTGATCCGGGTATATGGTTTGTAAATTTTTTTAAACTCTGATTTTACACGTTTCCGCATTATTTTTGCAATTTGATTGCGTTCTTGAATATTACAAACCTAACAGTCAGGCCTATACAAAGGAGGATCTACGCCGGCAAAACCATATGGGTCATCCGAGGGACCAACGCCAGAGATGGAAGGATCAAAAGTATCTACCTCTGGGGGATCTCTGCCCAAATGCCAAATGAAAAGATGTGATCGATCCAACTGCCACGTCAATCATTAATCATGCCTACACGAAGTCTGGATCTCGACACGCAGGCTAGCCAATCCATCATCATCACGGATCCTCGAACCATATCCCCATAAACCGTGGCGGCACGGTCTAGCTCCAATCACACAAGGATCCACCAATCTTTGGAACATCTCCGAGAACAGGGCCCTCTGAAAATTTGTAAGCCGTCAATCCCCATCAACCGGATGTCAATGACGGGTGATGCGAAATAAGCCAATAACGCCAAGCCAATCATGTTTGATGATAAAGCATATATTTTGTAACAATCTTTTCATTTATTAATAAAAAGTATTAATTTATTAAAGGCTTTTAATTATCTACATGATCTTTGTTTTATAATATGTGATAAACCCATAGTTTTAAGCAATGCTTTTAGAATAATGATGATGATCATTCTAATGAGATCTAAATTCTTAGAAAGCTTAAAACTAAAATAGTTCCCAATCATTGGATTACTAAATTGGGGATTAGTGAATCCGGATAGATTGGTACATACGTTGCTTGCTCATTGGATGAGGATGATTGATCTCATGATCATTTGTGTGGAGACACTAAAGCAAGTATGTAGGTGCTTATTAGAGAATAAGTTCAACGAACGTGGCTTGCTAAGGAATACCTAATGGAGTTTTATTTGCACTGTCAATAGGAATTCTCAGAGTGATATAGTAGTACAAGTAATCCTTGGACTTGAGATCATCATAGTATCTTGTGTATGATGAGTTATACTTTGACTTATTCCTTAAGACCCTTAGGGTATATCAAAGGGTATGCTTGGGTATAATAAGTTGTACATGGAGATAATGTATGATCAATAAAGAATCTACCACTTCTAATAAAAGAAGAGAAATCCTATGTGATTCGATAAATGACAATCCAAAGTAGTCCTTGGCGAAGGCGTAATGAAATTAGAAAGGAGTTTCTAATTTGCATTATTTGGAGTTGTGCATTTAAGGATCGAAATACATATAATTAAATAAAATAAGACTTGTGATAATTCCATGTCTTATATTTAATTGGGACATTGTATGGTGGAAGGATTGAATTGTATAAGGTAACTATTTACTCAAAGGTTCTTTTATGATTAATGTTGAAATCTATATTATCCGGAAAGTCGTTGATCGCTAGGGGCTTATCCTTATTGTAGAATAAATATTATTTAAATAAATTAATTGTTTAATTTATTTATTTAAATAAGATTAGAATTGTTCTAATTGATTTATTCACAACCTAGGTTTAATATGGAGAACCTAAAGGGTCACACCATAAAAGGAAGAATAATTATTTAAGAAGTTAATGGCATAATCGTAATAATATATTAAGTATATTTAATTTAATCTATGGTGATAGAATAAATTAAATAGCTTAATATTTATTATTTAATATTTTAGAAATATTAAATATAAATTAATAAGAGGAGTCTTATTAATATTATTACAATTATTATTATTTTAATTTCTAAAAGAGTTTAGGAATTAATTTAATATAAGTACTCTCATTTATTCCTAATTGGATTAGGAAGGAAAATTAGTTAAAGGAGTTTAATTAATTATCCCTAATAAGATTAGGGAGCTTAATTAATTAAAAGAATTTAATTAATTAAATAAAACTCAATTCCTTAATTGTTAAGGTGGGTTGCCCACATCTATAAATAAAAGGAGTCTTATTATGGGTGTGTGGGGGTTGTTGACTTTTCAACAACGACATAATTCCAATTGTTGGGAGAGTACACCTTTTTCTATAGAGATAGAAAACTAGGGTTTGAGCCAAATACCCATCTTCTTGAATTTTCTTCTTCCTTGGTGGATCACCTCTAGAGGCCAAACATTTGGGTGGCTAACGTTGATCAAAGGAAGGAACCAAACCCGGTGGATTCAAGTTGAACGCGAAAAGGATTGGAGGTGAACTTGTACCTGAGGAAGCTCGATCTTCAAGGGTATGATTTTATTCTTTATCTTTTCGTTTAAATTAATAATTGCGCATAAAGGGTGATCCGGGTATATGGTTTGTAAATTTTTTAAACTCTGATTTTACACGCTTCCGCACTTTTTATGCAATTTGATTATGTTATGAATATTACAAACCTAACAGTGGCATCAGAGCCAAACCTATATGCAAATTATTAATTGTTCAGATTTGATATGCATATTGATATGTGTTTAGAACAATTTAATTGGGCATAGTTTAATTGTATAAAATTTAAATAAATAAATAAATAAAATAAAAAATAAAAAAACTTTTTTTTTTTCCCGTGATTTCGCTGAATCCACCGTTGAAACAAATAAAAAAAAAAAAGTTACTAACGGTTTTACCGAAGCCCGTTCATGGAATGTTTTTATTATATATATATATAATATATGATAGTTAACATATATACACTAAAAGATCACCTGAAGGGATTGCACGGAAATAATTAAAAAAAAAAAAAAAAAAACCGGCAAAAAAAGGAACAAGCAGGTGAATTGTTTTTTATATATATAAGGAAGTACACGGGTACTAATACATATATATTATAAAATATACGGATATTATATATATATATACATATATTATACTGGATAATATATATATATATATATATTAATTATTTTATAATTAAAATAAAAGTTTATTTTAATTTTAAAATAAAAGGTTTATTTTAATATTAAAATATAAGGTTTATTTTAATTTTAAAATTAGAATTTCATGCTAACTAATTAGAGTTGGAATTGGATTCCATGATAACTAATTGGAGTTGAAATTGGATTCTATTTTTCCTTAAATAGAGGAGTTTATTTAGATATAAAATAAGATTTTATATTATTCAAAAATAAAGGAGTTTATTTGTGAATAGGAAAGAGAATCCGTGTTTCCTTAAATAAAGGAGTTTATTTAGATATGAAATAAGATTTCATATTATTCAAAATAAAAGAGTTTATTTGTGAATAGGAAAGATAATCCGTGTTTCCTTTAATATTTTTTTTTTACATGGAATTGGATTCCATAATTAATTAAGATAAAAGAGTTTATTTTAATTAAAGATTTTTTTATTACATGGAATTGGATTCCATAATTAATTAAAATAAAGGAGTTTATTTTGATTAAATATTTTGATTAAAATAAAATAGTTTATTTTATTCAAAATTAGATAAATTAAAATAAAATAGTTTTATTTTGATTTAAATTTGGATTAAAATAAAAGAGTTTATTTTGATTCAAAATTTGATTTTATACTAACTAAATTTGCCCATTAAATGATATCAATATATATATTAAATGTTTATTATTCATGAGATGAATGTTATTTATTGATGCATATGGTGATGTGTATGATAATAAATGGGATTGATTATGGACTATTGACCAATGCGATTTGGATTTATTTTAGTTGGATGCATGAATGTATGGGTTTTATTAAATGGGGTCTCACAGCACTTTCTCGCCTTCTCTAATTTTTCTTAATGTAAATTCTATTCTCCTCCTATGTACTTCCCTCGATCACGATCAAGGTTTCTATTTATTTTAAATAGTATTGTAATAGGAATAGTTAGAATTAATTTTAGAAAATTGGAGATCAAGGAGCAAGGAGCGCTTGAAGACCCATTTGTAATGGAGCCCGGGTTTAAATGTAATAGTTATATTTAAATATTATTTCTTGCACCCCCAGGGTTTGACCTTTTGGTTCACTTGGTGGCTCTAGTGAACCAAACTAGAATAAAAGTTCATAATCAATCCGGGTAGAATATAGTATTCTATATGTGCATGCTTATACTATATATATTATATATTATGCAAACATGCTTCGCATGTTAATTAATATAACGCGTATTTTATATATATATATGTAAATGCGCTAAACAAGATGAGACAAATTAATAACAAACCCCTCAATTTTTATATTAAGTCCTAAGCGTTCAAAGATATTTGGAATATCGAACGTCGCTTTCTAGCATGATAAAATTAATAGAGTATTAAATATTTAATATGAGTTTGTTGTGTCACCACAAGGCAAGTATTAAGTATTTAAGATGTTAATTTATCACATTTGATGCTTATAAAGAAAATTGAACAATATTGTTTTGTTGTGTCACCACAAGGATGATATTTTTCTTTTTTTTTTGAATATATGGAGTGCTAGGTTGGACTTAACTTGGATAATTTTGATTCGGATGTGCCACCACTGATCAAAATAATCTAAGAGGCAAAATACAAGGAGTTGCATAGTTGATGTAATTGACAAAAGTTGTCTACCTATTTATTTATATATAGTTTGTTGTGTCACCACAAGGCTATATACATTTGAAATGGGATCCTTATTCTCACTAGCAAATCTTTAATTAGATTTTGTCGAACTATATAAGTGAGGTAATATAGTTTGAAGAAAATAGTGGAGATACCAATTTAAAACAAGACCTAAATTATTTTGGTAATTAATAAAAGAATGTATGTTAAAATGTTGTTAATTACAAATTCATTTACGTAATTTTACAATGTCTAAAATTACTATCATCTATGAAGCATATTAGATGCTATTAATTAATGGAATCAATTAAACGGATTGGTTAAGGAATTTGAGAAAGTTCTCATAACCGAATAGCTATCTTATGTCCTTAATACGCCTATCCCTGCAATGGTTGCAGACAATGCCTCTGAGGAAGACATTGCTACTTTTAGAAAGTGGCAAGATGATGCACAGTTGGCTTAATGCATCATGCTCGCATCCATGAGTAACGAGCTTCAGCCACGGCAGATGAAACTATGGATGCTCCTACTATATTCCCGCACATCAAGTAGTTGATGGTGAGGAAAGTAGGACCGATAGATATCGAGATATCTAAGGAGCTCTTCCGATCTAGAATGGCCAATGGCACTATAAGTATGCATAAAAAGTTCTTAACATAATCAATTTGATTGATCAATTAGACAACTGGTTTTGTCATGGATGGAGAGTTGAGCCAAGATTTGATCTTGCACTCACTCCCTACTCCTTTCTGAATTGTTGTGAATTTTTCATATGAACAAGCTAGATATCGGTCCTCATTGATTTGCTTAACATATTGAAAAAATGTTGAGAGTCACTTTCCAACCAAGAAAGACCATGTCTTCTACGGGTAGAGGCCAAAGGATCTTCTCGAAAGAAGAACGATTCAAAGAAGGTAAATGAAAAGGCGTAAACAAAGGATAATAAGAATAAAATCGATACGGATAGCAAATGAGTTTGCTTCCACTACAATAAGCTTTGGACACTTTGAAAGAAATCTGAGAAGCATCTTGCGAGAGGCTAACCAAAGAAGCTTAGTGAAGTTTCGGTTATAATACGCTTTTTGTTCATGATTGAAATAAATTTTTCTTTAAGTCAAGGTTCTACTTGGGTATTGGATATCGACTTTGGTTATCATAAATATAGATTTATGAAGGACCAAGCGAAGTAGAAAGCTAAAAAATATAAGTAGATCCTATGTGTGGAAAATATAGCAAAGGTTGCCATATTAGCCATAGAAACTTATAGTTTAGCAATGCCTACGGGCAAATCTATTAAGTCAATAAGTTGTTATTGTATTCCAGTTCTTGTTAAAAATATTATTTCCATTTTATTGTTGGACAATGAAATCTTTGGTATTATAATTAAGAACAATTGTTGTTCTATTTATAATAATAATGTTTTGTATAGGATCGAATATCACTTAATGGATTTTGGATACTGACTTATGTAAAAAATTATTTTGCATATTGAACAAACTAGTATAAGAAAAGGAGATGATCATTCAAAGAGTTGAATGTGTGTATTTGTTGAAATACAAGTGTGAATTATTTGAAAGGTTCAAAGAATTCAAAAGTGAAACAAATTGGCAAAGTATTAGGATTCTTTGATCGATCAAGGAATAAATACTTGTGCAATAAGTTTCTAGATCATCTCAAATGGTTTTCTCATAATGGACACATCCTGATACGCAATAATTGATTGATGTATCCGAATGAAAATCGTACCTTGTTGGACATGGTGCGGTCCATAATTATTTTACCGACATTCCAAAGATCCTTCTCGGGATAATGTCCTAGAAATGGTCAGCATATCTACAAAAAATGGTAACCTCAAAATCCGGCCCCAAGACTCCATAAAAGTTATGGACGGGGAGGATTCCTAATCTTAAGTATGTTAAGATAAGGGTTCCAAACTATGTGAAAGGGTTTCAAAAGGATAAGCTTGGGACAAGATTTGACAAGTGACGATTTGTGGGACATCCTAAAGTAAGTTTAGGGTATATGTTCTATAATCCTACTTAGCAAAAGGTGTTTGTTACGAACACGCTTCCTTCTAAGATAAAGGTGTTTATCATTGAAGGACTAGTGGGAGGATAATAGATCTTGAAGAGTTCAAGAACCACAAAACACTATAAGTCAAATAAGAGGAACCTATAGATAAACCTATTGTACCACAAATCTAATCGTAAATCTGAATAGTACCAAAGATACCTAGAGGTATGGATTCATCATAGATGATGATGATGAGGTACTCATCATAGAAGATGATGATCCAGCTACATAATGAGTGAGGTAAGAGTTCTAGTGTGTACAAAAGGGACAATGGGGAGCGTCGTGACATTCCTAATATTATATGTTGATATACTACGGATAAGGAATGACATACCAATGCTACAATCAAGAAAAGATAAAGTTGTCTAAACATTCCTCCATGAATGATTTGGAAGAGTATCTTAATTGGGGATATAAATCTATATAGATAGATTTAAGAGGATGCTCGACTTAACCCAAGGAACGATATTCATTTGATGCTAAAGTCGTTTAGCATGGCAAACTCCAAGAGATGTCTCATGTTGATGAGCTATGGAGTGTATCTCTTAATAGTCCCCATAGACTCTGAAAGAAGAGAGATTGCATGAGTGATAATCATGTATGCAATGAAATGTACGAGACCCGATGTTGATCAATCATATTCTGGAGAAGATCATTAGAAGACAAAGGAAAACATCTTAAAGTTCTTAACCCACTAAAGATGTGAGCATACATGGTGGGTCTAAAATTAAAACTAGAGGGCTTAACGCACTCAAGTTTTTCGACGCACTAAGATAATGAAAAATCCACTTTAAGGTAAAGCGTTATCTTGAACAATGGTGCAAGTGAATTGAAAGGTTCCAAACAAAGAAAGAGTTGTTTGGTTTAGTGATAAAGACAAAGTATATAGCTATAAATGAAGTCGCAAGTTGATTGTTTGGATTAAAAGTTCATTACGTAACTAGGAATGGTTCCTAAGTCTCATCTTGGATCTAAACATGTGTTGTGGCACTTTCAATTGATTATTAGAATCATTGAAAGATGGGAAATCACTATAGAGATAGTGGACTCTCATGAACAACATTACATATCCATTAACTAAAGCTTATCCAACAAAGGATAATCGCCACTTAGAGAAGAAGAGTATGAGATACCATGACGATCGGCTTTAGTGCAAGTGGGAGATTGAAAGTAGTATGCACACAAGCCAATCATGTTTGATGATAAAGCATATACTTTGTAACAATCTTATTCATTTATTAATAAAAAGTATTAATTTATTAAAGGCTTTTAATTATCTACATGATGTTTGTTTTATAATATGTGATAAACCCATAGTTTTAAGCAATGCTTTTAGAATAATGATGATGATCATTCTAATGAGATCTAAATTCTTAGAAAGCTTAAAACTAAAATAGTTCCCAATCATTGGATTACTAAATTGGGGATTAGTGAATCCGGATAGATTGGTACATACGTTGCTTGCTCATTGGATGAGGATGATTGATCTCATGATCATTTGTGTGGAGACACTAAAGCAAGTATGTAGGTGCTTATTAGAGAATAAGTTCAATTGAACGTTGGCTCGCTAAGGAATACCTAATGGAGTTTTATTTGCCTGTCCAATAGGAATTCTGTAGTGATAGTAGTAGTACAAGTAATCCTTGGACTTGAGATCATCATAGTATCTTGTGTATGATGAGTTATACTTTGACTTATTCCTTAAGACCCTTAGGGTATATCAAAGGTATGCTTGAGTATAATAAGTTGTATATGGAGATAATGTATGATCAATAAAGAATCTACCACTTCTAATAAAAGAAGAAAAATGTCCTATGTGATTCGATAAATGACAACCCAGTGAGTCCTCCTTAATGCGTAATGAAATTAGAAAGGAGTTTCTAATTTGCATTATTTGAGTTGTGCATTTAAGGATCGAAATACATATAATTAAATAAAATAAGACTTGACAAGAATTCCATGTCTTATATTTAATTGGGACATTGATGGTGGAAGGATTGAATTGTACGGTAACTATTTACTCAAAGGTTCTTTTATGATTAATGTTGAAATCTATATTATCCGGAAAGTCGTTGATCGCTAGGAGGCTTATCCCTATTGTAGAATAAATATTATTTAAATAAATTAATTGTTTAATTTATTTATTTAAATAAGATTAGAATTGTTCTAATTGATTTATTCACAACCTGTTTAATATGGAGAACCTAAAGGGTCACACCATAAAAGGAAGAATAATTATTTAAGAAGTTAATGGCATAATCGTAATAATATAAAGTAAGTATATTTAATTTAATCTATGGTGATAGAATAAATTAAATAGCTTAATATTTATTATTTAATATTTTAGAAATATTAAATATAAATTAATAAGAGGAGTCTTATTAATATTATTACAATTATTATTATTTTTTAATTTCTAAAGAGTTTAGAAATTAATTTAATATAAGTACTCTCATTTATTCCTAATTGGATTAGGAAGGAAAATTAGTTAAAGGAGTTTAATTAATTATCCCTAATAAGATTAGGGAGCTTAATTAATTAAAAAAATTTAATTAATTAAATAAAACCCAATTCCTTAATTGTTAAGGTGGGTTGCCCACATCTATAAATAAGAGGAGTCTTATTATGGGTGTGTGGGGGTTGTTGACTTTTCAACAACGACATAATTCCAATTGTTGGGAGAGTACACCTTTTTCTATAGAGATAGAAAACTAGGGTTTGAGCCAAATACCCATCTTCTTGAATTTTCTTCTTCCTTGGTGGATCACCTCTAGAGGCCAAACATTTGGGTGGCTAACGTTGATCAAAGGAAGGAACCAAACCCGGTGGATTCAAGTTGAACGCGAAAAGGATTGGAGGTGAACTTGTACCTGAGGAAGCTCGATCTTCAAGGGTATGATTTTATTCCTTATCTTTTCGTTTAAATTAATAATTGCGCATAAAGGGTGATCCGGGTATATGGTTTGTAAATTTTTTAAACTCTGATTTTACACGCTTCCGCACTTTTTATGCAATTTGATTGTGTTATGAATATTACAAACCTAACACGTTTGTAATGGAGCCCGGGTTTAAATGTAATAGTTATATTTAAATATTATTTCTTGCACCCCTAGGGTTTGACCTTTTGGTTCACTTGGTGGCTCTAGTGAACCAAACTAGAATAAAAGTCCATAATCAATCCGGGTAGAATATAATATTCTATATGTGCATGCGATATATATATATATTATATATTATGCAAACATGTTCAGCATGTTCATTAATATAATACGCGTATTTTATATATATATATATATGCGCTTAAACAAGATGAGACAAATTAATAACAAACCCCTCAATTTTTTATATTAAGTCCTAAGCGTTCAAAGATATTTGGAATATCGAACGTCGCCTTTCTAGCATGATAAAATTAATAGAGTATTAAATATTTAATATGAGTTTGTTGTGTCACCACAAGGCAAGTATTAAGTATTTAAGATGTTAATTTATCACATTTGATGCTTATAAAGAAAATTGAACAATATTATTTTGTTGTGTCACCACAAGGATGATATTTTTCTTTTTTGAATATATGGAGTGCTAGGTCGGACTTAACTTGGATAATTTTGATTCGGATGTGCCACCACTTGATCAAAATAATCTAAGAGGCAAAATACAAGGAGTTGCATAGTTGATGTAATTGACAAAAGTTGTCTACCTATTTATTTATATATAGTTTGTTGTGTCACCACAAGGCTATATACATTTGAAATGGAATCCTTATTCTCACTAGCAAATCTTTAATTAGATTTTGCAGAACTATATAAGTGAGGGTAATATAGTTTGAAGAAAATAGTGGGAGATACCAATTTAAAACAAGACCTAAATTATTTTGGTAATTAATAAAAGAATGTATGTTAAAATGTTGTTAATTACAAATTCATTTACGTAATTTTACAATGTCTAAATTACTATCAACGCAAAGCATATTAGATGCTAAGTTAATCGGGCCAAATTAAATTGGATTGGTTAAGGAAATTGAGAAAAGTTCTCATGGTGAAAAAAGCTATCTTATGTCCTTAATACGCTTATCCTCGCAATGGTTGCATACAATGCCTCGAGGAAGAGATTGCTACTTTTAGAAAGTGGCAAGATGATGCACAGTTAGCTCAATGCATCATGCTCGCATCCACGAAAGTAACGAGCTTCAGTCGTCACCATGAAACTATGGATGCTCCTACTATATTCCCGCACATCAAGTAGTTGATGGTGAGGAAAGTAGGACCGATAGATATCGACATATCTAAGGAGCTCTTCCGATCTAGAATGGTCAATGGCACTATATAATGCAGCATAAAAAGTTCTTAACATAATCAATTTGATTGATCAATTAGGACAACTGGTTTTATCATGGATGTAGAGTTGAGCCAAGATTTGATCTTGCACTCACTTCCGGACTCCTTTCACAATTGTTGTGAATTTTTCATATGAACAAGCTAGATATCAGCCTCGCTGATTTGCTTAACATGTTAAAAAATGTTGAGAGTCACTTTCCAACCAAGAAAGATCAAGTCTTACTAGTAGGGGCCAAAGGATCTTCTGAAAAGAAGAACGATTCAAAGAAGGTAAATAGAAAGGCGTAAACAAAGGATAATAAGAACAAAATCGATACGGATAGCAAAGGAGTTTGCTTCCTACCGCAATAAGCACTTGACATCGGAAAGAAACCGCAAGAAGCATCTTGCGAGAGGCTAACCAAAGAAGCTTAGTGAAGTTTCTGCATAAATACGCTTTTTGTTCATGATTGAAATAAATTTTTCTTTAAGTCAAGGTTCTACTTGGGTATTGGATACCGATTTTGGTTATCATAAATATAGATTTATGAAGGGACCAAGCAGAAGTAGAAAGTTAAACAAAGATAAGTAATCCTATGTGTGGAAAATGAAGCAAAGGTTGCTGCAATAGCTATTGAAACTTATAGTTTAGCAATGCCTACGGGCAAATCTATTAAGTCAATAAGTTGTTATTGTATTCCAGTTCTTGTTAGAAACATTATTTATATTTTGTTGTTGGACAATGAAATCTTTGGTATTATATTTAAGAACAATTGTTGTTCTATATATATAATAATAATGTTTTGTATAGAACTGGAATATTACTTAATGGATTTTACATACTTGACTTACGTGAAAAATAATTTTACAAATTGAACAAACTAGTATAAGAAAATGAGATGATCATTCAAAGAGTTGAATATATGTATTTGTTGAAATACAAGTGTGAATTATTTGAAAGGTTCAAAGAATTCAAAAGTGAAACAAATTGGCAAAGTATTAGGATTCTTTGATCGGATCAAGGAAGGAATACTTGTGCAATAAGTTTCTAGATCATCTCAAATGGTTTTCTCATAATGGACGCCTCTCGATACATAATAATTGATTGATGTATCTGAAAGGAAAAATTGTACCTATTTGAACATGGTGCGATCCATAATGATTTTACCGACATTCCAAAGATCCTTCAGGATCATGTCCTAGAAATGGATGCATATCTCACGAAAAAGGTAACCTCAAAATCCATTTTCCCAAGACTCCATAAAAGTTATGGATGTGGAGGATTCCTAATCTTAAGTATGTTAAGATAAGGGGTTGTCCAACTTATGTGAAACAGTTTCAAAGGATAAGCTTGGGACAAAATTTGACATATACAGATTTGTGGGACATCCTAAAGTAAATTTAGGGTAAATGTTCTATAATTCTACTTAGCAAAAGGTGTTTGTTACGAAACACGCTGCCTTCTAAGATAAAGGTGTTTATCATTGAAGGGGCTAGTGGGAGGATAATAGATCTTGAAGAGTTCAAGAACCACAAAACACTATAAGTCAAATAAGAGAAACTGTAGATAGACCTATCCATTGTACCACAACCCAAATCGTAAATGAATAGCATCGAAGATACACGAGGAGGTATGGATTCATCATAGATGATGATGATGAGGTACGCATCATGAAGATGATGATCCGAGTTACATACGATGAGGTAAGAGTTCTAGTGTACAAAAAAGGTCAATTGGAGCGTCGTGAAATTTCTAGTATTATATGTTGATATACTACGGATGAGGAATTACATACCAATGCTACAATCAGTAAAGATAAAGTTGTCTAAACATTCCTCCATCAATGATTTGGAAGAGTATCTTAATTGGGGATATAAATCTATATAATAGATTTAAAAGGATGTTCGACTTAACCCAAGGAACGTATATTCATTTGATGCTAAAGTCGTTTAGCATAACAAACTCCAAGAGATGTCTCATGTCGATGAGCTATGGAGTGTATCTCTCTTAATAGTCCCCACAAACTATTAAAGGAAGAGAGGTCGCATGAGTGACAATCATGTATGCAATGAAATGTGTTAGGTTTGTAATATTCATGTGCGCAATCAAATTGTACAAATTAAGCGGAAGCGTGTAAAAATCAGAGTTTAAAAATATTTACAAACCATATACCCGGATCACCCTTTATGCACAATTATTAATTAAACGAAAAGATAAAGAATAAATCATACCCTTGAAGATCGAGCTTCCTCAGGTACAAGTTCACCTCCAAATCCTTTCGCGTTCAAGTGGTTGGCTAAACCCTAGTTTTTCTATCTCTATAGAAAAGGGTACTCTCCAACAAATTGGAATTATTACGTTGTAAAAGTCAACAACCCATTCCACCCATAATAAGACTCCTCTTATTTATAGATGTGGGCAACCCACCTTAACAATTAAGGAATTGGGATTTATTTAATTAATTAAATTCTTTTAATTAATTAAGCTCCCTAATCTTATTAGGGATAATTAATTAAACTCCTTTAACTAATTTTCCTTCCTAATCCAATTAGGAATAAATGAGAGTACTTATATTAAATTAATTCCTAAACTCTTTTAGAAATTAAAATAATAATAATTGTAATAATATTAATAAGACTCTCTTATTAATTTATATTTAATATTTCTAAAATATTAAATAATAAATATTAAGCTATTTAATTTATTCTATCACCATAGATTAAATTAAATATACTTAACATATTATTACGATTATGCCATTAACTTCTTAAATAATTATTCTTCCTTTTATGGTGTGACCCTTTAGGTTCTCCATATTAAACCCATTGTGAATAAATCAATTAGAACAATTTAATCTTATTTAAATAAATAAATTAAATAATTAATTTATTTAAATAAATAATATTTATTCTACAATAGGGATAAGCCTCCCAAATGATCAACGACTTTCCGTATAATATAGATTTCAACATTAATCATAAAAGAACCTTTGAGTAAATAGTTACCGCATAATTCAATCCTTCCACCATACAATGTCCCAATTAAATATAAGACATGGAATTCTTGTCAAGTCTTATTTTATTTAATTATATGTATTTCGACTCTTAAATGCATGACTCAAATAATGCAAATTAGAAACTCCTTTCTAATTTCATTCTCGCCTTGGCCAAGGACTCTTGGGTTGTCATTTATAAATCACATAGACATATCTCTTCTTTTATTAGAAGTGGTAGATTCTTTATTGATCATACATTATCTCCATGTACAACTTATTATACCTAAGCATACCCTTTGATATACCCTAAGGGTCTTAAGGAATAAGTCAAAGTATAACTCATCATACACAAGATACTATGATGATCTCAAGTCTAAGGATTACTTGTACTACTATCACTACAGGAATTCCTATTGACAGCAAAATAAAACTCCATTAGGTATTCCTTAGCGAGCCACGCTCAAAGGAACTTATTCTCTAATAAGCACCTACATACTTGCTTTAGTGTCTCCACACAAATGATCATGAGATCAATCATCCTCATCCAATGAGCAAGTAACGTATGTTCCAATCTATCCGGATTCACTAATCCCCAATTTAGTAATCCAATGATTGGGAACTATTTTAGTTTTAAGCTTTCTAAGAATTTAGATCTCATTAGAATGATCATCATCATTATTCTAAAAGCATTGCTTAAAACTATGGGTTTATCACATATTATAAAAATGCAAAGATCATGTAGATAATTAAAAGCCTTTAATAAATTAATACTTTTTATTAATAAATGAATAAGATTGTTATAAAGTATATGCTTTATCATCAAACATGATTGGCTTGTGTGCATACTACTTTCAATCTCCCACTTGCACTAAAGCCAATCGTCATGGTATCTCATACTCTTCTTCTCTAAGTGACGATTATCCTGCATTGTTGATAAGCTTTAGTTAATGGATATGTAATGTTGTTCATGAGAGTCCACTATCTCTATAGTGATTTCCCATCTTTCAATGATTCTTATAATCAAATGAAAGTGCCACAACACATGTTTAGATCCAAGATGAGACTTAGGAACTATTCCTAGTTCTGTAATGAACTTTTAATCCAAACAATCAACTTACATCTTCATTTATAGCTATATACTTTGTCTTTATCACTAAACCAGTAACTTTTTGCTGTTTGGAACCTTTCCAATTCACTGCACCACTGTTCAAGGTAACCCTTTACCTTAAAGTGGATTTTTCTATCGTCTTGGTCTTTTTGAAAAACTTGAGTCTGTTAAGCCCTCTAGTTTTAATTAAGACCCACCATGAATATGATCACATCCTTAGTGCTGGTTAAGAACTTTAAGATGTTTTTCACTGACTCACAGTGAACTTCTCCAGAATATGATCGATCAACATCAGGTCTCGTATATTTCATTGCATACATGATAGTTACTCATGTGATCTCTCTTTTGGAGTCTATGGGGACTATTAAGAGAGATACACTCCATAGCTCATCTACATGAGACATCTCTTGGAGTTTGCCATGCTAAACGACTTTAGCATCAAATGAATATACGTTCCTTGGGTTAAGTCGAGCATCCTCTTAAATCTATCTATATAGATTTATATCCCCAATTAAGATACTCTTCCAAATCATTCATGGAAGAATGTTTAGACAACTTTATCTTTACTGATTGTAGCATTGATATGTCATTCCTTATCCGTAGTATATCAACATATAATACTAGAAATTTCACGACGCTCCTAATCGACCCTTTTGTACACACTAGAAGTCTTACCTCATCGAATGTAAATCGGATCATCATCTTCTATGATGTGTACCTCATCATCATCATCCATGATGAATCCATACCTCCTAGGTATCTTTGGTACTATTCCGATTTACGATTCTGATTGTGGTACAATAGGTCTATCTACTGAGTTCCTCTTATTTGACTTATAGTGTTTTGTGGTTCTTGAACTTTTCAAGATCTATTATCCTCCCACTAGCCCCTTTTAATGATAAACACCTTTATCTTAGAAGGCAGCGTGTTTCGTAACAAACACCTTTTGCTAAGTAGAATTATAGAACATATACCCTAAACTTACTTTAGGATGTCCCACAAATCGACACTTGTCAAATCTTGTCCCAAGCTTATCCTTTTGAAACCTTTTCACATAAGTTGGAACCCCTTATCTTAATGTAAATTCTATCTCCCTCCTATGTACTTCCCCTTGACTGCTGATCAAGGTTTCTATTTATTTTAAATAGTTTTGTAATAGGAATATTTAGAATTAATTTTGAAGAATTAGAGATCAAGGGACAAGGAGCGTTTGAAGACCCGTTTGTAATGGAGCCCGGGTTTAAATGTAATAGTTATATTTAAATATTATTTCTTGCACCCCTAGGGTTTGACCTTTTGGTTCACTTGGTGGCTCTAGTGAACCAAACTAGAATAAAAGTCCATAATCAATCCGGGTAGAATATAGTATTCTATATGTGCATGCTTATACTATATATATTATATATTATGCAAACATGCTTCGCATGTTTATTAATATGACGCGTATTTTATATATATATGTGCAAATGCTATAAAACAAGATGAGACAAATTAATAACAAACCCATCAATTTTTATATTAAGTCCTAAGCGTTCAAAGATATTTGGAATATCGAACGTCGCCTTCTAGCATGATAAAATTAATAGAGTATTAAATATTTAATATGAGTTTGTTGTGTCACCACAAGGCAAGTATTAAGTATTTAAGATGTTAATTTATCACATTTGATGCTTATAAAGAAAATTGAACAATATTATTTTGTTGTGTCACCACAAGGATGATATTTTTCTTTTTGAATATATGGAGTGCTAGGTTTGACTTAACTTGGATAATTTTGATTCGGATGTGCCACCACTTGATCAAAATAATCTAAGAGGCAAAATAAAAGGAGTTGCATAGTTGATGTAATTGACAAAAGTTGTCTACCTATTTATTTATATATAGTTTGTTGTGTCACCACAAGGCTATATACATTTGAAATGGGATCCTTATTCTCACTAAAGCAAATCTTTAATTAGATTTTTCCGAACTATATAAGTGAGGGTAATATAGTTTGAAGAAAATAGTGGAGATACCAATTTAAAACAAGACCTAAATTATTTTGGTAATTAATAAAAGAATGTATGTTAAAATGTTGTTAATTACAAATTCATTTACGTAATTTTACAATGTCTAAAATTACTATCATCATGCGAAGCATATTAGATGCTAAATTAACTTGAATCAATTAAAGATTGGTTAAGGAAATTGAGAAAAGTTCTCACAAATTGAAAAGCTATCTTATGTCCTTATGTACGCCTATCCTCGCAATAGTTGCGCATAATGCCTCTGAGGAAGAGATTGCTATTTTTAGAAAGTGGCAAGATGATGCACATTGGCTCAATGCATCATGCTCAGATCCACGAGTAACGAGCTTGCCACGAGATGAAACTATGGATGCTCCTACTATATTCCCGCACATCAAGTAGTTGATGGTGAGGAAAGTAGGACCGATAGATATCGAGATATCTAAGGAGCTCTTCCGATCTAGAATGGCCAATGGCACTATAAATGCATGACAAAAAGTTCTTAACATTATCAATTTTATTGATCAATTAAGACAACTGGTTTTGTCATGGATGGAGAGTTGAGCCAAGATTGGATCTTGCACTCACTCCCTAACTCTTTTCACAATTGTTGTGAATTTTCATATGAACAAGCTAGATATCACCCTCATTGATTTGCTTAACATGTTGAAAAATGTTGAGAGTCACTTTCCAACCAAGAAAGATCAAGTCTTCTTCGGTAGGGGCCAAAGGATCTTCCGAAAAGAAGAACGATTCAAAGAAAGTAAATAGAAAGGCATAAACAAAGGATAATAAGAACAAAATCGATCACGGATAGCAAAGGAGTTTGCTTCCACCGCTATAAGCTTCGACATCAGGGGAAGAAATCGCAAGAAGCATCTTGCAGAGGCTAACCAAAGAAGCTTAGTAAAGTTTCTATTAATAATACGATTTTGTTCATGATTGAAATAAATTTTCTTTAAGTCAAGGTTCTACTTGGGTATTGGATACCGATTTTGGTTATCATAAATATAGATTTATGAAGGACCAAGCGTAAGTAGAAAGTTAAACAAGATAAGAAATCCTATATGTGGGAAATGAAGCAAAGGTTCTTTGCATTAGCTATAGAAACTTATAGTTTAGCAATGCCTACGGCAAATCTATTAAGTCAATAAGTTGTTATTGTATTCCGAGTTCTTGTTAAAAATATTATTTCCATTTTATTGTTGGACAATGAAATCTTTGGTATTATAATTAAGAACAATTGTTGTTCTATTTATAATAATAATATTTTGTATAGAATCGAATATTACTTAATAAATTTTGTATACTTGACTTACATGAAAATAATTTTACATATTGAACAAATTAGTATAAGAAAGGAGATGATCATTCAAAGAGTTGAATGTGTGTATTTGTTTGAATACAAGTGTGAATTATTTGAAAGGTTCAAAGAATTGGAAGTGAAACAAATTGGCAATGTATTTAGATTCTTTGATTAGATCAAGGAATAAATACTTGTGCAATAAGTTTCTAGATCATCTCAAATAGTTTTCTCATAATGGATACATCCTGATATGCAATAATTGATTGATGTATCTGAATGAAAAATCGTACCTTGTTGGACATGGTGCGGTCCATAATGATTTTACTGACATTTCAGTATCCCTCTAGGGTCATGTCCTAGAAATGGCTGCATATCTACGAAAATGGTAACCTCAAAATCCGGCCCCAAGACTCCATAAAAGTTATGGACAGGGAGGATTCCTAATCTTAAGTTTGTTACGATGAGGTAAGAGTTCTAGTGTGTACAAAAGGGTCAGTGGGAGCATCGTGAAATTTCTAGTATTATATGTTGATATACTACGGATGAGGAATTACATACCAATGCTACAATCAGTAAAGATAAAGTTGTCTAAACATTCCTCCATCAATGATTTGGAAGAGTATCTTAATTGAGGATATAAATCTATATAGATAGATTTAAAAGGATGTTCGACTTAACCCAAGGAACGTATATTCATTTGATGCTAAAGTCGTTTAGCATAACAAACTCCAAGAGATGTCTCATGTCGATGAGCTATGGAGTGTATCTCTCTTAATAGTCCCCACAAACTATTAAAGGAAGAGAGGTCGCATGAGTGACAATCATGTATGCAATGAAATGTACAAGACGTGATGTTGGTCAGTCTTATTATGGAGAAGTTCACTATGAGTCAGTGAAAAACATCTTAAAGTGCTTAACCGGCACTAAGGATGTGATCATATTCATGGTGGGTCTTAATTAAAACTAGAGGGCTTAATGAGACTCAAGTTTTTCGTATGCATCAAGACGACGTAAAAATCCACTTTAAGGTAAAGGGTTGCCTTGAACAAAGGTGCGATTGAATTGAAAGGTTCCAAACAAAGAAAGAGTTCTTTGGTTTAGTGATAAAGACAAAGTATATAGCTATAAATGAAGTCGCAAGTTGATTGTTTGGATTAAAAGTTCATTACGTAACTAGGAATAGTTCCTAAGTCTCATCTTGGATCTAAACATGTGTTGTGGCACTTTCATTTGATTATTAGAATCATTGAAAGATGGGAAATCACTATAGAGATAGTGGACTCTCAAGAACAACATTACATATCCATTTACTGAAGCTTATCCAACAGCAGGATAATCGTCACTTAGAGAAGAAGAGTATAAGATACCATGACGATTGGCTTTAGTACAAGTGGGAGATTGAAAGTAGTATGCACACAAGCCAATCATGTTTGATGATAAAGCATATACTTTGTAACAATCTTATTCATTTATTAATAAAAAGTATTAATTTATTAAAGGCTTTTAATTATCTACGTGATGCTATTTTATAATATGTGATAAACCCATAGTTTTAAGCAATGCTTTTAGAATAATGATGATGATCATTCTAATGAGATCTAAATTCTTAGAAAGCTTAAAACTAAAATAGTTCCCAATCATTGGATTACTAAATTGGGGATTAGTGAATCCGGATAGATTGGTACATACGTTGCTTGCTCATTGGATGAGGATGATTGATCTCATGATCATTTGTGTGGAGACACTAAAGCAAGTATGTAGGTGCTTATTAGAGAATAAGTTCACTGAACGTGGCTCGCTAAGGAATACCTAATGGAGTTTTATTTATCTGTCGTCAATAGAAATTCTCAGTAGTGATAGTAGTACAAGTAATCCTTAGACTTGAGATCATCATAGTATCTTGTGTATGATGAGTTATACTTTGACTTATTCCTTAAGACCCTTAGGGTATATCAAAGGTATGCTTGGGTATAATAAGTTGTACATGGAGATAATGTATGATCAATAAAGAATCTACCACTTCTAATAAAAAGAAGAGAAATGTCTTATGTGATTCGATAAATGACAACCCAAAGAGTCCTCGGCAATAAGGTAATGAAATTAGAAAGGAGTTTCTAATTTGCATTATTTGAGTTGTTCATTTAAGGATCGAAATACATATAATTGAATAAAATAAGACTTGATGAAGAATTCCATGTCTTATATTTAATTGGGACATCAGATGGTGGAAGGATTGAATTGTCATTTAACTATTTACTCAAAGGTTCTTTAATGATTAATGTTGAAATCTATATTATCTAGAAAGTCGTTGATCGCTAGGGAGGCTTATCCCTATTGTAGAATAAATATTATTTATTTAAATAAATTAATTGTTTAATTTATTTATTTAAATAAGATTAGAATTGTTCTAATTGATTTATTCACAACCTAGGTTTAATATGGAGAATCTAAAGGTCACACCATAAAAGGAAGAATAATTATTTAAGAAGTTAATGGCATAATCGTTATAATATAGTAAGTATATTTAATTTAATCTATGGTGATAGAATAAATTAAATAGCTTAATATTTATTATTTAATATTTTAGAAATATTAAATATAAATTAATAAGAGGAGTCTTATTAATATTATTACAATTATTATTATTTTAATTTCTAAAAGAGTTTAGGAATTAATTTAATATAAGTACTCTCATTTATTCCTAATTGGATTAGGAAGGAAAATTAGTTAAAGGAGTTTAATTAATTATCCCTAATAAGATTACGGGGTTTAATTAATTAAAAGAATTTAATTAATTAAAATAAATCCCAATTCCTTAAATTGTTAAGGTGGGTTGCCCACATCTATAAATAAGAGGAGTCTTATTATGGGTGGAGGGGTTTTTGTTGACTTTTTCAGCATACGACATATTTCCAATAGTTGGGAGAGTACCCTTTTCTATAGAGATAGAAAACTAGGGTTTGAGCCAAATACCCCTTCTTCTTGAATTTTCTTCTTCCTTGGTGGATCACCTCTAGAGACCAAACATTTGGGTGGCTAACGTTGATCAAAGGAAGGAACCAAACCCGGTGGATTCAAGATTGAACGCAAAAGGATTTGGAGGTGAACTTGTACCTGAGGAAGCTCGATCTTCAAGGGTATGATTTATTCTTTATCTTTTCGCTTTAATTAATAATTATGCATAAAGGGTGATCCGGTATATGGTTTGTAAATTTTAAACTCGATTTTACTCGCTCGCTTATTTTATGCAATTTGATTATACCATGAATATTACAAACCTAACATCGGCACCTCAACCCGAATAGGACGTACTACCGCCTCCGCCAAACGACAAGGTCAGTCTCACGTAACGACGCCGAGGCTCTTCAAAAGCCCTCCTCCGCATGCACGAAGTGGTCCTGCAGAACCGCTTTCTACCGATCTGGATCCATAATATCTGGACAGCAAGTCTCCAAATCACCTTAGAAAGGGTGTGGTAATTTCATACCTGGAGTCTTTTTCAAAATGCATTCTATGATTACATGCATGCATGCATTGTTTTAACATACATCTACAGTAGAGTTAAAAATGCATGACTACCCAATGCCTACATTTTGGGAAAATTTTGCCATAGCCCCTTTGTAAATGGGACTATCCACATGCACATAGGCATGACTAGGTGGCCATTCAAGAAGTGCACTGTATACATCATCATATACATCCTCAGATGCATCCATCATATCACAAAGAAAAATCTGTAAGTGTAGTCTAAGTACCGAGATTATTTTACTATTCTACCTTTACTCATTTGTCCTCGATAGGATAAGAAATGACAAAAAGGTGCCAATTTGACCGCCTAAAAGTCAAATTTTTTCACATCATTATGTTCAAAGATGGTTTAATACTAACATTTACTATGTTGAATATTTTTATCAAGTCATATCAAGATCCATATTCCCTATTATGTGTCTAAATGCATTTCATGCGATGAGTCATTTTCCAACTGACAAAATTGGAAAAATACATACATGTGTTACCGTGATGTTGAAGAACGCTTGTACGGTGATGTATATCTGAAAGTTGCCCAAACTCAAAGATCCAAGAAGAGCTCTCGATTTCCTTCACCGCGCAACTTGAAAATGACTTATGAAGCGACCACCAACCACCTATACATAGAGACTACCGTGGTCACAGTCAACTCATGGCTCCATAAGAGTACATCCGCGACCCCCCTACATGGGTCCCACACCTCCGCTCACTCCGCTTAGAGTTGCAAAGGAGGTCTCATGTCGAAAAGGCCAAATCAGA
This sequence comes from Panax quinquefolius, assembly GCA_020205615.1. NCBI lineage: Eukaryota > Viridiplantae > Streptophyta > Magnoliopsida > Apiales > Araliaceae > Panax > Panax quinquefolius. Next base: position 68,095,944 of record CM035156.1, on the reverse strand, counting down.
ATAAAAATGCTATGCGATTGAGCAGAATAGCCTGAAATCCTGGTTTCTTGTCGGTCAGAGTTAGACTCCCGTCGTCTCAACGGTATCGCCTAAATGAAGGGTATACTATACCAATGATCTCAGCTTTCATAAACCATGCTCGACAATACACCACAAAGGTCTGATGCCATCATTTGTAGGGTTATAACCCTAAACAATCCCTGGCGGGGGTTACAACGCGAAACCACAAAATATCAAACCTCCCCGGCGGGGGTCACAACACACATCCTTCAAACATCTACATATCCCCGGCGAGGGTCACAACGCACATCTTTCAAGCATCCACATATCCCCGGCGGGGGTTACAACGCAATGCAACCATTGATACACACATCAATGAAGGTCAAGCAGCATTGACACCATGTCAGCCAATGGCAAGTAAACCCATCGAAGCAACCTTCCCCAGCAAGGGCTACAACATAATGCTACCATTGACACATACATCAATAAAGGTCAAGAAGCCTTGACAATGCATCCAGTAGGGATTTATCCGATGATACACACATCAGTGAAGATCATCCAACCCTAATAACAACAAACTGTTGGCGAATCTCGACGTAGATGAGGGAACATGTTATACACATCCTCAAATGTATAAAGCCTTATCCCCACGGATCTCTTCCACACAAGAGGTACCTCTCTATGGAGTATAAGCCAATTGTTCAGGATTCGAGACTTTGGTGGTAGTCCCAACGTCTACATCCTTGGAGACTTGGATCGCATGTCCAAGCCATCACTGATTGTCATCCCAGCAGGATTACATAACAATCATTCATGCATCATACATTTGCATCATGTTGCTGCATATAACATCATGTTTATCTTGATTTCATTTCAAGTGTCTAAGATTCTTTATCCTATCCATGCCTTGCATTGCATGAATATGATAAAGAGGGGCATCTGTAGACACTCGAAATTTTCTGCACTCCTATTACTAACATTGCAGGAGGGTAGATTTATCTTTTGGAGATAACCCTGAAAGACAGCTTACGTCCATGCTGGATAATACCGGAAGTACAGTTCCAACCCGGAACACAAATCGGGAACATCATCTCAACCCAGAACACACATTGGGAGTGTTATTTCCAATCTCGGAGATGACCCCGAGATATGCAGATCAAAAGACCAACAACAACATCGGAGAGATACGGTCTGCCCCTACGATAACACCGCGACGCTCGGGTTCAATCCCAGAGACAACTCGAGAGTAACTCCCCATCCTTGGTGATAGCCCCAAGGGATGCCATTGAAGTTCCGACGATAACCCCTGAAATGCTTGTTTTAAACATGTGCGATCAGCTTCAATCCAGATGACAGTGAGGCATACAAATAAGTAGTCCAATCTCAGATGTAACCCTGAGCAACGTCTTCTTTTCGCTTAAACCGACGATAACCCCGGTGAGGAGTCACAACGTCATCTGTCCACGTCAACAAGATGATATCACGGCATACCAACAAGTAGTCCAATCTCAGATATAACCCTGAGCAACATCTACTTTCAACATCTACTTTCAACTCAAACGTCATCTTGTTCCTTCAAATAATGGCACGTCATCTCAACACTTCATACATACATACAACAATGTCCCACAAGAGCCGAGGATTAACAATCCCGAGTGACTATTACGTGTGGCAGTACTTTGGATAGAATTTGAAGCTTGAAGACCATGGGCATAAACCCCTCTTCCTGACTTCGTACAACCTCTAATCCATGTCATTACGTAACTCTTGACACAAGAGATCTGAAGAAGTACAGATATACTTCATTTAGATGCTCGGATTGAAGTTCTGTAAGTTCGAGCGGATATTATAGTGCACGACTGCACGTACTACGAGACGATGGGACCCGCGAGGCTCGGATCCACCACGACCAATCGCAAGTACAACTGCGGCTACCGCAGTTGTACCTGCAGCCATCAGTCTATAAATATAGGCTGAGGGGTCAGCCATTTGAAGAGAGAGAGAGAAGGAAAAAGGCGAGGAAGCCCTCGCCCATTTTACTCGCATACACATCTTTTGAGTGTTTCTCTTCTTTAAACACTAGTTAGCTCACATATAGCTACTTTTTATCCCATGAGAGTCGAGTGTTTATCCATTTAAATTCTAAGAAGTCTACTTTGGCAAATTTCAACGTAAGCCTTCTTATATTCTATAAAGCCTCTTTCTCATATATCACACAATCGCCAGTACACGCTGATAGTCGTGTGAGTGTGTTTGCCTTGGACTTCAACCGTGGTTTTCATTTCATCAGTATATATATATATAATATATATGTATATTTTCTATATATGGACTAACATTATCGAGTAATGCCTCGATTGAGCCTAGACTTTGTCCGGAGCATTTATTTGCTTTATATATATATATATATATATATATATATATATATATATATATATATATATATATACTATATATATAAATCGTGAGCCTGGATTTTACATCCGATGAGCCCGGATTTTACATCCTGAGCGTTTAATTGCTTTTATATATATATATATATATATATATATATATTTATATATATAATATAACTTGTTATGTATATATCGATGAGCCTAGATTTTATATCCTATATGCGTTTTTCGCTTTTATATATATATATATATATATATATATATTCTTGTCGAATATATCCGATGAGCCCGGATTTACATTCTATGCGTTCTCGCTTATATATATATATATATATATATATATATATATATATTTATATTTGTCAGCCTGGAGTTTCCTCCGTGGCTTTTTACATGCTTTTTTTACATTTCGTCTCGCTCGAGTTCACTTCGTGGCGATTGATCGCTTTTATAGCTTTTATTTACATTTTTGTCCCGCTCAGTAGTTTACTTCGTGGGCGCTTGATAGCATTTATCGCTTTATTTACATTTCGATCCCCCATGGAGTTGTTTTTGTGGTGGTTGATCATGTATATATATATATATATATATATATATATATATAATCGCTTTCCATACAAATTACAAAAGATTACGTGAGCCTAGGAATCATGTGACACACAGTTTCAATCTCATCGAACCTAGATTTGGTTCCCATGATGGACATTTTTTAGTCAGAAGCGACTTGTACATTATTTTACAAAGGTTCGAGTTTCCTTGATGGTCATTATGCCCATAAGGAGTTCGATGATCGGCAGATATTATTTTCTAGATGATTTCGCATCTCGAAAATAAAAGCGAACAAGTCAACATTTAACAATAAAATGGAAGTATGAAAAGGTATCAATTCCTATTGAGCACAGGGTTTGAAAAAACCTCTTTTACAAAACTTCATTGCTATAACTTGGTTAAAACTGAATTTTCCTATAAAATTCAAACCTTGTGTATATAGGTGCGAACGATGCCTCGCACTACTTTCAAATAATTGCACATTGATCCACACACATACACACACACATCCATATAACAATTTCTTTGAAAAGTGGCGGTCACCATGGTAACATGGATGTCGGGGGGTGCCTAACACCTTCCCTCCGCATAATCAAGCCCCCGAACCCTTAATGAATCTCGGTTTCACAGACCATTAGCGGTCAAAATCACTTTGGGTCAATATGCTAACCTTTTCTTTGCATAGGGTGCAACCAGTTAAATACACCAACTGGCGACTCTTAAAGTCAATCGTCGACATTATACATGTCAGACCTTTTTCATTTGTTTTTTCAAACAAATCCCACATTAACATGAGAACACCAAATAACAAGTAGCGAAAACGGACACTCAAAAATCCCGACATCGACACATACCACAGATTATACACACCTATAAACAAATATATCCTTATTCTTCATCAACCCAAACTAATTTTATAGAAACCTAATATTTGAAACAAAAAAAAGTAAAGAGTTTTAAGGTTGGATTACTACCTTTTAATTCCTTCTTAACCCAATTAGATGATGAATAAGGTTATTTTTTTCTTGTTCTTCCAAAGCTCTTCTCCAATTCTCAGAGAATTCTCTCTTTTCTCTTTATTTTTCTCTGTTCTTTTTCCCTTCTATTCTCAGGCTTAGGCCAACTTCTTACGTAAAAAAATAAAACAGACGCAAGAAACTTAAACGTATAAAACTATCATAATAATAAATATACTAATTATGTATCATTTATAAAAATATTTATTATATTTTGTTTTTAATTCAAAAGCCATAAGGCTTTGTTTGGCAAAACACATTTAAAAATAAAGACTTAATATTCCTTAAGCCTAGTTTGGTAAATCCATTTAAAACCCCTTTAATTTACTTCAATAAATAATTTATACTATAGTTTATTATCCCAAATTATTTACTTGGATTTCCATATCCAATCTTAATTAAATAAACAAAACTAATTACCACATTATAATTTTCAAAGATAATTTTACTTAATAAATTAACATATCACCTTAATTACTAAATTAAATTAAAACAACATTCTAGCAAACTATATAATCTTTAACAACTCTCTAATTTAGTTATTAGGTTAAATTAGAGTATTATCTCATAATTTTAATTCATCACTCTTTTATCTTAATTAAGTTAATTTCTATAACTCGTGAATTATTTACTTACTAATAAATAATCCAACAAATATCTACTAAACAACAAATACATCAATTAAAAATATTTATTTAATTCAATAAATATTTGAAATTACAAATAAAATTCTGGATTGTTACAATTACAGGGACCCCCACTTACGCATTTTTCAAAATCGTCGGTAGAAAGTTATTTCAGTTTTTGTTTTATATTAATAAAACAGAAAACTTTTTATATAAAATAGAATACTTTTTATAAATAGAATATATCATATTACATTTTATTGCATAATACTACATAGTGTTTACATAATACTGTATAGTGTTTGCATAGTAAAATCAGACGAATTCGCCGAATTTGTCCGTGATTCCTTACTGTTCACTCGTGATTTTTTTCTCTAAATAGTATCATGTCATTCTCCTATAAATAGGATGCTTAGCTTAGAAATGAAAATCACAGCAGAATCAGAGAATTCTTCTTCTATAATATTGAGCGTATTTTTTTTGAGTTTAAGGATGCTTTGAGTGTAGAAAACAGTACAAGTTTCTTCAAGAATATCTCTGCTATACCAATCAGAAGTACTCTCCTTTTAAGGTAAGGGATATTATTTTGTTCAATATTCATAAGAAATAATATTTTTTTTCATACTCTGTAGTATGTAAGTAATATTATTTTATTTCATATTCCTAAATCTACACTTATTTTGATAAGTATTGCTTCTTTACTCCATGAAATTAGTAGAATATCCTTGAAATTTGCGCTTCATCTAGTATCGTTTCACTAAAATATTTTTCTGAACATTTCTTGTTAAATTTTAAGCTTTTCATGCAGGAGTACTATTCATGGATACTATTCATACATATGTTACTATTTATATGGTACTATTCATACATACGATACTATTCACAAGGTACTATTCACTCGATACTATTCACCATCTCACAAATCTCAATAAAACTCAACAGGTGTTCATTCGGATCATCCGTAGTAGCTTTTAAATCAGATCAATTCTCGCACCATCCTGAATAGTGCCCGCTTTAATCTCGAAAGTATTTGTTGCTATCGCATAGGCCCCGACTATGCTAGATCATGCATCCATTAATATTCAACATCGAATGTCCCTTTAGAGCCCTGCTCTTCTCTTTGCTCGATTCTTTGTTCTTCTGCCATACTAGATGTAGTACCCTCTAACTGTGCTTGCAAATTTCTCCGCACACTCGCTTTCCAACCTCTTCCATTAATATTACCCTGTGCTGGTGTCATTTGGAATTCGATGATCGCGTGTGCATAAAAATCCTACAAGTACCTAAAACCAAAAACAAAAGAAAAAAAATAGAAATGAGATAAGATTAGATCTGTCTAAGTCATACAATATAGCTTAAAACTGATGATAATTATTTAAATTTAAACGCCTTTTCTCGACAACAGTGCCAAAAACTTGTTGCCTCTTTTTTAGTTCTAACAAAAGAGCTCTAACTCATGCAAGTATACATGCGTCAACAAGCAATACAGAGTAAGTCGAGTATCGATCCACGGAGAAAGTTGCTAAATCAAATTATTATGCATCAACTCTATCACTATTTTTATATGCTTAAACCAATAATTAAGATTATGATTGCAAATTACTGTAAAATCAAATAACAACTAAAATATGAATAATAACAAAATAAATCAAATCTGGAAATAATGGGATCCTAACTTCATTTAATAATTCATCTAATTACCACTATCATGCAAGATCGTTCACATATCACAAGAAAGTAGCCAAGAGCACTAAAGTAGACATAACCATTTTTCAAAGCATTATGACTTACTTACACAGCATCCACAAGCAATAGACACCGTGTAATCATCAATATAACCAAAATCACTATATGTCTATGTGAAATTGCAACCATATTGAATTTAAGCACAAGCCCTTATTTAACTCATACGGTGAAACAATATATTTCTATCTGATTCACGAAATACAAAGCTACACAAAATAGCCCATATACACATGCTATCATGATTACAATCCATACCCACATGTTATTTTTCAATCCATACAACTAAAACGAATGGTGATCAAACATTCATGCATGCAAATCAACTATGATAGAAATTCCTTATGATATGTAAAGCAGTCCAACAGTCAAATATGCAATTAAACCACATATTAAAATCCGTTAGAATCCCATAATGGAGTTTAGTTCATGACTGAACCAAAAGCCATTATGGGATCAAAGCAATACATGGATAATAAACAAACAATTGATAGAGAAAGGATTGAATCGATCAAACCCAATTGCTGATTACAATCCAATAGTAACGTTCAAATCCTCATTAAAATCCAGCAAAAGAATAGTTTTTTATCCATAATGATTGAAAATCCAAAGAAGAAGTAAAAGATATTAAGTTGTTGCTTAGTTCTACGTTGGAAATCTCTCAAAGTGTAAAACCCTAGTTCCAATATGAAAAACACGTAAAACTACTGAATGATACGTCTGACACCAGTCAGAATTGTTTTAACCAATTAAAAACTCTTAAAATTAAAAATTAAAATAAAACAGATCAACAACTTCAGACATCGCACGCAGGCGCGCGCTCCTCCTTTGTATTCCTCACGCGGGTGCGCGAGTGTAAGTTCTAGTCCAGCCTGGTGATCGCGCGGGTGCACGTGTGTAAGCCTAATCAGCCGTGCGGTCGCACGGCTTCTGCAGTGTTGATTCTGGTTCTAGTGTTGCTTCTACTTTGTCCTGCTGCTCATTCTTTTGTCCACCAATGCTTGGTTTCTTTGCTCCACTCGATCTCATATTATGCCTTCATTAATCATATACCATCTACTATCGCCAACTTATGCCATATCCTGGACTTTTACATCAAAGGGAGTTCTCAGTACATGCAACTCAAAATAAACAAAATGCAACTAAAAACACACTAAAATGTACTTGAGATGAGCATAGTTCGCGTAAATTGATATCCAATAAGTAGGTATAAAACCCACTTACCATTAAGCATCATTATATTTACTAATATTCATGTTTTATAACTTAGAATAACATCTTTTATCATCAGAAGCACTACACTTGCATATGTGCATGCCCGACGCCCTTCGATTGCCTCCGAATACACATCAGTCTTAAAGATGGCCATTTTACCCATAATAATGACATCAAATTGAAAATCTATAAGAATAAAAGTTATATGCCTATTCGTCCTCGTTCCAGATCATCTTGAATCTCATCAATCGGAGTTTGTATGAAAATGTTATGCTCATTTTAGTAAAACATGTCCGGTCATAATTTTGTTTAAAAACTTTTTGAAAGACAGAATATCCCCCAGCCGGGGCTGGAGTTTTTGTACTACAATAGCCAGCTGGGGCGGGGGTACATTCTGCCATTTTCACGAATGAACATCATGAACACTACCGAAAGCCAAATTAGGCCTAAAAACTCCTTTCTAACAACCATACCCACCTACCCAATGTGTAATATATTTAGAGAAACATACACTAATGTTTCTAACACATTTCTATCCACATAATCAACATAAACATCCAAATTAAAACCTTTAATTTCACTATTTCTATTATTTCTTCTTCTTTTGACATTCATAGCGAAATTCTTCACTGTGAATTCGTTTTACAACCAAAACAGTTAGTTTCAATTACGTAGTTTTCGTTTCTTCGTATATTTTCACAATCAATAAACAATTTACACTTATACTATGACTTGAGTACCAATTTTAATTCTAATTTAAGCCATATTCAATATATGTCAATGTAAACTTACTGTAATATGATTTCCTCCATAATAAAATATATTACATGAATCAATTTACTCTAAATCATCTATAAACCACATGAAAATAATTTATATCAACAATTATCATATAAAATCACATAATAACCAATTAATCCTTCCCACCAATTTTACAAAGAACTTTTCATATAATAGAAAACTAGAACTTTAGAAGAAAACTAGAAATAAGAAAAGTAGGGTTATACCTTTGCTAGAAGATGACTACAACTACTACTTCTTCTAAATTATCAACTCACAGAGAATTTCATCTTCTTCCTTCTCTCTTTTCTTTCTTTCTTTCTTCTCTTTTTTCTTCTTTCTCTTCTTCTCTGTTCTTTCTCTCCTTTCCAACTTACGTAACTTAGAAAATATAACCTATAATATAATACGTATTAATATATAATATAAATATATGTGTAACTGATGTCAGTTATATCTTTTTGAAAATCAAAAGCCCTAAGGCCTGTTTGGCTAAACCACTTTAAAAATTAATAACTTAAAATCCTTATACCTTGTTTGGTGAAACCTATTTAAATAAAAGACTTATTCATTCCTTAAGCCTTGTTTGGCAAAACTGAATTAAACTCCTTGTTTTAATAACTCATTTATAGTATAGTTCATGGTCACACTTTATTTAATCAAATTCTAATATTCAATTTAATTAAATCTAATAACAATTATTAAATCAATTTACCACATAAACCACTACAACAAAATTATAATTTTCCTTATAATTATAATTTTATTTAATAAATTAACATATCACTTTAATTAAAAAATCAAATTAGAATAACATTATAATAATTTATTTAATCAGCAAGAATTACATGCTGTACATACTTACATTCTTCTCAATTGGGAGGAGATTGACGAATTTGTGAGGTACACATGTAGACTTGAAAAATTATCCCTTAACTTTTTTTAACATGTAATATACATTCCAATATATTAATGTTTATAACATTGTATAGATTGTACGATAACGAGTTAAAAGTGAAGCATCCCGGCATAACTGATAAAGATATTCAAATTAATCGTGATAAAAAATTTGCACTTTGGCTAAAGGATAAAGTAAGTTCAATTTCTTAAGCACGACATATATATATATATATATATATATATACTCCATATTAACTATGCCTTCATTTAATAAGATGAAGTTTTTGTAGGCTTTGACTGAGGGATCAACGATTCTGGCTAATGTACAAGTCCTAGCTATGGGACCCGACAGGGACCAAGTCAGCCGCAATGGTTACAAAATAAATGATTGTGAATTTCATACAAAGGCGTATGGGCGCAGTAAAAGAACAACGAACTCTGGAGTGTGTGTCCAAGGAGATTGTTACAATGAGCTTGGTCTTGCCTTTTACGGGGAGTTGGAGGAAATCATAGAGTTGTCATACAAGGGCACGTACGGGGGTCATATTAACTTGTTCAAGTGTCGTTGGTTTGATTCAAAAAAAGGGATACGTGTTGACAGACAAGGAATCGTCGATATTGACCTCCATAGGTCTGTGTACTCCAATGAACCGTTTGTTTTACCAACTCAAACAGTACAAGTATACTACACTCCTAGTCCTGTAAGGAAAAGGGATAGACCGCCTACAGATTGGCAGTAAGTCAGATTAATACTCCCGCTGCAGCATGGGTAGAAGTAGTTGATGGGGAAATTTATCAAGAGCAGATGCTTCATAGACAAACTATAATAAATGTGGAGGACGATAATGAAGTAATCCAGTTAGATGGTGGAGATTGTGACACCCCCAAATTCGGGTACTTCTATTTTCGCAGGATTTGGTGTTCACTGTACAAATATCATCTATCTATCTACCCATAAATAAAAGCAAACCATGCAATAGATAGAATTAAATAAATAAATCTCCCCTTATGGGTTACATCATCTACATAAAATACAATCCCAGGTCACTCTAACCTTAAACATCTGTACGAAATCATAAACAATAACAAGTCTTAAATAACATCAAGTCTGTAAATAAATACACATCAAGTCTTAAATAACAACAAGTCTTCCTCATTTGTTAACCTTGCCCTTGCCTTTACTAGTGGAAGGTTCGTCTGATCTTTCGTTCTTCACTGCAATATTATTATTACGCAAGGGTGAACACGATTGCCCACAAGTATAATAACATGCGAATAAATCAAAGGCTTCTGAAACATGAAAACCAGCTTTTGGATCAAGAATGAATAACAAGAAACAAAAGAACTTCTGAGGGTCAAAAGACCTTGAACTATGTCCTAGGTTGTAAAGTGTTTATACTTGAAACCTTTAACATTCATAAGACTATGGACTCTTCTTCTTGTACTTAGGGGGATTAGCCCTTAGTACCATACTGTGCACAATATCTTAACGCTAACGCATAAGTAATCCCCTATACAGGGTTGTTCATCTCAGTTTGACATTAGAGTCCGCACCAAAGGAAGTTTGGTTTGGATAATTCATTAAGGGTTCTGAAATTTAGAACGCTCATCAACTATGGACTAGTCAAATCATTAAGGGTTCACTAGTCTAACAAAGTTCAACAGTAACTGATAATTTAAAATTGAATAGCAATCTCAAAAGGTATACAATATAATAATTATTGTATAGCAGAATCATACTTTGAAAGATTAATACATTTTAATATAATAAAATGTACTTGATCAATAATAACGAGAATTTGCTCGATGTAAAGAGATAACTTATAAGCTTATATAAAGATAACGAGTAAGGTTAGGAAACTTGCCTCGTGCGTAGATTACACGTTAATTATTCTCGTTCCTTGATTTAATCCTACATATCATTTACGTTCACAATACCAGTCAATTATAATGTAACTAATCATCATACTTTCATTCTTTTTATCTAACTCGAATTATGACTATACTTAGTCAACTACTATACTCATTGTCACATAATTTACACTTCGTGAACAATAAGCTAACTATGCGTTTAATCATTCAATTCACACATAAATGTGTTATTGACATGTTAAGAATTTATTTTAACACTTCATTATATGTCTAACATGTTTTTATGTTCATTAGATTAAGTTACTAACACATTGCTAGACTTGAGCATTTAAAAAAATTTATTTCTGGACCATTATGCTAAGTGGCGCTGGCGCCATCATTATATTATACTAGTTCTTGGTATTTGCGACTTTGAGACTTGAGACATGGCGCCATGGGCTGAATTGGCATGGAGTTGGCACCACACAGCGAAAACTCTAGTTTCTGAATTTCTAGTTCGCGAAGAACACAGAATCAGGCAAAATTATCATTACGTGATCATTAAATTCATTAAATTAAACATACCCACATACTAGAATTCGTACACAATCATTACCCAACCTTTATAGAGTGATTTTAACCAATTAAAACACATAATTACAAAATTAAAACATGCAATTTCACTGTTCTTGATGTTCTTGAAGGTTTTGAACACAAAACATAAAAATCAACACTACGGATTTATTATAATACCAAATCCATCCATTCAAGGTTTCTTTTCCTCGTTTTAACATGCATAATTATATACAAGTGTGAATTTTACAAAACAATGTATGTTTGAGATATTAAATTTATGTATAAGGGCCATATGGCCATATTCTATACTCTGTATCCATATACTGTATAATTTTTATGAAACTGATGATATGTAAATCTATAATACATAGTAAAACATGCTATGCTAACATATTATCACATATATCCACATAAACAACACAATTTCCAATTTACAAAGACTTTACAGAATTTTGAAAGCTATATTAATAAAAACTTTAATAACGTAATTTGAAATTTGGGTTGAAGAGATTACCCTTAAAACAATTTCTCTAACTTTCACGTTCTTCTACAATGACACAATAATTCACACTACTTCTCTCTATTTCTCTGAAATTCTCTCTGAATTCTCAAACTCTCTCTCTCTCTCTCTCTCTGTTTTACTTTTCCAGACTTAGCAGATAATGAAAAGAAAAGAAGACGTATAATAATAAAGGAAAGGAATCGATTATTGTGGCGATTACCCAATCATGGGTTAACCGTCCTCAACTCCCACTAAGGCCATGTTTGGCCGACTTTAAAAGACTCATTCCTATTTACTTTAATAAATCTCTTATACTATAGTTTAATAGTGTCACACCCCATTATGAAATAAATCAAATATCTTATTTAATTTATTTTAAATAACATATAATAATTTCTCATTAATTCACATAGTCACATAATTAAATTTCTCATTTATTAATTATGTCAAATTATTAAATCTCTAATTAATTAAAATAACATTAGGCTTATTAAATATTTCATTTAATTCAATAAGCTCACATAATTACATACATCGAATAATAAAAATTCTCTACATTAATTTAATAAATATAACACATATAATTAAATTAATCTACCATAATTTCATCAATTAATTATTTAATCTAATAATTAATTCATCAAAAAATATTTATTCAATTCAATAAATATTAAAATTAAATTACAAAAATCTCGGTTGTCACAGAGATGAACCACATGAATTAGATCCTGAGTCAATACTTGTGTCAGATGACATTGATACCGAGGAGGAAGAGTTATTGACTGAATCTGACACTAAATCTAAAGCAGATGATGGTTATGAATCTGCAATACGTATACAAGATGTTTCTAAATCAGAGATTGACACTTGAACAAATGAAATGTATGTTTATCATTACATGTTAAGCATTTTATGTACTTAACTATAAACATCTTTATATCACTGCCATGTTTATTGTCACTATAAGAATTTTATGTCATTATTGTCATTTTATATTCATATATATACAAACATCTTTATATCACTGTCATGTTTATTGTCACTATAAGCATTTTCTATCATTATTGTCATTTTATATTCATATATATACAAACATCTTTATATCACTGTCATGTTTATGTACTTAACTATGTAAATGCAATTACCTTGTCATTTTATATTCATATATACATGTAATCAAATATAACTCATACTAACATCTTAAAATTTGTAATATATAGATGGCTTCTGAAGCAGCGCAGAAAAAGCGCGGCTTGGGTAGGGGGCCTAATCATGTGCCCAAGGCCCCTACTAATCTGGATGATCAGATTCTTGTTCAGATTCGTCCTCCTCTGAATAGCACTTACGTCCCGCATCATTTATATATAAGCATTTTAGATTCCGTTTATACAAGATATATAACTAATGTAAATTGCTTTAATATATCTATTTATCTTTGATGTAAATTGTTGTATATTATAGTGATTTTTCAGATAATAAGATCGTCAAGTGCATATCACAATTGGTTATAAAATTGGCCCACGCTTTTGTGATTACGTATGCGAAGAGCACACCTATCGCCCATAAGGATGCAGTTTGGGCTGAATTTCAAGTATGTTTTTTTAATATAGTCAATTCTAAGGATAATTATATAGTAGTGTTAGATTATATGTTAAAAGTACCGTTTTAATATTCTAAGGATTATTTATTTGAAGAAAAGGTATAGATGGGACAACGTGCAGGCTTCAATGATTCAGACATTATTCTAACAGAAGTGCGTCATCCGCACCAAGGACAATTTGAACAAAGAATGACAAAAAGCCCTTCAAAATGCCGAGATCGACCATCCAGGCCAGCGAGAGGATTACATGGACGAGCATAGCCCCTGGTGGTGCACCTAGTCCATATGGGCTGAGATGTGTGCCCAATGGAGAACTGAGAGCTGGGTTAAAAGACGTAAGACTGCCGCCACTAAAAGATTCTCAGGTGTACCTAATGGCGAATAGGCTAAAGAAACCTACAGGGGTGGCAGTATTTCACAGTTGCAGCATATTACTGTTAGGGTATGTATGAATAGTTTTAATATGTTTACAATCATGAATTGTAGAATATATATCACATTTTTACTTAGTAATATTGGAATATGTTTTGTATAGGAGTCTTAGTCCCAAGGTCAGCCTATCCATTGGCTGGATGTGTATGTGGTCACCCGTGATGGTCTGCCGGATGCTCTCCAAATAGCGGTAATAAGTTTTAATAACTTGTTCTTGTTTATCATGTTTTACGTCATTCTTTAGAATTTTGCCAATTTATTTCTAACTATTTAATTGTTAACATGACGACAAGATACTTATAAGCGTTTATTGAATGAGCGATATCTTGAAGGCACCCCACGTCCCCCAATTGATCAAGAATTGTGGGAGAGGGCGTCTGTTGTGAAGAAGAACTACGTCAAGGGTCAAGGACAACGACGACGCCCATCCTTTAGTGGCTCAGGCAGCTCTGCCACCCAGTCTTCACAGTCATCGAGTCATCTAGCTATTCATACTCCTGCTGACTGTGTGAGAGCTATATGTCGAGATTGCGATCTTCTAAAGATACTGGGCAGGCATCTGGCGGCTCTGAGTGCTGATGAGTTAGCTGATGCAATAGCGGTAGCAGCAACATCACAACATTGGGATGGCGACGAGGTAATCAATCTTATTTATTACAATCAAAGTAGTGATATATATATATAAGTTATATATATATATATATATATATTGTAACTTGTATCAACATATATACTATATATATATATATATAAACTTGTTTTATTATATTGTTAATTATAGGGTGATCAAGATCAAGGAGAAACTAATATGAGCAAAGATGCTTGACGACTGATTTAGTATTATTTTGTAGTTATTTAAGAATCTTGTACTTTTATATTCATTGTTTGGATGTTTGTATGTTATTTAAATATTAGATTTGTTTATATTTATTCAATTCATATTGGTTTTTAAAGGTTTATATAGTTTTATATATTAGTTCCGCAGATGGAGGATGGATGTTTATATTGTTGTGCATGTTTATATGTGTTGGGATAAAGCAGGTACAAAACAGGTTGGGAATTCTGCAAAACAGGAAAATATCTAGTTTGCAGGTTTTTTAACATCAGCGATCGCATGCAATCGCTTATACGCATTAGCGATCGAAAGCTAGATGAGGATATTAGAGACCGCGTGCGGTCATTGATGACATTCGCGGACACATGGCCCACGTCAGCCATTGCCCCAGAACCATGCTGACTCATCTTAGCGACCAAAATGATGATTTCGGTCGTTGATATTGTCAGAGAAATGCTACGTTGATGATGGGCATTCCAAATGATCGATTTTATCGACGCTCTATCGGCTACCGCATAAACATTAAGTGATAAAGCGGTCATTTGATAGGCGATCACGATAGGCCTTTTTTTTGTAGTGCCAGTAAACACAATCCATAAACACTAAGTGTCCATATATCTTACTGTTGATGAATTTTCTTAATCCACCACTTAGAACTCTAAATTAGTTTTCTCTATCCTTCTTTATGGTTATATTCCTAAGGCTTTTCCCCCCACCTAAGGTTAACCTACAGCTTTAATACCATCATGTGATGCCCCCAAATTCGGGTTCCCTAACCTCGGGTTTGGTGCTCATGATCCATCATACATATTACATCTAACTATCCGTTCATTGATGAATTACATCAGTCATACTATTACATAATAAAAATTATATCAATATCTCATGTGATGCCCCCAAAATAGGTATACATCACCCATTTTGAGTGACCAAATACATGGTACATAAATCAAATACAAACTTAATTATACAACTGTCGGGTAATATACGACAAAACATAGCTGAGAGTTTAAACAAGAATATTGTCTTCTAGACAATATCCACTCTTAATGGAGTTCTCATTACAATTATTATCACACTATTTCACAGAATAGTGAGGACTACTAAAACAACCATCTGGACCGTCAATTCCTTCCCCACCGAGTCCATTTATATTCTCATTTCACAAGAGAACAAAGTGAAAGAAAAGGGTGAGCTCAACTGGCCCAGTAAAAGATATTATGACTAAGATAATGCAGAATAAATTATCCTTAGCCTTCAACAATATAACAACTGATAGAATACAATAGACAACAAGTTTTAGATCAACAACTGCAGCGGAATAAGCAATTCATTAGAAGAGTCAAGTAGAGCATGATATCTACTATATTCTATGATTTAAAAAGTTTTTCATCAACTTTATAACTAAGACTCAGCTTAATAAATAAACCACATCATCGAATCATCCCTGCATTACGGGCCAAGGATATTCATGTAATCATCAATGGTCATCATTATACCGAATAATCCTTGGTCATAATCAACTAATCAACAGTCCATCTATGCACTACGGGCCAATGAGGACTTTTACCACATCATTTGTAACATTATGGGTCATGATTATACCGAATGATCCCTGGTCATAATCATACCAATCAACAGTCCATCTATGTACGTAAGCCAAAGATGACTTTCATCACAATATAAGCATGAGGATGATGACAATGATATAAGTATTAATCAAACGAAATCAAGGATAAATATTAAAGACTTTAAATTTATCCAGAGTTTAAAACTATCCAAATTGTCAACATGATACTGCTTTGTGGAGTAAAATTCAAGAATGATATTGTATCAAAAATGATTTGGACCGAAAAGAAATCAATTTTTGTCATGAATAGTACTCCGGGTGAATAGTACCCTGTGAATAGTACTTCGGGAATAGTACCTCATGAATAGTATTTTATGAATAGTACTCATAAATAGTACTTTGTGAATAGTACCCATGAATAGTACTTCGTGAATAGTACTCATAAAACGAAAATACAAAAGAAAATGATATTCCATGATGAGTACAAAAGAAAGGATATCTCATACGAGTATAATAGAATATATAAAACTGCAAATAGATTTTCATCCGTAATGCGGTAATCCAAGTAGACGGATCATTTCCATAATTTAATAAAGAATGAATACGAAGGGTCATTCACCATACATGCGGTAATCCGCGTAGACAGGTTATTCTAACAGAATAATAATGAATGGAATAATAGAAGAATTTCACCATGCATGCGGTAGTCCGCGTAGACAGGTTATTCTAACAGAATAATAAAGAATGGAATAACAGAAGAATTTTACCATGCATGTGGTAGTCTGCATAGACAGGTTATTCCAACAGAATAATAAAGAATGGATTAACAACCCTTACGAGTATTGAAAGAAAATAACTCTCTTCATGAATACGGAAGAAATAATACCCCTTACGACTGTTGAACAAAAATAATATTCCTACGAATATTGAACGAAGATGATATTCCTTACGAATATTGAACAAAAATAATATTCATACGAATACGAAAAATAATATCTCTTCAGAATATGAAATAAATAATACCTCTTATCTCAGAAGAAGACTAGATACTGGAATAGTGAAGTAGCAGACTACTCTTCTTCTTTCTCTCTATAGCTTCTCTCTCTATAATTGCTCTTGTGAGTGTTAGTGAATTGGTGAGAATGAAGGAAGAATGAGCTTTTATTTATAGGAGAATATAGTTTCGATAATTGCACCTTTTGGGGCTCAAAATATTATAGTATAATACCCTCATCTTTTCCTTCATTTTTAATTTAGTCCTACAAGTATTATCAAACTTGCACCACCTCCCCTAATAGTATATCATGTGAATCAATAGTACAATCATGTGACTCATTAGTTCTATACATGTGAAGAAAATAATTATAGTATAGTACATTCATATATACCTCTATTTTTAATTTAGTCATGCAAGTATTATCAATTTTTCACCACCTCCCCTAATAGTACATGTATGTGAATTAATAGTACACACATGTGAATAAATAGTTATAAGCATGTGAATTAATAGTAATTAATTACTCATTTATCTGATTAATTACCCGATTGGTCAATATAACCTCCAGACATCAATTATTATCGGAATAGATGTCGATTTCCACTAACACTAATAATCTTAACACAATGAAAATATCAATTTCATCTTTAATCAACACGAACATATTCATTATTAATATTATAACTCATAATATTTAACAACCAGATCATTCCCAGGAAAGAGAGGGCTTTTCGATAAGGATCTCTCCCTATTGACGCCCAATTAGGTGACCAAACCTCTCCTCGGCAGAACTTTCTAGACATCGTCAATATTTTAAATAATAATATAAATAACTTTGTTGTCTCAATTATTAATTTAATAATATAAAATATTGATACTGTGACAATAATTGAATCAATTATATGAGAGATATTATGCAATTATTCATAGAAAATAATTAAGTATAATCGAGTGAATTCTCACGTAAGCATCAATAATCAATACCGTGTGCTACTACGCAACCACGCCAGACATCGTTATTTTTTACTACTGGATAGTTCAACAGTTTAACGGTAAAACTTTTGCCGTTATTTTTATAAAAAGATATTTTTGTCATTTTCTAACTACGAAAATACTTCCGTTGTGGGGTCCACCAATGATTATGCTTGTCGTCATTTAATATTCCCCTGTTAAAATGAATATTCCCGACCAATCGAATATTCCCCGACACAACCGAATATTTTATATCAACTTGCTTACTTTACAAAATTTTCACATATCACCCTTAACTTTAACCCTTTCTCAATTTAACCATTTA
Organism: Panax quinquefolius; assembly: GCA_020205615.1. NCBI lineage: Eukaryota > Viridiplantae > Streptophyta > Magnoliopsida > Apiales > Araliaceae > Panax > Panax quinquefolius. The sequence goes on along the minus strand of CM035156.1, from coordinate 68,077,059 downwards.
CTAAATAAAATAATTATTATAAGAAAATTGAATACTTTCATTTCATAAAATTCGAGATCTCACATCTCAGGTTAACTAACCTTAACATGACATACATACCCTTAGATACTCAAAAGGTTTACATAAAGTAAAATAATAAGTAAAGTTCACAATTACTACTCTCGAACTTTACCTTTTCCCTTGTCTTTCTTTGACCCTTCGGCTACCTCGTCCTTAGCTGAAATGCTTTATTTAAAGCAAGGGTGAGGAACTAGTTTGCTCCGCAAGTTAAAGCGTTCAATAAAAGATATGGAAGAGTCTAACTTTTTAGAATTTCAACAATATTCAAAAGATTGTGAAATAGCTTAACAATAAATCATTTTCAATAACAAGAATTTTCTTAAATTCCAAGCTGAATAACACATCAAGAATGAAAGCGTAAAATTCTTTCGAATGTTCAATAATATTCAATTGATTAAGAAAAGTTAGCAATACTGCAACAATATTCAATAAAATGGGATATTCCTAGATTTCATGTTGAGTGATCATAAATGGATCAAGAACTAATAGAGGAACCATCAGTTAATAAAACTGAATTACCTCAAGAATATAAGTTAATTATAAAAACTAATTATACTCTTCTTCGAGTACATGAGGTGATCAACCCCATTATACCCTATATTATGCATAATACTCAAAAATAGAGCAAGGGATCGGATGTCCGACAATAAAGTTCTCCTTTTTATAAGGTTGTTCATCTCAGTCTTACATCATTAGTTCGTACCACAACAATATGGTTTGGATTGCTTTTAAATAAATGTTAAGATTTCAACATATAATATCAATATTGATTTAGCCGAAATAAATGACATAAATCTTTCAATAACAACTTAGTTCAAATAATAGAACGATTCATCAACTATTAGTTTAGCCAAAACAAATAGCTGAGACATGACTCATAAATAGTTCATGAATAAAAGAACTTTAAATTTATTTCACAATTCAAATAATGAAACATGAATCAATTGAACTATGTGCGAATAACAATAACCATTATGGATGTGAATAATCAACAATAATTATCCACTAACATGCTTTGAAATTAATTACTCAAGTTGAGTTAGGAAACTTGCATTGGTCGTTGACTACTGCTATACAATTTAATTTAACTTCGTTTGAAAGTCCTATCATTAATAATATTGATCTATCAATTAGCATAATATATTATAACTCATAACACCACTATTTTTTTAATAAATTATTTAACATGTAATCATGTAATAAAACATTCAATAATACCTTACTCATTAGGAATATTATCATCCATTCATAATATATATTATTATTATATAATCATTGTCTTAAACTCTTGTTTAATATTATTAAAACTTTAATAATATTTTATTCACTTTCTAATATTATTAACTATTTAATAATATTTTAATCCCTTATTAATATTATTAATCATTTAATAATATTCTAGTTAAACAATAATATTATTAGTTAATTAATAATATTCCGTACATTATCACATCTTATCTAATTATTAATATTATTAATTAATTAATAATATTTTAATCAATCTTTAATATCTTAACCATTCATAAATATTATTAACCATTTAATAATATTTTAATCAATTCATAATATTATTAATAATTTAATAATATTTTAATTTAATTTAAATCTAATATTATTAGTCATTTAATAATATTTTAAATCATTACCTAATATTATTAATTATTTAATAATATTTTAATTTAACTTTAATCTAATATTATTAATCATTTAATAATATTTTAAATCATTATCTAATATTATTAATTATTTAATAATATTTTAATTTAACTTTAATCAAATATTATTAATCATTTAATAATATTTTAATTCAATTTTAATCTACATATTAGTAATTACTTAATAATATCTTAAACTAATATTATTAAGCTCTTAATAATATTTTAATCATTTATTAAACTAATAAACAATTAATTCCAATTGTTTACCCTTTACTAATTCATTCATTTAAAAACTCTAAAATGCCATAAATACAACATCACCTCAAAAATGACCAAAATACCTTTCAAAAATCTGGACACAACATATTTAGGGTCTCTAAGCCATAAAATTACAGTTTTGCCATATATGACATCACATAACTTATTATTCTTATTTATTCATAACTCAAACACATTCATGAAAAATACTAAAACAGTTCTGAAAATTCTTATTTTCTTAAAAATATCAGTACATGGTATCATGATGAACATATAATTTTTCTGGAATTTTTCTATTTCATTTACTATTTTTAAAAAGAGCAAAATAGCCGGATCTTGAAACATTTGTCATAAATCGAAATTTTGTCCAAAAATTCTAACCTTTTTAGGGTATGTCCTGCCCTGATACTTTACCTCCAATAAATATTGTACAATTGTTAGAGGTACGCAGAAAAAGTTATTTTGGTTTACTTTTAAAATTGTCATTCCTTGTAAAATCCATAACTCTCATTCTACACATCCAAAAATAGCCATCTTTGGACCGGATCTATATAACTCATCGTATTAACATACAAATTTTCTCAAAATTTTTAAAGCTCTTAAAGTGGCCAAAAAAACCCTTGCCAAAAAGTGGCCAGGAAACTAATTAAAGGGTTTTTCCAGATTTTTGGTTGTTCGGATAGTTTTGGGAAAAATGACATTACCGTTAATTGATTTAACATTTTTGAGTTTTACCACTTGGGTTCATTAGATAACTCATGTATCTAACTCACCTCTTTGACGGATCTCAAAAATAATTTGTAGATCAAATTGTAGAGCCTCAAAGTAGGCTAAAATTTTATGGTTTTCTGGCTAGAAAACAGTTTTGGTTCCTTTTTGTTTTCCAAGCTTTTCAACACTTTAAATGGTTAGATCTAAGAATAAAAAATCATAAAACATATAGATCAAGAGTTCTAGAGTTCATGATCATGTCTGTTCATTTCATCACAACCACCAAAAGAAAATGCATTAAACTAGTCTATAGATTTTATACCTTTTTCCTTTGCTTCTTCTTCTTTCTTCCAAAATAAAAGATGAAACTCTCTCTCTTTTCTTCCCTTATGGATGCCAAATCCCCCTCCTCTTCTCTCTCTCTCTCTCTCTCTCTCTCTTTTGTTTTCTTTTGTTCTCTCTTTTTGGAAAAATAAGGAAATGAAAATGAACAAAACTTTTAATTACAAAAGTGGTGGGGGTATTTATAGTTAGCAAAAATATATGCATATAAAAATCTTCCACGATATCTCATTTTTTCTCTCTCATGTTTCTTGTGATCTTGATTAAATAATGTAGCTAAATAATATACTTACACATGGCTTGCTGTAGGTATAGTTGGTGAACAACTAAATTTAAAAAATAAAATAAAAATAACATCACATGCCTAAACTCCCTAAAGTGGGCGGATACTCCCCCCATTTATTGTCCAAATTTTATTTTATTTTAATTACCAAATTTGCTTTAGGAAATGACTACAATGTCCCTTTCATGTTGGGCTAAAACTTGGGTCATTTAATAATTCTTTTGGGCTTCTTAATTAATTATTTGGGCTTGCTATTTAAAATAATTGGGCCATGTAAAATACTATGGGTCCAATACCAAAATTTTATCTTATTTAATTAGGGTTTCTATTCTACTCATTTTGGAATTTAAATAATTGTTAATGTAAGTTTAATTTAATTAATTAATATTATAACCCAATTAAGCTTACTTTAATTAGGTTTAAAATAAATAAAAATTTGAGATAATAAAATTAATCTCTTAGGTTAGTATATATTATTACTTAATTAATAATATTCCGTACATTAATCACATCTTATCCAATTAATAATATTTTAATCAATTCATAATATTATTAATCATTTAACAATATTTTAATTTAACTTAAATCTAATATTATTAATCATTTAATAATATTTTAAATCATTACCTAATATTATTAATTATTGCAATAATATTTTAATTTAACTTTAATATAATATTATTAATCATTTAATAATATTTTAAATTATATAATATTATTAATTATTTGAATAATATTTAATTTAATTTTAATCTAATATTATTAATCATTTAATAATATTTTAATCCAATTTTTATCTATATATTATTAATTACTTAATAATATCTTAAACTAATATTATTAAGCTCTTAATAATATTTTAATCATTTATTAAACTAATAAACAATTAATTATAATTGTTTACCCTTTACTAATTCATTCATTTAACAACTCTAAAATGCCATAAATACAACACCACCTCAAAAATGATCAAAATACCTTTCAAAAATCTGGACACGTCATATTTAGGGTCTCTAAGCCATAAAATTATAGTTTTGCCATATATGACATCACATAACTTATTATTCTTATTTATTCATAACTCAAACACCTCCATGAAAAATACTAAAACAGCTCTGAAAATTTTTATTTTCTAGAAAATATCAGTACATGGTATCATGATGAACATATAATTTTTCTGGAATTTTTCGATTTCATTGACTATATTTAAAATGACCAAAATAGTCTGATCTTGCAACATTTGTCATAAACAGAAATTTTGTCCACAAATTTTGAACTTTTCAGGTTATGCTCCTGCGATGATACTTTACCTCCAGTAAATATTTTACAATTGTTGGCGTTACACAGAAAAAGTTATTTTGTTTTACTTTTAAAATAGTCATTCCTTGTAAAATCCATAACTCTCATCCTACACATCCAAAAATAGCCATCTTTGGACATGATCTATATAACTCATCATATTAACATACCAATTTTTTTCCCAGAATTTTTAAAGCTCTTAAAGTGGCCAAAACAGCCCTTGCCAAAAAGTGGACAGGAAACTAAAAGGGTTTTTCCATATTTTTGGTTGTTCGAACAGTTTTGGGAAAAATGACACTACAATTAATTGGTTCAACATTTTTTAGTGCTACTACTTGGGTTCATTAGATAACTCATATATCTAACACACCTCTTTGACGGATCTCAAAAATAATTTGTAAATTTTAAATTGTAGAACCTCAAAGTAGGCTAAAATTTTATGGTTTTTGGCTAGAAAACTGTTATGGTTCCTTTTTGTTTTCCAAGCTTTTCAACCCTTGAAATGGATAGATCTAAGCATAAAACTTCATAAAACATATAGATCAAGAGTTCTACTAATATTTTTTAATACCAAAATAGGTTATTAAATTTTCACCTATAATTAGGTTATACAATTTTCCAAATACATCTTTACATACTAAATAAAATATACAATCTTATTTAATTTATATACATCACCTATTCTCGAGTGCCAAATACATGGTATGAGAATACAAATACAATCTTAAATATACAACATGAAATGTGAGTTTTAATACAAATATTGTCTTCTGACAAAAGATTCAAACTCAAAATAAGTCCTCAATACATTTATTATCACACTATTTCATAGAATAATGAGGACTACTAATGCTATCATCTGGACCGTCACTCCGTTCCCCGACTAGTCCCTGCTACGTTCTCATTTCCTGAAGAGAACAATGAAAGCAAAAGGGTGAGCTCAACTAGCCCAGTAAGAAATATTATGGTTAAGATAATGCAGAATAAATTATCGTTAGCCTTCAACAGTGTTAAACTGATACAATATAACAAACATCAAGTTTAACTGCAGCGGAACAAGCAATCCATTAGAAGAGTCAAGTAGAGAATAAAATCTACTATCTTCTATGATTTAAAAGGTTTTTCATCACTTTTATCACTGAGACTCAGCTTATTAAATAAACCACGTCAACCCTGCACTACGGTCAAGATATTCATTAGTATCACGACCACAAATTATCCATGCACTACGGGCCAAGGATATTCGTGTTTTCATCAATGGTCATGATCATGCCAACAACTCCATCCATCAATGCACTACGGGCAATGAGGACTTTTACCACATCATTTGTAACATTACGGTCATACGACTATACCGAATAATCCTCGGTTAATCATACCCCAAGTCCATCTATGCACTACAGGCCACGATGACTTTCAACATAATATAAACATGAGGATGATGACAATGACATAATAATTCAATAAAACAAGTTCAAGAATTAAATTTTAAAGATTTATAAGTTAATTTATCCTGAACTCAAAAAACGTCCAAATTGTCAACATGATACTGCTTTGTGGAGTAAAATTCAAGAATGCTCAGAAGAATATTTCCATGAAAAGATAATGGATGAAGCGCAAATATCCAGGATATTCTACTAATTTCATGGAGTATAGAAGCCAAAACTTTAACCAACTAAGTATAATAAAATATATATGAACCTACAAATGGATTTTCGCCATGCGCAAAGAATCCATCCACGTAGACAAATCATTTCCACAATTTAATAAGGAATGAATACAAAGGATCATTCACCACGCATGTGGTAATCCACATAGATAAAAGTTATTCCAATAGAATAATAAAGAATGGAATAACGTAAAGAATTCACCATGCATGCGATAGACCGCACGTATGTGTTTATTCCCAATGAATAATAAAGAATGGAACCAGTCATGCGAAATCCGCATGATAGGATATTCCAATAGAATAATAAAGAATGGAATAACAATGAATTCACTAAGCATGATGAAGATCAGCACAAATGCATGTGTTATTCCAATGTAATAATAAATAATGGAACCAATGTCATGCGTAATACGCATGCATATAGATATTCCAACAGAAATAATAAAGAATGGAATAACAGAAGAATTTCACCATGTATGCGGTACTTCGCATAGACAGGTTATTCCAACAGAATAATAAATAGTGGAACCAGGTCATGCGTAATACGCACAGACATGATATTCCAACAGAATAATAAAGAATGGAATAACAGAAGAATTTCACCATGTATGCGGTACTTCGCATAGACAGGTTATTCCAACATAATAATAAGGAATGGAATAACAATAGCTCTCTTCATGAAAATGAAAGAAATAATACCCCTTACCTTAGAATAAAGCTGGATACTGGAATAGAGAGGTAGCAGACTTCTCTTCTTCTTTCTCTCTATAATTTCTCTCTATAATAATTGCTCTATAGCTTTAGTGAATTGGTGAGAAATGAAGGAAGAATGAGCTTCTATTTATAGAAAAATATAGTTTCGATAATTGCACGTTTTGGGGCTCGAAAAATTACAGTACAATACCTCCAACTTTTCTTTCATTTTTAATTTAGTCCTGCAAGTATTATCAAACTTGCACCACCTCCCCTAATAGTAAATAATGTGAATCAATAGTTCAATCATGTGATTCAATAGTTATAATCATGTGAAAATATGAATAACAGTATAGTACCTCCATCTATACCTCCATCTTTAACTTAGTCATGCAAGTATTATCAATCTTGCACCAACTCCCCTAATAGTACATGAATGTGAATCAATAGTACACACATGTGAACAAATAGTTATAATCATGTGAATTAATAGCAATTAATTCCTCATTTATCCGATTAATTACCCGATAACTTCCAGACATCAATTATTATCGAAATAAATGTTATTTTCACTAACACTAATAATTCCAACACAATGGAACTATCAATTTCATCTTTAATCAACACGAACTTATTCATCATTAATATTATAACTCACAATATTTAACAACCAAATATCTCCCGAAAGAGGGGCTTTTTCAGATAAGGATTTCTCCTTATTGGTAGCCGCAATTAGATGACCAAACCTCTCCTCTTGCGTAACTTCTAGACATTGTAAATATTGCAATTTAATAATATGAATAACTTTGTTATCTCAATTATTGATTTAATAATATATCATATTATACGAGATGATCTTGTGACAATAATCGAATCAATAATATGAGAGATATGATGATGCATCAATTATCGTGTGTGAATAATTGAGTATAATTGAGTGACTTCTCACGTAAGCATCAATAACCAATACCGTGTACTACTATGCAACCACGCCAGACATCGCATTTACTTTTACTACCGGGTAGTTCAACAGTTTTAACGGTAACACTTCCGCCGTTATTTTTTTAAAAAGATAATTATGTCATTTTCTTACTACGATAATACTTCCGTTGTGGGGTCCACCAATGATTGTGCTTGTTGTATTTAATATTCCTGTTAAAATGAATATTCCCAGAGCCAATCTAATATTATATAACCACTTGCTTACTTTGCAAAATTTGTAAATATTACCCATAACTATAACATTATATTATATCCACACCATAATATTAAAAAATATATTTTTCGAGAAATTAATCTTTATTCATAAAAGTTGGGGTCTTACAACCTCCCTTCTTATGAAATTTCATCCTCGAAATTAGGGTGCGTACTGGTATGTCGAAGAGGTGAGGATACCTTGATTTCATTTCGATTCTAACTCCTGTGTCATTTCCTCAACATCATGGTTTCTCCACAAAAACTTTGACTTGAGGTATAACTTTAGAGCGTAGAATATGATCCTTCTTATCCAAGATTTTAACAGGTACCTCTTCATACGTTAAATCTTCCGCTATCTCGTCCTGTTCTAATTCAATAATGTGGTTCGGGTCTTTCACATATTTACGTAACATAGATATGTGAAAAACGTTATGAACACGAGACATACTTAGGCGAGTAGGCGAGTTTATAGGCACATTCCTACTCGATCGAGGATTAAAAATGGGCCAATGAATCGAGGATTGAGCCTTCCTCTCTTTCCAAATCTTGTAACTCCTTTCCATGGAGTAACACGTAACAACACATGATCTCCAATATCAAATTCCATGTTATTTCGATGAAGATCAGCATAACTCTTTTGTCGATCTTAAGAGGTTTTTATACATTGTCGGATCGTTTGAATCTTTTCCGTAGTCATACGTACCAAATCCGGTCCCAACAACGTTGCTTCACCCACCTCATCCCAACATATTGGAGAACGACACTTTCTTCCATACAACGCCTCAAATGGAGCCATGCCAATACTTGTTTGATAACTATTGTTGTAGAAAAACTCCACCAATGGTAAGAACTTGTCCCAACTTCCCTTGAAGTCAAGGACACAGAGTCTTAATAAATCCTCAAGAGTTTGAATAGTCCTCTCTGATTGTCCGTCCGTTTGAGGATGATACGCCGAACTAAATCATAAATTTGTGCCCATAGCTTTTTGCAAACTAACCCAAAATCTTAAAGTGAATCTTGGGTCTCGATCAGAAACTATGGACACTGGCATACCATGCAATCTTACAATCTCGTTTATGTACATACTAGCAAGACGTTCAAGTGTATAAGTTTTTCGTATCAGTAAGAAATTAGCAGACTTGGTCAATCTATCAACAATGACCCAAATCGCATCTATGCCTTAAGAAACCTTGGGAAGACCAGTAACTAAATCCATGGTAATGTGCTCCCACTTCCATTTTGGAATTTCAAGTGGTTGCAATGGACCTTTTGGCACTTGATGCTCCGCCTTGACTCGTTGACAAGTTAGACACCTTGAGATAAACCCCGCTATCTCTCTCTCTTCATATTGCTCCACCAAAATGTATGTCGAAGATCACGATACATTTTGGTACTCCCAGGATGGATTGCAAACGGTGTGTTGTGCGCCTCCATCATGATTTTATACTTCAAGTCAGAATCGTTAGGAACACAAAGTCTGGAGTTGACTCGAAGTATTCCTTTTTCATCGATTCTTGCTTCTGGAATAGCACCTTCTTGTACTTTCTTCCTCATACGTATCAGCTCCAGGTCTGTAGCTTGAGCAGCTTTAACTTTATCGATTAAAGTCGGTTCCACTCGTATATTCGCCATCATCACATGGGTCCTTGGAGTCTTTAACTCTATTTCCATCCTTTCCAAGTCATACACAATGGGCCTTTGCGTTGACAATAATGCACTCGTGCCCGCATATGATCTTCTACTCAATGTGTCAGCTACTACGTTCGCTTTTCCAGGATGGTATTGGATGGTATGATCATAATCTTTCAATAGCTCAAGCCAACGTCGTTGCCGCATGTTGAGTTCCTTTTGAGTGAAGAAATATTTGAGGCTTTTATGATCCGTATAGATCTCCACCTTCTCTCCATACAGGTAATGCCTCCAAATCTTAAGCTCAAAAATGACAGCGGCCAACTCTAAATCATGAGTACGATAATTGCTCTCATATTCTTTAAGTTGCTGAGAGGCATAGGCTATGACTTTCCCATGTTGCATGAGAACACATTCTAACCCTTTGCCCGAAGCATCATCAGATGACAAATCCTCCGAGCCGATGGTATTGTCGAATAGGTCTTTGAAATAAGTCTCCTCTTGAGTTCTTGAAAACTCTTCTCACATTCTTCGCTCCAACCAAACTTTGTATCTTTCCGAAGTCAATGAGTTAATGGAGTAGCGATTCGAGAAAACCCTTCTACTGAATCTCCGATAATAACCAAATAAGCCGAGAAAGCTACGTGCTTTCGATCATCGATTTAGGTTGCTCCCGACTTTGAATAGCTTCAATCTTTGTTTGGGTCAATAGATATTCCATGACTTGATACTACGTGCCCAAGGAATGCTACTTCCTCGAGCCGAACTCGCATTTCTTCAACTTGGCATAAAGCTTATTTTCACGAAGCTTTTGGAGTATCGACCTCAAGTGTTGCTTTCATGATCTTCACGACTTTTTTAGAATATATGAGGATGTCATCAATAAAGACGACCACAAAGTGATCCAAATATTCCTTGAATACTCGGTTCATCATGTCCATGAAGGCAGCAGGAGCATTAGTCAATCCAAAAGACATGACTAGGAATTCATAATGTCCGTACCGAGTTCTGAAAGCCGTCTTTGGAATGTCATCGGTTCTAATCTTCAATTGGTGATATCCGAAACGAAGATCAATCTTTGAAAAGAATTTGGCGCCTTATAACTGGTCAAACAGGTCATCAATGCGAGGCAATGGATATCTATTTTTGATAGTGACATGGTTCAACTCCCAATAATCAATACAAAGTCGCATACTCCAATCTTTCTTCTTCACGAATAGAATAGGAGCACCCCAAGGAGACGTACTAGGACGAATGAAACCGATGTCTAACAATTCCTGCAGTTGGGTCTTTAACTCCTGAAGTTCAATAGGAGCCATTCGATATGGGGCTTTAGAAATGGGTTTTGTATCGGGTTCAAGGTCGATACAAAATTCAATTTCACGCTTTGGGGGTAGGCCAGGAAGTTCTTCAGGGAATACGTTAGGAAATTTATTAACAATAGAAATATCATTCAAAACTGACGTATTTTTATTTAAATCCGATATGAAGCTAAGAAAGCTTGACATCCGCTTTTTAATAAACGAATAACTTTATGGCTTGAGATGACAGTGATTGATTTTAATGGTTTGGTTGCTTGAATTCGCATAATAGGTTGGTTAAGAATATGAAAGCTAACAACCTTACGAAAATAATCAATTTTTGCATGATGAGTAGTTAACCAATCAATTCCTAAAATCACATCAAATGCAAGTATTTTCAAAGAAATAAGATCAACAGTAACGTATGGTTGCCCATTTGAACTAAACAAGACTTATAAACAAAGGGATGTAATGAAGGTTTCTCCCAACGGAGTTTCAACAGATAAGTCAAAGTCCAATTTCTCCGGAATCAAATTTAAACGTTGAGCGCAAGTAGGAGAAATAAAAGAATGGGTAGAACCAGTATCAAATAAGGTATAGACTTCGCTAGAGTTTATGATAAGCTTATCCGTGATGACCTCATTCGGGTTCCTTGCTTTCTGGGAGGTCACAACAAATGCTCTCCCTTGAACTACCGACTTTGACTTTTCTAGGACGACCTTTGGTGCCTCCATCCCAGCTGAACTTGCCTTCCCTGAACGACAAAATCGAGCTAGGTGACCTTCTCTTCCACAATTGTAATAGGTTTTGGACTACTGCGTACAGTTTGGACTGATATGTCCCTCCCCTCAACATTTGAAGCATATGATAGGTGGTCGTTCTCCTTCCTTAACAACAAAAGTGCGAATCTTTGACGTCTTTCCATCATTGTTGAATCTCCTCTTCTTGAAATGTCCATTCTTATTGTTTTGGCCATGATTACCACCGGTGGTTACCATTTTTGCATGTTGATTCCTCCACGCTTATTGTCACCGCTTTTGATGATCGCTATCACCGGTATTATCATTTTGGGTTTGCTGCTCTTTTTGGTTGGGTTGACTCATTATCGCACTCCAATAATCGAGCCCTATTAACAACATCTGAATACAAACACGCTTTATGAGAGATAAGATATTGACGTATCTCGGGTTTCAAACCTCTTAGAAACATTCGCGTCATTCTCTCCTCATTATCAACCAAATGGGGACGCAAACCGGACAACTCGCAAACTTAGCTTCATCTTTGCGACACGGTCATATTGTTTTGCTCCAGCTTTAATGAACTCTACCTCTTTCATGTGACGAATACTTTCGGAAAGTACTTGTCGTTGAACAGCTCTTGAACTTCTCCCAAGACATCTTCATCTGGCAGTTGAGTACGCTTTATAGATTCCCACCAAGAATCCGCCTCTCCGCCTCGCAATAATATGAAGGTGGCAAAGGAACCTTTTGCTCGGAGCATCCCAAGACATCAAATATCTTGTTGATCTGCTATATCCATGTCTCCGCCTTAAGTGTTTTTGGCTCTCCAAAAAACTCCGGTGGTCCCAGCTCCTTGAACTGTTTAGCAGTGACCGTCCGAGAGTTGCCAAGTGTTTCCACCGCATTTTGGATGAGAGTCGCCTCTCTCTACCGATGTTGCATGAATTGCATAAAGCCTCTGAACATTCCATCGTTCATCATTTGGTTAGTGTTGTCGTTTGCATGAGGATTTTCGCCTTCCTGATGCACATTATCCTGATTATTGATCTGTGGATACTCAACGGTCTCTTGTGCTCCATTGTTATTTTTAACATTCTCGGATGACATTTTCAAATACTGCCACAAAACAAGGGTTAATTAACATATCACATATTATCCCTATACTCTGACAACCCAATTAAATACCAAATAAACTTAGGTAGGTCATACTAGCAAAGGAATTCCCCGTCTCTCCCCTCCTAGTTCTTGTCTCACATCTCAGCCAGGGATCATATCCCTAAGCTTTGATACCAACTGTGACGCCCCCAAAATAGGTATACATCACCTATTCTAAGTCACCAAATACATGGTACAGAATACAAATACAATCTTAAATATACAACATGAGCTTTGAGTTTTAATACAAATATTGTCTTCTAGACAGTATTCAAAATCAAAATAAGTCCTCAATACATTTATTATCACATTATTTCATAGAATAGTGAGGACTACTAATGCTATCATCTGGACCGTCACTCCATTCCCCGACTAGTCCCTGCTACGTTCTCATTTCCTGAAGAGAACAATGAAAACAAAAGGGTGAGCTCAACTAGCACAGTAAGAAATATTATGGCTAAGATAATGCAGAATAAATTATCGTTAGCCTTCAACAGTGTTAAACTGATACAATATAACAAACATCAAGTTTAACTGCAGCGGAACAAGCAATCCATTAGAAGAGTCAAGTAGAGAATAAAATCTACTATCTTCTATGATTTAAAAGGTTTTTCATCACTTTTATCGCTGAGACTCAGCTTATTAAATAAACCACGTCATCCCTGCACTACGGCCAGATATTCATTAGTATCACGACCACAAATTATCCATGCACTACGGGCCAAGGATATTCGTGTTTTCATCAATGGTCATGATCATGCCAACAACTATCCATCAATGCACTACGGGCCAATGAGGACTTTTACCACATCATTTGTAACATTACGGTCATGACTATACCGAATAATCCCTGGTCATAATCATACCAAGTCCATCTATGCACTACAAAGTCATGAATTGACTTTCAACATAATATAAACATGAGGATGATGATGATGACATAATAATTCAATAAAACAAGTTCAAGAATTAAATTTTAAAGATTTATAAGTTAATTTATCCTCAACTCAAAAACGCCCAAATTATCAACATGATCTTCGCTTTGTGGAGTAAAATTCAAGAATGCTCGTAAGAATATTTCCATGAAAAGATATCTTTGGATGAAGCGCAAATATCCGTGGATATTCTACTAATTTCATGGAGTATAGAAGCCAAAACTTTAACCAACCGAGTATAATAGAATATATGAACTCGCAAATGGATTTTCACCACCACGCACAGTAATCCACGTGAATATATCATTTCCACAATTTAATAAGGAATGAATACAAAGGATCATTCACCATGCATGTGGTAATCCACATAGACAGGTTATTCCAATAGAATAATAAAGAATGGAATAACGTAAGAATTCACCATGCATGCGATAGACCTCATATGCATGTTTATTCCCAATGTAATAATAAAGAATGGAACCAGTCATGCGAAATCAAGACAGATGTGAGATATTCCAACGAAATAATAAAGAATGGAATAACAACATGTATTCATCAATATGCGATAGACGCATGACAGCGGAGTTATTCCAATAGAATAATAAATAATGGAACCGTGTCAAATGCGTAATACGCATGCATGTGATATTCCAATGTAATAATAAAGAATGGAATAATAGAAGAATTTCACCATGTATGCGGTACTTCTGCAAGGTGTTATTCCAATGTAATAATAAATAGTGGAACCAAATCGTAAATGCATGTCATGCGAGATGTGATATTCCAACATAATAATAAAGAATGGAATAATGTAAGAATTTCACCATGTATGCGGTACTTATGATAGCGAGTTATTCCAACATAATAATAAGGAATGGAATAACAATAGCTCTCTTCATGAAAATGAAAGAAATAATACCCTTACCTTAGAATAAAATTGGATACTAGAATATAGAGGTATGACTTCTTTCTTCTTTTCTCTCTATAATTTCTCTCTAATAATAATTGCTCTATAGCTTTAGTAAATTGGTGAGAAATGAAGGAAGAATGAGCTTCTATTTATAGAAAAATATAGTTTCGATAATTGCACGCGTTTTGGGGCTCGAAAAATTACAATCTGATACCTCCAACTTTTTCTTTTTTTTAATTTAGTCCTGCAAGTATTATCAAACTTGCACCACCTCCCCTAATAGTAAATAATGTGAATCAATAGTTCAATCATGTGATTCAATAGTTATAATCATGTGAAAATACTGAATAACAAATATAAGACTCCATCTATACCTCCATCTTTAACTTAGTCATGCAAGTATTATCAATCTTGCACCAACTACCCTAATAGTACATGAATGTGAATTAATAGTACACACATGTGAACAAATAGTTATAATCATGTGAATTAATAGCAATTAATTCCTTGTTTATCTGATTAATTACCCGATAACTTCCAGACATCATTATTATCGAAATAAATGTCGATTTTCACTAACACTAAGAATTATAACACAATGGAACTATCAATTTCATCTTTAATTAACACGAACTTATTCATCATTAATATTATAACTCACAATATTTAACAACCGGTCATTCCCGAGAAAGGGGGCTTTTCAGATAAGGATTTCTCTCTTATTAGCCTTGATTAGATGACCAAACCTCTCCTTGATGTAACTTCTGACATTGTAAATATTGTAATTTAATAATATGAATAACTTTGTCGTCTCAATTATTAATTTAAATAATATATCATATTATACAGATGATCCTGTGACAATAATCGAATCAATAATATGAGAGATATGATGCAGCAATTACTATAGCAATAATTGAGTATAACTGAGTGACTTCTCACGTAAGCATCAATAACCAATACCGTGTGCTACTATACAACCACGCGTATTACTGTACTTTTACTACTGGGTAGTTCAATAGTTTTAACGGTAACACTTCCGCCGTTATTTTTATAAAAAGATAATTCTGTTGCTTTCTTACTACGACAATACTTCCGTTGAGGGGTCCACCAATGATTGTGCCGTCGTACGAATATTCCCTGTTAAAACGAATTTTCCCTGACCAAGCGAATATTATATAACCACTTGCTTACTTTGCAAAATTTGTAAATATTACCCATAACTATAACATTATATTATATCCACACCATAATATTAAAAAATATATTTCGAGAGAAATTAATCTTTATTCATAAAAGTTGGGGTCTTACACGTCCCAAATCACTATTACCTTACAGTCAAATTATGTCTATCCTTGGACACTTATTTATAAATCAATCAATTATTATTGAATTACTCTTATCATATTTATTACTTTTTTTTTATTCTTTTCTAACCCAATTCAGGGCGAAAAATCTTTGCTTAACTCAAGTCTCATTTGACTTGGCATAGCTCATATTTACCTATTATATTTAGGTATCAACATCTTACTCATAATAATATTCCTTTAATATATTTAATGACTTGTGCTTTCTCTCATTCTATTTTAGAACCTTTAAGGGTTACCATAGACCACATGGATATACTCGTGTTCTAATAACTTTTTAAAGTTTTATAATCAATTCCTTCATTTTTATATATGCGATACCAACCTATAACTCGGATACCTATATGTGACTCAGATTTGCACAGGAACAATACCTCACAGTGATATCTATTAAATAATACATACGCAATTATATTACTAAATGAAATTTTACCCGGCATTATTTCCTTCGAAGCGACTGCATCTTGAACCGTCATGTTAAACGTGCGCATCGTCGATCTTCCCGGCTGAGCAGGTCCTTTGATCGTCAGTGTCCCACTGTTGTTTCCTTCATTGTTGCTTCCTTACTCTGCATTCTTCTTTGGACAATTACGAATTTGATGATCTAGCAATCCACACAAAAAATAACCTTGTATCTTCTTTGGACTGGGACAATTGGGAGAGATATGTCCCTCATGGCCATAGTTAAAACACACTTCTTTTCCCTTTAAACAAACTCCCAGATGATTTTTACTGCAAACTGCACACGGCTCACCTCTCTTCCTACTCTTTTCTGACTTGTTTCTCGATTGGGTATTGTCATTCAACTTACGCTTATTAGGGTTACTTCCTCCACTGCTACCTCCTTCATTCGTCATCTTCTTCTTTTCTTGATGATACTTTGATGCAGCTTCCCTTCCTCCTTCGGCAATGATTTCTTTTTCCAACAGGGTCAAAAATGTATTGATCTGCAATATGGCTACTTTGTTAAATATCCATGGCTTCAGTCCATTCTTAAACCTTCGTGCCTTTCATGCTTGAGTATCCACTTGATGTGGATTGAATTTCGCTAGTTCATTGAATTTGGCGGTGTACATAGAAACCGACATATTCTCCAGCTTTAACTCTAAGAATTTTACCTCCATTCTTGCTTGCATACTTGGCAAGAAATAATTCTCAAAACATAATTCCTTAAACCTTGTCCACGTCTTAATGGTGGTATAATAAAAATTTAACACAAAAGTTTACACAGAGAGCAATTCAGCTTACTGAATTAATGAATTCAGTTTGCGGAATTATCAAATTCAGCTTGCTGAATTAACAAATTATTAGATAGAAAACGTATTATATTAATCCTCAAAATTTATTTACTTAATTAAACATATAATCATATCATTGTATTTATATTCATATTCATTCTTATAGTACATAGTACTTTTCATCATACATTTACTATCCCTTTGCGACAAAAGTCAGGATTCATTACTACAACTTTATACAAAAAGTTGAGACTTACAAAAGTTATCTTGATATTCATACAAAAGCGAGGATTACATTAATATAAATATATATTTACATATATCTACTTGTCGTCTACAAGACTATATTCCTAACATATTATCTTACTTCAAAGGTCCTATCTCGCATACTTAATCTTTCTTCAGTCCACTTCCTTCACCTGTCCTTTTCTTAGAACAATTTTTAAACCTATGACCCATTCCACCATATGAAAAACATCCTCCTTTCTTTGTCTTAGGACAATTTGGTGAAATATGTCCTTCCTGACTACGATTGTAACACGCATTTTTACCCTTCATACATTCCCCCAAATGGTTCTTTCCACACCTGCCACATGCTTGTTTCTTCTTTGAATGTGAATTCCCTGAGTTGTTGTCATTGTCATTGTTCTTTTTCCTTTTATTATTATTACCCTTATTTATCTTACTTACAGCTTCAGATGATACACTGCACTCAACCCTCATTCTATCGACTTGTGCCTTCAGATTATTTCGTTATTTTGTCATCTCGCCCAATGTCGTTTCCACCTTCCACAATTCCTCTAGGAGAAACACCTTATTCCGTAGTTCTTGAACTTCTATGGATGCTTGACCTTCTTCGATTACTACTCTGTCTTTTTCTCCATCTTCTATCTTTTTTTCTGGCTCCACCATAGTTTCTTTAGAAACTACTTCTTCCTCTTCATTCAGTTCCATCTCGGAGTATTCGTCATGGCCGCTTCCTTAAGACTTCCTTAACTGACTCACTCTGAGCTGGCACCTCGACTAATGACATCTTTGTAACTATCTTATCATCTCCTGACATCCTACAATAAATTTTAAATAACTTAATTAGTACATCACCAGTAAACATAATCCATAAACACTAAGTGTCCATATATCTTACTGTAGATGAATTTTCTTAATCCACCACTTAGAACTCCAAATTAGTTTTCTCTATCCTTCTTATTGTTATATTCCTAAGGCTTTTCCCTCCACTTAAGGTTTATAACCAACAGCTTTAATACCATCATGTGACGCCCCCAAATTCGGGTTCCCTAACCTCGGGTTTGGTGCTCACGATCCATCATACATATCACATCTAACTACCCATTCGTTGATGAATTACATTAGTTATACTATTACGTAATAGAAATTATAAAAATATCCCAGGTTAACTAACCTTAACATGACATACATACCTTTAGATACTCAAAAGGTTTACATAAAGTTAAATAATAAGTAAAGTTCACAATAACTACTCTCGAACTTTGCCTTTTCCCTTGTCTTTCTTTGACCCTTCTACTACCTCATCCTTAGCTGAAATGCTTTATTTAAAGTAAGGGTGAACAACTAGTTTGCTCTGCAAGTTAAAGCGTTCAATAAAAGATATGGAAGAGTCTAACTTTTTAGAATTTCAACAATATTCAAAAGATTGTGAAATAGCTAAACAATAAATCATTTTTCAATAACAAGAATTTTCTTAAATTCCAAGCTGAATAACACATCAAGAATGAAAGCGTAAAATTCTTTCGAAGGTTCAATAATATTCAATTGATTAAGAAAAGTTAGCAATACTGCAACAATATTCAATAAAGTGGGATATTCCCAAATTTCATGTTGAGTGATCATAAATGGACCAAGAACTAATAAAGGAATAATCAGTTAATAAAAATAAATTACCTCAAGAATATAAGATAGTTATAAAACCTAATTATACTCTTCTACGAGTACATGAGGTGATCAGCCCCATTGTACCCTATATTATGCATAATACTAAAAAATAGCGCAAGGGATCGGATGTCCGACAATAAAGTTCCCCTTTTTATAAGGGTTGTTCATCTCAGTCTTACATCATGAATCCATACCACAACAATATGGTTTGGATTGCTTTCAAATAAATGCATGTTATGATTTCAAATATAATATCAATATTGATTTAGCCGAAATAAATAACATAAATCTTTCAATAATAACTTAGTTCAAATAATAGAACGATTCATCAACTATTAGTTTAGCCAAAACAAATAGCTGAGACATGACTCATAAACAGTCCATGAATAAAAGAACTTTAAATTTATTTCACAATTTAAATAATGAAACATGAATCAATTGCACTATGTGCGAATAACAATAACCATTATGGATGTGAATAATCAATAATAATTATCCACTAACATGCTTTGAAAATAATTACTCAAGTTGAATTACAAAACTTGCATTGGTCGTTGACTACTGCTACATAATTTAATTTAACTTCGTTTGAAAGTCTTATCATTAATAATATTGATCTATCAATCAGCATAATATATTATAACTCATAACACCACTATTCTTTTAATAAATTATTTAACATGTAATCATGTAATAAAACATTCAATAATACCTAACTCATTAGAATATTATCATCCTCGATAATATATTATTATCATATAATCATTGTCTTAAAATCTTGTCTAATATTATTAATATTTTAATAATATTTTATTCACTTTCTAATATTATTAACCATTTAATAATATTTTAATCCTTTATTAATTTTATTAATCATTTAATAATATTCTTGTCACTTAATAATAGTATTAGTTAATTAATAATATTATGTACATTATCACATCTTATCTAATTATTAATATTATTAATTAATTAATAATATTTTAATCAATCTTTAATATCTTAACCATTCATAAATATTATTAACCATTTAATAATATTTTAATCAATTCATAATATTATAGTAATTTAATAATATTTTAATTTAACTTAAATCTAATATTATTAATTATTTAATAATATTTTAAATTAACTTTAATCTAATATTATTAATCATTTAATAATATTTTAAATCAATATCTAATATTATTAAATATTTAATAATATTTTAATTTAACTTTAATCAAATATTATTAATCATTTAATAATATTTTAATCCAATTTTAATCTACATAATATTAATTACATAATAATATCTTAAACTAAAATTATTAAGCTCTTAATAATATCTTAATCATTTATTAAACTAATAAACAATTAATTCCAATTGTTTACCCTTTACTAATTCATTCATTTAAAAACTCTAAAATGCCATAAATACAACATCACCTCAAAAATGACCAAAATACCTTTCAAAAATTTGGACACATCATATTTAGGGTCTCTAAGCCATAAAATTACAGTTTTGCCATATATGACATCACATAACTTATTATTCTTATTTATTCATAACTCAAACACATTCATGAAAAAAACTAAAACAGTTCTGAAAATTCTTATTTTCTTAAAAATATCAGTACATGGTATCATGATGAACATATAATTTTTCTGGAATTTTTTGATTTTATTTACTATTTTTAAAAAGAGCAAAATAGCCGGATCTTAAAACATTTGTCATAAATCAAAATTTTGTCCAAAAATTCTAAAATTTTCAGGGTATGTCCTGCCCTGATACTTTACCTCCATTAAATATTGTACAATTGTTAGAGGTATGCAGAAAAAGTTATTTTGGTTTACTTTTAAAAAAGTCATTCCTTGTAAAATCCATAACTCTCATTCCACACATCCAAAAATAGCCATCTTTGGACCGGATCTATATAAATCATCATATTAACATACAAAATTTTCTCAGAATTTTTAAAGCTCTTAAAGTGGTCGAAACAACCCTTGCCAAAAAGTGGCCAGGAAACTAAAAGGGTTTTTCCAAATTTTTGGTTGTTCGAATAGTTTTGGGAAAAATGACATTACCGTTAATTGGTTTAACATTTTTGAGTGGTACCACTTGGGTTCATTAGATAACTCATGTATCTAACTCACCTCTTTAACGGATCTCAAAAATAAATTGTAGATTTCAAATTGTAGAGCCTCAAAGTAAGCTAAAATTTTATGGTTTTTGGCTAGAAAACTGTTTTGGTTCCTTTTTGTTTTCCAAGCTTTTCAACACTTTAAATGGTTAGATCTAAGAATAAAACATCATAAAACATATAGATCAAGAGTTCTAGAGTTCATGATCATGTCTCTTCATTTCATCACAACAACCAAAAGAAAATGCATTAAACTAGTCAATAAATTTTATACCTTTTTCCTTTGCTTCTTCTTCTTTCTTCCAAAATAAAAGATGAAACTCTCTCTCTTTTCTTCCCTTACGGATGCCAAATCCCCCTCCTCTTCTCCCTCTCTCTCTCTCTCTTTTGTTTTCTTTTGTTCTCTCTCTTTTTGGAAAAATAAGGAAATAGAAATGAACAAAACTTTTAATTGCAAAAGTGGTGGGGGTATTTATAGTTAGAAAAAATATATGCATACAATAATCTCCCACGATATCTCTTTTTTTCTCTCTCATGTTTCTTGTGATCTTGATTAAATAATGTAGTTAAATAATATACTTACACATGGCTTGAAGTAGGTATAGTTCGTGAACAACTAAAGTAAAAAAATAAAATAAAAATAACATCACATGCCTAAACTCCCTAAAGTGGGCGGATATTCCCCCCTTTTATTGTCCAAATTTAATTTTATTTTAATTACCAAATTTGGTTAAGGAAATGACTACAAAGTCTCTTTCATGTTGGGCTAAAACTTGGGCCATTTAATAATTCTTTTGGGCTTCCTAATTAATTGCTTGGGCTTGCTATTTAAAATAATTGGGCCATGTAAAATACTATGGGTCCAATACCAAAATTTTATCTTATTTAATTAGGGTTTCTATTGCACTCATTTTGGAATTTAAATAATTGTTCATGTAAGTTAAATTTAATTAATTAATTTTATAACCAAATTAAGCTTACTTTAATTAGGTTTAAAATAAATAATAAATTGTGATAATAAAATTAATCTCTTAGGTTGGTATATATTTTAAATACTAATATTTTTTAATACCATAACCCTTAGGTTATTAAATTTTCATACCTAATGTATAATTAAGTTATGTAACTTTTCCTTTTTAATTCTCTTTACATACTAAATAAATATATACACATTAATAATATATACTTATTTAATCACCTACATAATTCATATATATCATAACATATTTATCATTATTGATAAATCCTTGTTATATTTAAATACTCACATAATCATATAATCATTTTATGTAATCTATATCAATAATTAATTTCTTAAAGATTGTAGAACTTTTTAATTTACCATTCAAGTTTAATATTCAAGCTATGTTAATCTTTAACATAATTTATCTTACTCATCCTTAATTAAATTAATTAAGTATTCATCTTAGTTAACTTAAAATAAATAAATTAACTATCTTGCTTAATTCAAATATTCACTTATATGATTCAAGTATTTAAAAAAAATATTATTAGTCAAAATTTACATATATAATCATGTAAAGTTCTCGGTCCTTACATTCTCCTCTCCTTATAAGGATTCTGTCCCATGAATCACTATTACCTTACACTCAAATTATGTCTATCCTTGGCTACTTTGTTAAATATCCCTGGCTTCAGTCCGTTCTCAAACCTTCACGCCTTTCGTGCCTCAGTATCCACTTGATGTGGATTGAATTTCGCTAGTTCATTGAATTTGGTGGCGTACTTAGAAACCGACATATTCTCCGGCTTTAACTCTCTAAGAATCTTACCTCCATTCTTGATTGCATACTTGGCAAGAAATAATTCTCGAAAAATAATTCCTTAAACCTTGTCCAAGTTACTACTATTGTTCCAACTCTATTCTGGTTTGTCTCCCACCAGTAATTTGCCTCACCTTTCATCAGATAGGTAGCAAAAATTGTCTTTTGCTCCTCTACTACTCTAGCAATAAAAAAAGCATTCTCCATCTCATTTAGCCACGTCTGAGTTTCTATAGGGTCTATGGTTCCTTTGAATTTTGGCGGTCCAACAGCCTTAAAGTCTTTAAAGTTTGCCAATCTACTATCTGGCCGATTTCTTGCTGCTGGTGCTCTAGTCTGCATAGCTTGAGTTAACATGTCTACAAAGTTTTGCATTGGTTCTGCTTGACCTCCTTCATTATTTATTGATCGTTCCTCCCTTTGGTATCGATTTTGTCATCTTGGCGGCATTATATGGTCATACAAAACCTTAAATTATTACTTTATCTTTTACACCTTTATACCACGTCTTATTATTTTTTATGTGAGTCACCAGACCATCAAATTCGGAACTATCCAAAGAAGAATGCAGAAAAGGGAGGCAACAACGAAGGGAACAACAGTGGGATGCTGATGATCAAAGGACCAGCTCAGCCAGGAAGACCAACGACACGCACGTTCAACATGACTGTCCAAGATGTGGTAGCAGCAAAGGAAGTAGTGACAGGTAAAACTCCAATTAGTAATATAATTGTTTACGTTTTGTTTGATAGATATCGTTATGAGGTCCTATTCTTTTACGAATATGAATCACAATTTAGTGTCACACGCATGTGGAAATGAAGGAATTGATGATACAACTTTAAAAATTTATTAGAGAACAAATATAGTTATGAGCCATGACAAGTCAAATGAGACTTGAGTTAAGTAAAGATTTTTCCACTCCTGAATATGATGGAAAGAGAAAATGTAATAAGAAATGAAGTAACATCTATATTAGGGTAATAATTTGATTTATTAATAAAGTTCTAAGAATAGACATAATTTGAATGTAAGGTAATAGTGATTCCGAGGATGGAATCCTTTTAAGGAGGGGAGAATGTAAGGACCGAGAATTTATTATACGATTATATATGTATATTTTTACGAATAACTTTTTTTAAGCATATAAGTGAATATGTGAATTAAGTGAGTTAGTTAATTTAATTATTTTAAGTTAACTAAGATGAATAATTAATCAATTTGATTAAGGAAGAGTAAGATAAGTTCTCATTGAGAATTAACATAACTTGAATGTTAACGCTTGAATGGTAAATTAAAAGATTTATAATCTTTAGGTGATTAAATTGATATGACTAATATAAAATGATTATATGACTATGTAATAATTTATTAAGCCAATTAGGGTTAATTAAGTTAATGAATTAATGAAACAAAAAAGAAAGTCAAGAAATAAGAATATTAAATTATTTATCAATATATTAAACATTTTGTGGAATAAATTAAATAAATATGTGAGTAAATAAATATAATAATTATTTATCAATGATGATAAAGATGATAGGACATATGTAAGAGATGTATGTAACTAAATAAATATATATTATAGATGTGTATATATATTTATTTATTATATATAGTGAATTAAAAGAAAGCTTTATAATCTAATATTATATATTAGGAATGTGGATTAAACAATCCAAGGGTTGTAGTATTAATGAATTTTAGTATTTAAAATATATATTAACCTAAGAGATTTATTTTATTATCTCAATTTATTATTTATTTTAAATCTAATTAAAGAAAGTCTAATTGGGTTATAGAATTAAATGTACATGAGTAATTATTTAAATTCTAAATGAGTGGAATAGAAACCCTAATTAAATAATTAGAGTAAGATAACATTTTGTTATTGGACCCTTAGTATTTTACATGGCCCAATTATTTTAAATAGCAAGCCCAAACAATTTAATGGAAAGCCCAACTTTTAGCCCAATTGAAGAGGGACTTTTTGGTCATTGGATTAATCAATTTTAACAATAAAAATAAACTAAATTGGAGCAAAGTAAGGGGGGAGTACCCGGCCCCTTGTGGGTGTTTTAAGGCATGTGACTAAAATTATTTTGGTCTCTTATTTGTCAAAGTTGGTCACCAACTCTTCACCCACTTCCTAGCCCATGTGTCACCCTAATCCTTAGCCAAATTATTTTGTTTATTTGATCAAGTAAAGCAAGAGATGTGGGTAATATACATATACATATACATATAGATATGGTATATACATATTTTTACTACTTATATAAACCCACACCTCATTAGTAAATAAAGTTTACATTTCCTTCCAAACTTAACTAGCAAAAACAAAAAAATATAGAGAGAGAAAGAGGAAAATTCGACAGCCCAAGAGGACATGGGCGGAACTAGGGGGGTCGAGGGGGGTCATATGACCCACCAACTCTGGAATTTGAAGCATGTTAATATTGGTTAAATTTGATCTTTGTTATGAGATGGTATTAATTTATTTATTTTTTCATGTCTTTTCACCTGTAATAAATTAACAATATTACTATAAGATAAAATAATATTAAATAAATTTGATAATTAATTAATTTATATTACACTCATTTGTCTTACTGACTTAATCATACATTGGTATCAATTTTTTTTTATAAATGAGAATAACTTAATTCATTTTCTTGCTTTGAGTGACTAGTCTCAGTTGTCTCCAAAGAAGATGACCAGAACCACAATATAAAGTTTTGAATATATAATATTATAATTTTTAATTTATTTATAAAAGTAGCTAATCAGTTGACTAAAAAAATTCAAAGTCTGATTATATATATATATATACACACACACACACACATTTAAAGTTATTAGACTCACAACTCATAGGTTTACAATGGTTGGAATAGGATGTTGTGAAATACTATAATTGGGTAAAATAAATTTGAAGAAACACTGCAAGCGTCAATAAATAATTTTTTTATTGATGTATTTTGACCCCCTTCTAAAAATGTTCTGGTTCCACCACTGCAAGAGGAGAGGAAGAAGAAAATTTTTCAAACCATCTAGATCAATAACAAACTCTTGGAAAGAAGAAGGAAGAAAGCCATAAATCAAGGTATAAGAAAATCAAAACTTAAACTAGTTTATTTTCTTTTATTTAATTTGTTTTTGATAAAATAAAGCTCTAAGGTTTCAAAAGTCTAAAACCTTAGATTTACATGTTAATGAGTGTTTTATGTTTAGATCTAATCACTTTGGGTATCAAAAAATTTGATCAAGAGAAAAGAAAAGAAAACTATGTTTTAGGTTTGAGAGAAACCCTAACATTTCGTTACTTTAAAAATCCACCATTTGAAATCTACACCTTCTGTTTGCGATCCGTCAAAGAGGGGTGCTAGATATGTAAGTTAACTATTAAACCCAAGTGGTAGCACTCAAAAATATTAATTTTACAAGCCTTGACAGCCATTTTAGTACAAACAGTCCAGATTTTTCAAAAAGGGGAAATAGACTGTTTTGGATCAGTTCATCCCAGGGGAAGTTTCATCATTTTTCTTTACTTTAAAAATTGTGTAAAACTTTGGTAGGATATTATGGTGAGTTATCTAGATCCTGTCCAAAGATGGCTATTTTTGGATTTGTAGAATGAGAGTTATGGATTTTACAAGGAAGGACTATTTTAAAAGTAAACCCAAATAACTTTTTTCGTGTAACTCCAAAAATTGTGAAATTTTTACTGAAAGTACATATACATAACAGAAATATCTCCTTAAAATTTCATAATTTTTTGGACTTAAACAATGTTCATGATAATTGTTGCAAGATCTGACTATTTTGGTCATTTTAAAAATAGTAAATGAAAACCACAAATTTCAGAAAAATTATATGTTCATCATGATACTATGTACTGATATTTTCCAGAAAAATAAGAATTTTCAGAATTGTTTTAGTATTTTTCAAGGATGTGTTTGAGTTATGAATAAATAAGAATAATAAGTTATGTGATGTCATAAATAGCAAAAATGCAATTTTATGACTTAGAGACCCTAAATATAATCTGTCCAGATTTTTGGAGGGTAGTATTGTCATTTTTGATGAGATTTTATATTTATGGCATATTAGGGTTGATAAATAAAGTAATTAGTAAAGGATAAACACTTAAAATAAATTTTTATTAGTATAATAACTTATTAAGATTTTATTAAGAGATTAATAATATTAGATTATGATATTATTAAGTAATTAATAATATTTAGATGATAATTATATTTAAATATTATTAAATGATTAATAATATTAGATTAAAGTTAAATTAAAATATTATTAAAATATTAATAATATTAGATTAAATTTAAATATTATTAAATAATTAATAATATTAGATAATGATTTAAAATATTATTAAATGAATAATAATATTAGATTAAAATTAAATAATAATATTATTAAATGATTAATAATATTATTAATTAGTTAATAATATTTATGAATGGGTAAGATATTAAATATGATTAATAATATTAGTAATTGGTTAAAATGTGATTAATATACTGAAATATTATTAAGTGATTAATAATATTATTAAGTGACTAAAATATTATTAAATAATTAATAATATTAATAAGGGATTAAAATATTATTAAATGGTTAATAATATTAGAAAGTGAATAAAATATTATTAAATGATTAATAATATTAGACAAGAGTTAAAGACAATGGTTATATGGTAATATCATTATCAAAGAATGATAATATTCCTAATGAATAAGATATTATTGAATGTTAGATTACATGATTACATGTTAGATAATTTATTACAAGAATAGTAGTGTTATGAGTTATAATATGTTATGCTAATTGAGAGATCAATATTATTAATGATAGGTCTTTCAAATTGTGTAGAAGTAGTCAACGACCAAGACAAGTTTCCTAACTCAACTTGAGTTATTAATTTCAAAGCATGATTAATGAATAATTATTGTTGGTTATTCATATCTATAATGATTATTGTTATTCGCACATAGTGCATTTGATTTCCTATTCTATTAATTGAACTGCGAAATAATTTAAAGTTCTTTTATTTATGAACTATTTATGAGCCATGTCTCAAATATTCGTTTCGGCTAGACTAATAATTGATGAATCGTTCTATTATTTGAACTAAGTTGTTATTGAAAGATTTATGTCATTTATTTCGGCTAGATCAATATTGATATTATATGTTAAAATCATAACATTTCTTTAAAAGCAATCCAAACCACAGCTTTTTCAGAGAAGAAACCTTATTCCTCAGATCCTTCACCTCTGTTGATGCTTGTTCAGCTTCAACTTTAGTGTCTGAATCACTATCTGTCAGCTCCACCATCTTCGGATCTGGTACTACATTTTCTACAATAACCACGTCGTCTGAGTTATTTTCATTGTGAGCCTCTATTTCAGCTATTGGCTTCGATATTAGCTCGGGGGTATGGATTTGATCCTTCTTCATGCTATAAGCATATAACAAGCCTTTTCCACCAGACATCTACACACATAAATTATCTTAATTATCATATAGTATATACACATAGTAAATAATAGCTTTATATAAGTTATCTTTGATTTTGTTTAACGATGAATTTAGTCAATTCATCTCTTTATAAACTCTATATGAGTTATTTATATTTTCAACGTTTTCTCTCGTTTCTAAGGTTATAGCATAAGGTCTATCCCACCTAAGGTTTCTAACCTAAAGCTCGATATCAACTCAGAAAGCCCCAAATCCGTACTTCAAACCCTAATTCAAAGTGCTTCACGATACCATTTCTATGAGCGGAAATAATACTAATAATAATAATAATAATATAAATATCAACTTAATTTACATATCATCAGAGTCTAATCCCCAGTACGAGACCTTTAAACATTCATTACATGATAATAAATAAGTATCATTGTCTTAATAATATCAAACTGTTACATAAACTACCACCAATCTTATTTGGTTAGCTTTCATTTTCCTTTCCCTTGTTTTTAGCAGAGCCTTCAGGTTGTTCATACTTAGCTGAAAATATTTAAATTAAGCAAGGATGAGCATTTGAGTTCCCAACGCAAGTAATAACAATTATATATATATAAGCTGAAAGAATTTAAATATTTTCTTAATACTACCCTTCTACAACAAATCAATAGTTGTGAAGTAATCTGAACCGATAATAATAACATAACAACCCTCTTTCAAATTTTTGAAACTACGTACTGACTATAAATAGGGTTTAAGGGGACATACTATGAACATTGTTTCCATTTTCAAAAGGTTAAATGAGAACTTCATCTCAGAACTGTCATAACTTACTTAGCACCAATTGTGATCGTACCAGTTGTACCTGTGTTGATCAATACTACATGCAAGAACGATGTTATCGTTCACTCATCCACCTTGGGTGTATAAAAGTTTTTCCGTGTAAGGGATGTTCATACTTATCGAGGTTCCAAACTAAGGCAATTCGGTTGGATAATAATAAGGTTTTATCTTGTTCAACAATAATCTATAATTCAACATATATATATATATATATATATATATATATATATATATATATATATACTAATTAACAAAGGTGTATCAAGATGTGATTAAATATATGATTATCCAAGTGGGGACACTTGTATAACCATTTATAGAAATTAACGAACATGATATATATCCTCAATTACCATATACTAACATGTTGACAATCAATGGGCGATATAATATAGGATTAATAATCAGATAATAATAATAATATAATTAAAATATTCTTACTCATGTCCATTCGATAAAGAAAATGCAAAGGTAGGATACTTGCACGATCTGCTACCGCTTACAATCTGTGACTTAGTTTTATCTTTTATATCACGACTATCATTAATCGGATCATTCGCTCTATTAGAACAATATACCATAACATATAATCTTTTTTTGCAATCAAGACATAACCTAATCACATTATCACACATGTTCAACAGTTATTGCATCACAAACAAACGTTAATACAGTCAAAATATCTAAGTCCAGATCAATTCTTGAAATATGTTGGTGTACCGACAGCTTTATCGGGTAATAATCGAGTCTAAGACTCTATTTTGTAACTCAATATCTGTAAATAATAGTCATATTATTTTAAATGACTCAATAAACATTTATTAATTTATCACGAATTTTCAAACACCAAAATCATTATTAAATGATTCAAATATCAAATAATTCTATTATCATTTAATTATTATTTAACTATTAATGAAACCATTGCCAAAATATTAAAGTTATTTATAATAACTCAAAATATGTTTAAAACATTTATATTACCCTTAAATGATTTTTAAAATATTTAAAATTATTTTTAAATAATTACCATTAATATTAAAATATTAATGTACTATTTCTTAAAATATTAAAAGTCATTAAGTATAACTTAAAATATTTTTAATTCACTTAATATTATTAATCTTGATAATATTTAATTCACCTCTTAGTATTATTAGTTCACTAATAATACTTTTATTCGCTTACTAATATTATTAACATCTTAATAATATTTTAATACTTTACTAATATTATTAATCCTCTTAATAATATTTTAATCATGCATTAATATTATTACTTTAATAATATCTTACTTATACTTTAGTATCATTAATCAATTAATAACACTACCAATCGTATTAATATTTTATTCATTTACTAATATTATTAATCATTTAATAATATTTTATTCTTTTACTAATGTTATTACATTTTTAATAACATTTTATTAAATCTCGAATATTATTATTTACTTAATAATATTTTAATCATCCGATAATACTTTAATTTTATATTATTAATCTTTTAATAATATTTTAATCTAAGAGTAATTATTTAATAATATTTTAATGAAGCTTTAATCTTAATATTTTTATTTACTTAACAATATCATATTCTAATATTATTAATATCATAATAACATTTTAATAATTTGTTTGATCAATAAACAATTTATTCTAATTGTTCACCATTTACCAAAAACAACTTATTTAATATCCATAAAAGGTCATAAATAATATTTCTTATTATAAATTATCAAAATGCTCTAAAATAGTCATAATATTATATATTAGGAGTATTCAACCATTAAAATCACATTTTTCTTATTTAAGACATCATTTAACTATTTATTTCCTTTTATTCATAACTTCATCATTTTTAGGAAAAATACCAAACGGATTCCAAAAATTCTTCTTTTTTGGATTTGGACAGTATATGACCCAAAAATGATCCCTAAATTTTTTTGGAATTTTAGAAAGTGATTTACTAATTTTAAAGTGCCCAAAACACTCGGATCTTGATTCATTTTTCATAAATCAAGCTTTGCTCAGAAAATTCTGAAATTTTCAGGGTATACTCCCATAGCATATATGACCATACAATAAACATTTCAGATTTTTCCTATGTATACACTGTGAGAAATGCGAGTGTTAATATTTAGGAGTCCTTTACGGAAATAGCCATTAAGCACAACCTATAAATCAAAACGTGTCCGTTCTTTTTCCTACACGTAGATAGCTTCTTAAGGTACCTCTGTGAGTTTTCCCAATTTTTTAAAAGACTTGAAACTATCCAAAACAGCCTTAATAAAAATGGGGACAGTAGCTTTTTACGGTTTTAAAACCTTAATACACTATGTGGATCATGCTTTGGAAAACAAATTTCACGGCTTCAATACTTGCTAGATTTGTGTTCTACCACTTGGGTTTACTAGATAACTCATGTATCTAGCCCCCCCCTTCAACGGATCACAAATCCAAGTTGTAAAACTTGAGTTACACAAGATTTAGTGGAAGAAAAACAAGGGTTTAACCCCTAGGAGAACATATGCTCATTTTCTTCCTCTAAACCTTTGATCTGACACTCAAGATACTTAGTTCCATACATGATGATATGTAGAACTAGGGTATCTTGAGTATTAGTTCATAACCCCAACAAAACTTGCTATAACACAAAATAGAAGAAGAAGAATAATAGAAATGAAATGTTTAGCAAAATGAAATGGGGTGATTAACTAATATGCCCCATACTTTTGTT
This sequence comes from Panax quinquefolius, assembly GCA_020205615.1. Taxonomy (NCBI): domain Eukaryota; kingdom Viridiplantae; phylum Streptophyta; class Magnoliopsida; order Apiales; family Araliaceae; genus Panax; species Panax quinquefolius. The sequence goes on along the minus strand of CM035156.1, from coordinate 68,044,723 downwards.
GTCCCTTGGATAAAAGGCTTCACCTTATCTCTTTCAAATGAGCCTAATCATGTAATTAAAGGTGCTAAGTAGATTTTCAACCAATGGGAGATGGACACACATGTACTTGATGTAAGAGTTACTAATTAAGGAACTTGATTAGCATAATTTTATTGCCTTAAAAGGCCTAATGTGGCCGGTCCCCTTGCCCCATTATCTCCTACATTTTGCTTTTATTTTAATGCAAAAATTTGATTAAATCAAAGGTCTAAAATACCCTTAATCAAGTGGACTAAGTTTGGGCTTGCATTTTATTTCTTTTGGGCTTCTCCTTTTATTGTTTTGGGCTATGTAATGATCATAGTCTAACAATTTTAATATATGCTACCCAAATTGTTTATTTAGGGTTTCCATTCCCAATCTTATGAAATTTAATTACTTATACATGTGACTTTAGCTCATAACCTAATTAGGTTTACTAGAAATAGGTTTAAAATTATTAGTCACTTGAAATAACAAGATTATCCACATAAGTTAGTATACATATTAAATACTAACATTTCCTTATTACCATAACCCTTAGGTTATTTAATTGTCTCACCTATTGTATAATTAGGTTACGAAGCTTTCATTTAGGGTTTAAAATAAAATAAAATTAGTTTCTAAAATTTGTAATTAGGGTTTCACACAAAGAATACAAGGGTTTGTCACATAACACCATAATTGACCAACCCTTATCGGGCCCACATATACAAGATATATTTATAGCATCTGAAAAATCAAAATATAATTAATATTATATTATTATTCTCATGCCTTGATCAAAATCCAAAAATTAGGGTTTGGATTCCATATCCGATTAATCATGTCACACTTAACATTATTAATTAAGTTAAAAATAATTAACTTAATAATCTAAAAAAAATTCATATAATAAAATATTTATTATAATAATTCAAAAAAAATTCATTTCATATATTATATAAATAATATATGATTATATTTTCATGGAAAATAATTAATAAAACATTTCTACTATAAAATTAATTATGATAAGAATATAATTTATAATTATCAATAATTCTAAAATAAAATTATTTGTAAATATTCATATTTTTATTTATCACATAAATACATATACATTATTATTGCACATATTCCTATATTTAAAAATAAAATAAAAAAATGTATATGCAAAATTTCTAATTTATTTGTATAGAAAATATCGGGTTGTTACAGTACCCATGAATAGTACTTCGTGAATAGTACTAATAAAAGAAAAATACAAAAGAAAAGGATATTCTATGATGAGTACAAAAGAAAGGATATCTCATACGAGTATAATAGAATATACGAAACTACAAACGGATTATTATCCGCAATACGGTAATCCACGTAGACAGATCATTTTCACAATTTAATAAAGAATGAATACGAAGGGTCATTCACCATACATACGGTAGTCCGCGTAGACAGGTTATTCCAACAGAATAATAAAAAATGGAATAACAGAAGAATTTCACCATGCATGCGGTAGTCTGCGTAGACAGATTATTCTAACAGAATAATAAAGAATGAAATAACAGAAGAATTTCATCATGCATGCGGTAGTCCGCGTAGACAGAATATTCCAATAGAATAATAAAGAATGGAGTAACAACCCTTACGAGTATTGAAAGAAAATAACTCTCTTCATGAATACGGAAGAAATAATACCCCTTACGACTGTTGAACGAAAATAATATTCCTATGAATATTGAACGAAGATGATATTCCTTACAAATATTGAACGAAAATAATATTCATACGAATATGAAAAATAATATCTCTTCAGAATATGGAATAAATAATACCTCTTACCTCAGAAGAAGACTGGATACTGGAATAATGAAGTAGTAGATTACTCTTCTTCTTTCTCTCTATAACTTCTCTCTCTATAATTGCTCTTGTGAGTCTTAGTGAATTGGTGAGAATGAAGGAAGAATGAGCTTCTATTTATAAGAAAATATAGTTTCGATAATTGCACGTTTTGGGCTCAAAATATTACAGTATAATACCTTCATCTTTTCCTTCATTTTTAATTTAATCCTGCAAGTATTATCAAACTTTCACCACATCCCCTAATAGTATATCATGTGAATCAATAGTACAATCGTGTGACTCATTAGTTCTATACATGTGAAAAAAATAATTACAATATAGTACCTTCATATATACCTCCATTTTTAATTTAGTCATGCAGGTATTATCAATCTTGCACCACCTCCCCTAATAGTACATGCATGTGAATTAATAATACACACATGTGAACAAATAGTTATAAGTATGTGAATTAATAGTAATTAATTGCTTATTTATCCGATTAATTATTTGATTGATCAATATAACCTCCAGACATCAATTATTATCGGAATAGATGTCGATTTCCACTAACACTAATAATCCCAACACAATAAAAATATCAATTTCATCTTTAATCAACACGAATTTATTCATTATTAATATTATAACTCGCAATATTTAACAACCAGATCATTCCCAGGAAAGAGGGGGCTTTTTGATAAGGATTTCTCCCTATTAACGCGCAATTAGGTGACCAAACCTCTCCTCGACAGAACTTTCTAGACATCGTCAATATTATAAATAATAATATAAATAACTTTATCGTCTTAATTATTAATATAATAATATAAAATATTGATACTGTGACAATAATTGAATGAATAATATGAGAGATATTATGCAGCAATTACTGTAGAAATAATTGACCATTTACAAAATTTTCACATATCACCCTTAACTTTAACCCTTTCTCAATTTAACCATTTACTAAATAAAATAATAATTATAAGAAAATTGAATACTTTCATTTCATAAAATTCAGGATCTCACATTTCAGGTTAACTAACCTTAACATGTATACATACTCTTAGATACTCAAAAGGTTTACATAAAGTAAAATAATAAGTAAAGTTCACAATAACTACTGTCGAACTTTACCTTTTCCCTTGTCTTTCTTTGACCCTTCAGCTACCTTGTCCTTAGCTGAAATGCTTTATTTAAAGCAAGGGTTAACAACTAGTTTGCTCCGCAAGTTAAAGCGTTCAATAAAAGATATGGAAGAGTCTAACTTTTTAGAATTTCAAAAATATTCAAAAGATTATGAAATAGCTTAACAATAAATCATTTTCAATAACAAGAATTTTCTTAAATTCCAAGCTGAATAACACATCAAGAATGAAAGTGTAAAATTCTTTCGAAGGTTCAATAATATTCAATTGATTAAGAAAAGTTAGCAATACTACAACAATATTCAATAAAATGGGATATTCCCAGATTTCATGTTGAGTGATCATAAATGGATCAAGAACTAATAGAGGAACAATCAGTTAATAAAACTGAATTACCTCAAGAATATAAGTTAGTTATAAAAACTAATTATACTCTTCTGCGAGTACATGAGGTGATCAGCCCCATTATACCCTATATTATGCATAATACTCAAAAATAGCGTAAGGGGTCGGATGTCCGACAATAAAGTTCCCCTTTTTATAAGGTTGTTCATCTCAGTCTTACATCATTAGTTCGTACCACAACAATATGGTTTGGATTGCTTTTAAATAAATGTTATGATTTCAACATATAATATCAATATTGATTTAGCCGAAATAAATGACATAAATCTTTCAATAACAACTTAGTTCAAATAATAGAACGATTCATCAACTATTAGTTTAGCTAAAACAAATAGCTGAGACATGACTCATAAACAGTTCATGAATAAAAGAACTTTAAATTTATTTCACAATTCAAATAATGAAACATGAATCAATTGCACTATATGCGAATAACAATAACCATTATGGATGTGAATAATCAACAATAATTATCCACTAACATGCTTTGAAATTAATTACTCAAGTTGAGTTAGGAAACTTGCCTTGGCCGTTGACTACTGCTATACAATTTAATTTAACTTCGTTTGAAAGTCCTATCATTAATAATATTGATCTATCAATTAGCATAATATATTATAACTCATAACACCACTATTTTTTTAATAAATTATTTAACATGTAATCATGTAATAAAACATTCAATAATACCTTACTCATTAGGAATATTATCATCCCTTCATAATATATTATTATTATATAATCATTGTCTTAAACTCTTGTTTAATATTATTAATACTTTAATAATATTTTATTCACTTTCTAATATTATTAACTATTTAATAATATTTTAATCCTTTATTAATATTATTAATCATTTAATAATATTCTAGTAAACTAATAATATTATTAGTTAATTAATAATATTATTCGTACATTATCACATCTTATCTAATTATTAATATTATTAATTAATTAATAATATTTTAATCAATCTTTAATATCTTAACCGTTTCATAAATATTATTAACCATTTAATAATATTTTAATCAATTCATAATATTATTAATAATTTAATAATATTTTAATTTAACTTAAATCTAATATTATTAATTATTTAATAATATTTTAATTTAACTTTAATCTAATATTATTAATCATTTAATAATATTTTAATTTAACATTAATCAAATATTATTAATCATTTAATAATATTTTAATCCAATTTAATCTAAATATTATTAATTACTTAATAATATCTTAAACTAATATTATTAAGCTCTTAATAATATTTTAATCATTTATTAAACTAATAAACAACTAATTCCAATTGTTTACCCTTTACTAATTCATTCATTTAAAAACTCTAAAATGCCATAAATACAACATCACCTCAAAAATGACCAAAATACCTTTCAAAAAATCGACACATCATATTTAGGGTCTCTAAGCCATAAAATTACTGGGCTTTGCCATATATGACATCACATAACTTATTATTCTTATTTATTCATAACTCAAACACATTCATGAAAAAAACTAAAACAGCAGATTAAAAAATTCTTATTTTCTTAAAAATATCAGTACATGGTATCATGATGAACATATAATTTTTCTGGAATTTTTCTATTTCATTTACTATTTTTAAAAAGAGCAAAATAGCCGGATCTTGAAACATTTGTCATAAATCAAAATTTTGTCCAAAAATTCTAACCTTTTTAGGGTATGTCCTGCCCTGATACTTTACCTCCAGTAAATATTGTACAATTGTTAGAGGTACGCAGAAAAAGTTATTTTGGTTTACTTTTAAAATAGTCATTCCTTGTAAAATCCATAACTCTCATTCTACACATCCAAAAATAGCCATCTTTGGACCGGATCTATATAACTCATCGTATTAACATACAAATTTTTTTCAAAATTTTTAAAGCTCTTAAAGTGGCCGAAAAAACCCTTGCCAAAAAGTGGCCAGGAAACTAAAAGGGTTTTTCCAGATTTTTGGCTGTTCGGATAGTTTTGGGAAAAATGACATTACTGTTAATTGATTTAACATTTTTGAGTTTTACCACTTGGGTTCATTATATAACTCATGTATCTAACTCACCTCTTTGACAGATCTCAAAAATAATTTGTAGATTTCAAATTGTAGAGCCTCAAAGTAGGCTAAAATTTTATGGTTTTTGGCTAGAAAACTGTTTTGGTTCCTTTTTGTTTTCCAAGCTTTTCAACACTTTAAATGGCTAGATCTAAGAATAAAAATCATAAAACATATAGATCAAGAGTTCTAGAGTTCATGATCATGTCTCTTCATTTCATCACAACAACCAAAAGAAAATGCATTAAACTAGTCTATAGATTTTATACCTTTTTCCTTTGCTTCTTCTTCTTTCTTCCAAAATAAAAGATGAAACTCTCTCTCTTTTCTTCCCTTACGGATGCCAAATCCCCCTCCTCTTCTCTCTCTCTCTCTCTCTTTGTTTTCTTTTATTCTCTCTCTTTTTGGAAAAATAAGGAAATGGAAATGAACAAAACTTTTAATTATAAAAGTGGTGGGGGTATTTATAGTTAGCAAAAATATATGCATACAAAAATCTTCCACGATATCTCATTTTTTTTCTCTCATGTTTCTTGTGATCTTGATTAAATAATGTAGCTAAATAATATACTTACACATGGCTTGCTGTAGGTATAGTTAGTGAACAACTTAATTAAAAAATAAAATAAAAATAACATCACATGCCTAAACTCCCTAAAGTGGGCAGATACTCCCCCCTTTTATTGTCCAAATTTTATTTTATTTTAATTACCAAATTTACTTAAGGAAATGACTACAATGTCCCTTTCATGTTGGGCTAAAACTTGGGTCATTTAATAGGGTCCTTTACATAAGTATACAACAAATAGAAAGTAATTACAAGAAAAGTGTATCAACTAAATAATTACAAAAAGAATGTAATTATTACAAAAATAGTACAATTCACATTAATAAGGAAACCTAAAATCAAGGATAACTAATAATTCAAATTCAAATTCAAATCTTGTCTCTAACAACAATTTCAAATCCATGTTTCAAAATTCAAATCAAAATGAGAAAATTAAAATAAAAAATTATGAAGGAGCTAATGTTCATCATCCTCCTCTCTCGCCATTCATCACCATGCCGCATTGCCATCGCCATGCCATGCATGGAGAGTTGCTATTCTGAATTTCTTTTGACGATTTGGTTACCCACAAAAATTGAAATGGTTACCTTTATACGAATTTTGACTAGTAACTGCATCACATTTAAAATAAAATTGGTAATCAAATAAAACTGAATTGGTTACCTTATCAAATGGTTTGGTAACCAACTATATGAAATTTGGTTACCAATTGCATCACATCCAAAATAAATTAGTAACCTAATAAACTAAATTGGTTACCTTATCGGAAGGTTTAGTAACCAACTGCATAAATTTTGGTTACCAACTGCATCACATTCAAAATATATTAGTAAACTAATAAAACTGAATTGGTTACCTTATCAAATGATTTGGTAACCAACTACATGAAGTTTGATTACCAACTGCATCACATCCAAAATAAATTAGTAACCTAATAAAACTAAATTGGTTACCTTATCGGAAGATTTCGTTACCAGTGAAAATAAAGAATGGACCGGTGGCGGTGGGAGGCGGAGGGATCGAGGAGAGGGAGGCGGGAGGAGGAGGGTGGAGGAGAAAGGGGGGCGGGAAGAGGGGAGGAGAAAGGAGGCGTGAGGAGGGGGATGCGGGGGAGGAAGGGAGGGCAGAGGGAGGAGGTGGTGGTGGGGGGCGGGAGGAGGGGGCAGTGGGAGGAGAGAGGGAGGGGAGGGGAGGGAGGGAGGGAGGGAGGAGGAGGAGGAGGAGGAGGGGGGGAGGAGGAAGGAGGGAGGAGGGAGGGGGGAGGCGGAGGAGGTGGAGGCGGGAGGAGGGAGGAGGAGGAGGAGGGGAGGAGGAGGGAGGGGGGGAGGGAGGGGGAGGGGAGGAGGAGGGGAGGGGAGTGGGGAGGAGGGGGGAGGGGAGGCGGGAGGCGGAGGAGGGGGCGGAGGAGGTGGAGGCGGGGAGGCGGAGGAGGAGGAGGCGTGAGGGTGGGGAGGGGGGGACAGGAGGAGGAGGAGGAGGCGAGGGAGGAGAAGAAGAAGGAAACAAAATGGAGTGGGAGAAAATCGTGGGAGAGATGGGGAGAAAATTGTGGGAGAGATGGGGAGAAAATCGTGTGCATAATTAAAGGGATAAGATTACACTCTTTTTGTAATTAAGTATTGCACTAGTATTGTAAATAAATATGGAAGTGTATTAGTTGTGTAAAATTTTTATGAGGACACTATTGTTGTAATTATTTTTAAAAATGTAATAGAATATGTAATTGTCCCCATTTAATAATTCTTTTGGGCTTCTTAATTAATTGTTTGGGCTTGCTATTTAAAATAATTGGGCCATGTAAAATACTATGGATCCAATACACAAATTTTATCTTATTTAATTAGGGTTTCTATTGCACTCATTTTGGAATTTAAATAATTGTTAATGTAAGTTTAATTTAATTAATTAATTTTATAACCCAATTAAGCTTACTTTAATTAGGTTTAAAATAAATAAAAATTTGAGATAATAAAATTAATCTCTTAGGTTAGTATATATTATTACTTAATTAATAATATTCCGTACATTAATCACATCTTATCCAATTAATAATATTTTAATCAATTCATAATATTATTAATCATTTAACAATATTTTAATTTAACTTAAATCTAATATTATTAATAATTTAATAATATTTTAAATCATTACCTAATATTATTAATTATTGGAATAATATTTTAATTAACTTTAATATAATATTATTAATCATTTAATAATATTTTAAATTATTATATAATATTATTAATTATGTGAATAATATTTTAATTTAACTTTAATCTAATATTATTAACCATTTAATAATATTTTAATCCAATTTTATTCTATATATTATTAATTACTTAATAATATCTTAAGCTAATATTATTAAGCTCTTAATAATATTTTAATTATTTATTAAACTAATAAACAATTAATTATAATTGTTTACCCTTTACTAATTCATTCATTTAACAACTATAAAATGCCATAAATACAACACCACCTCAAAAATGATCAAAATACCTTTCAAAAATCTGGACGCATCATATTTAGGGTCTCTAAGCCATAAAATTACAGTTTTGCCATATATGACATCACATAACTTATTATTCTTATTTATTCATAACTCAAACACCTCCATGAAAAATACTAAAATAGTTCTGAAAATTTTTATTTTCTAGAAAATATCAGTACATGGTATCATGATGAACATATAATTTTTCTGGAATTTTTTGATTTCATTTACTATATTTAAAATGACCAAAATAGTCGGATCTTGCAACATTTGTCATAAACAGAAATTTTGTCCACAAATTTTGAACTTTTCAGGTTATGCTCTTGCGATGATACTTTACCTCCAGTAAATATTTTACAATTGTTGTCGTTACACAGAAAAAGTTATTTTGCTTTACTTTTAAAATAGTCATTCCTTGTAAAATTCATAACTCTCATCCTATACATCCAAAAATAGCCATCTTTGGGCATGATCTATATAACTCATCATATTAACATACCAATTTTTTTTTTCCAGAATTTTTAAAGCTCTTAAAGTGGCCGAAACAGCCCTTGCCAAAAAGTGGCCAGGAAACTAAAAGGGTTTTTCCAGATTTTTGGCTGTTCGAACAGTTTTGGGAAAAATGACACTACGATTAATTGGTTCAACATTTTTTAGTGCTACCACTTGGGTTCATTAGATAACTCATGTATCTAACTCACCTTTTTGACGGATCTCAAAAATAATTTGTAAATTTTAAATTGTAGAACCTCAAAGTAGGCTAAAATTTTATGGTTTTTGGTTAGAAAACTGTTTTGGTTCCTTTTTGTTTTCCAAGCTTTTCAACACTTGAAATGGTTAGATCTAAGCATAAAACTTCATAAAACATATAGATCAAGAGTTCTAGAGTTCATGACCATGTCTCTTCATTTCATCACAACAACTAAAAGAAAATGCATTAAACTAGTTTGTAGTTAGGATTTTATACCTTATTCCTTTGCTTCTTCTTCTTTCTTCCAAAATAAAAGATGAAACTCTATCTCTTTTCTTCCCTTAGAGATGCCAAATCTCCCTCCTCCTCTCTCTCTCTCTATTGTTTTCTTTTGTTCTCTCTCTTTTTGGAAAATAAGGAAATGGAAATGAACAAAACTTTTAATTGCAAAAGTGGTGGGGGTATTTATAGTTAGCAAAAATATATGCATAATACTCTTATATGCATACACAAATCTCCCACCATATCTCATTTTCTCTCTCATGTTGCTTGTGATCTTGATTAAATAATGAGGCTAAATAATATACTTACACATGGCTTGTAGTAGGTATAGTTGGTGAACAACTAAAGTAAAAAATAAATAAAAATAACATTACATGCCTAAACTCCCTAAAGTGGGCGGATACTCCCCCCCCTTTTATTGCCCAATTTTTGTTTTATTTTAATTACCAAATTTTCTTAATCAAATGACTACAAAGTCCCTTTCATGTTGGGCTAAAACTTGGACCATTTAATAATTCTTTTGGGCTTCCTAATTAATTGCTTAGGCTTGCTATTTAAAATAATTGGGCCATGCAAAATACTATGGGTCCAATACCAAAATTTTATCTTATTTAATTAGGGTTTCTATTTCACTCATTTTGGAATTTAAATAATTGTTCATGTAAGTTTAATTTAATTAATTAATTTTATAACCCAATTAAGCTTACTTTAATTAGGTTTAAAATAAATAAAAAACTGAGATAATAAAATTAATCTCTTAGATTAGTATATATTTTAAATAATAATATTTTTTTAATACCATAACCCTTAGGTTATTAAATTTTCATACCTAATGTATAATTAGGTTATGCAATTTTTCCTTTTTAATTCTCTTTACATACTAAATAAATATATACACATTAATAATATATACTTATTTAATCATGTGACGCTCCCAAAATAGGTATACATCACCTATTTTGAGTCGCCAAATACATGGTATAAAATACAAATACAATCTTAAATATACAACATGAGTTGTGAGTTTTAATACAAATATTGTCTTCTAGACAGTATTCAAACTCAAAATAAGTCCTCAATACATTTATTATCACACTATTTCATAGAATAATGAGGACTACTAATGCTATCATCTCGATCGTCACTCCATTCCCAACTAGTCCTACTACATTTCTCATTTCAAAGAGAATAATGAAAGCAAAAGGGTGAGCTCAACTAGCCTAGTAAGAAATATTATGGCTAAGATAATGCGAATAATTAAATTATCGTCACCTTCAACAATGTTTTAAACGATACAATATAACAAACATCAAGTTTAATCTGCGAATGAACAAGCAATCCATTAGAAGAGTCAAGTAGAGAATAAAATCTACTATCTTCTATGATTTAAAAGGTTTTTCATCACTTTTATCGCCGAGACTCAGCTTATTAAATAAACCACGTCATCCCTGCACTACGGCCAAGATATTCATTAGTATCACGACCACAAATTATCCATGCACTACGGGCCAAGGATATTCGTGTTTTTATCAATGGTCATGATCATGCCAACAACTGTCCATCAATGCACTACGGGCCAATGAGAACTTTTACCACATCATTTGTAACACTACGGTCATAACTATACCGAATAATCCCTGGTCATAATCATACCAAGTCCATCTATGCACTACAGGCCACAAATGACTTTCAACATAATATAAACTTGAGGATGATGACAATGACATAATAATTTAATAAAACAAGTTCAAGAATTAAATTTTAAAGATTTATAAGTTAATTTATCCTGAACTCAAAAACGTCCAAATTGTAAACATGATACTGCTTTGTGGAGTAAAATTCAAGAATGCTCAGAAGAATATTTCCAAGAAAAGATACTGGATGAAGCGCAAATATCCAGGATATTCTACTAATTTCATGTAGTATAGAAGCCAAAACTTTAACCAACATAGTATAATTGAATATATGAACCTACAAATGATACTACTTTATGGAGTAAAATTCAAGAATGCTCCGAAGAATATTTCCATGAAAGGATACTGGATGAAGCGCAAATATCCAGGATATTCTACTAATTTCATGGAGTATAGAAGCCAAAATTTTAACCAACTGAGTATAATAGAATATATGAACCTGCAAATGGATTTTCACCCGCCATGCGGTAATCCACGTAGACAGATCATTTTCACAATTTAATAAGGAATGAATACAAAGAATCATTTACCATGCATGTGGTAATCCACATGTATGTGTTATTCCAATGTAATAATAAAGAATGGAATAATAGAAGAATTCACCATGCATGCGTTAGGCCACACATATCTGAAAGTTATTCCCAATGAATAATAAAGAATGGAACCAGTCATGCGAAATCCGCATGCAGGATATTCCAAATGAATAATAAAGAATGGAATAACAATGCCCGAAATTCACGAGTACGTGCGATAGATCAAGACAGCGAGTTATTCCAATGAATAATAAATAATGGAACCAAAATCACGCGTAATATGCATGTAGGCGTGATATTCCAACAGAATAATAAAGAATGGAATAACGAAGAATTTCACCATGTATGCGGTATTGTGATGTATAAAGTTATTCCAATGAATAATAAATAGTGGAACGGATCATGCGTGTCATACGCATTACGATGGGATATTCCAATGTAATAATAAAGAATGGAATAACAGAAGAATTTCACCATGTATACGGTACTTCACATAGACAGGTCATTCTAACATAATAATAAGGAATGGAATAACAATAGCTATCTTCATGAAAATGAAAGAAATAATACCCCTTACCTTTGAATAAAGCTGGATACTAGAATAGAGAGGTAGCAGACTTCTCTTCTTCTTTCTCTCTATAATCTCTCTTTATAATAATTGCTCTATAGCTTTAGTGAATTGGTGAGAAATGAAGGAAGAATAAGCTTCTATTTATAAAAAAATATAGTTTCGATAATTTCCCATTTTGGGGCTCGATAAATTACAGTACAATACCTCCAACTTTTTTTTCATTTTTAATTTAGTCCTGCAAGTATTATCAAACTTGCACCACCTCCCCTAATAGTAAATAATGTGAATCAATAGTTTAATCATGTGATTCAATAGTTATAATCATTTGAAAGTACGAATAACAGTATAGTACCTCCATCTTTAACTTAGTCATGCAAGTATTATTAATCTTGCTCCAACTCCCCTAATAGTACATGAATGTGAATTAATAGTACACACATGTGAACAAATAGTTATAATCATGTGAATTAATAGCAATTAATTCCTCATTTATCCGATTAATTACCCGATAACTTCCAGACATCAATTATTATCGAAATAAATGTCGATTTTCACTAACACTAATAATTCCAACATAATGGAACTATCAATTTCATCTTTAATCAACACGAACTTATTCATCATTAATATTATAACTCACAATATTTAACAACCAGGTCATTCCCAGGAAAGAGGGGGCTTTTCGATAAGGATTCTCATTATTGGCTCGCAATTAGATGACCAAACCTCTCCTTAACAGAACTTCTAGATATTGTAAATATTACAATTTAATAATATGAATAACTTTGTCGTCTCAATTATTGATTTAAATAATATATCATATTATACAGAAGATACTGTGACAATAATCGAATCAATAATATAAGAGATATGATGCAGCAATTACTGTAGCAATAATTGAGTATAACTGGGTGACTTCTCACGTAAGCATCAATAATCAATACGATTGTGCTACTATGCAACCAATGCCAGACATCGTACTTTTACTACCGGGTAGTTCAACAGCTTTTAATGGTAACACTTCCGCCGTTATTTTTATAAAAGATAATTACTGCTGCTTTTTTGTACTACGACAATACTTCCGTTAGGGGGTCCACCAATGATTGTCTTTGTTATTTAATATTCCTGTTAAAACGAATATTCCCCGATCAATCGAATATTATATAACCACTTGTATACTTTGCAAAATTTGTAAATATTACCCATAACTATAACATTATATTATATCCACACCGTAATATTAAAAAATATATTTTGAGAGAAATTAATCTTTATTCATAAAAGTTGGGGTCTTACAACCTCCCCTTCTTATGAAATTTCATCCTCGAAATTAGGGTGCGTACTTGGTATTTCGAAGAGGTGAAGATACCTTGATTTCATTTCAGATTCTAACTCCCAGGTAATTTCCTCAACATCATGGTTTCTCCACAAAACTTTGACTTGAGGTATAACTTTAGAGCATAAAATATGATCCTTCTCATCCAAGATTTTAACAGGTACCTCTTCATACGTTAAATCTTCCGCTATCTCGTCCGGTTCTAATTCAATAATGTGGTTCGGGTCTTTCACATATTTACGTAACATAGATATGTGAAAAACGTTATGAACACGAGACATACTTAAGCGGTAAAAAGCGAGTTTATAGGCCACGCCCTACTCGATCGAGGATTAAAAATGGGCCAATGAATCGAGGATTGAGCTTTCCTCTCTTTCCAAATCTTGTAACTCCTTTCCATGGAACAACACGTTATAACACACGATCTCCAATATCGAATTCCACGTCCTTTCGATGAAGATCAGCATAACTCTTTTGTCGATCTTGTGAGGTTTTTATACGTTGTCGGATCGTTTGAATCTTTTCCATAGTCATACGTACCAAATCCGGTCCCAACAACGTTGCTTCACCCACCTCATCTCAGCATACTGGAGAACGACATTTTCTTCCATAGAACGCCTTAAATGGAGCCATGTCAATACTTGCTTGATAACTATTGTTGTAGAAAAACTCCACCAATGGTAAGAACTTGTCCCAACTTCCTAAGAACTTGTCCCAACTTCCCTTGAAGTCAAGGACATAAAGTCTTAATAAATTCTCAAGAGTTTGAATAGTCCTCTCTGATTGTCAGTCCGTTTGAGGATGATACGCCAAACTAAATCATAAATCCGTGCCCATAGCTTTTTACAAACTAACCCAAAATCTTGAAGTGAATCTTGGGTATCGATCAGAAACTATGGATACTGGCATACCATGCAATCTTACAATCTCGTTTATGTACATACTAGCAAGACGTTCAAGTGTATAAGTTTTTCGTATCAATAAGAAATGAGCAGACTTGGTCAATCTATCAACAATGACCCAAATCGTATCTATGCCTTGAGAAACCTTGGGAAGACCAGTAACAAAATCCATGGTAATGTGCTCCCACTTCCATTCTGAAATTTCAAGTGGTTGCAATGGACCTTTTGACACTTGATGCTCCGCCTTGACTCGTTAACAAGTTAGACACCTTGAGATAAACCTCGCTACCTCCCTCTTCATATTGCTCCACCAAAATGTATGTCAAAGATCACGATACATTTTGGTACTCCCAAGATGGATTGCAAACGGTGTGTTGTGCGCCTCCATCATGATTTTATACTTCAAGTCAGAATCGTTAGGAACACAAAGTCTGGAGTTGACTCGAAGTATTCCTTCTTCATTAATTCTTGCTTCTGGAATAGCACCTTCTTTTACTTTCTTCCTTATAATGATCGCCTCCAGTCTCAGAGCTTGAGCGACTTTAACTTTATCAATTAAAGTCGGTTCCACTCAGATATTCGCCATCATCATATGGGTCCTCGAGTCTTTTACTCTATTTCCATCCTTTCCAAGTCATACACAATGGGCTCAGCGTTGACAATAATGCACTTGTGCCCGATATGATCTTCTACTCAATACGCCGCCTACTACGTTCGCTTTTCTGGATGGTATTGGATGGTATGATCATAATCTTTCAATGACTTCAAGCCAACGTCGTTGCGCATGTTGAGTTCCTTTTGAGTGAAGAAATATTTGAGGCTTTTATGATCCGTATAGATCTCCACCTTCTCTCTATACAGGTAATGCCTCTAAATCTTAAGCTCAAAACGATAAATGACTCAAAATAAATCATGAGTAGAATAATTCCTCTCATATTCTTTGAGTTGTCGAGAGGCATAGGCTATGACTTTCCCATGTTGCATGAGAACACATCTTAACCCTTTGCCCAAAGCATCACTGTAGATGACAAATCCCTCGACACCCTTGACAGGCCCGAAATGGAAGGTAAAAAGTTCAAACCTTCGATAGAAGAGCCACCGGTGCTGGAATTAAAGCCACTACCATCTCATCTGCAGTATGCTTATTTGGGAAAAGATGCCACCTTACCAGTGATTGTTTTGATAGAATTAACTGACACACAAAAGGAGAAACTGCTACGGGTTCTACGAGAGTTCAAAATAGTAATTGGGTGGACTATAGCGGATATTCGGGGAATTAGTCCATCATATTGTATACATAAGATTTTAATGGAAGAGGGGGCAAAACCAACCATTGAGATGCAAAGAAGGCTAAACCCCATTATGAAGGATGTGGTGAAAAAGGAGATCATAAAATGGTTGGATGTCGGCATTATTTACCCAATCTCGGATAGTTCATGGGTGAGTCCTGTACAGTGCGTACCAAAGAAAGGGGGTATGACAGTGGTGAAGAATGAAGCTAATGAGCTCATCCCTACTAGAACAGTTACAGGATGGAGAGTATGTATGGACTACCGCAAGCTGAATAAAGCCACATGCAAGGATCACTTCCCCTTGTCGTTCATTGATCAGATGTTGGATAGGCTAGCGGGACATCAGTTCTATTGTCTCTTGGATGGATATTCCGGATACAATCAAATTGCCATAGCCCCGGAGGATCAAGAGAAAACTACATTCACATGCCCATACGGTACATTTGCATTCCGGTGTATGTCTTTTGGTTTATGTAATGCACCAGCAACCTTTCAACGGTGCATGATGGCGATCTTCTCCGATATGGTCGAACAAAATTTGGAGGTATTTATGGATAACTTTTCTGTGTTCGGTGATAGCTTTGATTTATGTTTGAAAAATCTAATTTTAGTGTTAAAACGATGCGTGGAGACTAACATGGTCCTTAACTGGGAAAAATGTCACTTCATGGTGAAAGAAGGGATTATCTTGGGGCATAAGGTTTCTACAGAAGGGTTAGAGGTGGAAAAAGTGAAGATTGAGACAATTGAGAAATTACCCCCTCCATCATCTGTGAAGGGAATCCGGAGCTTCTTGGGACATGCGGGTTTCTATAAACGCTTCATTAAAGATTTCTCCAAAATTTCAAAACCCTTATATTTCCTGTTGGAGAAAGACGTGCCTTTCAAGATGGATCAGTCCTGTATCGAGGCTTTTGAGGTATTAAAGAGGAAATTGGTCTCAACTCCCCGATTGGTCTTTACCGTTTGAATTGATGTGCAACGCTAGTGACTACGCAGTTGGAGCAGTATTGGGACAACGTCATGATAAGATTTTTCACACAATCTACTACTCCAACAAGACGTTGACAGATGCTCAATTGAACTACACAACCACCGAAAAATAATTACTTGCAGTTGTGTTTGCCTTTGACAAATTCAGAGCATATCTAATTGGGACCAAGGTAATCATTTATACTGATCATTCTACCATTAAATACCTGATGGAGAAGAAGGATGCCAAACCGCGGTTAATACGATGGGTATTGTTGCTGCAAGAATTTGATTTGGAGATCCGGGATAGAAAAGGTACCAAAAATCAGGTGGCGGATCATCTTTCTCGGTTGGAAAACGTGCAGGTTCAGAATAAAGACAACATAATGATCAATGAGAAATTTTTGGATGAACAGCTTCTTTGAGTAACCACAATATTACCATGGTACGCAGATCACGTGAATTACGTGGTTGCTAAGGTGTTACCACCAGATTTGAACTTACAACAATGAAAGAAATTCCTCCACGATGTTAAGCAGTATTATTGGGATGAACCATTTCTGTTTAAGGCCTGTGCGGATCAAATGATTAGACGTTGTGTGCCACATGAACAGATGGACAGCATATTAGG
Source organism: Panax quinquefolius (assembly GCA_020205615.1). NCBI lineage: Eukaryota > Viridiplantae > Streptophyta > Magnoliopsida > Apiales > Araliaceae > Panax > Panax quinquefolius. The sequence goes on along the minus strand of CM035156.1, from coordinate 68,027,285 downwards.
ACATTGCCACTCATCAGATTACGAGGGTCATTATTCTGGTGATCGAACAACGGCCAAAGTGTTACAATCAGGATTTTTCGTCGTCCTCTCTCGCTCAAAGATGCGTACCTTTATGTCTTTGAAGTATGATCGATTACGCGCCGGTAGTAGTAATATCTCCAAGCGCAATAAAATGCCACTCAACACAATTTTGGAGGTTGAACTATTCGACGTGTGGGGAATCGACTTTATAGGACCATTCCCGTCTTCTTTCAATAATTAATACATTCTGTTGGTGATAGATTACGTTTCCAAATGGGTTGAAGCTGCAGCTTTACCCACGAATGATGCCAACATTGTCCTCCAATTCTTAAAGAAAAACATCTTCACACGATTTGGGACGTCGAGGGCGATAATAAGTGATGAGGGAACTCATTTCTGTAATAAACAGTTCACTAAATTGCTTGTAAAGTATGGGGTTCGTCATAAAATTGCAGCCGCGTATCATCCCCAAACCAATGGTCAAGCGGAGGTCTCGAATAGGGAGGTCAAGCGAATTCTAGAGAAGGTGGTCAATCCGTCATGAAAAGATTGGTCATTGCGTCTTGACGATGCTCTATGGGCATATCGAACAACTTACAAGAATCCTATAGGCATGTCACCCTACAGAATGGTCTACGGAAAAGCATGTCACCTTCCGGTTGAACTAGAACACAGTGCACACTGGGCCATTCAGAAACTTAACTTCGATCTACAAGCAGCAGGTGAGAAAAGGTTACTGTAACTTAATGAGATGGACGGATTCTGGTTCAATGCTTATGAGAACGCAAAACTTTATAAGGAGAAAGTCAAAGCCTAACATGATAATAAAATTCTTGATTGGACATTTGAACCGGGCCAACAAGTATTGCTTTTCAACTCAAGATTGCGTTTATTTCCTGGAAAATTGAAATCCCAGTGGTCCGGGCCATTCGTGATTATATCTGTCGCTCCACACGGAAACATTGAGGTCGAAGAACCGAATTTTAAACACAAATTTAAGGTGAATGGTCAACGACTTAAACATTACTAGAGTGGACCCATCGAACGTAAATCCATAGTCATGTACCTATCCGAACCAGTGGACAATTGAGCAACGCTGCAAAGTCCGGCTGACGACTATAAACCAAGCGCTTCAGGGAGGCAACCCCAAGAAATTTTCATTTTAATCCAGTCAAAATAATTGTCATTTTACTTTATTTATCTAATTAGTTGTTAGTATATATTCGAGTATAACATTCATCATAAATTTTTGGTGTTCAGGTACATTGCCAATGTGCACTGGAATACAGGAATGATAGTGAGGACTAAAGTAAAACTTCAGAAGCTGCTAAATAGATCTAGCTCCCCATTACCGGGTTTATAAGTCACCATAGCATACCGACGCTAGATCAACTTCTCAAACATCGATGGTCAATCCCGCTACTGAGTACCTTATGCCCACTAATCATCGCAGACCCAAATATTTATCTCTTAACTCTTTCACGGTATCGGCTGCTAGGATGCCCTCACCGGTTTACGCCTCAAGCGGCCCGTTGCCTGAGGAGTCCAAGTTCAAAAAAAATGTCTTACGTGCTTGTCTTTCTTTTCTGATTGGTTCACATTCCTTAACCGATTCAAATTCCCCCATAACCCAAACACGCTTTATCAGTTTTTATTTTTTGTTAACTGACAAACCCTCGTATCAATACAAAGTCTGCACATCTGTGGTGATAGCAAAAATTTGATTCCGTTAACAACTTCCTACTTGAATTCGGTTATCTCTGTTAAACAATCCAAGGTATGTATTGCAATATCTTCAACTCTCAGTCGCACTGCATTATGTATCTCTTAATCAAAGCGACACACATTTACGGCTTCAAGAGTGAGTAGTGATCTTGATTCACCTTCTTCTCAACCCTATAGTGCCTAGTTTCATCCTTTAATTATGATTATCTCATATTGCATGAATGTGAATCGCGTTTGATTATGCACCACTTTTGGTTGGAATAACATGCATATATGGTGATTGAATATTAGGGGTTTGAATCGATAGGAAGCTAGTGTGATTCAAAGCAAAATATGAACTGCACACACAGTGTTTGATAGTTTGCCTGACTCAGTGATCAGGGCTAAGTACACATAAAGCCATATCCTGATTGTACTTGCATATTACTTGTATTCTCTGATTGTTTAGTCTACATAGTTTTGCGACTTGCATGCACCGAATGTATACGGTCGATTGCCATAGACTTGTTTCACGTAAAATTTTGTGGGCATATCTCTCTCATCTTTGACCATATGAACTCTGCACACATATAATGAGGCTACGTGCTTAAAATTTCACTTTCCTGCTAACATATGTCTCATCATACCCCCCCAAACATGTACTTAACATGTACTTATTTTGAAGTTTGGGGGTTGTGATCAGGGTTAGTTTATACATAGTCGCATGATACTAACTTTTAATACATATGAATGTGCTTTCTAGCAGATTTTTCTATATGGCTTCCAAGCGTCAACATGGCGAAGGTTCAGGGACCGCTTCGACTCCACCTCCAAAATTCGACAGCCAACGTTTTGTTAGTGTCGCGGCTCAAGAACGCTATAACCGCATGGCTACCCGCTCACTAGTCCCAGAACGCGATTTTAGACACGATCAATCAAAGGATGGGGACTTGGCGGTCATGATAGCTTAGAGGAATTGGTTCTCACTCACCGAACAGCCCGATCCAACCATGATTGCAGTTGTCAAAGAATTCTACGCCAACGTGCCCGAGCATTTCCATTATGGGGTGTTTGTAAGGGGAAAAACTGTTGAAATTGGCGACGAGGATATAAACGGATGTTATCAACTGCCATTAGAGGGACTGAACGACGAGTATGCTAGTCTTGTGAGTGACGGGCTAGACTATGAGAAGATAATTCGCGAGCTTTGTCAACCGGGCACCACATGGACATTGCATGAACGTGGCAGCATGACTTTTCCACTCTTTAACCTTAGTTTATATGGAAAGGCGTGGTATGCTTTTATCTATGCCAAACTCATGCCATGCACACATGTAAGTCATGTCACTAAGGAGAGGGTTGTCCTGCTGTATTCCATCATTCAAGGCTTGAAAATTGATATAGGCCACCTTATTCAGCAGTCTATTCTCCGAGCGTCACGAGGAGGGACCATAGGAGGGTTACCCCATCCATCTCTCATCTGCGTTTTGTGTGCTAAGTTTGGGGTAAAATGGAAATCCGATGAGATGATTCAAACGCCTATGCCAGTTTTGGACCATAAGTTGATAAACAGGTATAAAGTGTGGACAGGTGGAGAAAACCACCCTAGGGGATTGGGTTTTATAATTCCCCAAGTAGAAGCTTCTCAAGCTCCACCACCTATAGCTCCACCTAGTTATGGTCCTTCCTCAATAGCTCATCGTGGCGTGGTTCCTAAAGAGGTTCAGCGTGAGATAGATGGATGGTTCTACAATCTCGAAGCCCAAAATGTCCGCCTGTCGGAACGCCAGGATGTCATCTATAAGTACTTGGTCGACCAGTTTGCTGCGCAAAATGCCATGAATGCCCAGCTGTTCTCGGGCGTTAATCTCATCAAGTTCCCCACTACTCCTATTTTGCCTGTGTTTCCCCTTTCCGATCTAGAGATGAGCGAGAATGATGATGCTCCACCCGAGGCTTAAGCTCGTCAGGGAAGTCCTATGTTTTATTTTTTGCATGAGGACATTGCTCTAGATAAGTTTGGGGGTAGTTAATTTCTATTGGCATTAGTAGATTGTTATTGTTAATAGTCTGTGGTTAATTTGTATTGTTAACACTCCTTTTCCCTTTAAACAAACTCCCTGATGATTTTTACAGCAAACTGCACACGGCTCACCTCTATTCTTACTCTTTTGTGACTTGTTTCCCGATTGGGTATTGTCATTCCACTTACGCTTATTAGAGTTACTTTCTCCACTGCTACCTCCTTCATTCGCTATCTTCTTTATTTCCTGATGATACTTTGATGCAGCTTCCCTTCCTCCTTCGGCGATGATTGCTTTTTCCAATAGGGTCGAAAATGTATTGATCTACAATACGGCTACTTTGTTAAATAAACCTGGCTTCAGTCCATTCTCAAACCTTCACGCCTTTCGTGCCTCAGTATCCACTTGATGTGGATTGAATTTCGCTAGTTCATTGAATTTGGCGGCGTACTTAGAAACCGACATATTCTCCAGCTTTAACTCTCTAAGAATCTTACCTCCATTCTTGTTTGCATACTTGGCAAGAAATAATTCTCAAAAAATAATTCCTTAAACCTTGTTCAGGTTACTACTATTGTTCCAACTCTATTCTGGTTTGTCTCCCACCAGTAATTTGCCTCACCCTTCATCAGATAGCTAGCAACAATTGTCTTTTGCTCCTCTACTACTCTAGCAATAAAAAAAGCATTCTCCATCTCCTTTAGCCACGTCTGAGTTTCTATAGGGTCTACGGTTCCTTTGAATTCTGGAGGTCCAACAGCCTTAAAGTCTGTAAAGTTTGCCAATCTACTATCTGGCTGATTTCTTGCTGCTGGTGCTCTAGTCTGCATAGCTTGAGTTAACATGTCTATAAAGTTTTGCATTAGGTCTACTTGACCTCCTTCATTATTTACCGATCGTTCCTCCCTTTGGTATCGATTTTGTCATCTTGGCGGCATTATCTGGTCATACAAAACCCTAAATTATTACCTTATCTTTTACACCTTTATACCACATCTTATTGTTTTTCATGTGAGTCACTAGACCATCAAATTCGGAACTGTCCAAAGAAGAATGCAGAAAAGGGAGGCAACAACAAAAGGAACAGCAGTGGGACACTGATGATCAAAGGACCAGCTCAGCCAGGAAGACCAATGACACGCACGTTCAACATGACTGTCCAAGATGTGGTAGCAGCAAAGGAACTAGTGACAGGTAAAACTCCAATTAGTAATATAATTGTTTACGTTTTGTTTGATAGATATCGTTATGAGGTCCTATTCATTTACGAATATGAATCACAATTTAGTGTCACGCATGTGGAAATGAAGGAAATGATGATACAACTTTAAAAATTTATTAGAGAACAAATATAGTTATGAGCCATGACAAGTCAAATGAGAGTTGAGTTAAGTAAAGATTTTTCCACTCCTGAATATGATGGAAAGAGAAAATGTAATAAGAAATTAAGTAACACCTATATTAGGGTAATAATTTGATTTATTAATAAAGTTCTAAGAATAGACATAATTTGAATGTAAGGTGATAGTGATTCCGAGGACGGAATCCTTATAAGGAAGGGAGAATGTAAGGACCGAGAATTTATTATACGATTATATATGTATATTTTTGCAAATAATTTTTTTTTAAGCATATAAGTGAATATGTGAATTAAGTGAGTTAGTTAATTTAATTATTTTAAGTTAACGAAGATGAATAATTAATCAATTTCATTAAGGAAGAGTAAGATAAGTTCTGTTGAGAATTAACATAACTTGAATGTTAACGTTGAATGGTAAATTAAAAGATTTATAATCTTTAGGTGATTAAATTGATATGACTAATATAAAGTGATTATATGACTATGTAATAACTTATTAAGCCAATTAAGGTTAATTAAGTTAATTAATTAATGAAACAAAAAGGAAAGCCAAGAAATAAGAATATTAAATTATTTATCAATATATTAAACATTTTGTGGAATAAATTAAATAAATATGTGAGTAAATAAATATAATAATTATTTATCAATGATGATAAAGATGTTATGACATATGTAGGAGATGTATGTGACTAAATAAATATATATTATAGATGTGTATATATATTTATTTATTATATATAGTGAATTAAAAGAAAGCTTTATAATCTAATATTATATATTAGGAATGTGGATTAAACAATCCAAGGGTAGTAGTATTAATGAATTTTTGTATTTAAAATATATATTAACCTAAGAGATTTATTTTATTATCTCAATTTATTATTTATTTTAAATCTAATTAAAGAAAAGTCTAATTGGGTTATAGAATTAAATGTACATGAGTAATTATTTAAATTCTAAATGAGTGGAATAGAAACCCTAATTAAATGATTAGAGTAAGATAAAATTTTGTTATTGGACCCTTAGTATTTTACATGGCCCAATTATTTTAAATAGCAAGCCCAAACAATTTAATGGAAAGCCCAACTTTTAGCCCAATTGAAGAGGACTTTTTGGTCATTGGATTAATCAATTTTAACAATAAAATAAACTAAATTGGAGCAAAGTAAGGGGGGAGTACCCGGCCCCTTGTGGGTGTTTTAAGGCATGTGACTAAAATTATTTTGGTCTCTTATTTGTCAAAGTTGGTCACCAACTCTTCACCAACTTCCTAGCCCATGTGTCACCCTAATCCTTAGCCAAATTATTTTGTTTATTTGATCAAGTAAAGCAAGAGATGTGGGTAATATACATATACATATAGATATGGTATATACATATTTTTACTACTTATATAAACCCAAACCTCATTAGTAAATAAAGTTTACATTTCCTTCCAAACTTAACTAGAAAAAACAAAAAAATATAGAGAGAGAAAGAGGAAAATTCGACAGCCCAAGAGGACATGGGCGGAACTAGGGGGGTCGAGGGGGGTCATATGACCCACCAACTTTGGAATTTGAAGTATGTTAATATTGGTTAAATTTGATCTTTGTTATGAGATGGTATTAATTTATTTGTATTTTCATGTCTTTTCACCTGTAATAAATTAACAATATTACTATAAGATAAAATAATGTTAAATAAATTTGATAATTAATTAATTTATATTACACTCATTTGTCTTACTGACTTAATCATACATTGGTATCAATTTTTTTTTATAAATGAGAATAACTTAATTCATTTTCTTGCTTTGAGTGACTAGTCTCAGTTGTCTCCAAAGAAGATGACCAAAACCACAATATAAACTTTTGAATATATAATATTATAATTTGTAATTTATCTATAAAAGTAGCTAATCAGTTGACTAAAAAATTCAAAGTCAAAATAGTCCCGATTATATATATATATATATATATATATATATATATATATATATACACACACACACACACATTTAAAGTTATTAGACTCACAACTCATAGGTTTACAATGGTTGGAATAGGATGTTGTGAAATACTATAATTGGGTAAAATAAATTTGAAGAAGCAGTGCAAGCGACAATAAATAATTTTTTTTATTGATGTATTTTGACCCCCCTCTAAAAATGTTCTGGTTCCACCACTGCAAGAGGAGAGGAAGAAGAAAATTTTTCAAACCATCTAGATCAATAACAAACTCTTGGAAAGAAGAAGGAAGAAAGCCATAAATCAAGGTATAAGAAAATCAAAACTTAAACTAGTTTATTTTCTTTTATTTAATTTGTTTTTGATAAAATAAAGCTCTAAGGTTTCAAAAGTCTAAAACCTTAGATTTACATGTTAATGAGTGTTTTATGTTTAGATCTAATCACTTTGGGTATCAAAAAATTTGATCAAGAGAAAAGAAAAGAAAACTATGTTTTATGTTTGAGAGAAACCCTAACATTTCGTTACTTTAAAAATCCACCATTTGAAATCAACACCTTCTGTTTGTGATCCGTCAAAGAGGGGTGCTAGATATGTAAGTTAACTATTAAACCCAAGTGGTAGCACTCAAAAATGTTGATTTTACAAGCCTTGACAGCCATTTTAGTACAAACAGTCCAGATTTTTCAAAAAGGGGAAATAGACTATTTTGGATTAGTTCATCCCAGGGGCAGTTTCATTATTTTTCTGTACTTTAAAATTTGTGTAAAACTTTGGTAGGATTTTATAGTGAGTTATCTAGATCCTGTCCAAAGATGGTTATTTTTGAATTTGTAGAATGAGAGTTATGGATTTTACAAGGAAGGACTATTTTACAAGATGAAGTAATAATTTAAGGTATTGTATAACCGGATAATGCCACTAAGAAGAGAACCACGAAACCGAAGGGTGGAAGACTGTGTTAACAATGCAAGAGGTCAAGCAAACCCTATGTAAGACTTTGTGAATATGTTAGCTGAGGCTATGCAAAATCGAGCACCAGTCGCAGGAAATCCTCCAGGGAATCAATTGGCGAACTTCAAAGACTTTAAGGCAGTAGGACCACCAGAGTTTAAGGGGACAACATACCTTATAGATGCTCAGATTTGGGTGAAAGAAATAGAAAAAGCTTTTGTTATTGCTAGAGTAGCAGAGGAACAAAAGACAACTTTTGCTACCTATTTGATGAAGGGTGAGGCGAATTTTTGGTGGGAGTCAAACTAGAACAGAGTTGGAGCAGGAGTTGTAACATGGACAAGATTCAAAGAACTATTTCTCAAAAATTATTTTTTATTGGAAGAATGCATATCTTGATTTGATGTTTAAAGTAAACGTTCATGATTATATGTGAAGTCCTTCAAGGAATATATGTACAAGGACTTAGTGATAGATCAAAATTGTTAGGTTGGTCTAAGCTTTCAATGTTCATCATTCTGTAAATGAATGTATAGATAAAGAGATCAAAGATGTTAGGTTGATCTATATCTTGAAATGTAATAGATAGGCTTCAAACAGATTTGCTGCCTAATGAGCTGAGCAAGAGTCTATAGAAGCCAAGGAAAAATCGTAGAGCATCAAGGATCGTAGTATGACTACCTTGAAGGGCCTCTCTAGAGATCGTAGAGTGGTCCAGACATTTGCCAAAGCCAACTCAGAGATTGTAGTGTGGTCCAGATGTTTGCCAAAGCCAACTTAGAGATCGTAGTGTAGTCCAAACGTTTGCCGAAGCCAACTCAGAGATTGCAGTGTGCTCTTGGAAACGTAGAGTCTGCAAGAAGATCGTAGTGTGCCAGCCCTTAAGAGAAATCATAATGTTCTCATTTGGTTGCATTAAGCACCAAGGTGTCAAGACACCACGATAAGAATCGTAGAGTATCATCTAGCTGTGTCAGAAGTTGTGGGCCTTGATCATTTGTTCAAAGATAAAATCTTAACAAATGTGAAATGGGTTACAAACGTTGAAGTAATCACCAGTCCCAATGGCATGAAAATATCCTTAGTGTGCAACAAAAAGACGTATTGAAGAAGCTAAGGAAAGGACCATGGGACAGAGAAAAACACCTTTTCAGGTGTTAGGTGAGAAAGCAGTATGCTATGTCAGTGGGCCAGAATACAATTCAGAAGATATGCAGAAAAGCCTCCATAAAAGATCAGAAACGTCAAACACATTAAATGCTTCAATGGATGGATTCAACGGGCAGATTTCAAAGATCACATATATGCAAGACATCTGCAGATAATCAATGTAAGCAAGCAATTGAACAAAAAGGAAGAATACTCAACGCTCAACTCTACGATCTAAGAAAAAGAGAAAGCTTGCACAGCGACTCAGTTCTTTCGAACAAGATCTTAACGGTAACTGAGTAGCACCAATCAAGAACTCAACAATAGCCAAATAAGTGAAGTAAGAAGTTCCAAGTCATAAGGACTTGAAGAGTTCTAAAGTGAACTGTGAAGAACCAAGTCTGCTGGACTTGAAGAGTTCAAGAATGAACTAAGAAGTTCCTGGGATCGCTTAGTCTAGAAGGAATCTGTGTGAGATTCGTAAAGTGTAAAAGACATCCTTAGTGGATTTCCTACTCGAGGAGTAAAAGAGTGGACTAGGAGCTTTAAGTGATCTGAACCACTTAAAATAGCTGTGTCTATTTCATTCCTGCTATAACTGTTATAACTACTATAACTGTTATAACTGCCTCACTCTCATTAACTCACTATATCTAAAAGGGAGATCAAATAAACCTTAATTCCGCTGTGTTTAAATCATTATCAAAACTGACAAAGTAAAATGAAAAGATTTTTAAATATCTATTCAACCCCCCACCCCTTCTAGATAACTATTGTGCCTCCGAGAACTAACATTTTTCGCCAAGTATGCAAGCAAGAATGGAGGTAAAAATTTTAGAACTAAAGCAAGAAAATACGTTGATTTCAGAATACGCCGCCAAGTTCAACGAGTTAGCCAGATTCGCTCCATGTCAAGTGAACATTGAGGCACGAAAGGCGGGAAGGTTTGAGAACGGACTGAAGCCAGAAATATTTAGCAAAGTAGCTGTGTTGCAGATCAATTCATTTTCAACCCTGTTGGAAAAAGCCATCATCTCCGTGGGAGGAAGTGAAGCCGTGTCAAAGTACCACCAGGAGCAGAAGAAAAGAAGATTGAAGGAGGTAGTAGTGGAGGTAGTAATTCAAACAAGCTTAAGTGGACCGATAACACTTAATCGGGAAATAAGTCAGGAGAGAGTAGGAAGTGAGGTAAACAATGTGCAGTTTGCGGGAAGAACCATCAAGGAGTCTGTGACGCCCCCAAAATAGGTATACATCACCCATCTTGAGTCGCCAAATACATGGTACATAAATCAAATACAACTTAATAATACAACTATCGTGTAAAATACGACAAAACATAAACTGAGAGTTTTAATAAGAATATTGTCATCTAGACAATATCCACACTCAATGGAGTCCTCATTACAATTATTATCACATTATTCTGTAGAATAATGAGGACTACTAAAGCCATTTATCCTGGACCATCACTCCATTCCCCGACTCATCCCAGCTATATTCTCATTTCCTGAAGAGAACAATGAAAAAAAGGATGAGCTCAACTAGCCCAGTAAGAAATATTATGACTAAGATAATGCAGAATAAATTATCCTTAGCCTTCAGTAGTATAACATAACTGATAGAATATAATAGACAACAAGTTTTAGATCAACAACTGCAGCGGAAATAAGTAATCCATTAGAAGAGTCAATTAGAGCATAAAATCTACTATCTTCTATGATTTAAAAAGTTTTCATCAACTTTATTCTTGAGACTTAGCTTAATAAATAAACCATATCATCGATTCTTCCCCGCACTACGCCGAGGATATTCATTAAATCATCAATGGTCAAATGACTATACCGAATAATCCTCGGTCATAATCATACCAAAAACTTGTCCATCAATGCACTACACAAAAGCCACCGAGGACTTTCACCACATCATTCGTCACATTACTACCATGATTATACCGAATAATCCATGGTCATAATCATACCAAGTCCATCTATGCATCGTAAGCCAAAGATGACTTTCATCACAATATAAGCATGAGGATGATGACAATGACATAATAATTCAATAAAATAAGTTCAAAGATAAATTTTAAAGATTTATAATTGAATTTATCCATAAATCAATAACGTCCAAATTGTCAACACGACATCGCTTCTTTGGAGTAAAAATTCAAGAATAATATTCATGTACCAAAAAATAATTTGGATAAAAAAGAAATATATTTTTCTATGAATAGTACCCATGAATAGTACTTCTGAATAAGACCTATGAATAGTACCCCGATACGAAAAGTGTCCCAAATACCCGAGTGAATGATACTAGAGTGAATAGTAATTGGGTGAATAGTAACTCGTGAATAGTACTCCAGCACGAAAAGTGCCCTGAATACCCAGTGAATAATACCAGAGTGAATAGTAACCCGTGAATAGTAACTCATAAAAGAAAAAATACCAAAGAAAATGATATTTCATGACTAGTACAAAAGAAATGATATCTCATACAAGTATAATAGAATATACGAAACTACAAATGGATTTTCACCTGCCATGCGGTAATTCACGTACACAGATCATTTCCACAATTTAATTAAGAATGAATACGAAGGATCATTCACCATGCATGTGGTAATCCACATGCATGTGTTATTCTAACGTAATAATAAAGAATAGAATAACGTAAGAATTTATCACGCATGCGATAGACCACACGCATACGGGTTATTCCCAAATGTAATAATAAAGAATGGAACTGTGTCATCAAATACAATGATCGCATAGACATGATATTCTAACGTAATAATAAGGAATAGAACCAGTCAAACATAATCCGCATGCATGTGATATTCTAACGTAATAATAAAGAATGGAACCATGTAAATGCGTAATCCATTTACACAGGATATTCCAACAAAATAATAAAGAATGGAACCAGTCATGTGTAATCCGCATGATAGGATATTCCAACAAAATAATAAAGAATGGAACCAGTGATATTCCAACAAATATAATAAAATAATAAAGAATAAAAAACAACAGAATTCACCAAGCATGCGATAGATCAAGCATGCATAAAAGTTATTCCAATGTAATAATAAAGAATAGAATAATAGAAGAATTTCACCATGTATGCGGTCTTGATGTATGCGATATTCAAACATAATAATAAAAAAACATAATAATCAAGAATTTCACCATGTATACGGTGAGTCCGCATGATACAAAAGTTATTCCAACGAAATAATAAGGAATGGAATAACAATAGCTCTCTTCATGAATACGAAAGAAATAATACCCTTACCTCAAAAAGAAGACCGGATACCGGGAATAGTGAGGTAGCGGACTTCTCTTCTTCTTTCTCTCTATAATTTCTCTCTATAATAATTGCTCTATAGCTTTAGTGAATTGGTGAGAAATGAAGGAAGAATGAGCTTCTATTTATAGCAAAATATATTTTTGATAATTGCATATTTTGGGGCTCGAAATATTACAGTATAATACCTTCCTCTTTTTCATTTTTAATTTAGTCCTGCAAGTATTATCAAACTTGCACCACCTCCCCTAATAGTAAATTATGTGAATTAATAGTAAATCATGTGACTCAATAGTTCTAAACATGTGAAAAAAATAATTACAGTATAGTACCTCCAACTATACCTCCATTTTTAACTTAGACATGCAAGTATTATCAATCTTGCACCAACTCCCCTAATAGTAAATGAATGTGAATCAATATTATACACATGTGAACAAATAGTTATAATCATGTGAATCAATAGCAATTAATTGCTCATTTATCTGGTTAATTACTCGATTGGTCAATATAACCTCCAGACATCAATTATTATCGAAATAAATGTCAATTTTCACTAACACTAATAATTCCAACACAATGGAACTATCAATTTCATCTTTAATCAACACGAACTTATTCATCATTAATATTATAACTCACAATATTTAACAACCAGGTCGTTCCCAGGAAAGAGGGGGCTTTCCAATAAGGAATTCTCCATATTGGTGCACAATTAGGTGACCAAACTTCTCCTTGACAGAACTTCTAGACATCGTTAATATTTCAAATAATAATATAAATACTTCGTCATCTCAATTATTGATTTAATAATATAACATATTATGCAGATGATTTTGTGATAATAATTGAATCAATAATATGAGAGATATGTTGCAGCAATTACTGTAGCAATAATTGAGTATAACTGAGTGACTTTTTACGTAAGCATCAATAATCAATACCGTGTACTACTATGCAACCACGCGTATTACTGTACTTTTACTACCGAGTAGTTCAATAGTTTTAACGGTAACACTTTCGCCGTTATTTTTATAAAAAGATAATTATGTCGTTTTCTAACTACGACAATACTTTCGTTGTGGGATCCACCAATGATTGTGTCGTCGTACGAATATTCCCTGTTAAAACAAATATTCCCCGACCAATCGAATATTATATAACAAGTTACATACTTTTCAAAATTTCTAAATATTACCCATAACTATAACATTATCTCAAATCCACACCATAATTTTGAAAAAAATATTTTGAGAAAATTAAATCTTTATTCGTAAAATTTGTGATTTTACAATCTCCTCTCCTTATGAAATTTCGGCCCTGGTATGTCGAACAAATGAGGACCCTTCGTCAGATTCTAACTCTTGAGGTATAACCTTTGAGTGTTGAATACAATCCTTCTTATCCAAGATTTTAACACGTATCTCCTCATACGTTAAATCTTCTGCTATCTCGTCTAATTTTAATTCAATAATGTGGTTTGAGTCGTCCATATATTTACGTAACATCGATACGTGAAAAATGTTATGAACACGCGACATACTTGGCGGTAAATGAGTCTATAGGCCACAGTTCCTACTCGATCGAGGATTTTAAATAGACCAATAAAATCAAGGGTTGAGATTTCCTCTCTTCATCGAGTCTTGCTTCTAGAATAACGCCCTCTTAAACCTTCTTCTTCACATTCATCAGCTCCGAGTGTGTAGCTTGAGGGGCCTTTAACTTTATCGGTTAACGTCGATTCTAATCGTATATTCGTTATCTTCACGTGGGTCCCTAGAGTCTTTAACTCAATTTTCATCATTTGTAAGTTATACGAAATGAGTTTTTGTGTTAACAACATCGCACTCGTAAACGCATACAATTTTTTACTCAACGCGTCAGCTACCACGTTCGTTCTTCCACGATGATATTGAACGGTATAGTCGTAATCTTCAACAGCTCGAGCCAACATCCTTGGCGCATGATACGTTTGTTTTAGTTGATGAAATATTTGAGGGTTTTAGAAATGGATTTTGTATTGGGGTCAATACAAAATTTGATTTCACGCTTTGGGGGTAGGCCAAGAAGTCTTCAAGAATACGTCAGGAAATTTATTAACGATAGAAATATCATTTAAAAATGTGACTCTCATCCAAGACTTGGATAACACATGAAATGAAGGTTTCTACTAACGAAGTTTCAACCAATAAGTCAAAGCCTAATTTCTTCGAAGTCAAATTTAAACGTTGAGCGCAAGCAAGAGAGATAAAAGAATGGGTAGAACCGGTATCTAATAAGGTATAGACTTCGCAAGAATTTATAATTAACTAACTCGTGCTAACTTCGTTCGGGTTACTCGCTTTTTGAGAAGTCACAAAAAACGTTCTTCTTGAAACCACCGACTTTGTTTTGTCCGTATCCGCCTTTGGTGGCACCATCCCAGCTGGACTTAACTTTGGTGCACGACAAGATCGGGCTAGGTGACCTTCTTTTCCACAATTGTAACATGCTTTGAATTTGCATCACGCATTTGATCGATATGTCCCTCCCCACCACATTTGAAGCATACAATTGGTGGTCGTTCTCCTTCCTTGAAAACGGGTGTTGGTGCTGCTATCTTTCCATCGTTGTTGAACCTTCTCTTCTTGAAATTTCCACTCCTATTATGTTGGCCATGATTACCACCGAAGTGGTTACCATTCTTGGCATGATAATTTTCCCCACAATGGTTATCATTGTTCTGATAGCCGTTGTGAGACCCCAGATTTTATGAATAAAGATTTAAATTTCTCGAAATATTTTTTTTGAATATTATGGTGTGGATTTCATATAATGTTATAGTTGTGGGTAATATTTATAAATTTTACAAAGTAAGCAAGTGGTTATATAATATTCGATTGGTCGTGGAATATTCGCTTTTAACAGAGAATATTAAAGACGACTTAAGACAATCATTGGTGGACCCCACAACGGAAGTATTGTCGTAGTAAAAAATGACGTAATTTTCTTTTATTAAAATAACTACAAAGTGTTGCCGTTAAAACCGCCTGACCTACCCTTAGTAGAGTAAAAGTACAAAGAATACGCTGGCATAGCAGATAAGAGTAATACCTGCGGTGTTGGTTATTGTTTAACTACGTGAGAAGTCACTCGGCTTATACTCAATTATTACTACAATAATTCTTGATCATATCTCTCATATTATTGATTCGATTATTGTCACAAGATCATCTCGTGCATAATATGATATATTATTAAATCAATAATTGAGACGACAAAGTTATTCATATTAATAAATTATAATATTTACAATGTCTGTAAGTTACGTAAAGGAGAGGTTTGGTTATCTAATCAAGACGCCAATAAGGAGAAATCTTTATCTAAAGCCCCTCTTCCACAGAAACGACACGGTTGTTAAATATTGTGATTATAATATTAATGATGAATAAGTTCGTGTTGATTAAAGATGAAATTGATAGTTCCATCAGGTTGAATTATTAGTGTTAGTGGAAATCGACATTTATTTCGATATTAATTGATGTCCGGAAGTTATACTTTGGTCATCGAGTAATTAATTGGATAAATGAGCAATTAATTGCTATTAATTCACATGATTATAACTATTTGTTCACATGTGTATGTACTATTGATTCACATTCTTGTACTATTAGGGGAGTTGGTGCAAGATTGATAATACTTGCATGACTAAGTTAAAAAATGGAGGTATGATGGAGGTACTATAATCGTAATTGTATTTTCACATGATTATAACTATTGATTAAGATTATTTACTATTAGGGGAGGTGGTGTTTTGATAATACTTGCAGATTAAATTAAAAATGAAAGAAAAGTCAAGGTATTGTCTTTGTAATATTTTAAGCCCCAAATGTGCAATTATCGAAACTATATTTTTCTATAAATGTAAGCTCATTCTTCCTTCATTTCTCACCAATTCACTAAAGCTATAGAGCAATTATTATAGAGAGAAATTATAGAGAGAAAGAAGAAGAGAAGTCCGATACCTCACTATTCCAAAGATCCAATTTTCTTCGAGGTAAGGGATATTATTTCTTCGTATTCATAAAGAGAGTTATTTTCTTCAATACTGTAGAGTTATTATTCCATTCTTTATTATTATGTTGAATAACATGCCTGCTGGCACCGCATACATAGTGAAATTCTTCATTATTCCATTCTTTATTATTCTATTGGAATAACTCGCCTGCGTGGGTCTATCGCATGCCCGATGAATTTCATTGTTATTTCATTCTTTATTATTCGTTGAATATATCGTCTATATGCGATTATCGCATGCCCGGTGAATTCTCGACTGTTCCATTCTTTATTATTCATTGAAATATCTGCTTGTGCGGTTCTGACGACCGACACAGTTCTATTTTTTATTATTCGGCTGAATATCCTATCTGCGGCAGACACGCATTTACCGGTTCCGCTTCTTTATTATTCTGTTGGAATATCATTCACCATGCATGCGGTAATCCACATAGACAGGTTATTCCAATAGAATAATAAAGAATGGAATAACAGAAGAATTCACCATGCATGCGATAGACCGCACAGATAAGTTATTCTCAATAGAATAATAAAAAATGGAACAAGGACATGTGAAAACTACACAGACAAGATATTCCAACAGAATAATAAATAATGGAACCAAGTTATGCGTAATCCGCACAGACAGGATATTCCAACATAATAATAAAGAATGGAACCAGGTCATGCGTAATCCGCATGCATGTGATATTCCAACAAAATAATAAAAACGGAACCAGTCATGCGTAATCCGTATGCATGTGATATTCCAAATGTAATAATAAAGAATGGAGCAAGGTCACGCGAATCCATACATGCATGTGATATTCCAAATGTAATAATAAAGAAAGGAATAACAACATAATTCACCAGGCATGCGATAGACCGCACAAACAGGTTATTCCAATAGAATAATAAAGAATGGAATAACAGAAGAATTTCACCATGTATCACTTTACTTGCATGACAAAGTTATTCTAACATAATAATAAAGAATGGAATAATGTAAGAATTTCACCATGTAAACGAGAAACTGTGTATACAAAAGTTATTCCAATGTAATAATAAGGAATGGAATAACAATACCTCTCTTCATGAATACGAAAGAAATAATAATTTCCCTTTACCTCAAAAGAAGACCGGATAATTGGAATAAAGTGAGGTAGTAGACTTCTCTTCTTCTTTCTCTCTATAATAATTGCTCTATAGCTTTAGTGAATTGGTGAGAAATGAAGGAAGAATGAGCTTCTATTTATAAGAAAATATATTTTCGATAATTGTACATTTTGGGGCTCAAAATATAACAGTATAATACCTTCCTCTTTTTCTTCATTTTTAAGTTAGTCCTGCAAGTATTATCAAACTTGCACCACCTCCCCTAATAGTAAATTATGTGAATTAATAGTAAATCATGTGACTCAATAGTTCTAAACATGTGAAAAAAACAATTACAGTATAGTACCTCCATCTATACCTCTATTTTTAACTTAGTCATGAAAGTATTATCAATCTTGCACCAACTCCCCTAATAGTAAATGAATGTGAATCAATAGTACACACATGTGAACAAATAGTTATAATCATGTGAATCAATAGCAATTAATTGCTCATTTATCCGGTTAATTACCTGATTGGTCAATATAACCTCCAGACATCAATTATTATTGAAATAAATGTCGATTTTCACTAACACTAATAATTCCAACACAATAAAACTATCAATTTCATCTTTAATCAACACGAACTTATTCATCATTAATATTATAACTCACAATATTTAACAACCAGGTCGTTCGCAGGAAAGAGGGGGCTTTCCAATAAGGATTTCTCCCTATTGGCACGCAATTAGGTGACCAAACCTCTCCTTGGCAGAACTTCTAGACATCGTCAATATTGCAAATAATAATATGAATAACTTCGTCATCTTAATTATTGATATAATAATATAACATATTATGCAGATGATACTGTGACAATAATTGAATCAATAATATGAGAGATATGATGCGCAGAATTATCAGTAGTAATAATTGAGTATAATCGCATTTACTTTCACGTAAAGATCAATAATTAATACCGCTAAGCACTATGGCAACCACGCTTATTACTGTACTTTTACTACTGAGTAGTTCAACAGTTTTAACTGTAACACTTTTGCCGTTATTTTTATAAAAAGATAATTATGTCGTTTTCTAACTACGACAATACTTCCGTTGTGGGGTCCACCAATGATTGTGTCGTCGTACGAATATTCCCTGTTAAAACGAATATTCCCCGACCAATCGAATATTATATAACAACTTGCATACTTTTTAAAATTCCTAAATATTACCCATAACTATAACATTGTCTCAAATCCACACCATAATTTTGAAAAAAATATTTCGAGAAAATTAAATCTTTATTCGTAAAATTTGGGATTTTACAAGGTCTGCTTGAAGGGAAAAGGTGTGTGCTTTAACTATAGTCAAGAATGACACATTTCTCCTAACTGTCTCAGCCCGAAGAAAATACAAGGTTATTTTTCATGTGGGTCACCTGACCATCAAATCTGGAACTGTCCGAAGAAAAATGCAGAAAAGGGAGGCAACAACAAAGGGAACAACAGTGGGAAGCTGATGATCATAGGACCAGCTCAGTCAGGAAGACCAACGGCACGCACATTCAACATGACTGTCCAGGATGTGGTAGCAACAAAGGAAGTAGTGATTGGTAAAACTCCAATTAGTAATATATTTGATTACATTTTGTTTGATAGATATCGTTATGAGGTGCTTTTCATTTACGAATATGAATCACAATTTAGTGTCACACGCATGTGGAGATGAAGGAATTGATGATACAACTTTAAAAAGTTATTAGAGAACAAATATAGTTATAAGCCATGACAAGTCAAATGAGACTTGAGTTAAGTAAAGATTTTTCCACTCCTGAATATGATGGAAAGAGAAAATATAATAAGAAATGAAGTAACACCTATATTAGGGTAATAATTTGATTTATTAATAAAGTTCTAAGAATAGGCATAATTTGAATGTAAGGTAATAGTGATTCCGGAGACGGTATCCTTATAAGGAGGGGAGAATGTAAGGACCGAGAATTTTATACGATTATATATGTATATTTTTATGAATAATTTTTTTAAGCATATAAGTGAATATGTGAATTAAGTGAGTTAGTTAATTTAATTATTTTAAGTTAACTAAGATGAATAATTAATCAATTTGATTAAGGAAGAGTAAGATAAGTTCTCATTGAGAATTAACACAACTTGAATGTTAACGTTGAATGGTAAATTAAAAGATTTATAATCTTTAGGTGATTAAATTGATATGACTAATATAAAGTGATTATATGACTATGTAATAACTTAATAAGCCAATTAGGGTTAATTAAGTTAATGAATTTATGAAACAAAAAGGAAAGCCAAGAAATATAAATATTAAATTATTTATCAATATATTAAACATTTTGTGGAATAAATTAAATAAATATGTGAGTAAATAAATATAATAATTATTTATCAATGATGATAAAATGTTATGACATATGTAGAGATGTATGCGACTAAATAAATATATATTATAGATGTGTATATATATTTATTTATTATATATAGTGAATTAAAAAGAAAGCTTTATAATCTAATATTATAAATTAGAAATGTGGATTAAATAACCCAAGTGTTGTAGTATTAAAGAATTTTAGTATTTAAAATATATATTAACCTAATAGATTTATTTTATTATCTCAATTTATTATTTATTTTAAATCTAATTAAAGAAAGTCTAATTGGGTTATAGAATTAAATGTACATAAGTAATTATTTAAATTATAAATGAGTGGAATAGAAATCCTAATTAAATAATTAGAGTAAGATAAAATTTTGGTATTGGACCCTTAGTATTTTACATGGCCCAATTATTTTAAATAGCAAGCCCAAACAATTTAATAGAAACCCCAACTTTTAGCCCAATTGAAGAGGGACTTTTTGGTCATTGGATTAATAAATTTTAACAATAAAAATAGACTAAATTGGAGCAAAGTAAGGGGGGGAGTACCTGGCCCCTTGTGGGTGTTTTAAGGCATGTGACTAAAATTATTTTGGTCTCTTATTTGTCAAAGTTCACTACAAGAAAACTGGCTAATTCCGACAGAATTAGGTTCGACGGACTGTAGTCAGTCAGAAATAAGTTATTTTCGACAAAATAATACGTTGAACATGATTTCGTCAGATATAGTTTATTTTCGAGGGAAATCCGTCAGAATTATAAGGTCTCGTCTGGCGCCAAGTTTCCCGCCAGCGTGAAACTTAAGTTCGATGAAACTAAGATTATTTTTGAGGGACTATTCGTCGAAAATAACCTATTTCTGAGGGACTTATTTTCGTCGGACATTATGTCAGAAATATCTTATAAAACCTAAACGATTCATATTCTTATTCAGGCGCCTCTCATATCCCCTCTTATGAATCTCATCAGCTCATCTCTCTCTCATCTCACTTGATCTCTCAGCCTCAGCTCACTCTCTCCTCTTTCAATCTCATTTTCGGCGCCCGCCTGCCACCCACCACAACCTTCAGCCGCCGACCAACCACCACCACCTCCAGCCATTGACCATTAACCACCGGTACCACCATCTCAGTCCTCTCTCTCCTCTCTCTCGCTGCCCCCACCACTAACCAACCACCCACATCCCGCCACCAACCCACCACCACCGAGGAAAGCTCCACCAGTTTCCACATGCCAGCCAGCACTGTGACAGATTTCTTCCTCTGATTCCGACAGTTTATTAGCTCCAAAAGGTGTGAGTTTCAATATTGTTTCAATTTGATGATGATGTGCACAATCAATAGATTGAATAATTTTTATATTGTATGTATATATTGATTTGAGGCTAAAAATTGGTAGAGTTTAATTTTTGATTTGGTTTTGGTTTAGTTTGTTATTATTAATTAAAATTGGAAATTGATAATGTTTAAGTTCCTTAATTGGTTACTGTGTGTGCATCAATTTGGCTTTGTAAATTGCATTTGAGGCTGAAAATTTGTAGGGCTAAAAATTTGTTATATATTTAATTTGACTGAAAATTGGATTTGAGGCTAAAATTTGGCGCTAAAAATTGATATATATTTGGAAAGTGAAATTCATTTTGATTGAGAATGGATAATTTTACAGTATATATTGTTTGCATTCTTTATGTATTCTGCAGTATATATTTAGAAATGCTCTATTTTTAATTTTGATATATTTGCTATTTCCGATTTTAATTTCTTACAAAATTCATCAAAAATTATTCATTTACAAGATTTGTGGGCCCTGCATGTATTGTATTAGTAATTAGTTTCCCAATATTAAAATATAAACTAAGTAGCATTTACTTAGTTTCTTACTACTAAAATAAAATAAAATAAAATAAATTTAATTTAGTTTATTAAATAAAATAAATTTTAAAAATTAGATAATATAATATAATACAAAATAAAGTAAAATATTAAATTAAATTAAATTAAATAAAATCAAACAAATTTGATTTAATTTAATAAATAAATTAAATTTAATAAAAGATATTTAAAAATACATAATATAATACAAATAAAATATAATTCAATAAAAAATAAAATAAAATAGAATCAAATAATTGAAAATTAATTTAATTTAATTAAATTAAAATAATTTACATTTAAATTGAAAATAAATTAAATTTAACGAAATTTAATTTAATAAAATAAATTCATTTAAAAATTAACTTAATATTATACAAAATAAAATAACATAATAAATTAAATTAAATTAATAACTTAAATTAAATTAAATTTGAACTTATATAATATAATATAATATAAAATAAAAATAATAATAAATTTAATTTGATTTAATAAAATAAATAAAATAAAATAAAATGATTTAATTTAATTTAAGTTAATAAATTAAATTAAATAAATAAATAAGCCAAGTATATACTATAATATAATATACTACAAATTAAAATAAAAGAAAATATAATAATAAACTAAGTAGGATTGAATGTCGAACAGTAGTATTTATAGATTTCAAATAACAATTCTCATAAACTAAGTACCAATTACTTAGTTTATCATTGACATAATAAAATAAGTAGGAGTGAATCTCTAATAATAGTCTTTATAGATTCCAAATAATAATTCTCATAAACTAAGTGCCACTTACTTAGTTTATCATTGGCAAAATAAACTAAGTAGGAGTGAATGTCGAACAGTAGTCTCTATAGATTCAAAATAACAATTCTCATAAACTAAGTACCACTTACTTAGTTTATCATTGGAAAAATAAACTAGGAGTGAATATCGAACAGTAGTCTCTATAGATTCCAAATAACAATTTTATAAACTAAGTACCACTTACTTAGTTTATCATTGGCAAAATAAACTAAGTAACATTTGCTTAGTTTGCCACAATTTTCAATAAATGCAATAATACTCTCTCTACATATATGTACTCTTTCTTGTATGCAGGTTTCGACATAGCAATAGCAGCTAATAGTACTCCAACCGGTTCCTCGGTAACAATTTAAAAAAAGGGTCTTATGGGAGACCCCAAATTTTATGAATAAAGATTTAAATTTCTCAAAATATTTTTTGAATATTATGGTGTGGATTTGATATAATATTATAGTTGTGGGTAATATTTATAAATTTTGCAAAGTAAGCAAGTTGTCATATAATATTCGATTGGTCGGGGAATATTCGTTTTAACAGGGAGTATTCGTACGACGGCACAATCATTGGTGGACCCCACATTGGAAGTATTGTCGTAGTTAGAAAATGACAGAATTATCTTTTTATAAAAATAACGACGAAAGTGTTACCGTTAAAAAAGCGCTGAACTACCCTTAGTAGTAAAAGTACGATGTCTGGCGCCGTGGTTGCATAATAATAGCACACGATATTGATTATTGATGCTTACGTGAAAAGTCACTCGCTTATACTCAATTATTGCTACAAAGAATTGCCGCATCATATCTCTCATATTATCGATTCAATTATTGTTACAAAGATCATCTCAGATAATATGTTATATTATTAAATCAATACTTGAGATGACAAAGTTATTCATATTATTATTTGCAATATCGACAATGTCTAGAAGTTCACATCGAGGAGAGGTTTGGTCACCTAATCAAGGCTACCAATAAGGAGAAATCCTTATCTGAAAGTCCCCTTTCACGGAAATGACCTCGTTGTTAAATATTGTGAATTATAATATTAATAATGAATAAGTTCGTATTGATTAAAGATAAAATTGATAGTTCCATCAGGTTGAAATTATTAGTGTTAGTGAAAATCGACATTTATTTCGATAATAATTGATGTCTGGAGGTTATATCAACCAATCGGGTAATTAACCTGGATAAATGAGCAATTAATTGCTATTGATTCACATGATTATAACTATTTGTTCATATGTGTGTACTATTGATTCACATTCATTTACTATTAGGGAGTTGGTGCAAGATTGATAATACATGTATTTACTAAGTTAAAAATAGAGGTATGTATGGAGGTACTATAATCGTAATTCGTATTTTCACATGTCTAGAAACTATCGATTCACATGATTTACTATCGATTCACATGATTTACTATTAGGGGAGGTGGTGCAAGTTTGATAATACTTGCGGACTAAATTAAAAATGAAGAAAAGAGGAAGGTATTATAATCGTAATATTTCGGCCCCAAAACATGCAATTATCTAAACTATATTTTCCTATAAATAAGCTCATTCTTCCTTCATTTCTCACCAATTCACTAAAGCTATAGAGCAATTATTATAGAGAGAAATTATAGAGAGAAAAGAAGAAGAGAAGTCCGATACCTCACTATTCCAAAGATCCAATTTTCTTCTCGAGGTAAGGGGTATTATTTCTTTCAGATTCATAAAGAGAGTTATTTTCTTTCAATACTGTAAGGGTTATTATTCCATTCTTTATTATTATGTTGAATAACTCCGCCTACGCCAAGCACCGCATACATGTGAAATTCTTCATTATTCCATTCTTTATTATTCTATCGAATAACTCCGTCTCAGGTGGTCTATCGCATGCCCGGTGAATTCGTTGTTATTCCATTCTTTATTATTCATTTGAAATATCCTGTCTGTGGGATTACGCATGACCGGTTCCATTCTTTATTATTCTCGTTGGAATATCCTATCTCATTTGGATTACGAATGACCGGTTCCATTCTTTATTATTCGTTGGAATAACTCGTCATGCAAGGCCTATCGCATGCCTAGTGAATTCTTCATATTCCTTTCTTTATTATTCTATCGAATAACCCGCCTCACGTGGATTACCGCATTTACGGTGAATGACCTTTTCGTATTCATTCTTTATTAAATTGTGGAAATGATCTGTCCATGTGGATTATCGCATGGCGGGTGAAAATCCATTTGCAATTTCGTATGTTCTATTATACTCAGTTGAGATATCATTTCTTTTATACTCATCATGGAATATCATTTTCTTTGGTATTTTTCTTTTACGAGTTACTATTCACGGGTTACTATTCACTCTAGTATTCGGGGCACTTTTCATGCCAAAGTACTATTCACGAGTTACTATTTACGGGTTACTATTCACCTGATTACTATTCACTCTAGTATCATTCACTTGGGTATTTGAGGCACTTTTTGTGTCAAGGTACTATTCATAGGGTACTATTCCCGAAGTACTATTCACGGGGTACTATTCACCCGAAAAATATATTTCTTTTCTCATTCAAATTATTTTGATACATGAATATTATTCTTGAATTTTACTCCACAAAGCAAAGATCATGTCGACAATTTGACGTTATTGATTTCTGGATAAATTAAATTATAAATCTTTAAAATTTATCCTTAAACTTGTTTTATCAATTATTATGTCATTGTCATCATCCTCGTGCTTGTAGTGTGATGAAAGTCATCTTCGCTTACGTGCATAGATGGACTTGGCATGATTATGACCGTGGATTATTCTTGATAATCACGAATCGTAATGTAACGAATGATGTGGTAAAAGTCCTCATCGGCTCATAGTTCATCATGGACGCTTGTTAGTATGATTATGACCAGTGATTATTCTATAATCATGACTATCGATGATTACATGAATATCCTCGGCGTGGTACGTGGATTATTCGATTTTATTTATTAAGTGAGTCTCAAATGATAAAGTTGATGAAAAACTTTTTAAATCATAAAAGATAGTAGATTTTATGCTCTATTCGACTCTTCTAAGGGATTGCTTATTTTCACGCAGCATTGTTGATCTAAAACTTGTCGTCTATTGTATTCTATCGGTTGTTATACTATCAAGGCTAAGGATAATTTATTCTCGCATTATCTTAGTCATAATATTTCTTCTCGGGCTAGTTGAGCTCACCCTTTTCTTTCACCGCTCTCTTCGTGAAATGAGAATATAGTCGGGATGAGTCTGGGAACAGATTGACTATCCGTATGGTTGTTTTAGTAGTCCTCACTATTCTATGAAATAGTGTGATGATAATTATAATGAGGACTCCATTGAGAGTGGATATTGTCTAGAAGGCAATATTCTTATTAAAACTCTCAGCTATGTTATGTCGTAATTTACCCGACAGTTGTATAATTAAGTTTGTATTTGAATTTTATACCATGTATTTGGCGACTCAAGATGGGTGATGTATACCTGTTTTGGGGGCATCACGTCTTAGTTCCTGTTTGTGTCCTATACTCGAATAATTTAGTTAATTGAATTACTGCAGACAATCCTCACTGTTCCATCATAACAGATGGCAACATCCGGAAGGAGTGCCAGAAAGTTGTTGAACAAAGTTCTAGGTTAAGCAACTCTCTAGATGAGCGAACGATCACTTCTCTCCTAGGAATGAATCATCTCCCCATATGGGTCCAATCCATGATATAGACAGCTTCTCACTATTCCGAATTCCTCAGATGGGCAGTTCTCACAGAATGTCTCACCTTTTGTATGAGAACTATCCATTTGAGGAATTCGGAGTGGTGAGAAGCTGTCTATATCATGAATTGGACCCATATGGGGAGATGATTCATTCCTAGCAGAGAAGTGATCGTTCGTTCATCTAGAGGGTTGCTTAAACTGAAACTTTGTTCAATAGCTTAATGAAACTCCTTCGGGTTGTTTTCATCTGTTATGATGAAACAGTGAGGAATTTCTGTAGTAATTAAATTAACTTTATTATTCGAGTATAGGACACAAACAGGAACTACGACCCTTTTTTTTTCTTGGTTACCGACTCAAGTAGTCTCTATAGATTCCACATAACAATTCTCATAAACTAAATAGCATTTGCTTAGTTTGCCACAATTTTCAATAAACTCAATAATACTCTCTCGACAATCTTCAATACACTCAATAATATATGTACTATAATTTGAAACTTAGAAACCTGTTTGACATTCACTCAGAAGGGGTGAATGTCGACCAGTCCCCAGTTTGGGACTGTTATTGGATGTTATGTCTCTCACTTAGGCCGGTGCAAATACAAAATGGTACTTTTTTTTATTTTGAGGATTTTTCGACTGTTATCTCTATATGTTCTCCGAGTGCATACTTAGATTAAGTTATCTTAGTCTATTTCGTGTGCTTGGAGACCATGGGAGGTGCTGCCAAAATTTTCTTAAAACTCATGAAACGTACTCAACGTGTTTGCACTAGTGATGAGACGCATCCAATAATGGGATAGAAGCCTTACCCCTGTCCTGTAGAGTGGAGATACTAGGTAAATCTAATTCACGCATGAATATCCAAATTAACTAAATGCGTACTTCTTTGTAGTTAAAAATGTCAGCCGACCGGAGTTGGATGTACCGTAGGATACCCAGTGATGGGAGGGGATTAGACTTAGCTTATCATGTTGGGGTGTCAGATTTCTTGAACAAAGCACTAGAACATACGGATGATCCGAACGGGAAGATGACGATGCCCGTGTGTCAAGTGTAAAAATTTAATTTGGAATAAAGTCAACGAGATTTAAATATATCTCAAGCTGCATTAATTACAATGATTATTGACTATGTTAAATACAATTATTACAGATGCACCTCGTCGACGACACCGAGAGATGAACCTCGGTATCTTTGGTCATCCGCCGGCAGTGCCACTTACAGTACCGGTGGATGTCGCTTCCCAGCAGTAAGTGTTAATATATTCGTAATATTTCTATCAATTATTGCAAAACACAATTCACATAACACATATTGTTATACTTTTTATGTAGTATACTAGACCCGGTGGCTAAGCACACCCTACACGCGATCTGTTTGACGCATCTCCCGAGAAGGTGTATGCGGTTCGGTCAAGATGCTGCAGACGATGCCACTTTTATGCGCATAAGTATCATGGAGTTCCACGTAAGTTAAGCATATTATCTTAATTACTACATAGTAGTATTAGGATGATGAAATCAATTGTTCCTAATTTTAAATTAACTTTTGTTATAGGTTTATTATCAATTTGACCCAAGCATCTCTCAGTCAGCTGGCGATGATGTGATTGAGCATCATGTCACTACGAATTACTCTAGATGGCTGCATGAGATGCGACAGAGGGAAGCCCGGGCAGTTGTGGACCAACTCGGGACCACCATCAGAGATCATCAGCCCCGCATAGTCTCCGATTTAGCCTAGGAGGCTATGTGTGCGTACTGGGAGGCTGATGACTTCAAGAAAAAGTCTGAAGCGGCGAAGAAGAACGTGTGGTCGACTCCAGATATTACACACCACCGGTTCTCGATGTTCGAGGAGGCGAAAGACGGTAGTGTGTCAGATTTAGTTATTTAGGTGTCAAGTTCTCACATAAATACTTAAGACTGCTTTTATGAATGTTTTATTAGGCATCGGGAGGACCTCAAAATTTGAGATCCTACCATTCTAGAGTTTTGGGATCGAGCCCACACGCCTGGGACGAGCGCGTGCTTTGTCTCGGCGACTTTAGCTATACTGGTAAAACTTCGTCTTACTATTTAGCTTTTAATAATATTCAATCATAAATAAAATGATATAATTAACATATGTATATGGAATACATTACAGGACCGATTTCAGAGGCTTCAGGACGAGCGTATAGCTGAGCTGGAGGCTATTAGGAGGGGTTCTGAGCCGTTAGATTCCGCCACCCCTCTTCCTGATATTGTATTAGATCGAGATGAGGACCTGAGATTATGGGTCGCATCTCAAGATCCCCCTACTAGCAGTACCGATAGATATTGAGTGTTGGGTCTGCCGAGGATACCTGCATATACACTTCCTGGAGGTAATATTTTATTATGTTTCACGAAATTATCCGAATTTATCACATTATATAAATTATTATTAGTAATCGAATTTGTATCTCTTTATAGGCTCCAGCCAAATGCCAGCCTGGCGTCAAGAGCACATGCTCGGACCATCTCATACTGCACCGCTTGATGATGATATCTTCCGGAGGCTGATAGGGGCCGTGTCGGATAGGTTCCGTACCGATCCGGTCTTTCAGTGTCAACAGTTGCCTTCCAGTTCTTGTCTTCACAAGATTTCTTAAGATATTATAGCAGGGGCCTCTGCAGAGAGTACGGGTTTACCACGGGAGCAGTTCGACGCTTGGAGCGCCGAGATGCTTTGGATGGTGATTACCCTCTTGGAGGAGGCTTTTCATCCGCCCCCACCTACTCAGGCTTTCTTATTGTTTATGTTTTTTTTAATTAAGGCTAGCTTGTTAATTCTCTCTCTCTCTCTCTCTCACACACACACACACATATATATATATATACAGACTAATGATTTATATTTTTGATTCAATCAACAGGGTGGCGGTGGCGATGGCGAGCAGACTGGCGATGACGAGCAGTCGCACGACGCTGATTTCCATACACCAGAGAAGCGTCGTTCACCTCCACCCGATGATGATATTTTTACTAGTTTATAGTTCATTTGTATTCATGTTATTATAGAACATTTGTATATATTGTAGTGTCTAATTGCGTCTGTATAAGTATTGTAGAACATTTGTATATATTGTAGTGTCTAATTGCGTCTATATAAGTATTGTAAATTATATTGTTTATTATTTATGGAACATTAGCTTATATTTGTAATTGGTTAGCTTATAATACGTTTTGGTGGATATCTGAATGTGAATGTGAATGATAATGAGTTGAAGATTACGTTTTAGTGATACCTTGTATATTTGAATGTGAGATACAGGTTTATATTACTGTGCATTGGGTTGTGACAGGTTACATGTAAATTAATGGGTTTAAACACCTGGAAACTGAACTTTTAAAATCTATATTTAAAAAAAAATAGTTAATTCCGACGGAATAAGGTATTATCGACGGAACTTCCCTCGGAGTTAACAAATAACCAATTTTTAATAATTATCGAAATATTCTAATTTTCAGTCAAAAGTAAGTTAACTTCGATGGAACATATCCGTCGAACTTACGGTATCTCCGACGCAAATTTCGTCGAAGTTAATATTTAGTCAATTTTAATAAATATAGGATTATTTTAGTTTTCAGTCGGAAATAGGATAATTCCGAGGGAATATGTCCTTTGGAAATAGGGTATATTCTACTCGACGGAAAGTTTTGTCCTATATATTCTGTCGAAGATAGTTTATGTTCGACGAAAATCCGTCAGAGATACTCTCGTCGAAGATAATAAATATATGACGAAATTTTTGACGGATCTTATCTTCGCACGACCGAATTTTTGATGGATATTTTCATTTAAATAATATATTTTATTTGAATAGGCTCGTGTTCGATGAATATTCCGCTTAATTAAACTTTTTTCTTGTAGTGGTTGGTCACCAACTCTTCACCCACTTCCTAGTCCATGTGTCACCCTAATCCTTAGCCAAATTATTTTGTTTATTTGATTAAGTAAAGCAAGAGATGTGGGTAATATACATATAAATATAGATATGGTACATATTTTTACTACTTATATAAACCCATACCTCATTAGTAAATAAAGTTTACATTTCCTTCCAAACTTAACTAGCAAAAACAAAAAAAAAATAGAGAGAGGAAGAGGAAAATTCGGCAGCCCAAGAGGAGAGGAAGAAGAAATTTTTTTGAACCATCTAGATCAATAACAAACTCTTGGAAGGAAGAAGGAAGAAAGCCATAAATCAAGGTATAAGAAAATCAAACCCTAAATTAGTTTATTTTCTTTTATTTAATTTATTTTTGATAAAATAAAGATCTATGATTTCAAAACTCTAAAACCTTATATTTACATTTTAATGAGTGTTTTATGTTTAGATATAATCATTTTGGGTATTAAAAGTTTGATCAAGAGAAAAGAAAAGAAAATTATGTTTTAGGTTTGAGAGAAACCCTAACATTTTATTAGTTTAAAAATCCACCATTTAAAATCTACACATTCTTTTTGCGATCCGTCAGAGAGGGGTGCTAGATATGTAAGTTAAATGTTAAACCCAAGTGGTAGCACTCAAAACTGTTGATTTTACAAGCCTTGACAGCCATTTTAGTACAAATAGTCTAGATTTTTCAAAAAGGGGAAATAGATTGTTTTGGATCAGTTCATCCCAGGGTAAGTTTCATCATTTTTCTTTAATTTAAAAATTCTGTAAAAATTTGGTAGGATATTATGATGAGTTATCTAGATCGTGTCCAAAGATGGCTATTTTTTGATTCGTAGAATGAGAGTTATGGATTTTACAAGGAAGGACTATTTTAAAAGTAAACCAAAATAACTTTTTCCGTGTAACTCTAAAAATTGTGAACTTTTTACTAGAAGTACATATACATAACAGGAACATCGCCTGAAAATTTTGTAATTTTTGGACTTAAACACTGTTCATGATAATTGTTGCAAGATCTGACTATTTTGGTCATTTTAAAAATTGTAAACGAAAACCAAAAATTTCAGAAAAATTATATGTTCATCATGAAACCATATACTTATATTTTCCATTAAATAAGAATTTTTAGATCTGTTTTAGTATTTTTCATGGATGTGTTTGAGTTATGAATAAATAAGAATAATAAGTTATGTGATGTCCTAAATGGCAAAAATATAATTATATCACTTAGAGACCCTAAATATGTTGTGTCCAGATTTTGAGGGTATTTTGGTCATTTTAATGAGATTTTATATTTATGGCATATTAAGGTTGTTAAAAAAAAGTAATTAGTAAAGGGTAAACACTTGAATAAATTATTTATTAGTATAATAAATGATTAAAATATTATTAAGAGATTAATAATATTAGATTATAAGATTATTAAGTAATTAATTATATTTAGATGAGAATTAAATTTAAATATTATTAAATAATTAATAATATTAGATTATGATTTAAAATATTTTTAAATAATTAATAATATTAGATTAAAGTTAAATTAAAATATTATTAAATGGTTAATAATATTAGATTAAATTTAAATAATATTAAATGATTAATAATATTAGATAATGATTTAAAATATTATTAAATAATTAATAATATTAGATTAAAATTAAATAATAATATTATTAAATAATTAATAATATTATTAATTGATTAAAATATTATTAAATGGTTAATAATATTTATGAATGGTTAAGATATTAAATATTAATTAAAATATTATTAACTCGATTAATAATATTAGTAATTGGTTAAGATGTGATTAATATACTAAATATTATTAAGTGATTAATAATATTATTAAGTGACTAAAATATTATTAAAGAATTAATAATATTAATAAGGGATTAAAATATTATTAAATGGTTAATAATATTAGAAAGTGAATAAAATATTATTAAACGATTAATAATATTAGACAAGAGTTAAAGACAATGGTTATATGGTAATAACATTATCAAAGAATGATAATATTCCTAATGAGTAAGGTATTATTGAATGTTTGATTACATGATTACATGTTAGATAATTTAGTACAAGAATAGTAGTGTAATGAGTTATAATATGTTATGCTAATTGAGAGATCAATATTATTAATGATAGGTCTTTCAAATTGTGTAGCAGTAGTCAACGATTCATAACTCAACTTGAGTTATTAATTTCAAAGCATGATTAATGAATAATTATTGTTGGTTATTCTATCTATAATGATTATTGTTATTCACACATAGTGCATTTAATTTCCTATTCTATTAATTGAACTGTGAAATAATTTAAAGTTCTATTATTCATGAACTGTTTATGAGCCATGTCTCAGCTATTCGTTTCGGCCAGACTAATAATTGATGAATCGTTCTATTATTTGAACTAAGTTGTTATTGAAAGATTTATGCCATTTATTTCGGCTAGATCAATATTGATATTATATGTTGAAATCATAACATTTCTTTGAAAGCAATCCAAACCATATTGTTGTGGTACTGACTCATGATGTTAGACTGAGATGAACAACCCTTATAAAAAGGGAACTTTATTGTCAAACATCCGACCCTTGCGCTATTTTTGAGTATTATGCATAATATAGGGTACAATGAGGCTGATCACTTCATGTACTCGCAGAAGAGTATGATTTAATCTTTATGGTTAACTGATACTCTTGAGGTAATTTAGTATTAATTAATTGATAATTTCTATATTAGTTCTTGATACATTTGTTATCACTCAACATGAAATCTGGGAATATCCCACTGTATTAAATATTATTGCATTATTGCTAATTGTTTCTAATCAAATGAATATTATCAATCTTTGAACAAATTAAATTCTTTCATTCTTAAAATTTTATTTATTCTAGAGTTCAAGAAAATTCTTGTTATTGAAAATAATTTATTGTTGTTCACTTACTTCAAAATCTTTTGAACATTGTTGACACAATGGTACCTATACAATAAAAATGAGAGTTTTAATACAAATGTATTTTAGAAATTAAAATCTTTGGGAAGTGCTCAAGGA
This sequence comes from Panax quinquefolius, assembly GCA_020205615.1. NCBI lineage: Eukaryota > Viridiplantae > Streptophyta > Magnoliopsida > Apiales > Araliaceae > Panax > Panax quinquefolius. Next base: position 67,993,863 of record CM035156.1, on the reverse strand, counting down.
AACCTTCGTTAAAATGGGAGGCCATGCGCTAGGCCAGGCCTATGATAGATATCATATGTCCACGTAATTATCCTCGGTCAATCTAATAGTCCCTAAAGAAAAACAAGAAGATTACTATCATCTTCTTTCCAATGGTGAGTCTTCTCTCGACATATAATTATCTCTCGTTGTCTCCAAGTGAGAATTATATTTCAAATAAACTCCAAGATTATATAGTAGTGCTCGTAGATATACTCAAAGAAGTGGATGTGCACAACCCCCTCTTATGATAACACGAGGTCAGTATGTCATTAGACATCTTGTATGATAGTGGCAAAAACACCCTTCCAAAGTCAGGGTTCACCTCACCCTATTCGGTTCACCAAAATTAAATATCAAATGACGATACAATACGACACACTTATCTAAAGTTCTCAATAAAATTATTTCCATACTATTTAGTGGAGAACCTCAACAACTATAGTACCACCGCTCTATTCTCCTCATTACCCCCGCGCCAACCCAAATACACTTTTATTACCCGAAAAGGAATTGTGAAGCAAAAAGGGTGAGCACAACTAGCCCAAAAAGAATATCATTTATAAAGATCATTTACATCATCAATAGCCTTTATCAAGAATAAATCGTAGATTTAGAACATATGGTAGATGATAAAACTTTTCAACCATAGTTGCAAATGAACGACGAGCAATCCATTAAAAGAGTCAAATAGACCATCAGGTCTATTATCTTCTCCATGTTAAAAGTCCACCAATAATGTTTTATCCCTGTAACATCAATCAACAATTCATGTCCACAATCATATGAATAACTCATAATCATAATTGTGATTCTAAATTCCTCTTCGTACCCAGGACGAAGATAATTTTCATCCCCTATCTTCACCTGAAACATCAAAAATCATGGTTATACCAAATCACAATTCTTGTTCATAATCATACTAATAAATTTATCTTTGCACTACGGGCCAAAGATATTCATCAACAATTCATCTTTGTTCTACAAGCCAAAGACATACAACTGTATATAAAAGAGTCAAGTAGAGTATGATATCTACTATCTTCTACGAATTAAAAGTGTATTATCAATATGTTATCGCTGAGACTCAGCTTAATAATTAATCCACATCATCGAATCATCCCTGCACTACGGCCAAGGATATTCATTAGTATTACGACAACGAATTATCCATGCACTACGGGCCAAAGATATTCGTGTTTTCAACAATGGTCATGATTATACCGAATAATCCCTGGTTATAATCATACCAACAACTACCCATCAATGCATGTAAGCCAAAGATATACAAATAAATAATCAATGGTCCATCTTTGCACGTAAGCCAAAGATATACAACTATAAAACCAATAATCAACTATATCTTTGCACGTAAGCCAAAGATATACAACTATAAAACCAATAATCAATACCATCTTTTGCACGTATATAAAAGATATACAACAATAAACAAATCAATCCATCATCTTTGCACGTAAGCCAAAGATATACAACTATAAAACCAATAATCAATAAATTCATCTTTGCACGTAAGCCAAAGATATACAACTATAAAATCAATAATTAATAAATTCATCTTTGCACGTAAGCCAAAGATGACTTTCATCACAATATAAGCATGAGGATGATGACATGATATAAGCATTAATCAAATAAAAATAAGGATAAATATTAAAGACTTTAAATTTATCCAAATATTATCAATCACTTAATAAACTCATAATCTAATATTATTAATATTATAATAATATTTTAATCACTTCTTAAACTTATAAACAATTTATTTCAATTGTTTACACTTTACCAAATAATGCATTTAATCATTCAAAATGCTATACTCATAAGATTTCATCACCAATGATCAAATCCTCATCAAAAATCAGATATACCCTATATAGGATTCCCAAGCCATAAAATCCTATTTTCCAATTTTGTTACTTCACATAACATATTTAATTCATTTACTCATAACTAGTTCATTTTCATGAAAAATACCAAATCAGTCCCAAAAATATTTCTTTTCTCGGGATTTAGCAGAATATAGTCCCATATTGAATATATATTTTTCTCGAAATTTTTAAAATTCATTTACTATTTTTCATACGGCCAAAATCATTAAATATTTAGACATTTATCATAAATTGTACTTTTTTTGTCCAAAAATTCCAAATTTACAGGTATACTCTTGTTATATACATGTACTCCCAATAAAAATTTCACCAATTTTGGAGTTAACCACAAGGAGTTATAAGGGTTTACTTTTAAAATAGTCTTTTCCCATAAAATCCATAACTCTTAATCTATACATCCAAAAATCGCCATCTTTGGACACAATATAGAAAACTCATCAAATTATCATTTCAAATTTTTCCAGAATTTTTGAGGGTCAGAAAAATTACGAAACTGCAAATGGATTTTCACCCACCATGCAGTAATCCACGTAGACAGATCATTTCTACAATTTAATAAGGAATGAATACAAAGGATCATTCACCATGCATGCAGTAATCCACATGTATAAAGTTATTTATTCCAACAAAATAATAATAAAGAATGGAATAATGTAAGAATTCACCATGCATGCGATGTAGATCGCATGCATATGTTATTCCAATGTAATAATAAATGAATGGAACAACAGATATTCATGGAACCAGTCACGCGTAATCCGCATGCATGTGATATTCCAAATGTAATAATAAAGAATGGAATAACAATGTAATTCACCAAACATGCGATAATCCGCATGCATATGTTATTCCAATGTAATAATAAAAAGAATGGAACCAACATGCGTAATCCGCATGCATGATATATTCCAATGTATATTCCAAAGAATAATAAAAATAATAAAGAATCTAAATAGCGTGTCATGCGAATCCGCACGCATGATGATATATTTCCAATGTAATAATAAAGAATGGAATAATAGAAGAATTTCACCATGTATGCAAAGATTTGATGATATGTGTTATTCCAACATAATAATAAGGAATGGAATAACAATAATAAAAAAATAAATCTTCATGAATACGAAAAGAAATAATACCCTTTTACCTTAGAAAAAAATGGATATCGAATAAAGAGGTAGCAGACTTCTCTTCTTCTTTCTCTCTATAATTTCTCTCTATAATAATTGCTTTATAGCTTTAGTGAATTGGTGAGAAATGAAGGAAGAATGAGCTTCTATTTATAGAAAATATAGTTTCGATAATCGCATCGCTTTTGGGGCTCAAAATATTACAGTATAATACCTTCAACTTTTCATTCTTTTTTAATTTAGTCCTGCAAGTATTATCAAACTTGCACCACCTTCCCTAATAGTAAATCATGTGAATTAATAGTTCATTCATATGACTTAATAGTTATAATCATGTGAAAATACGACTTACAATATAGTACCTCCATCTATACCTCTATTTTTAACTTAGTCATGCAAGTATTATCAATCTTGCACCACGTCCCCTAATAGTACATGAATGTGAATCAATAGTACACGCATGTGAACAAATAGTTATAATCATGTGAATTAATAGCAATTAATTGCTCATTTATCCGATTAATTACCCGATTGGTCAATATAACCTCCAGACATCAATTATTATCGAAATAAATGTCGATTTCCACTAACACTAATAATCCCAACACAATAGGAAATATTTTTCTCAAAAATTTCATTTTTGAAATTTTAAAGTTTGACTTTTTTCGAAAAAGTCAACTGTCAACTTTTTCACCAAAAAGTCAACCCCAAATAAATTTTGTGTTTATAGTCTATTTCTACTAATTTCATCATTCTAGACTCAAATATCACGTCCGCTGGCTCCAAATTCAACTCCTAACTCAAATTTGATTTTTAATAACATTCATCATTAATATTATAACTCACAATATTTAACAACCAGTGTCGTTCTCTGTGAAAGAGGGGGCTTTCCGATAAGGATTTCTCCTTATCATGCCGCAATTAGTGACCAAACCTCTCCTCGATGTAACTTCTGTATATCATCAATATTGCAAATAATAATATGAATAACTTTGTCGCCTCAATTATCGATTTAATAATATATAAATATATTATGCAGATGATAATCGTGACAATAATCAATCAATAATACGAGAGATATGATGCAAATAATTATCAGAGCAATAATCGAGTATAACCGAGTGACTTCTCACATAAGCATCAATAATCAATACCGCGTGCTACTATGCAACCACGCCAGACATCGTTTCTTTTTTACTATCGATTATTTTATGACAACTTGCTTACTTTGAAAAATTTTCAAATATCACCTTTAACTTTAAACTTTTATCAATTTAACTATTTACCAAAATAGAAAAAAATTGAATACTTTTATTTCATAAAATTCGGATCTCACAATCTCCCTACTTATGAAATTTCACCTCAAAATTTACGCATTGCACTGTAGTTCAAGAGATGAGAATACCTTGCTTTCTTTCTCGATTGTACCTTCCCGGTTATTTCCTCTCAGATCATGATTTTCCCATTGCTCATCTCCTCGTATTTCAGATATCATTCTAGAATATATATTTCAAAACAAAGGTTAATTGACATATCACAATTTGTCAACTTATCAAGTAAACAATTTCACTTAGGTAAGTCACACACTAGCTAAGTATATAACCTGCCTCTCCTCCTAGTTCTAGACTCTTATCTCCGCCAAATGAATTATATCCCTAAGCTCGATACCATTTGTGACGCCCCAAAATAGATCCACACCGACCCATTCTCGAGTCGCCAGATATCATACTATAAAAAATCAAATACAAACTTCATTTATACAACTGTTGAACTGTCATGCGTATTACTACCACAGCTAAAACCGTGAGTTTTTTAATACAAATGTATGTAACTCTCATGGTGCCTCACCACAACCTTACAATGGTACTTACATAAAAGTACAATCAATAACTATTTTAGAAATTAAAATCTTTGGGAAGTGCTCAAGGAAACCTTCGTATACATGGGAGGCCATGCGTCTAGGTTATGATAGATATCATATGTCCACGTAATTATCCTTGGTCAATCCAATAGTCCCCAAAGAAAAAAAAGAAGATTGCTATCATCTTCTTTCCAATGGTGAGTCTTCTCTCGACATATAATTATCTCTCATTGTCTCCAAGTGAGAATTATATTTCAAATAAACTCCAAGATTATATAGTAGTGCTCAGAGATATACTCAAAGAAGTGGATGTGCACAACCCTCGCTCTTATGATAACACGAGGTTGTATGTCATTAGACATCTTGTATGATAGTGGCAAAACACCCTTCCAAAGTCAGGGTTCACCTCACCCTATTCGGCTCACCAAAATTAAATATCAAATGACGATATAATATATACACACACTTATCTAAAGTTCTCAATAAAATTATTTCCATACTATTTAGGGAGAACCTCAACAAATTTATAGACCACCGCTCTATTCTCCTCATTACCCCCGCCTCGACCCAAATACACACTCTTATTACCTTAAAAGGAATTGTGAAGCAAAAAGGGTGAGCACAACTAGCCCAAAAAAGAATATCATTTAAAGATAATTTAATATCATCAATAGCCTTTATCAATAATAAATCGTAGATTTAGAACATACGGTAGATGATAAAACTTTTCAACCATAGTTGCAATTTGAACGAGCAATCCATTAAAGAGTCAAATAGACCATCGTGTCTATTATCTTCTCCATGTTAAAAGTCCACCAATAATGTTTTATCCTCGTAACATCAATCAACAATTCATGTCCACAATCATATGAATAACTCATAATCATAATTGTGATTCTAAATTCTCTTCGCACCCGTGACGAAGATAATTTTCATCACCTATCTTCACCAAAACATCAAAAATCATGGTTATACCAAATCACAATTCTTGTTCATAATCATACTAATAAATTTATCTTTGACTACGGGCCAAAGATATTCATCAACAATTCATCTTTGTTCTACAAGCCAAAGACATACAACTCAGATATAAAAAGAGTCAAGTAGAGCATGATATCTACTATCTTCTACGAATTAAAAGTGTATTATCAATATGTTATCGCGAGACTCACCTTAATAATTAATCCACATCATCGAATCATCCCCGCATACTACGCCCAAGGATATTCATTAAGATACGACCATGAATTATCCATGCACTACGGGCCAAGCCATATATCGTGTTTTTTCAATAATGGTCATGATTATACCGAATAATCCTCGGTTATAATCATACCAACAACTCTATCCATCAATGCACGTAAGCCAAAGATATACAACTATAAAATCAATCAATCGGTCCATCTTTGCACGTAAGCCAAAGATATACAACTATAAAATCAATAATCAATGGTCCATCTTTTGCACGTAAGCCAAAGATATACAACTATAAAACCAATAATCAATAATCCATCTTTGCACGTAAGCCAAAAGATATACAACTATAAAACCAATAATCAATAAACCATCTTTGCACGTAAGCCAAAGATATACAACTATAAAACCAATAATCAATAAATCCATCTTTTGCACGTAAGCCAAAGATATACAACTATAAACCCAATAATCAATACCCATCTTTTCATAAGCCAAAGATGATACTTTCATCACAATATAAGCATGAGGATGATGACAATGATATAAGCATTAATCAAACGAAAACAAGGATAAATATTAAAGACTTTAAATTTATCCAAATATTATCAATCACTTAATAAACTCATAATCTAATATTATTAATATTATAACAATATTTTAATCACTTCTTAAACTTATAAACAATTTATTTCAATTGTTTACACTTTACCAAATAATGCATTTAATCATTCAAAATGCCATACTCATAAGATTTCATCACCAATGATCAAATCCTCATCAAAAATCAGATATACCCTATATAGGATTCCCAAGCCATAAAATCCTATTTTCCAATTTTGTTACTTCACATAACATATTTAATTCATTTACTCATAACTAGTTCATTTTCATGAAAAATACCAAATCAGTCCCAAAAATATTTCTTTTCTAGGATTTAGTAGTAATATAGTCCCATATTGAATATATATTTTTCTCGAATTTTTAAAATTCATTTACTATTTTTCATACGGCCAAAACTACCAAATATTTAGACATTTATCATAAATTGTACTTTTGTCCAAAAAATTCTAAATTTACAGTGGTATACTCTTATTATATACATGTACTCCCAATAAAAATTTCACCAATTTTGGAGTTAACCACAAGGAGTTATAAGGGTTTACTTTTAAAAATAGTCTTTTCCCATAAAATCCATAACTCTTAATCTATACATCCAAAAATCGCCATCTTTGGACACAATATAGAAAACTCATCAAATTATCATTTCAAATTTTTCCGCAATTTTTGAGGGTCGTAAAAATTACGAAAACTAAAAATGGATTTTCACCCGCCATGCGGTAATCCACGTATGCATCATTTCTACAATTTAATAAGGAATGAATACAAAGGATCATTCACCATGCATGCGGTAATCCACATAGATAAAAGTTATTCCAATGTAATAATAAAGAATGGAATAATGTAAGAATTCACCATGCATGCGATAGATCGCATGCATGTGTTATTCCCAATGTAAATAATAAAGAATGGAACCAGTCACGCCAGAATCCCGCATGCATGTGATATTCCAAATGTAATAATAAAGAATGGAATAACAAATGTAATTCACCATATTCCAATGTATGCGATAAAACCGCATACCGCATGTAATTATTCCAAATGTAATAATAAAGAATGGAACCAGTGTCATGCATGAATCCGCATGCATGCATGTGATATTCCAACATAATAATAAAGAATGGAACTAAACTAGTCACGTATGTGAATAATGTATCATCACATGATATATATATTCCAATGTAATAATAAAGAATGGAATAATAATAATGAATTTTTCACCATGTATGCATGTAAGATTGCAGATGTAGACAAAGTTATTCCAACATAATAATAAGGAATGGAATAACAATAGCTCTTATCTTCATGAATACGAAAAATAATAAATAATACCCTTACCTTTACCTGAAAAAAACCGGATATCGGAATAAATGAGGTAGCGTACTTCTCTTCTTCTTCTCTCTCTATAATTTCTCTCTATAATAATTTCTTTATAGCTTTAGTGAATTGGTGAGAAATGAAGGAAGAATGAGCTTCTATTTATAGAAAATATAGTTTTGATAATCGCACGCTTTTGGGGCTCAAAATATTACAAGATAATACCTTCAACTTTTTTTCATTTTTAATTTAGTCCCGCAAGTATTATCAAACTTGCACCACCTCCCCTAATAGTAAATAATGTGAATCAATAGTTCAATCATGTGAATCAATAGTTATAATCATGTGAAAATACGAAATTACAAAGATAAGACCTCCATCTATACCTCCATTTTTAACTTAGTCATGCAAGTATTATCAATCTTGCACCAACTCCCCTAATAGTACAAGAATGTGAATCAATAGTACACACATGTGAACAAATAGTTATAATCATGTGAATTAATAGCAATTAATTGCTCATTTATCCGATTAATTACCCGATCGGGTCAATATAACCTCCAGACATCAATTATTATCAAAATAAATGTCGATTTCCACTAACACTAATAATCCCAACACAATGGAAATATTTTTCTCAAAAATTTCATTTTTGAAATTTTGAAGTTTGACTTTTTCCGAAAAAAGTCAATCGTTGACTTTTTTTTTGACCAAAAAGTCAACCCCAAAGAAATTTTGTGTTTATAGTCTATTTCTACTAATTTCATCGCTCGACTCAAATATCACGTCCAAGCGCTCTCCAAATTCAACTCCTAACTCAACTTCGATTTTTAATAACATTCATCATTAATATTATAACTCACAATATTTAACAACCATGTCGTTCCTGTGAAAGAGGGGCTTTCGATAAGGATTTCTCCTTATCATAGGCCGCAATTAGGTGACCAAACCTCTCCTCGATGTAACTTCTAGATATCATCAATATTGCAAATAATAATATGAATAACTTTGTCGCCTCAATTATTGATTTAATAATATATAAATATATTATGCGATGATATCGTGACAATAATCAATCAATAATACGAGAGATATGATGCAAAGAATTATCAGTAGCAATAATTGAGTATAACCGAAAGTGACTTCTCACATAAGCATCAATAATCAATACCGCGCTACTACTACGCAACCACGCCAGACATCGTTTTTTACTACCTGCTTATTTTATGACAACTTGCTTACTTTGAAAAATTTTCAAATATGACCTTTAACTTTTAACTTTTATCAATTTAACTATTTACCAAAATAGAAAAAAAATTGAATACTTTTATTTCATAAAATTCGGGATCTCTGTTTTATTAAAGAATGTCAGTAAGACCCAACTTATTATAAATGAAATTAAATTTCATTTTATTTATTTTGAAATAGAAGGGTTGATTTCATTAATGTGGTTAGTTATGGGTAAAATGCTAAATATTTTAAATAAGCAAGTGGTTATAAAATATTCATTGTTGTTGTCATTTGAATATTCGTTTGTCGCGTGGAATATTCTTACCGTCTGGGAATATTCATAACAGCCGCCTTGTGGGTCCCATAACGAGCGATTCGAATGAAAAACGACAAATATAAGTTGTTTATAAATAATCTACAGAAGTTGTTACCAAGTAATACCGTTGAAATACTCTTGGTTAAAACACAAGAAGACACCAAGATTGCACCAATTATTGATTCTTACGTAAGAAGGCACTACTCAATAATTGTTATAGTAATTAATGTTCAATATTTTATTTTATCGATTCAATAATTGCTACGCTGATATTTTATATTATTGTTGTTTCAATAATTGTCACTACACAAAGATTTTTTTTATCGAATCAATAATTCATATTATTTGAATAATATTATTAGATAACATTATTGGCAATGTCTAGAAAGTTCTCGCTTCAAGGAGAGGTTTGGTCACCTAATCATGCCACCAAGAAGAGAAATCTTTATCGAAAGCCCCTCTTCCCGAAACTACCTTGTCATGTCGATATTGTGATTCTCAGTAATATTATTTGTGAATAATTAATTATTGATTTATATGATAAGGAAAATATTCATTTTATGTGGATATAGATGGAGAAAATTTTAAAGTGACAATTGTTGAAAATTGATATTTTATCTTTTCCGATAAAATAATTCATTTAAATATATTATTATATTTTAATAATATAATAATGGTGATATTTTACAATGAATGTGGGATATATGAATATATGAGAAGGAAGAGTATTTTTGTTGCAAAAGTTATTTAAAACATGTTAAACATGTTTGTGGGCCCATTTCTCGACCGAAATTTGATTATACCAGAAATCGCATGTTTGTGGATTTCTACCAACTTCTTTTGGAATTTGGAAAAACTTTCTTCTGTAAAGTTGTAGAGAATTAAATTTCCTATGGAATGGATATAAGATTTGAATTTTTCTGATAAAAGGGCTATTTATTATGAATTATTGAAGTTCTGAAGTTCCAAAATAATTGATTTTTGGAAGTTTTAATTATTTTTATTAATAAACATTTTTTTTTTTTTGTGGTTTTGTCATTAGGTGATGTGTGAATTAGGTGATTCAAGGTAAGAAAATTTAATTATATATTAATATTTTATTAAATTTTCTCGCTTTGGTGTTCTAAGCATTTTCCTATAAATAGGTGCTTAGGTTAGAATTGAAAATCACACCAAAACTCAAGTTTTCTCTCTATATTATCGAGTTTATTCTTGTGAGTATTTTGATACTTTGAGTGTTGCTATACTATGCAAGTTCCTTCAAAGACTATATCCATATTCCAAATTAAGTACTATTCTTTTCGAGGTAAGGGATATTATTTTTTTTTTAAAATGATATTATTTCTTCTAATATCATTATGCCAGAATATTGGTAAGATTTTTTTTGTGAAATTCTTGTCTTTTAGTGTCGGGGTTACTATTCACGATACTAACACTATTCACGATACAAGATACTATTCACTTAATACGACACTATTCACGTAAAAATTAAATTTTTATTTTTTGTCCAAAATATCTATTATGGATACTAGCTTTGATTGTATCCATGTTTTGATCATTCTTGAATTTTACTCACTATGATTATTTATGAAGTATTTTTGAACTCGATTTGTTTAAAGTACTAATCCTTAATATTTGTTCTTTTGTTTCACCGATTCGCTTTTCTTTAAAATATTTTTCATCATCCTCAAATTCTAAATGATGATATTATCAATATCTTCGGCCCGTAGAAGGCAAAAGATTAATGATTTTCGATGAATATCTTTGGCCCGTAGTGCAAAGAGATGAACAGTGTTGAGATTTAACACGACTTAATCGATGAATATCTTTGGCCTCAGAGTAAAGATGAATATTTGATTCAAGATGAATATCGATTGATGTTACAGTGATAAAATAATGATGATGGACTTTTAAATTCATAGATTATAGTAGATTTCATTCTCTACGTAACTCATCTATGAATTATTATTTCACCGCGAAATATTGATCCAAATTTGTTGCTCATTGTATTTTATCAAATTTTTCCTCATTTGAAGACTAACGATAATTTGTTCTATATTATCTTAGTCATAATATTCTTTATCGGGCTAGTTGAGCTCACCCTTTTCCTTTTTGTTCCATTTTTCTTCTCGTGAGGCGAGAATGTAATGAGTTCTAGTCTGGGTGTGGAATGATGGTTCTAGAAAGTTGTTTTAGTAGTCCTCACCATTTTTGTAAAATAATGTACCAATAATTGTAATGAGGACTTATTTGGGTGTGAATATTGTCTAGATGGAAATATTTGTATTTAAACTCACGCTTTTATGTCAGATTAATAAAGTTGTAAGTTGTTTTTCATACTATGTTATCGACGACTCAAAATGGGTGATGTATACCTATTTTTTTGGGCGCCACAGCTGGGTATCGAGCTTAGGATATGATCTCCATGAGATCGGGAATAGAACTAGAGGGGAGAGACGAGTAAATCCTTCGCTAAAGTGTGTCCTACCTAAGCTTATTTGTTGGTCGTCAAGATATAGGGATATTATGTGATATGTTAATTTCTTTAATTAACCCTTGTTTTATGGCAAGATTTGAGAATGTCGACCGAGAATGTTAACAAAGGAGAGTAAATGAGACCGTGGAGACACCTTTACTCACCAACGAGGAGAAACGTGCAACAGTCGGCAATGTTCCTCCCGTGAACAACACCACCGAAAGAAATGATGATGAACGACGGATGTTTAGAAGCTTTTTACGCTTCATGCAAAATCGATTTAGGGAGACTCGTGTTCAAAATACAGTGTGGAAATGATAACAACGCATCGCTTTGTCACAAATGCAGCAGCTTCAAAGAGTCAGGGACCACCGTAATTCGGGAAAGCCGATCCGATTAAGGCGTAAACGTGGGTCAAACAAATTACCAAGATATTCGATGTCTGGGATGCACGGAGGAAATGTATGGTTCCATTCGCCACCTTTATGTTCCAGAATGAGGCAGACATCGGTGGGAATCAGTGAAGCGCACCCATCCAAACCGCACTCAAAGATGTCTTGGGAGACGTTTCAAAATCGCTCAATGACAAGTACTTTCCTCGAAAGTATTCATTATACGAAGGAAGTGGAGTTTATTAGATTGAACAAAATAACACGACGGTGTCCCAAAGACGAGGCGAAGTTTGTAGAGTTATCCAGTTTGCACCTCATTTGGTGGAGAATGAGGAACGATGACGCGATGTTTCGAGAGGTTTGAAACCCGACATACGCCAATATCTCATTTCTCATAAATTTTCTCTATTCAGATGTTGTCAATAGGCTCAATTATTAGAGCGAGATAACGAGTACGCTCAACCGAGGGACCACAACCAGATCATACCGGTGACAAAGAATCATCGTAACAACGATAACCAAATGGAAAAAGAAAAATACTTGACAAAAATGGTAACCACTCGTGGTAATCATGGCCATGAAAATAAAAGAAGCGAGTCTGGGGAGATTTTAAAAAGAGGAGATTCAACAATGACCATGTGAAGACGCCAAAGACCAAAGAAGAACTCGTTCTAAGGAGGAGAACTACCACCGGTCAGATGCTATAAATGTGGAAAAGAGGGACATATCACCCCAAACCGCCCACAACAATTCAAGGTATGCTATAATTATGGAAAGGAAGGACATATCGCCGAGATCAGACGAGCAAAAACCAAGTCCAATGGGGATGGTGACTCAAAAGGTCGTCCCGTAAAAGTCAAAGTCAACGGCCCTCGAAGAGCGCTTGTCGTGATCGGTCAAAATGCGAGGAACCCAAACGAGGTGATCACGGTAAGCTAATCATAAATTCTTGCAAAGTTTATACCTTACTAGATAATACCAAGTACTACCCATTCATTTATCTCTCCTACTTGTGCTCAACGCTTAAACTTAACTCCTAGAGAAATTAGACTTTGATTTATCTCGTGGAGACTCATTAGAGAAACTTTCATCACATCCACTCGCTTATAAATCTTGTTTGATCCAAGTTGGCACCATCACATTACCTCGTCGACCTTATCTCTTTAAAGATACTTGCTTTTGATGTGATTTTAGGGATTGATCGTTAACTACTCATCATGCCAAAATTGATTATTTTCGTAAGGTTGTTAGTTTTCATATTCCTAACCAACCCGTCAGTATTTAATTCAAGCAACTAAACCATTAAAATCAATCACTATCATATCAAGTCATAAAGCTATTCGCTTATTGAAAAACTGATGTCAAGCTTTCTTAGCCCATGTTATGGATTTGAATAAAGACACGCCGATTTGAATAATATTCCCGTTGTTAGTAAATTTTACGACGATTTCAAAGAACTTCCTGCCTACCCCCGTAACGTGAAGTTGAATTCTTTATCGATCTTGAACCTCGCACAAAGCCCATTTCTAAAACCCCATATCGAATGGCTCCTATTAAACTTCAGAGTTAAAAGTCCAACTACAGTGAGTTGTTGGACATCGGCTTCATTCGGCCCCAGTACATCTCCTCGGGGTGCTCCTATTTTATTTGTAAAGAAGAAAGACGGAGTATGCGACTTTTGATTGACTATCGAGAATCGAACCATGTCACCATCAAGAATAGTATCCGCTACCTCGTATTGATGACCCGTTTGACCAGCCATAAGGAGCACAATTCTTTTCAAAGATCGATCTTCGCTCGATATCATCACCAAGATTAGAACCGAGGATATTCCAAAGACCGCCTTCAAAACTCTGTGACGGCATTATGAATTTTTAGTCATGTCTTTTGATCGACTAATGCTCCTGCGGCTTTTCATGGATATGATGAACCGAGTATTCAAGAAATATTTGGATCAATTCGTTGTTGTCTTTATTGATGACATCCTCATATATTCCAAAAGTCGTGAAGATCATGAGCACCATTTGAAGTCGGTACTCCAAAGGCTTCGTGGAAAACAAGCTTATATGCTAAGTTGAAGAAATGCGAGTTCTAGCTTGAGGAAGTAGCATTCCTCGGGCACGTGGTGTCAAAACATGGAGTATCTGTCAACCCAACGAAGATCAAGCAATACAAAGTTGGGAGCAACCAAAGACTGTGATCAAGTACGAGCTTTCGGGCTTAGCTAGTTATTATCGAGATTCGTGGAAGGATTTTCAATCGCTACCCCGCTAACTCAACTGACTTTTAAAGATATAAAATTTGTATGGAGCGAGGAATGCGAGAAGAGTTTTCAAGAGCTTAAGAGGAGACTCATTTCGCACTGCTCGACAATACCATCTGGTTCTGATGGATTTGTTATCTACAAATGATGCTTCGTGCAAAGGGTTAGGATGTGTTCTCATGCAACATGGGAAAGTCATAGCCTATGCCATGATAACTTAAAGAATATGAGAGGAATTATCCTACTCATGATCTAGAGTCAAGCAAGCAAGCTTTTCAAGCTTAAAGATCCGGAGGCACTATCTATACGGAGAGAAAGTGAGATATATTCGCACCATAAAAGCCTCAAATATTTCTTCACCCAAAAGGAACTCAACACGCAAGAACGACGCTGCTCGAGCCGTTGAAAGATTACGACCACACTATTCAATACCATCCCGAAAAGCAAAGCAAACGTACGGTAGTCGACGCTGCCGAGTAGAAGATCATATGCAGTGAACGAAAAAAGATGATGATGTCATGTATACGATAAACCAACTTTAATCGATAAAGTTAAAGTTAAAGTCAAGCCACGCAATAATCTGAGTCGATGTGCGTATGAAGAAGAAGAAAGTACAAGAAGGTGCTATTCCGTAGCAAGAATCGATGAAGAAGGAATACTTCGAGTCCACCTGCACTTTGTGGTTCCTAACGACTCGATTTGAAGTACAAGATCATGATGGAGGCACATAATACACCATTTGCAATCCATCTCGAAGTACCAAAATGTATCGTGATCTTCGACATACATTTTGGTGGAACAATATGAAGAGAGAGATTGCAAAGTTTATCTCGAGGTGTTTAACTTGTCAACGTAAAGGCGGAGCATCAAGTGCCTAAGGGTCCATCAGAACCACTTGAGATTCCGAAATGGAAGTGGGAACACATTACCATGGATTTTGTTACGGGTCTTCCCACGATTTCTTTCAAGGCATAAATGCTATTTGGGTTATTGTTGATAGATTAACCAAGTCCGCTTCATTTCTTGATGATACGGAGACTTATTCCTCGAACGCCTTGCTCATATATGTATGTAAATGAGATTGTGAGATTGCATGGCATGCCAAGATCCATAGTTTTGATCGCGACCCAAGATTCACTTCACGATTTTGGGTTAGTTTGCAAAAGCTATGGGCACGGATTTATTTATCTGGGCTTCAAGATACCATCCTCAAACCAGACGGACAATCGAGAGAGGACTATTCAAACTCTTGAAGATCTATTAAGACTCGTGTCCTAGACTTCAAAGGAGTTGATAAGTATTTACCATCGGTGGAATTCTCCTACAACAACAACAAGCTTATCGTGCAAGTATAGGGTAGCTCCATTCAAGCATTGATGGACGAAAGTGTCGCTTCCAATATGTTGGGATGAGGTGGGTGAAGCAACATTGTTGGGACCAGAGTTGGTATGTATTACTACGTAAAAGATCCAAATGATTCGACAACGATACAAACCAAGACAAGATCGACAAAAGAGTTATGCGATCTTCATCGAAAGGACGTGGAATTTAGTATCGGGGATCATGTATTGTCACAGTGTCGTTGCCCATGGAAGGAGTTACAAGATTTGGGAAGAGAGGAAAGCTCAATCCACGATTTATCGGTCCATTTCGATTCTCGACCGAGTAGGAAATGTAGCCTATAGACTCGCTACTACCTCCAAGTATGTCTCGTGTTCATAATGTTTTTCATATATCCGTGTTTCAGAAATATGTGAAAGACCCGAACCACGTTATCGAAGTTAGAACCGATGAGATAGCCAAGACTTAACGTACGAGGAGGTACCACAAGATCTTGATAGAAGGAGCATGTCTTACGTACAAAGGTCATACCACAAGTTAAAGTTTTGTGGAGGAACCATGCTATCGAGAAAAATGACCGAGTTGAAAACGAAATGAAAGCGAGGTATCCTCACCTTTTCAAACACCAGTACGTACGCCAATTTCGAGGATGAAATTTCATAAGGAGGGAGGTCAGAAGACCCCAACTTATTATAAATGAAATTAAATTTCTCTTTTATTATTTTGAAATAGTAAGGGTTGATTTGATTAATGTGGTTAGTTATGGGTAAAATGCGCAAATATTTCAAATAAGCAAGTGGTTATAAAATATTCATTGTTGTCTGGGAATATTCGTTTAGTCGTGGAATATTCTTACTGTCGGGGAATATTCGTATTTACGGCGCAAAATTTTGTGTGTGCCCCATAATGAAAAGTAATTCGGATGAAGAAAACGACAAATATAAGTTGTTTATAAATAATCTACAGAAGTTGTTACCAAGTAATACCGCTGAAATACTCTAATGGTTAAAACACAAGAAGACACCAGTATTGCACCAAATTATTGATTCTTACGTAAGAAGGCACTACTCAATAATTGTTACAAATTATTATCGCTCAATATTTTATTTTATCGATTCAATAATTGCTACGCTTGATATTTTATATTATTATTGTTTCAATAATTGTCACTACACAATTTTTTCATTATCGAATCAATAATTCATATTATTTGAATAATATTATTAGATAACATTATTGGCAATGTCTAGAAAGTTCATCTAAGGAGAGGTTTGTCACCTAATCATAAGCCCAAGAAGAGAAATCCTTATCGAAAGCCCCTCTTTCCGGAAACTACCGGGTCATTTATATGTGATTCTCAGAATATTATTTGTGAATAATTAATTATTGATTTATATGATAAGGAAAATATTCATTTTATGTGGATATAGATGGAGAAAATTTTAAAGTGACAATTGTTGAAAATTGATATTTTATCTTTTCCGATAAAATAATTCATTTAAATATATTATTATATTTTAATAATATAATAATGGTGATATTTTTACAATGAATGTGGGATATATGAATATATGAGGAGGAAGAGTATTTTTTGTTGCAAAAAATGTTTAAAACATGTTAAACATGTCTCAGGGGGCCCATTTCTCGACCGAAATTTGATTATAAATGTAAAATCGCCTGCTTTGGATTTTCTTTGGCCAACTTCTATTTGAATTTGGAAAAACTTTCTTCCTTAAAAGTTGTAGAGAATTAAATTTCCTATGGAATGAATATAAGATTTGAATTTTTCTGAAAAAAGGGCTATTTATTATGAATTATTGAAGTTCTAAAGTTCCAAAATAATTGATTTTTGGAAGTTTTAATTATTTTTATTAATAAAAACGTTTTTTACATTTTGTGGGCCTCATTAAACATGTGCAAAGTGCTGAGATTAGGTGATTCAAAGTGGGCGTAAGAAAATTTAATTATATATTAATATTTTATTAAATTTTCTACTTTGGTGTTCTAAGTAATTTCCTATAAATAGGGTGCTTAGGCTAGAATTGAAAATCACACCAAAAACTGAAGTTTTCTCTCGCTATATTATCGAGCGTATTCTTGTGAGTATTTTGATACTTTGAGTGTTGCTATACTATGCAAGTTCCTTCAAAGACTATATCCGATATTCCAAATGTAAAGTATCTTTCTTTTCGAGGTAAGTGGATATTATTTTTTTTAAAAATGATATTATTTCTTCTAATATCATTATGCCGAATATTGATAAGATTTTTCTTGTGAAATTCTTGTCTTTTTAGTGTCGGGGTTACTATTCACGATACTAATAACTATTCACGATACAATATACTATTCACTTAATACGAAGACTATTCACGTAAAAATTAAAAATTTCATTTTTTCATCCAAAATATCTATTATGGATACTAGCTTTGATTGTATCCATGTTTTGATCATTCTTGAATTTTACTCCACTATGATTATTTATGAAGTATTTTTGAACTCGATTGTTTAAAGTACTTAATCCTTAATATTTGTTCTTTTGTTTCACCGATTCGCTTTTCTTTAAAATATTTTTCATCATCCTCACCCCTAAATGATGATATTATCAATATCTTTGGCCCGTAGTGCAAAAGATTAATGATTTTCTCGATGAATATCTTTGGCCGTAGTGCAAAGATGAACAAAAAGTTGAGATGAATACGACTAATCGATCGATGAATATCTTTGCCTCAGTAGTAAAAGATGAATATTTGATTCAAGATGAATATCGATTGATGTTACAGGATAAAATAATGATGATGGACTTTTAAATTCATAGATTATAGTAGATTTCATTCTCTACGTAACTCATCTATGAATTATTATTTCACCCGCGTAATATTGATCCGAAATTTGTTGCCTATTGTATTTTATCGATTTTTCCTCAAAGACTTAAGACTAACGATAATTTGTTCTATATTATCTTAGTCATAATATTCTTTACTCGGGCTAGTTGAGCTCACCCTTTTCTTTTTTTCTTCCATTTTTCTTCTGATGTGAGTTGCGTAGTCCCTCACCATTTTTGTAAAATAATCTACTAATTGTAATGAGGACTGAATGAATATTTCTAGAAACTCACAGTTTTTTTAGTAAAGTCCTCACCATTTTGTAAAATAATGTATACCAATAATTGTAATGAGGACTTATTTGATGGTGTGAATATTGTCTATGGATCGTGAGACAATACAATATTTTGTATTTAAACTCACAGCTTTATATGTTGTATTAATAATAGTTGTAGTATAGCTTGCAGATCGACAATAGTTTAATTAAAGAGGACCACCTTCCCGTATCGCACGACGAGAGGCACCAAAGGATGGGTGATGTATACCTATTTTGGGAGCTTTCACTATTACGTATGATAAAATTGCTGCAGATGGTTCATGTGGTAGAAGAAGAGGACGATGCCTCTAGCCATAGTCGGAACTAAAGGCGGGGGACTTTCGCCAGATAAACAGTCCAGGACACGTCGTCCGGTTGACTTTAGGTGGACCGAAAGATGGCGTCGAAGCCACTCTAGAAAAAAAGGCTGGAGGCGTGTAGGGGGCACACCATCGTATGTCCGATGAACCGATCCAGACACAAAGTCCGGAAGGTTCCCGTTAAAAGCTTTGCAGAAGCGAGAGTTGAAGTCAAGTCATTCCAAGAAGCGGCCTCTAGCTCGTAAGGAAGGGTCATTAAATACCTAACGAGGAAGGACCTTTAGGTGGAAAGAGATGCCTCAAAGACCATTAGGATCATGGGTAGTCCAGGCCGCACCGTCCGGAAGGTTCAAAAAGTTAGAGGAATTACGAAGAAGGGGTCATCTCAACCCTCGAGAAGGACCCACCCCAAAGAGGGCCTCTGACCGATGGGGTAGAGGCGCCGCCAAAATTAGAGGAATTCAAGATCTCCCCGTCGATTGTTCGGGAAAAAAATCAAACCCAAGCAAAGAAAACCAAGCAAGAAGCTCACAACGAAGTAATTTTTTCATTACGTCGTATGCTTTCAAAAGACGAAAGATTTAAGATATATATATATATATATATATATATATATATATATAACATATAGGAATTTAACATGTGTGTTAAATTACTGCATCATTAAAAGGAAAATAATAAAAACAAACAGACTAAAACACGAAACCCATAAAAAAAACTTTTTTTCAAATAGAACCCTAAAGTTGGGCAACATATTGACCTATGGGAAAAATAGAAGAACCAAATAAATTGATCCACAGCAAACACGTAGCGAATATTAAGTTTAGAATATGAGAGTCATGTACCCAGAATCAAAAGGCATACAAATATACAATGTGTACCCTAAATTAGAGATAGTAATATGGTAAATCGTAAAGTTAAGGGCGAAAAGGGAAACCTGAGGAACGAGATTGCCAACATAGGCGGTGGCGTCTTGATTCCTCTCGGCAGAGTGCTAACCTAACAGGTTCGCTCCCACTCCCGGAGCTATCCTAGTCGTCTCTCTACTTAGGAGAACTAAACTGTATTGGATGTGATATACTTTAGTTTCTGGACATTCATTTTTGTAACCATATATAAGAATATCTAAATACATAAACATAAACAGCTGGTGTAAACTATAAATAGATCCACATTGACATATAGAAACATAAAATTAGGGACAGAAACAGAGAGACAAACCTTCGGAAGAAGAATTGAGTTAAGAACTGGAAAAAGTTCTCCCGTTCTCTGCCGACTTGAGAGAGATTAGGAGAATAGGAGAGTGAAAGATGGGAGATAGAAAATCCCGTACTAAAGATTTTAGTTGATTGTTGTACGCCCCCAAATTTAAATATTTTAAATTTATATATGTTCTTGTTGTGTAGGTAGAATCAGAAAAAGGCGACGACAGGATAGACGGAGAAGCCGGGATCGGCGGTGAGAATTAGGGGGACTTGCCATCGATCTTGAGCCGCCATGGTTTTTCCTTTTTTCTTACTATGCGGCTGCTGAAATGAGTGGGAGAGTTAGGACAGGGAAGCGATGCGGGAAAGAAGGGAGATCTGAGGGAGAGAGCTAGGGAGGGATAATAATAACACTGATACTAATACTTCTACTAATAATAATAATAATAATAATAACAATAATAATTATTATTATTATTATTATAATAGTACTAATAATAATAATTATTATAATAATACTAATAGTAATAATAATAATAATATCCACAATAATAATAATAATAATAATAATAATAATAATAATAATAATAATAATAATAATAATAATAATTGTTATTGTTGGTGTGGTGA